>OX369278.1:15448655-16819655 GCA_947284805.1 Coleophora flavipennella | reverse complement strand
ATGATGTCGAAGATGGAAGCGGGCTTACCAAGAATCCCCAACGCAATGGGGAACTGGCTATCTTATCTTCATGCCGAAACACACCAATGATATCAACATTGATATTTGGCGGCAAGACTTAGATAAGATGGTGGTAGCTAGCCAGGCGGGCTTAGATAATGCCCTACCACCAACCAAACCGAATCTTACAATTGACCCCGCCGGGAATCGAACCCGCGACCTCCTGTGTAAAGCCAGTGAACTTTGCCTCTGAGCTACGGAGGCGGTTAAAGCTTACTTAGCCGTGATAGTTTTCCTTTTAAATTGATTATTAATAATATGTTCTTTTACATTTTTCTTTTAGATCTCCTGAAATAGCAGTTACGCTGGCAGGGGGGGGGGGGGGAGGGGGCATGTAGCTTAATATTTCGCTAACCGATACCCAATAAAACACCATTCTTTACATATAGGGGAGATATCCTAATATATTTTTTATTAATATTTTTTTGTACCACTTTTTCGGCGTAATTAATATGTATACCTATGCCAAATTACAGGTTTCTATTCTAGTACTAATAGTCTCTGAGCTAAGCTGCGGACAGACGGAGGGACAGACAGGCAGACAGACGTGGCAACACTATAAGGGTTCCTTGTTGACTTCGGAACCCGAAAAAAAGGTGACGGCCATAAAGGTACCCAATTAAATTGGTTAAGTTATGACGTCACTGGAATAACCAAAGAAGTACGCCTGCATCGCATTTGTACTATACTAGAATATTTAAGTAAACATATTGTGTAGTGGCGACCACGCACCGGAAAACGTAGCGTAGGCAGGGCTCCCACTCGGTGACCCGATGACCTGGTGAAGGTCGCGGGAAGCCGCTGGATGGGGCAGTGCAGATATGATCATCGTGGAAACCCTTGGGGGAGGCGTTTGTCCAGCAGTGGACGTCCTTCGGCTGATATGATGATGATGGTGATGATTGTGTAGTTAGGAGAATTTAGCCTTTTCATCTTATCAGATACCATGAGTGATAGCTACTGCAACATTAAAACATGACCCTTCCCTCCGTAGCCGGTACATCACCTGGGAGAGAGGTAGTACGTAGTATGACAGACGCGGGCAGGAAATGTTTCATTACGCACGACCTCGTCCGTACACTGATTATTACCGTCAGTCACACATTGCAGTTTAACGCACAGGGTGTACTACGAGCGTTTCCCAATCAAGATAATTGAAAACGCTAAACAAATTAAGAAACCGACTTCCATCGCAACAACTTAGTACATTTTTGCATTATTATTTTTGGTTTTCGTTAATTTTCTAATAAAGTTCTACAACGATTTACATAAAATTTATATGGGACCACACGGAAAGCACTAGCTTTCGAATAAAAAAAGAATCATCAAAATCGGTTTACCCAGTCAAAAGTTCTGAGGTAACACTCATAAAACAAAAAAAAAGTCAAATTGAGTACCTCCTCCTTTTTTAGGTGGGGTAGGGTAGTATTCAAAATTAAACGGCTTTATTTGCTCTAACACTGTGCGAGTAGGTACGGGATCGGGATATTTTTAGTTGTAATGTTCAAACTGCAGGCAGCAGGCAGGTGTGCAGGTGTGCACACATAAAAAAGATAAGTGAGATACATTTTAAAATAATTCAAATTACATGTCATCAATTAACATTATTACTGATTAATTTTACTTAAAATTAATAAAGCTAGTTGCAGTATATATATAAACAATTTTCTAAAAGCCATCTGGTCAATTTATTTTTGAGTTTATTTTTAAAATGTTTGATGTCAAGTGGTTTAATTTCGTCAGGTAGGTAATTATAAATAAGGATACACATGTCACAAGTAAATATCGTCGGTTTGACAGTTATTGTTCAGGGGGCTCCTACCCCAGTTGTATCAGTATATAAAATAATGGTACTAAAAATAGTACAAAGCACGCCACATTTTTTGAAAAATTATTAATTTATCATCGGTTCTTAAGAGTCTCCAGGAGATTCGAGTTTCCATACTATCGTAGTTTTGCTTTAATACAAAAACTGCATGCTGGATTGAATCCAAACTTTGTAAATATATTGAGTAGACACATATTGATGTGTGTAATTAATTTCACCCTAGTAAATTTGTAGCACTTGACCGCACTTATAGTTTCCTTACTTTTCTTGATTTAAAAAAAAATACCGCAAAAACTTAGGTGGCTCTTACTTTGTTTTGAGAAGTATGATTATATACCCCAAACTCCAACTGAGGAATAAACTGTTTGTTATATGTGGATCTAGAGAAAAGGTGCGCGTGACGTGAATCTACTTTTTATATAACCGTCTCCGTAGCTCAGAGGCAAAGTTCACTGGCTTTACACAAGAGGTCGCGGGTTCGATTCCCGGCGGGATCAATTGTAAGACTCGGTTTGGTTGGTGGTAGGGCATTATCTAAGCCCGCCTGGCTAGCTACCACCATCTTATCTAAGTCTTGCCGCCAAAATATCAATGTTGATATCATTGGTGTGTACCGGCATGAAGATAAGATAGCCAGTTCCCCATTGCGTTGGGGAATCTTGGTAAGCCCGCTTCCATCTTCGGCAACATCGTCACTTACCACCAGGTGAGATGTTGTCAAGGGTTTACCAATTGTGAATAAAAAAAATCCGGAAAATTTAGACACATTATAAATTCTAGGTAAACTTAGTTACAAGCTGTCAAAAATGCCAAAATCTTGTCATTTTTATCACCACACCTAGGTATGTTATCAATTTAACATTTGTACAGCGCTTGCGCGGTAGTCATGGTGACGGCAACATGGCGGCCGTTACCATGGAAACCTAAATATAGGGCAATGTAAACCCTAGATGCCCTAGATGTGGCGACCCGGCCACGACGACGGCGAGCTACAAATAAATAAAGCGCCCTTGTTCCAATATGGTTTTAAAACAACAGTTTTCATCACGAATCAAACGCCATCTTGAACCCGGCAACGGAATTTTACTCTTCTTACGCGTTAAGTAAAATTTGCCGCGAAGACGATCCCATTGACATCTAGCTCATTTTTACAAAAAAAAAACCACAAAGTATTTATCCTTGACGTTCTTATGATGACCATGATGACGACATCAAGCGGGGTTATCATCATGGTCATCATAAGAAGGTCAAGGATAAATATTTTGTGTTTTTTTTTTATAATATTGACATCCTACTAATATTATAACCGCGAAAGTTTGTAAAAATTTATGGATGTATGTTTGTTATTCTTTCACGCAAAAACTACTAAACGGATCTGGCTGAAGTTTGGTAGGTAGACAGATTTGGACCTGGATTAACACATAGCCTACTTTTTTCCACGCTCACGAGCCGCTTGCGGCTCGCACACTGCGCACCCTGGAAAAGTCATAGAAACGTTCTTCATCAGCCGCGGGAAACAGCTAGTACATTATAAAACCGCTGTTAAATTCATAATCCTGCACTTGCCTATATTAGTTGAGCAGTCGAGTAGGTACCTACCTAGTGTTTAAACTGCCCATACTAGTTAATTCGTGGAGTCAGGTTCAAAGAACGGTTTTTCAGTTAAAAATTAGCACCCTGTATTACCCTCTAGGGCAATGAGCTAAACTCAAAGACTTTGTACCTATACCTACTAACTTTGCGGTAAGATTATTTCTTCGTTTTTTTATTATTATTATTATTTGTTAGGAAATCCGCTATATTAAACACATATTTTGTGAAAATTCTTCTTTGGATTAGATGGCATGGCCACGTTTCCTTAGCCTTAGTGACTGAAAAAACGTTACGACACTAGAGGTTACTATTACTTTTGGTAACGCGTTACCGATCTACACTCGATTTCACCCCTTATACATTTTTCATATCGGACTCTTATACAGGGTGTAAAATAGTTCTTGTAGGAGCAGTTAACAACTTTCACAATCGTTAACAACAACTGAGTAACTTTCCCCAAAAACCATTCTAAAAAAAAATTGGACGCTCCATAGCAAAATCACAGATGAGATACTAGTTACTCTAAAATGCCCAAAATTTGTCGATCAGCTGATCGATTTGTATGAAGAGGTATTTTTTTGCGATTTCGGCAAAGTCATAGAACAAAATTTGTTTAGTATGATGAGTAGAAGCCCCAGTTAACGGGACTTATACCAATTTTGTTACATCCTGTATATGAATCAATTCTAAAGGTAAAATTCAAAAACACATTGTAACTGCTGGTCTCGTTAATATATTTTGTATTAAAATGCATACAATAATTAAAAGACAATTTTACATAGGTAACCTATAAAAACTATCGTTGTATAGGTACTTGTTGTTTGTGTAGGTTAGGATTCCGTATAATACCCAAAAGTACTAACATATAGTATGGACAGGACTCTCCTTGCCGCTCTCTAGATTGCGACCTCACCCCCTCGTCACCCAGATTGATACAGATTGGTTACAGTTTGGTCCACGAACGTATGGGATTTCGCCGTGATTTTATGTGCTCCGTCATTTGTTTTTAGAAATGATATTTCACGACCATTTGTATGCAGTATCCGGGGTGTGACCTCGCTATGTGCTCGCGTCCGACTTGCACTTGGCCGGGTTTTTATATTGTCAATAATACAATATAACGATATGTTATTTAGATAGTAGACAACTATACAGTTCCACGTTAGTACCAGTCGCACGCATGCGCTGTACAGCGGAGGAAGACTCCAATCATTTCCATCCGGTTTCCGCATACATCCAGGTACCTACTATCGGATTCATGTATAATTTTTTATCACTTTGCCACAAATCTATTTAGAATCAGATTCATTTGTATCCGGCTAAGCGCTAAGCGGCGCTAAATCAGGGTTATGTTTTAGCGCGTGCCTATTGTTTATGCTCTTCAACCGACTTCCAAAACGGAGGAGGTTTACGATTCGATTGTATTTTTTTTTATTTATTTTTTTTATTAAAAATTTGCGTGCGTTTGACTGCAACTCACCTGATGGTAAGTGATGATGCAGTGTGTTTGTTACGCGATACCTTCGCAGACTGTGTTTTTGAGTTAGTTTCATATAATTAATTAAATTTTATCAAAATCGGTGCAGTATTTATTAAGATAATAATTATCAAAACCCGGCCAAGTGCGAGTTAAACTCGCGCACTAAGGGTTCCGTACCAAAAACTAATTTTTATCCACAGCGCCATCTATAGATATAGGTAAAAGGGAACTAATATCTGTTGTCGTATTACTACTAAAAGATACTACTTCACGCCACTAGGTGTCGCTAGTTTTTAAACAATCGGTCTTTGGAAATTTCATTTTCCTGTAAGAATTGAAGGACTTTAGATTTTCTCATAGACTTTCCTGTAAGCTATGCGTTTAACCTCATATACTGTGATTCTTCCTAAATTTTAGGCCCAGCAGTTTTGGAGATAACGGGGAGGGAATGGTATTTTTTAACCTATTTTCTTTAATAAATTCAAAACTATTTATTTTTAAATTATAACTAATTAAATTTAAAATTACAATTATAACAAGTCCTTTCATTCAATATGTCACACAATGTAGTTTGCAAAAAAAATATATATTCTAATTAACCCTCAAAACGTGGCCCTCAAGTATGAAATTAATTTATTTACGTTACATGTCCGTGTTTGGGTCACCGACTTACACATGTGTACCAAATATCAACTCAATCGGTCTAGTAGTTTCTGAGCATATTAGCTGTGACAGACGGACAGACAGACACACTAATGATCCTACAAGGGTTTCGTTTTTTCCTTCTGAGGTAAGAAACCCTAAAAATAAAAAAATAATGACGCAAAATTATACTAAGTTGTTGCGATGGAAGTCGGTTTTTAACGTGTTTAGCGTTTCCAATTGTACATACTCATTCCTGTATACTTTACACTGCTGAAGATAGAACATTCTAGTTGATACTTTTGATTGTAGGTTCTTGGTAGAACATTAAATATAACACTCATTTTGGTATATATTTACACAAATTCCACAGAAATTGAATAAAACTACACGTTCTAATTTGTCAGCGTCCGGTGTCGAACACCATCTTCAGGCATACTAAGTAACTCAGACTAACTAACTCAGTAGAACATTCTATTCGGTGACGTTCATGTGCACTTAGAAAACGATAAACTTTTGCACGGAACATTGTGTCACCAAACCGGTGCAGCGGGACATTCATTTAAACTATTTAATATTAATATCATCTAGGCATAGTACCCAGAGCCGTTAAAACATTTTAAAAAACGCTAACTTTGATACACTTTGCGCGGCACATTTCGCGCCCGACTACAGTGCGAAAATCTCTGAAAATAGCGTTTTCCTATCTAAATCTATTTTTCGCCCCCAAAAATCCCCGTATACTAATTTTTAAGCAAATCGTTGGAGCCCTTTCCGAGATATACATATAATATGTCACCGTAAAATTGTAAAAACCGTTAGATTAAGGGATCTATCTCGCGAGATTGGTGAACTGTCGAAAGATTGTAAACCGTAAAATACTGCTTACGTAATCTCACAAGTGACATTACAAGTGAATAACATTAAATAAATGAGCGAGCGATGTTCGGTTCCCCCTCTTCCCCCCCCCCCCCCCCCTCTAGGTAGCAAAATGCTTCGCAGAAGAAGAAATAATCTTATGAATTTAGTGTAGTGCGATTGTGAAATCGCGGTTTTGACAATATCCCGGCGACATATACATATACAGGATGACTTTTAATTAGTTCTTGATAACAAAAAATATGCATGTACTAGTGATTACAAACAACTTTCCCAAAGAAACTATATGTCAAATCACAAAAAAAATTTGGGCCTCGATACTAATAAATTATTAAATCGGCAAAAATGTATAAGGGACCAAATTTTTTTTTCATATTTGACATAATAATATAGTTTCTTTGGGAAAGTTGTTAGTAATCACAAGTACATTCAAATCCTTTGCTATCAAGAACTAATTAAAAGTTCAAAGGTATTAGATATTAGATTGGATAGATTGATAAATTTTAAACAGGTAAAACTTGTATGTTTGTATGTACGAGGTAATGTTCGAAACTACTCATCTGATTTTAAAAAATCCTTCATAGAATTTCAGGATGGACTAAAAATCCTATGTCCCGTCAACCCTGTGCCTGACCACTGCCACTTGAGTTTAGCGATTTTGTCAGTAGTTTCGACTACTTTGGTTCTTGTACGGATCAACTCATCTACACTATCTTCACTAATATTATAAAGAGGTGGGTAAAGTTTGTGAGTTCGTGAGTTTGGTACATACAGAAGTAATCTCTGGAACTACTGAACCTATTTTGAAAATTCTTTCACCAGTACAAAGCCACAGTTAAGATACTATAGTTACTTACAAAGCTACATTATTCTTGAGTGGCAAAAGTTATATCTACGCTCGCGGCTCGCGCATCTCTCACCCTCAAAAACATTCATAAAAGCGATGCTCATGCGGGCGAAGCCGCAGGCAAAATCTAGTTTCTGATAAATCTGATAACATCTGCTTTATAGAAAAAAATCATTGAAACATAAAATGTCAAGGGCTTACCAATTGGGATGACGACAGCATCAGAAATAAATTATGAACTCTTGATCACCAAATTGCCCTCATACTTAAACTCCGGAAAACCTTACTCGTTTTGTTTTCCATCAAGTCTTCGATTTTTGATTTACCAAAATCACAAAAAGAGCATATAAATGACGCTGCCAAACTATGACGTCACGCCTAGGTATTTCTTACATTTTTAAAACAATTTGTCGCTTTTCACAGATGATAAAAATTAACTCAAATGACTAGCATTCGTCATTCCTATTGTAATTAAAAGTTCCTGTCCAGTTCGCCAAACAAAACATTGTCAAGTCGGGAATGCACCGTCGAGTACGTAGGTATCCTATTCTGTTACGCAAGCAGCCCAAACAATCGGTCGGCAAAACATCTGTGTGTTACGCAAAGATTGTGGAAAACAATGAGTTTGGCCTGTTTCAGTGAAACCGGTCGCCAGGATATAGCGCTTGTGAACTGTGAGTTCTCATTACTATCACCACTTCACATCAAAGAGTTTTGGACTCTCATACAAGTCGATCAGCTGATTCGTCAAAGTTAGCAAAGTTTCAGAACATAAATGGAAACGCTAAACACGTTAAAAAACCGACTTCTATCGTAACAACTGTATACAATTTTGAATAGGGGTGACGACAGCATCAGATATAAATTATAAACTCTTGATCACTAAATTGTCCTCCTACTTAAACTTCGTACCAGCTTACTCGTTTTGTTTTCCATCAAGTCTTCGATTTTTGATTCACCAAAATCACAAAATCCTTACTAATCCCTACTAATATTATAAATGTGAAAGTAACTCTGTCTGTCTGTTACGCTTTCCCGCAAAAACTACTGAACGGATTTGGCTGAAATTTGGTAGGTAGACAGATTAGGACCTGGATTCAAACATAGGCTACTATTTACCACGCTCGCGAGCCGCTTGCGGCTCGCGCACTGCGCACCCTCGAAAAGTCATAGAAACGTTGTCCACGCGGGTGAAACCGCGGAAAACAGCTAGTAATATTATAAATGTGAAAATGTGTTTATTTGTTTGTTTGTTACCTATTTCACGCTTCAAAGCCTTGACCAATCTTTATGAAATTTGGCATGCAGGTAGCCTGTGTCACAGGGAAGGACATAGGCTACTTTTTATCCCGGGAAAGTAGCATAATCTGATGCAATTCCTAAGGGGACTAAAAAATACTCGATTGTTATGATTTTTTGCACAGAGATGGTTGAGTTGGTGGGAAACGACATAATTTACTAATCACCCTTAAAGACAGTCATAAAAACGATGTTCACGCGGGCGAAGCCGCGGGAAAAAGCTAGTGAGTACATAAATGACGCTGCTAATTTATGACGTCTTCAACATTTTTAGAACAAAATGTCGTTTTTGACAGATGGACGATAAAAAGTAAATCAGATGACTAGCATTCGTTATCCCTATTATTATTTTGGTTTTGTGTAAATTTTTGATGAAATTCATATGGTACCAAACCAACCTAGGAGCATTCCCTATCGAATATAAAAATAATTATGGAAATCGGTTCACAATCTGCGAAAACATCGCGTAATAAACACAAAAAACATACAGTCCAATTGGAAACCTCCTCCTTTTTGTGAGTCGGTTAAAAAGTTATTTGGTAGATATTTTTAAGAGGAGTCTCCCTTAAAAATTTGTTTACTTTAATTATTATTATTTAAGGACACTTGCAGCCGAAAACAGAGGCACGAGTCGCTCAAAAATTATGAAAATATTATAGTTTAACCGCCTCCGTAGCTCAGAGGCAAAGCTCACTGGCTTAACACAGGAGGTCTCGGGTTCGATTCCCGGCGGGGTCACCTTGTAAGACTCGGTTTGGTTGGTGGTAGGGCATTTTCTAAGCCCGCCTGGATAGCTAGCACCATCTTATCTAAGTCTAGCCGCCAAACATCAGTGTTAAAAAAAACATTGATGTGTTCCGGCATGAAGATAAGATAGCCAGTTCTCCATTGCGTTGGGGAATCTTGGCAAGCTCGCTTCCATCTTCGGCATCATCGTTATACGTACCATCTGGTGAGATGATGCCAAGGGCTTACCAATAGAGAATAAAAAATAAAAATATATAGTTACTGAATAGTAGATTGTTATACAAGGAATGTAGGAGAGGTATTACAGAACAAGATCCAATTTGGCGCCGGTGCACCCGTGCGCGCGCAGCTCGCAGAGGGCGCTAGTGGAGCGAGTGCACCCGAGATATTTAGACGAGCGAGCGAGCGAAGCGAGGGAGAGAGAATATAGTTCGAGGGTGTAATAGCTACTTATAAGTGAGATAGGCATTCTACTTTACATCATTCATACGAGGTAAGTTAGAGTAGAAACTCCACAATGATGATGGTTTGTAAGTTTTATAGAGCTGACTGAAATACACAATCAATACACATTCTGACAAAGATTTTATTCCTTTTTCTGTACGCCATATATTGATATATTCATAGGATTTTAAGTATATCGGTCCCTGGATTTGTTCGGTAAAAGATTTTGTACATCTTCTGCATCGAGATGATAGAAATCAGGCGTGCAGGCCAGTTGTTCATCGGATGAAGTACTTGACATGCTGAACTAACACTTTTAACTAGTAAAAACTTGTAATAACTTATTTCATTACAGTCGCAAGTGAACAAGCATCAAATGTAATTAAATGCCGCCATTTCTATTTTTTTTTTAGTAAAAAGTTTGTATATCATTGTATATAGAGAAATGAAGTGAATTCCGCCATTTCCATTGTTTTTTTCAGTAAAAAGTTTTCTTATCATTTTATAAGAAAAGAGATTGTTTCACTAAAGAGTTTTGTATAGCTTAAACTGTAAAGTTCACATTACAATTCAAGCATAGTGTGATATAAAGTGATTTGAAAATGGAACGTCTAAGAAACAATGCATCGTGTTTCAAATGCTACCTTACACAGCCTCTTTGTAAAGTAGTAAATCCTACTTACTGAGCATGTATGATGTAAAGGTTTTTATATAAATCTTCTCCCAGACTGATCCAATATAACCCCACCGTGACCGGGGAAACCGACCCGTCTAGATTCCAGATCTAGAACTAACCTAGCTGTTCAGATGCGCCGTTTAGAGATCTAGGTCATACAGCAATAAGGTCAGAGCGTTGCGTGCGCTTCATATAGCACTGCCACTTAGTGCAGTACAGTTGACGCCAGGTACACTTAAACACACCTAGACAAGCCTGCGCGTTACACGAACATTTGCCCCGGGTGGGAATCGAACCCACAGCCCTAGGCCCAGCAGGCCCGGTCATCTATGAACTGTTTAACGAGAGCACCGTCAAGTACCGTAGCTTCTTTTTTTTTCTTTTTTTTATTATAAATTTGAGTGCGTTTGACAGCAACTCACCTGATGGTGAGTGATGATGCAGTCGAGGATGGTACACGCAAACTCAAATAATGCCTATTCACTCTTGCCTTGAAGATCCCCAAATTATGGGAATCGGGAAACACTGACGCAGTCGTAGGGTGCTGATTTTGGTTCCATGGATTCTCTGATTATTAACATCTAGCTAGATAGAGCGTCAACCTGTAATCACCACCATATCAGCCGAAAATCGTCCACTGCTGGACAAAGGCCTCCCCCAAGGATTTCCACGACGACCGATCCTGCGCTGCCCGCATCCATCGGCTTCCCGCGATCTTCACCGGGTCGTCGGTCCACCCCGTGGGAGGCCTGCCTACGCTACGTTTTCCGGTGCGCAGTCGCCACTCGAGAACTTTATTGCCCCATCGGCCATCTGTTCTACGAGCTATGTGCCCTGCCCACTGCCACTTCAGTTTAGCGATTCTGTGAGCTATGTCGGTTACTTTTGTTCTCCTGCGGATCTCCTCGTTTCTGATTCGATCACGCAGAGAAACTTCGAGCATAGCACGCTCCATAATGGAAAAAAATGAGAAGAACAAAATGGAGCGTGCTATGCCTGTAATCACTGCGTTAGTAATCTTCGAAAAAGCTAAAAGCTACAAGGTTTTATTTGAAAAGAGTTTATACGAGCACGCTCAAATGAATGTGCTATGCCAAGAAAATATTAAAAGATAGCCTCCCCTAAATGTAAGAGTCGATTTTTTTTAAATTTCAATGGGTATCCTTGAATTAGATCTCATAAAATAAATAAAAAAACTTTGTTTTATTTTTAATATAAGATAGAAAATATTGAGCTTCAAAATGTCACTTTGAATCCGTCCGTTCGTCGTACAAAAGATATTTGTGTTTTTACAATAGGTACAATATTTAACTATAATTAAGTCAGTAACGTGACGCCTTAGGTCAAGACATCTTAACCCTACAATAGTCGCGCCATCCCGTGAAAAGTGACTGGTCGCGTAGCGCGTAGGAGGCATTTTTTCGCCCAATGGATAAAAATCTTATAAATGTTTACAAGAATAAACTTCAATCATAAACTAAAAACACCGGTCAAGTGCGAGTTGGGCTTGCGGTAAGAGGGTTCCGTACCACCGCACCTCTACACATCTTCGACAGTGATACCTATTCACATGACAAACAAAAGACAAACGCGAGCAACAGAAAAATACTAGTAGCGCTATCTAGTGGTGTTTTAGTGAACTATTTTCCATAAGTGAACATTTATATTGGGTTTACCACTTTATTTTCAATTGATAGAATTCTTACAGGTTTTCCTGTAATCTACAAGCAATGAACTATATTTTGTATTTTTTCCAAAATTTTAGGCTCAGTAGTTTTGGAGATTTGGGGGGGATTGGTCAATTTTCGTATTCTTTCATGAATAAAATCAAAACTATTTATTTTATAATAATAACAAAAATATATTGGAGATCCTTATAACGAGCCCTTTTATTTGATATTGTCATATAACCTTTCATATAACCTTTTTTTTTAAATTTCCTAGTTTTTACCCCGAAAATAACCCTTATTAAAAAAAATACTTTGCAAATCTGTGTTAAGGTCATAAGATTACACCATCCTACCAAATTTCACCGAATTTGGTCCAGTAGATTCGGAGCAAATTGGCTGTGACTGACGAACGGACAGACAGACGCACGAGTGATCTTATAAGGGTTCCGTTTTTTTGTTGTTTTACGGAACCGTAAAAACAGTACCTTATATTTATTTAAGTCATACTAAAAATTTTAGTAAAAAAACCATATACATACATGTTTGTTTTATCCTAAATTTAATAGCTAAATTATATATGTATTTGCATTACTCATTTCAGCAAAAAAGCCCTGAAAATTTACACACAGTGCTCGTTACACGGTACATTTGCTTATAAACAAATTGCAATTGCAACTATTTCTTGGTCCCACCAAGAACAAAACCTTTTCCTGCCGCAGTCACCCGCGCACTTGGTGTTCTTCCAACTTATGATACAGGACTGGAAGGCTCGACCTTGGCGAATGCATAGTTTATAATCTATATATATGTCGAGGGGTGAGGGTGATGGTTAGGTTATGGATGGCCTCGTGGTTCACTCCTTAACTATTTCGGTTGTAGGTGTCGAAATAACAATGCAGCTATATCACAGAGGTCCTTCTTCAATAGTCTTGATCATTTGGTAATCGAAATTGTACAGGATGCCTTGGATAACAATGGATGCAAACGCGGTGATCACAGCGATGGCGTGACACGTCCATTTTTCTCACAGATCACCACTGCATGTGTTCTGCTCGACGCTCCGTCAAAAAGTGTCTGCTCCGAGACTGACGTCCAGCTAATCTGGCTTCTCCACAGATCTAATAAATTCTCAACTCAGTGTGGCAGCACAAACAGCCTTCCGTTAATACATCATCTTTGCTACCACAAACGATCGTCTCACGAGTACAAGCGATCGTCACGCCACCACCGGTTTCACCCAGGTACTAATACCTGACGTTTGATCCAAACAAAGTGTAACTATGTAAACTTATCTCGAGCTGGTATTGGTCGCGTTTTCAATGACCCTCCGACACGGCCATCCTGCGAGTCACACGTCCTCGGGTGACTAACCTGAAAAAGAAAAGGGTAGCCAGTAGATTCCATTTCGTTCGGCCAATCCTGACCTTCATTAGGAAGGTCCACAGCTCAAGGAATAAAAGCAACGCTAATAATGTGAAGCTTTAATTCAAGACTACAATCATGGTAACAACACATTTTAACAGCCTCAAAAAACCAAATAATTTCACTCTCGTAAACTAAATAAACCTCAGCATTAGCATCGTAACTCAAACAATCTCAAATCAGTTTAGGTCTCCAAGGTAAATCACAGCTGCAAGGCTTGAAACCTTACAACCATTTACAACCTTTAGGGGCACATAGAACGGAACATAATCATCATCGCAAATCACAAGCGACGGAACACCAGAATTAAACATCACCACATCCGGGTGGCGGGACACCACAAAGAATCATCATCACTAACGCCAAGCGACGGAATACCAATCAGTCATCATCACCAGTCCAGGTGACTGAACACCATCACCACCAATCTAGGCAGTGGAACACCATCATCACCAATACAGGCAATGGAACACCATCATCACCAATACAGGCGACGGAATACCATCATCACCAATCCAGGCAATGGAACACCATCATCACCAATACTGGCGACGGAATACCATCATCACCTATACAGGCGACGGAATACCATCAACAGTTTTAGCCGGTAAACGGGATACTTCTTTTTTACAAAAACACGAATGTACCTGCTACACATCATGACAGAACGAGTCTGACAAAACAAGCAGCAGCCAATTCATGCAAACATATAGCGCCATTCAGCACTCTTCATTTACCGCTGAAACATGTCGGAATACTTCAGTACTACACACAAAAATAAACGATAAAGAAAAAAATTACAACTGTACACAATTGATTGAGTTACGATCTGTCAATACAATTAACATTGAAAGGTAGACGCCTCTGCACCAGATTCATGGTCAACATCCGGAGGCAAATAACCTTCGGACATACTACGTAAACGGTCATGGGCATACTTGTAACTTCGTCTCAAATTCAAAGCTTGTAATTTGTATCTGTCACCTTCTAAGACCTCTACGACCCTGAACGGCCCTCGGTATTTGGGATCTAACTTGGTTTGGTTACGCTCCTTATTTTGTATCACCACAACAGTCACCCATCTTGGCAACTCTGGGCCACCTCCATCCGGTGCCCAAACAAACAACAGTCACCCAACCTGGCGACTCTCAGACACCTCCATCCGGTGCCCGCCCAAACACACAGTCACTCGACCTGGCGACTCTCAGACAACCTCTCAGGTGTCCGCCCAAAAACACAGTCACCCTACCTGGCGACTCTTGGACCACCTCCCTCCGGTGTCCAACCACACTATCGCTTCCATGCGGCGATCTCAAACATCACCTCTTTCTGGTCATTGCCAACATAACCTCCCCGGTGATACGCCTGCGAGCCAAACGCACGCCACACACAGTTGTGGCCGCACAGCAACGAGAAAATCAACTCGGTGTTTTACGCCTACGTCTACGAATGGCTGAGGCTATTGGCATCCAGTTGCGAAAAATTGTTTACGTCTAAGGTTCAAAATACAAACTAGTGAACGTTAAAATCACGGTCAAGTACAAAAGTCCTTAATCTGCACTAGTAGATGGTCGAGGTTCAGTCTCTCCATCATCAATTCTGTCCAAGTCAATAATACTGTCACTATCGGGCATTTAACGTAGTCTGTCCTCAATAACTGACGGTATTTGATATCTAAAGTGGTAGGTAACGCTTCTCCATTTGTAACAACACAAAGTTAGGTAACTTGTGAAACTAAGCTTTTGTCTAGAAATCAGCCAGTGGCGCTGCCTCAGAGCAATACACCACCCCATCTCTTCCCAAGGGTTTCACAAGAAGTGACTAAGGGACTAAAAATTTGAGGACAAGCAACATCGTCCTTCACGCTCATACTGTACCGCCAAACAGCCCGCCAAGCGTAGCGTTTTTTTTTACAATTGGTAAAACCGCTCCAACATGGGGGAGGCCCATGTCTATTATCACATCAGCAGCAAGCTGATTAACAACTCCTGTAATAGGATGCGTTACTCTCCGTATTATCACTAGTATGTTGTCGTGCTTCACTTAGATAAAATTACAGCCTGTGTGTGTAATCGACAAACATGACATTTAGAGGTTAGGCTACTTTACTCGTACCTAGAAGCAACTCCAGGAGGCTGTACCTCGTAACTCGGTTAACCCAACAGTTTGGTTGCTGCCAAATGATCATCATGGAAGGACTTGTAACATTGAAATCTCATTACTATACTCTAAGGAAGTGAGCATATTTTAAAGGACACTTAACTAAGAGTACCAACGTTTAAACGTACTAAGATTCACCTGACGTTTATGAACGTAAGTTCAAATACAAGGGGGCATTACGTAGATCGAATGACACGTGGACGTATTTGAACAGAGGTTAAAAAATCAGTCATTTCGATTTAATAGGTAAAGAATGCACCTGATGTAACCACTAGCTATGCCTGACGTGGTGAAATAGTGACCACATATGAAGTCAATCGATGTGCTAATCTATCAGAGGAAACAATTTCCGTTCAGGCATGTTGTCATTTTTTTTTTCACGGTTATCAACACTTGCGTTCTATGCTAACCTTTTTCTTTACCAGCATGATAAGGCCGTCAAAAAGGGAAAGCTTCGGGGCTTACGACATTCGCAACCTCCAGCCCATGAATCCTGTATCATCATCACATCAGCCGTAAGACGTCCACCACTGCACTCCGCATACTACCCTGTTATTATTCTCTTTTTTTACAATTGGTAAACAAACTATTTTATTGGGGTCCCCGAAACTCATATACCTACATAGGGTCTATACGATAGCGGGGCATTAAGGATGCCCTCGACAAATTCATCACGAAAGCTACTAAAAATAGGCAACAACTTTGGCCTATGCTCAATGACAATATCAGTCCCAATACTACGAAATCTAATAAGGCTTTTTCACTCCATGTAAAGATGTCAGTCTCAATATTATGAAAGCTTAAAGGGGTTTCAATTCTTTCAATTCTGGTTTAAGTTTGTTTAACCGAAACTCTAGTTAGCTAAATGAATCGTCATATTTACAATGAGTCCTCGTTCAAAATCTTCCGTTCAATCACGACGTTGTGTCACAAGTAAAAATCCGAAAGCATGTGAAAGAGTACTTTCCACTAGGCATTATTTTAGCTGCTAATGCAATCACTACTAGAAGGGTAAGGGACTAACTACTCTATTCGCATCCTTACCGACAGTAAAGCTGTTTTGTTATTGACAGACTCGTTTAAGAATACCGTCAATCATAGATTTAAAATATCTGAATCGATCATAATATCGTTCGTACTCGTCTGGCATAACAAGATATGACCATTCTGAACAATGCCCGTCAATATTACCCTCACTCGATATTTGTTCTGTACAGTAAACTTAAGAGTTGCCTACAAAAGTCAATAGTGCGTTAGTATTGAACACACTCCCGAAAGTCTATACACGAAACTTTCTTTAACGAGTGAACACTCAGTACCACCACAGATTAGGTAATAGTACTAGTACCACGTACGTACTACTTCCACTATCAAAACAAAAGGGGTACGACTCACCGGATTTTCGTAGCTCCGCGTACATCACGCACTTCGCTGAAGCTGCACGCGCCGCTTGCGTGGATCTCCGCTGCTGCCAGCACAGCCCACGCTGTCACCTCATTCCAATGGTCGTTCCGTAAGGGAGATATCGACAGTTGAGCGCCGTGCACGTGGATTAGCTTCCGGTATATTCCGGTTGAATGCTGGCAATATGATTGCAGCAGATGTAGTCGATGGTGCTTGCATAACCTCAATCAATCGTAGCATGTTCTGGTTCTGTAGCACAAAGAATTGTTGCCAGTGGTTTTTATTTCGCTGCTCCATCATCAATTTTCACATTTTCCCGTCGTTGTCCACTTGTTGCGAGCGCAGGGAACTATCCCACTTCTGATGTCGAGGGGTGAGGGTGATGGTTAGGTTATGGATGGCCTCGTGGTTCACTCCTTAACTATTTCGGTTGTAGGTGTCGAAATAACAATGCAGCTATATCACAGAGGTCCTTCTTCAATAGTCTTGATCATTTGGTAATCGAAATTGTACAGGATGCCTTGGATAACAATGGATGCAAACGCGGTGATCACAGCGATGGCGTGACACGTCCATTTTTCTCACAGATCACCACTGCATGTGTTCTGCTCGACGCTCCGTCAAAAAGTGTCTGCTCCGAGACTGACGTCCAGCTAATCTGGCTTCTCCACAGATCTAATAAATTCTCAACTCAGTGTGGCAGCACAAACAGCCTTCCGTTAATACATCATCTTTGCTACCACAAACGATCGTCTCACGAGTACAAGCGATCGTCACGCCACCACCGGTTTCACCCAGGTACTAATACCTGACGTTTGATCCAAATAAAGTGTAACTATGTAAACTTATCTCGAGCTGGTATTGGTCGCGTTTTCAATGACCCTCCGACATATATATATATATATAATAAAGTCGTGTTAGTTACACCATTTATAACTCAAGAACGGCTGGACCAATTTTTATGATTTTTGTGTTTGTCTTCATCCGGAATAGAATAATAAGTATTAAAATATGATATTCATCAATTTAAAAAAATATTATCAGTCAAAAAATAATTGGTTTTTGGGTAAGGTAGGGTAGTGTAGTGTAGGTGTAGTGTAGTGTAGGGTAGGGTAAGCTAGGGTAGGGTAGTGTAGTGTAGTGTAGGGTAGTGTAGGGTAGGGTAGTGTAGTGTAGTGTAAGGTGAAAGGAAGTTCGCCCGGACAGCTAGTATAATATAAATTGTTTGCCGAGGGCGGCAAAATGCTCACAGCGCGAGCACTCTAGGGTTTATATTAAAACCCCACGTTCTATACGAAAATGTTCAAACTCCTTTACAAACGTTACTGTGGGCTTCGCACGGTTAGTTAGTCCTACTTTATGGAAGTCTTAGCGTAAAACTGTTATGCGTTTTTGTATGCACTCTGTGACACAGAAACACGGTATTAGGGCTTGACCTACAAACTATCTAATAGGATTATCTAAGAATATACTTAAAGCTGGTGGCCTCAGCTGGTAATGCTAGAGTTACATACGTATGTTACAATAACCGCATCGTGGCGTAATGGTTAATGCATTCGCTTTACACCAAAAGGTCGCGGGTTCTATTCCCTGAGGAGTCTAACTTTGTACGACTCGGTTTGGTTGGTGGTAGGGCATTTTTAAGCCCGTCTGACAAGCTACCACCATCTTATCTAATTCTTGTCTCTAAACATATATTAAAAGTGTTCCGGCTTGAAGATAACATAGCAAGTTTCCTATTGCGTTGGGGAATTTCGGTTCCATCTTCGACAACATCATCACTTACCGTCAAGTGAGATGATGCCAAGGGTTTATCAATTGTGGATTTAAAAAGTAGATGAGTACATATTCTCGTCGGTAAGTGATCGGTGCGGTTTGGTTGAGTTGGACTGGATTGGGCACACTTTCAGAAGGGACCCAACATACTATGACAAACGCTAGAGTGGACCTCGCAAGGAAATAATAAAAAAATTGGCCGTCCCAAACAATCCTGCCGGCGCCGGCGCTCAGTGGCAGCGGATTTAAAAGCGATCGGGTTGTCCTGGACTGAAGTGAAGCACGTCGCCCAACACAGAACGCAGTGGACTTAGGACAATAAGTATTTGAAGTACATATTCTTCGACCAATGTGTGTTGCCAGTAATGACGTGCGGAACTGAGACATGGTCGCTTACTATGGGCATCATAAGAAGGCTCAAGGTCACCCAAAGGGCAATGGAGCGTGCTATGCTCGAAATTCTCTGCGTGATCGAATCAGAAACGAGGAGATCCGTAAGAGAACCAAAGTAACCGACATAGCTCTCAGAATTGGTAAACTTAAGTGGCAGTGGGCGGGGCACATTGCTCGTAGAACAGATGGCCGTTTGTGCAGTAAAGTTCTCGAGTGGCGACCACGCACCGGAAAGCGTAGTGTAGGCAGGCCTCCCACTCGGTGGACCGATGACCTGGTGAAGGTTGCGGGAAGCCGCTGGATGCGGGCAGCGCAGAACCGGTCGTCGTGGAGATCCTTGGGGGAGGCCTATGTCCAGCAGTGGACTTCTTTCGGCTGATATGATATGATGATTCTACTAAAAGTGTTAATAAAAAAATAAATTCAAGAATTCCAGGTATTGTGCCAAATCGTCGAGAACCATTCAGTCATGTATGAAAATATGAAGAGAGGAAATAATCTCGACTCACGTGGGAAGACTTAGACACACCCCGGACACTGCATACAAATGGTCGTGAAATGACATTTCTAAAAACAAATGACGGAGCAAACAAAATCACGGTGAAATCCCATTCGTTCGAGAACCAAACTGTAACCAATCTGTATCAATCTGGGTGACGAGGGGGTGAGGTCGCAATCTAGAGAGAGGCAGAGAGTGTTCATACTGTATGTTAGTACTATTATATATACTTTGACTAAGGTGTATCACAACAATCTTCTATGAAGAGACCGAGAAAATCTTCTGGATCTTATAGAATTGAATTTTCATACACATTTAAACACAAAGAAAGAAAGAAAGTAACAAATACGTTTGTTGGCTCCAGCAACACCACGCCAAAATACTTTTTAACCAACTATGGCAAGGACAAAGAAGATTAAATTGCCCTATTATTATACCCTCAGCTTCTGCCTAAGCCCAAATGCATACCCAATTTAAATAATTAAGGCTTACCTCAAAATCTTTTGAGCAATTTTGTCGAAGCTGCAAATGAAAGTTAAAGCAAGTGTCCTTTTAGTTTTAAAGAATTGGCGGGAGAAAAAATCTTGGTGCAACTCATAACGACGAGGAATATCTAACAGAAACAAGAGAAAGGTTAGGAAGGAACTAATTATTTCTGGAACACAAGTAATAAACTAAAATTAACATTGTAGAAATGATATACCTGAAATCTGCTCAGTTTATGAATGCTTAAAAAAATATTAAACTATCTGATTGAGGTGTGCCCTAAGGCGATAACACGAGTGTTCATCATTTCCTTGATAGAAATCAATTTACGAAGTAACTTCTAAAACTAGTGGCTCTGTGAGCTGTAGACATGGCTAAATTATGATATTTTTTAAACTCGGCCATTTTGAAAATTTTCCAAAAACTGAATCGATAAAAAAAACATATATCATTGAATCTGGTCGCAAAATTTGACGAGAATCGGTCGAGAAATGCGACCTGTAGAGGAGAACAGCGGGACATCCGTCGGACACCCGGACATCCGATAAATTGTTGCCCACAGAGTTATAAACTAAAGGGTTAGTTTATAACTGTATGATTTGTGGCTAAGCTGAAAAGGAGAAGGTTCTCGCGAACTATGTCAAATGTCAATTGTATATTCATATAGTAATTCGTTTATACTTATACAACCTTAAAAAATAAACACTTTTGAAGCTAGCCGAGGGATACTAACTATCACTATTTTTTAACCCCCGACACCGGGTGTTATAAGTTTAACGCCAATGTCTGCGTGTGTGTCAGTCTGTCTGTGGCATCGTAGTTCTTAAACGGATGGACCAATTTTGATGCGGTTTTTTACGTGAAAGCAAGTTTCCTTGCGGTGGTTCTAAGCTATATTTGGTAAAATCGATAAAGCAGTTTGAAGATCATCAGCTCTTATCTAGGTGATGTAGGAATGTGGTCCTCATCTTATACCAAAATTCAAAATTCAAAACAATTTATTTCAAATAGGTGTTTACACACACTTTTAAATAGTCAAAACTAAAAGAAAATACTGTATATTACAAATAATGTCATGATTCAGATTACAGTCTCAAGTAATGGTATTTGTTATAGAATCAACATATATATCTTTGTCATTTACATAATCTATTATTTTATAATATCCTCTAGAGCACAAAACTTTTTTGACATGAGTCTTGAATTTATTCTCTGACAAACTAGTTACATTTTCTGGAATTTTATTGTAGAATCTTATACACTGCCCCACAAATGACTTTTTAACCTTACTCAGTCTCGAAAAGGCTATATCTATTTTATTTACATTTCTTAAATTCAAATTATGCCTGTCACTGTTTTTAGGAAATAAATGCAAATTCTTACGAACGTACATGATGTTTTCATATATAAATTGACTAGCAACAGTTAAAATATTGATTTCTTTGAACTTATTCTGTAACGACTCACGTGATCGCATCTGATAGATTGCGCGGATAGCTCTTTCCTGCAGGATGAAAATAGTTTCTATATCAGCCGCATGCCCCCACAGTATTATGCCATAAGACATTATACTATGGAAGTAACTAAAATACACTAGTCTCGCAGTATCTACATCCGTTAACTGTCTTATTTTCTTAACGGCATAAGCAGCTGAACCAGTCTGATCGATTCGAAATTTGGTGAAAAACCATATTGCAAAACTATGAAAATCTTGACCTGATGCTGCAGCATCACCTAATATCTGCAGGATACTCAACTCCTTACCAACTTACAGCAGAGGTATCATGTTAGAGATACGTTAAATTTAATAACTTTACTACAACTAATTACTAATAATTTACAACTAAGCTGTCCCCATAAGCGACGACTCTTGGATCAAAATATAACTACTTATATGAAACTTAAAGGGCCAAACATATTATTTCCTACTTTTTTGAGGTTTTATTTTTGTCGGGGGTTCTTTAAATTTTTAATTTAGTTTTTTTTATGTTTTTCATTTTAGATTTTTTTCTATAAAATCACAATTTTTGCGGATTTCGCTGTGTTTTCTAAGCGGGATGACAAGTTGAAAATTGTGCAAGAGTGGGAAGGGAAATATTTTGCTTTACACGCCCTCTCTTATCAGTTGTTCTGTTGTGAAGCACAGTTTGTTCTGTCTCCCGATTCCTATAATTTGGAGATCTTTAAGGCAAGAGTGAATAGGCATTATTTAAGTTTGCGTGTACCATCCTCGACTGCATCATCACTAGGTGAGTTGCAGTCAAACGCACTCAAATTTTTAATTAAAAAAAAACATGACAGAACAGTGTAAGATATATAGAGATCGTGGCGGGCGGAACGTCACAGAGTATGGACATTGTTCCACGTTCAGAAGAATTACTCCGTCTGAATGAAGGCGTGACAAAGTCATGCTTCGGAGCTTCTTTAAGTGACGTCACGCCGCCGCGCCGTGCGCGTGCGTATCGAGCGGCGAAGCACAAGTATATTGTAGGACAGCAGCACTGCACTTACTTTGTCGAGGAAACGTACAAACGTACAGACAACGGCGCGTCAAAACTACTAAAAATGGAAGAAATATTAAAATGAGGCAAGCAATTTTAACAACAAACGTATTTTTTGTATTTCATATGGAAAATTTCAAACAAAAATTGCTGGTGTATGGAGGCTTGCCTTTAATTTTCATTTTTTGTGTAATTATATAAATAAAATGAATGAATATGGTACTTTTTATATAATTAAAAACATATTTACAATAACACTATAAGAAAAACTTAGAATAACTAAATATACAGAATTAATAATAAATAATTTAACTGAATCTGTGGCTCAGTGGTTAGTGCCCTTGACTACTGATCCGAGAGTCGTGGGTTCGATCCCCACCCAGGGCAAACATTGTGTGATGAGCAGATTTGTTTGCTCTGTGTCTGGGTGTTAAATATATCTATATATGTATGTATTTAAACGTATATAAGTATGTATATCAGTCTCTGGTAACCCATAACACAGGGAATCCTACTTTGGGGCCAGATGACCATGTGTGATTTGTCCCAGAATATTTATTTATTTATTTATTAATTAAAATAATCCACCCATAACCGTTCCTGGTACAAAGGTTCCCATGAGGCTCGCAGCATCGCCACGCTGCATTGCTATAGATATCCTTTGCACCAGGAAGGATCTGGAGCGGGAGTCAAACTCATTATGTCTTAGTCGCCACTCGCCACTCGCCACTCGCCACTCGCCACTCGCCGACTCGCCACTCGCCACTCGCCACTCGCCACTCGCCACTCGCCACTCGCCACTCGCCACTCGCCGCCCAACTTCTCTTATGAAGGCCCTTGCCCCCACACGCCACGGGCCAGCCGTTAATTATTTTTTTACAGAATAGTTAATACTGCCACATTATAGTTACTACTTGCTAGTCATCCTCGTGGCCGATTTTGAGATTAATTCATTTTTAGTTTTTTGTTGTAAATGTGGTAGTTCAGTTTAGTTTAGTTTTATAATAACCAAGTATTAAGTTACCCTTCAACGAAATTTGCCACAACAACAAACACATTTACCACTTAATACTTATTATATTAACAACAGTTACTACTTGCAAAGTTTCATTTAAATCGTTAAAGAATTTTTTTTATGATTTTTGTATTTTTCATTTTTTTATTGTATGGCAGCTACCCTCAGTTAGCAGCCCAACCCAAGCAGTAGCCGCTCAGAATCCTTAGAAAAATTATCAGAAACTCAATTTCCAAGTTGGCTACTGAGAAGTTCGTGACGGAACGGTCCGACGGAAGGACATTTTCGAGAAACATGTTTTAACATTGAAAATATTTTTTCACTCGCTGCGGTAAGGGTACCTATTTTAGCGATAGAGCGTGACATGGCGATTACTCTGAGAGTGTTTGGGGTATTGTAGTCATTTAAGTGTCAAAATGTGTATGGCTTTGAAGTCAACTTTCGGAAATTCTGAAAAAGCGGAAAATGTATCCATTTTTTTCTGGACTTGAGTCATCATGAAAAAGCCCAAAAAAACTCACTAAACAATGTAGTTGAAAAATTCTAAAAACCTAGAGGTGTGATTTCATGCTTCATTTTTAATGCAATAAAAATGAAATTGGTTAATAAGTAATATAGCGTGTAAGTACATTAAGTAGAGCGCGAGGAGGCGCACGTTCAGCGCCGCAGTTCGTAAATATACATTATATAGAACGCGCAGAGGCGCACGTTCAGCGTCGCAGTTCGTAAGTATATATTATATAAAAAGCGCAGAGGTGCACGTTCAGCGGCGCAGTTCGTAAGTATACAATATGTAGAAAGCGCAGAGGCGCACGTTCAGCGCCGCAGTTCGCAAGTATACATTATGTAGAGCGCGCGGAGGCACCCGTTCAGCGCTGCAGTTCGCAAGTATACATTATGTAAAGCGCGCGGAGGCGCACGTTCAGCGCTGCAGTTCGTAGGTATACATTATGTAGAGCGCGCGGAGGCGCACGACCAGCGCTGCAGTTCGCAAGTATACATTATGTAGAACGCGAAGAGGCGCAGTGAGTGCAAAAAATATATTTTTAATCGTCGAAAGTTCTCTCTATTTTCGTAGCATCATATCCAGCAAAATTTTGTAGAAAAACCTGAGCCCCTTTTGTATGTAATGCATGAGATCTATGAATTATTACTTTTTTGTACTTACTAGAACACATTTTGGGTAAAGTTTCTTGTCATTTAAATGTTTGTGTACAATAAAGGATATATATATATATATATATATATATATATATATATATATATATATATATATATATAGAATTATTGTATGGAGATTGGCATATATTTTTTTTTAAATGATGTCGCACATTGAATCCTATATATTTGGATAGTAGACGTACAGACAAACAAAAAATGACATGTAACACAGTGTCCTAAAACGTCACGTTAGGGAGGTAATTGAATATATTATATATTCCATAATAATTCTGATTATTTTTAACTTCTATATTATCTCAGAAACGTGACACTTTAGGCCAAAATGTTATATGACATTTTTTGTTCTTCTATAGGTCCTCTATCCGAAAACACAGGTCAAATTGTGCGACGCCATTTTGAAAAAAAAACAAAAAGGCGAATCCTCAGTATGCCAATAACTTTGAAGTACTTTTTTTTCTCGACGACAGCATTTTGTTTTTCTCGCTCGCTGAGCTCGGTCGCTCGAAGAAACGCACGCAGCGGCCAGCGAAATAGCAAATAATATAAATATATAATACGGCTAATTAAATAGCAAGGTACCGCGTGCACTACTACCTACGTACTATTAAACTACCTGAGTTGTTTTGCAGCTGTTCACGCATCCCACAATGTCGTGACGGCATAAGCAAAGTATCTATATTAGTACTAACATAGCATAAGTTTCTCGGATATTCTAGAATTCTAGAAGGAATTCAATTTTGTTTAAGTCGAGAATACTTTTAACCGACTCAAAAAAGTAGGACGTTCTCAATTTGGCTGTATTTTTTAGATTTATGTTTCGCGACATCTAAGCGTTTGTGATGGGTTTTTTAAGCTATTGCATAGCTTTTATCGCGGGATATGAGCGCGGCGACCGAAATAAGAAATTCCGTAACGAAAATAACCTAACACCCCACTTGTTCTAAAAAACTTACAGTGCCATCTATTACCGATTTGCGGTACTAAAAGGACTTAGTAAATTTTACTGGTGTAACTCTCTTAGTGTTAATTTATTACATGAACATCCCGCGCCCCAAGGACTATATGGTACTGGTAAATACTGCATAAATAAAAAATAAATAAATAATTATAATTGCATAAGTAGATAAAAAATGCTATGCAATAGCTTTAGCGCAGCAGTTCCCGAGTGCCACACGTTTTTTTTTATTTAACAGGGTATGCATTCTGGGTGGTAACAAATAAATAGTAGTGAAATCAATTCAGTACTTTGTTAGAAAATTAATAAAAAATATCGCAAAATTGTTATCAATGATATTGAACGCGGCGGCCGGCTGACACGTGACAGCTCACTCCGGTGACACAGTATTGATTTTGTCACCCGGGCCGCGGCCGCAGTGACCTAGAAATACGTGCGGCCTGTGTTACACACATTATCAAACTTACTCTCGGTGAACAGCTAGTTTGTGAAACTTAGGAGCCACGCAGGGAAACTGAGTTCTTTTAGCATCATCATACATTCTGTCCTTCCGAAAGAAGATGGCTCAAAAATAACCTAAAATGACCGACGCAAAAAAGTGAATCTCATCTCAATATTATAAAGTGAAATAATATATTTTTTTTTAATTTCGGTAGCTATCATGTAAAATGTCAGTAACTAGTAGTGAAAATTTGTTTGGCTTAATATATTTCAATCTTTTCTGATAAGATAAGATAGGATAAATACTCTTTATTGTACACACTAGAATAAAAATATATAAAAACTTTTAAATATAACTTAACTTAAAAAATATTAAAAAAAAACAAAAAAAAAGTAACCTGGTAAGTTCTCTTTTGTGTCAATACAGCAGTTTTTTTTCCAATAAATAAAGTAAAATAAAAAAAAATGAAAATACTGCTGTTTATTTATTTTTCCGAATTTTTGTCATTGTATGAGTTTTAAATACTGATTTGTTCTTAAATGTGATTAATGACTACTCTCTTGCACTATTACATGATAGCTCCCGAAAAGAAATTTCATGATGAATAGTGAATAACTTAAGATTTTTTTGCACCGAGGCGAGGGTGGGGCTTAAAGTATATTTTTTTTCTAGTGTTATTATTATTATTATATATATTTTCTGTGGACGAACTACGATAGTTTTAAAACGTATACTAGTTTACAACGAATTTTACTCCTATCTAGTAACAAATTAAAAAAACTGGCCAGGTACGAGTCGAACTCACAGAACGAGGGTTCCGCATCAACAAACTTTCGATGAGGAACTTTAAAACATCAACGAGTACCTTCTACAATGATATCTACCTATTCATTTTAATCAAAACATCAACAAGGTTTCGCAGCATTCAAGCTGAGGCTGGTTATTTTCCTAGCCCACCTTGTATTTAATAGTTATTAAGATTTTAAAATAAGTAGTTATAATTATTTTTTACTTGCATTGTATTACCTGTTTTTTTTTTGCTTTTGTGGGCTCTAAATGCTTATCTAATGTTTTTTTTACATCCAAATGGGGATCCTCAGAGCGAGTGCGACTCACGCTTGGCTGGTTTTTATTTGTTGTATATATATATATATATATATTTATTCACAATTGGTAGACCATTGACAACATCTCACCTGGTGGTAAGTGACGATGTTGCCGAAGATGAAAGCGGGCTTACCAAGATTCCCCAACGCAATGGGAAACTGGCTATCTTATCTTCATGCCGGTTCACACCAATAATATCAACATTGATATTTGGCGGCAAGACTTAGATAAGATGGTGGTAGCTAGCCAGGCGGGCTTAGAAAATGCCCTTCCACGAACCAAACCGAGTCTTACAATTGACCCCGCCGGGAACGAACCCACGACCTCCAGTGTAAAGCCAGTCAACTTTGCCTCTGGGCTACGGAGGCGGTTAAGATTATTACCGTTCAGAAAGAGAAAAAACAAAAAACTTAAAAAAACACGTTTCTTAGAGACCCCTCTTGATTATTTTTTCACTTATTAGGAAATCCGCCGTAATACCTACCTAAGACATACTCTGTGAAAATTTCAGTTGGCTGCCTGTTACGGTTTAACAGATATATCATTATAAAGGGAGGACAGATGGACGAAAAGCGTAGGCTTAGTAATAGAACATAAATAAAAAGGTTAAGTCCAACAACAATAAACGTATAAAATTAAATGCTACTCTTGAAGTATTTAACGAGTGTCATTACGTGGTCGTTACATTAACAATACGTTATTATGTTCAATGCGTAACACTAGCTGCGTCGTACGAGTTTGTTTATGAGGCTAAAACCAAACTGAACCGTGACATGAAGAATAATTTTTCATCTTACAAGTGAAAGGTACAAGGTACGTTTTTAGACTTTTATTTAAATAAATATGTTTATTTTAGTTTAATTTTAATCTTTAGCTATAATGCATGCATTGCAGTATGGTTAAGGATATATTATATAGGTATGCATTACTTAACTTATTATTTTTATATAAATGTATATTTTTTCTTTTGTTTTTATAAGTATATAGCTCGTAGACGACTGTTGAGCACATAGACAAACCATTCAGGCTTAATGGTGCTAAATGATATTTTTTTTGTATTTTGTTTTGAAATTGGTAAATAAAAAAATAATAAAAAAAGTTTGTTTTAATAAGGTAAATTAAGGTAATCCATTAATGGTCAGTCCATTCGCTTCACACCAGGAGGTCGCGGGTTTGATTACCGGCGGGGTCAACTTTGTAAGACTCAGTCTGGTTGGTGGTAGGGCATTTTCATAGCCCGCCTGGCTAGCTACCACCATCTTATCTAAGTCTTGCCGCTTAACATCAGTGATGTTAACTTGATCATTCATCTCCATTACGTTGGGGAATCGTGGTAAGCCCGCTTCTATCTTCGGCATCATCTTTACTTACCATCAGATGAGATTATGCCAAAGGCTTTTCAAATTGTGGATTACAAAAGGTATTCAATACTGTATTATGGTTGCCGAATAAACTTAATTCCTTTCTTAATTTTCGTTCCTTTCCCTCTAATATGGTTGATGTGAGCGATGGCTGACTCTCGCGTTATACTCGTGACCGGGTGCTGTCCGTGTGAACTGGCCTACTCTTGTCAAAGGTTTCAATGACATTCTATAAATTTATGTATAACTTTTCGTGTCATATTGTTTTCATGTTCTAATGACATATTCTGGTTTATTTCTAGGATTTAATTTTGACATTATTAAATAATGATTGTTTATTTCTTGATTTTTAACAAATGAAATTATGTTATTATTAATTTATGACTATCATAAAGAGTGTAATATGCACCTATTTTGAATAAATACCTTGAATCTTGAATCTTTCTTATGCCATAAAAATGTGCCACTCGCTAGACCCAGATTGCCCGCGGAAAAAATTTGCAACTCTAAAGCTGGATTTCATCAGGACTTTGAAGGTATGAAAGACCAAGAATCCTAAAACAGCTAGACTACCAGTTCCTAAACAGAAATTATTACATCAAGATCTTCATTTTAGATGACAGCTATCCAACGTAATGCCAGCTGTTAAACCTAAAATCGCTAATTACCTAAAAAAAACTAAATTTGATTCCATATTCGGCAGATGTCTACAAAAAGCGAATCTGCCCCCAGGGGCTTCTCTTTTATAAGTAAAAAAAATATTTGAATGCGGTTGACGACATCTCACATGGTGGAAATTGTGACGTAATCAAATGGCTGATATCTCTAAATTTAGATTTGTACCTGAGTATATATTTTTTTGTATAATGTCTCTTACGTTATTTGTTATTTGCGATAACGTGAGAGACATTATACAATAAAATTAAACAAAATAAAAATGATTGATTTAAAATGACAATGCCGTGGAGGATGGCATACACGCAAACTCAAACAAAGTATATTCACATGCGCCTTGAAGGCCCCCAAATTGTAAAAATCTGGAGACACTGATGCACGCAAGGAGTTCCACAGAGGGTTGGACACCCCGCCAGAGATACTAGGTCAGGTTCATATTTTATTAATGTAAAGACTTACCATTAAAATACGTCATGCTGGCCACCATGTGTTCGTTGATCATTGTTGCACTTTGTTTTTCACGATCACAAAACATTTTTTAAGAGATATCACTTCTCACTATCTTAATACGACAACATAGTGGACACTGCAGAAGATACATTTGTTGAGTAAGAAAATCGTTTTGCCAATGCTACAGTTAGAGTAAGTTCTGTGGATATTAGGGGGGGGGGGGCGAGGGGGGGGTTAAAAATGGTCCAAGACCCGCAACAGATGTGTAATTCAAAAATAAGAGCACTTCAATAGTTGCAGACTGGTGGTGGTCCCATCAAACTCTAGCTCGGGAGTCTTGAGATATCTGCTTTCAAACGTAATTATTGCTTACTAAATGCTACAGGACTATTGAACACAAAACTTCGTTCGTTTCCCTCTAATGTGGGGCTCTTGTCATTAACGACATATTCAATAATTTCTCTGTATTACTTCTCGTGTCATATTGTTTTCATATCCTAATTATGTCATTTGTTTTATATCAATGATTTTTTGACATTATTAACTGATGATTGTTTGAATTTAATATAGGTAATGTAATGGTCATGAACCATCAGAAAGGCCCTATTTTGAATAAACATTTAGATTGTATTGAATTCGAACGTCAGCTTTTAAATAGTTTAACAATTTGTTTAGGAAATCCAGCCTGCCGCCACCAAAATTCTCTTACTTGTAGTAAATCACACATTATGTGGCCGCTCTTGGCCGCTCTTGCGCGGGCGCGGGCGGCTGCGTATACATTGGCCCATCTTTTACAGCAGATCGACTCTATGACCATTATTATGACAGTTTATTGTCCATCACAATCATCAATGTTGTTAGTTTTTCCCGAATTCCCAAAAAGGAGGGTAATCAAATGGTTTGGGGTGTACATGTTTATATTGTTAAGTCTAAGCCTTAAGAGCCTGCTGGAGTTCATAAATCCCATACAAACCGATACCAAAGAACCGATTTTGAAATAATTTTATATCGATGATTGGATGACGTATATCTGTGTCTGTACAGCATTACTTTTTTGAAAAACGAAACAGGAATCCATTATTAATTAATAAACTTGTCTTTAAGGTAAAAGACAGAAAAGAAGTTTATTGGAATTAAATGTATTCCTGTTTCGTTTTTCAAAAATGTAATGCGATACCGACACATATATACGTCACCCGATCATCGATATAAAATTATTTCAAAATCGGTTTTTTGGTTAACAAATGAATCAAATATTCTACGTTTGTATGGGATTTATGAACTCCAGCGGGCTCTTAACAGCTTGATGGATATTGAAGTGCGAGGTGTCGGTAGGTTCGTCTTGACCCCCTGCACTCCTTTGTTATCATCCTTTGTCACTACAAAGGATACCTGTACTAGGACTATTTATTTTTTAATTGAATTGTTACTCTCATTGTTATTTAGTTTGAATAGGGATGAAAGATTAAAACTGATATTTCTACTATGACTGCTATTTCAGTGGTCAGTTTTGTAGTCGCTTATCATTACTAATAATTACGAAGATATCTATTTTGTTTATCAAACAGAGTTCTCTTCTATTGCGTAAATTACCGTTAGTAACGTATTGCATGGAAAGTGTTTAGAAAACGTGCCTAGTCACGTAGTTGTCTTGTTATCTGATAAATCGATTTTGTAATAATTTCGTTATTGATTTCGATCGGTTACATTATGATTAATAATTACGTAAATATAGATATATCTGATGAGTAAAGCATACGCAGGTTTGGTCTCCTCCGCGATGTAATGGTTCACATCAGGAGGTCGCGCGATTGATTCCCTGTGGAGTCTAACTTTGTAACACTCGGTTTAGTTATTGGAAGGGCATTTTCTAAGTCCGCCACCATATTATCTAAGCCTTTAATGTTAACAGCAATTTCCAGCTTGAAGATAAAATAGGCAGTTCCTCATTACGTTAAGGAATCTTGGTAAGCTTGCTTTCATCTTCGGCATTATGATCACTTACCATTTAGGTGAGATGATGCCAAGGGTTTACCAATAGTGGATAAAAAAATGAAAATCTCTTAAGTAACTGAGTTTTTTCGCCTACTCGTGAAGGTAGAATCCTACTCTAAACACACGGGGGGCCAAGTCCGGATCGGTGGAGGTGGTGAGGTGGTGAGGTGGTGAGGCTAGTGGACAAAACTAATGTTAGAGAAACTGGAGCCGCTCGTGAGGCCTCTGGCAAGGCAAGGCTTGACGACCGCCATCTAGTAAGTGTAGTGAGTGTAGTTCTCAGTTAGAAATAGAAGCGAGGAATGACATTTCAAATAACAAATGACGGAACAAACAAAATCACGGCAAAATCCTTAACGTTCGAGAACTAAACTGTAACCAGTCTGGGTGACGAGGGGGTGAGCCGACTTGCACGCTAGTAGTTACCTTTAGAGCGGCAGGGAGTTTCCATACTGCATGTTCGTACTAATGTACATAAATACTTTGTTACTGCGTACGTACGCTGTTTGAGATCAATTCTCTGTGATTTTATTAGGAAGCAAAGAATTCATAATATTTTTGTGACGCGTTGAACTTAACTTCACGAACACAATGGAGGGAATCTGTGACGTCACAAGCTTAACAAATAAGAAGACATAACAACATAGTTAAGTAGTTCCCAACTCTGTTATTTACCTACATCTGTTACTGTAGGTAATAAGCGGTTACTTCGCTTGTCGCGTGTCGTAGAGATGTGGAATAACGCTAGCCAAACAGTACGCTCGTAATGTAGTGCAGGAGCCAAGTATACTAAATACTACTACGTAAAAAAATAAAAAAAACTTAAAAATCGACTTCAAAAATGAAATTCACTCAAAAGTATGAAATAATATTATTCTAGTTAGATACACGACATTAACCAACAATAACGAAATCAAAGGTGGGTACGAATTAAATTAGGGGCCTAAATTTATTATTGAGGTCGGTACCAGCACAGCTACTTACGTATCAAATGTTTTAGATTCGATGGCGTTGCTGACACCGACCTCAAAAAAAATTTAGGCCCCTAACCGTTAAGGAGTTGCACCTTCCATCTTCAGCTCATCAACATGAGATGATGACTACCAGACGCCAAAACTTGAATAGTTTTATGAGATACATGAAACACGTTATATGTATACCTATAAAATTTGAGGGTTGTTCTCGATTTCCCTAAGATTCCATCATCAGATCCTGACTTGGTGACCCCCTCGGAAGTATACCCTTTCAAATAAAAAAATAATTTTGATGTAACAAACATACAAAAAAAAACATACAGTCGAATTGAGAACCTCCTCCTTTTTGATGTCGGTTGAAAAAGGGACACACCCTGCCTGTCTCCAATGTATTTCCCTCGCAATACCCGGGTACGCGCTCTGGACATTCGATTGTCACAGCTCAAACGTAGTGATTCTGTTCTCTTTGGTCGCAGGTCCCTCGGTAGCTCAGTGACTATATTATTGTTTATTGGTGCGTTCTACTCTTTGTATGGGTAGAAGATAGGTAGTGACCAGTGACGTAAAGTTTATATAGTGACTACAGTGACTGAATGTCTAAGAAAAATGGGTACAGGCATTCTGTACGGGTAAAATTGAACTACTTTATCGAATTTTAATATCGGATATACTCATTGAACTGAACAATTCTCTTCGAGGAAACTATACAATCAGAGAAAAATTCAGACTTTTCATAGACACTCCTCCAAGGTACGTAGTACGCACTAGATGTTTATAAGCGGTTGGCCAAGTCTGTACGGAAAATCCAAATTTATTTTTGCTGGCACTGTATAGATTCGTTGAATCTTAAAATTAGATACCAAATTTTTTAATTCCTTTGTTATTTATGCCTTTGACAAGAATAGGCCAGTTCACACAGTCAGCACCCGGTCACCAGTAGATATAACGCAGAGTCAGAAAGTCAAGAAAAACGCTTCGTGCGTATAGAAGGAATATTAATTTCTGACAACCGTAAGAGATTCAACGCTTCGTTTAGTTTAGACTGTCGTGGTAAGGCAAATCCTACTAATATTATAAATGTGAAAGTTTGTATGTATGGATGGATGTTTGTTATTCTTTCACGCAAAAACGACTCAACGTACCTTGATAAAATTTGGATTTTTTTTTGTTTTTTTTTTTTAGATTAGGACCTGGATTAACATATAGGCTACTTTTTAACACGCTTGCGAGCCACTCTCGAAGACAGTCATAGAAACAACTATGTTCACGCGGGTGAAGCCGCGGGAAAAAGCTAGTAATTTATATATGTATATATCTCTAGAGGGAGATGGTTGTCACGCAAATAGCGTCACGTCAAGTGTGCCTCACGTCATGCTCACGTGAGAGTGAGACAAATATAGTGTAATTTTCATAAAATATCATTTTCCCAGCTACGTCTTTGAATCTGTCACTAGACTCCACTTCCCCTCCAAGACATTGCTTCCCTGTTGTAAAATATGGAATCTCGTTGTAGTAAGGTACTTGAAAACAACCCCTAAACGTCCCCACTGTTGGGGCACGGGTCCCTTCCAAACTGGGGAAGATGAGGCCTCACTCCACCCACGGTATCCAAGTCCGAATTGATGGAGGTTGGAGGGTTAGTGGCGAACTTCACTATCAAAAGTTTCTCAAGCCGCCTTTATGAATCTGACACGGCTTAACGACTACCATCCAGTGATAAAAATCGCCCGCCACCGACGGCTTAGCGTGCCTTGCGAAGCACAGAAACGGTCGAGAAAAATAGCACTAACAGTCAAGCCCATCCAGGTAATAACCGTGCTTCAGGCCAGTCAACCTGCGTGACCGACCCAACCACGCAAGTTGCACTGAGCCGCGATCGCTTCTAAGTACTTATACTTATCCGATTTAATCAGAAAGTAAGAACTCCATTGCTTAAAATATATCCTAAAGGCACTCAAATGATCAAAGCTAATCTAACGAGACCGAACTCTCCTAAGCACATCTACCATAAACACATTTAGTCTTCAGGCTCAGCCAAAGAAACAGACGTACATACATACACCGAAAAATATTACCCTCCTTATTGAGTAGTCGGGTAAAAACAGAGGCTTTCATTGCATTTGTTTTTAACACGAACCAATCGTCACAAAATATCGATGTCACCGATTAAATCTAACCTTGGCATCACTATCGCGCCTCTGACTGTTGCATTGTGGTTCCTCGGACAAATATGACTAATGCATTTGTCTGTTTTATTTACTCGGGAACGGCACTCCATACTCTACACAGTACACACGGTGGCCGAGTCCGGGCTGGTGTAGGTTGGAGGGCTAGTGGCAGACCCACCCCACTGTCAGGAGTGTTCAAACCGCCTATAAGGCCTCAGACACGGCCATCCAGATATGACAACCGCCACCAATAGCTTGACGTGCCTTGAGAAGTGCAGGAACGGTCGAGGAAAATGCCACTAACATTTATAATTTTGAATAGGACTGTATGTAAGTTTAGGATTTAATGAAGCATCATCATATCAGCCAAAGGACGTCCAATGCTGGACATAGGCCTCCCCCAAAAATCTTCACGACGACCGGTTTGCGCAGCCCGCATCCAGCGGCTTCCCGCAACCTTCACCAGGTCATCCGTCCACCGAATGGGAGGCCTTCCTACACTACGCTTTCCGGTGCGTGGTCGCTGCTCGAGAACTTTACTGCCCCAACGGCCATCCGTTCTACGAGCAATGTGCCCCGCAATGTGTACGAAAATGAAGCATAATGATTCTTAATTAACGCAGATACACCTACCATCTGTTATAATACCGGAAATTTTGTTTTTTTAAATAGTATCTATTTTTTTCTAAGCTAGTAGAACGATTAAAAATCACATACAATTATTTAAAAAAAGTTATTTCCGTAGTAAGTGGGTTAAAAATCGTTTACTAAAAATGTTACATCTAAATAAATCATGTTAAAGTTAATTTTACTGTACAGTACTGAAAACAAATTTACGGAACCAATGTCCAAAAAATATACCGGCACTTGTCAATCTAATTATCGCGTGAACAATCGATATTGGCACATCACTATTTCGTCACGTTCGGTCGGCGCAGACGCATCACATCACTCAAGGTTAAGTTTCGCTACGGTCGGCCATTTTGGATCCAACATCGACTCTATTTCTATCGCGATAAATATTAATATGCCATCTTAAGAGTTTAGTGCTCTTGTTAGCTAAGATGTGCTTTTAACCCGACTGCAAAGAAAGGTTATGTTTTTCGCGCGTATATATTTTGTTTCATGCGTACATACCATGAATACCTTTAACCCTGCAGTGGTGGCGTGGATTACATATGTAATCCATGGAAATTAAAAATGAAATTATTCGTAAACAGTTCAAGTGTGTTACACTGGACTCCGTGTACTTTAAGTATGACAGTTCCCACCCCCGCTCTGTTCATTCCAAATAGTATGTAGTTTCCGTTTATAAAATAATAGTTGATTTGTTTTCGCAATAAGCGTTAACGCGTATTAAGGTCACGTATAATCCAAAGTAAATTTTCAAAGACGATTTATAAGAAGTTTGTGTTTTGGTTTATTTTGACAAAACTGTTAATTATTCTGTTCAGTTTCTTATTATAATTTAATTTCAGATAAGGCAACTTGCCATTTTCCAATAAAATAGTTATAAAATAAATGAATTTTATTAAAAAAAATTGAAAACAATTTGGCATACATAATTATGTAATCCACGCGACCACTCAAGTGACTTTTGGGGGCGCGACCACTGCAGGGTTAAAGCAATCAGGTTTTAGTTTTCATATTGATACCCACTGTTATTTACAGGCTTTTTTTTATCCACAATTGATAAGCCTTTGGTATCATCTCACCTGATAGTAAGTGACGATGATACCGAAGATGGAAGCTGGCTTACCAAGATTCCTCAACGCAATGGGGATCTGGCTATCTACATGTTGGTTTGAGGATTTTTCGCGGTCTCTTGGCGAAAGTTGTTCAGTACGATTAGTAGAAGCCCCCGTTGAAACTCCTTCACCATATTTGCTACATCCTATAGATATATTTTCAAAGAAATGTTATTGAGTTTGACCGAACACAAAGCATCTATCGTCTTTCACTAATCTTTGTGAGCACGCACGTCTATCACTTAACTCTGTATTTATATCTTAGTGTCAAATACAGGGTGTTAGTTCAAATAAAGCATATTAATTCTGAGGGATATAATTTCTACTTATGAAATTTTCGTTTACGAATTTGCTGAAATGTAAGAAAAAAACGGCCAAGTGCGAGTCGGACTAGCACTCCGAGGGTTCCGTACCAACATACCTCTCCACATAACTACATAGTATAATACCAATGATACCAATTCACATTTTAAACTAAAGAAATCAACGTGAACGACCAAAATATGCTTTTTTGTCATTCAGTTCGGATTTCTTAGCAGGAGGACGACTCACACTTGGCCGATTTTTATTATTTGTTGGTTTTTTTTCAGTACTAGGACTATAATCACATTAAGTTTCACACAAGCGTGAAGCTTAGTGTGGCCATAGTACTTATATTGAAGTAAAACAAAAAAAAATCGGCCAAGTGTGAGTCGTCCTACCGCTAAGGAGTCCGAACTGAATGACAAAAAGGACATTTTTTTAGCTTACATTGATATTTTTTGTTTGTAATGTGAATAGGTATCATTGTAATTATACTATGTAGTTGTGTGGAGAGGTGTGGTGGTACGGGACCATCGCAGTGCTAGTCCGACCCGCACTTGACCGGTTTTTTTTATTATTATTTTTATCCACAATCCAATATTCAAATAAGCCCTTGGCGTCATCTCAGCAGAATGGTAAGTGAGGATTTCAGCAAAAAATTACAACAAAAAGTGTTCAGTTTTATTCATACGAGCTCGCCTATTTAAACATCCTGTTTAGGAGAGCAGCAGTAGGCCGCCCACCTCCGCGACGCCGTCGTAGCTAGTCCAATGGCTTCACAATTAGGGGTCCCGGATTTGATTTCCGGCGGAGTCTAACATGGGATACAGATTGGTTGTTGGCAGACAATTTTACAACACTGCCTGACTACTTTATTCTACCCGTCATACATAAATACACCATTGACGTATTTTAGCATTAGATCAGATAGTTAGTTCCCTATTGCGTTAGGTACTCTTGGTATTATAATTAGGGAATTTCAAGTTTTGTGTTTAGTAATCGAATCCATTTAATTGGCGATCTATAGTCATCCCCTTTTTAAATTTTGAAAAATATTATTTAGCGGAGACGTCGTTCCTTACGCCAGCCATAACCCGCAGTGCATCATGTGATAGACTGTAGCTATCTATACTATTGGTAAACCCTTGATATCATCAGCCATCCATCACCTGAAGGTAAGTGACGATGATGCCGAAGATGGAAGCGGGCTTACTAATACTCTCTAACGCAATGGGGAACTGACTATCTTATCTATATTGCTTCTAACATTGATGTTTGGCGGCAAACTTAGAAAAGATGGTGGCAGCTAACCAGACGAGTTTAGAAAATGCCCTGCCACCATCCCAACTGAGTCTTACAAAGTTACACTCCGCTGAGAATCGAACCCGCGATCTGAATCGAATGAACTAACCATTATGCCACAGACGAGGTTAAATAAATTTTGACAAAACAAATGAATAAAGGTTTCATGACCGTCCAATGCTTAAAACTAACAACAGACATGATTAAACAAACTGTGACAACTCGATTTTTTTGTGAAACCTAACCATTTTAGAGGCGGCGCGGTAGCGGCGTGTGCTCACCGCTCACCTTGCGCGCGCGCGATGTCAAGGTGGCTCCTAGACAATATGTCACACGGTGACCGTTGTTGGTTGCCTAACAGTTGTATTGTGGCTACTGCCTGCCGATTGTTAGGGGAAAACTTTATGAAAAAATGACACAAAAAAGTATTTGAAATGTGAAAAAAATAATAATTTTTAAATAAAATAAGTTTTGAAAGAAGATTCCTTCCATGTTCATGCTTTTTCAAGTGTTTTTAAAACGCCAGAAAACATGAAGATATACCTGTGTATTGATCCATGTAGTTATGAAGTTAGTAATGTAAAAATGTGTATAACTACATGTGTCGCAGTTACATAGAGAAATGTGTAGCCCTACATGTGTCGCAGTTAGAAAGAGAAATGTGTAGACCTACATGTGTCGCAGTTAGAAAGAGAAATGTGTAGACCTACATGTGTCGCAGTTAGAAAGAGAAATGTGTAGACCTACATGTGTTGCAGTTAGAAAGAGAAATGTGTATACCTACATGTGTCGCAGTTAGAAAGAGAAATGTGTATACCTACATGTGTCGCAGTTAGAAAGAGAAATGTGTAGCCCATGTGCCGCAGTTAGAAAGAGAAATGTGTATACCTACATGTGTCGCAGTTACATAGAGAGATGTGTAGCCCTACATGTGTCGCAGTTAGAAAGAGAAATGTGTAGACCTACATGTGTTGCAGTTAGAAAGAGAAATGTGTATACCTACATGTGTCGCAGTTAGAAAGAGAAATGTGTATACCTACACGTGTCGCAGTTAGAAAGAGAAATGTGTAGCCCTACGTGTGCCGCAGTTAGAAAGAGAAATGTGTATACCTACATGTGTCGCAGTTAGAAAGAGAAATGTGTATACCTACATGTGTCGCAGTTAGAAAGAGAAATGTGTAGCCCTACATGTGCCGCAGTTAGAAAGAGAAATGTGTAGACCTACATGTGTCGCAGTTAGAAAGAGAAATGTGTATACCTACATGTGTCGCAGTTAGAAAGATAAATGTGTAGCCCTACATGTGTCGCAGTTAGAAAGAGAAATCCGTGGTGTATTTTGTAACGCTTAAGACTTTAAAAAAACCGACTACCATCACAATAACTGCATTTTAGCATTATAATTTTTGGTTTTTGTTAATTAATATTCTAAAAAGTCATTACGACACCGATTTTGATAGAATTTATATAGGACTAACTCGGTAGGATACCATATCGAATAAAAAATAATCTTGAAATGGGTTTACAATCTACGAAGATATCGCTTAACAAAAACACAAAAAATAAAAAAAGAAGAAAAACATAGTGAAATTGAGAACCTCCTCCTTTTTGGAAGTCGGTTGAAAACCAGCCAAGTGCGACTTGGGGTCACACAGACAGGGTTACGCACCGAAACTTTAGAAACCAACAGAACAAAACCTCTAACTACATACTCTGTTCTAGGTAAATAGAGGTCTATTTATTCTGGACATAGGAAATTTTATTTTTCCTGAGGGAACGGAAGTACTTTAGATAGTCATAGGTTTTTCTATAATCTATGCATTCAACCTCATATACTGTGACTTTTTCCAAGTTTTAGACCGAGAGCGCAGATAAGGGCTCTGGTCAATATTCGCCTATTTTCTATTGATTTTAAAATTATAACAAAAAATGTTTGAAATTTTCACAATATGTTCATATAATAATATAGTTTTTTTTAAATTTCTAATTTACGCTCTAAAAGTGGCCCCCATGTTTAAAATAAATTTATTTACGTTACACGTCCGTCTTTGGGACACCGACTTACAAATTTCAACACAAATTGGCTGCGACAGACGGACGGACGGACGGGCAAACAGACAGACACGCGAGAGATCCTATGATGGTTCCGTTTTTACCTTTTGAGGTAGGGAACCCTAAAAACTCTTTTTTTAATTCACCCTCGGCATCATCTCACCTGATGCTAAGTGACGATGATGCCGAAGATGGAAGCGGGCTTACCAAGATTCCCCAATGCGATGGAGAACTGGCTATCTTATCTTCAAGCCGAAACACATCAATGTTGTTAACACTAATATTTGGCGGCAAGAATCAGATAACGTGGTGGTAGCTAGCCAGGCGGGCTTTGAAGATGCCGTACCACCAACCAAACCGACTCTTACAAGTTGACCCCGCCGGAATCGAACCCGCGACCTCCTGGTGTGAAGCGAATGGACTAACCATTACGCCACGGAGGCGGTTATACTATGTAAATACTTTAAAACAAGAACATCTGTTGAGTTTCGCGTCTCTTTTGTAATAAAGTACTAAGCGACAAAAAACTGTGAAGGTTTTTACAGGTGCATTTTTAACGCTACGCTACGCTACGCTACGCTACCTCGCGTTGTCGTCGTCGGCTTTTTATTGTAAATCGTGAATCATGACCTCCCAGTAGCGTCGTATTTCATTTGCCAGTGACATTGAGCTTCATTTGATTAATTATTGACACTCTATTCATCTCGGGTTCATTTCAAAAGCTTTTATTACCTATACGTAATGTTTGTATGTATGTGTGTTAGTTTGTTTGTATCTTGTAAACGATTCCAGAACGACTTCCAGAAAATCGATGCAATTTAAATTTCGGTGACATTAGATCCTTTTGGTATTTTATTGGTGATGAACTTTGAAGGTGGAATCAAGTTTCCAGGGTCGTCTTTTATTTTCGATAATATTGTAGGAAATGCTGTGCTCGCCTTTTTTTGAATTTGGAAACGTGTATTTATATTCACATTTGGCACGCGGAGCACTGGCTATTTGTGCATAGAAACTCTTTTCAAATAAAAGCTTGTACCTAAAACTTAAAGTTTTTAAAAAAATATTTGATTTTATTTTGTCACGAACTTTAGAAAATGGCTGAGTTCCGAACGAGTTGATATTAAAGTATGTGCCTGTTTATTAAAATAATTAGCAATTTCAATGAAGCATCATTAATCACACAGATTACTATGCATGTTATAATTATATTAAAACACTTGTTTAAATAACTATTTAATATTGTAACGCTGAAGTTAAAACGATAAAAATAAGTTATATAGGAATATTTTATGCGTGAAGAAAATAATAGTTTATGATAAAACAGCGTAGAAATGTGTTACTGATAGATAAGTGATAATACATTAGCACAGACGCATGTTCCCCCTTGCATTCACCCAGAAAATATCATAAAATACCCGCAGATAACAAAACGATTTTCTTACAATATCCACTTTTCCGCACTGGTCACAAACACAGGTTTACGTAAGAGGTCACTGCACTCCCAAACTTACGCACAATATTTTTTTAACAAAAATAGAACAAACGACAGCGCACGCCTTCGTCTCCTAATTTTACATTTATTTTTAAAAAGTTTAACTCAAACATAGAACGGTCGACGCATGCGTAGCGCCCGCGCGCGCTTTTTAAACTGACAGTTTCGGATGTAGAGATGTTACGCGATTGTTATCGAGATAAACCGGCCAGTTTAGATGCAATCTCCGCTTCTTCCTGGATTATACTCTTAGGAAGTGCCACTCCAATTTGTTCAGATAACTTTTTACGGTTAACCCGACTAAATTTGAGCGAGATTTGAGTGCTATTTGTATCGCTCTAGGGAGAGGGGGTTTTAAAATGGCAGAGTTAAATGGAAATTCTATGAGCCGCAGAAGTTTTCAGTCACGAGGTGAGCGGTGAGCTGGTTAGAGACAGTTTTAGTGTGTGATTCGCGCTATTTTTATCGCGTTCTCGTGTAGTGAGTAGTGAGTGAGTGAGCCAAGCTGAAAATGTCAGGAGCTGCAGTTGTTTTGCATTGATACTTTTAGTTTGTTTCATTTATTTAGTTTGTTTGTTGACATAATTAGTTCTTCCGCGTTTAGCGTTCCGAACTAGCGACATTTAACTAGTCATTGCAGTTTCCTAAATAGAAATTACAAATAATATGTACTCGCATGGAATTCTGCTGTGTTACTTTCCATGTTTCAATTTTGTTAAATGTGATAATGTTTTAGTGGCGAGCGTTTTACTGTCAGTTAGAGCAGAATTGTAAATGTGAAATGAATAAAGTTAAATCAATTCATTTTTATGGTTCCCTACATCCGATGAAAAACGGAGGTAATGGTTCGACCATTCGCTTCACACCAGGAGGTCGCGGGTTCGATTCCCGATGGGTTCAAATTGTAAGACTCGGTTCGGTTGGTGGTAGGGCATTTTCTAAGCCCGCCTTGCCTAGCTACCACCATATTATCTAAGTCTTGCCGCCAAGCATCAGTGTTAACAACATTGATGTGTTCCGGCTTGAATATAAGATAGCCAGTTCTCCATTGCGTTTAGTAATCTTGGTAAGCCCGCTTCCATCTTCGGCATCATCGTCCCTTACATACCATCAGGTGAGATGATGCCAAAGGCTCACCAATTGCGAATTAAAAAAAGGGCACTCACAATATCACTCATGTATGTTTATACGTCCGTTCGTCTGTCACACCCCATTTCTGCTAAACTAGGCACTAGACGAAATAAGATAAAATTTGGTAAGTATTTAGAGTTTGCTGACCGAATCTCATATAAAAGGCCCTCACCTCCGAAACAACTGAGCCAAACAAATCGCAAAAATAGGGAATATAGAGCTTCTAGTTTACAGGAAAACCCAAATGAAAATGCTAAGTCACAAGAGAAAACATACACAGAAACTGAAAATTTACTACACAGACAGACAGACACACACACACACACTATCTCTCTCTCTCTCTCTCTCTCTCTCTCACACACACACACACACACACACACACACACGTGTACAAAAACACTTTTTTGCACAAACTGTCAAATGTAAAGTAATGATTGAGTATTTGTTTACTTTTTAAATATTTCTTATTTATTTACTAAAGTGACTTACTTTGTACCAATATATATGCTGTTGTTTAACCTTCTTCCTCTCGATCTATTTCATCTATTTCTCATGCGCTGATGGCACATAACAATCCATGTGTCACATTTTGAAAACAAAATGTGACACATGTGCTTCAATAATCCATTCTATATTTCATCAGCCAAACTATCAAATAAAATACCTTGTAAATACTGATTCTCTCTTTAAGACCCATCTCGAGTAAGATACATTTATGATTCTTGTGATTTGTAATAATAATTTAGCGTGTGAAATCCTTTTTTATTTTTTTGTATTTCTTTCTAGGTCTTATTTTTCAGTAATAAATATATCTGTGTGCCCGAACGGTGGTCATTACCCGCGCCCTACCGCACGCCGCACGCCGCACGCCGCACGCCGCACGCCGCACGCCGCACGCGTCGCGTCGTGCCACGCCACAACTACTCGATACTTTTTAGTGAAGGATTTGTATAACCCAGGGTTAATGTTAATTTTGTCAAATTTTGTATCTACTATTTTTATCATCAGCATTATAATAGTACATTATGATACAAGTGAGTAATGTTGGTGATTACCGCTGAGGCGCCATTGAGACCCGAGCCGTTAGGTGAGGGTCTTAAGAGAGCCGAGGACGGTAATCATCAATATACACGTGTATCATACGACGTTTTTCAACACACTTGTGAAGAAGATAATAATAAAAAATCATTTTATTTAGTAGATAAAAAGTTTATTTAGAGTAACAATTAGTAAATGTGCAGTTAGTAAAATTATAATTAACTGGTTTTGATGCCATAGCGGTCTTATCAGATAGATTAATTACTGAAATACTTTCATGTTCTATTGTTATTTGAGATAGTTAATTATTCGTGTAGGTAGCTAGGTGAAATCCAATCATTGGTTTAAGTCCACTCGATTCTTTGTTCAGGCTGTACTTTTTAACTTTGAGTATTTATACATATAGTCCACAAAGAGCTTGTTTTTTCTTAGAAGATAATTATTTAAAGTACGCCATGAACACATTTTCTGAAAAAGACTACGTATTCTTGTTGTTTTGCCATTGTATGAAATTTTGATACGCTAATAGATATTTTTCCTTCGAGTTATCAGGTAGTAAACTTTCCATAACGTTAGGGGTCCCCATCTTATATCGGGCGGTTTACAACACAAATCATTTTCTTCATAACTAGTACTTGTAGACATTTAAATTAATAAATAACTATAATTTCAACAGTGAAAACGAGTTGTGAAATTTTTTTCGCTACGGCGGGAAAATTAATCAATTTTCCTATGCGCGCGCATCTAACAATGCGATCAGCCATAGACCAAAAAATGAGGTTTCTTTTTTTGCTTTCAACGGATAGCGTTTTAGCCACGTACAAAATGGGGAATGTAAAGTTTTCTTTATTACAGAGAAAACAAAAGTTATACTAGAGTGAAAGTTTCATACACTTACAAGTTGAAATTATCTATTTAAATACAAAGTTGCATGAAATGAGTAAGCAATAGGTAAATTATTTTTTTTGTACTATTGAACACGATCTATTTTGTATGGAAGCTTTTTAAGAACAAAGCAACTCAACCAATAAAATAAAATGAAAACTCTATAACTCACATGTGAATAATAGCAATGAAATAATCACAGTTTGATTACAGGTATCATTATGTGCCTTCATCATTACAGCTCATTTACGTCCCCACCGAGGGGCTCGAGCCTACCCTGAATCAGGGCGATTAGGCCTTAGTCGATCACGCGGGCCCAGTGCGGGTTGGTCGACTTCACACACAACCTTCGAGTTTCTTCGCAGGCGTGTGCAGGTTTCCTCACGATGTTTTCCTTCACCGTTAAAGCAATCGGTAAGTATGTACGTAAGTTTTTGAAAAACTCATTGGTACATTGGCCGTCCAGATTTGAACCCGGTACCTCTGGTTAGATGGACCGAGTCGTTACCGGTTGAGCCACCGACGCTTTTTTATTATTATTATGTGCCTTATGTGCCTTATTGCGGTGAAATTAGAGCCACTTTATGAGCAAGTGTGTTGAAAAATATATTTTTTAACGTTTTTGTGTAAATGCAATAAAAACCTCACATCTCATCTCTTCATCTCCAATGACATGCACGAAGAAAACTTTACAAAGTATTCATTACATTTGTAAGTTTTATTTGTTTGTAAGCAGCTGTTAACAATAGATGTGTGTGTACAATAATATAGATAATAAATTAATTAAATTAGTTTTAATTGGCCATAGTCTCATTGAATTAAAAGAGTTCTGGGCTTTCCATACACCTCCCAAATTGAAATGAAATGAAATGAAATGATAATTTATTTGCATCAAACATGGTAGTAGGATGTTTAATATAATTTTTAGTCCAATCATGTTTCGCCTGTGCAAGGCATGCAAATGTTTAACATAGATTATAATTATTTTGTCACGTAAACTTTAAAAATTCAAATGTCAATAAGTTTATTTTTGTCACAGAGGTATTCATTAACGCTATAATAATTTTTGTCAATAAGACATTTCAACAATCTTGTCTTAAAGGTTTTCGATTCAAGCTTTCGTAGTTCAATTGGTAGGTTATTATATATTCTAACGCTCATACACACACAATTTCGGCTATACATTTCAGTCAATGGGATTTCGTTAAAAACTAGCCTGTATGGATCTCTAAGGGTTCTTGTGGTTTTGTCGCTGGCTTTTTTAAATAATTGCAGATGTTGCTTTACAAACAGACAGAGCTCAAATATATATAGCGCGGGTAGTGGCAACAGACCAAGCTCCTTAAATAGTGGCTTGCAGGAGTCTCGTGATGACTTGCCAGCTATAGCTCTTACACATTTTTTTTGTGCTATAAAGGCTATTTTCCAGTGGGTCCCATTTCCCCATATAATAAGACCGTAACGGAGCACCGAAGCTACACACGCGTGATAGGCAGACAAAACAGTGGGCATGTTTGTTAGACTTTTTAGGCGCTTTAGGACGTACACAAATCTGTTACTCTACCAAGTGATTGATTCATAACTTTTCTATCAAGAAAGCAGTTGCTATCGACGAGAGTCTATAATAATCATCATATCAGCTCATATACGTCCCCACCGAGGGGCTCGAGCCCACCCTGAATTAGGGCGATCGGGCCTTGGTCGACCACGCGGGTCCAGTGCGGGTTGGTCGACTTCACACACAACCTTCGAGTTTCTTCCCAGGAGTGTGCAGGTTTCCTCACGATGTTTTCCTTCACCGTTAAAGCAATCGGTGAGTATATGTACGTAAGTTTCGAAAAACTCATTGGTACATTGGCCGTCCGGATTTGAACCGGCACCTCTGGTTAGGAGGATCGATAATAATCTTTACTAATATTATAAATGTGAAAATGTGTTAGTTCGTTTGTTTGTTGCCTTTTCACGCTTCAACACCTTGACCAATCTTGCTGAAATTTAGCATGCAGGTAGTAAGTATCACTGGGAAGGACATAGGCTACTTTTTTCTCGTGAAAATAGTAAAGTCCGATGCAGTTCCTGAAGGAAATAAAAATATTTTCTTTTTTTGGTTCATTTCTTTAACATCGCAACGGAACAACACAGAGATGGTTGAGGGAGTGGGAAATGACATAGACTGCTAATCAGAATAGCCCGATCTGGGATAGGGATCTGGAGAAAACTAATGTCCCCGCTTGCGAGCCGCTTGCGACTCGCGCACCACTCACCCTCGAAGACAGTCATAAAAACGATGTCTACGCGGACGAAGCCGCGGGCAAAAGCTAGTATAATAACTTTAATAATTATAAATGTTTGGCTAAAAGTCCGCAAAATTTACCTACTTAAGTAATCTTACTGCTTTGATATAAATAAACAAATAATAATAATAGAAACTAATGGTTTTCTTTTTTTTATTCACAATTGGTAAGCCCTTTGGCATCATCTCACCTGATGGTAAGTGACGATGATGCCTAAGATGGAAGCGGGCTTACCAAGATTCCCCAATGCAATGAAGAACTGGCTATCTTATCTTCAAGCCGGAACACATCAATGTTGTTAACACTGATGTTTGGGGGCAAGACTTAGATAAGATGGTGGTAGCTAGCCAGGCGGGCTTAGAAAATGCCCTACCACCAACCAAACCGAGTCTTACAAGTTGACCCCGCCGGAATCGAACCCGCGACCTCCTGGTGTGAAGCGAATGTACTAACCATTACGCCACGGAGGTGGTTAAAATTCCTTAGGTATATCCAAAAAAGTTCTGCCCCCTCACTCGACCCTCAAGCACCGATGAGATACTAGTTACTTCGTCCTCACGGCAGCAGACAAAAACAAAAAGTTCTGCCACCTCACTCGACCCTCAAGCACCGATGAGATACTAGTTACTTCGTCCTCACGGCAGCAGACAAAAACAAAAAGTTCTGCCACCTCACTCGACCCTCAAGCACCGATGAGATACTAGTTACTTCGTCCTCACGGCAGCAGACAAAAACAAAAAGTTCTGCCACCTCACTCGACCCTCAAGCACCGATGAGATACTAGTTACTTCGTCCTCACGGCAGCAGACAAAAACAAAAAGTTCTGCCACCTCACTCGACCCTCAAGCACCGATGAGATACTAGTTACTTCGTCCTCACGGCAGCAGACAAAAACAAAAAGTTCTGCCACCTCACTCGACCCTCAAGCACCGATGAGATACTAGTTACTTCGTCCTCACGGCAGCAGACAAAAACAAAAAGTTCTGCCACCTCACTCGACCCTCAAGCACCGATGAGATACTAGTTACTTCGTCCTCACGGCAGCAGACATAAACAAAAAGTTGAAGGACTGTCCTCACTCTTTTCTCTAGGTACCTACTTGTATTCAAATCTATCGCAAGATTAGAGCTACACAAACTAACATGAACATCGCAAGTTATAATTAAAGGCTTGTAAAAGTTTAAAAAAATTAAAAAAGTTGATTAGTTAAAAAAATAGTTAAAAGTTAATAAAAGGCTTGTAAATGATTTTGACTTTTGGTTTGGACAGACGGCGGGCCGGCGTGGTCCCGTAGTGTTGCACTTAGCGTCGCACAAAGCTATCCTGACAGTCATGGCGGTCTCCTGCCACGGCCACCACCACACAGGAAAATGAATATTATTTAAAAAGAATATTCCAGATAAAAATGAAGCGTTTAGAAGGACCTTTGTTGACTAAATCTAAATTTGTACGAATAGACACATAGGAGGGTAAACAGAAAAAATCTCAGTCAAATATCTACCTGCTTTTTTCTGGGATTCAAGTTCACATTTTGACTGTGGTGCGGTCCTAGGATACTATCACCCCATCTCTGCCCGAGGATGTCGCATGAGGCTACTAGGATACTATCACCCCATCTCTGCCCGAGGATGTCGCATGAGGCTACTAGGATACTATCACCCCATCTCTGCCCGAGGATGTCGCATGAGGCTACTAGGATACTATCACCCCATCTCTGCCCGAGGATGTCGCATGAGGCTACTAGGATACTATCACCCCATCTCTGCCCGAGGATGTAGCATGAGGCTACTAGGATACTATCACCCCATCTCTGCCCGAGGATGTCGCATGAGGCTACTAGGATACTATCACCCCATCTCTGCCCGAGGATGTCGCATGAGGCTACTAGGATACTATCACCCCATCTCTGCCCGAGGATGTCGCATGAGGCTACTAGGATACTATCACCCCATCTCTGCCCGAGGATGTCGCATGAGGCTACTAGGATACTATCACCCCATCTCTGCCCGAGGATGTCGCATGAGGCTACTAGGATCAAACGCTGGAGGATTGGCAGCAACGTCTCCCTGTACTATTTCACCACACAACATACTGCGATAGTCAATCTGCCTGCTAAGCGTGGCGAAACCCCCCCACTCGGGGAAGCCTATGTCCAGCAGTGGACATCTTTTACTAAAGTACGCTCATACTATGTACAACCTGTGTCGTGCAGTAGTCAGTGTGTCGTGACAGTGTGTTAGCACCGTAATGTATGCAAGTGTATGTAATACGCTCGCTAATTTAACAATGCCTCAAGGGCATGTGGAGCGTCGCGTGCGCCGCGCCGCCTCATACAGTTACTGGATGTGACAATAACGACAGAGGAAAATTTTTAATAATTTGAATCGTTGTGTACGGTGAGGTAAACATTTATTATCCAGCGACTTCCAAAAAGGAGGAGGTTCTCAATTCGACTGTATGTTTTTTTTGACGTGACAATGTCTAATATTTCGATGGACGCCGGCTGCACGCACGAAAAAGGATGACTCATTGTCCCGTTACGCTCATTGTCCCGTTACGCATGATTCAATTTTATTCATAAAAGTACGCAATCATTTCATCAATGTTTTGTTATGACGTTTTCACGTTAAACTATCGTCCGTAAACCGACTTTACTGACAACCAATTTTTTATGTGTGTTACCTCAGAACTTTTCACTGAGTAAACCGATTTTGATGATTATTTTTTTATTTGAAAGATAGTGCTTTTCCACAAAAAACTCTCATATAAATTTTTATTAAAATCGGTGTATAAGTTTATTAGAAAATTAACAAAATCCAAAAATAATATTGCGAAATTGTACGAAGTTGTTGCGATGGAAGTCGGTTTTTTAACGTATTTAGCGTTTTCTTTTGCTGTTAGATTTCCAAGATTTCTGATTTAAAAAAAAAACTGAATTTTAGCTACAGCACAGCGCGGGTCCAACTATAGATTAGAAGCCCATTAGTACAAAAAAAACATGAAAATCAGTCAAGCCGTTTAAAAGGAGAGTAACGAACAAACGCATACTGGAGTTTTATATATAAATAACTAGTATAATAGTATGAGCAAGGCAAACCGATAGCATAGGCATTACACGTTTCCGTGACGTAGTCGGGTCGGGTCGGGTCGGGTCTTATTCTAATAGTGTGGGCTTTCCAGAGCTTCAAGGGTCTTTAGACCGGAGTTTATGGTTTTAGTTTCAACTCGATACCTCTACGCGTTCCCGAGATAAAGGGTCTTGACAGACAGACGGACAGACAACAAAGTGATTCTATAAGGGTTCCGTTTTTTCCTTTTGAGGTACGGAATCCTAATAAAGCAGAGAAGCAGACCCCACCACTATGAGGGAAAATGTCTCTTCCAGAATGTAATAATCATATCTTTGACACGGCCGGCCTCAGCAGTAAAGTAAGAACTACTAGTAGGTACGTATGTAGCTACATTACATTGCGACACAATTCATAACAAGTTGACAGGTAGCGATAGCACAACCAACATTACACTTTTACGTATTTAAAAAAAAACTTTCATTCGTAACTTTACTATCCTTTTGTATATGCTCTTTTTTCTCATAATTAACTTTGTTAAAAAGGGTTTACGAGTTGATTGCTTTGCTCGCTGTACGTGGTACAGCTGTCCCGCTAAAGAGGAAGTCACGTTCAGCGTAACGTTGTGGTGTAGGCAGCGCAGCGGCAGTACGAAGCATGCGCTACGCAATATTGACCTTGTCCTATTTGTTTGTTTGTCTGTCTACTGCTTGACAACTGCTCAATTTTACTTAGTAATTGTGTGGCAAGGTACTTCACAAAAAGCCATGTTTAGAAATACTGAATAAAGGCCCCATTCTCTCTTACCGTGCGGCACTATCACCAGTGTTATTCAAAGGATAAGCGGCATTATACCTGATGTTCACAGAAAACCCTGGAGTTGCACTTAGCATCAACCATGGCACACCCTGGACACTTCATACAACGGGCCAGAAATGACATTTCAAAAAACAAATGACGGTACAAACAAAATTACAGCGAAATCTTATACGTTCGACAATCAAACTGTAACCAATCTGTATCAATCTGGGCGACGAGGGGGTGAGGTCGCAAACTAGAGAGCGGCAGGGAGTGTCCATACCGTATGTTAGTACTAATATATATACTTTGACCATGGTCCCATGTAGGGCATTTATGTTTACACCTATGGACGTGTACACAACCTTCACAATATATATCTCAAATCAGATGTGCAGGTTTCCTCACGATGTCTTTATTCTCGGTTAAATTAATCTGTCGATGAACCACTAACTGATTGGTAGTTGGGTACTATGCGGGAGCGAGCAAAGCTCGGGAGTTCGGAGCGCCCCGACTCGGATGTTGTAGATTGAAGGTTGTGTTGCAAGAGGCGAGCCTGAACCACTGAACCATACCTGATTAAAATTTACACAAAACTTAATATTTTTAGTATCAATGCCTTGGAGACTCCGTGTAATGCTCGGTCGCCAGTCGCGTATAGGTTCTGGCCTTTGAAATGCGGTACTTTGTTATGCCAGAAAAAATCCCAAACCCAGGTTGTATAATTTTTTTTTTCAAAATGCCTCAAACGATTTTAATATATTATAAGATATTATAATTACGAATTAATAAGGCCGGGAAGTTAATTATTTCAGTAACAATCCTCTTAAGGTACCTCCCATACTAATCTTAACTATTTATAAATTGTTCATCAAGTCTGATATTACTTTCACTCTTTGATACTATGTAAGTGTTAAGTTTGTTGTTGGTTCGTGTGTTCCTAATTAAAAAAAATATGTAGTTGTTGCGTTTGAAGTCGAATATTAGGAGGCTCGGGTTTCCATACAAACATAGTTGAGTTTTAATACAAAAAGGACATGCCGGATTGAATCCAAACTTTGCAAATGTATTGAGTAGCCACACATTGATGTTTGTAATTAGTTTTCATCGTAATAAATTTTAACATAACTAAACGAAGGCTTATTACTTTTGTACTGAAAGTTTTAAAAATGTTCTTATTTTTTTCCGTGTTATATTATTACTTCGAAAACTAATTACAAACATCGATATGTGTCTTCTCAATATATTTGCAAAGATTGAATCCAACCCGGCATGTAGTTTTTTTATTAAAGCGGATTTAAGTTTGTATGGAAACTCGAGTGCCTTAAGCGTTGTTAATAATCACGGTTCCATACCTACACCAAAGTATATATATTAGTACTAACATACAGTATGGACACTCCCTGCAGCTCTTTATATTGCGACCTCACCCTCTCGTCACCCAGATTAATACAGATTGGTTACAGTTTGGTTGTCGATCGTATAGGATTTCGCCGCCATTTTGTTTGTTATATCATTCCTTTTTTTGAAATGTCATTTCTGGCCCCTTGTATGAAGTGTCCAGGGTGTGCTTAAGGCACTCGAGTTTCCATACAAACGTAGATCCGCTTTAATATAAAAACTACATGCCGGGTTGGATCCAATCTTTGCAAATATATTACATTTACCCTTTAGTATAGCGACGCACATTACGCACACACGTGGCCGAGGCAGCGGAAGTTCCAAAGCAGGTAAACACCACTTTCAAGTGATCCGAGGCAACGGGAGTTCCAAAGCAGGTAAACACCACTTTCAAGTGATCCGAGGCAACGGGAGTTCCAAAGCAGGTGACCACCTACCTTTCATGTGATCCGAGGTGTCGGCGCGCATGATGTCGGTGAGGTAGTGCTCGAGGGAGCGCATGTTGTCCAATCCGCTTCGTTCCTGCAACGACACACAAATAGCTTTAATATTTTTTTTCTGGGTATTAAGCCTTTGGCCATTAAAAATTTTGACAAAGCCCATGACGGGTGTTAAACGGAATTTAAAAGTGGTAAGATAACTTTTTTAAAGTCCCCCCGACTAGAGGGAAATAAGAAACAAAAGATACATTTTAAAAAATCCAAAAAAAAAACGTCGGGGGTTACCAGAGAATGGCCGCGACGGGTGTTAAAACGGAATTTAAAAGAGATAAAATAACTTTTTCATCCCCCCCATCTCGGAAATTGTATTTTTGCTCTTCGATACCTGAGCGCAAAAGCCGTTTTTATTCGCTAGAGGATAATGTAAATATCTGAGTGCAAAAGCCGTTTTTCTTCGCTAGAGGAGAAAAGTAAATTGAATTTAGAACATCGTGAATTCAAAACATTATTATATCTATTTACTTCTACCTCCATGATGTCAAATTTATCATACTACCTTTTTTAATTTGTTTAAAACTCAGACTCGGAACCTTCTTGGTGTACTTTTTTTTTAATTTCCTTAGGTTAAAAACAAGAAACTTGAAAACAAGTGAAAAACCTAAAATGAGTGATTATAGTGACGAGGAAGTTTATTTGACGCCAACAGGATTGACTGAAACTGATTGTAATGCGCAAATGTTTTTTTTTTTTCCATTTAGTAATTTCCTCGCTGAGGTGGAATGAAAAGTTACGTGTTGCACTCGAGTGCAAAGATTTGTCACCTCGTGCTCTTTTGATTCCCTCGCTGCGCTCGTGATTCAAATTTAGACTCCTTCGCTTGCTCGGTCATACAAAATTGAGCACGCGGTTAAAAAGCAACTTTGCACTCTTGTATAACAAATAACTATTTTAAAGTCCCCCCGACTAGAGAGAAATAAGAAACAAAAGATACATTTTAAAAAATCCAAAAAATAAGTCGGGGGTTGCCATTCTCTGCTCTGAAATAAATTGAATACCCGTTCCGAAGGCAAAAAATTGATTTTTGTAAAAAAAAAACTGCCACAGATGGTTTGTCAATTTCGCGTTTAAGCCCACTCAATAGTATGGAGCATTCCTTATTCTTATACAGGTATCTAGTCGCCATATAGAAATGCACATAACTGGGTATAGAGTTCAAATTTTTTGGTGGGTTTATTTTCGTATGAAGTGAACATATTTATTTCATTCATTTATTAATTTTAATTACCTATGTGTCATATGGGAAAACTTGTTCAGAATGGTGAGTTACGGACACTTACATCAATATTGTTATACCCGTATAATGTTATCACTAAGGATTATTAAGTTGAAGAAAAACATAAAATCTTTTAGGTACAAACTTTTTTATTTGAAAAGAGTTTTTATGCTCAAAAGCCAAATGCTCACGGCCCGTTTCCAAATTCAAAATGAGGCGAGCACAGTGTTTCCTACGATTCTATTGAACACAAAAGATGATCCTGGGACCTTGATTCCACCTCCAAAGTTCATCATCAGATCATACTTAAATATAATTACCGAAAGGATCTATTATCACTGAGAATACGGCTTCATACCAAATTTTAGCTCAATCGGAGCCCTAGTGGTCGCTCTGAAATTGATTCCAAGATTTTGCTTAAATATACAAATATTGCAAGTAAAAAAAAAAGATTTTTAAAAAAATCTAAATTTTCCTGAAAACCCGCAGTAAAGAAAGATGAAATATTAATATGAAACTTTTATATTGTTATCAGTAACGACATGTATCAGAAAACTGTCAAATACAACAAAAGTGTAGACCAATCTATGTCCTTTCGGCCCTCTTCCCATACACACGTCCATCTAATAAAGGTCGGTCGGTAAAATATGAACTAGACGTTTTTAAAGGTCGGTGGAGTGAATGGTCAGGCAATCGCGTCAGCTCGTCGATTACTCAAGTTATCGACCATGGGCCCGGCCAATACCGGGATGGGTTTGAAAATAATGTTGGTGATTGTCATAGCTTTGTATGGCATGATAAGCTCTTAATGCCGGTTGCGATCAATACGAACTTGACCTTGCGTGTGGAGTACGTCCCGATGTATGGAAAGAGACCCGGGCCCCAGCACTAGGTACGTAGGAGAAGAGACCCGGGCCCCAGCACTAGGTACGTATGAGAAGAGACCCGGGCCCCAGCACTAGGTACGTATGAGAAGAGACCCGGGCCCCAGCACTAGGTACGTATGAGAAGAGACCCGGGCCCCAGCACTAGGTACGTAGGAGAAGAGACCCGGGCCCCAGCACTAGGTACGTATGAGAAGAGACCCGGGCCCCAGCACTAGGTACGTATGAGAAGAGACCCGGGCCCCAGCACTAGGTACGTATGAGAAGAGACCCGGGCCCCAGCACTAGGTACGTATGAGAAGAGACCCGGGCCCCAGCACTAGGTACGTATGAGAAGAGACCCGGGCCCCAGCACTAGGTACGTATGAGAAGAGACCCGGGCCCCAGCACTAGATACGTATGAGAAGAGACCCGGCTCCAGAAGTAGGGTTGTAGGAACGGTGTGTTCCTACTCCTTGAGAGCAAAGGGAGATATCGCCGCCAGGCGAGGTGGTATGCCTGGGGTCCGGCCGTGAACCACCCGTTGATGGTTCCTTGTACATATACTCAGTGCTGAAGAAATTTTAATAGCGCGTTCTAGATGTATTTCTTTTGTCCTCTCGTCGCTTGTGTTAAGGTTCAGTGGTGGGTCACTGCAGTTGCCGCTACAATGTCAATAGGACATGAAAACAATATGACACGAGAAGTTAAATGTGACATTAAAAATATTGAATTTGAACAAGAGTTGGCCTTTTCACACGGACGGCACCCGTTCACGAGTATAACGCAAGAGTCAGCCATCGCTCCCTTCGACCATATTAGAGGGAAAGGAAGAGACCCGGGCCCCAGCAGCAGGGACGTAAGGAAAGAGACCCGGACCCCAGCAGTAGGGACAGTATGGCTTGTTAACGAGTAATTTTAGTCACCAAATAGAGGGGGTTAACTCAAATTAGAATATGAAAGTTTGATGTCATGTTTACCCAAGTAACGTGTTCGCGGCCCCCGCGGCCCCCGCGGCCCCCGAGGCCCCTGCGGCGCGCTGGTCACCGCTCGAGTCCCCCGGGGAGCAAATAATGTGTGACGGCCACGACGCATGTCTGTTCGTAGGTAGTTGTGTTAATAATGTACTATTAGGTATTTTTTAACCAATCGTGCCACAAGGTGGATTATGTATTATTATTATTCATTATTCATTTATTATCAGGTAACTTGGTAAAGAAAGAAAGAAAGAAATACGTTTATTGGTTTCAGTAACACCACACCAAAATATATAATACGTAACAAAAGTTGAGATACAAAAAGTACAGACCCAAAAAACTTATAAAAATAACATAACATAGATACTATAATTATAATACATTTTAGGTATGTTAGTGTCTAACTTAACCTATGTTAGTAGTCTGGTTATGTATGCTCTTTGAGTTTTTATCTTAGCATTGACATGAGTGGAGCACGCTCGCTTAAATGATCTTGCGGATGGTGGCGCATCGGGAGCCGCGTCGTTCCTTTCCCTCTAATATGGTTGAGAAGAGCGATGGCTGACTCTCGCGTTATACTCGTGATCGGGTACTGTCCGTATGAACTGGCCTACACTTGTCAAAGGCGTTCATGACATTCAATAATTTTAATGTATAACTTCTCGTGTCATATTGTTTTCATGTTCTAATGACATTATTTGTTTTTTTAATAATTTTAATGTATAACTTCTCGTGTCATATTGTTTTCATGTTCTAATGACATTATTTGTTTTTTTTAATAATTTAATGTATAACTTCTCGTGTCATATTGTTTTCATGTTCTAATAACATTATTTGTTTTTTTACACTTCTCAAAGTATATCACGGATTGGATTTTGACGTTATTAACTAATGATTGTTTATTTCTTGATTTTTTTACAAATGAAATTATGCAATCACTATTTTATGACTATCAGAAAGAGTGTGTGAGGTATAGTTAGACTCGTCTTGATCTCGTGAGTGACTCATGTATGATACATTTGTACCCAACTGGTTAAAAAAGAGGGGTTCAGTTTTTATGCAGTTGGGTTTTTTATATTTATTTACTTCGTGTAAATCCGTTAACATCATAGTCACTTACCATCAAGATGATGATTGTAAATTAAAAACAGTAATTAAGGTATTTTGAGTTGATTTAAGAAAATGTTTAGTATAAGTGTTCATAAAATAGTGATTACATAATTTCATTTGTAAAAAAATTAAGAAATAAACAATCATTAGTTAATAACGTCAAAATCCAATCCGTGATATACTTTGAGAAGTGTAAAAAAACAAATAATGTCATTAGAACATGAAAACAATACGACACGAGAAGTTTACCACCAGGTGAGATGTTGTCGAGGGTTTAACAATTGTGAATAAAAAAGTTAAAAAAGAAGTATACGTGTTCAGAGGTATAATGATAATTATCCAAAAATAATCTTAATTGGTGACGCTTCTTACGGAAACTGAACAACGTTCAAAACGAAATATTTTTCGAATAATTAAAACTTTAAGGTACAAGCTATTATTTAAAAAGAATTTTAATTATTTCGTATTCTTCTCAGCAAAAGAGGCAATTAATCATGGGGGGTGCAAAAAAAACTGTTCCGCCATCTTTTGGAGAACGCTATATTGGATTTAGAATGACGTCACTCAGCTAACCATGTATTGTGCTCCAAACATAACCTGTATACAAAATTTCAGCTCAATCTGAAACCGGGAAATGGTTCTAATTTAGCTTTCAAGATTTGTCCCAAACTAGCTAAATAACATAGCAGGCTAATATAAACCTTGTAAAATACTTGATTTTCATTCAAATCGATCAGCCGATAGGTATCTTTGTAGAGATCATGTGTTTCAGCAATTTCAGCTATATTGTTAATAATTTTCGAAAAACCTAAAAGCTTCGAGGACAACCTTATATTTTAAAGAGTTTATATGCACAAAAGTTGAACGCTCAAATAAATATAAATAGACAGTTCTAAATTCAAAAATAGCTGTATTTCCCACGATTCTTTAGAAAATTAAAGAGGATTCTGGGCCCAAGATTCCACCTGCAAATTTCATCAGCAGATCAACTTTAAAATACGAAAGGATCGATTGTCACCGGGACGGGAATGCGGCTCGATTCCATTTCACATCAATCGGACCCTTGGAAGTCGCTCTAAAATCGGTCGCAAGGTTTGAACTAAACGAACATACATACATACATACAAACATTGCAAGTTAAATAAAAGCTTTTAAAAAAATTACAATTCGGTGAATACAATCCGTACCTAAATATTTATGATTATACAAATGTACTACTGTTGCCTGGATGATATCACTGTAAGCGTTAAGGCCGCCTTTGCACCTTTTCTGTACCTATTTAATTTTAGGTTTCTATTTGTTATCTGGTGTGCAATAAATAATATGGACTTAATTACTTGTACTTACTATTATGTTTACTTTATGAATCATCATCATATCAGCTCATATATACGTCCCCACCGAGGGGCTCGAGCCTACCCTGAACTATGGTGATCGGACCTTAGTCGAACACGCGGACCCAGTGCGAGCTGGTCGACTTCACACACAACCTTCGAGTTTCCTCGCATGCCTGTGCAGGTTTCCTCAAGATATTTTCCTTCACCGTAAGAGCGTCGGATAAACGAACATATGAAATCTAAATTCAAAAACGCACTGGTGCGTGGCAGGATTCGAACCACGGCAGAAGGTATGAGGTAGCACCCCATGCCATTACGCCACCGACGCGACGCTTTTTAGGAATAAATAAGTCTAAAATAAAATTGTACGGGAATTTGAATACTAAGTACATAAAGCGTCCAGGATTATCGAGATTTCCACGAGACCAAGTAAAAGCTGAAATTTTTAAAGGAAAAACACTATTTATGGAGGTTCAAAAGAACATATTAAGGAACACTGTCCAGCCAGCCGGACTACACAGGGTGCTCCGCCCCCCACCCCCCGCCGGCGGCGGCGGCGCCCCTGCTGCCTCCGGGCCTCCGGGGTGTAGCCGGACGACCCACTGACCCAGATAGCGTTACGCAGTGACGTCACAACGGCATTGCGCTATACGTGACGCAACACAAATGGAGACGTGTTTCCACGTCATAAGGTTGAATGTTGAATGTAAATCGTTTTATGGAGTGGTTAATATTTATTAATTTGGTGAGTGTTCCGTTCCTGCTTGTATGTTATCTATCATATCAATAAACAGTGCGTGCGACTGATTAAAAGTGAAGGAAAACAAGTTTACCATAATAAATGAGGACTCTCTTGGGGTTGATTCGAGAAGGGAAGGATATTTTTTTAAGTATTAACGAGACATAGCTTGCGACCTGGTTTGCTAATGCCTGTAGACGGCCTTGGCCACGCTCATGCCTGTAAACGGTTTCTTTAATCCATGTTAGCTCTTGGCATCATCTCAAGTGATAATAATTGACGATGACACTGAAGATCGAAGCGGGCTTATCAATATTCCCTAACACAATAGGGAACTGGCTATCTTATCTTCATGCCTAAATACATCAATGCTATTAACATTGATGTTTGGCGGCAAGACTTAGATAAGACGGTTATAGCTAGTCAGGCGGGCTTAGAAAATTCCCTTCCACCAAAGAAAATGAGTCTTAAAAAGTTTGACTCCGCCGCAAATCAAACCTGCGACCTCCTGATGTGAAGCTTAGAGCTAACCTTAGGCCACGGAGGCAGATAACTTCAAAGTTTTCGCCACCTTGTACAGAGGCCAGCGCATAAAGCTAGACACTCGTCGTGCGATTCTGATCGTTACGCATACGCCATAAGAACGGTTCAAAGTCCAAAATGTCTAGCTTGATGTGCTGGCCTGTGTACATCAAATTAATACAGTACAGTAAATTGTACAGCCAGGCTGTGCATACTTTCCCGCTTGGCCTTCACTGCCAGGCGTACACTAATCAACAATAATGATTACGCTTATATAGCGTAAGGAAATAATAAATAATTTTCGAAAAACCTAAAAACTTTTAGGTACAAGCTTTTGATATTGCATTGTCACGCAATATATATATATATATATATATATATATATATATATATATATATATATATATATATATATATATATATATACATGCAAAATTTCAGCTTAATCGAAAACCGGGAAGTGGGTCAAATTTAACTTGCAAGATTTCACCCGAACAAACATACATACTTACATTGCAAGTTAATAAAAAGCTTGTAAAAAAGCGTGTTGCTTTATAAAGAAAATCTTAAACAAAATTACCGTTGTATGGGGGCCTGCCTTTCACTAATTTTGTGGAAATGATCAACACTGCTACTAAAAAGAACATCAATAACAGTTACTACCTGCAAAGTCTATTATTCAAAATCGTAAGAGCTGTTTTTAAGATTTTTGTATTTTTAGTTTTTGTTGTGAGGCAGCTACGCTTAAATACCCTTACTTACCCAGCCAGAACCCGCTCAGAACCCATCGACAGATTATTATCAAACTCTCAGTTTCACAATTTGATGTGAATCCACCCAACGCAACAACGATGGTTCATCCACTCGGCACAGCGTGACGGACGTGTTGGGTAAACTAGCCGTGTTTCTTTGCCTACACAGTGACACAAAATTTACTGTGCATTAAATAGGAGAATCATGCATAATCATTCAATTTAGGAGTTATTAGTCCAAACATAAAATTAAGGACTATTTCAGACCACATCAGTCTATCTACTATATAGTGTAAGGTTGTCACACACGGGTGCTATACTATAAGATATATTTAATGTATAACAGATATGTTACAATATCGCTCTTCATAGAAATCAATGGGAGTACACAAAAGGGGCAGATAATATATGTATATTTCATCGCCGTCTATCTGCAGATACCGAGCGATACCGCGCGAGCTCTCGCAATATCGCAAAGCTCCACAGATATATTTTATCCTTAATCTAATATATAAAAATGAATCGCAAAATGTGTTGGTAAGCGCATAACTCGAGAACGGCTGGACCGATTTCGCTAATTCTTTTTTTGTCGAGTTCGTTATTGTCAGGAGAAGGTTCTTATGTAGGGTAGGGTAGTGTAGTGTAGTGTAGGGTAGTATAGTGTAGGGTAGGGTAGGGTAGTGTAGGGTAGGGTAGGGTAGTGTAGGGTAGGGTAGGGTAGTGTAGCGTAGGGTAGGGTAGTGTAGGGTAGGGTAGTGTAGTGTAGGGTAGTGTAGTGTAGTGTAGGGTAGTGTAGTGTAGTGTATGTAGGGTAGGGTAGGGTAGTGTAGGGTAGGGTAGTGTAGGGTAGGGTAGTGTAGTGTAGGGTAGAGTAGTGGGGTAGAGTAGTGTAGGGTAGGGTAGTTTAGGGTAGGGTAGTGTAGTGTAGGGTAGAGTAGTGTAGGGTAGGGTAGTGTAGTGTAGGGTAGAGTATTGTAGGGTAGGGTAGGGTAGTGTAGTGTAGTGTAGTGTAGGGTAGTGTAGTGTAGTGTAGTGTAGTGTATGTAGGGTAGGGTAGGGTAGTGTAGGGTAGGGTAGTGTAGGGTAGGGTAGTGTAGTGTAGGGTAGAGTAGTGGGGTAGAGTAGTGTAGGGTAGGGTAGTGTAGTGTAGGGTAGAGTAGTGTAGGGTAGGGTAGTGTAGTGTAGGGTAGGGTATTGTAGTGTAGGGTAGGGTAGTGTAGTGTAGTGTAGGGTAGGGTAGGGTAGGGCAGTGTAATGTAATGTAAGGCGGTACGTAGTTCGCCGGGACAGCTAGTAATATTATAAATGTGAAAATGTGTTTGTTTGTTTGTTTGTTTGTTACCTTTTCACGCTTCAACGCCTTGACCAATCTTTATGAAATTTGGCATGCAGGTAGCCTGTGTCACGGGGAAGGACATAGGCTACTTTTTATCCCGGGAAAATAGCATAGTCGGATGCAGTTCCTGAAGGACTAAAAAATCAATCAATCAATCAATCAAATATGCTTTATTGTACAATTACAAAAATTACAGAATACAAGTACAGAATAAATAGAAAAATTTTAAATTGTACAATGTAGGCGGCCTTATTGCTTAAAGCAATTTCTTCCAGGCAACCCAGAGAATGGATACAAATTAATAAAAGTATGGGCTGTGCAAAGCAAACATATGCAACAATATTGAAAATAGAACAATTTACTATATAATATATAAAAAAAATATAATAATAAAATCTAAATCATAATATATCATGTACCTAATAAAAATACTATACAAAATAAAAATAATAATATAAACTATACTTACATATAATAAAAATATATACTAATATACTAATAAATATTGATCAGTAAGACAAGGAATAGTGCTAATACGTTGATTGAAGACTTAAGAAGTATTTTTTAACTTGATATTTAAAAGAGTTAAGCGAAGGAGCTTGTCGGATAGAAACGGGAAGAGAATTCCAAAGCTGGATAGCTTGTATAGTGAACGAGCGAGCGAAGAAGTTAGTAGAGTGAGTAGGAATGTAGAGGCAGAGATTGTCAGAGGAGCGGAGAGTACGGTTATGAGTAGAGGAGAGAAACTGAAAGGTCTCTTTGAGGTAAGAGGGTGTTTTAGGATTGGACAGGATAGAATATAGAAGGGAAAGGATATGTAGGTCCCTACGCCGGCGGTCGGGAAGCCACTTAAGTTTACTTCTGTATTCAGAAACATGGTCGTATTTACGTAGACCGAATATAAACCTAATGGCAACGTTTTGGAGACGTTCAAGTTTGCTATAGAGAACTCCCGTGAGATCAGGATAGCAAACGTCAGCATAATCAAGGAGCGGAAGGAGAAGGGTTTGTGCTAGTGTAATTTTTGTGGCTGTAGGAAGGAAGTTCCGCAAACGGTTTAAGGACCTGACAGAACCAAATATTTTCCGGCTGACTTCGGTAACCTGGGGTTCCCAAGACAGCGTTCGGTCAAAATAGATGCCGAGGTTCCTCACCTTGTCACTGTACGGTATTCTTACATCATCAAAAAAGACGGCCGGGAGGCTCCCAAAATCAATCCGTGAAATATAGTGGGAACTTCCTATGACAATAGTTTGAGTCTTCGACGGATTAATTCTAAGACCAAACGACCTGCTCCAATCCGATATTAAAACCAAGTCTCTGTTGGTCCGGCAGATGGCATCTGAAAGTACTTGTAAAAAAATACTCGATTGTTGTGATTTTTCGCACAGAGATGGTTGAGAAGGTGGGAAACGACATAATTTACTAATCACCCTTAAAGACAGTCATAAAAACGATGTCCACGCGGACGGAGCCGCAGGAAAAAGCTAGTCTTAAGATAAATACAGCATGATTAAAAAGAGTTTTTAACCGCCTCCGTGGCGATTATTTTAGGTTAGTAAATTCGCTTCACACCAGGAGGTCGCGGGTGCGATTCCCGGCTAGGTCAACTTTATAAGACTCGGTTTGGTTGGTGGCAGGGCATGTTCATAGCCCGCCTGGCTCATAGCTATCACCATCTTATTTAAGTGTTGCCGAATTACATCTTTCCCACATTACTCGAGAACTATCCATTTTTTCCGGGATAAAAAGTATCCTAAAGAGAGGGTGCCCATTACTTTAGCTCAGTATACCAAATCTCAGCGAGATTTATTAAGTAGTTTTAGCGTATAAGAATAACAAATACATTTTCGGATTTATGATATTATAGTAAGGTTTGAAATTTTTTTGTTTTATATAATATTTTTTTTTACCAAAGAATACAAAAAAAAGTAGTGTGTGGTTTTTTCACATTACAGACATTTATAGAGGACGAAACGATCATGGCTGAGCTCTCGTCTTGGAGCTACGGTACAGAGGACGAAACGATCATACCGACCGTCACGCGACACACAGGCGAAAAAATTTAAGACGATGTAATAAAAGTTTCACAGGTATAAAATAATAATTAAAAATTTAAATTAACTCAAAGTTCATTGTTCTACTGAATGGGAAGTGACATTTTCAAACTGGTCAAAAATAACTATGTTTTTGATCTTCCGAGCTGTTGGCAGATTAACGAGTTTCTAACGATTAGTTTCAATATAGGTACAAGTATCCACAAGTTTTGTTTCTTCTTCCCTCACGTAGAACACTAAGTCACACTCAAAAACTACGACCAAGTATGCCAAGTTCAAATGTCAAGATCGCGTCGGTGCTGCTGAAAGGATTTTGATGAAATCTGGTAAAGGACCATGTGACAAAATGTTCCCCGTACCCAAGCAAGCACTATTTAGATAGGTCATATCTAAATATAAAGATCCTATTGAGACCTCAATTTTATTATACATGGCAGGATATTATCATATTTGTTAATGTAACATTTATATGGCGAACGGGTCCATATTATTTATATGGCGAACGGGTCCATATTTGACTTTTCCTGTTACTCACACTACACTCACCATGTAAAAAAAAGACGTGTGGCACTCGGGGACTGCCGCGGTAAAGCTATTGCATAGCATTTTTTATCAACTTATGCAATTATAATTATTATTATTTTTTATATAAGCCGTATTTAACAGTACCATATAGTCCTTGGAGCGCGAGATGTTTATGTAATAAATTAACACTAAGAAAGTTAAATCATCATCGCCAGCGTCATCGTTCACCATCGCGACCACCATCGCGCCCGCCATCGCGACCGTCATCGCGACCGCCACCGCGACCGCCACCGCGGCCGCCATCGCGACCACTATCATGAACAACATCGCGACCACAATCGCGACCACCATCACGACCACCATCGCAACCACCATTGCGACCGCCATCGCGACCACCATCACGACCACCATCGCGACCACCATCGCGACCACAATCACGACCACCATCGCGACCACCATCGCGATCACCATCGCAACCACCATCGCGACCGCCATCGCGACCACCATCACGACCACCATCGCGACCACCATCGCGACCACCATCACGACCACCATCACGACCACCATCGCAACCACCATTGCGACCGCCATCGCGACCACCATCACGACCACCATCGCGACCACCATCGCGACCACAATCACGACCACCATCGCGACCACCATCGCGATCACCATCGCAACCACCATCGCGACCGCCATCGCGACCACCATCACGACCACCATCGCGACCACCATCGCGACCACCATCACGACCACCATCGCGACCACCATCGCAACCGCCATCGCGAACGCCATCGCGACCACCATCACGACCACTATCGCGACCACCATCGCGGCCACAATCACGACCACCATCGCGACCACCATCGCGACCACCATCGCGACCGCCATCGCGACCACCATCACGACCACCATCGCGACCACCATCGCGACCACAATCACGACCACCATCGCGACTGACGACCGACCTCGTGAAGATCGCGGGAAGCCGCTGGATACGGGCAGCGCAGGACCGGTCGTTGTGCAAATCCTTGAGGGATGGATGCCTTTGACCAGCAGTGGACGTTTTTCAGCTGACATGATGATGATGATGAGACCTTAAATTAATTAACAGATCAATTAACTTGAGATAGTACTTAGCTACAGGTGATTATAATGCACTCTGTGGTAAATAACATCACATAATAATCAGCAAAGTATTGACAAATTGTACAACATGCCACATGTCACGCCATGGTTTTAAATAAAGCAGTAGTCATTTTAAAATAATAAGTACAATCGGAATGTTAAAGAGAATTAAACTAAAAATCCCTATTAAGAGGACATAAGACAGAAAGATAGTAATGTGACCCGTTTAGACGATGATACAGCTGGATTAAATTCGGTAAATGTCAATGGATAGGTTGGCGTTCCTACAAATATATTTTTGGAATAATGCAACGTTGTAGGTGGGGTATTCAGGACACGGCTTAGAAGTTTCGGCGTAGATACTGCCTGGCGGTAATAACCGTGCGTCGGGGTTCCTGATTGGCGCATCAAGGGTTCCGCAACATAGTGGACAAAGTATACTTTTATGATGTTTTAGATTTAGAGTCAGATTCAAACATTTAATAGACATAACACTACAACTCAACACAAAACAATATAACATGAGTAGTGTAGAGATCGTATGTCTCTACATACATCTACTCTCAGCCTCTTTGCTTAGTTTCTTGCCAGCGCGAATCGTATTAAGAATATTAATTTAAATTTGATTTAGTATGTCATTCGGAAGCTTTTTGAAACAATAGATAGATTCGAGAGCTGACCGTGACCCAGGACAGAGGTCCTTTGAGTAAAAGTATATTTTTATTATCCGCGCGTCTGGGCTGAGTTCCCTAAAACTATAGCAAGAAAGTGAGAGGAATCATTGAAGCTAATAATAATCAGTCAGCCGACAGAGCAATTTCCAATTTTTTACGTTTTAAAATAAATAATCACCGTTAGTGATCATTTAAAACACACAGTAGACAAAAAAAATGTAGGTACACAAAGTAAAAGATAAAATAAACAACAACAAAAGGTAGATAGATACCTAACGTCGCCACATATGGGAGGTTGAATGTGTGTGTTGCGCTGTAGTGTGACGCCTCGGCAAAAAAAATTATTATCTGTGGTGACGCCAAACAGGACCCATTTCAGCATATGCTGCAGCCAGAGCCACAGAATGCGCCCTAGTGAACTAAAAGTAATTATTTTTTAAACAAATAGTTGGATTTTTTTCTATTTTATTTGATTTCCTCTAAAACAGCAAGCCTACAAAATACTCATCATCATCATCATATCGGCTCAAGGACGTCCACTGCTGGACAAAGGCCTCCCCAAGGATTTCCACGACGATCGGTTCAGCGCTGCCCGAATCCAGCGGCTTCCCGCGACCTTCACCGATTGGGAGGTCTGGCTACGCTACGTTTTCCGGTGAGCGGTCTATGCTCTGAGTTTCTTTGCGTGATCGAGTAAGAGACGAGGAGATCCGTAGGTGAACCAAGGTGACCGACAAAATACTCACAGATCATAACATATCACATGTTTAGCTAGTAACTGTGTTTTTAATGAAAAAAATTGCTAAAAACATTTCTGTATCTATATATATATAAAACTCAAAGGTGACTGACTGACATAGTGATCTATCAACGCACAGCCCAAACCACTGAACGGATCGGGCTGAAATTTGGCATGCAGGTAGATGTTATGACGTAAGCATCCGCTAAGAAAGGATTTCGGGAAATTCCCACGAGAACACCAAAAAACGGGAACTGCGCGGGCGAAGCCGCGAGCACCCACTAGTTTCAATAAACCCAAATTTGGTTATATTTTGAAAAATGTTTATTAATAATCTCTTAATGACTGGTAAAACGGCGTATAATGGCTCTCAGATGACAGAAAGGGATTCAGTGTGCCGCAATTATTATTGATTCCATCTAATGGCTTCGTCTGAATGTGTACATTTACAGGAGCGGATTTAGGAAATAATGTAAGCATGGTTTTTATAGGGGAAAAAATATTTACAAGATTTAAATTGTGTATATTTTGGATTTTTTTCTTAAACCTTATATTTCCTTTAATCTAGGTCATTTTGGAAATTCAACTACAAAGTATTCAAATTTGTAAAAAAAGTAATGTACAATTTCCTCAATCATTGTATCTGTATTTTCCTCCGACGGCGTGCAATAAAGTGTTTCAATCAGTTTGTTACAAATGTAAGTATTTCGTCAATAAATCTCAATGTTTATATCAACGAACGGTTGCTTTCCTTGGGAAAAGTTGTTTAGAATTATTTGCCAAAGCGCCTCTCTCAAACTTGTTAAGAAATATGGTATTAACACCGGAAAAAAAACACATTCATTTTTACCTTATTTATGATTGTTTGTTTATATATATTTTTTTTTCTTTTTTTTTTTTAAAGCGTTGGTGGCCCAGCCGGTAACGACTCGGTTCTTCTAACCAGAGGTACGGGGTTCAAATCTGGACCGCCAATGTACCAATGAGTTTTTCAAAACTTACGTACATACTTACCGATTGCTTTAACGGTGAAGGAAAACATCATGAGGAAACCTGCACACGCCTGCGATGAAACTCGAAGGTAGTGTGTGAAGTTGACCAACCCGCACTGGGCCCGCGTGGTCGACTAAAGCCTGATCACCCTAATTCAGGGTAGGCTCAAGCCCCTCGGTGGGGACGTATATGAGCTGATATGAAGTTTATATATTTTTAATATTAGGTGATTAGGATACACTACCCCAGAGAGCGGCCATGATTGAGCGCGTGTACCAAACACTCAAGGCAGTCTCTGACTGGGGCGATGCCAATCTTGTTAGGGTTAATGCCTCTAAAACGCAGGCGTGTCTATTCACTGCAAAAAGGAGTCCTTTTACCCTGACTCCTACTTTCCGAGATGAATCTATCCAGATCTCCGACCATCTTGAGCTCCTTGGCGTAGATTTAACGTCCGATCTGAATTTCGGGAAATACATTGAATCCAAGGCAAAAATGGCTGCCAAAAAGCTTGGTATCCTCTCGAAAGTGAGACTTTACTTCAAACCAGAGCCGCTTCTTATATAATACCAAGCTCACGTTCAGTCACGTATGGAGTATGCTGCTCTCAATTATGGGACGGGTCGGCATTTTATCAGCTAGACGCCTTGCATTCTATTGACCGACGCGCTAGGAGACTCATTGGCGACGAGGAAATTGTATCAAACAGGCTCCAAAGCCTCGAGCATCGCCGCACAGTCGCCTATCTATCGGTGTTCTGCGGGATTAATTTCGGAGAGTGTGTCCTGGAGCTTCACGATCTCATTCCCTCCTCTCTATTTCATCATCGGACGACCAGGCGCAGAGGGAGATTCCACCCTTTGTCGTTAATGTTCCAACTTTACGCACGAAGCGTTTTGCTTTGTCTTTCATCATTCGAACGGCCAAGGAAAGGGATTCCCCGATTCGTATAATTAAGGAATCTTCAAGACGAGAGTGAATAGGCACTATTTATGAAAAAAAAATATTTAAAATCCTACTAATATTAAAAATGTAAAATTGTGTATTTTTTGATGTATGTATGGATGTTTGTTACTCTTTCACGCTTCAGCCACTGGACGAATCGGGATGAAACTTAAATTGCATCGGCACTTATCATCAGGTGAGTTGCAACCAAATGCACTTAAATTTTTAAAAAACATTTTGAATTTTCAACTTATTTGTACACTAATAAATATAATTCCAGGAGTAAATAAAGTCCATCTAACTCTGGCCCTGTGCTACAGGATTAGGGGCCCAGCGACCTCTTTTCCCGGACATTCGTTTTTAGGGCCACCGCGCACCAAACGACCGGATAAGGCCTTTTCACGCAAATTACTGGAGCGTGCTATTAAGCTCTGGAAGCCACATAATGTTTATGGGCTAACGCTGAGAGTTTCTGATGAACACTACTGGATTTTTTTTGATATTTCTTATGAGACATTTAGGGTTCCTGCGCTAAAAAGAAAAAACGGCCAAGTGCGACTAGGGATCACACAAACTGGGTTCCGCACCAAAACTTTAACTACCAACAGAACAAGACCTCTCGGTACATACTTTTCTCTGGGTAAGTAGGGGTCTACTTATTGCGGTCTTATTCGTTTAATTTTTTTTCTGTGGGAACGGAAGGACTGCATGTACTGTGATTTTTCCAAGATTTTAGGCCGAGTAGTTTCGGAGATAAGGGGGGCAATGGTCAATTTTCACCTATTTTCTTAAATAACTTAAAAACAATTTATCTTTTTAATTAATAAAAAAAATTGAAATTCTCACAACAAGGTATTTTATTTGATATGTCACACAGTATATTTTAAAAACTTATTTTAAAAGTTTTCCGATTTACCCCCCAATAGTGGCCCTCGTGTTTTTAGTTTATTTATTTATGTTACACATCCATCTTTGGGTCACCAAATTAAATATTTGTACTAAATTTCAACTCAAACGGACCAGTAGTTTCGGAGCCAATTGGCTGTGATAGACGGACGGACAGACACACGAGTGATCTTATAAACGTTCCGCTTTTATCTTTTTGGTACAGAACCCTACAAACGGAACACTTATAATGTTAACAGCATTGATGTGTTCTTAATTAGTTTAATATGATACTAGCTTTTCCCGCGCCTTCACCCGCGTGCATACCGTATATATGGCTGTAATTGAAGCGGCTTGTGCGCTTGGAATTCAGTTTTTTCTATACTTGTATCTCAAAAACTATGCATTTTTCAGCTATAAAAGTGTCGTTTATTCTAGTTCACTCTTTATTTTGGCTCTATGCCAAATTTTAGAAACATCGGTTAGTAGTTTTAGCGAAAAAAGAGTAACATTCGGTACAATTCATTTTGCCGGGCCTAAGCAGGCTATGGTATTCTCCAAATTTTACATTAGCTATTCGCCAAACTTCAGCGAAATCGGTTCTGTAATATTAGCGTAAAAGAGTAAAAACCGGGCAAACACGCTTTTAGTTTAAGGCTTGTCCTTCGAAAAACCTCTAAAACTGAAGAATTTTGTAACCATTTTATTCGTTAACCATAGCATATTTCTACCAGAAAAAAATACATAATAATCTACAAGATATAAGGAGTGATGTAGATTTCACAGAATTCGATTTTATTTTTCAGAACCTTAGAAAAAAATTATCTAATACACCCCCTTTTTTTCAGTTGTAACCATTTTACTGCTGCAATTTTTAACAGAACAGTCTGAAAATTTATGATATAACTCAAAAAACAATCTAGAGTGATGCTGATTTCTCACTTTTTGAATATTTATTGTATTTTATTTATAAATATTTTAAAACCATCTGATTTCGGGTAAAATTCCAACCGTTCTCAAGCCGTTCCCCGCGCTCGTCCTAAAAATCAGTGCGGGGCGGGTCGCGATGCTAGACGGACCTGTGCTGCTTTGCGGGAGCTCTCGAATAAAAATAAAATATTGGGTTTTTTGTGTACATAGTGTAGTGTAACGGACAGAGAGTATTTCATGAACATATTTGGTTATCTACATTAGATTCTGTTTATTTTTTAATTTACGCTTTTCAGTTTTCTTTGTTAAATATTTTTGATACAAAGTTTTTGTTTTACAGTTTTTGTTGCTTAAAATCTACCCGAGCTTTATTATACCCTATTCAAAAAATAATAATCATCGAAATCGTATAAGCCAGCACAAAGATCTAGCGGCTTTCCGCGACTTTAGCAGGTCGTCGGTCCACCAAATGGGAGGCTTGCTTATGCTACATACATCTTCCGGTGTGTGGTCACCACTTGAGAACTTTGTTGCTCCAACGGCCATATGTTTTACGAGATATATGACTAGAACTGATGATCGTTAGGGCAGCAAAGTTCTCGAGTAACGACCGCTTACCAGAAGACGCACCGTGTACCGCATTGAGAATGCCCGGTCTGGCACATAGCTCGTAGAACAGATGACCGACCGTTGGTGCAGTAAAGTTCTCGAGTGGCGACTGCGCACTGGAAGACCTAACATAGGCAGGCCTTACACTTGGTTGACCAACCACCTGGTGAAGGTCGCGGGAAGCCACTGGGTTCGAACAACTCAGGATAGGTTATTTCCAATGTGGTGCGCGTTGCGTCTTTAGGTGCACTCTCGCTACTCGAGAACTTTGCTGCCCCAACGATCATATTCTGTTCTAGGCATATATCTCGTAGAATAGATGGCCATTGGGGTAACAAAGTTCTCAAGTAATGACCGTACATCGGAAGACGTAGCTTAGGCAGGCCTCCCACTTGGAGGACCGACGACGACCTGCTGAAGGTCACGAGAAGCCTCTGGATGCGAGCAACGCAGAACTAGTCGTATCTAATGCGTTGTGCGGTGCATCTTCTGATGCTTGGTTGCCACTCGAGAACTTTACTACTCAAACGGCCATCTTTTTTACAAGCTATGTGCGGCACATAGCTCGTAGAACAGGTGACCGTACGGTGCACAGTACGTCTTCTGGTGTACGGTCGGCACTCGAGAACTTTACTATCCCAACGGCCATCTGATCTATCAGCTATGTTGCCAGGCACATGCTCGTAGAACACATGATCGTTGGGACAGTGATGTTCTCGAGTGGAGACCGGGTACTGGAAGATGAAATGTAGAAAAGCCTACTCGGTGGACCGACGACCTGGTGAAGGTCGCGGAAAGTCGCTGAATGCGGGCAACGCAAGACCAGTCATTTTTAATGCGATGCACGGTGTCTCTTGTGGTGAGTGCCACTCGAGAACTTTACTACCACAACGGCCATAATATATTCTACGAGCTACTTAAGCTATTTTAGATTTTATAGGTTCTTAGGAGAATTAAGGAGTTTCATGAGTCCTAAGATTGATGAATTCCAAAGATTTAAATTTTAACCACAAGTCTAATTACATTGTTTTGTATCACCTATCAAGTACAGTGATTTTAAAATTTAAATACAAAACAAATAAAAACTTTTGAGATCAGTATAAGCCGCAGATAAAAAGCCCGAAACGGTCCTAATTACTACCTTTTTATAACATTTTAATTTCTACATACCGTTGATTTTATTTAATTGCAGTACCTCTCCGCTCTGTAACTTCTAACCAGCCAGATATGAAAATCATCGATAAATTTATTGCATGTTCTCGCACTTCGTTTGTCGTGTATACGCATGGAAGATCGACATAGTAATTTTCACCACAGTTGCTCGAAAAGTGGTACTTTATATGCCAGTCAAGTGTGCGCAAAATTGATTTTACCGCACATGTGCTTTTACTTTACCACTTTTTTTAATTTCTAGCTCAGAGGAACAAGACATTTCTAGTAAATAAAAAAAAATAACCAAAGATACAGAATCATCTTTAAGACTTTTAAAAGAAGAATTTTAAAAGAGACTGGTTGTAATTCCGTGAAGTTAGTACATAAAACTAGCAGATTAGATTCTCTTTGGGTTATATCTTTGTGAGAAAGAAGAATAAATATGAATGAAGCTCATAGGTAACAGGAAGGAATAGGTCATCTTTTCCAAGGAGGTTTTAATGCTTACATGAACTTTATTCCTAGCCTTATTGTAATCTACTTATATTCATATTTAAAAAAAATTACGCATGCGTACGTGTGCTTAACTAAATTTAATATGGCGCAAATTTTGTAAACTGAATTGTGTTGCCTAGAATACAAACAAAATTATATGAATATACGAGCAATAAAAAATATACTTATATATAAGGAAAAACAAAGTGATATTACTCCCCGGACATTTAAAAAAAGCCAAAATTCGCGTAAAATGAACTGTGGTTGGCGAAACCTTGATAGTACCTATGTATTTTATTTTTCTGTCACTGTTGTTTTTTATTTTAACGAGTTTGTCATTTCCTTTCTCACCCATGTATCATGCGACGTTTTTTTAATACAGTTGTGAGAAAACAGATAATTAAAAAAAATACCGTGACAGAAAAACAAAATACATGGGTACATACCTATCAAGGTTTCGGCAATCAAAACTCATTTTACGCGACTTGTGGCTCATTTAAAACGTCCGGGGAGTAATCTCACTCTATTTTTATTATACTCGTACATATGTATATTTTTATTACACATATTATATTAACTATTCATAATTTTACTCGTTTTCACAACTCAAACAACTCAATTCAGTTTTACATCAATCTCTTTAAAAATTCTCATATCAAAAATATTAAAGAAGATTCATTATCTCTGGTTATTCTATTTTTTTAATTGCTTGAAATGTATTGTTTCTCAGAACTACAAATAAAAAAAAGTGGCAACGTGGCAAAAGCACGTGTGCGGTAAAAAAAAATTGCACATAGTAAACTAGCACATAAAGTACCATATTTGGAGCAACTGTATTGAAAAATATATTTTCACACAAGAGGGGCGCTGCTTGTGAACAAATGTGTCAAACTAAATGTCATTTCCATACTCTACCATGATGGAATCTTTTAGTTGTCATTTCACCTCCCATACAAACCCAAATTATGTGTAAAATTTGGATGTATTCACCAATTTTTATTGCTACTAGGTAAACGTAATGGTTATCGTTGTTTTGTGTATTCCCGACTACACCAGACCGTGACAGCTTTGCGAAAAAGTATGCACAGCATGGCTGTAATATTTTTTTTTTGCCTTTACGCTTGAAGACTTATTACGTTAAGTACACCCCGTGTACGTAGAAAGAAGATGTTATTTGTGTCTGTGTAAGTCTCTAATTGTATTACTCTATGACTCTGGTGTGGCTGTATACCTACGCAGCGCGCGCGATGTTATGGTGCGGGTGGTGCGGGGAGAGATATAGAGCTCCGCCCAGACCCTCAAGGTCGCTAGCCCATGTACAAGCCTTAACAATATTAGTAAAGATAACAGCAGAGCCCGCTCCTAAGGAGTGACAGACATGTATTTTTAACCGACTTCAAAAAAAGGAGGAGGTTTCTCAATTCGACCGTATATATATATATATATATATATATATATATATATATATATATATATATATATATATATATATATAACGGATAACTTCGTCGTTTATGAACCGATTTTGATGATTATTTTTTGTTGTAAAGGAGATATCCCAAGGGTGGTACCATGATAAGAAAACGAGGATCTAATGATGGCATCCCAGAGAAGTCGAGAGGAACCTTCAAAAATCGTAGTGGCGACTAGTGCGTTTGAAGTAGTTTTTTTGTTTAAAATTATTTTGTTGACTGATGAAAACAGATCGCACGCGAGGCCCACGAGGCGCGCGACCTCCAACACGCACCCTTAATCTAGTTAACCAAACTTTTTCACCTGAGTGTACCTTCGAAAGTTTAACACATCTGAGTTTGACTATACTTCTTTTTTTTATGGTTCCGAAGTCAACTATTAGTCCGTCTGATCGCGGCTTAGCTCAGAGACTATTAATACTAGAAAGCTGTAATTTGGAATGGTTATACATATTAATCATCCCGACAAAGAAGTATAATAAAATCTTTTGAAAAAAAATGGTATCTCCCCTACATGTAAAGTGGGGGTGAATTTTTTTGCTTACGTATCCTATCGTGTGACAGAGCTTTAAAAAAAATGTGAGTTTGCTTAAACCATTTTTTGATTTAGGGCTTGGTTTGCTAAATATTAAGCTTCAAAATTTTAATTTTTGTCCGAGTCAAGTGTCCCCTCTCTCCCCACACCCCTACAAGGTAAACCGCTATATTAGTACATATGAAAAAATTGAAAATAGTAGGATATTACAATCAATTTAATATATCTTATATGGGGAATCTTGGTAAGCCCGCTTGGATGACGGTGTCGTTGGATTAATTTTGATCCCGTGAGTGACATAGGATACATTTTTACCCGACTGGACAAAAAAGAGATGTTAAGTTTTTATGAAGTAGGGTCTTTATTTTTTTTAATTAATTCGTTAGCCCTTATTGCGTTGGGGAATCTTGGTAAGCCCGCTTCCATCTTCGGCAACATCGTCACTATACCACCAGGTGAGATGTTGTCAAGGGTTTACCAATTGTGAATAAAAAAAATTAATACTAGGTAATATATAAGATTTTCCATACAAAATGTTCTATTACCAACGGTAAATAATTTTTTTTTGAAGTTTCACGAAAATTTCGCCATATTTAATCTAGCTAGGCAGATGTATGCATGCGTAAATTTTTTAAATAATAATTTTTTTGTCGCGAGTTTGACGCGCACTTGATATTGACATTTTCTAGATATTGACACTTTTCTACGTAATCATACTTCGACCATAAACACGCGAGAGAGTATGCACAGCGGAGCTGTATAATTTTTTTACCCCTAATACCTATGCCCTTGGCATCATCTCACCTGATGGTAAGTGACGATGATGCCGAAGATAGAAGCGGGCTTACCAAGATTCCCCAACGAAATGGGGAACACGCTGCGCTGTCTTGTCTTCATGCCGGAACACATCAATACTGTTAACATTGATATTTGGTCGCAAGATGACTTAGATAACACGGCGGTAGCTAACCAGGCGGGCTTAAAAAATATCCTGCTACTAACCAAAAATTAGCCCCATCGCGAATCGAACCCACGATCTCCTGGTGTGAATGTACTGGAGTAACAACTGCGCCAGGGGGGCGGTGTACGGCCACAGGCGCCGCAGAGGCGGATAAAAAAGACTTACATCAACAATACGGCTTCATCAGATATTACTCGCACTCTTTACATAAAACAGAACACAAAAGTGTCAATCACGGCACCCTGTAGCGCGTGAAAGAGACAAAACGTGCTTGATAGTAGAGCGCGTGTGACAAAGATAGGAACATGTTTGATAAGATCACGTTCCCTACTGATAACACGGTTCGATATTAGTCATAGAGTAGACACAGCAGAGGCGACATTTTGTGCCTATTTCATTATTATCCACCCACGCGCCACGGCTGGGGCACACCCTGGACACTTCATAAAACGGGCCAGAAATGACATTTCAAAAAAGGAATGACGGAACAAACAAAATGGCGGCGAATTCCTATACTTTCGCCAACCAAACTGTAACCAATCTGTATCAATCTTGGTGACGAGGGGGTGAGGTCGCAATATAGAGAGCGGCAGGGAGTGTCCATACTGTATGTTAGTACTAATATATATACTTTGGCTGGGGCACGGCCCTCTTCCCAAACTTCGAAAGGATAGGCCACACCTTCTCCACCACGGGGGCCGAGTCCGGGCTGAAGGGCTAGTGGAGAAACACACTGTCAAATAATTTCCAAACCGCTTTAAGGCATCTGACACGGCTTAACGACTGCCATCTAGTGATAGGAACCGGCACCAACGGCTTTAGGTGCCTTGCGAAGCACGGAGACGGTCGAGGAAAATGGCACTAACAGTCAAACCTTGAAAAAGACGCGCATAGCATTTTTTATCAACTTATAGGTACAATTATAATTATTTATTTATTTTTTATTTATGCAGTATTTACCAGTACCATATAGTCCTTGGGGCGCGGGATGTTTATGTAATAAATTAACACTTAGAAAGTTCATTATCATCATCATCATCAATCGCCATCATCAATCGCCATCATCAATCGCCATCATCAATCGCCATCATCAATCGCCATCATCAATCGCCATCATCAATCGCCATCATCAATCGCTATCATCAATCACCATCATCAATCGCCATCATCGAAGCGTCGGTGGCTCAACCGATAACGACTCGGTCCTCCTAACCAGAGGTCCCGGGTTCAAATCCGGACGGCCAATGTACCAATGAGTTTTTCGAACATTACGTATATATACTTACCGATTGCTTTGACGGTGAAGGGAAAACATCGTGAGGAAACCGAAAGGTCGCGTTGCAGACGTCCGTAGGTGTTAATCCGGGTGATGCTAAGTGCAACACTAGACAACCGCCGTCTATCCCTTGGATAGCACGGTTAATTGTGCCACACGATAAGAGAGAGATCGCCATCATCAATCGCCATCGCCATCGCCATCGTCATCATCATCATCATCATCATCATGATGGATAGATAGATGGCACTGTAAGTTTTTTAGAACTCAATATTTATTTATTTTTTGGGGTGTAAGGTTTTATTTTCGTTACGATTTTTTTTTTATTTGTTCGCCGTGCTCAAAGCTCGCGATAAAAGCTATGCAATACCTTTAAAACCCACACCGCTTACCCTTGGTATCTACCTGGTCGAAGCCGCTGGCAATAGCTAGTCCTTATACACATACACACATTCCAAATACATTACCCTCCTCGTTGGGTTCAAGATTCAAGATATTTATTCAAAATAGGTGCAAATTACACTCTTTCTGATAGTCATAAAATAGTGGCACATTAGAATTATTGAATGTCATGAACGCCTTTGAAAAGTGTAGGCCAGTTCACACGGACAGCACCCGGTCACGAGGATAACGCGAGAGTCAGCCATCGCTCCATCGGGTGGTCGGGTAGAGAGGTGTCAATGTATGGCGCGCTATCTGTACATATACGTCGAGTTCCTAATTTGCAATTTAATCGGGGTCGCTGTACGATAAGGGGCCCGCTCCATAAAGTTGTGAAGTAAATATAAAGCGATCCGTCACAGTTTCTATTTTTACTGACTTCTCACTTACTGTCAATTTAATTTTCCCGACCACGGTAAAGTCAAAAAGGGTTGGTTCAGTTCAGTACAGTTCTTTTTAAAAGCTTTTAGTTCACTTGCAATGTATGTATGTATGTTTGTTCGGGTGAAATCTTGCAAGTTAAATTTGACCCACTTCCCGGTTTCCAAATGAGCTGAAATTTTGTATGCATATGTAAATCGCGTGACAATGCAATATTAAAAGCTTGTACCTAAACGATTTTAGGTTTTTCGAAAATTATTTCATTAATAGTCAAGGAACAAGTTTATATTACATTTAGCTTGTCATATTAACAAAACACAGTACTTGTTCAAAATAATTATCCAAACACCTAAAAATTTTAGGTACAAGCTTTTAATATTGCATTGTCACGTGATTTACATATGCATGCAAAATTTCAGCTCATTCGGAAACCGGGAAGTGGGTCAAATTTTACTTTTAATATTCCACCCGAACAAACATACATAACATTGCAAGTTAAGTAAATAAAAGCTTGTAACAAGTGTAAGGATGATATCATGCAGAGAACAAGTTAAATAGGGTAAGGAAAGGTATGTTGGTGGTGTAGTGTAGACAACTCGGTGATATTTGTTCAAATGTAAGTATCTCAAAAAATGTTCGAGCGGTCAATCGAAACGGGAGACATATGGTTGTGTTCCTCGAACTCGCTAGCGCTGTCTCGTAAACGTGCTTGTACAAGTAATTATCACACTAATATTATTATTAAGACGAAAGTTTGTGAGTGTGTGAGTGTGTATGTTTGTTACTTCTTCACGCAAAAACTACAGAACGGATCTGACTGAAATTTGGTAGAAAGACAGATAAGGACCTGAATTAACACATAGGCTACTTTTTTTCACGCTCGCGGGCGGCTTGCGGCTCGCGCACTGCGCACCCTTGACAAGTCATAGAAACGTTGTCCACGCGGGAAACAGCTAGTGTGAGATATATGTGAAAAAATGTCACCAAATTGCCTACACCACCAACATACCTTTCCTTACCTTAAAGTCGAGCTCGAGAATATCTTAAGGCCGTAATAGCACGATTTGTAGGTAGTAGGTAGCAGAGCGTGGGTTTTAATAGAATATGCGTGCCACAGAAATAATTTTAATAGTAAAATAAGACCTTCTTCTTCTTCTTATCGTGTGGCACAATTAACCGTGCTATCCTAGGGTAACAAAATTGGTGTAGGTCCCATTAATTGGGGGTTCTACTCGTCATACTGAAGAACTTTCCCCAAGGAACCCATAGCCAATTCTCAAAAAAAATTTGGTCCCTCCATACTAAAATGCACAAAATCGGTCGATCAGCTGATCGATTTATATGAAGAGTAAAAAAATTGTGTGTGGTTATCTAGAGAGCGGCAGGAAGTGTCCATACTGTATGTTAGTACTAATATATATACTTTGTCTGAGTATCAGTAACCTGCACTAAAACTAGAGGTCACTAACCATGGCGCCTGCCACCGTGGCTCGCCGCGATGCTACAGATAAGTGTGATGTTGACACAGCGCGTGTGTGTTGTAACAGGTGCTGCAGATAACCCAATTGGCGTGTTTGTAGTGGGGAGCTTGGGTCGCGGCGCGGTCGGTGCCGGGTGCCGGGCTGCCGGTGGATCTAAGACAAATAAGCTGTGGGTCTTCTCACTCTCAGTACGCCACGCCACGTGCGCTCGACTGAGCTGTCGCCTGACGCCTGTCGCCTTGCGGCGCGCGGCGGCCGCTCAGGTAAACAGGTGCAACAAAATTGGTGTAGGTCCCGTTCACTGGGGCTTCCACTTATCATACTGAACAACTTTTGTTCTACGACTTACTGAAAACGTAGAAAAAATTTTCGTCTGTGTGTTGCGTGACGGTCGGTATGATCGTTTCGTCCTCTGTACCGTAGCTCCAAGACGAGAGCAGCCATTATCGTTTCGTGCTCTGTAAATGTCTATAATGTCAAAAATAAGTTTCACTTTTACCCTGAATTAGGGCGATCAGGCCTTAGTCGATAACGCGGGCCCAGTGCGGGTTGGTCAACTTCACATACAACCTTCGAGTTTCTTCGCAGGCAAGTGCAGGTTTCCTCACGATGTTTTCCTTCACCGTAAAAACGTCGGATAAACGTACATATGAGATCGAAATTCGAAAACACATTGGTACGTGACAGGACTCGAATCACGACCTCCCGGATAGAAGTTAGCGACCCTTGCCGTTGCGCCACCGACGCTCTCGTGACGCGATTGGAAAACACCGTGGTAATATCATTAAACTTGTCTTCGTAAATGAGAAATATAGATCCTACCAAAAACATCCTGTAAAAACTAGCCAAGTCTCGATTGAGCTGCTTGTTTTTCTATAAAAAGTAATGAAATCTCTAAGCAAAGCCAAGCCTAGTCTAGGGTTCTTTACTGCGATTTCTTTATTATTATGGTTAGATTTTATGTGACCTGCCGTTGAACATTTTGTATGCATATTTACTCCTTAAGACATCCAAGTCAACGGCCAAGTCACATGAAATCTAACCATAATAATAAAGAAATCGCAGTAAAGATCCCTAGACTAGGCTTGGCTTTGCTTAGAGATTTCATTACTTTTTATAGAAAAACAAGCAGCTCAATCGAGACTTGGCTAGTTTTTACAGGATGTTTTTGGTGGGATTTCACTTATTTTCGTAGAAAACTACATTGATTCATGAACTGCGCCTTAAAAACTAGTAAATCAAGGAGTTCGGTCCTGCGACTGCATAAATTACTTTGTCATCATCATCATCATCATCATCATATCAGCCGAAGGAAGTCCACTGCTGGACATAGGCCTCCCCCAAGGATCTCCACGACGACCGGTTCTGCGCTGCCCGCATCCAGCGGCTTCCCGCGACCTTCACCAGGTCATCGGTCCACCGAGTGGGAGGCCTGCCTATACTACGCTTTCCGGTGCGTGGTCGCCACTCGAGAACTTTACTGCCCCAACGGCCATCTGTTCTACGAGCAATGTGCCCCGCCCACTGCCACTTAAGTTTAGCAATTCTGAGAGCTATGTCGGTTACTTTGGTTCTCTTACGGATCTCCTCGTTTCTGATTCGATCACGCAGAGAAACTCCGAGCATAGCACGCTCCATTGCCCTTTGGGTGACCTTGAGCCTTCTTATGAGGCCCATAGTAAGCGACCATGTCTCAGTTCCGTACGTCATCACTGGCAACACACATTGGTCGAAGACCTTGGTCTTAAGACACTGCGGTATCTGGGACGTAAAGATATTGCGAAGCTTCCCGAATGCTGCCCAGCCGAGTTGGATTCGACGATTGATCTCTTTCTCGAAGTTGGACCTACCTAACTGGACTGTTTGTCCCATTAGTTATATATTTTATATGGGATTACAAAGTTATTTATGTAGTTTGTGTAACTAGAAAACTGGACCGAAATTGCAAAATTTTTGAGTTTTTCCTTGCTTTATACACTAAAGACTAATTGTATTCTAAATTTGAATCTTCTTTGTCGGCTAGTAGTGCCTTGGAATTTTGATGATCTGTCAGTCAGTGAGTGACAAATTAGGAAACTTTGACTAGTTACAATTCTTAAAGTACTGGTTCAAATTGAATGAAATTTGGAATATACCGTGCTTATATGATGCCTGCTTGGGTACAGAAAATTCAGGCTTCTAGGTTTATCTAAAACGAAGTTGTAGGGGGGTCGAAAATGGCCTGAACTGCTTCGAGAAAAGGATGGTACGGCCGAGCCTTTTTCTCGACTTGGCGGGGGCACTGCCGTGCCCCCAGATATAGCCGGGCTGTTCACATATTCCCTGTAATTTCTCACTATTTTTCACAAAAATTATGTCAAATGTCCGTGTCGTGCACTTCTTCTTCTGAAGATTGGAGACTCTATACTTGAAGTCGTTGACGACTATGCATACCTGACAAATTCAAACAGTCAAGTTAGGTAGGTCCTAAGTCGAGCAAGAAATCAATCGTCCAATCCAATTAGCAGCATAAAAGTTCGGAAAGCTTGAAAGTGGTAGTTGCCAGTGACGACTAACGCTACTGAGACATGTTCGCTTACTATGGCCCTCATAATAATACTCAAGGTCATCCAAAGGGCAACGTAGCGAACTAAGCACGAAGTTTCCCTACGCGTTTGAATCAGAAGCAAGGAGATCCGTAGGAGAACCAAGGTAACCAATGTAACTCACAAATTAGCTTAACTGAGGTGGCAGTGGGTGGGGCACATAGCTCGTAGAACAGATGACCGTTAGGGTAGTAAAGTTCTCGGATGGTGTCCGTGCACCGGAAGACGTAGCGAGGTCTTTGTCCAGCAGACGTCTTTCGGCTGATATGATGATGATGATTTAATTGGCCCCATTGTCGTGGCAATGAGCCTCGTGAGCACTTCTCCGCAACACGTCTACAAAAAGGGAAACTACGAATTCTAACCCGCCATGGGCAAGGATTGGGTAAGGTGTAAGCATTTCGGATTCATCCTAAAAATGCGGCGGTGGCTCAGCTCCGACTTGTTGTTCCCGCGGGTTCAGCCAGCTAAGCCAAGAGGGTGACGCAGGCCCTGGACAGCCCTGCGTCTGCTTCATTGTGCCCCAGGCGGCGCAGTGTCTGTGGAGAGGACACTCCTTACGTGACACTAACGAAATCATCTGTTACAGGCGCAAAAGGCCCCATTAAGTGCAATCCCTGCGAGCTACACTAGATGGCTGTTCTGCATATTCAGTTTAAATTAAAAAACTTTCCCCAAGGTATTCGTTTTGAATTCGCACAAAAGTTGGGTACTGCGTACTACCCGTACCTATTGAAATAATCGGCAAAAGTGGCCCAAGAGACGCCACAGATGTGTGGTATATCAAAAAGGGCCCAAGAGACGCCACAGATGTGTGGTAAATCAAAAGAGGCCCAAGAGACGCCACAGATGTGTGGTATATCAAAAGTGGCCCAAGAGACGCCACAGATGTGTGGTATATCAAAAGAGGCGTAAGAGACGCCACAGATGTGTGGTATATCAAAAAGGCCCCAAGAGACGCCACAGATGTGTGGTAAATCAAAAGAGGCCCAAGAGACGCCACAGATGTGTGGTATATCAAAAGTGGCCCAAGAGACGCCACAGATGTGTGGTAAATCAAAAGAGGCCCAAGAGACGCCACAGATGTGTGGTATATCAAAAGTGGCCCAAGAGACGCCACAGATGTGTGGTATATCAAAAGAGGCGTAAGAGACGCCACAGATGTGGTATATCAAAAGAGGCCCAAGAGACGCCACAGATGTGTGGTATATCAAAAGTGGCCCAAGAGACACCACAGATGTGCGGTATTTAAAAAATCGTTAGCCACTAAAATTTCTCTACTTTTGTACTTACACCAGACTCTTAGATCTGGCAGCATATTAATTATTCCCTCATCTTTAAAAATCGATTTCTTCTTCTTAGCGAGTAGATCCTTCGACTCAAGTTTTTTCAGACCAGTACTCTGCCACTAAGACCGCATTGTCTGTTGCATCGTACAGGTCCTCGCGCGTACAGGTGCCGGGACACGCAGGGCAGGACGCAGGGCAAACTAAAGGTGTGCCATGGTCTGGGAACAGGTATCGCTTACCGCACTCTCATGCGCTATCCCGGCAGTAGCCTCAAATGGACATGTTTCCTTGCACCGAACCGGAAACAAATTGATCAGCTTATTTACCAAATATATATGAAGGACCATCTTTTGTTTTCGAATTGATTGACCATAAGTAAGTTCCTTTGGGGTAATTAGTTTAGTTTTCATCCGTTTATTGTAACGAATTTTTTTTCCGTTGTCAGTTTTCTATCGACAATTCGTAAGCCCTTCTCACCAAAAGGTAACTGATGATGGTGCGATTCGTTTTTTTTTTATGTGTAACATCTTTCCTCTTACTTTCCTGCAATCTGTGGAAGGGATTTTGTGAAAAGGGACGGAAGTATGTGACAGGAATGTTTTTTTTTTCAGTCACCAGGGTTAGTAGGAAACAAAGCCACGCTGCCTTATTTTTTCAGTTAAGTAGGCTAAGGAAACATGGCCATGCAGCCTAATGCGAGGCCAGAAGCCGGAGGCCGGAAGGACGATAGGTTTTTTACTTATGTCAGATGCGACTACTGTAAGGCTCGCTCGTTTTTTTCTTTTATTTGTGCAGTTACTCACTACAAATTATTTGTTTTCGTACATTCTTGCTTTAGAAGATAAAACGCGTTATCAAATGACACCAATCGATCAAGATAGCTCGGCTGCGCAAGATTTGATATTTTACTTATCTTAATATAAACTTGCATGAAAATAGGCCTTACTTTGGATGCTTGTCAGATAATTCTGAACGATGCCCAATCATCATTTTACGCTATTGAATTCTTACTTATATATTTTTTTAATAGCTATTCTTTATTTGTGTTCATGTCTGCCATTTCAACTAAAACTTAATCTTTCCCGGGTTTGCAGGAAGAAATTTCTAATTAGAAATAAGTAATACCTAGTAATATTTATGTACTCAATAAACTGTTAAATAAATAAAATCATCATCATCATCATATCAGCCGAAAATCGTCCACTGCTGGACAAAGGCCTTCCCAAGGATTTCCACGACGACCGGTCTTGCGGTGCACAATATACATAAGATTTATTGCAGAGATAGAGACTATGGTATGGCTTACCCTTCCCGAGTTTAAAAAGAGACCCGCGTGTCCCATTGGTAGGGACGTTAATCGTTATGGACGGTAATAGAGCTGGAGGTAGAGCACTAATGACATATTAGATAGTTTTTGTTTCCGGAAAAATTGAAGTTTTCCCATTGAACTGAAGTGGTATACGCTTGCAAGTCTACGGTGGTAAACTATACAGGCTTTAAAAAACATGGTGCAGGACCCATTATCCGGAGCTCCTGCTCATTATACTCAACTATTTTCCTTTTTGTCTTGAGAATTAACTTTTGCCAATTTATTTTGGGGCTCGGCTCTCCTCATCATCATCATATCAGCATCCAGTGGCTTCCCGCGATCCACCAGGTCATCGGTCCACCGAGTGGGAGGCCTGCCTACACTACGTTTTCCGGTGCGTGGTCGCCACTCGAGAACTTTACTACCCCAACGGCCATCTGTTCTATTCGGCTCTCCTATCCAACTACGTTTTCCGGTGCGTGGTCGCCACTCGAGAACTTTACTACCCCAACGGCCATCTGTTCTATTCGGCTCTCCTATCCATAAAGAATTAAAAATAATTGCTCACGATTAGTGTAAGAAGTCCAAAACACATAACTCATCTGATGTAGTCGATTGCATGTAGATAGGTTTAACTAATTTTATTTATTTAATTTGACTAAGAACTTGAAATGTATAGGCATAGGTAAACATTTTTTAAATCTTGATTTCAATAAATATATAAAATAAAAATGAAATTAAAAAATCTGAATTGACTGAGGGTCTGTCGGTGAAAGTTTTTCAGTATGTTTAGTAGAACCCAAAGTTGACAGGACCTGCACCAATTTTGTTACAGCCTGTATAGAGAGCCTTTAGCCCGTGAATCTTCTCGTGTGAAATCGCGTTAAAATTATTCTTTGGCTCATTGGCTCGTTAAATCACTTTTATTTAAAACTACGTCATTTATCAAATCTTATAACTTTAAGGGAATAATGCTTGTACGTATAATTTTGAACAAAAAAAACCGACTTCAAACAGGAAACTGAGGTTCCCCTCGGTTTCTCTGGGATGCCATCATCAGATCTTGGTTTCCTTATCATGGTATCACCCTTAGGATATCTCCTTTCGGACAAAAAAATAATCATCGAAATCGGTTCATAAACGACACATGAATATATATTCGAATCGCTTCGATCGAATATATATTCGAATCGGTTCGATCGAATTGAGAAACCTCCTCCTTTTTTGAAGTCCGTTAAAAATTGATTTTTCGGAAACGGCTCAAACGGTTTCGATGATATATGTATGTTTAGATTCCAAGTGTATCTGGATAGGTGCGCCATTTCTAGGAAAATCCGTGTAATAAAAAAATAAGAGCAACTCTCGTCGGTCGGTCGGGTTATTACTTTATACATTTCAATAAAAAAAAACATTTACTGTGCAATGGAATCAAAAATAAAATTATGACTTTAGTTTTAACTTGTACATTTTGCAGAATAATAATAATATTTAGGGACAAATCACACTCGGTCGTCTGGCCCCAACTTAGGGGTCCCTGTACTGGGGGCCAGACACTCATATACATACTTATTTACTTTAAACTAAATGTGTATTATATTAAACACGTAGACACAGAGCAAACAAACCTGTTCGGCAAGTAAACGTTTGTCCGGGGTGGGGTTCGAACCCACGACCCCCGGCCAGCAGGCAGGAGTGCTGCCACTGTACCAACGTGTCAGTCGAGTTTTTTGATTAAAGTTTCATAAGCTAGACAGTCGTAGTGCGAATTTGACCTATACGCGCACGGCATAAGAACGGAAGTGTCTTGCTGGATCTGCTCCTGACTGTACGTTTCCTGTAGATCTGTTGGTTGCTCATCGGCTGGAATGGTTGCCAGTCAGACTGGCACAGATCAACCTCATTCGTGTGAGTCCACGCTTGCTAGTGCAGAGGGTAGACACATCAATACTACATCAAGCGCATCGGGAGCCGGGTCGTTCCTTTCCCTCTAGTATGGTTGATGGGAGCGATGGCTGACTCTCGCGTTATACTCGTGACCGGGTGCTGTCCATGTGAACTGGCCTACTCTTGTCAAAGGCATTCATGAGATTCAATGATTTTAAAAGCTTTTAATTAACTTGCAATATATGTATGTATGTATGTTTGTTCGGGTGAAATCTTGCAAGTTAAATTTGACCCACTACTCCGTTTCGGATTAAGCTGAAATTTTGCATGCATATGTATATCGCGTGACAATGCAATATTAAAAACTTGTACCTAAAAGTTTTTAGGTTTTTCGAAAATTATTTATGTACCTATAACTTTCGTGTCATATAGGTTTCATGGCATAATCTGATTTATTTTAAGGATTGAATTTTGACATTATTAACTAATGATTGTTTATTTCTTTATTTTTCGCAAATGACATTATGTTATTATTATTTTGTGACTATCAGAAAGAGTGTGATTTGCACCTATTCTGAATAAATATCTTGAATCTTGAATGTAAACACTTTGGACTTCTTACGCCGTATGCGTACCGATAGAATCTAACTACGAGTGTTCAGCCTCATGTGCAGGCCTCTAAACAACCAACGTATTAGTCGAATATTCTGCTACTTATACAATTTTATCGACGCGTTCTAAAACTCTGAGGCTGTTTAGACCAAGCCTACGTAACAGCCAGGCGAAAACTACACCTCGCCATTCTCCCCTCTCTATCCAATGCATTGTGCGAGAGCGAGGCCGCCGCACCGGAGTATACACGTGCATAATACTCTATTGCGTAATGTGTAGTGCCAATATTACTGCGAAACCTTGGATTTTAACTGCTGAAAAACCGATAAGGGGAAATGGCGACTCGCGCGCAAACACATCAAGTGAAAACTGATAAAACTGCGGCTCGAGTGTTCGCGCATCTCGTTGAGCAAAGAGTTTATCTATCTATGTGTCTCGTGAGATGTTGCGGCTCACAAGCTAATTCGCGTATACAGGTGGGATTTAAGTATAGGCGTGGTTTTAATAATTTTAAAGAGTTTAAATAACTTTAGGAATTCATTAAAAATTTAAAACCCGACTCTGGAACAACTTAACCCTTCTTTTTAGTCATTTGGGTAAAATTATGTACTATGTTACTCACGGGATCAAGACGAATCTTATGATGCCTCATCATAAGTTAAAATCCTTCAAGCCGTTCAGTCTGTAGCAGTGGTAGCAGGGAACATAAAAATCTACATACGCACATACATACATACACTCGAAAAACATAACCCTCCTTCTGAGGTAATCGGGTAACAACTACCAAACATAGAAAAAATTGTTGGTTTTTAAAAAAAATACAAAATCTGAAGTTTTTGATTCTTAAAGTAATCGTCTAAATGACGGGCTTTCACAGATTTGATGTTTCTCTATATTTGTATAGTACGAACATTATTTGGTACGTTTAGTACCCATTTTTTTAATACTATATTGAATCAACCCCCACTTACAGGAAGGCACAGTAAAGGCCCACCCTGCAAACGGCGTTAGATAAATACAATTTGTTAACGATCACAAATCGTAAGAAACCGATAAGCGCGAGTTGAACTCGCTTGCAGAGGGTTCCGTAAGGTCCAATGTTACTTTAAATACCGTGGACTTCTTATAGGTTTTCCTGTACTCTGTAAAAACTGTTTTCGGTTTTTTTTTTTAAATTTTAGGCCCGAGATTTTGGGAAATACTGGTAAATATTATGTATGGCATGGTAAATTTTCGTATAGTTTCTTAACTTTGAGAATATATAACTTAAAATTACCTATAAACAAAATGTATTTGAGATTCTCACAATAGGCCCTTTCGTTTGTAATGCCGTAGGTTACAGTTGGCATATTCTTATGCCGTAGGTTACAGTTGGCATATTGTTATGCCGTAGGTTACAGTTGGCATATTGTTATGCCGTAGGTTACAGTTGGCATATTCTTTTAAATTTTCAAATTTTCTCCTTAAAAGTGGTCTTCATGTTAAAAATTCCTTTATTTACGTCACACGTCCGTCTTTGAGTTACTTACATAGGTGTACCAAATTTCAACACAATAGGTCCAATAGTTTTGGAGTGAATTGGCTGCGACAGTAGGACGGATGGACAGACAGACAGACATGGGAGTGATCCTGTTTTTACCTTTTGAGGCACGGAACCCTAAAAAAACATATGGCCTGTCTATGACGGCAAAAGTGCCACAGGATAAAAATAAATTTGGAAACAAGTCCAACGTGTCGAATAGTTTTATCAAAACTGTGTATATTGCTTTTTTGTACATGTTGATACAACGCGGTGGCGACCAGATCCGTGCGATACGACCGCGTATACAATGATATGATTTTTTACGACTTTGTGTTGATTTGTTTGACAAACATGTAATATAATCTATAAGTAAAAAGTGGCCAAGTGCGTGTCGAACAGTGCGCTAAAAAGGGTTCCGTAATCTTTTCAAAATATAAATGTATTGATATTATATACTTGCGATAGTAGGTTCTTGATGGAACACCGAAATTAAAAGTCCTTGATTTTAGAAAAAAAATTCGAGCGAGACCTACCAGTACTCGCCTATGATGTGTAACATGTGACAAAATACTTTAGGTTAGTTAGATTTGATGACGATATTGTACCTGGGTGGCGGATCTGACAGTAACGAAAAAAACCGACCAAGTGCGAGTCGGACTCTCGTAAAGTAGAATTCTGCGCTTTCGCGACTTCCTGTTACACATTTCCGTCCCATGTTACACATTTCCGTCCCATTTCACGAAATCACTCCCACAAATTGCAGGAAAGCGAGAGCAAAGATGTTACACATCAATAAATATATATATTTTATACTTTTATGATAAATTATTTAAGAAAATAGGCGAAAATTTACCCTTATCTCCGAAACTACTGACACGAAAATCTTAAAAAGTCACAGTACTTATATGATTTTTTTTATTTAAAAATTTCAGTGCGTTCGACTGCAACTCACCTGATGGTAAGTGATGATACAGTCGAGGATGGTACACGCAAACTCAAATAATGCCTATTCACTCTTGCCTTCAAGATATATGATGTTGAATCCATAGATTACAGGAAAACCTAGAGCAAAGTATGTACTGAGAGGTCTTGTTCTGTTTGTAGTTAAAGTTTTGGTGCATTTTTATGAGCCGATTTTTTTTCTAGCGGTTTAGCTTTAATGAGCACTTTTAACTGTATCAAAAATCATCGCATACAAACAACGTTTCATACCATTTATCGAAAAAATGTTCTTCGCAAACCTACAATAGTTTTTTTATTTAATAACGACTTATTAAACGATATTTCACAGGATGGGGGAGGCCTTTGTCCAGGAGGTGACGTTTTTCGGCTGATATGCTGATGATAATGATAAATAGTAAAAAAAACCTTAATGCCTATTACAGATAATGCCACGCTTTAGAATACAGTCTCAGCTGATGGGTCAATACATATCCATATGTCCTTGTCATTTACATAATGAAGGAAAGAGTCGCTGCTAAGAGAAGTCACAAAGATCAGACCGAACCCAAGTCTTCCTATGCACTCTGAATTTCTAGAGCCCACGAAATATCGCTAAAATGAAGATCTCGAGCCTGCGAGAGCGAGATCGCTGCGTCACTCCTGGACGATGGCTTTAACGGTAATCAGCAGTGGAAACATGCGTGGGCATTATCAATGGCGGGAAAATTAAGGGGTTCTGAACTGTCGAGGAGATATTGATGTAATCGTGGCGTAGATAATCTTTACAGACTGCGTACGGGTCATGGCCGTAGCGGCTCCTACAAACAACGCCGTGGGTGGACCGATTCCCGACGTCCCTGCGACGCCATCCATGTGGCACATACTACCCGAGTATAGGGATGACGAATGCAAGTCATCTGATTTACTTTTTATCATCTGTCAAAAACCTCATTTTGTTCTAAAAGTGTTAGAAATACCTAGGCGTGACGTCATAGTTTTGCAGCGTCATTTATGTACTCATTTTGTGATTTAAAAATCGAAGACTTAATGGAAAACAAAACGAGTAAGGTGTTCCGAAGTTTAAGTAGGAGGGTAATTTAGTGATCAAGAGTTTATAATTAATTTTTGATGCTGTCGTCATCCCTATTCTAACAAACGCTACCCTAATCCACCGGAAGTGTTGACCATTCTTAATGACTACGCAATCAAATGCCTGATATCTTATTTTATATTTGTAGTTTGAGTGTATTCTTGATATTTTTATTGTAATATTTAACAAAGTTTCTTTTTACTGCCATGCGACGAAATAAATAAATTTTCTATAATCTATTACTTTATAATAGCCTATAGAGCACAGGCATTTTAACAAGAGTTTTGAATTTATCATCTGGCAAACTATTTACATTTTCTGAAATTTTATTGTAGAATCTTATGGTCTGCCCCACAAATTACTTTTTAACCTTACTCAGTCTCGAATAGGTCACATTAATTTTATTTACTTTTCAAAATTTTAAATTATTCTGTCACTGTGTTTTGTGACCACCATTATAACGCAAAATTTTGTAGAATCGTGACAACGAATTCGTATACTATGTGTAACATATATATATAAAAGCAAGTCGTGTTAGTTACACCATTTTTATAACTCAAGAACGGCTGGACCAATTTTTATGATTTTTGTGTTTTTGCATTTGTCTTCGGCGGGAATGCGATAATAAGTATTAAAATATGATTTATATTATCAATAAAAAAATTATCAGTCAAAAATAATTGGTTTTAGGGGGTAGTATAGTGTAGTGTAGGTGTAGCGTAGTTAGGGTAGGGTAATGTAGGGTGGGGTAGGGTAGGGTAGCGAAGTGTAGGGTAGGGCAATGTAGTGTAGTGTATGTAGGGTAGGGTAGTATAGAGTAAGGTAGGGTAGTGTAGTGTAGGGTAGGGTATAGGAGTGTAGTGTAGTGTAAGGTGGAACGAAGTTCGCCAGGACAGCTAGTATTTTTATAATTAAAAAAACACGACTGCATTAAAAAATTATCCCCCTTTTTAAGGAAGTGGGGTAAAATGTATCCTATGTCACTCACGAGATCAAGACGAATCTAGCGATACCTCGCAATCTAAAACCCATCAAGTCGTTTAAAGGACCTGCGCGCGAGACGATTCGTTATGATACACTCTCGAGAACAGCTTGTAGACATGGCTCACAAGTGAGATGGGTCTGTAGTTCGTCAGCAGGGTGCCGCCATTTTTGAAGAAAAGCACGACCACTCTTCTGTGCCATGCCTGAGGCGCTTGTCCCTCAATTAAAACGGAATTAAATAACTTCTGAAGAGCTTTAAATACCGGTGTTCCACCTGCTTTCAGACGTTCAGCCGTAATTCCATCATCACCCGGTGCCTTATTGTTCTTGAGCTATTTGAGAGCCATTCTAATCTCGTACAGGCTGACGTCCGGGATATCTTCGGTATAGTGTCGGGTTAGTCTGGCTCTTGGGTCTTGAGCCAGATCGATGGCAGGCAGACGTGTGGTCGTGTACAATTGTCCGTAGAACTTCTCAACCTCTTCCAGCAACTCAGTCTTAGACGTTATGATCCCGCCATCCTCAGTCTTCAGCTTGGTCAGTTGGCTTTGACCATCAGACAGATCTTTCGGGATCACTTTTGAGCCTTTGTTGTTCTCAATCGCCTCTTTGGCATTGGGCAGGGCACATAGCTCGTAGAACAGATGGCCGGTGGGGTAGTAAAGTTCTCGAGTGACGACCGCGCACCGGAAAACGTAGCGTAGACAGGCCTCCCACTCGGTGGACCGATGACCCGGTGAAGGTCGCGGGAAGCCGCTGGATGCGGGCAGTGCAGAACCGGTCGTCGTGGAATTCCTTGGGGGAGGCCTATGTCCATCAGTGGATCCTTCGTCTGTTATGATGAAATTTGAAATTAAATAATTTGTAATTAGGGAACTTTGCAGGCTGTTTTAAGTTAGTGCTGATACTTATAAGCTAGACTTAAACTTAGCTAGTTACGAGGTAGGTACGAGGTGGTAAAGTTTGAGATATGTTTTTAAGATCTGAAAGATTCGCCAAGCTTCCTCACAGAGACAACCCTTGCTCACAACTCGATATGGAACTCGCATTTTATATTGCATCACAACATTAAAAAAAAAGAAATTTTGCAATATAGAAGAAAGCCTATACAATAGGCGGCCTTAGTGCTAGGTAGCAATTTCTTCCAGGCAACCTTTGGGTAGGTAAACAGCGATAGAATAAGTTAAGGGGCGGTGCAATAACTAAAAACAGAGAGTAACATAATCAGTAAGTGCTAGTAGATACGGCATGGCGGCGTCGGCACGTCCGTACACGTTGCCTAATCTGCACTGCCCTATACGTGACAACGAGTGATGTTCAGTTGAAATCTACCAGCCTGCCACCCAACGTTCTACTCTCTCTCTTACCGTGTGGTATTTATTATTATTATATCAGCTCATATACGTCCCCACCGAGGGGCTCGAGCCTACCCTGAATCAGGGCGATTAGGCCTTAGTCGACCACGCGGGCCCAGTGCGGGTTGGTCGACTTCACACACAACCTTCGAGTTTCTTCGCGGGCGTGTGCAGGTTTCCTCACGATGTTATCGGTAAGTATATGTACGTAAGTTTTTGAAAAACTCATTGGTACATTGGCCGTCCAGATTTGAACCCGGTACCTCTGGTTAGATGAACCGAGTCGTTACCGGTTGAGCCACCGACGCTTTTACCGTGTGGCATAACTACTACTTATAAGCATATATCCCACTTTCGGTTTAAGTTTCTTAAAGGGGTTTGAAAGTTATTGGCATACTAAGGATCCGCCATTTTTTTTTTAATGGCGTCGCAGAAACTAACCTGTTTTTGGATAGAGAACCTATAGAAGAACAAAAAATGTCATATAACATTTTGGCTTAAAGTATCACGTTTCTGAGATAATATAGAAGTTAAAAATAATCAAAATTATTATGGGATATATAAGGTCTAACAAAATTAGCTGAAACTATTTTAACTGGTGCTTCTACCCATGAAACTGAACAACTTTTCCCATGAAACCCATGGTCAAATCTCAAAAAAAAATTTGAACTTCCCATACTAAGTTGGCTGATCGGATCGGTGATCGAGTTAGTATGGGAGAGCCAAATTTTTTTTGCGATTTGACTATGGGTTACATGGGAAAAGTTGTTCAGTTTCATGGGTAGAAGCACCAGTTAAAATAGTTTCAGCTAATTTTATATATATAAGATTTGTATTTTGACTTTATTAACTAATGATTGTTTATTTTCCACAAATGACATGTATAATTATGTAATTACTATTTTATGACTATCAGAAAGAGTATAAGTTGCACCTATTTTGGATAAACATCTTGAAATCTAGAAAATCTATGGGACCAACCTGCCAGCATATTATGACGTAATACCCTATCAAATAAAAAAAGAATCAACATCGGTTCACAATATGCAAAGATATCGCGTAACAAATATCCATAAAAAACATGTAGCTAAATTGAGAACCTCCTCCTTATTAGAAGTCGGTTGAAAAGGAGGAGTTCAGTGGCGTTACATTAATTATAACGTAACCCTCCTTCTGACTTTGCCGTAGTCAGATAAAAAGTGAAAAAAGATTCCTCCAACTTTTTATAATGTAGTAACGTTCCGTAGAACAACACTAAATCACCTCTATGCTACCCACAAAGACATTACAAACACATGCGAGTGTGACCTAGGCACTAGCTTTATCTAGCAACCCTTAATTTATTGCCACTGGCAACACAGGGCCAGGGCAATCTGGGCGCCGCACTGCGGGCCGCATCGAGCGCCCGAACTAGGTCACGGGGCTGCGGCTGAATGGCTGTGTGGGCACGACGCCGGCGCCTTTGCCACGCTGCCGTGAAAAATGGTAGGCTGCATGAGGCGGTTTGTCTGAGCCTTTTCAAGGCTGGGTGACAAGAATAGCTGAGCGCTCGGCTGTTCCGTCCCAAAAGGCGGCGTCCGGCGTACGGCGCGCGCGCGGAAATCCAAACACTTTCCGTTTCGAGCGACAGAGTTTCAACTTTTGGAACTGTCTGTCACACATTTAATAATGAAATCATATCAAGTCTGTTTAGGTGTACAAACTACTATATATTTTACTAGCTGTCCCGGCGAACTACGTTCCGCCTTACACTACCCTACACTGCCCTACCCTACCCTACCCTACCCTACCCTACCCTACTCAACCCTACCATACCCTACACTACACTACCCTACCCTGCACTAAACTACCCTAACCTACCCTACCCTACATAAGAACCTTCTCCTGACAATAACGAACTCGACAAAAAAGAATTAGCGAAATCGGTCCAGCCGTTCTTGAGTTATAACATTACAACGAAAAGTGGCATTGATTTATATATTATCCCTACTAATATTATAAATGCGAAAGTAACTCTGTCTGTCTGTTACGCTTTCCTGCAAAAACTACTGAACGGATTTGGCTGAAATTTGGTAGGTAGACAGATTAGGACCCGGATTAAGACATAGGCTACTTTTTACCACGCTCGCGAGCCGCTTGCGGCTCGCGCACTGCGCACCCTCGAAAAGTCATAGAAACGTGGTCCACGCGGGTGAAGCCGCGGGAAACAGCTAGTAATCAATATATATACGAGTAGATATATAGATGCGGGGGAAAACAAATACTACACACTGTTAAAGAAATCTACCTCTTTTTTTACCCGACTGCGCCGGAAGGGTTACGTTTTCCGAGTGTATGTATGTATGTTTATTTATTTCATTGGCGCGCTCTGCAGCCTGAACGGCTTGATGGATTTTGGAGTGCGAGGTGTCGTTGGATTCATTTTGATCTCGCGAGTGACACGGGATACATTTTTACTTGACTTGACAAAAAAAAATATTTATTTCTTTGGCACGCTCTGTAGATTAAATGGCTTGTTGGATTTTTGAGTGCGAGGTGTCCTTAGATTTGTCTTAATCCTGTAAGTGACACAGGATACATTTTTACCCGACTGGCCAAAAAAGAGAGATTAAGTTTTTATGCAGAAGGGTCTTTAATTTATAATTATTCGTTAGTCCCCATTGCGTTGGGGAATCCTGGTAAGCCCGCTTCCATCTTCGGCATCATCGTCACTTACCATCAGGTGAGATGATGCCAAGGGCTTACTAATTGTGAAAGATAAAAAAAAGTTATTCACTTTTTAGTAGGTAAACTCCCCATAATAACACTTCATCACATCAGCTCATATATACGTCCCCACCGAGAGGCTCGAGCCTACCCTGAATTAGGGCGATCAGGCCTTAGTCGACCACGCGAGCCCAGTGAGGGTTGGTCAACTTCACACACAACCTTCGTGTTTCTTAGTTTTTCTTATAATAACACATATTCTGTAAAAATTCAACCACCTTCCTATTGCAGACAGACAGAGAGAGCACTACCAGGTACGGGACCCTAAAAAATGGTAAGGCTGTTCAGGGAGTAGAGTAGAGTGACATCTGGCATGGTGGTGGCGGTGGTGGTGGTGGTGGCGGTGGTGGTGGTGGCGGTGGTGGCGGTGGCGAGCAACTAGACGATCACTCGTGCTACATTTATCAGCTGTCCGCGGTTCACTTACTTTTCGTGTTTCGGTTATAGAACTGGGTCAGATCTTATCAGGTCGGCCTCACTCGAGTATTGGTACCGTTGACACGAAATCTCTTCACTCTCATTCATGATTTATCTGAGCCAGTTTGCGAGTTAAGTTTAGCTTCCGTCAGCTCAGAGCGTATTCACAAAATAATTTCCCATACTTCTTCTTGAAAATACAAGTAGATAGTCCGATTCTCATCATCATCATATCAGCCTAAAGACGTCCACTGCTGGACAAAAGCCTCACCCAATGATTTTCACGACGACCGATCCTGCGCTGCCCGCATCCAGCGGCTTTCCGTGACCCGATTCTAATCTAACACCTTTAAGCGAGCAATTCTTGTCTATTTCGCAGGATAATCACTATAACCGTCGTTTCGCGAAAATCCTAGGAATATTGCACACTATGGAGTTACATCAGTTTCAAATCGAATGTGAAGGATAGCGCGTAGGTATTACCTCCCATTTCATAATACGTGAGATAGGTATCATGGCCGCGGGGGGAGCAAGCGGGGCGCCCCGGGTAGAGACGTGGGTACGCGCGGGGACGCACTGTCGGCACAGAAGACGTTTACGGTTGACGACTCGTCGTTGCGGCAGAATAGCAATCTCAGTGTATCGTACTTATTTATTTATTTATTTATTTATTTATTTATTTATTTATTCAGTCACAATGTAAGTTTACAGTTTAAACCAAAGCACTTACACATTAAATTAAGTTATTGATAATAATTAATAAGATGTCAAGTTTAAAATAGAACACCACAAATAATAGACAACAAAAAAATATTACACATAATCATTTAAGAATAACTTAGCTGCATTAAATAAGTGAGCCCATGGATCTGCGAACATGTCAATATCCTCGCGCTGAGTGAGCATCTTTTGGAGAAGCGAAAGAGCTCTAACAGTAGGGGCGTGTCGGGCATATTGCGTACGCGCAGGCAGCCGTTGCAGTAGGGGCGGTCTGCGGCGTGGCGTCACCAAGCCCGCCGAGGTGCAGGGGATGCGTGTCGGCACTATCAACCCGACCCTCCCCAACACTGATGGACTATCCACCCTATTATGTATGATTGACAGGTAATGTACTAACAACAAAAGCCTGCGCCTCAAACCAAGTGTTTCCAAACCCAACATCCCGGAAACGAACAAGGACGGGTAGAGGTAAGGATAGTATCCGTAGGTTTTTTTATAGAGCCAACGAGCAAACTTTCTCTGTATTTTTTCAACCATAAGGGAATATTTAGCCTCATGAGGATCCCATACAACAGCTCCTTATTACGTCTTCTTCATCTTATCAGCTCATATACGTCCCCACCGAGGGGCTCAAGCCTACCCTGGCGATCGGGCCTTGGTCGACCACACGGGCCCAGTGCGAGTTGGTCGACTTCACACAACCTTCGAGTTTCTTCGCAGGCGTGTGCAAGTTTCCTCACGATGTTTTCCTTCACCGTAAGAGCGTCGGATAAACGTACATATGAAAACGAAATTCGAAAACACATTGGTACGTGGCAGGATTCGAACCACGGCCTCCCGGACAGGAGGTAGCGGCCATAACCGTTACGCCACCGACGCTATTTATTACGTACATACGTACATTACAATAAATAATATAACATATTTTGGATAGGTACTACCTGGGTGTTGTAGTACCGCAAACCTATGTTGTGTTAACAGTTACAGATAACGAAAAATATGGATAAAATACTCAAAATGAAAATTAATTTCAAGTTAACGCCAAGAATATTTCTCACCAATTAAATGACACACAGAAAGAACAAATAAAGAAATTAAGCTTTTGACAACCAAACCTCGAATGACATCTCCAAGAACATTACGGTCTCGGTAAAATATGCAGGCAGGCTCCACTCGGTGGGCCGACAACCTCGCCAAATATTCAAGGATAGATAATAACCCGCGGAAGCAAGGTGCGAATAAAAGAGACAAAAAATATAATTATATTTTTACTTTTATTTTATTTTAAGCTATTGCATAGCTTTTATCGCGGGCTTTGAGCGCGGCGACCGAATCAAGAAATTCCGTAACGAAAAAAACCTTACACTACCGCGTTCTAAAGAAACTAACAGTGCCATCTATTAGAGATTTTTTTGTTTCTTTCACTCGCACCTTGCTTACGCACGACATTATCTATCTTTATCGAAAACATGGGGATGGGGGAGGTGGAGGAGGGTAGAAGTAGGGTGCCGGCGGGGTGCGGGCTGCGGGCCGCGGGCTGTATGGGACAAGGTCAGGTACTACAGGGTAGTAGCACACCCTGGACACTTCATACAACGGGCCAGAAATGACATTCCAAAAATGAATGACGCAACAAACAAAGTGGCAGCGAAATCCCATACGTTCGAGAACCAAACTGTAACCAATCTGTATCAATTCGGGTGACGAGGGGGTGAGGTTGCAATCTAGAGAGCGGCAGGGAGTGTCCATACTGTAAGTTAGTACTAATATATATACTTAAGTAGTAGGTAGCCGTTTCAAGGTACCTAAGGTACACCTACCTCTATGTTCGGTGATTAGAAATTTCGACAGTGAACAGTCATAAAAACAGTAAATTAATACCAGTTTATACAAAATGTGACGCAAAAATAATAAAGTAAGTGTGTGGTTTTATGAAACCACGGTAAAAGTGAAACTTTACAGAGGACAAAACGATCATGGCTGCTCTCGCTACGGTACAGAGGACAAAACGATCATACCGTCAGACAAAAGCGACCGTCACGCGACATGCAAGACAGACAGACAGACGGACAACAAAGTGATCCTATAAGGGTTCCGAGTTTTCCTTTTGAGGTACGGAACCCTGAAAATGTGATTTTTTGTAAAGAGTAAAAAGTATTCATTTAATTATTATATTTAAGTAAACCGTTATAGGTTCAGGTCAAGTTTTACATAGTTCCATACAATAACAGAGCTGTTCAACAATATCAAACAGGATCGGAAAACTCTTAAAATTGGACTTAAGGTACAAAATGAAGTGATCATCATCATATCAGCCCAAGGACGTCCACTGCTGGACGAAGGCCTCCCCCAAGGATTTCCACGATCACCGGTCCTGCGCTGCCCGCATCCAGCGGCTTTACGCGATCTTCACCAGGTCGTAGGTCTTTAAGAAATTTAATTTTCTCGGAGACGAATTAATATTTATATTATTATATTATTATTCACAATTGGTAAGCCCTTGGCATCATCTCACCTGATGGTAAGTGACGATGATGCCGAAGATGGAAGCGGGCTTACCAAGATTCCCCAACGCAATGGAGAACTGGCTATCTTATCTTCAAGCCGGAACACATCAATGTTGTTAACACTGATGTTTGGCGGCAAGACTTAGATAAGATGGTGGTAGCTAGCCAGGTGGGCTTAGAAAATGCCCTACCACCAACCAAACCGAGTCTTACAAGTTGACCCCACCGGGAATCGAACCCGCGACCTCCTGGTGTGAAGCGAATGGGCTAAGCATTACGCCACGGAGGCGGTTAAAATGACATGACATGACATGATATTATTATTTTATGTGACATGATTTTCGTTTTTTGGAACCGCCATGAGGTCATCTATCAGCTGTTGAAAGATTATCGTCTCCTCACGAGACAACCTGTATATACGAATAGGTAGGGACTAGAAATAAATTATTTTAAACTATTTTAGATCCGCCTCCGTAGCGTCATGGTTAGTTCATTCGCTTCACACTTGGTCACGGGATCGATTCCCGGCGGGGTCTCACTTTGTGGGACTCTGTTTGTTTGGTGGTATTTTTTAAGCCCGCCTGGCTAGCTGCCGCCATCTAATCCAAGTCTTGAAGCAAAACATTATTTTTAATAGCATTGATGTAATTCAGCTTGAAGATAAGATAGCCAGTTCCCCATTGCCTTGGAGAATCTTGGTAAACCTGCTTCCATCTTCAGCATCATGTCACTACCATCAGGTGAGATGATGCCAAGAGCTTATCAATTGTGGGTAAAAATATTTTGGTTACGACGGCCCCTCGCCAGGTGAACCGATTACTTTTGAGGCTTGCAGGATGCAGCTGCTGAGTGGCAGTCTGAAGGAGGCCAGCAGGGGGCCACCTTGTGCGACTGGAATAATGTTGATCATCATCTTATCAGCCGAAAACGTCCACTGCTGCACAAAGGTCTTTCCCAAGGATTGTCACAACAACCGGTCGTGCGCTGCCCACGTTCATCAGGTCGTCGGTCTACTGAGTGGGAGATCTGCCTACGCTATGTCTTCCGGTCGCCACTCAAGAATTTAACTGGTTTCATAATAATGATGATACTACAGAGGCACCTACTTTTTAATCGACTGCAAAAAAGGAGGAGATTCTCAACTCGACTATAATATGTTGTTTGTACAAGTAACTAACTGAAAAAACATGCGAGCCTTATAGTATTCGCAAATGATATTATGTAACATCTGACATAAACAAAAAACCTCTATACCGGCCTCCCGGCCTCCAGCCTGTCATTAGGCGGCATGGCCACGTTTTCTCAGATTCGTGACTGAAAAAAAGGTAGCATGGCCATATTTTATTAGCCTTCGTGACTGAAAAAACGACCTGGCATTAGGCGGCATGGCAATGTTTCCTTGGCCTTCGTGACTGAAAAAACGGCCTGGCATTAGGCGACATGGCAATGTTTCCTTAGCCTTCGTAACTGAAAAATAGGGCGACAAAGCCATGTTTCTCTTAGCCTTTGTGACTGAATAAAAAAGTTATACACTTTCATCCTTTTTTACGAAATCTCTCCCTCAGTTTGCAGGAAAGCGAGACACATCAAAAATGTAGCAAAACTGTGCTTATTAGTTGCGATTAAAGTGGGTTTTTACACGTTTCGCGTTGTCAATGCTTCCAGTAACCACGTCACTTTATCACCGCGAAGATTGCATAACATTTTTTGTTTCCTTCGGCGTAGGGTTATTTTGAAAATGGTCGCAACAACGCGCCATTGTTTGCTAGTCGGCTACACTGTACACACACTCACACACACACACACACACGCACGCACACAACTAACACGCATACACACAGTGTACACATCGCCCGCCGGTAGTTGCAATCATAACACCCTGAGAATGCGAGAAATCGCTGAAATTTATGGAATCCTTTTTTTTTCTCGTGTGGCATCTACTTTTAGTAACTACCCATAGGTTAGGGGCTGTTCATTAATTACGTAAGATGATTTTCGGAAAGGGATCCGAACAATCTTCTTTTTTTGGGTCTTGATTATTCTTACGTAAGATCACTAAAGTAGGAAAAAATTATAGTCGTCATCATCATTTCAACCGAAAGACGTCCACTGATTGACAAAGGCCTCCCCCAAGGATTTTCGCGACGACCTGTCCTGCGCTGCCCGCATCCATTACAATATGTGCTACTTTTTCTTTGCAATTTTGGTATCAGCGTCTTATTTTTTTACGTAGGGGGGGAGGAAGGAGAATGTGGTCAAATTATCTTACGTCGTAAATGAACAGCCCCTTTCTTGTCCTAATCCAATTCGTGGGGGATGAGTTTAGACTGATGGTGGAAGTTTTTCTACCACAATTAATAACACTTTGGTGTCATCTTGACCTGATGGTGTGTGTCGATGATGCCGATGATGGAAACTGAGATTATCTACGTCTTATCGCGAAAAATGTTTTCTGGCTTGAAGATAAGATAGCCGATTCCCCATTGCGCTGGGGAATCTATGATAGCCCACTTCCATTTTCAGACGTTTCAAGCACCCAGGTGGGTAAAGCGCCCCCCTGATGAGCATGTTTTTGTACGTAAATCCTGCCAGCGGTGTTACGTTTGCCGGCCGCGTGACATTCTGTGGAGCTGTAGAGATGTTCACCTCTCCTTTACACCTGAATTGGATGAACGTCTTCCTCCTCACCCCGGCGGCGGGCTTTCCAGCACAATATTCCAGAAATTTGTACGTTCGAGCCCTTCGCACAGCTAAACTACAGCAGATAGAAACACAATAATTATTGGGCTTAGAAAATGCCCTTACACCAACCAAAACGAGTGTTACAAAGTTAGACTCCGCCGGGAATCGAACCCGCGATCTCCTGATGTGAAGCTAATGGTCTTAACCATTACGCTACGGGAACTGGTACCTACATCGAAATAAGCTGAAGAAAAACCTAAATAAGTAAGTAAGTATTCTTGCAAATAAATAATTCTGATTCTGAAATAATTTAAGGTACAATCTTTTATTTAAAAAGAGTGTTTATGCTCAAAAGCCAAATGCGTACGGTGCCAAATGTTAATATAAATACACGTTAGATTTTTTTTTAAAGACGAGCACACTATTTTCAACGATTCTATTGAAAATAAAAGACGATCCTCTGACCTCGATTCCACCTCCAAAGTTCATCATCAGATCAACTTCAAAATATCAAAAGGATCTATTGCCACCGGGAACACAGCTTCATACAATATTTTAGCTCAACCAGACCTCTGAAGGTCGCTCTAAAATCGTTTGCAAGATTTGACTTGACTTTTACCAACTAACTTACTAATTTTGGAAGATAAATAAAATTTGTTCATTATCATCGTCATGTCAGCCGGAAAACGTCCACTGCTAGACAACGGCCTCCCCCAAGGATTTCCATGACGACCGGTCCTGCTCTGCCCGCATCCATCGGCCTCCCGCGATCTTCACCAGGTCGTCGATCCACCGCGTGGGAGGCCTGCCTACGCTACGTTTTCCGGTGCGCGGTGGCCACTCGAGAACTTCACTACCCAACGGCCATCTTAATTATTTTTTTTATCATCGAATTCAGGAACAATCTAACGATGGTAGCCCCGACCTAACCCTAATTTTATACACTGTTTTCTAATGTTAACCTTTATTCGCATACGATTAGGAACCAAAATGCAGTTAGACGGCTTATCTACACTTACACACTACACTTCACTTATGTTAAGCATTTGCATTTTAAACAAGGAAATTATGCATAATTACTTAATTCATGTGTTTTTGTTACGTAACTTGAAGTTAAGTTAGAAATTAAGGGTAATTGTTCGATTCCTGCCGCAATTCACTAATCGCTTACCAGTGTAACAGAAGAGTACACAACAAGTTAAATTTAACAAGCGTTTTTAAGAGGACTGTGAAGCTGCGATTTTCACCTCTTAAATGTTTGATAGATTGTCAGTCAGAACAAAAGCTAGGCTTAAACGTTTTTGTTTTTTCGATAAAGTTAATAAGTTTAATTGTATTGTCTTTCACGTGTTTTTATAAAAAAATAATTTCGGTATTTTTTTATTTATTTATAATCAGTAATTTAAAAACGAATCGAATAAGCCTAGCTTTTGTTCTGACTGACAACCTATGAAAAATTGGTCCAAATCGGTAAATATTTTGTATGAAAAATCGCAGCTTTACAATCCTCTTAGGGATTTTTTTTTTACAGGAAAGCCCTTGGCATAGTCTCATGTCGAAGATGAAAGCGGGCTAACTAGATTCCCCAACGCAATGGGGAACTACTATCCTATCTTCAAGCCGAAACACATCAATTTTGTAAGCGTTGACGTTTAGTGGCAAGACTTAAAAGAGATGGTGGTAACTAGCCAGGCTGGCCTAGAAAATGCCTTTCCACCAACCAAACCGAGCTTTACAGAGTTCCACTCCGCCGGGATGCAGAGCCGCGACCTCCCGGTGTGAACCTATAATCTACTTAACCACAACGCCTCGGAGGTGGTTCAAATGGTACATACATGGACAGAAACAAACCTAACTGATAACCAGTGTGGGCCAGTGATGACATACGGAACTGAGACATGGTCGCTTACTATGGGCCTCATAATAAGGCTCAAGGTTACCGACGGGGCCATGGAGCGTGCTACGCTCGGAGTTTCCTTACACGATCAAATCAGAATGAGGAGATTCATAAAAGAACCAAAGTAAACGACATAACTCACAGAATCGCTAAACTTAAGTGGCAGTGGGTAAGGCACAGCTCGTTGAACAGATGGTCGTTGGAGTAGTAAAGTTCTCAAGTGGTGATTACGCACCGGACGACGTACGTAGGCAGGACTCCCACTCGGTGGATCGACGACCTGGTGAAGGTCGCGGGAAGCCGCTGGTTGCAGGCAGCGCAGGAGCGGTCATCGTGGAAATCTTTGGCCTTTGCCCAGCAGTGGACCTCTTTCGGCTGATGTGATGATGAAAACCAGACTAAAAACATATTCAGCTAAGTACGCGTAACAGTACACGTATAGTCACAGATTAATAATTAGTTATGGTATAGTAGAGTTCCGGAAGCCGTTGTTAAATGACTATAAAACTCATTATCGCTTAGCACACAAAACAATGTTCCTTGAAAGTACATGAATGATTTCATGTTTGTGAGTTCAACAGTTCGAAATCGCGGACAGACGGAATGGTTAAGTGTTTCTGTCTCCTCTCTATTTTATAAATATATATTTTTTAAACCTAAAAACGTTTAGGTACAAACATCAATTATTTTAATTAGATATTTCTTATTTTTCTCAGCAAACCCTTTCTCATTATTTTGATACTCATATCGTGGGGGTGCAAATAAACTGGTCCGCTATCTTTGGGAGTCCGCCATATTGGATTTAGAATGACGTCACTTAGCTAACCATGCATTGTTCTCCAAACTTAACGTATAGTGTTAACTCTGTAAAACGTCACTCGATATAACAACTCACTCTTTGAAACGTCAAAATTTTCTGGCTCCAGTTGGTTTACTTTGACGTTAATTTCTCTGTGTTTAACGAAAGCTCTCAATAACGTCACAAAATGCCCGGTCCCTTGAGTGTCGCTATATAGAGTTTACACTGTATATGCAAAATTTCAGCTCAATCGGAAACCGGAAATTGGTTCGAATTAAGCATCCAAGGTTTGTCCCAAACTATCTATAAATAGCAAAATTTAATGTAAATCGTGAAAGATGATATTGTGGTGGTTTATAAAAGGTCCATTAGTGTTGTGTGTAAGTAGGTAACAGTTTAGCGATCTCGTGACTCTTATGCCTGACTCGGTGGCTCAGTGGTTAGTGCTCTTGACTGCTGATCCGAGAGTTGTGGGTTCGATCCGCCACCCAGGGCAAAAAATTGTCTGATGAGCAGATTTGTTTGCTCTGTGTCTGGGTGTTAAAAATCTATATATGTATGTATTTAAACGTATATAAGTAACTATATCAGTCTCTGGTTCCCATAACACAGGGAATCCTACTTTGGGGCCAGATGACCATGTGTGATTTGTCCCAGATTATTTATTCATTTATGCAATTCCCAAATTTTATTTATATGTTTGTAGGCGTCACAGATTTGTATAAACATAACAAATTTAAGCTTTATAGCTGTAATAGTATTTGAGTAAAATTGGTGTGACATATAGATGGACAGTGGCGAAACTATAAGGATTTCTAGTTTGACTACGGAATCCGATATCACTTTACCATACAATTATTTCTCCAAACATCTAATTCTATCCCTAATTTGTTGTTGTCCATCATCTAATCTCAAGTTGAATGTGCTATTGGTATTTAAATCACACATATATCCACATAGCCCATTTTCGGATTTTATCAGAGGCACCTACATTGTCTTGTATATTATCTCAGGGTCTCGCGTCGTGCGTGACTACGCCACTCAGGCGCCACGCATTCGTAGTCATCGTAGCATTATATGGCTACGCCAAATTTTAAGTTGGCACACAACTGGAGTTGATTTAAAAATTTAAAAACCCAAGTGTTTTAAAGTACACAATGAAAGTCGGGGATAACGCCACGAATCCTTGAAGCCGTTACTTAGCTTTTGAGATTGTTACACAGTTGGTAATCTTGACGGTAAGTCACAGCTGAGAAAGAATTCGCTGGCACTGGTAAGTAACATGCTGAAAATGGGTCATTTCATGTTGTTATATCTGTTTTGTTTGTTATTCTGATGGCAAATTAATCGAGTTGTTAGTTGAACCACATACTCATAATATTATAATTTTAGAAAAACCTAAGAATTTTAGGAATAAGCTTTAATTTGAAAATAGTTTTAATTATTTCGTATTCCTCTCAGCAAACCCTTTCATTTGATAGTACCCATATCATGGGGGTGCATTAAAAAATGACTGGAATGCCACCTTTGAGAGTACGCCATATTGGATTAAGAATGACTTCACTTAGCTAACCACGCATTGTTCTTCAAACTTAACGTGTACTTATGCAAAGTTTCAGCTCAATCGGAAACCGGGAAGTGGTTCTAATTTAGCTTCTAAGATTTGTCCCAAACTAACTAACACGGCAAGTTAATATAAAGCTAGGTTCACAGTCAATAATCAAAAGTGTCCGAATTAAAGTCACCTTTTTTGTTCACGGAAGTGTACTTTCGTGGCACTCCCTCTGTGTCTAACATAGTCATTGGAATATTTCTATCCTTGTCTACATTCAAACCAAGTTTCAGGACATTTGTTGTAGTTTGTTTTGTATGGAACCCGGGTTGAATTAATTAACTAGTGACGGGAAAAAAAATGAAGCTGAGAGATTTAGATGGGGATCAATTGTCTAAAACTAATTTTATATATTATTTATATATTCTACCACACGGAGTTGCTCGTTATTCCAGAAAAAGTTAGTACCTCCCATACAAACCCAAGCAGTTTGTAATTTTTTTCTCGACAATGGCACTAACGGTTTTTTTAATACTTTGTAAATAACTAGAGGTTAATTACGCCTGCTACAATAGGTAGTTCCTTGTTTCACTTTATATCGGAATAAGGTGCCTCCCATACAAATTCAGATTGTGTTTTTATCGTTATGTATTATCATTTTATCTATTATCTAAGTGAAATATCAATTTTTAGGGTTCTGAAGTCAAAAAGGAATCCTTATTTTCGCCATGTCCGTATGTCCGTCTGTCCGCGGCTCAGACTATTAATACTAGAAAGCTGTAATTTGACATGATTATACATATCAATCATGCCAACAAATTTGTACAATAAAAACTTGATTTTTTTTATTGTACATCCCCTACACAATACACATGTAGAGGGGGTGGGGGGGACTTTCAGGGGACCTATCATGTGGGGCATCGTTGAATAGAACAATTGAGGGTTTTGTTGAAACCATTTTATTGATCCAGGGCTCGGTTTGCGAAATATTTAGCTTTAAACGTCCCGTCCTTGGCTTTAAAGTGCTAATTTTTATTCGTTTTAAGTGTCCCTCCCCCCTTCTCCCCACAAGCTAAAACGAATAGCGTTTGTCAGGACATCTGAAAAAAATTGTAAATACTAGGACACATTTCAATCAATTTAAAAGAAAAACTATAACGTATAAGTAGGCTTTCTTACTTTAGGGGCAATACTCGACCAACTTAATGTGACCAGTTGGATTTGTCAGAAGTTCATAGATATTCCATACAAAATGTTCTATTACCGACTGTTTTTTTTTTTTAAATAAGCATTTATTTTTTGAAAAGACTTCGGAATCCTATTTTGCGCGAGTCCAACTCGCACTTGGCCAATTTTAAGATGCGTGTGTGTGTGTGTGTCCGACCACACAGAAGTTGATTCCTCCGTGAAAAAGCGCGCAAGGCGTGGCTGTACCAATTAAATTTTTACAAGCTATTATTTTACTTGCAATGTATGTATGTTTGGTTGGGTGAAATCTTGCAAGTTAAATTTGAACCACTTCTCGGTTTCCGATTGAGCTGAAATTTTGCATGCATATGTATGTCGCGTAACAATGCAATATTAAAAGCTTGTACCTAAAACTTTTAAGGTTTTTCGAAAATTATTAATATTTAGTTTCGTGTCTTGTTTGCTCGTCTAATTTTTCCCCACGACGCGACGCGACGGCACCCAACCGCAAAGATTGTGTCTTTATTATTGCAGATACGGTTTTTAAGTGACTTGGTCGAGTAAAAGGCAATTTTTTTGTCTTGTGTGTCAAGGGTTTTTTTAGTTTCTGGGATATGTCACCAAGATATGGTATTTTTCTCCAAGTCTGGGTCTGGAGCGTTTCTTCGTTTGGCTTCAAGCCTGCTGTTATAAGATTTTTAACTGATCTGCCTTGGACTTTTTTCAATATCTTGAGTACTAACTCAGCAGTGTATCCGTTGTTGATGGCAATCTTTTTGATGGTTTCTAATTCTTGGTTAAAGTTTTTCTTTGACATTTGTTTTATTTACATTAATTGTGGAATAGTGCAAGAAAAACCTAAATATGTTCATTTTTTTTATAATTATTATTATTTGTAGAGACTACGGACTGTACATTGCGCGTGGTCCGACACGCACTTGGCCATTATTATGCTAAAATGAGTGAGCCTCGTTGTTTGTTCTTTCTCATTTGTCGTCCTTATAGTTTAGACGATCGCAATGAAATGGTAGAGTGATTTTGTTGTGGAAACTGTATAGGGATACTTATTGTATAGTGTAAAGGCACCTTATGATTTTACACAAACGAAGCCGCGTGCATAAGCTAATCATTGTATCGTTAAGATGAGCGAGAGACTCCTGATACTTTCTGGAGAATTTTAATAAACATTATACAAGGACTTTACAGAAATTCGGAGAATTCCTTTAACTTTTTCCTTGTACAAGTGACATCATACAAAGTTAATTAAATTGTAGGGATCACGTTTCCTAAGAGTTTAATCATAATAATTTTGTTGACGCGTTGTTATTTTTGTAATTACCTTTTTATGCAAAAAATAGTAAGTTTAAATCTTGCCAAACTGTTCAGTACCAAATACATTTAGGCACGTATTGCAGGATGGTATTGAATCCTTAATTTATTTAAGATTTACTTGTGGATTACTAAGGATAATTCAATTATTAAGTGGTTTGAAATGTTGTAGCTAGTAACATAAACACCCACACATTAATAACTTCTCAGAAAGAAAGAAAAATTGAATCTTTAAAAAGTATTTCAAATACGTGGCTTTAATGTAAGCGCCCAAGCTCTTGAAGTATCAATCTACTCTTTAATGATGATCCCTTATCCCTAAAATCCCTTCTAGGGCCTTACTAGAACGCTGGTAAGCAACGATCTCTAACCAGAGAAAGCCTTAAGAGTGAGAGAGATGGAAGAGTAAAAATAGGTCAGGTCAAACCCGGCCTGAATCCTGGCCATTTCGGCTATCCGCTCTACTTTCAGAAGAAGAAAAAAAACATGATTACTATTTAAGTTCACGGAAACTCGCTATCGAAACTCTTTTTCATTGTTACCGACAAGTTTTATCAATACACGGATCGTAAGTAAATTATTGATTTTATTGCCATTTTTCAGCAGTTTTTATTGCGTTTTCGCCATTTTTCTCCAATTATTGTACAACATTCGAGCTATTTCAAAATGGAATCAATCTTTTTCCATTAAAACATAGTAAAGTACCAACTATAGAATTGACGGCCGCGCCGCGAGAGAACTACACATGTTCGTGGCACACACAAATAGGTTTACATTACAAAAAACAATTACAAAACCTGCTGAATGAGGTAAATGCCTTTGCCTATCCTGAGAAACATACCTGATAAGGTTCATCTGGCTTGCCAGGGTAGGAGGCACTGCGCCGGTAATCAGGAGGTCTTGGGGGTGCTGGCGCTCTTCTCCAAGGTGCGAATGCTGACGCTTGCGGGGGCTGCGGTGCTGGCCACCGGTACTGGGGGGCCCGCCTGAAGGGGGCCCTGTACTGTCGCTCGTCGTCGGCGACGCTCGGCGCGCCAGGGTATTGTAACTCCCCCATCTAACATACGTCCTACCCCGACGGAGGGCGGACTCGCACTGGCCGCCAACGATAACAGTTATCGACTCGATGAAGGATGCGCGCGCAACTAGCTTCGTTCGGTTTCCATACTGTTGTTTGGGTTTCAGCATTATTATATGAAACCCGCTTTTCCACGCCCTTATTACGTTGACTTAAAGCCTTTTCTCTGGCTCTAGTTGAATCCGTGTCGTCAATGGTAGTTTCTGATATTTCCAGTATTGCGGCACGAGTGAGTTTCTCTTTCGGTCTATCGCTAAGTTAGTGACAGAGACGGCAACACGGTTTTATCACTTATCCCGATATTGCTTTCTACTGATGCTACTATATCAGGTGGCTCTCAGCTGGTACTATGAGGGCATTTTCAGCGCACTGCGTTGGGGCAATGCGGGTAGCGCCAATCGGTACGAAGTGTCAGGTCCGTATTAGCGTAAAGTTGGACTTGGCTAGCCTGTGCATCTTCATGTGTACCTAGATTCCGGGTTGATCTAGTGCAGGTGGATTACATTCTTACCGCATAAGAGCTGTAAGTCCTATCGTAATCATAATAAATGTGAAAGATTTACATTTTTGAAAACAGCTGAATGGAGTTTAATATTTTTAAGCCCTGACGCAAACAGAGGGGTTCTATAAGTTTAACTTGTGTATCTGCCTGCGTGTCTGTTTGTGGCATCGTAGCTCCCAGACGGGTGAACCGATTTAGGGTTAAGTTTTATTTTTGTTTGAAAGGTGATTTGATCGAGAGTGTCATTAACTATGATTTAATAAAATGCGTACAGCCGTTTGACAATGATTAGCTCTTTTTTAGTCGGTAAAGGGATCTAACTCCACACAGGTCTGAACGATTTTAAATTTGGTATCCTGTTACTTCAATGATATTGCAAGAACATGGTAACCTTGACTTGATGCGTGCCGAAGGGATAAACATACATACACTCGAAAAATATTCAGGCGTAGTCGGGTAAAAAACAAACCATAAGAAATCACTGTAATTTAGAAAAAAATATGTTTTAACAGAAATAACACAATTTTTTGTAGAATTTTTTCAATTAAAGTGAATGTTCTCGGAATAACGGCCACATAACGCTAGCTTTTTTATTACTGTTAGTTAGTTAGTGAGTATCCAACTGTCATTCTACTAAAAAAATAATGCTGTAGATGACTTATTTTTTTACTAGGAATTGTTAAAAATTTGTACTGTACAGAGGGAGTGAAACTAAAATTAAATTTATCTTAATAAAAAACACTTAAATATTGTGTGTACTTTTTAAAGATTTTTAATTATTATTCTTATTTTTACATAAGTTTGAGCTCCTTGTGGAACATAATTGAATGCAGACTAACAAACAGTAATAAAAGGATTATGTTTTGGGCAAAATTCCGAGAAAATTCACTTTGATTGAAAAGTACGACAGAAAAAAATATTTTTTTTCTTTACAACGTCACAAATTCATATATATTGTGTTATTTCTGTTAAGTCTTTCTAAATAACAATGATTTCTAATACACAGTTTGTTTTTTCATTATTTCTCATTAATAAAACACATTATTTATCATAATTTCTTTGTTTATTTCAAGTCAATATTCCTGATAATTTAAAAGTTATGGCTCTTAATTCACATAAGGAGCCCAAACCTGTGTGATAATAATAAAAAATATTTTCATCATCATATCAGCCAAAAATCGTCCACTGCTGGACAAAGGCCTCCCCCAAGGATTTCCACGACGACCGGTCCTGCGCTGCCCGCACCCATAGGCTTCCCGCGATCTTCACCAGGTCATCGGTCCACCGCGTGGGAGGCCTGCCTACGCTACGTTTTCCGGTGTGCGGTCGCCACTCGAGAACTTTACTGCCCCAGCGGCCATATGTTCTACGAGCTATGTGCCCTGCCCACTGCCACTTTAGTTTAGCGATTGTGTGGGCTATGTCGGTTAATTTAGTAAAAAATCCCTAGTAAAACATATTTTACACCGATTTTTTTAATGATACATTTGAGTCTAGTCTCACTCCCTTCTGGGCAAGAAGTTAGATAAAAATAAGTAAACAAGTTGTTTTTCATTCTGCCTTTGCTTGTCGCCGGCGGGTGGAAGTAGGCAAAAATCACGGCTACCTATCCTCGGCAGCAATCTACCAACACAAGAAAAACTACCAAGTTCGCATCATTTTCTTCGGAAAAATTGCAGCAAAACCTTGATTGACAATAATTATGTTAAGTACGCCATGTCGGCACACAGCCGTTTGTGCAGTAATAAACAACGCAACTAGATGGCGCTTGCTGCATGCATTGAAAGACAAGGATGTTTACTTACTTAGTAAAGGAAAATGACGCTGGCATTTAATAGTAGATGGCGTGGAGAATTTTCATTCGTAACTTGCACCAAGTAAATTCAGTTTTTAGGGTTCCCAACTCAAACGGTAAGAACGGGACCCTATTATTAAGACTCCGCTGTCCGTCCGTCTGTGTGTCTGTCCGTCTGTCACCAGGCTCTATTTTATAAACCGTGATAACAATATACAGTTGAAATTTTCACATTATATGATGTATTTCTGTTGCCGCTATAACAACAAAAACATCAGGTGATATGATGCCTAGCGTCGGTGGCTCAACCGGTGACGACTCGGTCTTCCTAACCAGAGGTACCGGGTTCAAATCCGGACGGCCAATGTACCAATGAGTTTTTTGAAACTTACGTACATATTACTCACCGATTGCTTTAACGGTAAAGGAAAACATCGTGAGGAAACCTGCACACACCTGCAAAGAACTCAAAGCTCGAGCCTCTCGGTGGGGACGTATATGAGCTGATATGATGAGATGATGCCAAGGGCTTACCAATTAAGAATAAACAATACTGATAAAAAATACTAAAAATAGAAAAAGTGACAAAATTAGGGGGTCTCTTTACAAAAAACGTGTTTTTTAAACATGAAGAAACTAGAGCCATCTAGTGTGATGGATGGTACGGAATCCTTTGTGTGCGGTTCTGACTCGCACTTGGCGTCGGTCGATGACACTACCAGTATTATCTGAACCGGAACTACGTTATGTAAACTAAGAACCAGAGACCAGGTCAAGGTCAAATTATTTTGACGTGCGGCTAACTGTATCTGTGTTTTTCTAATTTTTTGTTGTAAATGTATAGCATGGGTTAAACATTATGTCTTTGTTTTAAGATCAGAGTTTAAGTACCCTAGGCGGGCACGCACCCCCACCCAATGCACAATGTGTTGAATCATAGGTTTCATCACATCAGCTCATATATACGTCCACCACGCGGGCCCAGTGCGGGATGGTCAACTTCACACACAACCTTCGAGTTTCTCCGCATATGTATGCAGGTTTCCTCACGATGTTTTTCCTTCACCGTAAGAGCGTCGGATAATCGTACATATGAATTCATACACTATAATTCGAAAACACATTGGTACGTGGCAGGCCTCAAACCACGACCAACCGGATAGGAGGTAGCGGCCCTTGCCGTTGCGCCACCGACGCTCCCTGAATCATAGGTTTAATCCTGGATAAATAGCTACCCGATTTTTGGGATAAAACCGGGTTTATTACTGGATGGGTTATCACGGTTTGTTCTCACCGTATATCTCGTAAGTCGTGGGTAAGTACTTATTTAGGTGCCCTTAAACCCAGTTAAAGAAGTGTGATAAAGAATATAATTTATAGATTTATAATAATTTGATAAACTTTACGCGATACAAGTTCACAATACCATAGATTAAGCATTGCGTAGAACATTGTCAATCGATTCATCGTCATATCAGCTCATATACCTAGGTTCCCATCGAGGGGCTTGAGCCTACCCTGAATTACGGCGATTGGGGCCTTAGACGACCACGCGGGCCCAGTGCGGGTTTATCGACTTCACACACAACCTTCGAGTTCCTTCGCAGGAGTGTGCAGGTATCCTCACAATGTTTGCCTTCGCCGCAAAAGCGCGGATAATAAACATATGAAATTGAAATTCGAAAACACGTTGGTACGTGGCAGGATGCGAACCGCGACCTCCCGAACAGGAGGTAGCGCCCATAGTCGTTACGCCACCGACGCTCTGTCGTCCGAGTACCTATCAAACATTTTTTTATTAAAACTTGAGTGCGTTTGACTGCAACTCACCTGATGTTAAGTGATGATGCAGTCGAGGATGGTACACGTAAGATAAGATAAGATAAAATTTATTGTCCAAAACTGAGTACAAATAATAATGCCCATTAACTCTTGCCTTGAAGATCCCCAAACTATAGGAATCGGGAAACACTGACGCAGGCAAGGAGTTCCACTCCTGCGCTGTACCCATAATAAATGAAGAAACGTAACGATTCTTGCGAAAAGGTGGAACATCAACATAATATGTTTAGTTAATTGCCTATCGGGTTTCAGCCGGTCGTCTCTGCCTACCTACTGCTACTGCAACTTAGAGTGGAATGGAAAGGTTTTTTTATTATTCACAATTGGTAAACCCTTGACAACATCTCACCTGGTTGTAAGTGACGTTGTTGCCGAAGATGGAAGCGGGCTTACCAAGATTCCCCAACGCAATGGGGAACTGGCTATCTTATCTTCATGCCGGAACACACCAATGATATCAACATTGATATTTGGCGGCAAGATTTAGATAAGATAGTGTAGCTAGCCAGGCGGGCATAGAAAATGCCCTACCACCAACCAAACAGAGTCTTACAATTGACCCCGCCGGGAATCGAACCGGCGACCTCCTGTGTAAAGCCAGTGAACTTTGCCTCTGAGCTACGGAGGCGGTTAAAGGTTAGAATAAAGTAATGAGGTACTCGTAACTCGTAGCTCGTGCTCGCTCAATTGCGCAGCAGCTCACCTTCACCTGAACGGCCCTCTTTCTCAGAGAATCTGTCCCAGTTGCACAAGCCCACATACGGCCCATTCGTGGCCCATTCCAAGGAAAGTAGACAATGAAAGAAGAATGGCAAAGCGGGCACCCACCTAATTAGACTTCCACAGATGGCACATTATATTTGTGGATTTTTTTTCTATATCTCTAGATGTTGGGAATAATTAAATATATACTGCTAAACTTTAATTAAAACTGTCAAAGATGACCTAATTTTTAATAAGTATACAGTCCCAGAGTAACATGCTAGTATTTCCCGGATTCTTGTATTTCCCTTGCTGTTGGGAGTAGTTAAGTTAATATTGCTAATCTTAATGTTATTATTAATTAAAGACCTAATTTTCAATAGGTTTATAGTCAGAGACTAACAAGGGAATACTTTATATTCTATGCTTAGTTCTATTGTCAGTGCACTTGTCTTGTCTACTAATCCCATCAATCCCATGTGTTTAAAAGTAGTCCAAATAAGAAAAATATTTTTACCAATGAACCTTTACTTGATATCTCTACCCCAAGTTATAGAAATAGACTGTGATTACATTTTTTTTTACAGGACCGGTCGTCGTGGAAATCCTTTGTCCAGCCGTGGACCATTTTCGGCAGATATAATGATGCTGATGACATTTTTTTTAGTCTATCCAATACCTACTAAATGCAAGCATTTACATATTTCGTGGGAAAGCATAATTAGGGTACCCAAGGTGTTTGTAATTTCGCCATTCTTCTTTACATGCCACAGCACAGACTCTATCCAAAGGGGTCGAGGTGTCAGAAGCTTGATCGCATTTCTCAGTGGGTTTGCCCCATGTAATATATAAGGTCTAACAAAATTAGCTGGGACTATTTTAACTGCGGTGTTTCTACCTATGAAACTGAACAACTTTCCCCATGTAACCCATAGTCAAATCTCGAAAAAAATTGAACTTCCCATGCTAGGTTGGCTGATCAGCTGATCGAGTTAGTATGGGAGAGCCGATTTGACTGTGGGTTCCATGGGGAAAGTTGTTCAGTTTCATGGGTAGAAGCACCAGTTAAAATAGTTTCGGCTAATTTTGTTACACCTTATATTATACGTAGCATACTTACACTGGAAGATATCAGCCACGTTGCAATTCTGCTACAATAATCTTTGACAACCATACGTACATTGTTTTTATCACAGTTAATAATCCCAGTTAGTATAATAGGTTATTGATGTCAGTATTCATTGAGAACCCGTAGCGAGCGCACGCGTCTCGCATCACGTGATTTGACACGTGGAACAACATGGCATTCAAACCAACAGGTAAACACTGGAATATTGTATTTTGTCCTATCTGAATCTAAGCATAATCTTTGCAAACTAAACTAGCTAATAATAAGCAGGCAGTGTAATTTAGGCAGTTAACAATTTATAGATGAAGTTTGTAGGTTAAAGTTTTGCTTCTGAATGAGATCTTATATTTTTTAAACGACTTCAAAAAAGGAGGAGGTTTCTCAATTCGACCGTATATTTTTTTTATGTTTGTTCGCGGATAACTTCGTCATTTATGAACCGATTTTTATGATTCTTTTTTTGTTGGAAAGCAGATATCCCAAGGGTGGTACCATGATAAGAAAACCAGTATCTGATGATGGTATGCCAGAGAAATCTACGGGAACCTTAGTTTCCTGGTTGAAGTCGTTTTTTTTGTTTAAATTATGTGTAATTAAGTATGATGTGTTTAGCGGCAGTGGGTGGGGTATATAGCTCATAGGACAGATGGCGTTAGGTGGACTAAAGTTTTCGAGTGGCAACCGTGCACCGGAAGACGTAGCGTAAGCAGGCCTCCCACTCGGTGGACTGACAACCTGGAGAGGTGCGGATGGTGGCGCATCAGGAGCCGGGTAGTTCCTTTCCCTCTAATATGGTTGATGGGAGCGATGGCTGACTCTCGCGTTATACTCGTGACTACTCGACCTGGCCTACACTTGTTAAATGCATTCAATGATTTTTATGTATAACTTTTCGTGTCATATTGTTTTCATGTTCTAATGACATAATCTGGTTTATATCAAGGATTTAATTTTGACGTTATTAACTAATTATTGTTTATTTCTTGATTTTTCACAAATAAAATTATGTTATTATTATTTTATGAGTATCAGAAAGAGTGTAATTTGCACCTATTTTGAATAAATATATTGAATTTAATTGAATAAGGTCGTTTGAAAAAATTGTCAAGTAGTCTCATCAAAAAATAAATTTTCATTTTAAAAAACAATTAACTAATTATTGTTTATTTCTTGATTTTTCACAAATGAAATTATGTGTGATTCCAAATGATAAGTGGTTAACACTGGATCTCATGTTGTTTACGTTTGGTAACACATCATCATCAGGCCATCACAAAGGGCGCTTTATCATCTCATACATAACACATGTCAGTAATGAATGCTATGATATCTAAAATAGTAATTTAAAAAATAGCCACCTCCGTGGCGCAATGGTTAAGTCCATTAGCTTCACATCAGAAAGTCGCAGGTTCGATTCCCGGCGGAGTCTAACTTTATGAGACTTAGTTTGGTTGGTGGAAGGGCATTTTTAACCGACGAAAAAACGGAGGCGGTTCTCAAGTCGATGCGTTTATTTCTTTTTTTTATGTATGATCACGCATAACTTTTTACAGAGTAGTCCAATTTTGATAATTTTGTTGGAAAGGGTATTGGTCCCATATAAATTTGGAAAAAAAAAACTCTAACCTTAAGGGTAGGAAAACAAGGAATGATTGATTGTTCACTCACTGATGTATGACCACGCATAACTTTTTACAGGGTAGTCCGTTTTTTTTTTTTTATTTAGTAGATGAAAGTGCTTTAAAAAATATGGCGCACCCATTAGTATATTTTAGCCACAAAAATTTAAAAATATAAAAATCTTTTTAACAAAAAATTTAACCGACGAAAAAAGAAAAGAAATGATAAGCGATAAATAAAAATAACTTTTTTAGTCTATGTGAGCTCTAACACTTATGTGAATACCTAAATAATTTTGAGTCGGTGCCAAAAAAACAAACGAAACGTTCGGCAATTGCCAACAAAGGGACGCATCACGTCGGTCGCCGCCGCCGTGCATTCCGCTGCTATCATTTCATTTTACGTAATAATTAATTTGCTTATTTGTTTGTTTGGCGCCGACTCAAAATTATTTAGGTATTTACATAAGTGTAGGAGCTCAGTTAGACTATAAAGGTTTTTATTATTTTTCGCTTTTCAGTTCCTTTCTTTTTTCGTCGGTTAAATTTTTTGTTAAAAAGTTTTTTTCTAGTCCCGCCTGGCTAGCTACCACCATCTTATCTAAGTCTTGCCGCTAAAATCTTTGTTAACAACATTGATGTGTTCCGGATTGAAGATAAGTTAGCCAGTTTCCCATTGAGTTGGGAATTCTTGGTAAGTCCGCTTCCATCTTCGGCATCATCGTCACTTACCATCAGATGCTATGATGCCATGGGCTTACCAATTGTGAATAAAAAAAACAATCGAAACTATTACTTGTTGGTGCGCTGCTGCCCCACAAATAACTTATACGCTAGCCTATAAGACTAATCTTGACATTTCAACCGAAATTCAAAATAACAATAATGTACTTACCACTTACAATATAACTTTGAAATTGTTATTGTTACATTATTATTATTTTAAAATGTATATTTTTAATACATTCATCATCATCATCATCATATCAGCCACAAATCATGGCCTACATGCATTAATACATTACTTAACGCTAAATTATATATTATACAACTAGCTTTTGCCCGAGGCTCCACTCGTGAAGAGGCCTATTGATCAGGAGTGGATGTCTTCAAGCTATAATGATAAGGGTGTATCTCTTTTTAGAACACCAGCACGTTCGCTACAACCCTCTCAAAGATGAGTGGATCCTGGTCTCGCCGCATCGATGTCTGCGGCCCTGGAGCGGGCAAGTGGAAGCCCCGCCCGAAGAGCAGATCGATCCAGCCAATCCGCTGAAGCCAGGTGCCACCAGGTCTAATGGACAGGTGAGGACGAATATCAAGGGCGCTCAAGCAGTATCTTAAATGAGGGTTTCTGAAGGCTAGAGGTTTTATATCTGAGTCGTCGTTTGGTACTTAACTGCAGCTGGTGCGGGGGGGGGGATGATTGCAGCAGCACCCCCAGGTTAGTTGGAGCGGTAACTTCGGCAAAGTAGCAGACGTACACGAGAAGAATGGGCTCATTGACAATTAGCATAATTTGAGAAAATAACTAATTAAATTTGAAAGATGTTATTGATAAATTTTCCAAGGGTTCATTATATGAGCTGTACGTACATGTCTAGTGTTGGCAAAGTCTGAACTTTATAATAGTACCGGTTTAAACTACTGAGTCATATTTTTAAGGTTCCGAAGTGAACAAGGAACCCTCATAGTTTCGCCATGTCTGTCTGTCGGTCTGTCCGCGGCTTAGGTTAGTCTATAAGTACTAGAAAACTTTAATTTGGCATGGGAATACATATTAATCACGCTGACAAAGTGATACAATAAAATCGTAAAAACAAATAATCGGGTTGCACTCCGGGAGTGCCGGCAGAAGTGAAAACTTGAATATTAACGTTGTGCATTTTTGATATTTTGTAATGGTTAGGGAATCATTTTGCACGAATTGCTTTGATTATCAGTATAAAAGTACTATCATTTATGTGGTAGAATACAGTATTTATTTATTGCGCTATCGTACACAAACATGACAATTTATATTACATTAAAAAGTTTATATCTCGGAAAAATCAACAAAAAATCAACTCCATCCGTCTTACGAATTTTCGGTCAGGTCACGTGTCCTGACGCGAGTTTAACATTTTTTACCCATTACAAAACAAGTGCACAACGCCGCTAAAGAAGTTTTCACTTCAAAAATAATGTACCTCCCCTACATGTAAAGAGGGGGTGATTTGTTTTTCGTTGACGTACCCCAGCGTGTGTCGTTGATTAGCTCTTACAAAACTACTGAATGTTTTCTAAAACAAATCCAGGGGAAAGTGCTAATTTTTTTTTAAGTCTAGTGTATGTGTGTGCCATCTAAACCGCTAATTCAGGACATCTGAAAAAAAAAATATAGTAGAACAAATAATCAATTTAAAAGTAAAACTATCACATCTAAGTAGGCTTTCTTAGTTTAGGAGTAATAGTCGACCAACTTAGGGTGTGCAGTTGGATTTGTCAAAAGTTCATAGATTTTCCATACAATATTATGTGTTATTACCAACTGTAAAAATACTTTTATTTTTTAAGAAGACTACTGACCCCTACTTTGCACGAGTCCGACTCACACTTGACCGGTTTTATTTAAAGTGTACAAGCTTTAATTTAAAAATAATTCTAATTACTTCGTATTTTTCCCCTTTCATTTGATACCCATATCGCGGGGGTGCATAAAAAATAACCGATCCGCCTTGGGAGTCCATATTACTTAGAATGACGTCACTTAGCTAACCATGCATTATTCTACAAACTAAACGTATATGCAAATTTCAGCTTAATAAGAAATTGGGAAGTAGTTAAAATATAGTTTCCAAGATTTGTCCCAAACTAACTAATTAACACGGCAAGCTAATATAAAGCTTGTAATAACTTTAGGAATTAATTATAAATTAAAATAATAGTAGCTAACTGTGGCATGCCTTGGGAGAGGAGTATTACCAATAGTGATCTAAAGTACTGACTGATAATGATTATAAATATTTTAAAATCCTGTTTTGTGTTTTTTGCCCGCGGCTTCGATCGCGAAGGTATCGTTTTAAGCTATTGCATAGATTTTATCGCAGGTTTTGAGCGCGGGGACCGAATCCAGAAATTCCGTAACGAAGAAAAAAACCTCACGCTCGGTTGCCATGGCAACAATATCGGTTGTCAAAACAAACATATAAGAAGATTTGATCATTTTCGGAGAATAATAAAACTCTTTTCATAAACTGTATATACCTCCATATGACAAAAAAGATTTGATTATTTTCTGAAGACTAAGTATTTACTTTCAAACATATATTGATGGAGCTAAAGAAGTTTTACTTCAGTCGTGTGGTCTAAAGCACACTCGTATTTTAAGCTATTGTAAGTATAGCTTTTATCGCGGGCTTTGAGGGGACCTAAAAAAATATCAGACACCCCAAAAAAATATATTGAGTTCTAAAAAACTTACAGTGCCATCTATCTATCCATCATGATGATGGTGATGGTGGTGGTGGTGATGGTGGTTGCGATGGTGATCGCAATGGTGGTCGAGATGGTGGTCGCGATGGTGGTCGCGATGGTGGTCGCAATGATGGTCGCGATGGTGATCGCAATGGTGCTCGTGATGGTGTTCGCGATGGTGGTCGCGATGGTAAATAATTATAATTGCATAAGTTGATAAAAAATGCTATGTAATAGCTTTACCGCGGCAGTCCCCGAGTGCCACACGTCTTTTTAAGAGTAGGCGTCGCCAGGAGTTTACTCCAGATCCCTTGGGAATTATATCAGGCTGTGCTGATTCATTACAGCTCATATACGTCCCCACCGAAGGGCTCGAGCCTACCCTGAATCAGGGCGATTAGGCCTTAGTCGACCACGCGGGCCCAGTGCGGGTTGGTCGACTTCACACAAAACCTTCGAGTTTCATCGCAGGCGTGCGCAGGTTTCCTCACGATGTTTTCCTTCACCGTTAAAGCAATCGGTAAGTATGTACGTAAGTTTTTTTTTGAAAAACTCATTGGTACATTGGCCGTCCAGATTTGAACCCGGTACCTCTGGTTAGATGGACCGAGTCGTTACCGGTTGAGCCACCGACGCCTATCGGGCTGTGCTGATTAGCAGTATATTATGTTACTTCATCATCACATCATCACCACATCAGCTCATACACGTACCCACCGTGGGGCTCGAGCCTACCCTGAATTAGGGCGATCAGGCCATAGTCGACCACGGGGGCCCAGTGCGGGTTGGTCAACTTCACACACAACCTTCGAATTTCTTCGCAGGCGTGTGCAGGTTTCCTCACGATGTTTTCCTTCACCGTTAAAGCAATCGGTAAGTATATGTACGTAAGTTTTTGAAAAACTCATTGGTACATTGGCCGTCCAGATTTGAACCCGGTACATCTGGTTAGAAGGACCGAGTCGTTACCGGTTGAGCCACCGACGCTTAATATGTTACTTGCCACCCTCATAATAATTTTTATGAAAAAAAATACGTTAATCCGTTGCTCCGTTACGACGCTGACGTGCGCGAGCCTGGTAATGAGTTTTCCCTAGATCCCTCTGGAAATGTCTCGGGCTATGCTTAATAGTATTCTATGTCATTTTTCACCACCTCATACATCTCTGTGCACAACATTCCGTTGCTCCATTACCTACGATATTAAAGAAATCTACCAAAAAAGTCATTTTTCAGTTCCCTATGAAACTGTATGGGATTTTAATATTTTAACGGGATAAAAAGGAGACTGAGTCCTTTATCGTGACACAGGCCACCTCCACGCCAAATTACGCCAACATTAGTTGAGGTGTTGAAGCGTAAATAGGTAACAAAGAAACACATTTATAATATTAGTAAGGATTTGAGTGCGTTTAACTGCAACACACCGAGAGCCGAGAGCGAGCGAGATAACGTTACTAATCCAGTCAACGTCATCATTTCCATGAACTCTTTCAGCGCAACCCTGACTACGCGTCCACCTACGTGTTCCCGAACGACTTCCCGGCGCTCCTGGAGCGCGTGCCGGAGCCTCCGCCGCCGGAGCACCCGCTGTTCCAAGCTGCTGCCGCTAAGGGGACCTGCAGGTGCGCATAATGTTCGCTTACTTCGCTGGCAGACAATGAACATTAAAATTTTACAGCCACGCTTGGTAAGCCCTCGTCATCATCTCACCTGATAGGCAAGGGCAGGCAGAGGGAGGGAAGGGCAGGGGGCAGCTGCTTCCCCTTAGAGACTAAGTTGATTCAATAACGAAAAGGGGTTAGATTCGTAGTGCCTCAACTCCTCAACTTCCGTCTGTCGGAAGGTGAAAGTAATGTACTCCGAGTTATTTATCTACCTACATTAGTAATACCCCTTCGTTCATCGAGGAGTTAGAGGATCCAAGAAGATTCTGACTACCCGGGCGTTCAGTTGAGGGAGGAGACTGCAAATCTCGAAAGAGGGATTTTAAAAGACTCCGTACAAAATAAAAAAAATATCGGATCGCTGCACTCGCAATAGATGAATAGACACCTACTTACCTACGTGTGTGTGTGTGTGTCTGCAGATACAATTGAAACAGTTTGTGTATCTAACTACGAGTACGTTCTTAAACGCTGAATGAACGCAAAGCATTTTCCCTTTGCTGTTTAGTTACCTTAGATGAACTAAAATGTAGTTGCTCATATATACAAAATTTTAAAATTTCGCGCACGCTTCGCTCGCTTTTAAGCTATTGCATAGCTTTTATCGCGGGCTTTTAGCGCGGCGACCAAATCAAGAAATTCCGTAACTAAAATAAAACCTAACATCCCCACTCCGCCTACCATGTAGCTCGGCCGAGCGTAACGTAACGTTACCACGTTCTAAAAACTTACAGTGCCATCTATTAGCGATTTGCAGTACTAAAAGGACTTAGTCAATTTTACTGGTGTAACTTTCTTGGTGTTAAAAGTTGATAAAAAATGCTATGCAATAGCTTTACCGCGGCAGTCCCCGAGTGCCTCACGTCTTTTTTTGTGCCCACCCTACCTCCTATCTGTCATCTTGGACTTAGCCATTACGCCACGGAGCGGAGGTGGTTAAGACGACCCGGGTTAGACGGGCGTGTACAAATTAACACTTATCGATAAAAAAAAATATAAATATTCTAGGTTGGCACGAGAGTTACATTATTCAGACATTCCTGGAATAATTAACTACCCGGTACTGTAGGCCATAAATAAGTTCTAATAATTTACAAAGTTTCATTAAATATTTTAAAAATCATTTCTGAGAAAGTAGGTGCAATAGCTGGATTTTTTGTGGATTAACGAACTACCCAGTGTGGTTGGCCGTATAAAAATGAAGTAACTTAGAAAGGTTTATCAAAATAGTTAGAACCATTTTTGTGAAAAAAATAACTGTCAACCTTGATGGGAAGTACTTTTCTCAGATTTTTCCTGGAATAACGAATTAGCTCGTATAGTAAGTAAACTATTTAAAGATGATTTAGTATACATTTTTATATTATGATACATATACACACTGTCTGTGTATTACACAGACATACAAAAAGTGTCATCGAAATCAATACAGCTGTTTTACAGTAAAATAAATAATACATATGTAATGTGTTTGTTTTCACTATGGTGGCAACCTTAAAAAAATTATGAAAATTGAAAAAACGTTAAAAATAATCGCCTTTGCTATTTATGGTTTGTTCATTTGCTACGAAACTACTAAACCGATTTTGATAAAATTTTTAAAGAACCGTCCTGAAGTTATTATCTATCACATCATATCGGTTTACAATTGGCGAACAAATCGCGTAACGTACACACAAAAACATATAAGTAGTCGAATTGAGACCTTTTCAAGCGACTTCCAAAAAGGAGGAGGTTCTCAATTCGTCTGTATGTTTTTTTTTATGTGTGTTACCTCATAACTTTTGACTGGGTGAACCGATTTTTATGATTTTTTTTTATTTGAAAGCTTGTGCTTCCCGTGTGGTCCCATATAAATTTTATCAAAATCGGTGTAGTACTTTATTAGAAAATTAACAAAAACCAAAAATAATAATGCAAAAATGTAATAATTTGTTGCGATGAAAGTCGGTTTTTTAATGTGTTTAACGTTTTCAATTATTTTGACCTCCTTTTTGAAGTCAATTAAAACACTTGAAATCAATCGCTGCAGTTTTCAGGGTTCCCTACCCAAAAGGTAAAAACGGGATTCTATTACTAAGACTTCGTTGTCCGTCCGTCTGTCTGTCCGTCTGTTACCAGGCTGTATTTCATGAACCGTGATAACTAGACATTTGAAATTTTCACAGATGATGTATTTCTGTTGCCTGTATCAAATACTAAAAATTAGAAATAAAAAAAATAAGATGGGTCTCCATAAAAAACGTGTTTTTTTTAAACATGAAGAAACTATTATATCTAGTATGATGGTACGGAACCCTATGTGTGCAGTTCTCACTCGCACTTGGCCGGTTTTTAAAATAATATTTGGCTTACCAAAGTAGAGGAAGGAGGGAACTGGAGGGAGGGACGCACGTACACACAAACACACATACACTTTTTTACTTTAAAACTAACTTCAAAAAAGGTGAAGGTTCTCAATTGGGCAGAATGTTTTTGAACTCTCTCTGGTACCTAGTACAAGACAATCTATTCCCACCAAATCTCAACTTGTATTCATTTGACATCACAATATTATAATATCTTCTTCATTTCTTCTTAAAGTAAAAATGGTATTAAAAACCACCCAGACCGGGTCTTGAATCTGGATATGTCTTAGATTTCCAAAGGGGGGGCCTATGGGAATCTAACTAAGACATATCACATTTCAATTTCAAAATGTTCATTCAAAATAGGTGCATACTACACTCTTTCTGATAGTCATGTTTATGTCGCAGCCATCTGATTAAAAGGCTAGCCCATTTATTGAATGGGGACATTCCATTGAAAGACTAAAGGACAACTGGCCAAGTCGTTAAGTACAACCTTCAAAGAATTTGCTAAATGTCATTTAGGCAAGTCGTTGAATGGGATTTTCCGAATATACTCTAAATAAAAAACCGGCTCTTTGACTGTATAATCAATCAAACCTTACCGAAACTAATATTGGTCGCTCATTTAAAGTTTTTTTTGAAAAAAAAATATTTTTGCCTACTCCATTTTTGTTGTATGGGATTTTACGTCCACCATGATCAAAGGGCTAGCAACCCGGCAACTAGTTAAATGTTGTTGACGCTTGTTCAATCAACGTTCGGCCTAGCTTACAATCAGCCAACTAGTTGAACGTTGATTGACACTTGTTTAATCAACGTTCGGCTTATTCATTTAATTGAATATCGCCATTCAATCAACGGGCTATCCTTTCAATCAAATGGCAGATTCAACCAGATGGCTGTTAGATTTACCTTACCTAATAACAATGTTTCTGAAAAATTTAAAAAAAACCGAGCAAGTGCGAGTTGAACTCGCGTGGAGAGGTTCCGTACAATGCCAAAGTCAAATACAAAATATCACATTTGAAATCCTCACAGTAAGACGCGAGTTAACTACTACTAGCGCTGTCTAGCGGTGTTTTAGTTAACTATATTCCGTAAGTGAACGTATTGTATTGAGTTTACCACTTTATTTTTAATTGATAGAATTCTTTTAGGTTTTCCTGGAACTACATTTTGTATTTTTTTCAAAATTGTAGGCCCAGCAGGTTTGGAGATCGGGAGGAGGGGGGGGGGGAAGGAATGGTAAATTTTCGTCTCCATTCATGAATAAAATCAAAACTATTGATTTTACAATAATAACAATAATTTAGGATCCTCATAACGAGCCATTTCATTTGTTTTATGACACAGTAAGGTTTGAAAAAAAAAAACCTAATTTGTCCCCCGAAAATGAACCCTATTAAAAAAATATATTTACTTAGAAAATCTGAGTTTGGGTCGTAGGATTACACCATCCTACCTAATTTCCAGGTCCATTATATTCGGAGAAAATTGGCTGTGACAGACAGATAGACGCACGAGTGATCGAATAAGGGTTCCGTTTTTTTGTACGGAAGGGTCAAGTGCTAGTCGGACTCGCGCTCCGAAGGTTCCGTACTACTACACCTCTCCACACAACTATGACAATGATACCTATTCACATAAAAAACAAAAGAGATCAACGCGAGCGACAGAAATATTCTTATTTTTATGATGTTCAGACCACTCAGCGCGAGAACAACATACATTAAGTCGGTTTTTGTTTTACTTCAAGATTAGTATTATTATAACTCCTTTATGGATAGCTGGCGGGGGTTGGCCACTCACTCTACATCAGAAGAGCATACAGTTTCACAATATGTATCACCAGAAATACCTGGGCGACTCGGAGTGTTTGTTCACCGGCACATTCTAGTACTACAGAGTAGTCGTGCACTTTCCATTACAAACATTAGTGTTGACTCCTCAGAACACATACGACTCCCTGCTGGAAATCGAGCTACCAACTATAAACACCATTCTAATTACTTTTAGTTTTAATTTGTATTACTTTTGCTCGTCTTCTCATTGCAGGGTCATGTGCTTCCACCCGGACTCGTCGATGACCATCCCCCTGATGTCAGTGCAGGAGATCCTAGCTGTCATCGAAGAGTAAGTAACCAATAACTACATATGTATAATAACTTTACTAGTATTTTTTTATTGAAAATTTGAGTGCGTTTGACTATATCTCACCTCACTAGTGTTGGGCAGGGCATTCAAATACAAATACAAAATTATTTATTTGTGAAACATACGGTATAAAGGTGTTACAAAGAATATAAGTACCTGTATGTTCCGCTAAATAGCATACAAATATGTTAGTTAAGTACAAATTGCATTTTACATTAAGTTTATTAATCATAATTTGGTCAAAAGTGTTCAGAAATTTGAATTAAAATGATATTCATATTCGCATAACACGAGGACACGAAAACAAAATTAATTTATATTTTTTTATTATGGACATCGAGAGTGCGCGGCGGGCGACCCGTAACCCGCTAGCGGCTCGACATTGACGTTGCGTGCTGTACGAGAATGTGCGCGTTGAATGTTCACACCTAGCTTCCCTCCAACCCAACCAATTCAAGTGGGCAATAGCTCAAATGAAAGAGCTCGTGCCAGCGAGTGTTCTTAGACCAAAACGAACTGCGTACTTCAACTAGAACTATAGAAATCGCATTTGAGTGTAACTTGAGAAGGGTGAAAGTTTTATGATTTTCAATGCTTGATAGCAAATCTTACCTTTCATTTAAAAAATGCAAATTAGTTTAGTTAGACTGGCCCTATGGACTCTGAATAAATTTTACATTTTTTTTATTTATTTTTTATTTATTTGAGAGGGGCGTATGTTAGTAATTTTAATACTTAAAGACAAATTGGTGTATCAATCACTTTCATCTAAAAAAAATATAAAAAATCCTATTTAAATGAATTAAGAAAGGGAGGGCATAAAAGTTGAAAGTTTTATATTATTTTTTTATCACGGGGTCTATCTCAAGAACTAAACTAGGTAGGTAGGAAGTTGAGATTACTGTAAATATTATTTATACATGAAATTTTTAAAACGTTGATTCAGATCGAAGTTAGTAAATTGTGACCAAAGAAAATAAACAGTTGTGTGTGTGTGTGTGTGTAGCGGTACGAAACCCTTTATGTGCGAGTCCAACTCGCACTTAGCCGATTTTCACAAGACGTCATATAATACAGGATATAAATACATATTGTCTGTTACGTAAACTACTAAAATCGGTGCTCTCGTTATGATTTTGACCGCCTCCGTGGCGTAATGGTTAGTCCATTCGATTCACATCAGGAGGTCGCGGATTCGATTCCCGGCGGGGTCAAATTTGTAAGACTCGGTTTGGTTGGTGGTAGGGCATTTTCACCCGACACTCTACCGAACGGCAAAATTATTTCTTATCTGTGATACCGATCTGTTCGGGAAGCTTCGCAATATCTTTACGTCCCAAATACCACAGTGTCTTAAGACCAAGGTCTTCGACCAGTGTGTGTTGCCAGTGATGACATATTGAACTGAGACATGGTCGCTTACTATGGGCCTCATAAGAAGGCTCAAGGTCACCCAAAGGGCAATGTAGCGTACTATGCTCGGAGTTTCTCTGCGTGATCGAATCAGAAACGAGGAGATCCGTAAAAGAATTAAAGTAAACGACATAGCTCTCAGAATTGCTAAAATTAAGTGGCACATAACTCGTGGAACGGATGGCCGTGGGGGCAGTAAAGTTCTCCCACGCAGTGGACCGATGATCTGGTGAAGGTCACGGGAAGCCGCTGGATACGGGTAGCGCAGAACCAGTTGTCGTGGAAATCCTTGGGGGAGGCCTATGTCCAGCAGTGGACGTCCATCGGCTAATATGATGAAGATGATGAGGTCATTTTCATAGCCCGCCTGGCTAGCTACCACCATCATAATATCTAAATCTATCTGCCAAACATCATTGTTAACAGCATTGATGTGTTCCGGCTTGAAGATAAGATAGCCAGAACCCCATCGCGTTGGGGAATCTTGTTAACCCCGCATCCATCTTCGGCATCATCGTCACTTACCATCAGGTGAGATGATGCCAAGGGCTTATCAATTGTGGATAAAAAAAGATTATATGATGCATCACATCACGTGCAGTGACGGCTTTCAAAACCACTACGTATGTTAAAAAACTATATAGATGGATTGTCAAACATTTTTTAGCAGGTTTTATTTAAATTTAAAAAAAACCATAATCATTATTTGTTATTTTTATTAGAACAAAAAAAATTGAAATTTTACTTTTTTTGTATTTGGCCGCCATCTTTAATTTCTTAAAGAGTTTTTTTTTGTTTTGGTAAAAAGCGTCAAATTGATTTTCACCTCAATCACTAAAATCAGTGCAGCCGTTGGGAGTCTATATATGTTTTTAAATTATGCAGCTCCCATTTAAGAAAAGGTCGGCCATCTTGAATTCCAGTAGATGAAATGTTCATTACCTCGGATGAAATCATTCATGTTGGTCCCTAGTATCACTGGGTAAAGCGGCTTGCTTTCTGCATTAAATGCAGTTTCATTTGGCTAAGCCCTATGACTACAACGCATTTTCGGCTGAATCTGAAACTGCCTGAGTTTTATATTGTATTGTTTACGTAACGTAGACTGTGTATATTACAATTTCTATCGCGGTTTTAAGAATTTTTGATATTTCGTCACTCACTCTCATGATCATCACTTCCAGATAAATAGAAGAATTCCAGAGAAAGTAGAAATTTGGTGTAGAAATTTGGTATAGAGATAGGTAATAAGGAGTTTATAAAGGAAAATTCTGAAAACCGCTAATATCCGAATAGGTGTTGACAGTTTGTATGGGAGTCCGTCATTTTCAAAGTTAGAGACGTAAAATTGCACGAGTATAATTATTAATAGGCTTCTAATATGGTTAGAAAAAATAAGAGAAAAAAAATGTAAAAAAAATCTAACAAAAAGAAAAGAGATCCTTTTATAAAGTGGCTAAGTCTCATGAGCCTCCCCTAAAAATATATGAGGTCTAAGACAAGTCTGGCAGTACTTTTTAAAATCAATATTGAGCTAATCGTACCGTAGTTCTCTTTTAAACATACTGAGTAAATAATAATACTTAAACAGAGTGTATAATCAAAGACTTAAACTTATGATGATTATATTTTTTGTCTAGAAAATTATTTCATCTCATTTATAAACATATTTTTTGACTTGGTAATCACGAAAATCGTACGAATTCCTGTCTACATAGGCTCGAGAGTGCTTTAAAACATGAGGACAATGCATCCATGACAGTTGGAAATAATTTACATGCAAACAAATACATTTAGTGATTGCTAACCCAAAAAATCACAGTAATATTTTATAGACGAAAGTTTGTGAGTGTGTATGTTTGTTACTTCTTCACGCAAAAACTACTAAACGTATCTGGCTGAAATTTGGTAGGTAGACTGATTAGAATCTGGATTAACACACAGGCTACTTTTTTTCACGCTCGCGAGCCGCTTGCGGCTCGCGCACTCGCACCCTCGGAAAGTCTTTGAAACGTTGTCCACGCAGGTGAAGCCGCGGGAAACGGCTAGTATATTTATAAACGAGATGAAATAAAGTTCTAGGCAACAAAATATAACAATCATAAAGTATTATTATTTTGTCATTTTGTTTAAAAGAGAACTACGGTACGATTAGCTCAATATTGATTTTATAAAAGTACTGCCAGACTTGGCTCCACCTCAGATCTCATATCCTTTTAGAGGAGACTCATGAGACTTGGTAATTTGTTTACATAAAAATGTTTTCGAAGAGATACATCTACGCGCTACACAAGAGTAGACATCTACGCGCTACACAAGAGTAGACATCTACGCGCTACACAAGTGTAGACATCTACGCGCTACACAAGAGTAGACATTTACGTGCTACACAAGTGTAGACATCTACGCGCTACACAAAAGGTTATAATTTGATCAGATCAACAAGTTAAATAAAGCAGAGTTGCTGCATGTTCTCAACATCATCATCAAATCAGCCAAAAGACGTCCACTGTTGGACAAAGGCCCTCCCTAAGTCTTGTGTTCTCGCTCCGTGTCTGAAACCTGGGTTTACCAATTGTGCATAAAAAAAAAGAATCACAATAAGTACTTACCTCACTTGTATATTTGGCAAATATTAAAGCTAGTTCGTGTGGACTAATCCTGAATTTCACGAGCGGAAAAAACCTTCACCAGTGCTGGAAGCCGTTGGATGCCTGTAGCTTAGGGAAGCGGTATGTGGAGGTCTATGGGAAGAATGCGTTTGCCAATACTTATCTTCTCAATTGAAGAGTTAGGAGTAGACAGCGCTTTAAAACTGGATTTTCGGTAATGGATTTTGTGCTGTGGATACACTGGTGTACGTCCAGCGAGCCCAAAAGTGACGCAGGTGCTGGGCAGCCCTGCAAACTGTGTCCCAGGTGTCTCAGTGTTTAGAACACTATTTGAACCGTCTGGCGCAGACGAAACAAACTAATGATGATGGCATTGATTCACAATCGGTTCACTCATGTACAGACGACTTTATACATAAGTTCTCATCCTTATTGTTTGTTTGTTAGTTACCTGTTCACGTGTGAACATCTCCACCAATCTTGACGAAATTTGGCATGCTTATACCCTGTGTCATTGAAAAGGACATAAGTTACTTTTTATGCCGTGAAAATAGAATAGTCTGATACAGTTCCCGAAAGAACTGAAAAAAAAACTAGGGTCAACCCTATCTTTAACATCGCAATGTAGCAACGTATTGTTGACAGAAATAGTTAAGGGAGTGGGAAATGACTAATTTAAAATTTGCTACTAATTAGCAAAGCCCAACATAGTTCCCGAGAGATCTGGGGAAAATTCATATTCACGCTGGTGCAGGTCGGCGTCGCACGCAACGGAACATCGGATTGAGCTGATTTTTTACAGAGAAATAGTTGAGGAAGTGGGAACTGACAAAGACTATAGCCCGATATTGTTCCCGAGGGATTTGAAAAAAACGCACGTCTACGCTCGCGCACCACTTACCCTCAATGGCAGTCATAAAAACGATGTCAGTATCATTGCAAAAGCTAGTATTACAACATTCTCCACTATTCCAGGTGGATCAACCAGACGACCGAGCTAGGCCGCCGCTACACTTGGGTGCAGGTGTTCGAGAACAAAGGTGCTGTCATGGGATGCTCGAATCCTCACCCACACTGTCAGATCTGGGCCTCTAGCTTCCTGCCTAACGAACCCAGGGTTAAAGATAGGTTGGTACTCCTACGTTAGACTTTAGATTGTGTCTAGGATTTGGAAAATTCTATGGTTACTTTAATCTAATTAATGGTGGAGTCAGATAGTGGTTTTACTTACTGTGAGATGCAAGGTGTTTTGGTTAAGATCGGGAAGACATCGTATAAGGTACTCTTTGGAAGACTAGATATCCAACTTAAGGCCTTCCGACCTCAGTGGACGAGACCCAAGCTCCAGCCCATCAGAAGCAATGATAATGTAGTGCAGTTTAACTGCATGAACTTATTGGATGATGTGGCTAAATGGTAGTGAACAAACACTTTTTACTTTTCTTTATTATTATTTATATACTACTATTTTATATTACTAGAATTGCCAAATCCCCCGTTCTTAAAAAAAATCACCTCCGTGGTTTAATAGTATTCGCTTCATACCAGGAGGTCGCAGATTCGATTTCCAAGGGGTCTAACTTTGTAAGACTCAGTTTGGTGGTGGTAAGGCATTTTCTAAGCCCGCCTGGTTAGCTACCACCATCTTATCTAAATCTTACCGCCAAGCATCGATAGTGTTTCGGATTGAAGATAAGATAGATAGTTCCTCATTACGTTGGGGAATCTTGGTAAGTCGACTTCCATCTTCGGTATCATCGTCACTTACCATCAGGTGAGATGATGTCAAGGAATTGTGGGTTAAAAAAATATAATCATAGTATCCTCGGATAGCACCTACTTAAAAGTTGATTGTCAAACCTTGCAGGTGCCAGAAACAGTACTACGTCAAACACGGGAAAGCTATGCTGGTCGACTACTTGGAACACGAGTTGAAGAATGAGGTTGGTTCTTGTCATTTTATCCTGTATTATTTAGTCCTGATACGTATTTTTACACGACTGCTCACAATAAGGAGTGTATATGTCGCAGACGTTACGTAGAATCCTCTGGTTCCCAAAACGGCGCGCTGAATGGCGCCGGATTGTAAAATGGTGACCGCGACGTTTTGTTAACTAGATACTGAGTAAAAAAATCGGTGATTACCCAGGGATTCTTTGACTGTAAAATCAATCAAACCTGACCGAACCTAACATCGCTCGCTTCGCTCGCTCATTTAAAATTTTTTACTCAGTCAAAAAAAAATTCGAAAAATTCAAAACAATTTATTTCAAATAGGTGTTTACACACACTTTTAAATAGTCAAAACAAAAAAAATACTGTATATTACAAATAATGTCATGATTCAGATTACAGTCTCATGTAATGGTATTTGATATAGAATCAACATATATATCTTTGTCATTTACATATTTTATAATATCCTCTAGAGCACAAAACTTTTTTGACATGAGTCTTGAATTTATTCTCTGACAAACTAGTTATATTTTCTGGAATTTTATTGTAGAATCTTATACACTGCCCCACAAATGACTTTTTAACCTTACTCAGTCTCGAAAAGGCTATATCTATTTTATTTACATTTCTTAAATTCAAATTATGCCTGTCACTGTTTTTAGGAAATAAATGCAAATTCTTACGAACGTACATGATGCAGTTTTTATACAGAGCGGTACCTGATACAATGCGGCGTACTCTGTCAGCCGAATTGCAATCCGGCTAAACGTAATGTCACCGCATTAAAAAACGCCGCCATTTTACAATCCGGCGTTGTTCGGTGTGCTGTTTTGGAAACCGGCGGATTCTACAATACGGCTTCCACATATCCAAAGTGTATTGTTTTCAGGTCTACTGTATACATATGTATGTTTCTTTATTCCACGATATCTTCTAAACGACTTAATTGATTTTAGAGTGCGAGGTAGTGTTAGATTCGTCCACATCCCGTGAGTGACATAGGATACATTTGACCCGACTTCCCAAAAAAGAGGGATAATGTTTTTTTCAGCAGATATAAAAAAATTACGTACAAAAAACGTGTTTTTTTTAAACGTGAAGAAACTAGCGCCGACTAGTATCATGGTACGGAACCCCATGTGTGTGTTTCTGACTCGCACTTGGCCGGTTTTTTCATGATTATAATTGAAAACGCTAAACACGTTTAAAAACCGACTACCATCGCAACAACTTAGTACATTTTTTTTTGCATTATTATTTTTGGTTTTTGTTAATTTTCTAATAAAGTACTACACAGATTTTGATAAAATTTATATGGGACTACACGGAAAGCACTAGCTTTCAAATAAAAAAAGAATCATAAAAATCGGTTCAGCCAGTCCAAAGTTATGAGGTAACATACATGAAAAAAATGAAAAAAACATACAGACGAATTGAGAACCTCCTCCTTTTTGGAAGTCGCTTGAAAAAAAAGTTTAAAGTTGCCTACAAAACATGACGTACATCAAATATAGGTAAACGATTAAACTGATGTCATTGTAATGAAACAGCGTGCATTTTTAATGGCTCGCTCCTATTCATCGTCTTCATCGTCCCCGCGAGAAGACTTCCCCTGTAAACACAGACCTCGCCAATGACCTCCACTTTACGTGATTCTGAGCCGCTACATGATAGCCCCACCGGCATCCTGCGAAGAGAGAGGTCAGAGAGAAGGCTGTAGAACACTAGATGGGAACTTCATCATAATATCAGCCGAAAAATGTCCACTGCAGGACAAAGGATTTCCACGATTGGTCCTGCCCGCATCCAGCGGCTCCCCTCGACCTTTCCCACGTAGTCCGTCCCTCGAGTAGGAGGCCTTCCTACGCTACGCCTTCCGCTTAAGTTTCGCGATATTTAGATATATATCGGTTACCAGAACCAAGCTGTGGATCTGACAACATTTCATCCCCTGCAATTCGTTCGCTTATCGGAATCTCATTTAGTGCTTTCTTTACAGGAACGGATAGTCCTCCAAAATGAGGAATGGGTGGCCCTAGTGCCCTACTGGGCGGCGTGGCCCTACGAGACTATGGTGCTGCCCTTGAAGGGCCAACCGCAGCGCATGACGGATCTAAATGAGGCCCAGAAAGCCGGGTTGGCGAGAATGCTAAAGGAATTAAACACTAAATACGATAATTTGTTTAGCTGCAGTTTTCCTTATAGCATGGGGTGGCACGGTGAGTGACGGAAGCCATTGTCTATTTACTTCATTACTTGGAACCGAATGTGTAGGTTTACTCACGATGTTTTCCTTAAACAATCGACAAGCAAATGTACGTAAATTTCGGAAAACTTATTGGTAAATCTGATTGATGTATACATGAGAAATCCAAAGTAGTGGAATTGTAAAGTATTGACAGACGTAGAAACAGCACTGTCGCGCAGCACATGAGTGAGCCATTATCGTATTAGCCGAAAGAAGTCCACTGCTGATCAATGTCCTCAGCCAAGGATTTCCACAAGGACTGGTCCTGCGCTGTCCACGTGCAGCGGCTTCCCGCAACCTTCACCAACTCGTCGGTGCACCGAGAGGGAGGCCTGTCAGAAACTTTACTACCACCACGGATCAGATAAATAAGATTGGATAGGAAATGTGCACTGGGCAGGCGCGCCTCAAGTATGATTAGATAATCATACTTAACAGAAACACGTGTTCATACTTTTTATTTGCGTGTGGTTGTGTGCAACGTACAGACTCTCGAAATGGTGTGAGACACAATTGCAGTCCTGTGTTCTAAGTGTGTTTTGTTTATTAGTGCGCGCAATTCGTTTATATGTGTTATTATTGCTGGTGTAGTGGAGTTGATGGGTGGGAGACAGGCGGCGACGCTGGTTTTCAAACAAAAGTGTGACTATTGCCAATCCAACCTTATTTATCTTATCCGTGACCCCAACGGATATCTGCTCCACGATCTATGTGCCCCGCACTTCTTATAGTAGACTCGTGTGATTGTTTGACCCCCAGGAGCCCCGACCGGGCCCGGCGCGGCGCCGCGCGACTCCCCCCACTGGCTGCTCCACGCGCTGTACCTGCCCCCGCTACTCCGCTCGGCCACCGTCAAGAAGTTCATGGTCGGCTACGAGATGCTGGCCCAGCCGCAAAGGGACCTCACGCCGGAGCAGGCGGCCGACAAGCTGAGGCAGTGCGATCATTTGACCCACTATAAGAATAACAAGTGATTTTTTGTTGTATTTTTTGTATATTATTGGGCTTAGTGTTTTTTCTGTAAAATAAATCGAATCTTCAATGAATGAAAATTATTCTAGTTAGGTACCTAGATAGACCTATAAGTGGCAGTTGTATCGTGCAAGTGCAGCATAGGGCGTTTTATTGTGAACCAAAGATATCTTTTGACAGGATTGGTCCTTATTTTTTGAACCATGATAATTATGTAGCCGGCTAAAATATTCAAAGAATTGTGTTCATATATTATTTTTAGTTTGTTTAAAGGGTTTTACTAACAAATTATTAATACAAACACTTATATTTTAAAGAGGTAAAATTAGTGAGTTTGTAAGTTTGTCTGTAGGAAGGAACTAATCTCTGGAACTACTACCTAACTATTCTACTGTCGGCCTGCACGGCGCGCAGTGAGTGCGGTAGTACCTACATAATAAATATTTCGACAGCGGCGCGGTACAAACACTGTGTCCTGTCCGTCTACCGTAAGTATACTCCCGCGGCTTCCCGAAAATACACTCGACAGCAAAGAAAACGGGTCGGTAACAAAAACCTCAATAACTTCCAAAATATTGTAACTGTCTTTATGAAATAAATACTATAATAAAGACAATTGTATACTGCTTAAATAAAATTAAAAATAAGTCATAAAAGTTCAACATTATAAAGTTTATTTTGAATAAAAGTAAGTTAAGTAAAAAATCGTCGGTGGCTCAACCGGTAACGACTCGGTTCTTCTAACCAGAGGTACCGGGTTTCAAATCTGGACGGCCAATGTACCAATGAGTTTTTCAAAACTTACGTACATATACTTACCGATTGCTTTAACGGTGAAGGAAAACATCGTGAGGAAACCTGCACACGCCTGCGAAGAAACTCGAAGGTTGTGTGTGAAGTCGGCCAACCCGCACTGGGCCCGCGTGGTCGTCGACTAGGGCCTGATCGCCCTAATTCAGTGTAGGCTCGAGCCCCTCGGTGGGGACGTATATGAGTTGATATGATGAAGTAAAAAATATTTTTTTTACTAGATTTCAAAAAATGCGCTACGGTATCAAATGTGAAATTATCACTCATTTCAGTATTTTGTATTAGCGACCACCACGAGCTATTAAAACAGCTGTTACACGGTTTGGCATGCTTTCCGCCAGATTTCTGAGCCGATGCTGAGGAATATTCTCCCATTCCTCTATCGCTGCATTTTTCAGTTCACGAAGCGTGATTAGAGGGGAATTTCGCTGGCTTACACGTCGTCCCAGTTCATTCCAGGCATGCTCGATGGGGTTCAAGTCAGGACTGCGTGCTGGCCACTCCATGCGTGTGATAGCGACATCATCAAGGTAGTCAAACAGTATCCGAGCTGTATGGGAACGAGCGTTATCTTGCATAAAGATGGCGTTCTGGCCCATGTTTACTAAAAATGGGCCAACATACTACTCATTTAAGATTTCATTCCCGTATCTCTCTGCAATTAAAGTTCCATTTTCGATCACCACTAGCTCAGTGCGGCTTTCGGAAGAAATTCCAGCCCTGTATGTAGACTCTATAGCAAGAATCTCTAGTCGTCCTAAAACATCTGTTGAACAGTCCTCAAGAGTCTAAATCATGTGTTCTCAAGCGTAACTCAGCCTTGAATTTCGATGCTGACTATCGAGTTTTGGACCATTGGCGGGTCTGAATGGCTTCAAGTTTGTTTTAGCAAGATGCCGCCTCACTTGACTGTGCACGTCCTCGGATTAAGTAGTGGTTATAAACGTAATTAGTGTTAAAATATTTTGAACCCAGCGAAACATTCACACGCCGTCGTCCCTTCGCACTAGCCACGGCAAACCCGCGTAGTTTGCCGAGCTGTGCCTCCGTCGCCCGCCCGCTTCCCCGCGAGTACCCTCTGTTGCTATGCGTAAGTAAATTCGTTGCGACTGTACATATTGCAATACTGTGTTATTACGCCTAAACCACAGATAAGAAAAATTTCACTGGTTCTCTCCTGGACTTCGCCTAAACTAAGTAACAAAGAACATATTTAGGTTTTTCCTTGCACTATTCCACAATTAATTGTGGAATAGTGCAAGGAAAAACCTAAATATGTTTATTTCAGTGCTCCACCAAGAACCTACTATCGCAAGCATACAATACCTAAGTAAGAAAGCCTACTTGACCGTGATTACTTTCCTTTTAAATTCATTAAAAATTTATATAAATATACGAAGTTTTGGATCAAGCTGACAGTGATATCAGTGACCAAGAGGATCGCGAATAGGATCAAAATCATGTCTTACAATCCGACCATGGCACTTCAAGTGACATATCAAGTATGAGGGTGAAGAATGAGATCCAGAGATTGATGGCGACTCCGATGATGAGCAATACTAGTCTATGCGATGAGCTTTTGATCAACATAGCAGGTAGCAGATCGTTCTATTTAGGAAAAAAAGTGGGAAATAACCAACCGTACAATACCGTATAAATATCCTCACAGAAGCAGTGTTAGAACTTCGAGCCTTAAATTGTTAAAGTTTAAGGCTAAATTAAGACGTGTGATTATACTGAAGAAGAAGACTTCTGGAATATTCTGTTCACTTATGATATTTTACAGATAGTTCTTCAACGCACTAATAGAACATATACTGTGGAAACGATACTGATGGACAGGGATTGACGCATGAAGAAAAGGAATAGGGACTCGAAGCCTGCACAGAGCATTTTACGGCTAACGGAATCAATCCAACAGAAATGTAAACAGAAATGTTTATACTTCAATCGAAGCATATGAAGCTTTGAAAGAAAAGATAGGGTCCTATTTAAGTTATGACCAAGAATAAAAGAGAAATCCCCCCTGAATTCAAGACTAAACCACAAAACAGATAGGTAACCGAACTAGACCAGTCGGACAAACTCTTTATGGTTTTACAAAGGAAATAACTATGATTTCTTATGTATCCAAATATAACAGAGCAGTTTTTCTTGTATCGTCCATGCACCATGACAAGTGTCATGATCAAAAAAAGTCTGAAGGTATGGCTTTTCTAACAAGTTTAGTGTTAGCAAAGATCAAATTATTACTTGGTGTTAGACTAAATGCCTCGATGCCAAAGCTAAGTTATAAAAACAAAAACAACACGAAAAATAAAAACAATGTGGCACAGATGAGATACTAGTTACTTCGTAAATGTGGGTATGACAGTTGCGCTTTTTCGAACATTTTTATATCCATTGCTTAAGAAGATAAATCAACACAAAGTGTTATGCTGTGTCTGTCTCACTTTATAAATCTGCTCACTGCTCACTCTCAAATCTCAGAGTTTTTTGGCGGGATTTGTGGTGAACACATTCGTAGTTTTATTTTATTGTTTTTGCATTGTTTTCTGCTCTATTTTTGTTTCAAAACGTGGTGCATTTTGAAGAAAATCTTCTAGTGCACGTGAGCAATGTGGATAACAAGAAAATAAAATGAAGGACGTGAAGACCCGACTTGCACTGGGTGCAGTTTTGTAGACGCCCTACTAAACTAGAACTAGAATGAGGCTGCTGTAAATACTATTAACTGTTACATTAACCGCCTCAGTAGCTCAGAGGCAAATTTCACTGGCTTTACACAGTAGGTCGCGGGTTCGATTCCCGGCGGGGTCAATTGTAAGACTCCGTTTGGTTGGTGGTAGGGCATTTTCTAAGCCCGCCTGGCTAGCTACCACCATCTTATCTAAGTCTTGCCGCTAAATATCAATGTTGATATCATTGGTGTGTTCCGGCATGAAGATAAGATAGCCAGTTCCCCATTACGTTGGGTAATCTTGGTAAGCCTGCTTCCATCTTCGGCAACATCGTCACTTACCACCAGGTGAGATTGATTTTTTTTTTTTTTTTTAACTTCGCCCTTTTAGGGCAGGCTAAGGCTCATTGGCCATACCGCCTAGTCTTCAGTATATGTTATTTAGCAGTAGAATTCACGTCTTCAGTAATTTTTAGTATATTTTTCAGATTATGTAGTAATTTTCTCCTTTTCAGTCTTCAAGGTCACTGTTCTTCACGTTCACATCATATCATTGTCTATATACTAACCTAACCTACATACTCTAGCAAAATGATAGCACTTTTGCTAAAGCTTGCTCGGACTTCTTGTGGGAACTCGAAACACAGTATACACACTTTTATTTCATTATCCTACACAAGAAACACTTAAATGATACTTCGCTGATAAATACACTATCAATATTACACATCGAAAACCACTAAATGTAATTTTTCGGATAATAAAAGAAAAATGACAAACTGAACGCTACAAATTCCCGCCAAAAAGTCCCAGGTGAGATTGAGTGAGTGAGGGTTTACCAATTGTGAATAAAAAATAAAATAAAAAAAAAATACTGTCAAGAACTATAAAAAATATATTTTGTAATGCACTGGCACTAGCATTTCAAATCAAAAAAGAAATGAAGACGAAATATAATCAAGGTTGTCTCAAAAGAGCTTGTACCTAGAGACGTTAATATATTTTAACCAACTAATCTTAAATCTCAATAAAAAATAAAATGGCCGAAAGAAAGGAATGAAGCTTTCCTTGATTTTACAATTATATTTTAATTTTCCAATGATTATCCAGTGAATTTGTGGCAAAAATGAGGGAAATAAACATAAATATTGAAGGTTACAATGTGAACGGAATATGTGTTGGGTGTTTAAATTACAATCGCAAAATGTTTTACCGAGACGAAGCGAAACACTGTTTTAAAGTTTTGGCTGATATTGATGTAAGTCTTACAATATAAACTTTGTATTTACTTTCTATTATAATAAATATCGAATTAAATAATCATAGAAACTTGAAATTGTTGTATTCAAGTTGAATATCCAGGGTTTGTGAATGTAAACATAGGAACAAAAATCCTTGGATGCGCCATTGTTTTTATTTTATTTATTTGTGCTGGGCTGGCTTTAAATTTTGGGTTTTATCTCCATAGTCAGGAAATAATTTAACATTTTCACGCCGACTGTATAGGTACCTTGGGAAAAGTTGTATGATATCATGAGTAGCATCTACCTACAATGTGTGGCTGTAAAAATTGTATCTGTTCAAAATACTCACTGTAATATGGTGGGAATGGTATCACTGTGAGACTTGCCGGAGCTATGTTCTTATTAAATTGGTTCTGTAGCATTGTGGATCTTAAGGTTTTCAATGCTAAAGGTTGTCACACATGGGTGCTATACAATAAGATATATTTAACGTAACAGATATCTTACAATATCACTCTTCATAGAAATCAATGAGAGTACACACAACGGGCAGATAATATATATATATTTCATTGCCGTCTATCTTAAGATACCGAGCGATACAGCGCAAGCTCGCGATATTTATCTTAAGATAAATGCAGCATGATTAAAAAGAGTTTTTAACTGCCTGCGTGGCGTAATGGTTAGTCCATTCGCTTCACACCAGGAGGGTGCGGATTCGCTTCCCGACGTGGTCAACTTTATAAGACTCGGTTTGTTTGTTAGCAGGGCATGTTACGCCATGGAGGCAGTTAACAGTATTGATGTGTTCTGGCTTGAAAATAAGATTGAAGATCCCCATTGTGTATGGGAATTTTGGTAAGCCTGCTTCCATCTTCGGCATCATAGTCACTTTGTCAAAGTTGGCTTCGTCCTCTGATGAACTATCTAGAAGTTCAATAGCAATATATGTGAACTAATTTTCTTAATCAGCCTGTATAAAACGTTCTACTTGTAGCTTATTCAAAGACTCGTAACAGAATGTTGGGTTTTCATATATTATAGTATAGCGCCCGTGTGTGATACAATGCTATGCTATAAATTTTATCTTAAGATACTCGCGAGTATCTTAACATGAAATAGCGCCTGTGTGTGAGACAGCTTTAAATGTACGTACATCATAATGTAATCAAAAAATTGGCCAAGTGCAATTTGGGGTCATACAAACAGGGTTCCGCTCCAAAACTTTACTACCAACAGAACAAGACCTCTCAGTACATACTTTGCTCTAGGTAAATAGTGGTTTACATATTCTGGACTTATGCAATTTCATTTTTCCTGTAGGAACGGAAGGAGTTTAGATTTTTTCAGATATTTTCCTGTAATCTATGCATTCAACCTCATATACTGTGATGTTTTCAATATTTGAGGCCCAGTAGCTTCGCAGATAAGGAGAGGGTCATCAGTCAATCTTCGACAATTTTCTTAGATAACTTCAAAACTATTTATTTAAAAATTATAAAAAATATATATTTGAGTTTATCACAACAAGTCCTTTCATTTGATATGTCACACAATGTTTTTAAAACTTATTTTTGTAATTTTCTAATTAACCTCCCAAAAGTGGCCCCCATGTTTAGAATTCATTTATTTAAACATTACACATCCCTCTTTGGGTCACCGACTTACATATGTGTACCAAAATTAAAAACTCAATTGTTCCAGAAGTTTCTGAGCAAATTTGCTGTGACAGCCTGACAGACTCGATGATCCTATAATGGTTTCGTTTTACCTTTGAGGTACAGGAACCATAAAATGCACAAAATTATTGTGAAAATACCAAGTCCCATAGACAGCACTAATTACACCCCAATGAACCCAAATGGCTGCACAGAGTGATTATTTTTAACTTTTTGGCCTACAGGGATACCAATTAGATGTCACTTTATAGTTGGCATTTTGTTTGGGCGAGGTGCATGACAATTTATGTAGTTACTAATAATATAATAATAATAGCCCGTAATTACAGGCTTAACCAGCAAAAAGCTGAGAAAAAAATAACTTACCTTAAAATAATAATAATAATATAAGCCTTTATTTCTCTGATTCAAGTTACATACATCAGCTTAACAAACTAAAATTAAAAATAGATTAGTTGACACCGTCAACTTACACCTAAGTCAGGCTGTCCTTTGACATAGGCCTCCTCCATAAATTTCCACACATCTCTTTCCCGTGCTGATCTCCTCCAGCCTTTGGGTAGATCATCTTCCCATCTCCTTATTTGTCTACCTCTCTTCCGTTTTCCATGTCTTGGGTACCGTTCGGTTATATCTTTTGTCCATTTTTTGGTTTTGGATCTTATCATATGACCAGTCCAGCGCCATTTCAGGCTTTTAGCCTTCATAATCACATCAACCACTCCTGTTCTTTCTCTGATGTCTACGAGACTTTGTCTATCACTTCAGCGGATGCCCAGCATACTTCATTCCATATTTTGTTGGCATACTTTTAGTTTTTCTACAGAAGTAGCTGTGAAAGACCAAGTTTGGCACCCATAGGTCAGTACTGGCAGTATGCAGGTGTTGAAAACTTTTTTCTTCTCAGATATTGGTATAGATTTGTTTTTCATCACTTCTTTTAGTGACCAATATCTTGCCCAACTATTGTTCACTCTTCTTTGGATTTCTCTAGTGATTTGATCTTTTGGTGTTATCAGTTGGCCTAGGTATATGTACTCCTCTACATACTCAATTTCATGGTCATCTACTGTTATCTTAGTCTTGGTGTTGTTAGTCATTATTTTAGTTTAACAAAAAACTAAACAACACGATTAATCTTAAATATAAACTATATTTTTTAGTTTTTGATGCATTCATTGTTAAACCTGCCTTATAACTTTCTGTGGAGAGTGACTGTAACCTAACTGTAACAAATTTTGTAAAGTTTGTGGATTTTCTGCAAACAGCACCAGATCATCAGCAAATCTTAGATGGTTTAAATTAGTGCCGTTGATGTTCACTCCGGTCTCCCAATCTAGATTTCTAAAGATTTCTTCCAGGACTGTTGTGAAGAGCTTAGGCTAAGGCGTCTGCTTGTCTCACACCTTTTTTCACTTCAAATGGTTTACCAAGTTTTTCTAATTGTATCCTTGCTGTGCTACTTTTATAAATCAAATAGATTATTCTTATGTATTTACTGTTTATTCCCTGCTTGTGTAATGCTTTATATGTTATGTTATGAGACGAAGAATCGAAAGCCTTGTTGTAGTCAACAAATCCAATATAATACTGTTTTCCATATTCATTGAGCTTTTCTATTAATTGTTTCACCACATGCATATGGTCTACAGTGGAAAAATCGCTGCGAAAACCAGCTTGCTCTTTTGGTTGTTCTTCATCTAGTGTTTTTGTTAGGCGTCCTAATATTATTTTGGAAAAAAAATTGAATCCGTTGCTCATCAGACTTATGGGTCGGTAATGATCTATATTGTTCTTGTCTCCTTTCTTATGGATTAGTACTATTGTTGAATTCGTCCATTGGTTCGGTATTTGTTCTGTGTGTAGTATTTCATTAAATAGATCCGTTAAAGGTTTGTCTATGATATCAATTATCTGTTTCAAAACTTCATTGGATGTTTTATCCTCCCCTGATGCTTTATAGGTTTTTTGTGTTATTATTGCTTTTCTTGTCTCACTTGTAAGGATTTTGGGAACTGCTTCTTTCTCTGTTGTACTATTTGATTGAATATCAAAAGTTTCACTGTGAGTAGAATTATAAAGGTTTTTTTAGTAGTCAGTTGCTATTTTTCCAATTTTTGATCTGTTTGATGTTGTTTGATTTTTTTGTTTTCTTTGCTTTTTATACTTGGCATCCACGTTTTATATTCTTTAAGTTGTTTTAGGGCCTTTTTAACAGCTCCTGTTTTCTCTATCTCTTTCCTTATAGATTCGATTCTTGTTAATTTTTTTGGGTTTTATGCTTGACGTTATCTTTTTACTTATAAGTTCTATGTTCTTTGTATTGTTTTTTCTATCCAGTATCATGTTCCTTCTTTCTTCCGTTAGGTCTCTCGCTTCATTCCCTATTTTGTCTTTCTTACGTTTTGCTACAGAGAACTTTTTTGCTACATCTAATATATATTTTTCCATTTTTTCATATTTTTGTTGTCGTTTTTTATGTAGTTACTACAGTACTGTAAATGCATTTGTAAAGGCTCATCTGCCCCAGCCCGAATTTGCCTCTAATCTGTACACACCTTAACAGCACACAATTTGCCATCAGATGATGACTTACTTTAGAGGTAGACCTATGAATGATGGTTGACTTGTTCTGCAGGTACCAGATGGCCTCACAATGCAGGTGTGTTGGGAGTGCCTGGCTGCAGTCCGGGCTGCCAATCGTTTTCAGGCCCAAATACTGCAGTCCTACGAAGTCCTTATGAGGTATTCACAACAGGTATAGTTTATTATTTATTAATTGAAAATTATAGCACAAATCATATCTTCAATCATGAAGACCTTAAGACACGGGTCTCTTCACAATATTCAATATGGTGGGTAGTTGGAAACATTTGACAGTGGAGGTTTTTTAGTCTCAATTGGTCAGCAAAGTCAAGCATCATCTCATCTCATGATAAGTGACGATGATATCAAAGATGGAAGCAGGCTTACCAAGATTCTCCAACACAATGGTCTTCACAATCTGATCTTCATGCCATAGCACATCAATGCTGTTAACATTATTGTTTGGTAGCAAAACTTATTTATAAGATGGTGGTAGCTAGCCAGGCAAGCCAAAACGAGTATTGCAAAGTTAGACTGCCGGGAATGGGAATCGAACCTGCATCCTCCAGATGTGAAACTAATGGAATAACCATTATTAGGCATTTTATATACCTATGCGTTAGGCATTGGTAGATTTATGTGCCCAATAATATAATGATTTTTACCAATGGGGTCTCATCATCATCATTATATCAGCCAAAGACAAAGGTCTCCCACAAGAATTTCCACAACAACCGGTCCTGCACTGCCTGCATCCGGCGGCTTCCTGTGACTCACAAGGTCGTCCGTCCACTGAGTGCCTATCCTACATCTTCTGTTGCCACTCGAGAACTTAACTGCCACAGCTATCTAACAAACTATGTGCCACTAATTCTGAAGGCTGTGTCACTTACTTTTGTTCTCTTATAGATCTCAAACAGCTTTATAACTGCTATGGTGCGGCCGTTGAGAGAATGCTGATTTGACATATGCTAGTTTGATTTACCTAGTGATGTGCCCATAGACATCCATAGTAAATACTATGTACCTTTCATGTAGATGTAAGATATAACAAAATAAAACAGCCATTGCTGGCTAAAGTGTACTTTGTGGACTGTCGATTTTAGGGGAGGTAATGGGAGAAGGAGGTGGAAAATAAGAAAAATTGTATGGTGGGAAACTAATTATTCATCAAAATTTCCCAAATTTGTTGTATAGCAGTTGAATGTTTATTAATTCCTTGCAATCGAAGTGAAAAGCAGAGTGAAACACTCGAGCATGAAACCCATTTTACCCTCAACGTGACTATCAAGCCTTGCTGTACTGCTAGGGTGGCTAAATGAACGTATCTGGTTCAATAGCATATTTTATGCTCTTGTTGTACAATCTACTAGTGTTATTACTTAAAATATAACTTTCATGTCTGAAACTTTTATGGTTGATTAATTTCACCACATAGGTAATTGTTTGTATGGTAATGAATTCATAATATTTTTAACAAATTTATAAGTTAGCAGCGGTAACATCACTATTATGAAGAAGAAATGACCGTGTTTTTAAATTTGGAAACAAACATTCTATCGCAGGCTTGAAGAGTCAAATCAGCATTCTCGTGACAGCCGCACTATACCAAGTGATAAAAAATAAAACAGTAACAATCAAAACTTACATTGCATAAGTATTTGTTAAAAATTATAAGAAAAGAGATGTGTATGCAAATGACTGTACCTTTAAAACATAAGTTATTAATGATCTTGCTTCTCATACTCTACAGAGCATATTTCTGAACTCTCCACAAGACCTGTCGCAGTACGCTCAGGAGAGGCTTACTGTGTGTCAACTTGACATGGAGCCATACATAGTGCCTTTCAAAGAGGAAGAGTTGGACATGGAAGTCAAGTCTGAGGCAGTTGATGAGGAGGGGAACCGTGTCGAGGGTACGTTGGGTTTCACAGGCCTGATTATTGTAATTTAAAAAATGGGCTGATTTTCGCAACCAGGCGACTAATGCGCCCACTTTGCCAGAGTTGACCGGTTACTCTACTAATCCAGCTGCTCCAAGATGTCCAGTAGCCCCAACAGGTTGCCGACAACTTCTGGGAGTGTCCTCAGATCTCTGAGATACTAAGCATTTTATGCTGCCAGCCCCCTGCAGTCCAGAAGGATGTGGGCAGCAGTCTCTTCAACCTCCAAGCAACCTGCATGCGGCATAGTGGGATGTTATTGCAGTTGTCATCTCCTCCACAATCACTTGCTGCCATGCGAGTTTTTAGCAATGCGGTTGAAATTAGTTTTAATCTGCTTTAGAGGAACTGTAGAATGCCGCTGGAAGCATTTGGCTCATAGACCCCCATAGGGAACCCCGTGTTTACAGTAGATGTCTTCTAGCTAACATGATGATGTTTCTGTATAAAATATTTTCTTATTATCATGTCATTTTGTTTAACTTTTAAGCAAGGTCTGACCTGGGTGGACACCAACCCTCGCTTCATACCTGCCACCAAGCACTGTGTTCCAATGGTTGGAGTGAGATTACTGCCATACGAGGTATTCAATCTGGGTCCTCCCTTGAGGGTTAGAACACTGAGGGATGATTCCCCTGTAACAGTACAAAGACTATGGATAGTCATAATACTGTGCCCCGTAGCTAGTGTCAGAGTCGTTTATAGATTGATAGCCACTTTCCTCTAGGTGGGCCATCAGCCTTTAAGTCACCTTTTGTATTAAAAAAATGTGTCGCTCATTACTAACTGTCATATCCCAAGATATACATAAAATTATTAAATATTGTATTTTTTTTGCAGAGTCAGTGCTTGACGACCCAAAAGTAGAAGTGGATATTGATTTCAACAATGATTGTTATGATGACCTGGACTCTCAGACTCAGGACGCTTCTGACGATGACATACAGCTATCCAAGTTGAAAAAGAAAAAGAGAAAGAAAGAAAAGAGTAGTAAAAAGACTAGAAAGAAAAGTAGTACTGGTGTCAAAAGAAAGGTAAGTGTGTCAAGTGTATTTGTTAGTTTGTTTACATTTGATTAATTATGCAAGATTGTTGTTTTACCAAGTTAATTCTAGTTATAATTATTTTATTTTTTAGGTATATTATTTAATTTATTAATAAATCATCATATCAGCCGAAAAACATCCACTGCTGGACAAAGGCCTCGCCCAAGGATTTCCACGACGACCGGTCCTGCGCTGCCCGCATCCAGTGGCTTCCCGCGATCTTCACATGTATATATGTGAGAACATATATGTAAAAAAAAATATATCTGTTTATTTATTTATTTTCGAGTTACATATAAAAAAAAACAACATCAAAACGCTAAATCTAATATTAATAATGTGTATATGTGAGAACGAAGGATTTTTACAATGTCGGCAAAATTGGAGCACTGAGCCGTAATCAAGTTCCTTTCAAAACAGGGAAAAACTCAACAAATAAAAACACAATTGGACGATGTTTATGGGGACACTTCCCCTTTATTATCCACTGTTCAAAAGTGGTCAAATGAATTTAAGCGTGGGAGAGAGATCATAGAAGACGACCCCCGCCCTGGTCGAAGTGTGGTGGCGACTACGCAGGAAAATATCAATAAAGTCGAGAACTTTATTGATATTAGAAGATGCTCGAGTCTATAAAACCATTAGCAGAGAAAACCAGCCTTTCCGTCGGTACCAAACATACAATAATTCATGACCATCTCAATATGTCAAAAGTCTCTGCAAGATGGGTGCCGCGAATGCTTACTCCGGTTCAAAAACAAACGCGTGTGGCTTGCTGTAAAGAGTTTTTAGAGTTGTGTGGCGAAGAACCCGATAACATTTTCAAAAGAATAGTGACAGGAGATGAAACTTGGATTCATTGTTATGATCCGGGAAGTAAATAAGAGTCTATGCAATGGCAAATTAAGGGTACAGCCCCCCCCCCACCCATCCAAAAAAAAATCAAGGTCATTCATTTACACTACTTTTAAACTATAAAGCATTATTAGCCCCGCGTGGCACAAACGTTCTCTTAGAGTTTAGAAATATTACTGTATACCTGCGAACAACAATACTCTAGAAAAGTAACTCTCATACAATTATCGATTCGATTTTAATTCTATCTACGCACACAAAATTAGTGTACCACAACGATATACTCACACACAAAGCTATCATGCGATTGGCGCATCCAGGCTATATTCGTAGCATCGAGTTCACGTCGCCGGCACTTGCCGAATGTTACCGACGACGGTTGTACCCGAATGGCCAGACGCGGGGATGGGTTATGCAGTATTGCGCCAAATTAAACAATCGGTTTACGTACTTATTTTTATTGAATATTTTTTTATGTATTAATTAAAGTATTAATGAAATTTAATAGTATACATATAGGATACAAGTTATAATCAAATTAAAATTAATTAAAACAAAAAAGTCAAAAAAAATACCTAAAAATCCAACTCCAAAAATATCAATATTTGTGTACCTATTACAGTTTCCGTTATTATTTTTTACTTTTAAGTGTGTTTGTTAGAACCTGCTTTATAAGTCGGTTATTTTTAGGTATTTGAAGGAACTAACAATACAAAAGAAAAACCAATACCAAACCACCCAACCAAACCGATCGTAGAACAGATGGCCGGTGGGACACTAACGTTCTCGAGTGGCGACCGTGCACCGGAAAACGTAGCGTAGGCAGGCCTCCCACGCGATGGACCGACGACCTGGTGAAGATCGCGGGAAGTCGATGGATGCGGGCAGTGCAGGACCGGTCGTCATGGAAATCCTTGGGGGAGGCCTTTGTCCAGCAGTGGACGATTTTTGGCTGATATGATGATGATTATGATAATGATGATGTTAACAGAATAACAATGACGTTGTTTTTTTTATTCAGTTATCGAAAACTCATTTTACCCACCTGCAAATGTAAAATTTAAATAATCTTTTTTTTTATGGCAAACTTACAATTTTCAATTTTGGTCCTGCTATTCCACTGCAATCAAGTAAATTTGATTTCAATTTTCTTGTATTTTGCTCGAAATTGGCTTCATCTTCCCAGCGTTTTAGTGGTATCGAGATTCTTCCTATAAAATATAAAATACAAAAATAACAATTATAGATTTTGTGTACAAAATATAATAAAATAACTCAATTATTTAGATCGCCTGTACAAGATTATTTAAATTATGATAGAAAACTATGTTAATAGAATAACAATAACTAAAAATAATCATGACTACACGTTGCATAACATTTTCCATTGTCGTTTACTACGAACAAAATGTTTATTTACTTACATGTGAAAGGATAATCCTTTTCTTTTTCTCATATCCGTGTGGCTTCTACATCATTTCACTACACACGAGGTCATATTTTTAAGGAAAAATTTTGTTTTCTGCACGCAAAACCAAAAAACATGAGTAAAAGCCCTGCGCGGCCACAACCACGTGACGCAAGGCGTAATGACGCAATAACGTGCGCGCTGGTTCAGTTTTTAAGCCCCGCCCTCCGCGGTTGAGATCGTGTGGAAGTATTTTTTGGGCTTAGTTACACTTGTAGAGATTGTTGTTCGTATAGCCGTATACATATTACATTGTTATTCTATAATACCATTCTCTCTTTCACTTTAGGGTAATAGGATGGAGACAAAAGAGGAGCCAGGCGGCGCCGCCGGCGAGGAGCAATCGAAGGGAGGCAGGAAACTGAAGAACCTACCGACTGACCTGGTGGAGCTGTGCACCTTGAACGAGGAGCAGATGTGGCAGGTGTGCTCCGCGCAAATACGTGCTTCTACTTAAATCTTAGAGCACTTATAAAAGAACTGAATCCCCGGTTTCATACAACACATACTTCAAAAATGTCTGGACAGTTGTTTAACAGGAGAAAAGGATAGAAATATTCAAATAGCTATGTTAGACAGAGGGAGAACTTCGAAAGTACACATCCGAGAACAAAAAGGGTGACAATTTTCGGTCATCTTTGATCGCGTATCCGTGAATCTCGTTTTTAGGGTTCCGCAGTCAACAAGGAACCCTTATAGTTTGTCCGTCAGTCTGTCCGCGGATTAACTCACAGACTATTAATACTAGAAAGCTGTAATTTGGTATGATTATACATATTAATCACCCCGACAAAGACGTAGGATAAAATCTTGAAAAAAAAATTATGGTACCTCCCCTACATGGAAAGAGGGGGTGAATTTATATTTGCCTACGTACCCTATTTTGTGGGGTAGCGTTGAATAGGTATTTAAAACAACTGAGGGTTTGCTAAAACCATTTTTTGAATCAGAGTTCGGTTTGCGAAATATTAGGCTTTAAAGTGCTAATTTTTGTTCGAGTTACTTATGTGGCTCAATCTTCCCTGTGTGTGTGTGTGGAGAGAGCAAAGAGTTTCTATAATTACGTATCCATAGCGACATTGTGTGTCACGTCAATTGTCCCACATTTGAGTATGGCCATACGGCCCACTCATCATGGGTTGTGTAATTCTCAGCTACAACTTTGAATGTGTTACTTGCCTCCATTTCTCCGTCGACTGGTGAAAACAGTCGAGAGGTGAGACATTTTGTCTCTAGATATACAAACTGTCGGTGACTCAACCGGTAACGAGTCGGTCCTTCTAACCAGAGGTACCGGGTTCAAATCTGGACGGCCAATGTACCAATGAGTTTTTCAAAAACTTACGTACATATACTTACCGATTGCTTTAACGGTGAAGGAAAACATCGTGAGTAAACCTGCACACGCCTGCGAAGAAACTCGCAGGTTGTGTGTGAAGTCGACCAACCCACACTGGGCCCGCGTGGTCGTCTAAGGCCTGATCGCCCTAATTCAGGGTAGGCTCGAGGCCCTCGGTGGGGACGTATATGAGCTGATATGATGATAGAAACTGGAAGAGTGGCTCAGCAGTGGCCACGTGATGTGTTGGTTGTGAGACGAATACGAGCAGCTATTCTCCATCGCAGGTCCGCACCGAGGACGTGGAATGCGAGGAGTTCACGAAGCTAAAGTACAAATGCACGGACTGCATCCTGAGCTTCAACTCGGAGAAGCTGATGAACGACCACATGAGCGGCAAGCATCGCTCGGTGAGTTCAACATTTCCACAGATAATATTTTATGGTAATCTGTTAACACCATAATTTTCGATATATCTAAAAACTTTTAGATACAAGCTTTAATTTACAAATAATTTTAATTATTTCTTATTCTTCTCAGCAAACCCTTCCATTTGATACAAATATTATGGGGGTGCATAAAAAAATAACTGGTCCGCCGTATTGAATTTAGAATTACGTCACTTAGCTAACTTAGCATGCATTATGGTCCAAACTTAACGTGTATGCAAAATTTCAGCTCAATCGAAAACCGGGAAGTGGTTGTAATTTAGCTTCCAAGATTTGTGCCAAACTAACACGGCAAATTAATATAAGACTTGTAATAATTTTGAACAAAAAAAAAACGACTTCAAACAGGACACTATCTACTAACCTCGATTTCTCTAGGATGCCACTATCAGATCCTGGTTTCCTTATCATGGTACCACTGTTGGTATATCTCCTTTCCAATAAAAAAAGAATCATCAAAATCGGTTCATAAACGACGAAGTTATCCGCGAACACACACATAAAAAAAATATACGGCCGAATTGAGAAACCTCCTCCTTTTTTTGAAGTCGGTTAAAAAGACAATGTTCGCTGTGAAGTCGTGGTATTGGATGGGTAGAGATTTACCAACGGAATAACTTGCAGCTAACGCCATCTCGTTGTTTGTAGGGGAACAACATAAAGACATAAGTAACTCCACTGCTAAGCAATACTCCTGTTTAAAACCGATGCTAAAGCAAAGTATATATATTATTACTAACATACAGTATGGACACTCCCTGCCGCTCTCTAGATTGCGACCTCACCCCCTCGTCACCCGGATTGGTACAGATTGGTTACAGTTTAGTCGTCGAACGTATAGGATTTCGACGCCATTTTGTTTATTCCGTCATTAATTTTTTGAAATGTCATTTCTGACTTGCTGTATGAAGTGTCCAGGGTGTGGCTAAAGTTTGATATTTTTATTCTTAAGAGGATCGCCTTACCTAACTAGTTAGTTGGGGGTAGGCTGTTAACGTGAAAGGGCTAAACAGATCTAGATATTTGGCTCTCAGAGCATGCCCTACTAGAATAACAAAAGAAAATATATTATCCTACTAATATTATAAATGTGTAAGTTTATATGTATGCATGGATGTTTGTTACTCTTTCACGCTTCAACCACTGGACGGATCGGGATGCAACTTGGCACACATATAGGTTAGGTCCTGGATTAACATATAGGCTACTTTTTATCCCGATTTCTTAACTGGTGCCCGTGGGATAGCTATTAACTCTCTCTTCTTTGTTAATTTATGTCACGTCGCAATGAAGCGAAGGGTTGACGTGCTAATTAATACTGATTATCTAATTGCCTACTAATTAGCATAGCCCGACATAGTTCCCAAGGGATCTAGAGTTAACTCAATTCCCACGCTCGACAACACGACAGAAATAAAAACTATGTTCACGCGAAAACTAACTAACGCTCGCGAGCCACTGCGCACCCTCGAAGACAGTCATAGAAACTATGTTCAAGCAAGCGAAGCCGCTGGCAAAATCTAGTTTTAAATATGTGTGTATGTTTACGTAATTGTCAGAAATCCGATGAGTGCCAACAGTGCGACGTGTGCAGGAGCTATTTCCTTACCAAGGACAACCTGTCGGTGCACCGCTCGCTGCACCTGCAGGCGTTCCGGTGCAGGGAGTGCGCTTTCTGCACGTGCCTGAAGAGGGTCATGCAGAGGCACGTGAAGACGCACGGAGGGGAGGAGGAAAGCTACGAGTGCAATGAGTGTAATAAGATTTTTAGGTGAGCCTTTGCCATTTAAAACTTTTATGTAATTTTTTTGAGTCACTACACATTAATATTTTGAATTACTACATAATGAAGTACCGTACCGTAAAAGGTAAAAACGGACCATTATAGGATCGCTCGTGTGTCTCCAATTTGCTCGGAAACTACTTGACCGATTGAGTTGATATTTGGTACACATATGTAAGTCAGTGACCCAAAGACGGACGTGTATTGTAAATTAATGAATTTTAAACATGGGGGCCACTTGTGGAAGGTAAATTTGATTATTTTTTTAAATATGTTGTGTGACCTATCAAATGAATGTAATTGTTGTGAGAATCTCAAATATGTTTAAATTTTTTATATAATTTTAAGATATATAGTTTTGAAGTGATTTAAGAAAATAGGCAAAAATTTACCAGTCATTTCAGCGCCATTTTTACGAAATAAATAAACTATTATTATTATTATATTATTATTATTCTTCTACTTTGCGTGGCGATAACAAATTAAATCATTCCAGCCCAGAACTTAGCCACTTCGACTGCACTATTTGTGGCGTCCATTAAGTCCTGCTGCGAACAGGTGACAGGGCAGGCAGGACAGGAAACTAAATGAGCCATGGACTGCACCGCTCCACACACACAGTCCAAATTTGGGTTTTCCGAGAGTCCCCACCTGAACATGTTCTCCTTGCTCCGGCCGACCTGAGTCCGAAGTCGATTTAAAGACTTCCAGATCGGCCATGGTAATACATGTCCAGCCGGTAGACTCTCAGAAAGCGGGACAAAGGGGTCAGGAAGCGGTGTTCGAGCACGCCACATGTTGCATCTCGCTTGAGAAGGCTGAGTTGTGATGGGGTCGACATGTTTTAAAAAGCTTTTCCGACTTTTTAGCCTTTGCGGCGGTAGCTCGTGCCCATGTAGGGGATGCCGCATGTCCTCATCCAACGTGGCCCTCTCTCGCGAGCTTGCAATGGCTCTGCGAACAACTGGCGGCGCTATGCCAGCCAGTGGATACAGCAACTTCACCGGCGTCGGCTTCAAACATCCAGTAATAATCCGGCAGGTTTCGTTTAAGCCTGTATCCACAAGCTTGGCGTAAATAGAGCGGCCCCATACGGGGCACGCGAATTCGCCGGCAGACAATGCTAGCCGCAGTCCTGAAGTTCCCAGCACTTTCGGCGTAGCTCCCCACTTAGTACTTACCAGACGCTGTAATAGGTTGTTGCGGCAGTGCAGCTTTCGTTATAGGCCCTCACAATTCTTTTTGAAAGTGAGGGACCTGTCCAGTGGAACGCCGAGGTATTTGGGGGAAGGGTTATGAGTGATGGTCACTCCACGCCAGGAGATCTTGAGCTTATGTCCCGCTTGTGCATTGCGTAGATGGAAAACGCACGACTCAGTCTTGGTTGGGTTAGGCTTGAGCGAGTTCTCATCATAGTACTGGCCTAAACTGTTGAGAGCTGCGGTGAGATTATTCTCAACTTCGTTCGACCTGGTCGATTGGGACGTAAGCGCAAGATCGTCCGCGTACAGAAAGCGGGAGGTATTTAGGCTAGATGGTTGGTCGTTGGTATAAATATTGAACAATATTGGGGCCAGTACGCTGCCCTGGGGAAAACCATTTTTTGTGCCCTCCAACGACTTACGTCTTTGAGAAGGTGAACCTGGAAGCGACGATTGTGGAAAAGCTCTCGGAGAATATTATCCAATTTTATATCTGCGGTCATAGTCTCCACCTTCTACAGCAGTCGCCTCAGATTAACTGTGTCATAGGCCGCCGAGAGATCGACAAACACAGCGCCCGTCACCATTTCTTTCTCAAAACCATCCTCGATTATTATTATAACTCCAGTAGTGCGTCGGAGCTGACACACACAATTTTTTTTACTGCACATTTTGAGTCATTTGACATTAGGCACATTGAGACACTAATACACACTAAAAGATTAGCAAGTTGAAGTAAAAGTTCCTCTCTTTACATCGCTCGCTTCATCTACAAGCGTTCAGATGTACTCGCTCAGATATATTTTTTTATCTAGCTGTGAGAGCTATGACTAGTGCATAGTGTACTGAAGGTGGTGGGAGGTTTTGCTGTAGTTAGACAGTTAGACGAACAATTTACTGCCATTTGTGTCCTTATCGTTTTGAATCACTTGACATTTAATTCGATATTTGAAATAACTGCTCATTTGGAAACTAAACGATTGTTGACCTCTCAAGACTCCAACATCCAATGTTGACCTCTAAAGACTCCAACATCCAATGTTGACCTCTCAAGACTCCCACATCCAATGTTGACCTCTCAAGACTCCAACATCCAATGTTGACCTCTAAAGACTCCAACATCCAATGTTGACCTCTCAAGACTCCCACATCCAATGTTGACCTCTCAAGACTCCAACATCCAATGTTGACCTCTCAAGACTCCAACATCCAATGTTGACCTCTAAAGACTCCAACATCCAATGTTGACCTCTAAAGACTCCAACATCCAATGTTGACCTCTCAAGACTCCAACATCTAATGTTGACCTCTCAAGAATCCAACATCCAATGTTGACCTCTCAAGACTCCAACATCCAATTTTGACCTCTCAAGACTCCAACATCCAATGTTGACCTCTCAAGACTCCAACATCCAATTTTGACCTCTCATGACTCCACCGAAGTACACATATTTATTTTCCACGTATTATAACACAAATGGTACGTTACTTGCAGTACAAAATCGAAGCTGTCGTACCACAAGAACGTGTGCCACCAGGACAAGCCGCAGTGCGACTGCTGCGGGAAGGTTTTCGCCAACAAAATTACTCTCAAGTACCATCTCAAGTGAGTAAACTTCAACAATAGTACATTATTGCTAAGCAACTTATGGTCGGGTAAAGGAAAACATCGCGAGGAAACCTGCACACGCCTGCGAAGAAACTCGCAGGTTGTGTGTGAAGTCGACCAACACGCAGTGGGCCGCGTGGTCGACTAAGGCCCTATCGGCCTAATTCAGGGTAGGCTCGAGCCCCTCGGTGGGGACGTGTATGAACTGATGCGACGATGGTCAGGTATGAGTTTGACGCCCGGGGGGCTAAGAGACCTGAAATTGCCATTTTCGCCGAGGCATGGTGCTTTTCTCAAAAATGCAAGGAAATTGTCGAAAATTAAACTCAAATCGAGATAAACTTTTGTGTTTCCTTATAGAATCAACCGTAATGTAAGAGTACTACTATCAAAAACTGGATTAAAACCTCCATATTAATTAGTAGACTCATATTATTTTAGAACTACTGGAGGCTGCAGCCAGACAAGCGAAGAGTTATTCAATTCAATTCAATTCCTTCATTGCAATAAATGTGGTACAAATAAGATATTTTAAAAAGAAAGAGAACAAAGATCAGCACATTTAGTCAATACAATAACAAAAAAAGTAAGTATTTACAAGTCAGAATATTGGTAATCAAGGTTATTTAAAATATTCCATACTTAAATTACATTATATTACACATGTCAACTTTACATAAAAATCAATAGAACATAACAATGAAATAAAAAGAAAGTAATAAGTATGTAAATCATTTTAAGAGATTGTCATATATTATTGTAATGTCGAATTAATAAACTCTGTTACAGAATAATATTTTTTCAGTTTTAACCAGCGCTTTAATTTTACTCGAAATGATGTCAAAGGTAAATCTTTAATGACATGGGGCAACGCATTATATATTTTAACACACATAACATAAAAATTTCTGGCATAAACATCAGTTCTGGGATTTGAGTCGTATACCAATCTATGGGGATCTCTAACGGAACGTGCATGTACATCTCTTGTTTTTTGTAAACAAGTGGTTATTTCTCTTAAAGAAGTTAGCTAATTCATAGATGTACATGCATGGTACCGGCAGCACATTCAATTGCTCAAACAGGGGTCTGCAGGGTTCATCTGGTGCCACTCCACATATGGCCCGTACATATTTTTTCTGAGCAATTAAAGCTTTCTTAGAGTCCGTACTGTTGCCCCAAAGCAGCAGACCGTATGTCAGAGTAGAAGTTACATACCCATGATACGCAGTCAATATGGTTTCTCTCGACGTTATTTTACGGAGTCTACCTACCTAGTAAGTAAACATAGCTGTTAATCCTATTGCAGACCTTTTCTATGTGAGCCTTCCAGTTACAGTATCTATCTACTATAACACCCAGGAATTTTGTCTCATTAAGCTGTTCGAGATGTTGGCCACTATATACAAGATTGAGAGAATCGATTGATTCGCCGTACTTTGAGAACTGGACATATTTTGTTTTCAAGCGACTTCCAAAAAGGAGGAGGTTCTCAATTCGTCTGTATGTTTTTTTATGTTTGTTACCTCAGAACTTTTGACTGGGTGAACCGATTTTTATGATTCTTTTTTTATTTGAAAGCTAGTGCTTCCCGTGTGGTCCCATATAAATTTTATCAAAATCGGTGTAGTAATTTAGTAGAAAATTAACAGAAACAAAAATAATAATGCAAAAATGTACTAATTTGTTGCGATGGTAGTCGGTTTTTTAACGTGTTTAGCGTTTTCAGTTATGTTCACGTTGAATTGCAAATTATTGTTATCTAACCATTTTGCTATAGAATCAATAGTCCCATTAATATGTAACTTGCAATCAGTTACGTCAGTACTTTTTCTGAGGTTCCTACTACCGAAATATCGTCAGAAAAAATAATACAGTTAATCATCATCAAATCAGCCGAAAAACGTCCACTACTGGACAAAGGCCTCCCCCAAGGATTTTTCACGACGACCGGTCCTGCGCTGCCCGCATCCACCGGCTTCCCGCGATCTTCACCAGGTCGTCGGTCCACCGCGTGGGAGGCCTGCCTACGCTACGTTTTCCGGTGCGCGGTCGCCACTCGAGAACTTTACTATCCCAACGGCCATCTGTTCTACGAGCTATGTGCCCTTCCCACTGCCACTTCATTTTAGCGGTTCTGTGAGCTATGTCGGATACTTTTTCTCCTGCGGATCTTCTCGTTTCTGATTCGATCACGCAGAGAAACTTCGAGCATAGCACGCTTCATTGTCCTTTAGGTGACCTTGAGCCTTCTTATGAGGCTCATAGTAAGCGACCATGTCTCAGTTCCGTATGTCATCACTGGCAACACATACTGGTCAAAGACCTTAGTCTTGAGACACTGCGGCATTTGGGACATGAAGATATTGCGAAGCTTCCTGAACGCTGCTCAGCCGAGTTGGATTCGTCGATTGATCTCTTTCTTGAAATTGGACCTGCCTAGCTGGACTGTTTGTCCCAGTTATACATATTTGTCAACAACTTACAGTGTAGAGCCTCCCAACATTTAGAGGGGTGGATGCGACACAGGCATTAAACATTCGTCTTGTCCATGTTTATTTTAAGACCCACTTGTTGAGAGACTTTACTGAGGCCATCGAGCATTGTGCTTAGGTCTTCCATAGTTCCAGCCATGACCACGATATCGTCAGCGAATCGGAGGTGGGTTATGTACTCGCCGTTGATATTGATGCCTAATGCACCCCAGTCCAGAAGCTTGAAAACATCTTCCATGGCGACGGTGAATAGTTTCGGAGATATAACTTCTCCTTGTCTCACCCCTCGCTGCAACTGGATTGGTTTCGAGTTCTGATCCTGGAGGCGAACCGACATGGTGGCGGTTTCATACAGACACTTCAACACCTCGATGTATCGATAGTCAATTTGGCACCGCTGGAGTTAATGCCAAGATGATATTAAGAACAGGTGCGAGTTTATGCGACGTTTCATAACGTTCGACGAGGATTCACCACTTTACACCTGAGATCAAATAGCAGTTTAAACATTAGACTAAAGTGGTGAACCCTGTCCAAAGAAAGCTAAGACAAAATTATCGGCCGGCAAAGTGTGGCAACTGTTTTCTAGAATGCTCGTGGAATAATATTTGTGGATTACCTCGACAAGGGAAAAACGATAAATATGGCCATACAGGGCCATATTATGCAAATTTGCTACAAAAATTAAACGATGAAATCAAGGTTTGTCAAAAAAAAAAATGTTTCATCAAGACAGCGCCCCAGTTCATACAGCGTCAATTACAGTGGTCAAATTGCATGAACTGCACTTTGAACTATTGCCAGGGTGGGGCAGATTCGCCAGACTTGGCCCCATTTGTTCCCAACCTACCAATAATTCAAGTCCACGGCACGAGTTATCGGGGTCGGGCATGAGATGAGACCCCAAAATGCATGTTTCCAGATTCAAAAAAGGCGAGCACAGTGTTTAGATTCTTTCTTTATTGGAAACTAGCTGTTGCTCGCGGCTTCGCCCCCTTTGATATAGAGAGTGAGCGGGTTTTTTTTAAGCCTATCCATCCATCCTGAAATTCCATTGTAACTATTGGTGAACGAACACAAAGTTGAATAGAAGCTTCTATTAAAAATAATTGTATGTTATCATACTGAACAACTCAACTTTTGCTTTCCAGTAACTTAGTGCCTCAGAACAAGGACGAGAAGCCGAAGGAGAAGCTGTACATTCCGTGCAAGGGCTGCAACAAGGTGTTCCACTCGAAGAAGAGCTACAGGGCTCATGTGTGAGATATTTATCGTATTTCCTTAAATAAATAGCCATCTTAATTATTTTTGAAAATATTTTTTTTTCGAATCTTGTAACGTGTATATTAGAAATGCAACTAATAGTGATTTGGCTGAATACCGAATGTCCGGCGGTGCTATCGGCCGAAGCGCCGAATATTCGGAGGAAGATCTGTACATTTCACGCGATCATCGCATGTTTCGGTGCGGATTTTTGCCTCGTTTGCGAGCAGATCGTGTCACGGCCCGCGGCACGCTTTGTTTACGTTTTTTAACCGACTTCAAAAAGGAGGTGGTTCTATGTTCGACTGTATACAGTATAATGTATGTATAATGGGACATGTCCATTGTCACCAAATCAGGATCTGATGATGGGATCCCAGGGAAATCGAGGGCAACCCTCAAATTTTAGAGGCACTTATTACGTGATTCATATTATGTTTTCTAAAGCTATTAAAATACTTGGGTATGTTAGTCATCATCTCATGGTGGTAAGCTGATGAAGAAAGGTTAGGTTAACTGACGGTTAGGAGAAAATTCTTTCAATATTATACATAGATATATACGTAGGTATGCATAGACCGATAGTTGTATTCTTTCAGGTTATTCAGATGAGCTGATGATGGACGATTCAACTCCTTAACTTTCATGCTGCTGAGATGATGATGGAAGCCACAGGGCTCTGTATCTGTTAATGAAACACATGTATTATGATTTGATAATTCCTATTGGTGCGTAGGTGATTGGGTTTGACGTTGTGAGAAAGATAGCATTATCATTTATCACTAAAAATAAAGAAAATAAAAATAAAAGTTTAAAAAACTAAAAACCGACATTAAAATGAAATTCAATCAAAAGTATGAAATAATTTTATTATACTTAAATACACAACATTAACCAACAATAACGAAATTAAAGTTGGGTACGATTTAAACTAGGGGCTTAAATTTTTTTTTGAGGTCGGTACCAGCAAGCCATCGAATCTAAAACATTTGATACGTAAGTAACTGTTTGCTGTTTGTCATCACAAATTGTGTTTGCTTTTGATAAAAAGTGTTTTTACAATTACTAACAATTTAAAATTGCTGCAGTAATTAATAAAAAGTTTGCCATTTGACAATGTTAGACAATTTACAGTAGTGTCTAGAGGTATAGTGAAAAAATATTATGTGAGGCAGTCGTTATCTACGAGGAGAACACAATGGTCTGCTGCCAGGACATGCAGAGAAACAGGTTTTTATTCACCACAGTCTTTCACTGATCAATTTCAAATATTAAATACGAGCCCTTGCCCGCGGCTTCGCCCGCAAGGATATCGTGCGTCTCGCGAGCGTGGACATGAGTTTTCTCCACATCCCTCGGGAACTATATCGGGCTAATCTGATTAGCAGTCTGTGTCACTTCCCACCCCTTCAACCAGTTCTATACAATAAAATCACTTTCATCCGTTGCGACGCCGACGACGTGCGTGCGCGAGCGTGGAAATGAGTTTTCCCCAGATTGTTTCTTAGTAGTAAGATTTATTTTTTATTCTCTTGTTGTATTAGATTTCGCTCTTTAAGGAACGTCACATTATTCTTTCTTACGGAGGTGGGCGTTAGTAACTGCGACACAGTCCTCGACTGATGCAGTTGCTATCGTATATATAATTTCCAAATAAATATTTTTTGATTTGATTTGACTTTGTGCGTGGAAATGAGTTTACCCTAGATCATTCGGGAACTATGTCAGGATATGCTTATTAGTAAATTGTGTCATTTCCCACCCACTCAATCATCTCCGTGCAAAAAAACAACCCATTGTGTTCCGTTGCAATGTTAAAGAAATTAACAAAAAAATATTATTTTTTCGGTTTCCTCAGGAACTGCATCGGACTATGCTATTAAGGATAATATTAGTAAGGATTACAATTCAATCAAAATAAATAAATATTTTTATTCATTAAATTCTGTCAAATATTCGGCCGAATACCGAATATTAATAGCCGAATACCGGATAGTGACCGAATATTCGTTGCATCTCTAGACTCTATTTGTTTTTATTTCGCGCAGTGTAATTCACAACGGCATAACGTACCCGTGCCCGATCTGCGGCAAGCTGTTCCAGTGGAAGCGCAACCTGGCGCGCCACCAGCGGAACCACCGCGAGCGCGCGGCGGGCGCGCGCCACGAGTGCCGCGACTGCGGCAAGACGTTCGCCAGCCGGGACTGCTACGCGAACCACATGCGACTGAGCAGGAGACACGTGCCGGAGCATGCTTATCCGTGAGCCCCCCTCCTTTATCATTTGGTCGAAAATTTTAAGATCAAAATGTTATTTAGACGATATTTGTCGAATGTTTATATGTCCCGCGACTGAGCAGGAGACACGTGCCGGAGCATGCTTATCCGTGAGCCATCTTTTGTCGTTTGGTCCAAAATTTTAAGATCGAAGTGTTATTTAGACGATATTTGTCGAATGTTTATATGTCCCGCGAACCACATGAGACTGAGCAGGAGACACGTGCCGGAGCATGCTTATCCGTGAGCCCTCTTTCGTCATTTGGTCGAAAATTTTAAGATCGAAGTGTTATTTAGACGATACTTGTTGAATATTTTATATGTCCGTAAGTATTGTCATTTCGTCAAATGATCGCTTGGTTGAATATGTTCTTTACCTTTTCGTAAATGTTTGTAAAAATGTGTAATTTGGTGGAGATGACAAAAATATTGGCATTTTCGATAATGTATAGCCAAAATGGATCCATTGCGAGAAGCGGCAAGCGGTAGTCACGCGTGTGTCGATATTGATTTTTTTATTTATTATTGATCAGCCCTTGGCATCATCTCACCCGATGGTAAGTGACGATGATGGCGCAGGTGGAAGCGGGCTTACCAATATGGGGTATATAGCGCAATGGCTACCTTATCTTCATGCCGGAATCTACTGTTAATTAACATTGATTTTTGGTGGCAACACTTACAGTTGTTGGTAGCTAGCCAGGCGGGCTTATAAAATGCCCTACCACCTGAGTGTTACAAAGTAAGATCCCACTGGTAATCGAACCGGTAGCCTCCTGGTGGAAAGTGAATGGACTAACCATTACGCCACGGAGAAGGTGACTCGGGATTGTTACGTCAACCATATGAGGCTGTGTACGAAAGAACTCTACTTCTAACCTAATTAAATTGCCACCACATAGCCTGCGAATCTGTAGTAAGACCTATTGTATCATTTTCGAAAATTGTAACATGTGTTAAGCAGAAAATTTTTGCTTGAAAGTTGTATATTTTTGGTCGAAGTTGAATGTTTAATGGAGTCACTTTAATAAAATTTGGTTATTGTGTCACTTTAATCTTAGGATTGCAGTTTATAGTCGATAAAATTTAGTCTTAAATTACGTTATTTATTATCGACAACTGCTATCAAAAATTACGTTTCATCTAATCATGGCACCGCGTACCGGAAGACGAAGCGCAGGCAGGCCTCCCATTCGGTGAACCGAAGACCTGGTGAAGGTCGCAGAAAGCCGCTGGATGTGAGTAGCGCAAGACCGGTCGTTGTGGAAATTTTTGAGGAAGGCCTTTTTCCAGCAATGGATGTCTTTCGGCTGATATGATGATAATGATGAATCATATTACTGTTTCGTTATTTTCTTTATACCATTTTAACCTCCTCCGTGGCGTAATGGTTAGTCCATTCGCTTTACACCAGGAGGTCGCAGGTTCGATTCCCGGTGGGTTAACTTGTAAGACTCGGTTTGGTTGGTGGTAGGGCATTTTCTAAGCCCGCCTGGCTAACTACCACCATCTTATCTAAATCTTGCCGCCAAACATCAGTGTTAACAAGATTGATGTGTTCCGGCTTGAAGATAAGATAGCCAGTTCCCCATTGCATTGGGGAATCTTGGTAAGCCCGCTTCCATCTTCGGCATCATCGTCACTTACCATCTGGTGAGATGATGCCAAAGGGCTTACCACTTGTGAATTTAAAAAAAACATTTTGCTCATTATTCTTCTTGTTTTTCTATTGCAGCCACGAATGCAATTACTGCGGCAAAAAGTTCGCGACAAAATGGTGTATGGTGGACCACATCGACTGGGACCACTTGAAGCGGATCAAGTACCAGTGCAGCGTCTGCTTCAAGGTAACTGATCCGAAACACATTGATACTGCTACAAAGTAAATTCGGATTTAGATTTCATATGTACGTTTATCCGACGCTCTCGCTGAAGGAAAACATCGTGAGGAAAGCTGCACACGCCTGCGAAGAAATTTTAAGTTTGTGTGTGAATTCGACCAACACGCACTGGGCCCGCGTGGTCGATTAGGGCCCGATCGCCCTAATCTAGGGTAGGCTCGAGCCCCTCGGTGGGGACTTATGTGAGTTAATGCGTGATGCACTTAGATTGTTTACTACTTAATAACTTGCATAAAACACATTGTCAGGAAAATCTCGTAAATTGAGCTTTACAAATAATCAACATTTCATTCGTTCTTTCAGCGAATGAACGATTGAATAATTTTGCCACAGCTATTCGTGCTTGCACATCATTCGTTTATTTCATTCGTCCAAACGTTTATCGACCACCGTAACTCGTCACAAATAATGAACTCGTAAAACACAACCTGACATGGTTTTTGTATCTGTGTGAGTGCAGTAGTGCACACCGATAGCGTAAGTCTAAGTAAAGCGACAACTACTTTGCGCGCGCGCCGTACTAACTTACTTATCTGTGGCCTCCGCCATCGCATTTCACCCTCTCTCCTCGAATGCGAAAACCATGTCAAAACTATTTACCTCAATGTGATAATAATAAATAAATTGTACAGCCACGCTGTGCATACTTTCTCGCGTAGCCTCCGCCGTCTGGCGTAGTCGGGAATACACAAAACAACAAAAAATATTACGCTTAGCTTTACTTCGTTTATTTTAGCAAAAAGTTATTTTACATGTGGCACTTTTTCAAAACAAAATTCAAAATGTTTCTCTCAACATTTATAGTGTGTTTAGTATTATGTTAGTATATATGTGCTTCCTACTTACATCAATTACTAAGTGACAGCAACTTAATTTTTATAACTTTACTTGCATCATGTACAATTCATTAAATCATTCAAAGTATCATTTTTTATAAAGTGTACACCATAAAAACCTAAAGAAGATGAGTTATATAACATTTGACTTGAAACAAAGAGAATCGAACAAACGTTTGAAAATTGATATTTGTTCGTGAAGTTAGCTCTTATGGTCCTTTGCTCGCTATTCACATCGCGTGATATGTCCAGTTGTCCACGCCAAAGATGACATAATATTACGGACGTAAAATATATTGAAATATATTATATATATATATATATCTTCCTAATTCTGGGTAGGCTCGAGACCATCGGTGGGAACGTATATGAGCTGACGTGATGATGAAAATATATTCGTCGATCACCTCCCCTGCGAACACCTTCCCTGCGAATTTAACGTCCTCCGCGAGTTAGTTGTGTAGTTGGTTATACTGTGTGGGCGATTGCCACTATTACACCGTTACACTGAGGAGTAAAAGATTTATATTTGAGTGACGCATCTTTACGCCAGTTATATTATGTCAATATTGCTCATGTCATGCCTAGTAATAATAGGTCACTTTGGTCATGCATCGTCATCTCTCATGTGCGCCCGAGTGCTTAAATGCGCATCAAACTTGGCAGCACTGCTAACTACTGTCAAGATCAATGCAACTGTTTTTACGCGATCTTTCTAATATTTTAATCACACACTTATATTAATAATGTTAATACATAATTATAAAAAAGAAGTAGAGTGTCATAAAACGAAGTATCGTAGCAATAAAAAGAGGTTAGATTTGATGAAAATTTTACGAATAATTTGGGTTTGTATAGGAGGTATGTACCTTATTTAGTTTTTTCTGGAATAATATAGTAGCCAGTGCAGTGTGCAGTAAGCCACACAAACAAACATTTATTTAATTTTCTAGTTTTTAAACTCCGTTATTTAAGGCAATCGATTCCCATCAAAACCTTCACTTCAATATTTTTGCCATCAAAAAAAAGATAAACTAATAAAATATTTTACTTCAATTGTTGAAGCGGTCGTACTTCAGGTGACTTGGTTGGCTGGCTCGATAACGCATGTTAACTTACCTGAAGCATGGTCATTACCTCAATGACTTTGACTGTTAGTGCCATTTTCCACGGCCCTTTTCTTGTCCACTAGATGGCAGTCGTTAAGCCGTGTCAGGTGCCTTATCATCATCATCATATCAGCCGAAGGACGTCCACTGCTGGACATAGGTTACTTTAGTTCTCCTGCGGATCTCCTAGTTTCTGATTTGATCACGCATAGAAACTCCGAGCATTGCACGGCTTATATGCACTTAAAAAAATTCTGATAGTGGGGTCTGCCACCAGCCCTGCAACCTCCACCAACAAGGACAGACCCCGTGTGTGGAGTACGGCCTAGCCTTCCCGAGTTTGGGCAGAGACCCGTGCCCCGGCAGTAGTTACCGACGAACCAACTCAATTTGTAGATATATATTTGAATGATAGATAGATAAACCGTTTATTCACCGACCAGGCACAAAAAAAACTATAAGTAAAAGGTTGGTAACAATAAAGTAAAAAAATGAAGATTACACCACTAAGACTAACTTATAGCTACTTACTAATAAATACAATAAAATTGCAGTAAGTGCCAGGCCAGTGAAAAGGTCCTGGCTCAGCATACGTTATAGGTAAATGCCCATAACGCTGATATTCTGCCAGGGCCCGCACCAGTCTGGAATGCGTTTGAAATGTCATTAATATTGTTGTCGGATGTGTGCACAGCCATTCAAGACGGCCAAGATAATGGTGGCGCACCTGAACAACATACACGAGGGCAAGCGGAGCCGCGAGCCCGACGGGGAGCACCTGTGCGAGATCTGCGGCAAGTCCTACAAGGTACCCTTCAGCTGTGAATGTGCGGATATTATCTATGGCCCGAAATTGTTAACCAACGGCCGGTTTCGCCTTTTTCCTTTTCGTACTTAGCGGACACACTGCCGTGTGATGTAGGTCCAGGATCTAGATCCTTTAATCTCCATAAAAAGCCATGAAGTTGTTTCGATGCTCCTAAGAAAAAAAAATTAAAGTGAAACTTATTACATCGTCTCGATTTTTTTCCTCTGTGTGTCGCGTGACGGTCGGTATAATCGTTTCGTCCTCTGTACCGTAGCACCAAGACGAGAGCAGACATGATCGTTTCGTGCTCTATAAATGTCTATAATGTGAAAAAAAGTTTCACTTTTACCGTGGTTTCATAAAACCACACACTCTTTTTTTCTACTTTCGAGCCTGTTGTTTTTGAGCCAAATCTGCTAGTTTTACTAGTGTATTGCTTTTACTGGTGAAGGTGTACTGTTGAGTAATTTCCCTTGGTCAAACTTAAACGTATTTTGGGTAATTTTCACACGCCATCATTGTTTTTAGGGGCTCTCTCGTCTGTTCGACGTTTAAAGGGTTATATCTCTTGAACCATTATAGGTACCCAGTTAAAACTTTTACCAAATATGTGTTTGGTGTTAATATGGAGTATTTACTAACAAATAATTAAAATTACAAAGAGTAGAAAAATTAAGGGTGGTCGCAATACAAGGAACGTGTTTTTTAACATTATCGAAGTGAATACTTCTTTAGGTGCATTGGTAATTTTTTTAAGATGGGGGAAAAACCATTGAACTCGTGACCCTTACCGTTACCTGTTACCGTAACCGAACTTTTAAAGAATATTTTAACATGTCTGGGTACAAGCCCTTTAAGTTTTCACTTCTATCCGCACTCTTTTTTTTTTAGTTTTGCTCTATCGTTAAAACGGTAGGTAAGCGTGAAATTTGTTTTGGTCATAGTACAGTCAAAGTATATATATTAGTACTAACATACAGTATGGACACTGCCTGCCGCTCTCCAGATAGCGACTTCACCCCCTCGTCACCCAGATTGATACAGATGGTTACAGTTTGGTTGTCGAACGTATAGGATTTCGCCGCCATTTGTTTGTTCCGTCATTCGTTTTCTGAAATGTCATTTCTGGCCCGTTGTATGAAGTGTCCAGGGTGTGACAGTACCCTCGGTGCGCGAGTCCGAATCGCAACAGGGGATCAATACAGTATGGATGGACACTGCCTGCCGCTCTCCAGATAGCGACTTCACCCCCTCGTCACCCAGATTGATACAGATGGTTACAGTTTGGTTGTCGAACGTATAGGATTTCGCCGCCATTTGTTTGTTCCGTCATTCGTTTTCTGAAATGTCATTTCTGGCCCGTTGTATGAAGTGTCCAGGGTGTGACAGTACCCTCGGTGCGCGAGTCCGAATCGCAACAGGGGATCGGACTGCTAGTCATTTGAGTTACTTTTTATGATCTGTCAAAAACGACAATTTGTTCTAAAAATGTTTGAAATACCCACAAGTGACGTCATAGATTTTTAGCGTCATTGACGAACTTATTTTGTGAATTTGTTCAATTAAAAATTGAAGACGTGATCGAACAACAAAACAAACAAGGTTTTTTAAAACTTCAAGAGGAGAGCAATTTATTTTATTTTTTTATTTTATTTATTATCAGAAGGTACACAAACAGAAATGTAAGAATATACGTAACAACAATTCTTAGGTCATGAATAACTAAATACATTCCAATAACGTGTCCCGCAAATGGGTAACAAACAAATAAACAAAGGCAGGAAAATTTAGGAAATCATATTTCAGATTTTATATTTTAAAGCAGTCCGATCCCCAATTGGCCGGTTTTTTTTGGCGATATTCTGGATGTAAACACATTTGACCCAGTTTGATGGGCGTGAAATGTAATCGTACTTTTAGGTCTTCTACTCGAGATGGAAAAATGTTCTCTCTCTAATTGTGTGGCACAATTAACCGTGCTATCCAAGGGATAGACGGCGGTGGCCTGGTGTTGCACTTAGCATCACTCGCGGTCACGTGTAGGGTATTTAGATTTACACCTAAGGACGTGTGCAACGCGACCTTCATACACATCTGAAATCAGATGTGCAGGTTACGTCACGATGTTTTTCCTTCACCGTTGAAGCAATCGGTAAGTATGTACGTAAGTTTCGAAAAACCATTGTTACATTGGCCCTCCGGATTTTTACCCGGGACCTCTGGTTAGGAGGACCGAGGCGTTAACGATTGAGCCACCGACGCTTCTTTATTTTGTAGCACACACAATATTTTTAAGGTTGAACCGCACTACCGAGGCGCGGCGCGGCCTAACAATTTTTTTTTATTCACAATTGGTAAGCCCTTGGCATCATCTCACCTGATGGTAAGTGACGATGATGCCGAAGATGGAAGCGGGCTTACCACGATTCCCCAACGCAATGGAGAACTAGCTATCTTATCTTCATGCCGGAACACATCAATGTTTTAACACACTGATGTTTGGCGGCAAGACTTAGATAAGATGGTGATATGATAAATATTATTTGTTTGTTTGTTTGTTTGTAAACTCTTTATTGCTTTTAAAACAAATACATTAAATATTTAGACAAAAGAAATTACTTAATTACTTTATATGACCCAAACCGAGTTGCATCTCCGGTGTCGCCAGTGCGTTTACCTTGGCGGCGGCGGAGTGGCGCGGCGCGGCGAATTCTCCATACATTCCCTCTCGTATATCTACCAGATACGCTAAAACTACCAGGTTTATGATATAGCGTCCCCACTCACCGACCCTAAGGGTATACAGTGAGGGCCGCTATTCCTGCCAACACCATAAGGCGAAGGCAAGCACCAGTTGCGGTAGGTCTTGCCGCCAAGACGCTTGTCCGAATTCTCCATACAGTTAACTTTCTCTATTTCTCTCTATCAACCATTTAAATAGCTCGTTAAACATATTTTTGCCTTTTACATCCTTTATATTCTTTGGCAGTTTGTTGTATATTCTGATACACATATAGTAACTACTATTTAGATAGAGTGATGTCCTCGGATGATATTTAGCAGCTAGTCTATCCGGGTCTCTCTTGTTTCTAGGATTTATCTCTGAGGCAGTATTAAAGAGATTACGATTATTTCTTACCAGTTTGCACATTTCAAAGATATATAAAGATGGTAGAGTTAAAATGTTAAGTTTTTTGAATAAGGGCCTACACGTATCATAAGGGCCAACTCCGCATATAGCTCTGATGCATTTTTTTAACGATAACGATAACGAGACGATTGCACACGCCTGCGAAGAAACTTGAAGGTTGTGCGTGAAGTTGACCACCCCGCACTGGGCCCGCGTAGTCGACTAAGGCCCGATGGTCCTAATTTAGGGTAGGCTCGAACCCGTCGGTGGGGAGTATATGAGTTGATATAATGAGATGATTATGTATAGATATAATAATATATTTCTATGGGCCCTGTGACTGAATTAAAACTTAGCAAATAAAAAAATAACGTTAAAATCTGAGGATCCCATATTTATTATTATTTTATGTTCTCATTACTGTGTACGTACAATATAAACAGTAAGATTGATTGATTGATTGAAAACACTTTATTGCACAACATAAGAGAAAAAAAGGTACAATGATTAAGGAAGTTGTGCATATAGGCGGTCTTATCGCTAACAAGCGATCTCTTCCAGACAACCTTTAGGTGAAAGAAACATGAGAAATCATTATTGTGGGGTAGCAGTGGGCAATAAACAAATTCATAGAGAAAACATAATATGAAAATATAAATTTAATAAATATCCATTCTTAAACTACGTAATACACGTAAATATATAAGGTGTAACAAAATTAGCTGAAACTATTTTAACTGGTGCTTCTATCCATGAAACTGAACAACTTTCCCCATGAAACCCATAGTCAAATCGCAAAAAAAAATGGCTCTCCCATACTAACTCAATCAGCTAATCAGCCAACTTAGTACATTGGGAAGTTCAATTTTTTTTTTTCAGATTTGACTATGGGTTTCATGGGGAAAGTTGTTCAGTTTCATGGATAGAAGCACCAGTTAAAATAGTTTCAGCTAATTTTGTTAGACCTTATATAAGTAAATATAAATTATATAAACTAAAATAACAAAAATAATATTATTGTATACAATAGCGTTCCAAACGTCGGCACAACATGTCGTACGTTACAAGTTACGCCTCACCAACTATTCGTGCCCGCAGACAGTGAAGCGGCTGAAAGGGCACGTGTGGGCGATGCACACGAACCGCTCCAACACGAAGAGCTTCCGCTGCAAGCTGTGCCCCGCCACCTTCACGTGGCAGACCAGCGTCTACAAGCACGTCAAGATGATGCACGACAACAACAAGAGGGCCAAGGTACGGCTTGTCACTGTGACCCGTGTGTGTCTGTGTGTGTTCATCAGACGATCCAATGAGAAGAGCTACAAACGGCTGGATCTATAATACCATCATCATCATCTTATCAGCCCGAAGACGTCCACTGCTGGACAAAGGCCTCCCCCAAGGATTTCCAGGACGACCGGGCCTGCACTGCCCGCTTCCAGCGGCTTCCCGCGACCTTTACCAGGTTTTCCGGTGCGCGGTCGCCACTCGAGAACTTTACTACGGCTGTAGGGTGCGTGTTTAGGATGTGAAGGAAACTCGAGTCTTTGATAGAGAAAGTATATTATTTTGCTCAAACAGACGATAATATTCTTAATTAAATGCTTATTATATATGCTAACAGTGAATGCACCCGAACCGCGCGCTGCTCAAAAATGCACTGTTAATGCTATGCCGCACGGGCGGTGACGGCGGCGCGATACAGGGTGTTCGGTGCCCGTGCACCGAACATGCTCCCGAGGGCGGAAGAGAAAGATGCGCCTAATACATAATGATTCGAAAAATGCTTAGTGTCTAAAATGAATGTTTTTGAAAAATAGGCGACGTAGCCATGTCACACGCACTTACACTTGGCTGAATACGGTCAGCCTTGTTCTGGACTCGCGCACTGCTTACACTATCACTAGGCTGAATACGGTCAGCGTTACTCTGCTTTCGCGCACTAGCACTCACTTTACTGTTGATCGATTGTAGCTCGATGTCAGGAGAGATGACAGCGCGCCGGCGGCGCCGCTGCGTTCGCCAGCGCCACGCGCCCACCGCCGCGAGCACTACCACCGCCACCAACAATATGTAGCTGATGCTGTAATGATGCACATGGTGTGCTGATAAACTCGATCCCAAATCGACGATGCTACTTTCTTTCATTTTTTGTATTTGTTGTTTTAATTTTTGAATAGTGTTAGGCAACTCATCTGAGTCACTCATATTAAACTGGTTGATTGATTTCTCAGTTTTTGGGAGAATCTGTATAATGTGATTGATCTGATCAATAGAAATATCAAAATTTGATTTTAGTTCCATGGAATTTAGATGAGTTTGTCTTGAATGAATTGTGAAATCATTATCTTTTATCATGCACCCTTGCTCTAAAAAAATGATACCAGCTCCACTCAACTCGGCCATTCTGACTTGCTCTTCACAAATAATCCTGATTGCCTTTTTGTAGCAGTAGGAATAAAAGTACATCGAAGGTTCTGCTAATGAAATCCAAACGTTTATACATGGTGTTTTTTCAGTCTTGCATTGATTTTCATCTGGATTAAATTGACAAAAATTATTATCGCTCCGGATGCTATAAATTGGTTGCTGAATTTCACATAGATATTCCGTGCCTCTATTAATGCATGATCTTAGTTCATCGGTTGTGATTGGAAAATATGAACTCTTCTTAGATTAATGGCTGCTAACTCGGATAACGGTATGATTTTCAATATTTTATTTTCTACTTAATGCGGTATTGAGATCAGTCGGTATAGTTTGTAGCTATCTCTGCTTAAAAGTGGAAAAGTCACCTCAAATATAAAATATTTTTCAGTAACTCTTGCTTTGACCTTCAAAAGTTGATAAATATTTTTTAATTCTGCTTGTAAATTATCAACTGGTAATTTTAATTCAGTGGATAATTGGCCCGAAATAACGTTTAACTCTTTACGAAGTTGTCCAGGAGTTGGAAGGTTAAATTGTCCGCGGTAGACATCTGTAATAGTGTCTAGCAATGTATCTTGTATCCGTTTCAGATTTTCTAACATACTCATTGCTGTTATAGCTGATAATGTAAATTCCTGAGTCTGAGACACGATGTCCATCTCCATCTGTAGCTTACCCGTTTCTTTTGCTAAATAATTAAGATGATTGTTGATAGTTTTATGCTGCTTAGTCATTATTTCTTCTGTTCTTTTCAATAAATTTAATTCTGATTCCACTATCGATGTTTGATTTCTCCACAAGACTTCTAAATGCCTCTGATTTTGATTTATTAGGTCAATATCCTGTGCATACTTTTCTGCGAATCGCTCGTCCAATACGCCAAACAATTTGCTAGCTATATACCCTATTCCGTTGATAAGGCCTCTCCGTTGCCTTGTGACGTGCTCACTATAATGTTGCGTAAGCAACAGCTGGTTATAGTATTGGAGTTCCTTGTGCTCGTGGCGTAGCTGAGATAAGATCATGTTACAATGCAAGCTCATATGAATGTTATTGCAAGATTTATCTAAATAAGAAGATATTTTGTTTAATGCTGCAATCCCTTCCCAATACGGTGCCATGTCGTAGTACACAACTAAGGTCCATTTATCCCTTATTAACTGCATTTTGGCCAGAGGATCAAATTATAATGACTTATTGGTTCCGAATTCTGTAATGTTGTAACCGCCATGAACTTGCCCAACGATTGTCATGAAAAATATTAACGCCATAGCAATAGAGCTCAGTTTTGGTTTTCTTGGTCTCAAAGTTCTTATGTTACTTGATTCCTTTTCTATATTATTTTCATTTATTTTTGCTGATGCGTTCTCCTTTTTACTCTCATTACTGCTTGCTATCTTGCTCTCTCGCTCGCTCCCGTCACTTTCTTGCTTGCTGTTATTTAGAGGCAGAACTGATAATTTGACAACTGGTCGCTTCAAATAACCATTTTTTGTTTTTGGGGTGACTACCCTGATCAATCCATCTTTACCAGGATGAAGGTCTACTACCCTCCCCAGGGCCCATTTACCTGCTGGAATGTTATCTTCGTGTATAACAACCAAATCGTCATTTTTTAAATTTGGTTGAGGTCGCATCCACTTGCTTCTTGTGTTCAGTTGACACAGATATTCAGATTTCCATCTTTTCCATAGATCTTCAAATATTTTTCTTATACTTTTCTTTGTTAAATACCACCTTGTTCTGGCGTCTTTTTCAGTTTGAATGATGCTTGTTCCCGGCCTTCCTGTTAAGAAGTGTGATGGAGTTAGAAAATCGAGGTCATCGATGTCTTCCGAGATGGCACAAAGAGGACGTGCATTCATAGAACATTCTGTCATTGCCAAAAAACTTGAAATCTCCTCAAATGTTAGCTTTTGATCGCCAATCACACGTTTTAAATGGTGTTTCAAACTTCTTACTGCTCGTTCCCATAAACCTCCGGCGCTAGGCCACGACGGACAATTGAAATGCCACTCTATGTTCATGTCTGTGACGTCAATCATTATGTTTTCATTAAAAATCTGTTGAATTTCCAGATACTCTTCCTGTAGGATCTTATTCGCTCCCACGAAGTTCGTCCCGTTGTCACTATATAGGTGACGTGGACATCCTCGCCTGGCTGCCATTCTTCTAAGAGCTGCTATAAATGCTGAACTAGTCAGGTCTGAGACAAGTTCGAGGTGCACTGCTTTAGTGACCATACAGACGAATATAGCCACATATCCTTTGCTTGTTTTGGACCCACGACCTTTGTTGGTTTTGATTTGCAGGAAACCAGTATAATCCACTCCAGTGTGATAGAACGGACTGGCGCTGTTACACCTTGCCTCTGGAAGGTCCCCCATCAACTGATAATTTTTGCTGGTGTCGTATTTTCTACACGTGACACACTTCCTTATTTGCTTTTTAGTAGCGTTGTTTCCCCCTAAAATCCAATACTGTTTTTGGAGGTTAGCTAATGTTAATCTTGGTCCCCCGTGAAAGGTAAGTAGATGAGCCTTATCTATTAAAAGCTGCGTTAGCCGACTGTTATGCGGTATTATTTTTGGATTTTTCATCTCGGGGTCCAAATTCGCGTTGCTGAGCCTTCCCCGAGCTCGCAAAATTCCTTCCTGATCGAGATAAGGATTTAAATTCAATATTTTACTTTTTGGATTGACTTTACCATTTTTATTTAGTTGCTCTATATCCATTTTAAACTCCACGCTTTGTACATGTTTAATAAGGACGTTTTTTGCTTGCTGTAGCTCGCGTAAGGTGAGATAACTCGGCTTTTGTTTACCGCTGTGCGGTGCGCATGCACGTAACACCCACGCTAATACGCGAGTAATTTTTGTGAATGAGTTATATTTTTCCAATAACTCAGAAACAATACCTTTGTGGATTTCTTTTTGGACCACATTTGTTTGCTTTGTTTTGACCTCTAATTCCGTAGTAAAAATCTGCCCTTTATTTTTATTTTCAAATGCTCGGAGCCACGTTGGTCCTTGCCACCACAAAGCGTGCTCTTTTAATTGAGTTACGCTTATGCCCCGACTCGCCGCGTCAGCTGGATTTTCGCTTGTATTTACGTATCTCCAACACTGCTTGGGCATCGTTTTAGTTATGTTAGTCACTCTATTAGAGACAAAGGCTTTCCAGCGACTTGGATCGCCCTGAATCCATCCCAATGCTACCATTGAATCACTCCAGCCATATATCTCAATTTTATGCTGATCTAAGCATTTAATGATTTTATTTATGAATTTTGAAAGTAAGTGAGCTCCACTTAATTCTAATCTAGGTAAAGATACCGCTTTTTTGCTAGGTACCAATTTTGTTTTTGCTGCTAATAGCATGACCTTGACGTCACCTGTGTGCTGATTGCTGACTCTAGCGTAAACTACTGCTGCATATGCTTGCTGTGAGGCGTCGCAGAATCCATGCAACTGTATGGCATCTTGCTCTTGATATCCGATCCATCTTGGAATTTGAAAAGTGTTAATGTTTTCCATATCTGCTCGTATTTTTGACCACTCCGTGATGACGTCATCTGGGATATTGTCGTCCCACTCTAAATTTAGTTTCCATACTTTTTGGAATAATATTTTTAATTTGGTTGTGATAACCAAATTATCGTTATCATTAACATTATCCAACCCAGCGGATCGTATCACTTAGAAATCTCTGATAAAAGATTTCTTTTTGTTTGTTTTAATTTTTGCTTTGATATGGTGCAGTTAAATGTCAACGTGTCTTCGTTAGGGTCCCAGCAATTCCCTAAAGTTTTTGATTTATTTTCAGTTTTAAAATTAATTATTTCATGCTTTTTGTTCTCATAGTTTTTTATATTTTCTAATATATCTGGTTTATTTGATGACCACTTTCTTAATGTGAAGCCCCCGGATTTCATTAATAAATCTAGGTCAGAAATGATTTTATTTCCTGCTGGAATGTTGTGAAAACCATGTACTACGTCATCAACGTAAAAAAACTCATCTACAACCCTTGCTGCTTCCGGATAGTTGGCGCGTTCGTCTTCTGCTAATCTCTTCAAAGTCATCATTGCTAAACACGGTGCTGACTTTGTACCGTATGTCACTATAGTGAGCTGGAAAGGCTGTAATCGCTGTTCTGGTGATGATCTCCAGATCACTTTCAGAAGCTGCTGATCATCTGGATGTAAGAAGATCTGACGGTACATTTTTTCTATGTCAGCTGTATATGCGTATTTATACTGTCTCCATTTTAATAAAAGGGATTGTATGTCTTGTTGTAGACTGGGACCTTTGTACATAAGGTCATTGAGGCTTTTTGAAGATGAAGTTTTCGCTGATGCGTTAAAAACCACTCGAAGTTTGGTTGTTGTTGACTCAGCGCGTTCGACCCCATGGTGCGGTAGGTAGCACTCAGGTTTTATGTTACAAACTGCTGGTACCACTCATAAATTCCTGATACTCACTCATAAATTTTCTGTACTCCTTTGCGAAATATTCTCGTCTTTCGAATTTTCTTTCCAAATTTTTGAACTGAGCTACAGCCATCTGTTTTGATGACCCTAGGTCCTGCTCAAAATTATCTTTTAATGGTAATCTAACCTCGTAGCGGCCATTTTTCAAACGTGTTGTTGTTTTAGAGTAGAACTCCATACATTTTTGATCTTCTACTGATAATTTAGAGTCTTCATGAATTTCCTCTATTTCCCAGAACTTTTTCAAATCGTCAATGTTGTTTAGTATCACATTACATTGAAACGTTTTAACGCTACCGCATAACAACCAACCTAGGTGTGTTTGCTGTGCTATCGGTTGAGATAGATCTTCTCCTCTCAAGATTCCTCCCATCAAAATGATGGAGTAGATATCTGCCCCTAATAACAGATCTACTGGCTTACTGATATAAAATTCAGGGTCTGCCAAATTAATGTTCTCTATGAAGGACCATTCCGGTCTGCTGAAGGATTTGTTTGGCAATTTTTTTTATAAGATTATTCATTATAAGTACTTCCGCACTGAATGTAAAGTCACTATACATTGATTTACATGTTATATTGAGCATTCCTTTACAATTATTTTCTTTTTGACCTACTCCAAAAATAACGCCATTACATTTTTGACGTTTGATACCCAAGATTTGAGCTGCTTTCTCTGTGATGAGTGATATCTGAGATCCTTGATCGACGAGTGCTCTCATCACGTGTTCTGTTCCATCATTAGACATGACCTTAACCTCTGCGGTTGTTAACAAAATTTCGGGCAAGTTTTCTTGTGATTGGGACACGTGCGCGGTTTTATTCACGTGTTCATTTTGGTTCCTAGTAGAACCGTTTGACGTTGCTAAGCTGGAGCTAGAAGGTTTCGCAACCGGGCTTGTGTATTGCTTAGCGCATGCCTCATGTTTCCGTGAACATGTGCGGCACCGCTTTGATGATATGCATTGGTTGCCGCCGTGATTGAATAAACAGTTCATACACAACTTCAATTTATGCACGGTTTTTAGTTTCAAGTCGTTTGCCATTTCCAAGAATGTGTTGCAATTGTAGATACCGTGACCTCGATTGCAAATTGGACATTTTAATTCTGACACGTGGAATGAATTTTCATTATGATGATAATTATTGTACGCCTTTTGATTGGGTTTTTTTGAATTTGCTTGATAATTATAGTTCTGGTTGCTATGCTGCATTGATCTCTGTACCCCAACCTGCTTGCGACGAGCCGTTTCCAAAACGGTGAATTTGCTTTCTAAGAAATTAAGGAATTCCTTCAAAACAGGAAGCTCCCGAGAATTTTTTAACGACTCTAGGTACTCTCCATAAGAATCAGAATCCAATTTCAGAGACAAAATATGAACCATAATAGGATCCCACGATGATATGTCGACCCCAAGGTTCTTGATGGCATGCAGACTTTCAAGTGTGACGTCATGCATCTTTTTGATTTGTCCTAACGATTGCTGTTGCATATTAGGTAGGCCTAAAAGAATGTTCATATGGGAAAATTAGCTTTTTGTTATCGTAACGATGGTTTAAAATTTCCCAACACACTCTGTAGTTCTCGGAACTTATAGGTAGGTGCTGTATAAGGCGCTCTGCTTCGCCCTTGATTTTCCCTTTCAAAAATTGCATCTTTTGGGCGCTTGATAATGATGGATTGCTATGTACAGCTTCCGTAAACAGGTCTTTAAAGGAGACCCATTGATGAAAATTTCCACTGAATTCTGGTATCTCTAATTTTGGTGTTGACTTTTCCCTGTGACATACCGACCATAACTTACTATTTATTGCTCTTTTCATCTCAATAAATTGCTTTTCGTATGCTGTGAAATTCTGCTCATAATTTTTATCTGAACCGTTTAATTCGCTATCTAGTTCCCAATGTAAAGAATCGATAGCGGACCACCGAGCCTGCAGGGTATGAAGTAAATCCTCAAACTCCCATTTTTCAGATACTGATTGTAAGTCAATATTCTGAATTGTACGTTGAAATGCTTTGAAGTTACTGCTCTGTTTTTTGTACATTTCATCAGTTTTGCTACTGGTAGCCCTGGACTCCACAGTTGGTGCGTTAGGGTCAGGTGTTCCCTGCTGCTGGTTCAACACTTCTAGTGTCGGTTGCTTGATAGTTGGAGTCTTAGGCCGAGTACCCTTAGGTTGATAATTCTGAATTATTCCCCTGATCTCGTTATACCTTTCCTCAGTTTGCTAATACATATTTCTCGTAAAATATTGATCAGTTGTGACTCCTGATGCTACTAATTTTTGGTGATTATTATGAAATTCTTTCCAGTAATCATCCAGTGTTTCAACTCTCCGACGGAGGTTGTCGACAGTTTTTCTGTCATCGCTATCCTTTTTAAAGTTACCATATTGCTGTTCAATTGCTGCTATGATCTCTTGCTGACGGATTAAAACATTTTCCATTGAAGAAGTCATGATTTAGAAAGTAAAAAGGAAAGATCTTACTCGATATTATATCCTCTGCTGTGCTGTGCTGAGATGTCTGACAGTATAACAGAACAACTACTCTTCTTACGATGCTGCTGTTACTGGCTGGATGAAATCAACCCCGCTGCCGCTGCTGCTGCGTCAGTTGGCTGGCCAACCAACTCTGCTAATTGCTGCTAGTTGACTTCGATCTGATGCTTACAGACCACAAGCCAAGTTCCTGCTAGGCACGTAGCTCTTTCACACAACAGTTAATCACACACCGCTTCACCAAATGCTAGTTCACAGTCCTCACTAACCGATTTTTTATAACCGATACGCGAGGTCCAATGCTCGAAGGACCATTATGTAGGGTGCGTGTTTAGGATGTGAAGGAAACTCGAGTCTTTGATAGAGAAAGTATATTATTTTGCTCAAACAGACGATAATATTCTTAATTAAATGCTTATTATATATGCTAACAGTGAATGCACCCGAACCGCGCGCTGCTCAAAAATGCACTGTTAATGCTATGCCGCACGGGCGGTGACGGCGGCGCGATACAGGGTGTTCGGTGCCCGTGCACCGAACAACGGCCATTTGTTCTACGAGCTATGTGACCTGCCCACTGCCACTTAATAGATAACTGAGAGCTATGTCGGTTACTTTGGTTCTCCTGCGGATCTCCTTGTTTATGATTCGATCACGCAGCGAAAGCAAAACTCCGAGCATTGCACGCTCCATTACCCTTAAGCCTTCTTGTGAGTCTCATAGTATTTAATATACAGGTGTCCCAAAAGTCAACGTTATCCCTTGGATGGCTGATCGGCCAGCTCAGTACTGACCAGAATATCACAATATGACCTTCATAAAAAATCGTTAGTTTTCGAGATATTAACATTTGTTTTTTTCTAATTTTGTATGAAAAACGCATTTGTTTGAATGCTTTGTGATTTTCCAGAAAAAAACTTATAATACAATTGGCCTGCTCAATAGGGTGAAAACTTCCTTTTTTTATCAGCTTTTCAACAAAGTTAAATATTTTAAAAAATACAAATTAGTTTCAACAAAAACCAATGATTGTTGGCAAAAGAGTGCTTCAAATCCCATACTAATTTCAAGCAAAATGATTTTCATGTTTTTTAATTCAAAGATTTTTAATGCTTTTTAATTCAAAGATTTTTCATGTTTTTTTCGCATTTCAGCCATCTGTGACACTCTAGCATCATTGATTTACTTTAATTCAAAGGCTCATTCAAAAAATTTGAACCTGATTTTTTCCATATAAAATTGTTGGAAAATTTGTATGGGATTTGAGACACCCTTTTGCCAACAATTATTGGTGATTTTTGGAACTAATTTGTATTTTTTAAACTATTTTACTTTGTTGAAATTCTGATAAAATAGGGAAGTTTTCACCCTATTGGGCAGGCCAACTGTATTATAAGATTTATAAGTTTTTTCTGGAAATTTACAAAGCATTCAAACAAATGCGTTTTTCATACAAAATTAGAAAAAACAAATGTTAATATCTCGAAAACTAACGATTTTTTTATTAAGGTCATATTGTGATATTCTGATCAGTACTGAGCCGGCCTATCAGCCCTCCAAGGGATAACGTTGAGTTTTTAGACATCCTGTATAATACTAATAATATAATTCAGGGACAAATCACACACACACCACACACACATTTTGAAATGCGAGGTATCTTTAGATTTATATGGATCCCTCGATTGTCAAAGAATACCGGCATTGTAAGCGGTCGGGTTTTTGTGTTTAGTGAGCATCTTTCTTATTTTCTTTATTATAGAAATAGTAATGTGTTTTAATTCTTTTTATTTTATTTTTACACTAGCAGCCCTGACAGGTGTCAGTCAGAACAAAAGCTAGGTTTATAGGTTTTTGTTTTTCAACAAAGTTAACAAGTTCAATTTTATTGTCGTTTACGTGTTTTCATACGAAACTAATTTTGGCCATTATTTGTTTATGTAAATCAATAATTTAAAAACGAAACCTATAAACTTAGCTTTTGTTCTGACTTCTCACTGACAACCTGTTAAAAATTGGTCAAAATCGATGAACTTTTAAGAGGTGAAAATCGCTTTTGCCGTTTGTATGAAAAGTCTAATTATCGTCTTGTGGTTCACAGTCCTCCTAATCAATTACTATTGGGCATCGAGCATGTTCCTACATCACTGTCCTTTAGGCATCGAGCATGTTCCTACATCATTGTCCTTTGGGCATCGAACATGTTCCTACATCACTGTCCTTTGGGCATCGAGCGTGTTCCTACATCACTGTCCTTTGGGCATCGAGCATTTTCCTACATCACTGTCCATTGGGCATCGAGCATGTTCCTACATCACTGTCCATTGGGCATCGAGCATGTTCCTGCATCACTGTTCTTTGAGCATCGAGCATGTTCCTACATCACTGTCCTTTGGGCATCGAGCATGTTCCTACATCACTGTCCATTGGGCATCGAGCATGTTCCTGCATCACTGTTCTTTGAGCATCGAGCGTGTTCCTACATCACTGTCCATTGGGCATCGAGCATGTTTCTGCATCACTGTCCTTTGGGCATCGAGCATGTTCCTACATCACTGTCCTTTGGGCATCGAGCATGTTCCTGCATCACTGTTCTTTGAGCATCGAGCATGTTCCTACATCACTGTCCTTTGGGCATCGAGCATGTTCCTACATCACTGTCCATATGGCATCGAGCATGTTCCTGCATCACTGTTCTTTGAGCATCGAGCGTGTTCCTACATCACTGTCCTTTAGGCATCGAGCGTTTTCCTACATCATTGTCCTTTGGGCATCGAGCATGTTCCTACATCACTGTCCTTTAGGCATCGAGCGTTTTCCTACATCATTGTCTTGGGCATCGAGCATGTTCCTACATCACTGTCCTTTGGGCATCGAGCATGTTCCTACATCACTGTCCTACATTCAAACATTTTATTCACTTAATCACTGTATTTAGTTTATTTAAGACTTAAAAACCAATTGATATGTGGTTTATTTTTTAATAACACTTCACGATTTTTTTACAATAATTGGCTATTTCCAAACAACTAGATCTTAAATCACTACAGTTGTGTTTGTTCGGCAAACGAAAACAATTGGACTCTTGTTGCAGCCACCGCGCCTGCCGCCGCCGCAACCGCCGCCGCCGCCGCCGGTGCAAATACAAATAAAGAAGCAGGAGCCGCCCCCCGACATGGACGGGCGCATGTACTTCCACCAGAACCTCACCATCATACAGCCGCACCAGTTACACCAGAACATCATCGGGCTCCCGTGATAGTGCCCGCGATAACGGGCGCGTGTACTTCCACCAGAACCTCACCATCATACAGCCGCACCAGTTACACCAGAACATCATCGGGCTCCCGTGATAGTGCCCGCGATAACGGGCGCGTGTACTTCCACCAGAACCTCACCATCATACAGCCGCACCAGTTACACCAGAACATCATCGGGCTCCCGTGATAGTGCCCGCGATAACGGGCGCGTGTACTTCCACCAGAACCTCACCATCATACAGCCGCAACAGTTACACCAGAACATCATCGGGCTCCCGTGATAGTGCCACGCGATAAGAGATAGAGAATGTGGACCTAACAACTATCTGCCCGTACATCGTTATATCCCCAGGAACACTGGTCCAGTGGCCAGCGCTCGTGTGCCTGCTGGGCTGAAGGTGGTGCGTTCGATCCCTACCCAGAGTAAACACAAATCACGAAAGGAGCGTATCCAACAAATCCTCGGTTTTGAGTTTTTGGAATAGGGGATCGGACTGCTAGGCATTTGAGTTACTTTTTATGATCTGTCAAAAACGAAATTTTGTTCTAAAAATGTTTGAAATACCCACAAGTGGCGTCATAGATTTTAGGCGTGATTGACGAACTTATTTTGTGAATTTGATCAATTAAAAATTGGAGACGTGATGGAAAACAAAACAAGTTTTTTAAAACTTCAAGAGGAGAGCAATTTAGGAAATGGGAACATTTCAGATTTTATATTTTAAAGCAGTCCGATCCCCTATTGGATTGGTACAGTATCGTTAATTGGAAGGGGATCTAAGCTCGCCTGGCTAGCTACCACCATCTTGTCTAAGTCTTGCCGCAAATGTTAACAGCATTATTGTGTTCCGGCTTGAAGAGAAGACAGCCAGTTCCCCATCGCGTTGGGCCATCTTAGTAAACCTGCTGCCATCTTCGGCATCATCGCCACTTGCCATCAGGTGAGATGATGCCAAGGGCTTACCAATTGTGGATTTAAAAAAATCACAATTTGGGGCCAGTTTACCATGGCTGTGTGATTTATTCCCGAATATTATTATTATTACATCACTTTTCTATCTTAAGACAACCCATACACGTCCCCACTGCTGGGGCGCGGATCTCTTTCCAAGCGTGGGAAAGTGAGGCCACACACGGCACCGGCCCAGGTTGGTGGAGGTGGCATTTTAATGAGACATAGTTATATGTATGAGTATGTAAACAGAGAATGTATTTTTGAATGTGCGAGAGTGTGTGTTTGTTTACACTTTTATGAAAAAGCTTTAATTTTTAAACCTTATGAAATCTAAGAATTATACTCAACTCATAGGAAACTTTCTATAATTATTATTATAACAAAAAGAAAAAATAGCAATACGTAACTTCTAGATAAACATACTGCCATAATAAATGTACATAATATTTTAAGTGATTTTTATACAATATGAAATAGATAAATGTGCTTTCTTTAATTATTGTTTTTCTTTCATCTTCCCTGCCGAATTATATCCTGTTCTTACCCGACTACAGCATCAATGAATCCCTGGATTGTGTGCACTATCTAAGCATTGGTTGTGAACCCTCTGCTTCAAGGTACAAGCGGCACAAAAATTTACCCACCCATTTTTTTTTTCAATCCATTTTCACAACGGGGGGACTAAACAGCAACAATTATTTTTGAAGTGGATACTTCTTTGTTGGGGGTCTGGTAGGGGGTCCCAGTTCAGAATTTTGAACGTTACATCTGGGACAATTTTTTTTTTTGAACGAGAATAGGGGATCGGACTGCATCAAAAATAAAATCTTAAATATGATTTCCTAAATTGCTCTCCTCTTGAAGTTTCAAAAAACCTTACTTGTTTTGTTTTTCCATCACGTCTTCAATTTTTAATTGATCAAATTCACAAAATAAGTTAGTCAATGACGCTTAAAATCTATGACGTCACTTGTGGGTATTGCAAACATTTTTAGAACAAAATTTCGTTTTTGACAGATCATAAAATGTAACTCAAATGACTAGCAGTCCGATCCTCTATTTGATTTCTGATTACAAAGTTGGATTGGAATTCAATGTCTCAACCCGCTGGTTTCTCTCTCACTACAAAGTTGTCGAAGAGTAGTACATCATTCTGCAGATCCTCGGGAACATAGGAGACTGCTCAATGAAGGCACATGGTTAATTGGCTTTTTCATACATATTGTGAAAAATCATAATGTTTCTTGTTTTGGGAAATCTAAAAGTTTCCAAGGCTCTGCAAATTCCACTTACATTTTTTAACTTTTTTTTTTTTTATATTGATGCTGTTTGTTCTCCTCTTTGTATTAAAATGTATTGAGAAAAATTTTATGGGCAAATTTTTGTGTATTTTGGTTCTCACCGAGTAGATTACGGGTCTGACAATAGTTCAATCATTTTGGATTAAAAATGGCAAAATTAATGTATACCTAGTGACCGACGACCTGGTGAAGATCGCGGGAAGCCGATTGATGCGGGCAGCGCAGGACCGGTCGTCGTGGAAATCCTTTGTCCAGCAGTGGACGATTTTCGGCTGATATGATGATGATGAATATACCTAGTAATATTATCTTTCGGGATGTGTACGTTATAGAGCGAAGATACATTTTATTTATTCCCCCCCCCCCTCCTGGGTGAGCGTCAACCCCCGCGCTCCAAGTGTCCCGGTGCGCAGTTTTCTTCAGTTTAAAAAGAAAACCATACTCGTCACATGAAAAAAGTGTAGGAAGGAAATGGTTCTTTGATAAAACTATAAATCTCGAGTACATACAAAAGCAATATTATTTATAATTTCCACGCAATCTGCCACGAAACATCAACATTTTTTATCACTTATGGATTTTTTGCTCAAAGTTAAGTTTTCTTAAAAATTTCATACTTTACCGGCAAGATATTTAAAAATAAAGTAAAGAATAGAATATGCTCATTAAAAAAATGAATATTTCTAAACTCTTTCATTTCACGAATAAAAACCATACCGATTATAAAAACAAAACATTTCGCACTGTATTTTTTTATCCACAATTAATATAAGCCCTTGGTATCATCTCACCTGATGGTAGGTAAGTGATGTAGATTCCTAGTAACGAACAGAGTTTCATCAAAATCGTTTTAAGCCATTTTTGAGTAAAAGAATACTAATAAGACTTCCTTGTAGACTACGGAACCCTAAAGAGGGAAATGCGTTTTAGTAATAAATCCAGTCACTTTTTAGGGTTCCGTTCCGAGACCAATGGGACCCTATTACTAAGCCTCCGGCGTCTGTCCGTTTGTTCGTCTATCTGTCAGCGGGCTGTAATTCATAAACCGTAATGGGTAGACAGTTGAAAATAACCCCGTACCAAAAGTATGGAAAATGTGGTTTCAGTTAAATTTTCTGAGATTTTGATATAATATAGATTTTAACGTCCCGAACAAGTCTCTATGGGGGCTACCACTGTTGCCGAGTCCCTTTCAGAGTTACGACTGATTTTGTATCAGACAACAAATCATTAATTAGATGCAATTACCAACTATTTATTTAAACACTGTCACTATTAATTAATTAATAATATTTTATTAATTATAATTACTAATTAATTATAATTACTATTTTTTTATTAATTATTAATTACTGTAACTATTACTATTGTTTATATTACTGTTACTGTGACAAGGTGCGAATTGGTACTAGAGTCGATTTCCTTGAGGGTACAAAACCAGTCGTAACTCTGAAAGGGACTCGGCAACAGTGGTAGCCCCCATAGAGACTTTTGTTCAGGACGTTAAAATCTATATTATATCAAAATCTCAGAAAATTTAACTGAAACCACATTTTCCATACTTTTGGTACGGGGTTCTTTCACAGATTGTGTTGTATCTATTGCCGCTTTAATATCATATAATAAAAAGTAAAATAGTTTTAAAACAAGTGTTGTTATGGGTATTTCACATGTAATTTTAATTTAGATCCATCGTAAAAACGGTTATACACATAAACGTGAAACTTGGTGTGATTGATTGTAGTACTGATCCTGCAATAAAACAAAAAATAATAAAAACATGCCAAGTGTGTGTCGTACTCGTACTGTGTTGTAACTGAATTTTTATGTCGTTCGCGTTGAGGTCTTTTGTTTGAAATGTGAATAGGTAGCGTCATAGTCGTGTGGAGAGGTATGGTGGTACGGAACCCTCGGAGCGCGAATCTGACTCTCACTTGGCTTTTTGTCGATTTTTTAAATTTAGATAAGACAGGTGCCATGTTTACCGTCTGGCGTCTGGTCTGCGACTGATATAGGGAGCCGGTTTAGTGCAGTGTAAACAGAACGCCCTTACTGCCACCCTAACTAGGATCCTGACTTAGTGCATGATAAATTGTGTAGTCTAATCGCTGCTTATGGCTCCGAAGTCAACAAGCAACTCTTATAGTTTCGCATTGTCTTTACAATACAATACAAGACAATATTCCTTATTGCATCACAACAAAAAAAAAGAAATTAACAATATAGAAGAAAGCCTAGGCGGCCTGTCTGTCTGTCTGTCCGCGGCTTAGCTCGGAGACTATTAGTACTAGAAACTTGTAATTTTGCATGGGTATAAATATAAATCACGCCGATATAGTAGTACGGTAAAATATAGAAAAAAATATTTTTAGGGTACCTCCTTTATACGTAAAGAGGGGATGATATTTTTTTTCGTTGACATACCCTACTGCGTGGGGCATCGATAAATAGGTCTTTTAGAACTACTGTGGATTTGCTTGAAGCATTTTGATATTCAGGGATCGATTTGCGAAATATTAAGCTTTAAAGTGTAAAGAACATTTTGTATGGAAAATCTATTTTATTTTACAAATCGAACTGCACACCTTAAGTTTGTTGACATTACTCCGAAACTAAGAAAGCATACTTAGCCGTGACAGTATTCCTTATAAATTGATTACATGTCTTTAATAACAATTATTTTTAGATGTCCTAAAATAGCGATTTACTTGATAACAAAAATTTGTGGTTTAAATATTTCACAAACCGATCCTTGAACAGTCCCTGAATCAAAAAACCCACAATAGTTTTAAAAGACCTATTCAACGATACCCCACACGATAGGGGTCCGTCAACGAAAATAAACACCTCTCTACATGTAGGGGAGGTACCCCAAAAATATTTTTTTTCTACATTTTATTGTAAGTACCACTTTGTGATTTATATGTATGCCAAATTACAACTTTCTAGTACTAATAGGTTCTGAGCTATTGCGCGGACAGACGGACAGACAGACAGATATGGCGAAATTAAAAGGGTTCCTTGTCGAATTTATAACCCTAAAAAAGACATTAAAATATGTTCCTAGACTACACTTGGACACACCACTCACCTAGTAAGGGGTCTAAAAATTACCACGCTTGGTCACGGGGGGGGGGGGGGGGGGAGGATAGGTCTTCGTCACGTAGTCAATATTCTTATCAGGAAATCTCTTGCTTTTTCGAGCTATAATTAATTCAAATTACGGCCCGCTGCTTTCAGCGCTTTTTACTCACAGGCGGTAACACTAACGCACATATGCTGTGACGCGGACTTTAAGGCGGGAATTTGTAGCGTCCAGTTTGTCATTTTTCTTTTATTACACAAAAAATACATCGTGTTTTTTTTTTATGTTTCATATTTTCATTTATTATTATAATTAATAAGCTACTGCTCCCGTGACGTTCGATGTGTTCGAGAGGATTAACACTGGCAACGTGTTTCCTGAAGATGATTCAGATGAAAAATAATTGTAAATAAAAGACAAAAACACTTTTGTTTTTGTTAACTTCCTGTTACAATATGTTTTTGACGTGCCAACGTCTAATAAATCTATGGACGGCGGCTGCACGCACGAAAAAGGATAACTCTGTCCCGTTACCTCAAGTCCCGTTACGTTATGACGTTTTCACGTTAAAACTATCGGCCGTAAACTGACTTTACAGACAACCAATTTTTTTTTATATAAGTTTTTATCTGCTTGATTATATTTTTTCACTTGTAACTGTAAGTATGCACCCACTCTTCGCGTCACGTCGCAAGAGCCAAATTATTTTTTTAAACTTTTTGTTAGCAAAAAATGATATAAAAACCTGATAAAACCTTATTTTGAATTGCTACGTGAAAATTAGAAGGGGGAGGGGAGTCTTGGTATTTACTACGGATGGTTACCGAGGGGAGGGAGGGGATAAAAAATTTAAAAAAATGGGTCACACTCACATAGTATGGGTACATTCCCTATGATACTTAGTTCTTTTTCGGGGTACATTTTTTTACTGCTCAACCAGTACAAATATTTATATTTCACTGTATGGCCAAATGTAATTAAATTTTCAAAATAGGATAGCAACGTGAAATGAAAAGAGTTTAGAAATAAATTATACCTCTTTTTAAAGAGTATATTTTATTCTTTACTTTAGTTGTACATATCTTGCCAGTAAAGTGTGAAATTTTTAAGTAGACTTAACTGGGCATTAAAAAATCCATGAATGACAAAAAATGTTAATGTTTCGTGGCAGATTGCATGGAAACTATAAGTGATATCGCTTTTGTGTGTATGAAAGATTTGTAGTAAATTTTTCAAGGATCATTTCGTTCCTACACACTTTACATATTTTTATATTTAACTGATTATTGTGACATTTTAGTATAAGGTGATAATTAATTAATTAAAATCTATTAACTGACATAATGCTACATGTTATTATTTAAGGTATGACATAGTGATTTATATTTCATCATCATCATATCAGCTGAAGGATTTCCACTGCTGGACATCGGCCTACCCCAAGGATTTCCACGATGACCGGTTCTGCGCTGCCCGCATCCAATGGCTTTCTGCGACCTTCACCAGGTCATCAGTCCACGGAGTGGGACGCCTGTACGCTACAGTACGCTTTCCGGTGGTCGCAACTCGAGAGCTGTGATGATCATCATAATAGACATTTAAAAATTTAAAAAGAAAATTGTGGGAAGAAGTGGTCTATAATGTTTATTCCGCTCCTATTTGGACATCTCTCATGTCTAAGTTTACTAAAACACTTTATAAAATTTGAAAAACTTGTCCAGATATTGTTTTAGAATTGAATGTTTAATATGGAACTGTCCTTTTAGTAATCTCCAAAAGTATTCAGTTAGTAATTCTCTATTTCTTCTTCTTTTTCTGTACTTTAAGTATAAAATAATAAATCGCAATCTCTGCATTTCCATAGCATCTATGTCCCTACAGTTCTGCCAACAGAATGATCGAAGATGTGCATTGAGTTTGCGTGCCATACACTCTATGGTGTCGTCTGCACTGCACCTCGTTGATATTTGATGTTGCAATTTCCTAAGGGTTTTTAATTTTTTTTAGACAGAGTTTTTACAAAATAGTAGCTCCGTTATTTGGCTGCACTTTTTCATAGCATACACTGTCTCTACTTGGTGTAAGTATATATAAATTCTTAGTGTAACGGCAATAAAACACGAAAATAACTTACCAAAAACTTAATTTATTGCCTAAATAAAAGTACCCTCACATTACGAATTATGACTAATTATTTCTTTTTGTTTTGCTGGTTCCGGTTCTGGTTTCCACCGCCCCTCGCTAGCGGTGCCGGCCGCCCCCTGTTGCCGAAAGCGCCGCGGCTGCCTCCGCGACCAGTCCGCATATTCTGACCGCCCCTACCCTTGGTCATCTCACCCCGACTTCTAGCTTTGACCTGCGTCTCCTCCTTGACCATATCAATCACTTCGTCGGGAATTCGAAGGTATTTGATAGTGCTGCCTCTAATGTAGCACTCGGGCATCCGCCAGAACTTGTCACCGTCTCTAGATGTGCAGATCACTTCGCGGAGATTAATATTCATCCAATTATCGCAACTAACCAAATGTCCGTTGTATGTTTCGCCATTCTTCAGTTCGACGAGCATCGGATGGTTTTGAGCGGTCCGGAGCAGTGATAAAGGCAACATTGTTAGTGATTAAACGGAATTGACTCGTAAGTAAACGAAGATTTCAAATAGAGGTCTTTATTTATTTACGTTAGCTAGCTATGTTCTCGATAATATTTTTTGTTTTACGAATTTTGAGGTTAGGAATTTATTTAGGTATTTTACAGTGCAACCAAAAAGCATTCATTCATTTTTTTTTTTTTTTTACTTCGCCCTTTTAGGGCAGGCTAAGGCTCATTGGCCATACCGCCTAGTCTTCAGTATATTATGTTTTTCAGCAGTATTAATTTGTAGAATTCACGTCTTCAGTAATTTTCAGTGTATTTTTCAAAAGTAGTATTTTTCTCCTTTTCAGTCTTCAAGGTCACTATTTCTTCACGTTCACATCATATAATTGTCTATAAACTAACCTAACCTACATACTCTAGCAAAATGATAGCACTTTTGCTAAAGCTTGCTCGGACTTCTTGTGGGAACTCGAAACACAGTATACACACTTTTATTTCATTATCCTACACAAGAAACACATAAATGATACTTCGCTGATAAATACACTATCAATATTACACATCGAAAACCACTAAATGTAATTTTTCGGATAATAAAAGAAAAATGACAATCTGGACGCTACAAATTCCCGCCAAAAAGTCCAGCATTCATTCATTGTGACTTGCTTGATACTGGTACTTGACTGTGACATATCCATTTTTTTGAATGTATTAAAGTTTCTGGGTACAAAAGCCCTTTTGAGACAGTATTAATTTAGCTTTTTGATTTACAAGGGGTTGCATTTGAAATTTGCATCCTTATATAGATAGAGGGTTTTGAGGGGTGTGGGGATACCCCCACATTCCCATTAAACCAGTATTTTCGACAAAAAAAATAGAGGCATCCATGCCCTCGCCCGCTTTAACGAATGATAAAGCGGGCGAGGGATGCACTCCCTCCGCGCTTCTAGAAAGCACTCTAGTAGTATGACAGACAAGACCACGTGGAAGTGAGGTGCACCGAGGGCTTTTGTACACTAAGTACGGTTGCTAGATAGACGAAAAATATGGCACAGAGCGCCCCACGTTTTTCACAATAATACTAGTAATTTGTTAATTATTATTTTCAACTTATAGAATCATTTTTTAATTTTTAGTCTGATGTACTTTAAAAGCGTATTTTTTTAGTTTTTCATACTCTATTTGTTTTTTATTTTTTTAGTTAAAACTTATCAAATTATTATATTGTCGCTGATTCTTGTTAGGTCTACAAAGTTTGAATTAAATCTGTCCGTTTAAAGTGAGTCAAAATCGAGTCCAAAGGAGTCGGTTACATACATACAAACATACAGGTGAAGCTAATAAAAGCGTCATAAAAATACTGAGGATCTTTGGGGCATGTCTGTTAATTTAATAAAGTCCGTAATTGAACCTTTAGCCCCTTACTTGGCCGATCTATTCAACATTTGTATTGATACTGGAGTGTTTCTGGATCTCATGAAATTTAGTAAAGTTGTTCCACTCTTTAAGTCTGGAGAAAAGAAAGACCCTAGTAATTATAGGTCAGTTTCTGTGCTACCAGTTTTGAGTAAGGCTTTTGAAAAAAAATATTGAATCCAATGTTAACTCACTTTAACATCAATAAATTGCCTGCATTTTGACTTTACAAAAGTGCGTTCCACAACGGAAGCGGGAGTTGAACTCATTAAAAACATATATTATGCTTTTAAGAAATCCCAAAAGGCAATAGATATCTTCTGCGACTTTTCAAAGACATTCGATTGTGTGGAACATAAAACTCTGCTTGTAAAACTGGACCATTACGGTGTTAAAAATAAGGCTCTAGCTAGATCTTTTAGAATCATATTTAGTAAATAGGACACAAAAAGTACAAATAAATGGTACGAAATCAATGGGTTCTCGGGTTAAGATGGGTGTGCCTCAAGGTTCTATTTTAGGACCTTTCTTTTTTTTAGTTTATATTAATGATCTACTATTTATGGTTGAATCCCTGTCGAAAATTGTGTTGTTTGTGGATGTCACTAGTTTTAAGGTTGACAGAAAAACTGATATGTCTGACAAAGTAAACGACACTCTTTCAAAAGTATACAATTAGTTTACTACAAATAACTAAGTCTTAAACGCAAAAAAGACCAAATTTATTAAATTCACATTACCTAATGTTATTAAAGTAAACAACAATGTATCCTTAGCTTGTAATGTATTAGAATTTGTAAATCAAAGCGTGTTTCTAGGTTTAACTGTTGAGTCAAAGCTTCAATGGGGCCAGCACATAGAAACGCTAGCTGGCTGGCTTAGCTCAGACGCATACGCAGTAAAAAAAAATCAGGCTCCTTACAGATATAAACACCGCAAGACTGGTATACTTCAGCTACTTCCATAGTATCATGTTATATGGGATACTTTTGTGGGGACATGCAATTGATATAAATACCATATTTGTTCTGCAAAAATTTGAGTGCGTTTGACTATATCTCACCTAATGATAAGTGAAGATGTAGTCGAGGATGGTACACGCAAACTCAAATAATGCCTATTCACTCTCGCCTTGAAGATCCCGTTCTAGTGAGTCGCTCAGAGATTAGTTTAAAGATATTAATATAATGACTTTCCCCTGTCAGTACATTTATGAAAATATAATATAATATTATGTACGTAAAAATCTGCATCTCTTTTCATTAAACTTCAAGTAACTTATACCAAACTTAGCAAAATCAATAAGTCCTTTGTGGGACAATGCTCACTCATGTTTAACAAATTACCCGATGATGACTTAAATTTGTCAGAAAAACAGTTTAAAATTGTGTCAAAAGAACTCTTTGTAAAAAAGGTTAATAAGACATCCGAATATTTAAATGACAAAAATGTATGGGTAGACAGTGTTTCTTCTATCAACACTACTAATCATGTTTAATAGTAATGAAATGATAAACAACCTAAGAATTGCCGTGGAAGTGACCAGACATGACAAGTCTAATACTTATTTTAATTAATATTTTTATCTTAGCATTGACATGAGTGGTGCATGCTCGCTTAATTGTTTTTGCGGATGGTGGCACATCGGGAGCAGGGTCGTTCCTTTCCCTCTAATATGGTTGATGGGAGCGATGATTGACTCTCGCTATATATTCGTGACCGGGTCACACCCCGGACACTCCATACAAACGAGCGAGAAATGATATACATAAAAACAACTGACGTATCTATAGCCACAAATGCAGGTAGGTTTGAATCACACTGGCGGCATTGGTCACGAAACGTTTAATAGATATTTATAATGCACGTAACAATCAACAGTAGCTACTTACCTACTGAAACGCTAACTATCGTTTCGAGCCGATCTCTTTTGTTGCGTTTCATAATTAAATTCTTTTTTGATGTCGTTGCTCTATGGAATTTGAATTTGAAAATAGTTGTTATTTTTTGACAAGAGAAAAACAAAGGTTGACCGTGATCCCGTCTACACTGATGTGAATTTAAATTTTTTGCATAAATTGTGTTATAATGTTTTGTTGAGGCCCACTATTTTATTCTGTGGTAAGTAATTTGTATAAGGAAACCGCTTTGCGTGTATTTTTGGTACTGCGGCGTACTAGATTCATATATGTCCGTAGGGTTTCATCCACCCCCCTGCGAGGTTGACGTCCCGACGGTTTTCCTCAATAAGGATTAATCCTGAGATGGAGCTGTGCTGACCACCAGCCAGTCCTTTCACTGCCCGCCCAGCTGCTTGCCAAGGGAAGTGAATATTTATTTTATCTTTTGTCCCGAACGTCTCTCTAACTCTTTGACTTTTCTGCCTTCCTAGAAGATTTCCTGCTTCCAGTTTCTAACCATTAATTATTTATTTTAAATTTTAAAAGTGTTTTGTATCTGATACGTGTTATGTTAGAAAAATAGGGTAATTCAGACCAATGTGAAATTTAATTATTTTAGAACTTAGTAACTTATTTAGGTACCAAAGGGACGGTAACGATCGTTGCCTACCGGCATTCTATAAAATAACCTTTTTATATACTAATAAAATTGTAACTTTAAATTTATTTCCGGGAATCGCCCATAAATAAAGTAGGTCATTGTTTTAAATTTTCAACACGGTCAACCAATGTAATCGCACCTTTTTTTTTATACTCATATTGTTTATTGTTCCTTCCTTTTAAAATAATCATAAAATACATATATTCTAATTTACCCCATAACATTTTTTTTTCTTAAAACTCCGTTTAGGCCCGAACCTCTAAATCTTACGTATCATATGTGGCAAACTCCGTAAGGGTTTTTATCCCCAGTTCCCATTATTTTTGTCACACTACTTAGTAGGTAAAAAAAAACACGTTAGCCTTGATGTGACCTGGACCTGGAGAGCATTATCCTCGAGGTACCGACCGTTAATAATAATTATCAAGGATGATGTGATAAACTTTAAAAATGAAGACGTAGTCAAATTACGTAATCTTTGACGTGAATCCGTAGAGCAATGAACTCGTGTTACCTATCGTAGAATCGACTGAATCTTATAAAGTTGACTCCTCCGGGAATCAAACACGCGACCTCCTGGTGTGAAGCGAATGGACTAACCATTACGCCACGGAGGCGGTAAAAATCAATGGTTAGTCCATTCGCTTCACACCAAGAGGTCGCGGGTTCGATTCCCGGAGGGGTCAACTTTGTAAGACTCGATTTGGTTGGTGGTGAGGTATTTTTATAGCCCGCCTGGCTAGCTACCACCGTCTTATCTAAGTCTTGCCGCCGAATATCAATATTAACAGCATTGATGTGTTCCGGCTTGAAGATAAGATAGCCAGATCTCCATTGGGGAATCACCATGAGCCCGCTTCCATCTTCGGCATCGTCGTCACTTACCATGAGGTGAGATGATGCCAAGGACTTATCAACTGTGGATTAAAAAATATAAGGTGATAAACTTAAAAAATTACGTAAAGGTAGGTTAGGTACAATACAATACAATACAATATTCTTTATTGCATCACAACATAAAAAAAGAAATCAATAATAAAGAGGTACCTACAATAACAGTCAATATTTTTTTGGAATGCGATATTTTTTATTCACTATTGGTAAACCCTTGACAACATCTCACCTGGTGGTAAGTGACGATGTTGCCGAAGATGGAAGCGGGCTTACCAAGATTCCCCAACGCAATGGGGAACTGGCTATCTTATTATTATGCCGGAAAACACCAATGATATCAACATTGATATTTGGCGGCAAGACTTAGATAAGATGGTGGTAGCTAGCCAGGCGGGCTTAGAAAATATTACGCTAAACACGTTAAAAAACCGACTTCCATCGCAACAACTTAGTACATTTTTGCATTACTATTTTTGGTTTTTGTAAATTTTCGAATAAAGTACTTCACCGATTTTGATAAAATTTATATGGGACCACACGGGAAGCACTAGCTTTCAAATAAAAAAAGAATTATAAAAATCAGTTCACCCAGTCCAAAGTTACGAGGTAACAAACATGAAAAAAAAAAAACATACAGACGAATTGAGAACCTCCTCCTTTTTGGAAGTCGCTTGAAAATGCCCTACCACCAACCAAACCGAGTATTACAATTGACCCCGCCGGGAATCGAACCCGCGACCTCCTGTGTAAAGTCAGTGAACTTTGCCTCTGAGCTACGGAGGCGGTTTTATATATTTTACGATGGTACGGAAATGTACGTGTGCAAGTAAGGCTCGCACTTGACCGGTTTTATTTCTACACTGGCAAATAATCATAATTATGCTTTGTATTTAAGAATCTTCACAAAAAAGCAAGGTTAATGCGTTTTCTCCAGATAATAAATACGAAATAAAGTAATTAACTGGCTTTTTGTGTTTTAATAATTCCCAAACGAAATCACAGCATAGCTCATCCTTTACGTTGTTAACCAATCTACAGCCAATCTGCGTGATGGGGGGGTGAGGTCGACTTTAGAGAGCGGCAGGGAGTGTCCATACTGTACGTTAGTACTAGACGTGCGCGCCGCGCCGGCGCCGCCGCGCCGCGCCGACTTCGGAACGCGCCGCCGCCGCCGAGACATTCTCTCGGCGCGCCGAAGATGGCCGAAGCGCGATGAATTAATCGAGTTCAGCCGAGCCAAAGTATATATATTAGTACTAACGTACAGTATGGACGCTCCCTGCCGCTCTCTAAAGTCGACCTGACCCCCCCGTCACATAATTAAATCCAAATTTGGTAAACTGTTCATTTAACTGATGTTTTAGTTCACATAATGATAAATGCAATAAAAAAAGCTTTTACAGATATCCTTTGGATATAAAGCAACACAAAAAGTCAGTTCATTATTTTATTTCGTATTTTGTTACACTTAGGTAAGTATCTGGTGAAGATTCTTAAATACAAAGCATAAGATTATTTGCTAGTGTAGAAATAAAACTGGTCAAGTGCGAGTCTGACTTGCACACGTACAATTCCGTACCATCGTAAAATATATAATACGCCTCCGTAGCTCAGAGGCAAAGTTCACTGACTTTACACAGGAGGTCGCGGGTTTGATTCCCGGCGGGGTTAATTGTAAGACTCGTTAGAAAAAAGATTCCCAATCACTGACAAAATTGTAGTTGCGGCGCTGTTGGATCCTCGGTTTATAAGCCTGACTCAAATAGATACTTACTTGGAACAAAAAAATAGTACACATGCTGCATTTCTCGCTGAGTACATAAAAAAAGATATTGACGTTTCAAGAGTATCTGCGAGTTCTGCGACCGTGGTTTCTGCTGCTAATGCTAGTTCTAGCTCAGCCAATGATTCATTATTGGCAAAGTTGTCTCGTAAGCATAGTAGCAGCACCACATCCAACTCTAATATGATAAATATTGAATGTAGTGAAGCTGACCAAGAGTGCTACTCCAAACGATGTCATGAATGAAGACATTTTACAGTATTGGAGGGAAAATAATTGAAAATGCTAAACACGTTAAAAAACCGACTTCCATCGCAACATATTAGTACATTTTGCATTATTATTTTTGGTTTTTGTTAATTTTCTACTAAAGAACTACACCGATTTTGATAAAATTTATATGGGACCACACGGAAAGCACTAGCTTTCAAATAAAAAAAGAATCATAAAAATCGGTTCACCCAGTCAAAAATTCTGAGGTAACAAACATAAAAAAAAAACATACAGACGAATTGAAAACCTCCTCCTTTTTGGAAGTCGCTTGAAAAAGAAGCCTTTCCCCTTTTAAGCGAACTTGCAAGGGCTATGCTAGCAATTCCAGCCACCAGCACACCTAGCGAACGAGTGTTTTCCATTGCAGGACTTACTGTTACTGCAAAAAGATCACGACTGAACCCAGGACGCGTGAATAAAATTATTTTTATTCATAATAATTACGAGTCATGTAAAGAACACACACAGTAGTTAACAAGTGCCTAATAAAAGTTTTCATTCGATCATACGCAATTATTTTTCTTTAATTTAGTAACTCAAAATACTCAAATAGGTACCTACTGCTGGATAGCTGCTAGATTTTTTTTTATTAAAAAAAAATACCCACGCCGGCGCGGCGCCACCACGCCGACCCCGACAGGTCGGCGCGCCGCCGCTGGGTAACAGTAGCGCGGCGCGCACGTCTAGTTAGTACTAATATTATATACTGTGACCGTGTGCTGTCCGTGTGAACAGGAAAGTTATCAATGACGTTCATTTATTTTTATGTATAACTTTTCATGTCGTAATGTTTTTATGTTCTAATGACTAATCTGGTTTATTTTAAGGATTGCATTTTGACATTATTAACTAATGATTATTTATTTCTTGATTTTTTGCAAATGAAATTGTTATTATTACTTTATGACTGTCAGAAAAACTGTAATTTGCACCTATTTTGAATAAATATCTTGAATCATGAATCAACACTTTTCCATTGGTAACACTGCATGACATGAATGTGTTTTAGAGTTTTTTTGGCGGGACTTTGGCGAACTCATTCGTAGTTTTATTTTCAACCGATTTCAAAAAGGAGGAGGTTCTCAATTCGACTGTATGTTTTTTTGTATGTTTGTTACGCGATATCTCCGCCGATTGTGGACCGATTTTCAAAATTATTTTTTTATTTGAAAAAGTATACACCCCAGGGGGTGCCATTGCCACCAAGTCAGGATCTGATGATTGGATCTCAGGGAAATCGATAACAACCCTCAAATTTTATAGGCACATATTACGTGTTGCATGTATTTCCTAAAACTATTCAAGTTTTGGCGTCTATTAGTAATCATCTCATGTTGATGAGCTGATGAAGGAAGGTACAACTCCTTAACGGTTAGGAGTTGGAGGATAATTCTTCAATTTTTTTGCGTAGATACATAGGTAAATATAGACCAATAGTTGTATTCTTTCAGGTTATTCAGATGATCTGATGATGGAAGATTTAACTCACTAACTTTCATTCTGTTAAGATGATGATGGAAGCTACAGGAATTTGTATCTGTTATTGAAACACAGCTTTATGATTTGATGGTTCCTATTGGCGAGTGGTTGATTGGGTATAACGTTGTTAGATAGATAGCATTATCACTAAAAATAAATAAAATAAAAGTTTATAAAACTTGAAAAACCGACTTCAAAATGAAATTCACTCAAAAGTATGAAATAATATTATTATACTTACATACACGACATTAACCAACAATAACGAAATCAAAGGTAAGTACGAATCAAATTAGGGGCCTAAAATTTTTTTTGAGGTCGGTGTCAGCAATGCCATCGAATCTTAAATATTTGATACGTAAATAGCTGTGTGCTGTTTCATTCAATTTCATTTTGAAGTCGGTTTTTAATAATGTTTTTGCATTGTTTTATACTAGAATTTGCTTCAAAAAGTGGTGCATGGCGGAGAAAATCGTCTAGTGCACGTGAGAAATGTGAAGATCAAGAAAATAAAAAGAAAGAGAATGTGAAAACCAATTTGCACTGGGCGCAGTTTTATAGACAACTTACTGCAACCGGGTGTTCCGCCTCAGAATGAAGCTGCTGCAAATGCTGTTATGAAATGCAGAGATGATTTATAAAGCACCGGCACCAGCTTTGCAATTCAAAAAACAAATGGGCAATCGAATTAAAATATAAATGCAGACTGTCTCAAAAAGTATTTTGTACTCAAAGACGTTAATGTATTATTTAAAAAAAACATGTGTTGTTTACACAGATCTACGTTGTCTAAACTCTAAGATCTGTGAAACTCTAGTTAAACTTTATTATCTATCTGTTACTAGTCGAGTCGTGGAGTCTGTGGTGTTTACAAATACCAAAGAGTATATATTTGTCACTCTTGTTCACTGAGCATGTTAAAAACGTAGTTTATTATATTCTCTTTGGAGCATGTAATCGTAATCAATCACTACGTTCGTTCGTTTTACTTAATACTTAGTGTATTATATTCCCTTTGGTTTTACTCTTGTTTACTTGCGAATAGTGCGATTTAGGGTTGGAGTTTTATCTAACCGATGCCAAAATACTAAACTATATTACGTGTATCAAGTCTCACGTAAGTTTTACTCAACGTTATTTAAAGTGTAAAAAGAGTTTTTTGCTCTTTTAGTCAAGTATATTAACCAGAGCTCAATGCATTTCCAAAAGTTTGTTTTACCTCATGTTTACCTTACCTACCATGCTGTTTTGTTTTCTACAGTCTAGCCTTGACTTGACCTTTCGTTTATACACCGCTGTAGGTGAAGGTAAATATTTCAGTGTTGAGTAGGTACTATTAGGTACCTACTAGGTACCTAATTGGATTATGGATGTAGTGCATCTGAGGGCTGCTTCATCCCTACTAATATTAAATGCGAAAGTAACTCTGTCTGTCTGTTACGCTTTCCCGCAAAAACTACTGAACGGATTTGGCTGAAATTTGGTAGGTAGACAGATTAGGACCTGGATTAAGACATAGGCTACTTTTTACCACGCTCGCGAGCCGCTTGCGGCTCGCGCACTGCGCACCCTCGAAAAGTCATAGAAACGTGGTCCACGCGGGTGAAGCCGCGGGAAACAGCTAGTTAGTAGTACCTAAATAATTTTTAGGTACCTACCTACAAGTCTTATTTGGAAAATAATTGTAATTATTTCTTATTATTCTCAGCAAACCCTTTCATTGGATAGTACCCATATCATGGGCGTGCTTAAAAAATAACATCCGCCAACTTTGGGAGTCCGCCATATTGGATTTAGAATGACGTCACTTAGCTAACCATGCATTGTTCTCCAAACTTAACGTGTATGCAAAACTTCAGCTCAATTGGAAATCGGAAAATGGTTCTAATTTAGCTTCAAAGATTTGTCCCTAAACTAACTAACATGGCAAGCCAATATAAAGCTTGTAAAAAACTGGATAGGCCTATACTGGGCAAATGGCCGTTTGTTTAATGTGAAACATCTATATCTTGTTGAGGTGCTCGCGACGCTGGCATTGTTTACCCGAACATAGGGGTACTTATGTTTGGCCCATAACTCCTTTTTTCCAACAATAGCTGTAATTTATAACTTATATTTGAATTCAGAGATTTTTTAGTATGGCACCCCTTTTAAGTGCACCCCAACCACATGGGCTTAGGCAGAAATATTGAGTTTTTTTAATAATTCTTGATACACTTCCTAGTAACTTTTACCTACATATTAATCCCGCCAAATGTCTAAGATTGATATGTCATCATTGCCCCCAGTACTCCTGAACAATGTTCCTATACCATAATGTAAAAAAAATAAATACTTGGTTGTAATATTTGATAGAAATCTTTCTTGTTCTAGTCAAATTGGTGAAGCAGAACATTGTTTGCTACTTTATCCTCGCTCAGGTGCCTTAAAAGTTTTCTGCCCATTTTAACCAGATCTCAACTAGCTCAGTCTTTCCTACTCCCACTGCTTGACTATGCTGATGTCTGTTACCTCGACACTATCGAGAAGCTGCTGAACAAACTGGAATGCTTACAGAATGTGTGCATAAGATTTGTATTCGGTTTAAGGAAGTACGACCATGTCTCTGAATTTAGAGCTAAGCTGAAGTGGCTTCCCATCCATCTACGACGTAGTATGCACACTCTGTTTGCTGCACAATGTACTCCACAGTCCAGCGGCACCTCCAAATCTCAAAGACAATTTTCAGCGTAGTAAATCAATTCATGGCTGCCAACCTCGATCGTGTAACGTGTTTATTCTGTCTTTTCCTACTTTTAGCACTGACTTCCTTGGCAAATCTTTTATGGATCACTCGGTTCAACTGTGGAACCAACTACCTGAAACCATTCGTCTCTCCCTGTTCCTGTCCCTGAGTGCATGCTGCTCATGTTAAAAATATTTGTGACTCATCTGCAATTGTATTTTGTTATTTAGTGTGGGAGGAATTGAATTTTCTAAGAATTGTAAAATACATAGTAGCCTTCTGTCACATACTCTCACACACACGCACACACACACACTCACACACACTCACACACTCACACACACACACACACACACACACACTCACACAATGTTCTGGTATCTGTTCTTTGTTAATATTATTTTTCTTTAATCTTTTTGTTGTTTTCCACTTCTTGTAATAATCACTTTCTGTTAAGTTGCTTGGCCGCGACCTGTTAAATTTGTTTTATCTTCATGTTCTTTTGACCACCACAAGACAAGCCTAGCCTAGTGTGGGGTCACAGTTAACTTGTATTTATTAGATAAGATAACTTCGTAAATAAAATTTTTATGTATTTTTTTACATTAGTATTTGTGCAGCTGAACTTATGAACCAATCTCATATTGTTGTGTGGTGGATGCTGCTCATGTATTCAAATATTCTGCTCAAAATATTTGATTTGTTGGTAAGAATTTTGTAGGTCTAGATAATGTCACAAATTACACTTATTTTTATTTGAATCGATTGATCTAAATATACTCTTTAATTACACAAAATAATCTTTTCACTATCACGTGTGAGTCGTGATGGCTGACTGAATGAATGATGATGATGAATGAATAGTTTCCGTCATTCTGTGCAATGCCCCTGCCCCTCCCCCTTCAGTCTGCCTGGCTCCGAGGCAAACTCAAGTTCATAACAGCAAGCTGACTACAAAAGCTAAATAGTGACACAAGACTAATAGTTTTGTAATTATTAAGATAAGAAAACCTTTTCATTATGCTTTACTTTCTTGGCCTGGTATCCTTATGTTTCAGTGAGATTTTATGATTTTAATGTTCCACTTCAAAATTCCTAAGTCTTTAAATATAAATAAATTAAGGGGAAAAAGGGGATGTCCCCTCCCCAATGGGGTAGATCCTCCTTGGAAATCAATTTAGAAAATTTCATGTGCAGGCAGACTATTAAGGTTAGGTTAGGTTTATCTGGTGTCACTGTGAAAGTACAGGGGGTACTTTTCCATTATTAAAAATTAAATACATTTCATCCCCCTACCCCCAATCTCATTTTTCCCCCCAATTTGCACCAATGGCTTTATGTGTTCTGTACTGATAACATAAAAAAATATGTAAAATCAAATCCCTAAAAATATGTTTACTACTTCAGAGCGTAGGTATGTACACAGGCCAGCACATCAAGCTACACTTTTTGGATTTTGTACCGTTCTTATGCCGAATGAGTGTGGATCAGAATCGCACTACGAGTGTATAGCTTGATGTGCTGGCCTCTGTACTTTAGATTCGATTCAAACCTTTATTAAGCACAACTTTTTTTAGTTAATTGTTACTATGTTTACTTTCAGATAGCATTACCGAGATGCCGCAGGCTCATCGCAAGACCCCCTTCAGCGGGAAAGCAAAGAAGCAACAGTTGCAGGCTAAGAAACAGAACAAAACTCTACTGATGTCCTGTGAGTGGTTGTTTGGTGTATTGTCTTATCTATTTATTGCTTTGGTGTAGCTCTATATCTTCAGGCCCTGACACTCCCATGATATCAGTCCATCGATCGGGTGGTGGTATTCAAATTCCAAAATTCTCTTATTTAGGTTCTGTATTCCTCCTTCTTTATATAGCTGTTTCGTTTTTATGTTCCTCTTCTATAATTTCTTCCCTATTTTTATCATTCCTACCTTGCATTTGATCAATATGTTTTCCATTCCAGTAAATATCTACAAACACATCATTTCTCTACTATGGTTTTCCACAAAATTTGTTACATACACTTCTTGTCCTGTTTTAAATGTTCTTATTTTTATTATTTTCGTTTCTTTCTATTGTCTTTGTTTGCTCTTTATCTTTGGGGGACAATAGGTTTAGGTTATCCAGTTTTGTTCTAAATCGTCTGTTTTTCAGAAGTTCTGTTGGTGAAATGCCTGTTATAGTGTTAAGTGTTGTATGTAATTCATTATAGCATGTTAGGTAGTCTCAAATGCGTATTTTTCACACCAATTATTCCATTTGAAACCAAATAAGTCTTAAACTCATCTGATATGAAACTTCGACCATTGTCACTGACCATTGTCCGTCTGTCTGTCTGTCTGTCCGTCCATCAGTCACCAGGCTGTATTTCATGAACCGTGATAGCTAGTCAGTTGAAATTGTCACAGATTTTGTGTTTCTGTTGCCGCTATAACAAAAATTACCAAAAACTAGATGAAGTTAAAAAATAAAGGGGGTCTCCATACAAAAAACATGTTTTTTTTCAAACGTAAAGAAACTAGCGTCATCTAGTATGGTGGTACGGAACCCGTTGTACTGCGCCATCTAGTATGATGGTACGGAACACTATGTGTGCGGTTCTGACTCGCACTTGGCCGGTTTTTTTCAAATTTCCCTATCTTGATTTTTAGGGTTGCCACTATAGTAATAAGTCACTTATTATTTTATACTCAAAAATGGCTCTAACGATTTTGATGAAATTCGGACTGTTACTATAACTGAATATGTCCTCCGTTACCCGGTTTTCCGTTGTTCCAAGAAAAATCGGAAAAGGGTACCTCCCATACAAATCTAGGTCGTTTTTTACCTTATTCTCAACAATGGTTCTAACTATTTTAATGAAACTGTAACTATTTTGATGAAATTCGGACTGTTACTATAACTGAATATGTCCTCCGTTACCCGGTTTTCCGTTGTTCCAAGAAAAATCGGAAAAAGGTACCTCCCATACAAATCTAGGTCGTTTTTTACCTTATTCTCAACAATGGTTCTAACTATTTTAATGAAACTGTAAATAATTAGGACTTGATAAGGCCTAAGGCATGGTACAGAAGTGCGGTGGTGCTTTTCTTCAAAAAGGGCGATAATACCCTGCTGAAGAACTACAGACCCATCTCACTTTTGAGCCATGTCTACAAACTGTTTTCGAGAGTCATTACGAATCGTCTTGCACGCAGGTTTGACGACTTCCAGCCTCCCAAACAAGCCGGTTTCCGAAAAGACTAGTACCATAGACCACATACATACGCTGCGGCAGATTATACAGAAGACCGAATAGTACAATCAGCCACTATGCTTGGCGTTCGTGGACTATGAGAAAGCCTTCGATTCGGTCGAAACTTGGGCTGTGTTACAGTCTCTCCAGCGGTGCCAAATTGACTATCGATACATCGAGGTACTGAAGTGTTTGTATGAAAATGCCACCATGTCGGTTCGCCTCCAGGATCAAAACTCGGAACCTATCCAGCTGCAGCGAGGGGTGAGACAGGGAGACGTTATATCTCCGAATCTGTTCACCGCCGCCCTGGAAGATGTTTTTAAGTTTTTGGACTGGGGTGGACTGGGCATCAATATCAACGGCGAGTACATCACCAATCTTCGATTCGCTGACGATATCGTGTTCATGGCTGAGACTATGGATGAGTTAGGCACAATGCTCGATGGTCTCAGTAGAGCCTCTCAATAAGAAAAAAATATGTCAAACGTCCGTATCATACCTACTCCTCTGAAGGTTGGAGGCTCTACACTCGAAGTTTTTACCGTATATGTGTACTTAGGACAAACAGTCCAGTTAGGTCGGTCCAACTTCGAGAAAGAGATTAGTCGTCGAATCCAACTCGGCTGGGCAGCATTCGGGAAGCTTCGCAATATCTTTACGTCCCAGATACCGCAGTGTCTTAAGACCAAGGTCTTCGACCAGTGTGTGTTGCCAGTGATGACATACGGAACTGAGACATGGTCGCTTACTATGGGCCTCATAAGAAGGCTCAAGGTCACCTAAAGGGCAATGGAGCGTGCTATGCTCGGAGTTTCTCTGCGTGATCGAATCAGAAACGAGGAGATCCCTAGGAGAACCAAAGTGACCGTTATAGCTCTCAAAATTGCTAAACTTAAGTGGCAGTGGGCGGGGCACATAGCTCGTAGAACGGATGACCGTTGGGGCAGTAAAATTCTCGAGTGGCGACCGCGCTCCGGAAAACGTAGCGTAGGTAGGCCTCCCACTCGGTGGACTGATGACCTGGTGAAGGTCGCGGGGAGCCGCTGGATGCGGGCAGCGCAGAACCGGTCGTCATGAAAATCCTTGGGGGAGGCCTATGTCCAGCAGTGGACGTCCGTCGGCTGATATGATGATGATGATGATAAGTCCTACTGCACTGAGTACTTCATTATTCCAGGAAAAATCGGAGTGAGGTACCTCCCATACAATCCCAAATCATTTATAAATTTTGACGTGATAACGTCTTATAATTCGATGGAGCCGGCTGCACGCACGAAAAAATGCGTCGTTACCTCGCTCTGAGGCGTTCCGTGAGGCGTTCCGTTTAAGGCTTGAAGTGCAAGTGAGAGCGTGCAACGAGCGACAAAGAGGCACAATTGGCCTCCGCGTTCGGCAGCGTTCGACATCTGTCTCTCTCCTACTTGAGTGAGCGATGCGTCCGCGTGGACAGCTGCTATACAATACATTTACATGTTCTCGTCAAGTATGAAGTGCAGTGAAAAGTGAATGTGGTGTCAATTGTTTATAGCAATGATAATTGCGGCGATAAAGGTAATGATTCTTTCGATATTATGAAACCATTCCATCAGTATTTTCTTATGACGTTGTCACGTTCAACTATCGTCAGTAAACCGACTTTATTTCAACTAGTCTGATATACCTAGCTTTATTCTTTGCTACTAAGTAATGTGTTATGTTTATTGTTGATTTGTACATGCCCGACTACGACAGACGGTGAAGGCTTCGCAAGAAAGTATGCACAGCGTGGCTGTACAATTATTTTTTCTTACAGCATCACCGGGAGGGACAGAATATGACAACATGGTAGCCATGAACTACCAGCCGAGCCGCGGTCGCTCCTGCGGCAGGGAGTCCAACCGATACGCGCTGAAGTTCTACCGGGAGACGGACGAGGAACTGAGGAAGAAGAAGGAGGATGCGCTGTGAGTTGGTTTCCTTTATAATTTATTACTAGTTTTGCCCGCGGATTCGCCCGCGTGGACATCGTTTTTATGACTGTCTGAGGGTGGGTGATGCACGAGCAAGCGGCTTGCGAGCGTTGAAAATGACTTTTCCTCAGGTCCCTCAGGAACTAATTAGTATTTTATGTCATTTCCCACCTCTTCAACCATCTCTGTGCAAAGTGGTCGTCAACGTCAGGTACACGCGTCGGCTGGTCGACCAGCTGGGAGAGATTTAGCGTTAGGGCAAGTTTGAAAGCCTCTCTTCCAGTGTGATCAGTCTTCTCGTATGGATAGAGCCACTGTTGATGGTGGGCATTAAAGTCCCCGAAAAGAACCAGCTGCGCGGTTGAGTACCTGAGTTGAGCCTCATCGGCGGCCTCACACAGATGTTGATTTAGCCTGGTCGTCCCCTGGTCACCACTGTGCGAGCGGTAAACACTACCGTAGATTATCTCATTTTGTTCGAGTTCCTACCTACAAATTCAACTCCCCATTAAAAAAATAATGAAAACATGACATAACTATCTAGTCTAATACTATCCCCGTCCTTATAATATTTACCCATCAACCCGAAGGTTCACATAAACAAGCAGTAAATGAAATATGACAAGTTGCTCGCGAGTGCATACAACGTTCTTACCTCATACGTCGTGAACGAAACGCGTAGCTGGCAACCAGATGAGACGTGATCTTTCGGCGAATTACCAGAACGGAATGAGGCGAGAGCTGCGATCGGCTTAGACCGCCGATCGCTTTAAATTTTTCCGTCGTCGCATACCTGCGTCTAATCGAAGAGTGCCGCCGCCTATTGTCTCAAAGGAGCCGCCGCCGACGGCCACGTGCGGCGGATAAGCGCAAATTAATTTGCCATTTAGAATTGAATACAGCAACTCGTTAGTTTCAGTAGAAACAATATATAACATCACAGTCTTGATAAACGGTTCTTTTCATTACCCCGCGTGGGAGCAATTCTTCAAAAATACTCTCACGGCCCAACAGCATGACCGTATAAATCCTTAGCCTTTTGCTTCGGTATTTTATTCTTGCGGACCTCAGGTTTGCTTGAGGTTGAGCTTGAAGCACGGAACCCTAAAAATGAAAAACGTGTCTGTTTTGTTCTTGCCTAAAACTCAAAAAGTAATAGGGGGTGAAAATTTGACATGATGTCAATTACAACAAGCCGCTGTAACTAAAGAGACCGTTTCCCTTCCAGTAAACAACTGAACCCAGTGGCGGAGGAAGCGATGGAGATCGACCCAGCGGACTTCTTCCCGTCGGACATCGCGTTCCCGAAGCGGCCGCCGTGGGACTTCAACATGACGCCGGCCCAGTTGGACGCGCAGGAGCACATATATTTTAAGGTCAGCTAACAAAATAAATAGAGTTTTAAAAAAACTAAAAAACACGCTTTTAAAGCACATCAGACTAAAAAGTAAAAAATAATTCTTAATATAAGTTGAAAATAATAATTAACAAAAAATACTAGTATTATTGTAAAAAGGCGTGGGGCGCTCTGTGCCATATTTTTCGTCTATCGAGCAACCCACACTTTTTCACAATAATACCTACTAGTCACATCAGCTCATATACGTCCCCACCGAGGGGCTCGAGCCTACCCTGAATTAGGGCGATCAGGCCATAGTCAACTACTAGTATTTTTTGTTAATTATTATTTTCAACTTATATTAAGAATTATTTTTTACTTTTTAGTCTGATGTACTTTAAAAGCATGTTTTTTAGTTTTTTATAACTCTATTTATTTTTTAGTTCAAACTTATGAAATTATTATATTGTCGCTGATTCTTGATAAGTCTACAAAGTTTGAATTAAATCTGTCCGTTTAAAGTGGGTCAAAATCGAGTCCAAAGGAGTCGGTTACATACAAACATACAGGTGAAGCTAACAAAAGCGAAAAAGTGAACGTACAAAAGGACATTAAAGCCACAGATTTGGACAGAAGGATTCCTCCCGTCTCCTTAATTTACTCAGATGTTCCTAATACATGCAAATAGTAGCGCCATCTGACGTAACTCGTAAGAACTAGCGTGGGCGAGAGTTGACGTCAGTGCCGCGCTAAAAGGACCTTGGTAGAATTGTCGCTTTAAAAATGCGTTTATTCAATTTGTTTACAAGAAAAAATACAATGTTACATAACGATGATACGATATCCCATGTTTGTTTTTAGCCTTTCTTTCATGATTTTTACAGCCTCTAACAACACAAAAAGGCATTTTTATATGGAATATATTTACACCGCACTCTGCAATTTCCCGCAGACGACTGAGTCGCGAGTGTGCGAAACTTTTGATTTTCGCACCAATTCGCTGGGAGCATTAGTCGCGCGCGATGGCCGGGTCCTTACGCCAGTAATATAGAAGATAATTGATTAAGGCAATGATTTTGTATATTATATCTAGAGAAGCAATGTCTTTACGACTTGACTGAGAAGTGGAGTCAATTAACAGATTCCAAGACGTAATTGTATGAAAATTACACCATATTTTGTCTCACTCTCACTACAGTAGCCTTTGATGAAGAGTATAGGGGCCATGTTCGTTATATATAATCTCCCTCTCTAGATATAATACCTCATTGTTTCCGTAATTTATTTTGTGCTCCATACATCTCATGTGATTACTCTTCTCGTATAAATATATTCCTGGTAAATTAGTGGGCATATTCCCGAGTAAATTAAAGTAGAAACGGCACATCAGTAGTCCCATCCCCCAGCAAAGAAGGGATCCGCACTTAACATCACTGTGTCTCTTTCTGTTACTCGGAAGGGTCATACTCAGTATTGAAATGGTTTCTCTTTCAGTGCGTCCAAACGGTTTTCTCGCTAGAGCGAGAGCCACCGGAGTGAATAAACTTTTTTTAAGCTATTGTATAGCTTTTATCGCGGGCTTTGAGGTGACCGAATCAAGAAATTTCGTAACGAAAATAAAACCTAACACCCCAAAAAAATAATAATATTGAGTTCTAAAAAACTTACAGTGCCATCTATCTATCCACGTTGATGATGATGACGATGACGATGACGATGACGATGACGATGAAGATGACGGTGACGATGACGATGATGATGATGATGATTACTTTTCTTAGTGTTAATTTATTACATAAACATCCCGCACCCCGAGGACTAAATGGTACTGGTAAATACTGCATAAATAAAAAATAAAAAATTATAATTGCGTTGATAAAAAATGCTATACAATAGCTTTACCGCGGCGGTCCCCGAGTGCCACAGCCTTTTTTTTAAATCCACAATTGGTAAGCCCTTAGCATCATCAGTTTACTACCTGTCTCACTTGATGGTATGCGACTGTAAAGATCATATATCTTTACATTTACGCACTCTCGCCTCCTTTTTTATACACTTGCCAGCGCGAATCATATTAAAAACCTAAGTATTCAAACTAGTAAGTCGTTCGAAAGCTTTCCGAAACAGTTGAGATTGATTCGCGGTCCTCAACATCAGTTATGCTGACGATATGGTGCTGCAGAGCCCCTCGCCAGGCGGCATGCAGAGTTTGCTGGCGGTCTGTGAAGGTTACGCTGATAGACACGGCCTCATATAAAATACTGCCAAGAGTTTCTGTATGGTCTTCCGATCGGGTAGCAAGAGACCTAAACAAGTGCCACCTATAACATTTAATAGCACCGAATTAAAACTGAAGATCTGAGGGATGATGCAGACATGGAAAGGGAGCGCAGGGGGTTGTCGGTCAGGAGCAAGAAGATTGCCCGCAGGTTTGCTCGTTGTTCAACACAAGTAAAGTTTTAAAGCGTACTATATGACTTATTATACGAGCAGCCTGTGGGTGTCATATACCCAAAAGGCCTATAACGCCCTGCGCATACAATATAACAACTCCCTAAGGTTGCTGTTGGGGCTACCGCGTCACTGTAGTGCGTCAAAGATAGCACCAACAGCATACTGGAAGTCATTGCAGCGAGGTTTGACTCGCATTTCTTGAAGCACTGGGTTAGAATTATAAAGAGTGTTTGGAAGACTATTATGTAGGTAGATATTAAAATTTATTTGGTGTTGTTTCCGTGACACATTTAAATTATGCTCTTAATTCATTGACTTTTTTAATGTATACATTGACATTGTACTAATATTGTTAATTTACTAAAATAGGCTAAGTTTACTAATAAAATGGAACAGTGTATTCTGACAAATTAAAATTAATAGTAATAATAATTACGTTACTGAGGTGGTTGAAATTTATTTATAGCAAAAACTACGGAACTCTACTTTGCGCGTAGTCCGATCCGATACGCGCACTTGGCCACGTTTTTTTATCTATGGAATTGGTTTAATATAAATTTGTGAAGGTGATTTAAATGATATTGCTGCCGTTACTAAGGCAACTGAACTTACTATGACATAGTAATGTCCTATCTGGTTTGTGCCGGATAGTAACGCTAGTAGTTAGTAACGCTAGTAACGCTCGGAAGTGCACTGTAAAGTTGGTGCAGAATAAACATCTGTATACTAACATTATGAAGAGGTCAACTTTGTATGTTTGTATTAAGGAGGTAATCTTTGAAACTACTCATCTTTTATCATTAGTTTTAAAATGAAATTTCGGGATGGACATAGGCTAACCTAAAAAACCTAGCTCACTTTCGATATCCACGGGGACGAAGCCGCGGGCAACAGCTAGTATTATTACAATTCGATTCCTGGTGGGGTCAACTTTTAAGCCTCGGTTTGGTTGGTGGTAGGGCATTTTCCAAGTCCGCCTTTCTAGCAAGACTTAGATAAGATGGTGGTAATCTTATCTAAGTCTTGCCGCCAAACATCAGTGTTAACAATATTGATGTGTTCCGGCTCCAAGATAAGATAGTCAGTTCTCTATTGCGCTGGGGAATCTTGGTAAGCCCGCTTCCATCTTCGGCATCATCGTTACTTATCATTAGGTGAGATAATGCCAAGGGCTCACCAATTGTGAATAAAAAAATAATAAAAGCGGAACTTGACCTGATTTTATATATAGACATCATCTCACCTGTTGGTAAATGGCCATGTTCATGGCTATGCTCTATAAAATCACGTCAAGTCCAATTTGTCATAATGAAAAATCGTGAAATTTAAAGCTCGTATTATTATACAAAAACTTAAGACCCCGCAAATGTTACTAAATGTACCGGGTCGCAGCCGTGTACTAGCTGGGGCTCGTACACTTATGGTCCTTCGAGCCGGATTTACTACTGTACTTATTATATTAAAAATCTACTTTACATATCTTTGAAAGTTCACACCGTAAGGCTACCTTTTTAATCTTACCCTCGTTTGTAGGAGTACATCCAATCTCTGCAAAACTCAGATCACTGGAAGCACATATCGTACTTCGAGCTGAACCTCGAGACGTGGAGGCAGCTGTGGCGCGTGCTCGAGATGTGCGACATCCTGCTTCTCATTGTCGACGTCAGGTATGCGGTAAGTACCCCTCCCTCGAGACTAGGAGACAGCTGTGGCGCGTGCTCGAGATGTGCGACATCCTGCTTATCGTTGACGTCAGGTGTGCGATGAGTACCCCTCCCTCGAAGCGTGGAGGCAGCTGTTGCGCGTGTTCGAGATCTGCGACATCCTGCTTCTCATTGTCGACGTCAGGTATGCGGTGAGTACCCCTCCCTCGAGGCGTGGAGGTAGCTATGGCGCGTGTTCGAGATCTGCGACATCCTGCTTCTCATTGTCGACGTCAGGTACGCAGTGAGTACCCCTCCCTCGAGACGTAGAGGCAGCTGTGGCGCGTGCTCGAGATGTGCGACCTCCTGCTTCTCCGTCGACGTCAGGTGTTCGGTGAGTACTCCTCCCTCGAGACTAGGAGACAGCTGTGGCGTGTGCTCGAGATGTGCGACTTCCTGCTTCTTATCGTTGACATCAGGTATGCGGTGAGTACCCCTCCCCCGAGACTAGGAGACAGCTGTGGCGCGTGCTCGAGATGTGTGACATCCTGCTTCTTATCGTCGACGTCAGGTATGCGGTGAGTACTCCTCCCTCGAGACTAGGAGACAGCTGTGGCGCGTGCTCGAGATGTGTGACATCCTGCTTCTATTCGTCGACGTCAGGTATGCGGCGAGTACCCCTCCCTCGAGACGTAGAGGCAGCTGTGGCGCGTGCTCAAGATGTGTGACATCCTGCTTCTTATCGTTGACGTCAGGTACGCGGTGAGTAACCCTCCCTCGAGACGTGGAGGCAGCTGTGGCGCGTGCTCGAGATGTGCGACATCCTGCTTCTCATCTTCGACGTCAGGTATGCGATGAGTACCCCTCCCTCGAAGTGTGGAGACAGCTGTGGCGCGTGCTCGAGATGCGTGACATCCTGCTTCTTATCGTTGACGTCAGGTATGCGGTGAGTACCCCTTCCTCGAGACGTGGAGGCAGCTGTGGCGCGTGCTCGAGATGTGTGATATCCTTTTTTTCATCGTCGACGTCAGGTATGCGGCGAGTACCCCTCCCTCGAGACGTAGAGGCAGATGTGGCGCGTGCTCGAGATGTGTGACATCCTGCTTCTTATCGTCGACGTCAGGTTTGCGGTGAGTACCCCTCCCTCGAGACGTGGAGGCAGCTGTGGCGCGTGCTCGAGATGTGTGACATCCTTTTTCTTATCGTTGACGTCAGGTATGCGGTGAGTACCCCTCCCTCGAGACGTGGAGGCAGCTGTGGCGCGTGCTCGAGATGTGTGACATCCTTTTTCTTATCGTTGACGTCAGGTATGCGGTGAGTACCCCTACCTCGTTATTTTTTTGTTGTTGATTGTATCAAACGAAGATATCGTTTGTTTTTGAAATAAAAGAGTTAACTATAGCAATTAAAAATACTTTACTACACATTATATTGTTGCATAATAACTGGATTAATATCTTGATAATTGCCAACCCTAATAATCGGTAAAAGCCCTAGTTAATAGCTTACACCAATTTTGTTTTACCATCTGTTTAGAGAAATAAATCTCAAGTCTTCATTGTATTTTACAGGGCATGATGTTCCCCCCGTCCCTCTACGAGTATGTAGTGAAACAGCAGAACAAGAGTATGATACTCGTGCTGAACAAGATTGACCTGGTGCCGCCCTCGGTGGTGGCTGCGTGGAAGGAGTACTTGACTGGCTCGTGTCCGGGGCTGCGGGTAGTCTACTTCACGTCGTGTCCGGGGTACAACCTGGCTGGGAACACTAGCGACAAGGCTGGTAAGTGTTGCACTCACTTTTAACGATTCTGTGTGTCGCACTCAAGCTTCACCAGTGTCAATGTCGCACACACCCTTGAGTCCTTGACGATCCTCTATGCCACACTCTCTTTTTATAGATATGAGTGTCGCGCCCACCCATGAAGATTCTTTGTGTCACACATACCCTTGACCAGTGTCAGTGTCGCATTCACCCTTGGCCGATATCAGTGGCGCACCCGCCGTTGTCCAGTGTTGCACTCACCTTTGACCACCGTGATATGAGTAATTAATTGCGTCATGTCCGGTTTGCGGGTGGTATATTTACGTCGTATTCCGTACAACCCGGCTGGCACCACGAGTGATAAAGCACTCACCCTTGACGGTTCTTTGTGCCAAACTAACCCTTGCCGGTTCTCTGTGCCAAACTCACCCCTTATGGTTCTCTGTGCCGAACTCACCCTTGACATTTCTCTGTGCCGAACTAACCCTTGACGGTTCTCTGTGCTGAACTCATCCCTGACGGTTCTCTGTGCCGAACTCACATTTGACTGTTCTCTGTGCCGAATTCACCCTTGACGATTCTCTGTGACGAACTCGCCCTTGACTGTTCTCTGTGCCGAACTAACCCTTGACGGTTCTCTGTGCCAAACTAACCCTTGCCGGTTCTCTGTGCCAAACTCACCCCTGATGGTTCTCTGTGCCGAACTCACCCTTGACATTTCTCTGTGCCGAACTAACCCTTGACGGTTCTCTGTGCTAAACTCGTCCCTGACGGTTCTCTGTGCCGAACTCACATTTGACTGTTCTCTGTGCCGAATTCACCCTTGATGATTCTCTGTGACGAACTCGCCCTTGACTGTTCTCTGTGCCGAACTAACCCTTGACGGTTCTCTGTGCCAAACTCACCCCTGCCGATTCTCTGTGCCGAACTCACGCATGACGGTTCTCTGTGCCGAACTCATCCTTGACAGGTCTCTGTGCCGAACTAACCCTTGCCGGTTCTCTGTGCCAAACTCACCCCTGCCGATTCTCTGTGCCGAACTCACGCATGATGGTTCTCTGTGCCGAACTCATCCTTGACAGGTCTCTGTGCCGAACTAACCCTTGCCGGTTCTCTGTGCCAAACTCACCCCTGCCGATTCTCTGTGCCGAACTCACGCATGACGGTTCTCTGTGCCAAACTCACCCCTGACATTTGTCTGTGCCGAACTAACCCTTGACGGTTCTCTGTGCCGAACTTACCCATGACTTTTCTCTGTGCCGAACTCACCCTTGACTGTTCTCTGTGCCGAATTAACCTTAGACGGTTCCCTGAACCGAACTCACTCTCTTGTCGGTTGTCTGTTGCGAACTCACCCTTGGCTATTCTCTGTGCCGAACTCATCCTTGACATTTCTCTGTGCCCATTTCACCCTTGACGATTCTTTGTACCGAACTCACCCTTGACGGTTCTCTCTGACGCACTCACCCTTAAGGCGAGGAACCGGTGGAGAAGCGGAGAAACCCTTTTGCTAGATCAATTTTTTTGGGTAATTAGTACTAAATATCGATCTTGCAAAAAATATTGGACATACTTAAGGATATTGTCTAAGGAATGTGCTAATATGTTACACGATAGTGTGTACTTTACTCGATCATAAAAAATCTCAAAACAGGTCTAAAACGTCAAAAAAAAAAAGTCTGAAACAAATTGGTTATTAGTAACATTTCTAAATTTGCACATAGTTTTTATATGGAGATATTTCTTTTAAGTACTGCAGAGAACCTGCGTAATTTTAGTTTTTTAATTTAAGTCTTAAGAGAAATAACAACGTAAAACATTGAAAAAGTGCAAAAGTGTGGTTATTGTCTTGACTCTTTACACGTAAAGAAAAAAAACAGAGACGACTGTTTTACAAATGCCTCGCCTTAACGGTTGCCTGTGGTGTACTCACCCTAAACCTAGTCTGGAAGGAGACCAGTCTTATATATTAAGCTATTGTATAGCTTTTATCGCGGGCTTTGAGGGGACCGAATCAAGAAATTTCGTAACGAAAATAAAACCTAACACCCCAAAAAAATATATATTGAGTTCTAAAAAACTTACAGTGCCATCTATCTATCCATCATGATGATGATGATGATGATGATGATGACGATGATGACGATGATGATGGATAACGGATGACGATGACGGATGACGGATGACTGACGAATGACGGATGATGATGATGATTATAATTAACTTTCTTAGTGTTAATTTATTACATAAACATCCCGCGCCCCAAGGACTATATGGTACTGGTAAATATTGCATAAATAAAAAATAAATAAATAATTATAATTGCATAAGTTGATAAAAAATGCTATGCAATAGCTTTACCGCGGCAGTCCCCGAGTGCCACACGTCTTTTTTTAATTAATAAATCGAAGATATCGAAGAAAAAGTATAAAATGCGACTGCGCCAGTCTCGACTCTACAATTTTCTAACCCCTTTTCCCATCTTAGGTCTCCAAGTGCGCCGCCGCAAGGGGCGGCAACGCATGTGCGCGGAAGGAGCAACCAAAATATTGGAAGCTGTCAAGGACATCGTGAAGGGAGATGTGGACCTCTCCTCGTGGGAGAAGAAGATACGAGAAGAGACTGAGGTGGAGTTTGACTATGAGGAAGGCGCTGAAATTGGTAAATTATCTGTGCCCGTGGCTTTAGCGGTGTGAATATAAGTATAATATTACGGTATTCGTCGTTAAATATTTAAATTTTACCTATAATGTGTTATCTATAAGCAGTATAAACAAAAAAAATATTTCCATAAACGTCCATCTGTCTGTCCGCCACCCTTGCCCTAGCGGCTAAACTAATAGTCCGATTGAAATCAAAATATTTTGAAATTAAGACTTATGATAGTTTGTTGATGGTTTCGGAGCGGCTTCTGGCTGGGTTATTATTTAAGGGTAGTTACCATACAACAAAATAACAAGCCTTTTCCTTACTTGAGCTGTGAGACAACGCTTCTTGCCAAATCCTATAATTCAATATCAACGGGAAATATTTTGATTTATTTTGAGTCAACGTATGTGAAAAAAATGGCCTTTTGATTGTGTTAACCTACAAGTTTTTTACACCTTCCAGAGACGGTAGACCTGTAGTTGATATTAATTTCAACTTGATACCTCCACGCGTTCCTGAGACAAAGGGTTTTGACATATATACAGACACATAAACAACGAAGTAATCCTTTAAGCGTTCCTTTTTTTTAAGCTATTGCATAGCTTTTATCGCGGGCTTTGAGCGCGGCGACCGAATCAAGAAATTCCGTAACGAAAAAACCTAACATCCCACACTCCGCCTACCATGTAGCTCGGCCGAGTGTGACGTAACGTTACCGCGTTCTAAAAAAACTTACAGTGCCATCTATTAGCAATTTGCGGTACTTCAAGGATTTAGTACTGGCTCGGCCGAGCGTGACGTAACGTTAACGCGTTCTAAAAAAACTTACCGACCTCAAAAAAATTTTAAGCCTTTGATTTCGTTTTGTTTGGTTAATGTTATGTATTTAAGTATAATAATATTATTTCACACTTTTGAGTGAATTTCATTTTGAAGTCGGTTTTAAGTTTTTTTTAAACTTTTTTTTATTTTCTTTATTTTTAGTGGTAATGCTATCTATCTAGCAACGTTAAATCCAATCACCTGTACTCACAATAGGAATTATCAAATCATATTAACTGTGTTTCATTAACAGATACAGAGTCCTGTGGCTTCCATCATCATCTCAGCAGCATGAAAGTTAAGGAGTTAAATCGTCAATCATCAGCTCATCTGAATAAGCTGAAGGAATACAACTATCGGTCTATGCATACCTACGTATATATCTATGTATAACATTCAAAATAATTTTCCTGCAACTCCTAACCTTTAAGGAGTTGTACCTTCCTACATCAGCTTATCAACATGAGAATATGACTTACAGACGCAAGTATATTAATAGCTTTAGAAAACATATGAATCACGTTATTAGTGCCTTTAAAATTCATATTTTTCATTATATTTGAAGGGTTGCCCTCGATTTCCCTGGGAGCCTATCATCAGATCCTGACTTGGTGACAGTGGGACCCCCTCGGGAGTATACTCTTTCGAATGAAAAAATAATTCTGAAAATCGGTCCACAATTGACGGAAAAATCGGTGAACATACATAAAAAAAAAAATATACAGTCGAATTTAGTACCTCCTCCTTTTTGAAGTCGGTAAAAACAACATGACACGAGAAGTAATACATGAAAATTATTGAATCTGTCACTGTCTTGTCACTTTGACAAGAGTAGGCCAGTTCATACGAACACCACCTGTTCCACCTGAGTATAACGCGATAGTCTGCCATCGCTAGATATATTGTTAACTAGCTTTAGCCCGCGGCTTCGCCCTCGTGGACATAGTTTTTATGACTCTCTTTGAGGGTGAGTGGTGCGCGAACCGCAAGCGGCTCGCGAGCGTGAACATGAGTTCTCTCTAGATCCCTCGGGAACTATGTCATGCATGATATGCCAATTAGTAAATTATGTCATTTCCCACCCCCTCAAACAATTTCTGTGCAAAAAATCACAACAATCCATTGTTCGGTTGTAATGTTAAAGAAATTAACCAAAAAAAGAGTATTTTTTCAGTTCCTCCAGGAACTGCATCGGACTATGCTATTTTCACGGAATAAAAAGTAGCCCATGTCCTTCCCAGTGACACAAGCTTAGCTACTTGCATACCAAATTTTATCAGGATTGGTCAAGGTATAGGAGCGTGAAAAGTTAACAAATAAACACATTTTCACATTTATAATATTAGTATTGTTAATAAGCATCGATTTATTCCGGTTTAAAGATAAGATAGCCATTTATCCATTCATCATACATAGTTTCATACATCTAGGCTGACCGACCGAACCGGTGAGTAACCATAAAAAAAATCGGTTACAATGTAATTACAATCCCTTTTCTCTTCCACAGGAGAAACAATCGTGGAAAAAGCGGACACGTCGTTCTACCAACACGAACGGTACAAGAACGGCATCGTCACCGTCGGCTGCGTGGGGCAGCCGAACGTCGGCAAGTCTTCCTTGATGAATGCCATCATGGGGCGCAAGGTGGTCTCCGTGTCGCGCACTCCGGGGCACACTAAGCATTTCCAGACTATCTTCCTTACGCCACAGGTAAGCTATTAATGTCTACCAACACGAATGGTACAAGAACGGCGTCGTCACTGTCGGCTGCGTGGGGCAGCCGAACGTCGGCAAGTCTTCCTTGATGAATGCCATCATGGGGCGCAAGGTGGTCTCCGTGTCGCGCACTCCGGGGCACACTAAGCATTTCCAGACTATCTTCCTTACGCCACAGGTAAGCTATTAATGTCTACCAACACGAATGGTACAAGAACGGCGTCGTCACTGTCGGCTGCGTGGGGCAGCCGAACGTCGGCAAGTCTTCCTTGATGAATGCCATCATGGGGCGCAAGGTGGTCTCCGTGTCGCGCACTCCGGGGCACACTAAGCATTTCCAGACTATCTTCCTTACGCCACAGGTAAGCTATTAATTTCTACCAACACTAACGAAATGAAATGAAGAAAGGAAATGAAGAATGCATGTTCTGTAAACTATCCCAAATGTTTGAATGCTTTGTGTTTTTGTGCGGGAGCCTCTAGAGGTTTACAAATGGTAGGTTAGGTCTGTGGTGCGCCCCAGGAATAGTACCATCCCATCTCTTGAGGGTTTCGTAAGAGACGACGTATCGAAAACTGCAGGATGGTAATTGCCAACTTTGGGCTATTGTCCAGCAGTGGACGTCTTTTGGTCATGATTATCATCACATGCCAAAGCATGCCACGTACCAATGTGTTTTCGAATTTCAATTTCATATGTACGTTTATCCGACGTTCTTACGATAAAGGAAAACATTGCGAAGAAACTCGAAAATTGTGTGCGAAGCCGACCAATTCGCTCTGAGTCCGCGTGGGCGACTAAGGCCCGATTGCCCTAATTCAGGGTAGGCTGGAGTCCCCCATCGATGGGGACGTATATGAGCTGATATGATGAATCCTGTATAGCGTAGTCCTGTTTATATTAATAGCAAGGAATACTTATTACTACGTAAAAAACAACGAAACGCATCTCCCCAATATATTGTCGCCTTTTACGTAGCAGTACCGGCGGGCCGGCCGCTGCGAGTGCGACAAGATGAGGGATAGGTTAGAAAGAGAAGGATCCATACCATCAAATGTAGGTACTTATTCTTGTTCCATTGTATGGAGTGTCGTGAGTGTGGTAATGGTGCATTGTTTGTACAATCATTGATTATTAACATCAAAGTGACTTGCTTACAATGTATGTTTTGTGTGCAGGTCCGCCTGTGCGACTGCCCCGGCCTAGTGTTCCCGTCGAAGGTGCCGCGCCCCATACAGATTCTCATGGGGTCGTACCCCATCGCGCAGCTACGTGAGCCTTACACCACGATCAGGTAAGGATATTAGTTCCAGTCACACTGGACAGCCGTAACACAAAAAGGGATCGTACTGATAATCATTTGAGTTACTTTTTATGATCTGTCAAAAACGAAATTTTGTTCCAAAAATGTTTGAAATACCCACAAGTGACGTCATAAATTTTTAGTGTCATTGACGAACTTATTTTGTGAACTTGATCAATTAAAAATTGAAGATGTGGTGCAAAAGCAAAACAAGTAAGGTTTTTGAAACTTAAGAAGAGAGCAATTTAGGAAATCATATTTCAGAATTTATTTTTGATGCAGTCCGACCCCCTATTGGTGTAGGGCTCGCTACATTGGGCTTCGCAACTTTTGATAGTATACAAGGCTAGAACGCAGAGGCTGGGACTGCTCGCGTACAGTTTCAAGTTGCAAAATATCTGGCAGCATAACAGCGCTGCAGAGTGTACTACAGCATATGCTGAGCCAGTACCGTTTTGGTGCACAGTACAGCCATTTTTATAGCTTATTTCTATTGTTTGTAAATTGTACCTGAGAATTGTACTGTGCTCTAAATAAAATATTTTCTATTCTATTCTATAAAACATATCGAACGTTTTGAAAATGTACATAATAGGCTATTTGACTACTACTGGAAAATAGTTTTGTATTATTTGTTATTGCATAAAATGCAAACCATTTTATTATTTCCTGGAGATCTGTCGTATATACGGACTACATATATGTTAAAGTTTGAATTAAAAATTACGCGCCAAAACGAAATTTTCGCTATGGCGCCTGGTTTCTCTGACAGATGACGTACACATAAGTTAACAACAAACTGCTGTAATGGAGAAAGCACGCACTGAACCTAATGTTTACTTCTGTGTGACGTCATCAGAGGTGCAACCCATCACAGAGCGTTTTCAAACACGTGATCAAACCACAAAAAAAATTTCTTGTATGTTTTTATACAGAAAATGACCTTATTTTTTCAGAACATTAATAAAATATGCTTTTTACCGTACATTTTATTAGGATGACTACAAATTGTTACATATTTTAAACATAGTTAAAATGCCTAATATTGCGCACTTATCGACTTACCGAGTATTTCCAATAACTCGACCCCGCAACGCAGTTGGAATCGGTACCTACGCGATTAGTTTCGAGGTAGCCATTTTGATATACCTAATGCTTTCTCTGTTTTTAAGGGTCCTTAGTCAACTAGGAACCCTTATAGTTTCGCCATGTCTGTCTGTCTGTCTGCGGCTTAGCTCAGAATATTAGTACTAGAAAGCTGTAATTTGGCATGGGTATACATATTAATCACACGGACAAAGTGGTACAATATAAAAAAAAAATTAAATACCTCCCCTACATTTAAAGAGGGGGTGATTTTTTTTCGTTGGTGTACCCAATCGTGCAGGGTATCGTTGAATAAGTCTTAGATTGTAAATAGTAGGTCATTTAATCAATTTAAAAAGAAAACTGTTTTTTTGTTTTTTTTATTTACAATTGGTAAACCCTTGAAAACATCTCACCTGGTGGTAAGTGACGATGTTGCCGAAGATGGAAGCGGGCTTACCAAGATTCCCCAACGCAATGTAGAACTGGCTATCTTACCTTCATGCCGGAACACACCAATGATATCAACATTGATATTTGGCGGCAAGACTTAGATAAGATAGTGCTAGCTAGCCAGGCGGGCTTAGAAAATGCCCTACCACCAACCAAACCGAGTCTTACAATTGACCCCGCCGGGAATCGAACCCGCGACCTCCTGTGTAAAGCCAGTGAACTTTGACTCTGAGCTACGGAGGCGGTTAAAGAACGTTTTTGTCCACGTATCCTATCGTGAGAGGTGTCGTTGAGGTTAAACAGGCTTTCTTAGTTAAGGAGTAATAGTCGACCAACTTAAGATGTGCAATTGAATTTGTTAAAAGTTCATAGATTTTCTGTTATCCATACAAAATATTCTATTACCAAGTGCAAATATAATTTTGTTTTGTAAAATATACATTTATTTCTTGAAAATACATCGGAACCCTACTTTGCGCGAGTCCGACTCGCACTTGGCTGGTTTTTGTTTTCTTGTTTGTTTCGAATTGAAAACCTAACCTCTCCTTACAAGCGTGCCGCTACCCAGAGGGTTCGACAGTATTGTCATCAAACCTAATGAACTTATTATCGCTCGCTCTACTCGGGTCCGCCTGGGGGGCATTTCAGTACATGTCACCTCCGTGGCGTAATGGTTGGTCCATTCGCTTCACACCAGGAGGTCGTGGGTTTGATTCCCGGTGGGGTCACTTGTAAGACTCGGCGTGGTTGGTGGTAGGGCATTTTCTAAGCCCGCCTGGCTAGCTACCACCATCTATCCAAGTCTTGCCACCAAACATCAGTGTTAACAACATTGATGTGTTCCGGCTTGAAGATAAGATAGCTAGTTCTCCATTGCGTTGGGGAATCTTGGTTAGCCCGCTTCCATCTTCGGCAACATCGTCACTTACCATCAGGTGAGATGATACCAAGGGCTAACCAATAGTGAATAAAAAAAAATTGTTATTCTTGACCTTGTATATATTTTACAAAATAATTCATAACACCAGTATCGGAAAGTGTACACGACTAGTACACACATATCGTGTATCATCACATCAGCTCATATATACGTCCCCGCCGAGGGGATCGAGCCTACCCTAAATTAGGGCGATCGGGCCTTAGTCGACCACGCGGGCCCAGTGCGGGTTGGTCAACTTCACACAAAAATATTCGTGTCATATCGTGTACACTTTCTAAGAACTTATGTACTGTTTGTTTACTGGCAGATTTAAAACCTATAAGCTGGTACAAGCTTTTATTTGAAAAGAGTTTTTATACTGAAAAAGCCGAATGCTCAAACAAATATCAAAAATACATGGTTCCAAATTCAAAAAGACTGTGTTAAATACTCTAAATAAAACCTAAAACTTTTAGGTTCAAGCTTTTAATATTACAATATCACGCGATTTTTTACTACATAATCTGAAAGTGCAGTGATTCATAAGTTGCAATAGTACCGTGTTTCTCGTGCAGGTACCTGGGCGAGCGACTGGACCTGCCCCAGCTGTTGAGGATAGACCATCCGGAGAACGACGACGCGTGGTCGCCGAGAGACGTCTGCGACGGCTGGGCCAAGAAGCGCGGCTACCTCACCGCTAAGGCAGCCCGGTAAGTCGTCATCATCACAATCATCACCTGTTGAGGATAGACCATCCGGAGAACGACGACACGTGGTTTGCCGTGCTATTTTGCACAGAGATAGTTGTGGGTTTGGGAAGTGACACAGACTACTAATTAGCATAGCCCGACATAGTCCCTGAGGGATCTAGACTAAACTCAATTTGCGGTTCACGTACTGAGCACTCTCGAAGACAGTCATAGAAACTATAATCACGCGAGCGAAGCCGCGGGAAATAGCTAGTGATTAATAGACGGAGTAACACGCGACAAGACTGATCAAACTGTAGGGATGCATCAGGGTTTAAGCGTTAAGCTATTCCAGCGATGCAGTTTTTTTTAATTTTCCCTCGGGAAACTGAGATTCCCGGAAAACATGGCCGTAGCTAGGGGGGGGGGGCATTGTGGGGCAATGCCCTACCTTGAAATCACAATGCCCTACCTTGAAATCACAATGCCCTTCCTTAACCCTTGGTTGGTCGCGTGGGGTCTTTAAAAGCCCGACGTTTACAAAAACTGCTATATTTTGTTCCATATTAAAGATTCAAATTTGTACCTCAGGGTAGCTTCCTAAAACATACTTAACTATCAATTAGTGCAAAAATAATATATAATAGTAACACATATTATTATTTGTTAAAAATTATTTAAAACCACACCATGGGTTTTATTTAAAATTTTATTATGCTACAAAAAATATAAAAATAAATAAATAATAATAAGTAATAAAAAAACAAAATATTTAAAATCTCCGGGCGTTTAAAGACCCCACGTGACCGACGGTGTCACAAAAAAAGCGCGACCACCCGAGGGTTAAAAACACCAAAAACTTAGATAAATTATTATAATTAAATTGTTTGTCCATAGGATAAAAAAAAATAGTAGCGATAGGTATCTAAATTTTTCCGAACATAGTTCTGTGTATAGATGTCATTTGAAGCGCCATAACATGAAGCGAGATGGGTCTATTTAATTAAAATATCTATGATGTCCTACCTCAAATTCAACTCTAGGTACAGCCCTGCCGGAAAAAGAAGGATATTTCTTCAACAGCTAGTATGCTACGTCCACACTATCGACGAATCTTTCTCCAAACGCGCGAGCGACGAGTTACATAATGATAACCAAGACGAGAACTTTCCCAAATCTTTATATTTTTCTTACATATAGCGTTATCCCTCTTGCTCAGGCATCCGGCGAGAGATGTGCGGGGTGAATAAATAGCCGCGTCATCCTTCTAAATGTACTCGCATATCTGTGTGACAGGTTGGACACGTACAGGGCGGCCAACAGCATACTGCGGATGGCGCTCGACGGGAGAATATGTCTGTGGCTGCGCCCGCCCGGCTTCACTGCGCATAGAGGTATTTATATATTTATTTATTAGTTTATATGAAAACAAAAGTTCTGACTTACTCACTGACTCACTCATCGACGTCCAGCGCGGACCTTTATTTATTTTATTATTTTTTACCTATTCGGAATGTTTATATATGTCGGAGCGCAAGGAGGTGGCGCCACTTATGCATACGTCGAAGCACCTTAAGTTTTGTCTTGAAACGTCAAGCGGTTAGCTAGAGTAGTAATAATAGGTCATCTTTGGCCAGGGTGTGGTCGATGCGAGGCTGAAACCCAGTTTTAATTGGTAGTGTTGGTACTCCTTTGTTTAGCCAATCAGAACCGTTGTGATTGACAATGCAGCAATGAATGACAATGCAGCCAACCTACGCAGGCTACGATAGAGGCTCCAATTATTTTACGAGCACTTTTGATCGAGCAGCTGAACTGTCAACTTGGGAAGCCAGCCCCGTGCCGAACTCATCGCAGTTTATAAAATAATCTGTTTTTATCCGAATTATGCTGAAGCCTCGCGTTGTAAAAGTGTGCGAATACTGAATGTGCAGTGTGCACTCCAAAACTTCTCAAAGACGACTTTATTTCTGAGATCCGACCAAAACTAACTAAATATATGTATAACTAACAAAAAAATGCTAATTACAAATCTTCACTGTAAGAAACATAGGATTTAAACAACAAAATCTTAACTCGGCGAGGATGTGGCGGTGTTATTTTGGCCCCTAGTAAATTTTTAATTGAGTGAAGTCTTTGTCCCGCTGGGCGTAGGATGTTGGACATCTCAGTAGCTGTTGCCAAGAAGCCCGCTAACACGTTGCTCAGTTGCTCACCATTGCTCAGTCGGCCGCCGCGCCGCGCCGCTTGCAACCAGAGTCACACGTGCGCAAAGTCATGTTACCGTAACAAAACAAAATCAAAACAGTCCAACCTTTAGCAGTGTCACACCCTGGACACTTCATACAACGGGCCAGAAATGACATTTGAAAAAAGGAATGACGGAACAAACAAAATGGTGGCGAAATCCTATACGTTCGACAACCAAACTGTAACCGATCTGTATCAATCTGGGTGACGAGGGGGTGAGGTCGCAATCTAGAGAGCGGCAGGGAGTGTCCATACTGTATATTAGTACTTATATATAATATATATACTTTGGTGTCTTCCTAAAGTTGTTTATTTTGAGACTTTTGCTTAAATTATTGTAATAACGTTTCGTACTATCACACGTGTTTTTAGAGTCGATACACTAATATTCAACTAATATAATTAACTTCTATTCTTTGTTAACAAATATAAATTTAGCCATTAACCTTATAAACCCCCCCCCCCCCCCCCCCTCCCCCACCTCCACAACCTCCACAACCTCCATGTTAGTTTTTTCGCCACACCTCGCCGGGTGAAGGAACAAAATATCAAAAATGATAATCCGTTACAATATTCAGTCTGTCTGAACCTAGAAAGCTTAAAATTGGCGCAGAGGTTATTGATGTAGACAAGGATTGAGGCCGGATTCTTCAAAGTATCCACGGGACAGAAAAAAAGGATTGTGTGGTTTTATGAAACCACGGTAAAAGTGAAACTTTTTTTCACATTATATACATTTAGAGCTACTGTACAGAGGACGAAACGATCATGGCTGCTCTGACGAGCGCCTTTCACTTTATCCCTACTCCGCGGCCGACCGTCACGCGACATGCAACACATAGACGAAGAAGTTTGAGACGATGTAATCAAAGTTTCACTTTAATAAAGCTAAAACGAAGTCGCGGGAAAAAACGATGTTCAAATCCCCAGTTGGCATCATTAGTCATATGATTAGTCATTATCACCTATGTTGACTACACCACATAACAGAAGTAAGAATGTGGTCCGCATATTTTGTCACGAAACACTCCTTGGCCCCGCGCTAGTAGGTAAAGTAAGTCATCATATCGGCTCATATACGTCCCTACCGAGAGGCTCGACCCTACCCTGAATTAGGGCGATCGGGCCTTAGTCGACCACGCGGGCCCAGTGCGGGTTGGTAGAGTTAGATGTATATTTAGATGTACATTTACCGATATGACTTCTCAAGAAGTAGCTAATTCATTTGCTGATTTCTTCAAAAGTGTGTTCTTGCCATCTGTACCACTTCTTGATATCAGACAAGCTAACTCTGATGCTGCCTCCCTGCTACATGCCTCACCCCGTATTGTAACTCTGGACCCTGTTAGTGAAGAAGACGTCAGTAAAGCCTTAAAAAGATTAAAACCTAAGTTTACCCAAGGTCCAGATGGTATACCTCAGATTATCGTAAGAGATTGCTATGAAGTTTTTATAAAACCTTTACACTATATAATAAATCTTGCAATTAAATCAAAAATTTACCCTTCTGTTTGGAAAACAACAAAGGTAATACCCATCCACAAAAACGGTTCCAAATCTGAAATCCAAAACTATAGACCCATTGCTATTCTATCTGTATTCAGTAAAATTTTCGAGTATATTGTCTATACATCTATATTTAAGCAAATTGACGGGTGGTTTTGTGATGAACAACATGGGTTTTTACCAAATCGCTCAACTACCTCAAACCTTATAAATCTCACGATGTTTTTATCAAATCACTTAGACTGTAGTGGTCAAGTAGATGTAGCCTACTTTGATTTCCATAAAGCATTTGATAGAGTTGATTGTGACATCTTGCTAAAAAAGATGTCAGTGGCAGGTTTTTGTCCCGATCTATTAAGCTTTTTCACATCTTACTTTTCTGACAGGAAGCAGTACGTTCAGTACAATAAATCATGCTCTGAAGGCTACCCAGTGACATCGGGCATTGGTCAGGGTAGCAGTCTTGGACCATTATTGTTTTTGATAATGATTAATGAATTGCCTTCCGCCGTGAGTAACTCCAAATGTCTCTTATTTGCCGATGATGTCAAGCTTGTGCACTCAGTTCGTAGCCAAGATGACTGTTTATCACTTCAATTAGACATCGATAGAATACAAACATGGGGCCTTGAAAATGGATTGGCACTTAATATCTCAAAATGTGCTATTATGTCTTTCTCGCGTTCTCCGCGTCCGATTGTTTTCAACTATACGGTCTCTGGGCAATTTCTCAACAGACTCACGGAGGTACGAGATTTGGGTACATATTTCGATTCCCACCTAACTTTTAATCCTAACATTATACAGACATGCAAACTGGCTAGTAAAAGTGCAGGCTTCGTTATCCGACAATCAAAACAATTTACCTGTCCCACAACGATCGGTGTTCTCTACAATGCATATGTCCGAAGTAGTTTAGAGTCCAATTGTATTGTGTGGTCACTTCATGAGAGTAAGTACATCCTTATGTTGGAAAGAGTCCAAAAATCATTTGTACGTTTTCTTTACAAAAAAATGTTCAAATACTACCCATATCTTTACCCCACTCTCTTCGTTGTTGGAATGGTAAATTACCAAACCCTCGAGGCTCGACGAAACCTTCACCTTGTACGTTATTTTTTCCAGCTCATTCGAGGCAAACTGACGAACCCAGATCTCCTCTCTCAAATTTCATTATCGGTTCCACCTCCCCATAAGCATTATCTTCGTCCACGCTCAAGACCTATGTTTGCTCTGCCTAGTGCCCGCACCAACATACTCAAGCACTCACCAGTGTCCCGTGCTCTAAACCTTGTAAATAGTATCTCAATTAATGATTATAAGATTGATATATTTTCTTGTTCGGAGCCGCTATTTATGAGATCCGCAAGCCAATACATCGAATCTATTGTTACTCCGAGTTTGTTGTTAGACACTAATATTATATAATGTTATTTTTAAAATATTCGAATTGTTTTTATCCTACATTCCTACTGCTGTTTTTATTCATTTTTAATATGCTAATAATATTTTTTGTTTTGTAACATTCACGTTTGGCTAGACTGTAAGTGTTTGTTTATCAAATAAATAAATAAATAAATAAATAAATAAATATTAAATTATCTGGGACTAACTAATAAAGATGTACAGTTTAAATCGATTTACGAGTATGAACTGCAGTCAGTTCAGTCCGACAACGCACAGGCAAAAGACGTCCACTGCTGGACAAATAAGTGGGGAGATTTTGCCGTAATCGCCACGCTGGGCAGGCGGGTGGCGGGCTGGCGATCGCAGTGTACATTGTGGTGGCACGCACAGTAGGTGCGCGGAAAGGACGCCTGAGTGTAAAATCGTATTTTGTTGAGCTGGACGCGTGACTACACTACCCTACCCTACCTTACTCTACCCTACCCTACCCTACCCTACATAAGAACCTTCTCCTGCCAATAACGAACTCGACAAAAAGGAATTAGCGAAATCGGTCCAGCCGTTCACGCGTGATGCCGTGACCCAGCCGTTCACGCGTGATGCCGTGACCAAGGGAAATAGGGATTCATTTTTATATATATACCTAGATTATAATTCCACTAAACTCATTTAACTTTTCTTCCACAGAGAAATACGAGAAATGCGAAGAAATAAAATACGTGAGATGGGTTCAAGCTCTCACTTCCGACGCGGTCGGCTCTCCTGAGCCCAGCTCCGAGTCGGAGGGAGAGTCCGGCGACGAGGGCTCCGAGAGCGAGGGCGACTCCATCGGCGCCGAGACCACCGCCATGGCGAATAAGTTCGCTGCCCTGGCCGGGGACGACTAAATCTGATATACGTATATACATACTCGTAGGTAGCTGTTACATAGGGTGTAACCAATTCGTTTGGAGGACATGTTAACGGGAGATTCTACTCGTCATACTGAACAACTATTCCCTAGGTTTGTCAGTTCTCAAAATAAAACTGGTCTCCATGTACCAGTGGTTCGTCCTGTACTGAGAACTTGTACTCGTTTTAATAAATACAGGCACACTCACTAACGTTTTAAAAAATAAATGTAACTCACTAACGTTTAAAAAAATATAGGTACACTCACTAAAGTTTAAAAAAATATAGGTACACTCACTAAAGTTTAAAAAAATATAGGTACTCACTAAAGTTTAAAAAAATATAGGTACACTCACTAACGCTAACGCTGTAGAAAGGCTGTGCTATATCATTAGTTGCTCCAATAGCCCCTTTTCTAAATCCGTACAATAATTTTGGGATCTTGACCAGGCGTCCGTCACTCGCTCAAGGCCGCGCGTTATATTCCTTTCATTACCAAATTCATCATAACAACCCTAGCACATTCGCTCGATGACGCGCTCGCACGTGGGTCGCGCGGCGAGCAAAACAATCTCAACTCTCTGTATGCGTAGTTATGGTACATTTCTTCTCGCTGCAAACAGCTGGTATTATTATTAAGTATTTGTAGGCTATTATAGCGTAGGTATTTACGCTTTTGTATGGGAGTGGTGTATCTGTTACGAAGTAACTATTTAGTAATCTGTGTCTTGACCCCCTAATGTAGCCCTTTGTCTAAGCATAAATTGAATTGACTTGCCTTGTCTTGCAGATGAACCGAAGTCAGGTCGAATATTCGTGGTGGCGCTTTTGTCCAGCACAATTGCAATAACGCCTTGGTCAGGCCATTCGTCTATAACATTTTTGTAGCCCTCGCACAAGCCAGTAGTACTCTTCAACGTTTTTGTTGCACACTGTTTTTGAGGCTAAGTCGTAGTTATTGAATAATTCATCGTGACCTACCTTCCGGGGAAGTACAACGTCATACCGGCCCTCTTCGTTGATCTTCTTTTTTGGAATGTAGCCAGCACTTCCTCTTCATGCTGCGCCTCGGTTTTCATGTCTACCGGGTCACGATACCTAGAGTTTCCAAAGACCAAAAACTACACATGTCCAAGGAACAAAACAACGCTGCATGAGTTGCCTGTACTTGTGATCGTGGCGTGTCTTTTATTTCTCCTCGAAGAGTCCATCTAGGCTTGTTTTTTGTTTGTGTAACCTTTATTGTAACACAAAATATACAATTATAGATACAAAATAGAAAAAGCATGCACAAAGGCGGACTTATCCCAAACAGGGATCTCTTCCACCAACCCTTAATGACTGAAAGGATTTTAACTTTAGGCAAAGAAACAAATTAGTACACAATTTAAAAGAAGCGAAAACAATAATCTAAAGTAATTGAACAGATATATTACAATTAGATACATATAATATACTTACGTAATTACATACTATAGTACTTTACATGCTTACATATATAAATACATGCTTAGCTCAAGTAGGAATACACAAATAAACGGACGTCATGTCTTCATTAGACGGGCCTTGAACGTGGAGATGGAGGGACACATTCTTATTTCCACTGGCAATGCGTTCCACAAACGAGCCGCGTGAATTTATTCGTTTTATAGCTACTAATGAGTGATGCAGCTTGATCATATCACTTGTGAGAACTAAACCTGAAAAATTAGCACCTGTAAGTGAGCCTATGTCGTCAGATGTTCGACTGTTGTTCGCAAGTGTTGTTTTGTGTTCGATGAGTGTCCGTGACACATCACCTGTGCGAGTATATGTTGGGATGTTACTATGCTGCCAATTCCGCACTGAATTTCTTGTCTACACTAGTTACATTGAGATCATACACATTATATTGTTTTGAGTTTATTTCTACACCACCAATTAAAGTAAGGGATGAAATTTAATATCAGTAGGAACAATGTTCAGTTGGCGGGCGATATCTTGTCGGATGTAGGAGCGCTGCGCTCCACTATCAAACATAGCACGAACCATCACCTGTTTCTGGTCCATTGCTGATGATTACCAACACAGTCTGGAGTATTGTTGTTCCCGTCTTCCCTTTTTGACCAGCGGAGAGGTGGTGGGTGATACTAGATTCTTCAGTCCCCAGAGTACTCATCTTAGAAGCTTCGGTTTGTACTGTAGAACGATTTATAGAACTTGTAGCATTTTCCTTGATTCCCTGTGCCTTGTGCATGATGCATTTTACATATACCTTGAAGTATGTAGGGTGGTGACCTTTCCTTAAACGTATGGGGCAGGACTTCTTATCTTTTAGCATCGCTCTCCGTTGTTCATCTTTTATATTTTGTAATTTGTAACAATCAAGGCTGCTGTGTGTTTCTTTTTCACACAAACTTTTGTAATTTGTAACATTCAAGGCTGCTGTGTGTTTCTTTTTCACACAAACTTTTGTAATTTGTAACATTCAAGGCTGCTGTGTGTTTCTTTTTCACACAAACTTTTGTAATTTGTAACATTCAAGGCTGCTGTGTGTTTCTTTTTCACACCAACTTTTGTAATTTGTAACATTCAAGGCTGCTGTGTGTCTCTTTTTCACACCAACTTTTGTAATTTGTAACATTCAAGGCTGCTGTGTGTCTCTTTTTCACACCAACTTTTGTAATTTGTAACATTCAAGGCTGCTGTGTGTCTTTTTCACACCAACTTTTGTAATTTGTAACATTCAAGGCTGCTGTGTGTCTCTTTTTCACACCAACTTTTGTAATTTGTAACATTCAAGGCTGCTGTGTGTCTCTTTTTCACACCAACTTTTGTAATTTGTAACATTCAAGGCTGCTGTGTGTTTCTTTTTCACACCAACTTTTGTAATTTGTAACATTCAAGGCTGCTGTGTGTCTCTTTTTCACACCAACTTTTGTAATTTGTAACATTCAAGGCTGCTGTGTGTCTTTTTCACACCAACTTTTGTAATTTGTAACATTCAAGGCTGCTGTGTGTCTCTTTTTCACACCAACTTTTGTAATTTGTAACATTCAAGGCTGCTGTGTGTCTTTTTCACACCAACTTTTGTAATTTGTAACATTCAAGGCTGCTGTGTGTCTCTTTTTCACACCAACTTTTGTAATTTGTAACATTCAAGGCTGCTGTGTGTTTCTTTTTCACACCAACTTTTGTAATTTGTAACATTCAAGGCTGCTGTGTGTCTCTTTTTCACACCAACTTTTGTAATTTGTAACATTCAAGGCTGCTGTGTGTCTTTTTCACACCAACTTTTGTAATTTGTAACATTCAAGGCTGCTGTGTGTCTCTTTTTCACACCAACTTTTGTAATTTGTAACATTCAAGGCTGCTGTGTGTCTCTTTTTCACACCAACTTTTGTAATTTGTAACATTCAAGGCTGCTTGTGTGTCTCTTTTTCACACCACACAAACTTAGGTCGTTTTTGTGCACTATTGTTGACCCTCAAACATCTTTTGTAGTCTTTTCTCAATCATCAAAAGTCTTCTTAGCGAGTTTGATTCTTTGTTCAGATTCTACTTCTGCTCTCAGAAATGTCAAAAGATCATCATCATCATCATCATATCAGCCACAAATCGTCAAAAGATGAGACAACTTATTTGTAGGTATTGTATATGTATATCGATGGAAGTTAGCGGCTGCGCCCGCGACTGCATTCAGTCTATTAAACACACTCATTCGTACCAGGCGTTTGCTTACCTTCCTAATCTAATTACCCTTTATTTGCAAATATAACAGTGGCGACGAGCGGAGTTTATATTTTTCTTTAAAAAAATACCACGTGTGTGTCTAAAATTGTGTAATATGGCTAAAATTGCTTTTGGCCAGTTGACCGTGTTTAACCATGAAATCCACTCGATAAAACTGTTAAAGAAAAACAGTGCTCACATAGTGAAAATTACGGCGGAAATCGTCATGTACACTTTATGATAGGAGAAAAAGTGCTCGTGAAAGTTTACATAAATCAAAAACAAAAATGGGTTGGTGGAGTAATTGTGGAACAATTAGGGAACTCTTTATATTTAGTATGCTTAGTTAATTCGAACAATATTGTAAAAAAACATAAAAACCAGTTGTTAAAATTTAAAGGGGAGGAGAGTTACGAAAGGAAGTCACATTCAACCAATAATAACTGTAATACGGAAAATGATGTCATTCCTGCCTTTATATTACCCTCAACTTCAGGGGTCAGTGATATCCACCCCTCGTCTGGTGTAAGCTCGACTGGAACGCAAAGGAATGAACCGAAGATTGGTCCCGACGAGCCTGTCGGCGGGTCTAGTCTGGTGAATCTGGAGAATGGTTCTGCACAAGTAGAGGCTAGGGCAGGCCCTCCGCCCAATGATGATGGTTCTACTGTTCTCCCAAAACGTAACCGGAAGAAGGTGGATTATTATCATGAACAGTATTTTTAATTTTATTTTTGTTAATTAAAGGTGGAGGGGTATTGTATATGTATATCGATGGAAGTTAGCGGCTGCGCCCGCGACTGCATTCAGTCTATTAAACACACTCATTCGTACGCTTACCTTCCTAATCTAATTACCCTTTATTTGCAAATATAACAGTAAGATTTCCGGTTTTATTATTCGTTCTCTCCCACACCTGCAGTCAATCTTGAGGCAGGGCAGACTCCACCATAGGCAGTAAAAATGCAGCGAATTTGTCATTTGCCACACCTAGTGTCTGTCGTACAAGTTGGCAATATAACTTGTTGCCTAACAGCTCGCGAACATAAACTTGAATTCATTATTTAATGCTTTTAATTGGCTTAAGCAATGTTCATAAGCTGATGTAGTAAACCCTTCTACCAAAATTCTCGGCACGGACCCCTCCTTCATTTCTTGAAGCAGGTATTGGTATTTATCTTGGTGGTCATTTTGGACATCACATAATTTTTTTAAACTGACCCCAAAAGGGAATCCAATTTTTGAGCTCGCCGTAAAGAGTTGTGAATTGCAAGGTTGACAATTAAATTTAAAACTTCGTTTTTCACGAATCACTTCTTTTGTATTACTTTTATTTTTATATTTTCATTCTAATGTGAGCCACCACGATCTATATTCTATGGCGCTCTCCTTTTTGATGTGTAACATCTTTGCTCTCGCTTTCCTGCAATTTGTGGGAGTGATTTCGTGAAATGGGACGGAAATGTGTAACATGGGACGGAAATGTGTAACATGGGACGGAACTGTGTAACATGGGACGGAAATGTGTAACATGGGACGGAAATGTGTAACATGGGACGGAAATGTGTAACAGGAAGTCGCGAAAGCGCGGAATTCTACTTTACGAGAGTCCGACTCGCACTTGGTCGGTTTTTTTCGTTACTGTCAGATCCGCCACCCAGGTACAATATCGTCATCAAATATAACTAACCTAAAGTATTTTGTCACATGTTACACATCATATGCGAGTACTGTAGGTCTCGCTCGAATTTTTTTTTCAAGGTTACTTTCGTCTGTCTCGTAATAAGATCGGCGTAATTCGCGTTCTAATTCCAATAATTGGTGTTGTTTTTCTTGCACTTTAAAGTAACGAGTAGTCGTCGATAAGGGTATCTCTTTTTCGGTGCCGTGCTCTAAAAGATTCTTCATTATATTGGCGTTTTTTGTGAACAGCGCACGTGCAGTCTTCCCTTCCTTCTTGATCGCCTGAGAATCTCGCGATTTTCCATCGGTCGCCATGTATTGAGTTTGGGATTCAGTTTGCAGGTTCTTACTGTGCGGATTTTGCTCAGATCAAATTGGTTTTGAAGGTTTTTTTTTAGGATAAAATACTCGAAAAGAAAAATATCTTTGCCATTGTTCTAAATCCAAGAAAGTTTATTTTTTAAATAATTACGTCACCCGTTGCGATTCGTATGGTATGTTCGGCAAAAAATAAAAAATGACGTATTTAATGACCTATGTATCGATATTTAGAACATACGCGATGTAGGATCCGTTCAAGTTTAGCGCCATCTAGTGGTGTTTAGAGAAACCATGTTTTCAACATTTACAACTCTTTAACCGATGTGGCTCATGTTCGAATTAAAAAAATCTTTTTATCTCATTAATGCGCCTGCCAAATTTCACGACGTTCCGATGAACGATACTCGAGTTATCGTCGCACAAACATTTATACATACATACATACGCTGCATTGTTCCAGTAAACTCTAAGAACTTTGCTCACTTCGCTCGCTCGTTCAAAAATTGCTTAATCGGCTGATCGATTTGTATGAAGAGTCCAAAAAATTTTACGCCTTTACTATGGGTCTCTTGGAGTGAATGATGAGTAGAAGCCCCAGTTAACGGGTCCTACACCAATCTTGTTCCACCCTGTCACACCCTGGACACTTCATACACCGGGCCAGAAATGACATTTCAAAAAAGGAATGGCGGAACAAACAAAATGGCGGCGAAACCCTATACGTTCGACAACCAAACTGTAACCAATTTGTATCAATCTGGGTGACGAGGGGGTGAGGTCACAATCTAGAGAGCGGCAGGGAGTGTCCATTCTGTATGTCAGTACTAATATATATACTTTGCTATTGGTCTCTTGGAGTTCATGATGAGTAGAAGCCCCAGTTGACGGGTCCTCCACCGATCTTGTTACACCCTGTGTTAGGGAACTTGTTAGCCGTCGTTCTTTTAGTGAGGAGCTCTGCCCGTCATTGTGAACAATTGTCAATCGATCATCTGATAGCCGACTTTGTACGGGAAGTCCTTTATTCTGTCCCTGTATTGCGAATTGGCCACCGACGTGACGTAGTTGTTAGTGCACACGCTTCACACCAGGAGGTCGTGGGTTGGATTCCTGGGGAGTTTTAACTTTGTAAGACTCAGTGGTAGGGTATTTTCTAAGCCCGCCTGGCTAGCTACCATCATCCTTTACGAATTCTTACTGCTAAGCATCAATGTTAACAGCATTAATATGAAGATTAGATAGCCAGTTCCCCATTGCGTTGAAGAATTTTGGTAAAACCGCTTCCATCTTCCGCATCATCGTCGCTTACTAGCAGATGAGATTATGCCAAGGGCTTACCAGTAGTGAATAGAAAAGGTTGTTTAGAATAATGGGCAGAACTTGTGATTACTACTACAACAGCTAATATTAAAACAGATCTGTGGAGCATTTCAACCGTACACACGTTTTATCTCACGTTAGGCGGGCGAGCCTAACTTGTAGTTGGGAATGTGGGATGCGTGTCGACGCGTGTTTGTGTGCGTCACTGACCATCCTACCTGAGGGCTCTCAAGCTTACGCACACAAATACAATGTTCATGTGCACCTACACTCACAAGGAAGACAACCCGCCGCGGGAGTATCATGTGTATCGAACATTGCATTTAAGAGGAGTGTTTCCCTAGTCCGCTACATATAAACTAAGTGGGGTTAATGTTTATGTTTTATTTGAATATGAAAATAAAAAGTTATTGATATTTTGTATACACGTTGTAGGAACTAATGTATTATGTGTTTGTGATTTGTCAGACTACCCTAAAATAGCTTTTTTATTAAATATTTTTTTAATTTTGTAATTTCTGTGTAATTATCTTTAGTTAAATAGAAAGGCTGCTGAGAGAATGCGTTCCTGACAGGTCGTGAACTTACAAAGAATGTTTCATTTTGCGCTAAATTTAAAGTTAATAAGAAAACTTTAAAAAAAAACCATTGCTGCGCAATTACAAATAATTTAATAATTATATTCAATTATGAACCTTTCCATAACATGACTCGTGTTAGTATCGAGGTAGAATAGATGGCCGTCAGGACAAAAAAGTTCTCGAGTGGCCACCGCGCACCTGAAGACGCAGCGCAGGCAGGCCTCCTCCCACTCGGTGGACCGACTACCTGGTGACTGGAAGCCGCTGGATGGGGGCATCGCAGCACCGGTCGCCATGGAAATCCTTTGTCCAGCATTGGGATTCCTTTCGGCTGATATTATTATAACTCAAGATAGCTTGGCAAGGTTAAATAGTCAAGCCGCCAGGCAAGCAAAGCTAATTTAAAAAAAATATACGCCAATATAGAATACTCGTCTAATTGGATAGTGAAAACTTGCCAAGTTATACCATCAGTAGTACAGAACATAATAATTTACTTTTAAGCAACTGAAAACCGAAGTACCTTCTCTATTATTTGGAGAAGTCTAAGGTAAATATTTCAATTTGAAATCCCGTAGCTATGATTTAAGAAACCACTGTGGAACTTGGTACCAGATTTGTATTTTTTTTTGTACCGAACTTGGCTAACTTTCACATTTATGTTTTGTTGGGATTTCTATGACAAATCTTAGTTAGCATGGAGCGCAGCGCGCTAGGTGCCGACGTAGCGTAGTTTCGTAAACGTTAATAGACTGCATTAAAATGTCATTCATCTTTTTTTTTGTCAATTAATTAAGTTACATATTGTGTCTATTTATACATAAATAAATTGTTGCTTACTTTAAATTGGTGTGTTTTTATGGATTGAAATTTTTCCTTCTTGCTCTGAGTAGATGTGATTTATAAGCAAGAAAAACTGATTGCCAAATAAAAAAAAAATCAAAATTTTCATTTTTCATTTCATTTCAAAGTTGGTCTATCGGGCTGATTGATATGTATGCAAAAGTTCAAAAACAAGTTTTGATAACAGTTAGTATAGTAAGTGAAGGTCCGGGCTGGAAATAAAGCTGTTTAGTGGAGTCCTACGACGCGACGACGAGGACGACGGCCGACACGTTCCTTTTAAGAAATAATACAATAGATCACAGTTGGTATTTTTAAGTGTAAATTTTGTGACTAGGGATGCAGCTACAAAATTTATCATATATCATATTTTTTAGGGTAACTAAAGACGGGACCCTATTACTAAGCCTCCGATGTCTGTCAGCGGGCTGTATTCCATGAACTGTAAAAGGTAGGCGGTTGACATTTTCACAGATGATGTATTTCTGTTGCCGCTATAACAAGAAATACTAAAAATTAGAAAAAAAATAAAAATAAGGGGGGTCTTCATTCAAAAAACGTGTTTTTTTGTAGGCCTTCAGAAGTATTTTCGATTTAGCTCAATCGTAAAAACAGTAATACACTCGAGCATGAAACTTGGTGTGATTATAGTACTAACACTGTGGTATAAACCGAGTTATAACACATACTAAAAATCAGTCAAGTGTGAGTCGCACTCGCGCTAAGGAGTCCAAACTGAATGACAAAAAAAGCATATTTATTTAGCTCACGTTGATGTCTTGTTTGTAATGTGAATAGGTATCTGTCATTAATATTATGTAAGTAGTTGTGTGGATAGGTGTGGCTGTACGGAACCCTTGGAGTGCCAGTCTGACTCGCCGGTATTTTAAACTAATCAAGGCGGCCGATAGTTGTACAGTAATTTTATCCAACTTACGAAGAAACAACAAACAAATTAATTCAACTAAGTCAGTTAGTTTTAAGTTTAATTAATACGAGGAGGGCTGCGCTGCTCCGCAGAATGTTTTTTATTATGCACATAGAGAGTGCGCGGCGGGCGACCCGCAACCCGCAAGCGACTCGCCATCGACATTGCGCGGTGTGCGAAAATGGGCGCGTTGAATGTTGTAACCATCGTTTTTTCAAATATCATTCTTTCCTCAAAGGACTTTTACCCAGGTCAATAAATTGATATTTTTTAATTTTGCTAAGGAACTGATTGATTTTATTTTTGCGAGTCAGTCAGCTCGTGGAAGGAAGCACATTTTCGACTAAACTACGCATTAGGCCTCTGTCACTCTGTCCCAAGTATTCTTCCAGATCTACCAAGGTGATTTACAAAGTAGAAGACGGCTGCCGCTACCTAGCCACGGATCTGATTACCTAGCTTTCCTCTAACCCAATCAGTTTAAGTGGGCAATAGCTCAAATGAAAGAGCTCGTGCCAGCGAGTGTTCTTAGATCAAAACGAACTGCGTACTTCAATTCGAACCGGTGATATTGAGAAAGCTATGAAAATCGCGTTGAAATGTAACTTGAGAAGGGCAAAAGTTTGGTGATTTTTAACGCTTGATAACAAATCTGTGCATCAGTACCTTTCATTAAACAAAATAAGCAAATCAGTTTGATAGAACGACCGGACGGGCTCGCATTAGATTTCACAAATTCTTTTATTATACAGATTAGTAGTCACATTGTGGTTCGTACGGGTAGAAGGAGACACATGGAGCGGCGCACGGTGGCACGGTGCGCGCTGCACGCTGCACGCTGCCGGCACCAAAGAGAATATAACCAACTACGTTTTGCCGGCACATTCATTATTGACATTTTAATTTAGTGCGGTCTGCACTTTTAATTTGCACATATAGTTTTTGCCTCCTATATGCGCAAAATACTCTATGTTTTAGATTAAAGTTAATGATAATGAGTATTTCTACTAGCGGCGCTAGTGAGCTGATCGAACCGCTTTAACGTCCGGACTATAAATACGCTACATAAAGCTAGAGGCGAACCCCACTTTTGCTTTGCATGAGAAAATGTCGAGCTCTTTAGTTTTGATATTCCTTGATAGATGGCGTCACAAGACATTGAGATTTTTTTTACTTCTATTTCAAAAATATAAAATTATACTTTTATTGTTTCATAAAAGTTTTAACTTATGATTTTATTGATATGAAATATTATTATTTCAAAATAAACTGATCTCACGTAACTGGACTTGCCACGCAGTATGATTAACAATTTCGCATTCGACCCGACGTTAAGGCGGTTCGATCTGCTCACTAGCGCCGCTAGTAGAAATTATTAATTAACTCATTATTATGAACTTTAATCGAAATCATTCAGTATTTTGCGCAAATATGGGGACAATAACTATATGTGCAAAGTAAAAGTTTTGTATAGACTTGGTTGAGGGGGTGGGAAGTGACCTAGACTGCTCTCAGAATAGCCCGATATAGTTTCTGAGGGATCTGGCGAAAACTAATGGCCACGCTCCACACACCCTCAAATATAGTCATAAAAACGATGTCCACGCGGGCGAAGCCGCGGGCAAACGATTATATTCAGGTTATTTATATCTTAAACAACTTGAATATAATCAGGGGACACGGCAGTGCCCCCGCCAAATCGAGCAGACAAGCACGGCCGTTACACCCTTTTCTCGAAGCAACTCAACGCATTTTCGAGCTCTTAATGTCTTCTGAGCGACTAAAGAAATAGCCTACATTTAAAATTGCATTGCTTTCATAATGTAGACAGCGTATATTCTAAATTACAAGTTTATAAGTTTTGACGGTTTTTAAAATATCGTTTGTTGAAATTTCGTCACTCACTCACTGATCATCAAAAAGATAGACCACTTCCGGGTAACTTATAAACTTGAAATTTGGCATCGAGATAAGTCATTAGGCGTTATCATTATCAGAGAAAAACTTCGAAAAACCGTCTAAGCGCGAGTCAGACTTGTGATATCAGAGTTTCTTACTATACCATTGATAAAAATTTTAGACCACTTCCAGATGACTTTGAAACTTGTTTGACGTTTCAGTGGGTTTTAGAGTGTATACAAAGTAAATAGAATAAAAACCGGCCAAGTGCGAGTCAGAGCCGGCCGCACACAAAGGGTTCCGTACCATCATACTAGATGGCGGTAGTACAAAGGGTTCCGTACCATCATACTTGATGGCGTTAGTACAAAGGGTTCCGTACCATCATACTAAAGGCGCCAGTTTCTTCATATTTAAAAAAACACGTTTTTTGTATGGAGGCCCTTCTTATTTTTTTACTTTTTATAATTTTTAGTATTTGTTGTTATAGCGGCAACAGAAATTTGAACTGTCTAGTTATCACGCTTCATGAAATACAGCCTGGTGATAGACGGACAGACAGACGGACGGACAGTGAAGTCTTAGTCATAGGGTCTCGATTTTACCCTTTGGGTACGGAACCTTAAAAACCGGCCAAGAGCGAGTCAGACTAGCCAAATGAGGGTTGCGTACCAGCACTACTCATAGATATAATTATGTAGACTAATTCCAAGTGACTAACAAATACACTTGAAATTTGGGATCAATACAATACAATACAATACAATCATTTATTTATAAATTTAAATAAATTTACACGTCACAATTTAAAACATAATATTAATTAAAAATAAAATATAAAATTATGATTAATTAAAAAATAATTTATCTATTCTACCTTCGTAGTGCTGAGTCACTTGGACCACTTTTTATTAAGGAATTCATTTGTGTCATATAATGCCGCATCAACCAACATTTCCTTTAATTTATTCATAAAGGTCGCGTAGCTAGGGCTGTCTCTCACTCCTTGCGGTAGTTTGTTGTAAACCTTCGGTGCCATTGCTTTTATACACATCTTCGACTTAACTAGTCGGTGCATCGGTAATCGAAGTCAATTTTGGTGCCTAGTATTAAATTGATGCGATTGGCCGACGGTTTCGAACATGTGTATATGTTTCCTAGCGTATTTAGCTAGTTCTTGGATGTACAGACTCGGCATCGTGAGTACTTTGTAGGTTCTAAATAGTTCCCGAGCCGGATGGTCGTTTGGAACACCTGCAATTATGCGTATAGCACGTTTTTGTAGTCTGAATACCCGTAGCCTATCTGCAGCATCACCCCACAGGTCAAGGCCGTAGGTAAGTATTGAGCTAAAGTACCCGTAATAAGCTTTCATGACGTTTTCAGTGGTCAAGGTAGGAGTTAGCCTAGACAAGGCGAAGCAGGCGGAGGATAGTCGGCCACAGATGACATCAATATGGTCGGACCACGAGAGGCCAGAATCAATCGTAAAGCCCAAGTATTTAGTTTTTTCGACTTGCGGTACATTGAAGCCCTTACATGAAATGTTTAAGGCGTCAGTGTTAGTTTTTCTAAGCTGAAAATGCATTATATTAGTTTTGTCAAGATTTAACATCATACCGTTTGCTGTAAACCAGTCAGATATGTTATTCATTACCAGGGATAACTTACCTTTAAGTCTATCAAAGTTGTCAGCTGCTACTATGATACAAGTATCATCAGCAAACATTACAAATTCACTTTCATCGGTAGCAGCTGTGATGTCATTTACCAATATTAAAAATAGGTTGTTTCCCATCACTGAGCCCTGGGGGACAGCGCTGTCACCCATCACTTCGAGATTCGACCTATGTTCGTGTACCTGTGTGCTCTGTTTGCGATGTCTTAGGAAGGCGGCAACTGTATGAAGGAAGTTTCCCTGTATACCGTACGCGTACAGTTTTTGTAGGAGCAGCGGGTGACTAACCAGTTCGAAGGCGCGCGAAAGGTCGCAGAAGATCGCTGCGACCTGCCGCCCGCCCTCGAGGTGACCAATCACCCGCTCCAGCACGTCGCGAGTCGCGTCTACTGTGGACCGGCCCATTTGGTACGCGTATTGTTGTTTATTCAACAGGTTGTTAGTAGTGAAGGATGACATGAGCCTCTTGCTGAGCATATTTTCAAAGATTTTCGATATTACAGGTATGAGGGATATTGGGCGGAAATTCTTGTACAAGTTCATTTCCCCTTTTCCTTTGTAAATAGGTTGCACTTTTACATTTTTTAAACTATCAGGATAGACACCGGACTGGATGCATCGGTCACATAGCATGCATATCAAGGATAGTACAACTGGTGGTAGGTAGTCCAGTACATACGTTGACATGTCATTGATGTCTTTAGAGTGCTTACGTTTTATACCTCCTACGATTTTCAAAAACTCGCCCAATGAAAACGGTTCATGCGCGTACATCTGGGTAGGTGTACTTTCTAGAAACTTATTCAGGTAGGTGGTCGCTTTAGTAGGGTCAGAGCAGGCTGCCGAACTATCGTTGGCCTCTATGTAGAAGCGGTTGAGCGTAGCAGCGGCGGCACGCGTGCGCTCCGCGGCGTCCGCGCCCGGCGCGCTGCTCACCAGCACGTCCAAGGCGCCGCCGCCGCCGCTCGCCCGCCCGGTCTCCGACGCAATAACTCGCCACATGGCCCGACACATGTCCGATGGATTACATTTTGACAATTGTGAGTTTATGTGACCTTTTCGTGCGATTTGTAGGTCCTTATTGTGCTGAATTTCAAGTTGTAGTAGTTTGTTGGTCAAGGCGTCACTATGAATAGAGGAATTATTAGCAAGTGTCATTTTTATATTACGAATTTTACTTCTATTGTAACGAATAGAGTTAGTGACCCAAGTGCTCAGCGAGTGACGTACAGGATCGAAGTAGGTAACTCGTATTAGCCGTATCAAGGAAAAATTCATTAACCAACTCGCGCACCAAGGGTTTCTTACCACCACCGTTGTAACATAATGTGTTATAAAATATATGTTATGTATAAAATATGTTATGTACGGCAGTGCCTCCGCCAAGTCGAGCAGACAAGCACGCCCGTAAACCCTTTCCTCGAAGCAACTCAATGTATTTTCCGGCTCCTAATATCTTTGTAAGAGACTGAATAAACTGCCTGAATTTTTTACTGCATTGTTTACATAATAAGGGCAGCGTATATTCCAAATTACAAGTTCCTGTCTTTAATGGTTCTTAAAATATCATTTATCGAAGTTTAGATATTTTGTCACTACTCACTCACTGATCATCAAAAAGATAGACCACTTCCAGGTGACTTAGAAAATAGACATTAGGCATGAAGATAGATAATTGGGAATTTAAAAAGGAAAAAGTCTGGAAATTTTAAATATCCACCCTAATCCGGATAAAATAGGGGTTGAAAATTTGTATGGAAGTCCGTCATTTTCAAAGTAGGTGACATAAAATTGCACTAGTATTTTTATAGGCTTTTTCTAACCATAGTTAGAGAAAAGTGTCGAGGAAAAAGGAAAATAAGTAACAAAAAGAAATGAGATCCCATCAAAACATTTTGATGTAAAAAATCGCTAAGTCTTGTGAGTCTCCCCTAAAATTATTTGAGATCTAAGGTGGAGCCAAGTCTGGCAGTACCCTTTTTAAATATTCAGCAAATTGCACCGTAGTACACTTTTAAACATACTAAGTAAATAATAATAATTAAACCTATGATCAATATTCGTCGTCGTGGAAATCCTTGGGGGAGGCCTATGTCCAGCAGTGAACGTCCTTCGGCTGATATGATGATGATGATGATCAATATATTATGCATTTTTGTTGCCTAAAACTTAATTTCATCTCATTTGTAAAGATATTTTTTGACTTGGCAATCACGAAATTTATTTGAATTTTTTATTTTCAATATTATCGTAAAGTATCGAAGTTTTTGCGATTGTATATATTACTAAGCACAACAATTATCTTTTTAGTTCTAATTTTGAAAGCGTTAATTATTTTATTGCTATTTGATGAATTATATACTGCTACGTCACAGCGAATCAGGAGAGGCATGGAGGACGAGGAGGCAGTTAATGTTATGTCGACCGGTGTACTGACATAAGTAGTATGGTGTACGGCTCATTACCAATCGTGACGTGCATCAGGTTCGGCTGACTGCAAGATAAACACAAATCGATAGTTTAGTCGACGGTGCGTGTGGTGTTAACATACACTTTTGTATGCGTCGACTGTACTTCCCTTACATTTTCCCTAAGGATTTGCTGTGGGTACGTTGAATAATGTGAAATTGCGCTTTAATGCCTTAAAATCGGTCAAATGACAATATTTAAGTCAAATTATTGAAAGACTGTGTAAAGCTATCACCATGGAAAAAATATATAATAAACTTAAAGTAATAAAACATCGATTTAATTGAATATAATTTTAAAAATATCACTACTATTGATGTAAAAAAATATACTGTAGACCCTGTTTTTGGCATTAATTGCAAAATTTATCGAAAACAAATGGTTAATATTGAATGAACCCAACACACAAAAATCGGTGACTTTCATTTTAATTGAACACATTTTTTTTAAACTTATTTGTATCCGATGAAAAACAATAAAAACATGTGAAAATCGAGAATTGGGCGCTCGGTTTCAACGTAACAGCCGTGTTTGATTTGAACTTAAAATGAATATAATTACGTTCGATATTATTAAAACACGTATCAACTTGCTCGGATTGAGTGATCTTAGCGCCTTAACGTGATTGGCCGTAATTTAAATGTGTGTTCCTGAATTCAAAAAGTTGCAGCCAATATAAAGATGTCTCCGCCCGTACCTCACACTTTCCCCTAAACTTTTCCCATGAGGTTCTATATTGAAACCAAAGTATTAGCTCTTAAATGTGGGGACGAATTTTTTTTAAACTCTGTGACGACTGCCATCTAGTGATAGCAAGTAGCCCAACGGCTTAACGAAGAACGAAAACGGTCAAGAAAAATGACACAAACATTTCAAACCGATTCAAGCAATGAGCTTCTTGCATTGTATTACCTGTTTTTATTGCTTGTGTGGGCTCTGAATAAATGGTTATCTTATCTTCTGGTCTGTTTAGCTGCGTGATCGACGAAAGTGACACTAAGCTGCGATAATTTTGAACAAAAAAAAAACCACTTCAAACAGGAAACTAAGGTTTCCCTCGATTTCTCTGGGATGCTATCATTAGATCCTGGTTTCCTTATCATGGTACCATTCTTGGGATATCTACTTTCCAACAAAAAAAGAATTATCAAAATCGGTTCATAAACGACGAAGTTATCCGCGAAAACACATAAAAAAATAATATATATATACATATACACGGACGATTGAGAAACCTCCTCCTTTTTTGAAGTCGGTTAAAAATAGCTCAATATATATGAATTGAAAATTTTCACAAATGACTGAAATTAATCTCTAATCAAAACTCAAAATCTAGACAGGTCTCTAATTTCCTTTCGTTAATTAGTATCCATCATAATAGAGCTCCCGTTACCCTCTCTACCTGCCCCCTCAATCTGACGCTCGCCATAAACCCCACAGTTTACTTTGATTAACCTAACCCTATCGCGTTTAACTAGCCAAATGTCCGAAGCAGTTCACTTTGAACTTAGGTGGAAACGGACGTTATCTTAATAGATAACCCACAACTTGGGTTTATCCTCGCCCTAATATTATAGGGGAGCAGTCACATGTATTGTATAGTGAGTATGCAGGTAAGTGTGCTCCTTTTCCATCTGCGCCTTAATAATAATTATATTTTTATTCGAGTTCCAGAAAATCGATATGACATACTGCCAGGTTGGTCCCATATAAATTTTATCAAAATTGGTGTAGCACTTTTTTAGAAAACAACCAAAAACTAAAAATAATAATGAAAAATTGTTTTAAATTGTTGCGATGGAAGTTGGTTTTTTAACGTAGGTCAAAGAAGTTTTATTATGTAGCTCATGACACTTTTACCAAAAAATATATTAGTACTAACATACAACATGGACACTCCCTACCGCTCCCTAGATTCCGATCTCACCCCCTCGTCACCCAGATTAAAATAGATTGGTTATAGTTTGGTTCTTGGGATGGGATGGGATTTCGCCGTGATTTTGTTTGCTCCGTCATTTGTTTTAGAAATGTCATTTCGAGACCGTTGTATGCAGTGTCCGGGGTGTGCTTTTACTTTCGAGCGACGGACGAGCAATTACCGAAGGAGTGAAGTGGGTGTTGTGATGACAAAAAAAAATATTTTTAGCATCTAAGTTGGAATTTTCATGTCGAGCGATTGTCTTGCACTAACAGAGTCTAAATAATATCATTAAAAAAATGTTTGTGACTTGGCGTAAAAGTTATTCAAATAATTGCTAAACTTCATAAGCTTTCCAAAAAGGTTCAAACAATGACCACTTTTGTAGTAAAATTACTTTTAAAGAGGCCTACAATGTATTCGGGTAGCAGGTAGAGTTTTGCGCCAAACTGGAACGTGTAGAGCTAACTATCGTGGCTCACTCTTCACGATGTCCGGCATCTTAGCGATCGGGACACTGTCCGGGTGCCCGGCCGTATAGAACGTGTAGAGCTAACTATCGTGGCTCACTCTTCACAATGTCCGGCATCTTATCGATCGGGACACTGTCCGGGTGCCCGGCCGTATAGAACGTGTAGAGCTAACTATCGTGGCTCACTCTTCACAATGTCCGGCATCTTATCGATCGGGACACTGTCCGGGTGCCCGGCCGTATAGAACGTGTAGAGCTAACTATCGTGGCTCACTCTTCACAATGTCCGGCATCTTATCGATCGGGACACTGTCCGGGTGCCCGGCCGTATAGAACGTGTAGAGCTAACTATCGTGGCTCACTCTTCACAATGTCCGGCATCTTATCGATCGGGACACTGTCCGGGTGCCCGGCCGTATAGAACGTGTAGAGCTAACTATCGTGGCTCACTCTTCACAATGTCCGGCATCTTATCGATCGGGACACTGTCCGGGTGCCCGGCCCTATAGAACGTGTAGAGCTAACTATCGTGGCTCACTCTTCACGATGTCCGGCATCTTATCGATCGGGACACTGTCCGGGTGCCCGGCCGTATAGAACGTGTAGAGCTAACTATCGTGGCTCACTCTTCACAATGTCCGGCATCTTATCGATCGGGACACTGTCCGGGTGCCCGGCCGTATAGAACGTGTAGAGCTAACTATCGTGGCTCACTCTTCACAATGTCCGGCATCTTATCGATCGGGACACTGTCCGGGTGCCCGGCCGTATAGAACGTGTAGAGCTAACTATCGTGGCTCACTCTTCACGATGTCCGGCATCTTATCGATCGGGACACTGTCCGGGTGCCCGGCCGTATAGAACGTGTAGAGCTAACTATCGTGGCTCACTCTTCACAATGTCCGGCATCTTATCGATCGGGACACTGTCCGGGTGCCCGGCCCTATAGAACGATTAGAGCTAACTATCGTGGCTCACTCTTCACAATGTCCGGCATCTTATCGATCGGGACACTGTCCGGGTGCCCGGCCGTATAGAACGTGTAGAGCTAACTATCGTGGCTCACTCTTCACAATGTCCGGCATCTTATCGATCGGGACACTGTCCGGGTGCCCGGCCCTATAGAACGTGTAGAGCTAGCTATCGTGGCTCACTCTTCACAATATCCGGCATCTTATCGATCGGGACACTGTCCGGGTGCCCGGCCGTATAGAACGTGTAGAGCTAACTATCGTGGCTCACTCTTCACAATGTCCGGCATCTTATCGATCGGGACACTGTCCGGGTGCCCGGCCCTATAGAACGATTAGAGCTAACTATCGTGGCTCACTTTTCACAATGTCCGGCATCTTATCGATCGGGACACTGTCCGGGTGCCTGGCCGTATAGAACGTGTAGAGCTAACTATCGTGGCTCACTCTTCACAATGTCCGGCATCTTATCGATCGGGACACTGTCCGGGTGCCCGGCCGTATAGAACGTGTAGAGCTAACTATCGTGGCTCACTCTTCACAATGTCCGGCATCTTATCGATCGGGACACTGTCCGGGTGCCCGGCCGTATAGAACGTGTAGAGCTAACTATCGTGGCTCACTCTTCACAATGTCCGGCATCTTATCGATCGGGACACTGTCCGGGTGCCCGGCCCTATAGAACGTGTAGAGCTAACTATCGTGGCTCACTCTTCACAATATCCGGCATCTTATCGATCGGGACACTGTCCGGGTGCCCGGCCGTATAGAACGTGTAGAGCTAACTATCTTGACTCACTCTTCACAATGTCCGGCATCTTATCGATCGGGACACTGTCCGGGTGCCCGGCCGTATAGAACGTGTAGAGCTAACTATCGTGGCTCACTCTTCACAATGTCCGGCATCTTATCGATCGGGACACTGTCCGGGTGCCCGGCCCTATAGAACGATTAGAGCTAACTATCGTGGCTCACTTTTCACAATGTCCGGCATCTTATCGATCGGGACACTGTCCGGGTGCCTGGCCGTATAGAACGTGTAGAGCTAACTATCGTGGCTCACTCTTCACAATGTCCGGCATCTTATCGATCGGGACACTGTCCGGGTGCCCGGCCGTATAGAACGTGTAGAGCTAACTATCGTGGCTCACTCTTCACAATGTCCGGCATCTTATCGATCGGGACACTGTCCGGGTGCCCGGCCGTATAGAACGTGTAGAGCTAACTATCGTGGCTCACTCTTCACAATGTCCGGCATCTTATCGATCGGGACACTGTCCGGGTGCCCGGCCCTATAGAACGTGTAGAGCTAACTATCGTGGCTCACTCTTCACAATGTCCGGCATCTTATCGATCGGGACACTGTCCGGGTGCCCGGCCGTATAGAACGTGTAGAGCTAACTATCGTGGCTCACTCTTCACAATGTCCGGCATCTTATCGATCGGGACACTGTCCGGGTGCCCGGCCGTATAGAACGTGTAGAGCTAACTATCGTGGCTCACTCTTCACAATGTCCGGCATCTTATCGATCGGGACACTGTCCGGGTGCCCGGTCATATAGAACATGTAGAGCTAACTATCGTGGCTTACTCTCTACGATGCGTGGCATCTTCCCTATAGGGACACTGTCCGGGTGCCTGGCCGTATAGAACGTGTAGAGCTAACTATCGTGGCTCACTCTTCACAATGTCCGGCATCTTATCGATCGGGACACTGTCCGAGTGCCCGGTCATATAGAACATGTAGAGCTAACTATCGTGGCTCACTCTTCACAATGTCCGGCATCTTATCGATTGGGACACTGTCCGAGTGCCCGGTCATATAGAACATGTAGAGCTAACTATCGTGGCTCACTCTTCACAATGTCCGGCATCTTATCGATCGGGACACTGTCCGAGTGCCCGGTCATATAGAACATGTAGAGCTAACTATCGTGGCTCACTCTTCACAATGTCCAGCATCTTATCGATCGGGACACTGTCCGAGTGCCCGGTCATATAGAACATGTAGAGCTAACTATCGTGGCTCACTCTTCACGATGTCCGGCATCTTATCGATCGGGACACTGTCCGAGTGCCCGGTCATATAGAACATGTAGAGCTAACTATCGTGGCTCACTCTTCACAATGTCCGGCATCTTATCGATCGGGACACTGTCCGGGTGCCCGGCCGTACAGAACGTGTAGAGCTAACTATCGTGGCTCACTCTTCACAATGTCCGGCATCTTATCGATCGGGACACTGTCCGGGTGCCCGGCCGTATAGAACGTGTAGAGCTAACTATCGTGGCTCATTCTCCGAGATGTCCGGCATCTTATCGATCGGGACACTGTCCGAGTGCCCGGTCATATAGAACATGTAGAGCTAACTATCGTGGCTCACTCTTCACGATGTCCGGCATCTTATCGATCGGGACACTGTCCGAGTGCTTGGTCATATAGAACATGTAGAGCTAACTATCGTGGCTCACTCTTCACGATGTCCGGCATCTTATCGATCGGGACACTGTCCGAGTGCCCGGTCATATAGAACATGTAGAGCTAACTATCGTGGCTCACTCTTCACAATGTCCGGCATCTTATCGATCGGGACACTGTCCGGGTGCCCGGCCGTATAGAACGTGTAGAGCTAACTATCGTGGCTCACTCTTCACAATGTCCGGCATCTTATCGATCGGGACACTGTCCGGGTGCCCGGCCGTATAGAACGTGTAGAGCTAACTATCGTGGCTCACTCTTCACAATGTCCGGCATCTTAGCGATCGGGACACTGTCCGGGTGCCCGGCCGTATAGAACGTGTAGAGCTAACTATCGTGGCTCACTCTTCACAATGTCCGGCATCTTATCGATCGGGACACTGTCCGGGTGCCCGGCCGTATAGAACGTGTAGAGCTAACTATCGTGGCTCACTCTTCACAATGTCCGGCATCTTAGCGATCGGGACACTGTCCGGGTGCCCGGCCGTATAGAACGTGTAGAGCTAACTATCGTGGCTCACTCTTCACAATGTCCGGCATCTTATCGATCGGGACACTGTCCGGGTGCCCGGCCGTATAGAACGTGTAGAGCTAACTATCGTGGCTCACTCTTCACAATGTCCGGCATCTTATCGATCGGGACACTGTCCGGGTGCCCGGCCGTATAGAACGTGTAGAGCTAACTATCGTGGCTCACTCTTCACAATGTCCGGCATCTTAGCGATCGGGACACTGTCCGGGTGCCCGGCCGTATAGAACGTGTAGAGCTAACTATCGTGGCTCACTCTTCACAATGTCCGGCATCTTATCGATCGGGACACTGTCCGGGTGCCCGGCCGTATAGAACGTGTAGAGCTAACTATCGTGGCTCACTCTTCACAATGTCCGGCATCTTATCGATCGGGACACTGTCCGGGTGCCCGGCCGTATAGAACGTGTAGAGCTAACTATCGTGGCTCACTCTTCACAATGTCCGGCATCTTATCGATCGGGACACTGTCCGGGTGCCCGGCCGTATAGAACGTGTAGAGCTAACTATCGTGGCTCACTCTTCACAATGTCCGGCATCTTATCGATCGGGACACTGTCCGGGTGCCTGGCCGTATAGAACGTGTAGAGCTAACTATCGTGGCTCACTCTTCACAATGTCCGGCATCTTATCGATCGGGACACTGTCCGGGTACCCGGCCGTATAGAACCGCCTCCGTAGCTCAGAGGCAAAGTTTACTGGCTTAACACAGGAGGTCGCGGGTTCGATTCCCGGCGGGGTCACCTTGTAAGACTCGGTTTGGTTGGTGGTAGGGCATTTTCTAAGCCCGCCTGGCTAGCTACCACCATCTTATCTAAGTCTTGCCGCCAAACATCAGTGTTAAAAAAAAACATTGATGTGTTCCGGCATGAAGATAAGATAGCCAGTTCTCCATTGCGTTGGGGAATCTTGGCAAGCCCGCTTCCATCTTCGGCATCATCGTCACTTACCATCTGGTGAGATGATGCCAAGGGCTTACCAATAGAGAATAAAAAAAACAAAAAAAAAACGTGTAGAGCTAACTATCTTGACTCACTCTTCACAATGTCCGGCATCTTATCGATCGGGACACTGTCCGGGTGCCCGGCCGTATAGAACGTGTAGAGCTAACTATCGTGGCTCACTCTTCACAATGTCCGGCATCTTATCGATCGGGACACTGTCCGGGTGCCTGGCCGTATAGAACGTGTAGAGCTAACTATCGTGGCTCACTCTTCACAATGTCCGGCATCTTATCGATCGGGACACTGTCCGGGTACCCGGCCGTATAGAACCGCCTCCGTAGCTCAGAGGCAAAGTTTACTGGCTTAACACAGGAGGTCGCGGGTTCGATTCCCGGCGGGGTCACCTTGTAAGACTCGGTTTGGTTGGTGGTAGGGCATTTTCTAAGCCCGCCTGGCTAGCTACCACCATCTTATCTAAGTCTTGCCGCCAAACATCAGTGTTAAAAAAAAACATTGATGTGTTCCGGCATGAAGATAAGATAGCCAGTTCTCCATTGCGTTGGGGAATCTTGGCAAGCCCGCTTCCATCTTCGGCATCATCGTCACTTACCATCTGGTGAGATGATGCCAAGGGCTTACCAATAGAGAATAAAAAAAACAAAAAAAAAACGTGTAGAGCTAACTATCTTGACTCACTCTTCACAATGTCCGGCATCTTATCGATCGGGACACTGTCCTGGTGCCCGGCCGTATAGAACGTGTAGAGCTAACTATCGTGGCTCACTCTTCACAATGTCCGGCATCTTATCGATCGGGACACTGTCCGGGTGCCCGGCCGTATAGAACGTGTAGAGCTAACTATCGTGGCTCACTCTTCACAATGTCCGGCATCTTATCGATCGGGACACTGTCCGGGTGCCCGGCCGTATAGAACGTGTAGAGCTAACTATCGTGGCTCACTCTTCACAATGTCCGGCATCTTATCGATCGGGACACTGTCCGGGTGCCCGGCCGTATAGAACGTGTAGAGCTAACTATCGTGGCTCACTCTTCACAATGTCCGGCATCTTATCGATCGGGACACTGTCCGGGTGCCCGGTCATATAGAACATGTAGAGCTAACTATCGTGGCTTACTCTCTACGATGCGTGGCATCTTCCCTATCGGGACACTGTCCGGGTGCCCGGCTGTATAGAACGTGTAGAGCTAACTATCGTGGCTTAGTCTCTACGATGCGTGGCATATTTCCTATCGGGACACTGTCCGGGTGCCCGGCTGTATAGAACGTGTAGAGCTAACTATCGTGGCTTAGTCTCTACGATGCGTGGCATATTTCCTATCGGGACACTGTCCGGGTGCCCGGCTGTATAGAACGTGTAGAGCTAACTATCGTGGCTTAGTCTCTACGATGCGTGGCATATTTCCTATCGGGACACTGTCCGGGTGCCCGGCTGTATAGAACGTGTAGAGCTAACTATAGTGGCTTAGTCTCTACGATGCGTGGCATATTTCCTATCGGGACACTGTCCGGGTGCCCGGCTGTATAGAACGTGTAGAGCTAACTATCGTGGCTTAGTCTCTACGATGCGTGGCATATTTCCTATCGGGACACTGTCCGGGTGCCCGGCTGTATAGAACGTGTAGAGCTAACTATCGTGGCTTAGTCTCTACGATGCGTGGCATATTTCCTATCGGGACACTTTCCGGGTGCCCGGCTGTATAGAACGTGTAGAGCTAACTATCGTGGCTTAGTCTCTACGATGCGTGGCATATTTCCTATCGGGACACTGTCCGGGTGCCCGGCTGTATAGAACGTGTAGAGCTAACTATCGTGGCTCACTCTTCACGATGTCCGGCATCTTATCGATCGGGACACTGTCCGGGTGCCCGGCTGTATAGAACGTGTAGAGCTAACTATCGTGGCTTAGTCTCTACGATGCGTGGCATATTTCCTATCGGGACACTGTCCGGGTGCCCGGCTGTATAGAACGTGTAGAGCTAACTATCGTGGCTTAGTCTCTACGATGCGTGGCATATTTCCTATCGGGACACTGTCCGGGTGCCCGGCTGTATAGAACGTGTAGAGCTAACTATCGTGGCTTAGTCTCTACGATGCGTGGCATATTTCCTATCGGGACACTGTCCGGGTGCCCGGCTGTATAGAACGTGTAGAGCTAACTATCGTGGCTTAGTCTCTACGATGCGTGGCATATTTCCTATCGGGACACTGTCCGGGTGCCCGGCTGTATAGAACGTGTAGAGCTAACTATCGTGGCTTAGTCTCTACGATGCGTGGCATATTTCCTATCGGGACACTGTCCGGGTGCCCGGCTGTATAGAACGTATAGAGCTAACTATCGTGGCTTAGTCTCTACGATGCGTGGCATATTTCCTATCGGGACACTGTCCGGGTGCCCGGCTGTATAGAACGTGTAGAGCTAACTATCGTGGCTTAGTCTCTACGATGCGTGGCATATTTCCTATCGGGACACTGTCCGGGTGCCCGGCTGTATAGAACGTATAGAGCTAACTATCGTGGCTTACTCTCTACGATGCGTGGCATATTTCCTATCGGGACACTGTCCGGGTGCCCGGCTGTATAGAACGTGTAGAGCTAACTATCGTGGCTTAGTCTCTACGATGCGTGGCATATTTCCTATCGGGACACTGTCCGGGTGCCCGGCTGTATAGAACGTGTAGAGCTAACTATCGTGGCTTAGTCTCTACGATGCGTGGCATATTTCCTATCGGGACACTGTCCGGGTGCCCGGCTGTATAGAACGTGTAGAGCTAACTATCGTGGCTTAGTCTCTACGATGCGTGGCATATTTCCTATCGGGACACTGTCCGGGTGCCCGGCTGTATAGAACGTGTAGAGCTAACTATCGTGGCTTAGTCTCTACGATGCGTGGCATATTTCCTATCGGGACACTGTCCGGGTGCCCGGCTGTATAGAACGTATAGAGCTAACTATCGTGGCTTAGTCTCTACGATGCGTGGCATATTTCCTATCGGGACACTGTCCGGGTGCCCGGCTGTATAGAACGTGTAGAGCTAACTATCGTGGCTTAGTCTCTACGATGCTCGGCATATTTCCTATCGGGACACTGTCCGGGTGCCCGGCTGTATAGAACGTGTAGAGCTAACTATCGTGGCTTAGTCTCTACGATGCGTGGCATATTTCCTATCGGGACACTGTCCGGGTGCCCGGCTGTATAGAACGTATAGAGCTAACTATCGTGGCTTAGTCTCTACGATGCGTGGCATATTTCCTATCGGGACACTGTCCGGGTGCCCGGCCGTATCATCATCATTATCATCATCAAATCAGCCGAAGGGCGTCCACTGCTGGACATAGGCCTCCCTCAAGGATATCCACGACGACTGGTTCTGCGCTGCCCGCATCCAGCGGCTTCCCGCCATCTTCACCCGGTCATCGGTCCACCGAGTTGGAGGCCTGCCTACGCTACGCATTCTGGTGCACGGTCGCCACTCGAGAACTTTACTGCCCTAACGGCCATCTGTTCTACGAGCTATGTACCCCACTCACTGCCACTTAAGTTTAGCAATTCTGAGAGCTATGTCGGCCCGGCCGTATAGAAATACAAATTATTTGCAAAACTTTTATCAAATCTAATACACCTCCTTTTACTGCCAGTAGGTAAGCGTCATGTTTATTGCAGTTTTGTGTATTCCCCACTACGCCAGACGGTGAAGGTTACGCGACAAAGTATGGTCAGTGTGGCTGTACAGCTCACTATTGCTTTGGCTTATAAGCTTGGATTTTCTTATAGCTGCAACAGACCTTAGACCTTTGTATTTGACAATCATTTCATAACTTGATACCTCTACACGTTATTTAGAAAACGGGTCTAGACGAATAGACAAACAGACAGAGGGACAACGAACTGATCTTAGAGGGATTCCTTTTTTTCTTTTGAGGTACGGAACCCTAAAAGTGACGTTATCTCATATTTTGGACCGAATAACATTTATGAGGTATGCTGATGACAGTTCGACACTTATAATACTGATGAATTAGGGCGATCGGGCCCTAGTCGACCACGCGGGCCCAGTGCGTGTTGGTCGACTTCACACACAAACTTCGAGTTTCTCCGCAGGTGTGTGCAGGTTTCCTCACGATGTTTTCCTTCACCGTAAGAGCGACTGATAAAAATGAAATAATAAGAAGACTGATTAAAATGAAATTTAACAAAGTATGCCTGGGATACCGCCTATTTCAGCCCTCATTCGCCTAATTCAGTGTAGGCTCGAGCCCCTCGGTGGGGACGTATATATGAGCTGATGTGATGAACCGTCTCCGTGGCGTAACGGTTTCCCGGCGGAGTCTAACTTTGTAAGACTCGGTGCGGTTGGTGGAATTATTGACTTGTCCATAATTAAATAAGTCTTGCCGCCAAATATCAATGTTAACAGCATTAACGTGTTCCGGTCTGAAGATAAGATAGCCAGTTCCCTATTGCGTTGGGGAATCTTGCTAAGCCCGCTTCCATCTTCGGCAACATCATCACTTACCATCAGATGAGATGATGCCAAGAGCTTACCAATTGTGCATCATCATCATATCAGCCTAAAGACGTCCACTGCTAGACAAATGCCTCCCCAAAAGGATTTCCATGATGACCGGTTCTGCGCTGCCCGCATCCAGAAAAAGGGATTTTGAATGATTTTATCAAAAAGTATTTTCTAATTAATTTCTTTCAATCTAACCAAGCAGTCGCCAACCTCCTAACGGGTACAAATAGCCCACCCTATGCTGCGTCATTAGCATTCAAAGGGGGTCCCTTTTAAAGCGGAAAAATCAACAGCGTCGTCGCTAACTAGGCAGCATTGTTTTACGAATTCTTAAAACACCTTCCGGTTTAAAGGGATTCCAGTGAAACGATAACAGATTCTTACTTTTATTTGATTTTTGGAGTTTACTCCTTTGGAACTGATTCATATATAGAGCCCGATATACATATAAGCGTCGGTGGCTCAACCGGTAACGACTCGGTCCATCTAACCAGAGGTACCGGGTTCAAATCTGGACGGCCAATGTACCAATGAGTTTTTCAAAAACTTACGTACATACTTACCGATTGCTAACGGTGAAGGGAAACATCGTGAGGAAACCTGCACACGCCTACGAAGAAACTCGAAGGTTGTGTGTGAAGTCGACCAATCCGCACTGGGCCCGCGTGGTCGACTAAGGCCTAATCGCCCTGATTCAGGGTAGGCTCGAGCCCCTCGGTGGGGACGCATATGAGCTGTAATGATGATGATACATATAAGGGGTGAAATCGAGTGTTGATCGGTAACGCGTTACCAAAAGTAATACTAACTTTTAGTGTCATAACGTTTTTTTAATCACGAAGGCTAAAGATAAAAGGGTTGCCTCCTTGATGCACCGTGTTCGCGGCAGCGTTAACAGTCTCCTAACTACTGTTGGGGACAGGATTGATAGCCCTATGGTAAGGCACTGGGTAACTGTCCATCTTGCCCCAAACCGCAAGCTTTAAAAACTGTTATTTGCTTTAGTGTTACTAACCTTTAATTTTTGTGTTTTTTACTAACCCATTTAACTATGAATTTCTCATGATTCGAAATAAGAAGTATTCTATTCTATTCTATTCGAAAGATACATGGTCATACCGTCTAATGCGAAGCCGGAGGCCAGAATTTTTTAAAATAAAGAAACTCCTGTCGCGTGTTGGACACGCACATTTTTTTCTCCTTTTACCTATTCTGAAAGTGTCAATAGTATGAAACATCGCGGTGGGTGTATAAACTCGTATTATTATTGTGTTAGTCATGAGGTAAGTATTATGTATTACTTACGTAAATAAATATTTTAATAATTAGTTAATCATAACACGAAGACGCATAAGTTAGTTATTTTTAATAAAGTTGCTCTTAAAGTGCTACTTTTTATAGTTTTTACTGTGCGCAAAATTGATTTTACCGCACTCGTGCTTTTTCCTTTGCCAGTTTTATTTAATTTGTAGCTATGAGAAACAAGACATTTCATGCAAATAAAAAAAACCAAACAGGATCTTCTTTAAAACTTTTAAAAGGAAAATTTTAAAAAAAGATAAGGTTTTTCCTCCGTGAGGTTGGTACATAACGCTAGCTGATTAGATTCTTGGGTTATATCTTAGTGAAGAAAGGAGAATAAATGTGAATGAATCGCATAGTTTACATCAACGAATGGGTCGGGTTTTAATGCTTTCAATATTATTATCCCAAGCCTTGCCTGGCCGTATGGCTCCCGGCTTAGAATTGGCCGTATGGCTCCCGGCTTAGAATAGGGCCATCCTATTTCATCCAATAGGTGTCGTAAGAGCCGACTAAGGGACTCAAACCGGAGGATGGGCGGCAGCGTCTTTCCGTGATTTGCAGCCAATCTGCAACACTGCGATCGCCAACCCGTCTGCCAAGCGTGGCGATTACGGCAACACCCCCCAAATGACCGACACAAAGAAAAAACGGCCCCTAGTCCCCGGCGGCCCCGCTATTCCTGGCTCCGGTAGCGGTCAAGGTAACGGCGGGGCATGGGGTGCGAAGAATCCCCGGCAGATACCAGGCTACCTAAACAAAAGACCTCTGACGGAACTGAGACATGGTCGCTTACTATGGGCCTCATAAGAAGGCTCAAGGTCACCCAAAGGGCAATGGAGCGTGCTATGCTCGGAGTTTCTCTGCGTGATCGAATCAGAAACGAGGAGATCCGTAAGAGAACCAAAGTAACCGACATAGCTCTCAGAATTGCTAAACTTAAGAGGCAGTGGGCAGGGCACATTGCTCGTAGAACAGATGGCCGTTGGGGTAGTAAAGTTCTCGAGTGGCGACCACGCACCGAAAAGCGTAGTGTAGGCAGGCCTCCCACTCGGTGGACCGATGACCTGGTGAAGGTCGCGGGAAGCCGCTGGATGCGGGCAGCGCAGAACCGGTCGTCGTGGAGATCCTTGGGGGAGGCCTATGTCCAGCAGTGGACTTCCTTCGGCTGATATGATGATCCCAAGCCTTATTACAATCTATTTATGGTAATATTAAAAAAAACTTACGCATGCGTACGTGTCCCTATCTAAATTAAATATGGCGCAATTTTCGTAAAACTGAATTGAATTGTTTTAGTTGTGAATACGAATAAAATTATGAATAGTTATTAATTAAGTGTACCTACTAAAAATATACTATAATGTATGTATAGGAAAAAACAAAGTGAGATTACACCCGGACATTAAAAATGAGCCACAAGTCGCGTAAAATGAACTTTGATTGCCGAAACCTTGATAGGTATGTACCAATGTATTCTGTATCGTTCGTTTTTTATTTTACCTGTTTTCTCACAACTGTATTGAAAAATGTCGTATGATACATGGGTGTAAAAGGAAATGACTGTTATTTACGTTATTACCACCCTTGTATCATAAATAACTATAACATATGAAAAATAAAAAAAACATTCCCTTCTCTCCTTCTTGGAGCGTAGCGAAAAACTGGTGTGAGATAATATCGTTGGTTTATATTGTAATCACAATCGCCTAAACTCAGTCTGCCATCTTGGCATGTCTAGACCATGAAATAATTTAAAACCTAGACCAGCTGTGGGCGTGGCCTGGCCCCTCCTACGAGGCACGCCCACACGCCACCCACTTTAGTATCAACCTGTATTTCCGCAGCGACGGACGTATACGTCGAACTTGCGTGCGATCTGGAATACAGAATCTTGATTTTTCACAAAAAATAAAGGATTTTTTAAACATTTATTATTGAAAATGGAATAGTTCAGTATAGTTAAGGTGAAAAGTGTAAAGATTTTGTAAAGAAAATAAACATTTTCTTATTTGTTGTTCTGACTATTGTTTGTAAACAACGACACGTGGTAGTGTCAAGGTCAAAAAGTGATTGAACTTTAACGCTTGACTTTCAACTCGGGATTTTGACAGTGTTTTTTTTAATTTCTGAAGTAAAGTACTTTAAAAAGGTGTTTTTTTCTTTTTTTATTGCATTTTAATGCAGTAGCTGTTTAAAAACAATGAACATACGTGCTTAAATACTACAATAAAAGTTTAAAAAAAATATAAAAGTTAGTTTTTTCCGTGACCTAATCAGAGTGCTGACTTGGCAAACTTTTAACAGTTAATTTCGAGATAGGTTTGTTGATAACTCAGTAAAGCGGTAGATAAGAAAATCTGTCACATTGGATTCAACAAGGCCGACCGAGGCCCTCTCAGGGGCCTCAAATAAACTGCTTCAACCGCCAAACAAACAGACAAAAACATTATTAGTCCACCCCTTCAGTACACCAGGAACGGAAAACTACGCGGAAAAAACAAAAACGTATTTACTGGAAACGCCAAAAGATCTCAAAAGAAAACCGCCCCTATTGGAACTACCCCATCACACGAAAAAACCAAAATTGTACGCCACCGAGAAATTTGAAAACAGAAATTCAAATGTCAACCGCGTCGTCCAAAACAATTTTACCGATGAAAACAAAAATAGTGACATTGACATGAATAATTCCTGCCCAAACAAAAGTGACGTCAAGAGTTGTTGTTCGAATTCCTGTCAAAGCACTGTCAAAGTCTGTCACCACTGCTGCTGTGCTAAGAGTTGCCGCGGCACTTCTCCGGAAACTTGTGAAGTGAAAAGTGCTGAATCAAAGTGTACCTGTCAGCAACCTGTCAAAGTGATATTCGCGCCAGCAATGATGCCGTCCCTCTTCGGCCCAGTCCCGGGGATACCCTATGTCATGAAACAACCTGTCAAAGTCAGCGAAAAAGTAAGTTTTAATTTTATTGCCTTCCTAAAATCATCATAATTAAGTAGCTCCCTATGTTGTACTGTTTTAAATAGATTGTTTTCAAGCATTCTACTATCTTCTTCTCCTTATCGTGTGGTATTTAAAGTGAGGCCATTTTATTAGGCTACATTTGACATTTCATTAAACCAACATTGCAACGGCGGCCACACAATTAAAACTAGTAAGTTTATTATTCACGCTTTACGCAAACAAGATATAAGTCACGCAGATACGTACTGTTATGTACAAACTGAGAGGGTTCGCGACTGATCACTGTCTTTTTTAACTGTTATTTACTTGTACGGCGTCATCGACATAGACAAAACACTACCATAGCCTAAAAAAGTTTGTTCAGATGTTTTATCTATGATTCAATCCGTTTTGTTGGGCACAGGCAGCGCACAGCAACACAGCAATCATTGATACGTGACTCCCTCAGCTTACATTTAGATCGTGTTGCTAATACAATATTATTTATTTTTTCAAAGTTAGAACTGCACAATTGGACAACTTTTTTCAGTTACTAAATATACATATTGTCATATCAGCTCTTATAAGTCTCTACCGAGGGGCTCGAGCCTACCCTGAATTAGGGCGGTCGTTTCTTAGTCGACCACGCGGGCCCAGTGCGTTGGTCCACTTCACACACAACCTGCGAGTTTCTTCGCAGGCGTGTGCAGGTTTCCTCACGATGGTTTCCTTCGCCGTAAGAGCGTCGGATAAACTTGCATATGAAATCGAAATTCGAAAACACATTGGTACGTGGCGGGATTCTAACCACTATACAAATATACCTATATATAAGGTCTAACAAAATTAGCTGAAACTATTTTAACTAGTGCTTCTATCCATGAAACTGAACAACTTTCCCTATGAAACCCATAGTCAAATCTCAAAAAAAAATTTGAACTTTCCATACTAAGTTGAGTGATCAGCTGATCGAGTTAGTATGGGAGAGCCAAATTTTTTTTTGCGATTTGACTATGGGTTCCATGGAGAAAATTGTTCAGTTTCATGGGTAGAAGCACCAGTTAAAATAGTTTCAGCTAATTTTGTTACACCTTATATAAGTATTTATTTTACTAACGAAAGTAAGAAATTTTTATGATTAACTTATAAACCTTATATTTAGACATATAAACAATTGTTATTCTAAAAAACGGAATGACTTCACGCGTCCTTTGACGTGTACTCGTTTTATTTTTAAGGCCTTAAGATGGGTCGAATGACAATACTCAATTCAAATTATTGAAAGACTGTGTAAAGCTATCACCATGGAAAATTATATAATATAGGTACTTAAAGTAATAAAAAATCTATGTATATGAATACAATTTTAAAAATACTACCAGTTTTGTTGTAAAAAAATATACTTTAGACCCTGTTTTTGACTTGATTTCAAAATTTATCGAAAACAAATAGTTAATATTAAATGAAACCAACACACAAAAATCGGTGACTTTGAGACCTTTCATTTTAATTGAACACATTTTTTAAACTTATTTGAAAGTGATGAAAACTAATAAAAACATGTAAAAATCGAGAACTGGGCGTTCGGTTTCAACGTAACAGCTGCGTTGAAACCCGCATTGATTTGAACTTAAAAAATAATAGACTTACGTTCGATATATAATTGAAACACGTATCAAGCTGCTCGGATTGAGTGATCTTAGCGCCTTAAACACTAGATACGAGTAATAAGTATGTTACCCAAAATATTTGTTCTGATTTTTGGCAAGAATTGTGGTCAACACGTTCGTATTTTGGTATTTTAGTATTGTTTTTTTGCTAGAATCTTGGTGAAATCTTAGAAAGTGGTGCGTTTTGAAGAAAATAGTCTAATGCGCGTGAGCAATGTGAAGAACAAGAAAATATAGAGTTGTTATTTTTTAGGGTTCCGTAGTCAACCCGGAACCCTCATAGTTTCGCCATGTCTGTCTGTCTGTCTGTCTGTCCGTGGTTTAGCTATTCAAAATCTTTATACGTTACGCTGACTATTACCAACTAAAAATATAATTTTGTTTTTTAAAATTACACATTATTTTTTGAACGGATTGCTTTGAGCGAGACCGACTCCCACTTTTTTTTACAATAACTGCATTTGAATGACATTGGTTTAAAAACCATATCGATTCATTCAATTTAATCGATAATTTTAAGCAGGTCGCCTCACTATGAAGCTAAGCTAAACATGCCAAATGTGACCTTTTAAGATGAACCCACTATGACCGGGCTATCTAAGGGATATACAGACAGCGGTTGCCTGTTGTTTCACTTGGCATCACCCGCGGTCACGTGTCACATTTAGGACATATTTTAGATAATTGTGCAGTAAAATTTTTATATAAACTCGAAATAAGATATAATCTCGAAAACTAAGAGTCATGAAAAAATACAAAAAACTGATCCACAGGTTGCTGATTGTTCTTCACTGCTCGAAGGACCAAAAAGATGTTTGGGCTGTTGCTACCCAGCACACCTTTATTGCTGGTGAAATGATACAACTGTATTTTTCTTTGTTATTTTCTTGATAGTGAGTAGGTACGCGGGCGCGGTACGGCGACCGAACGTATACTAATTGATATTACACTTAATAAATGAAGTTAGCGTAAACCGCTGACGGCGCGGTGTGCGGTCGCAGACCGTACAGTACAAGTAAACTACTTTCATATGATACTTACACCATTTGACCTGGTAACCAGTTATACACACTTTTTTATTCCCCCCTCCCCCAATATGAAAAAAAAATAATTATTTCGTTTGTAATAAAATTTGAAAACAAATGTGATAGAGAGACAAACAGACAGACGAAGTGCATGCATATAGATAAAATAATGCAGAGAAAAAACAAGTTACTATGATATAGCTATATGTCTAATTGTTTCAAAAATAAAACTTAACAGAATAATTAGTCGGTTCATTGTGTTAAAGTAATGTCGGTAAAGTTAAGTTTGTATCCGTGAGCCGTCCGTTCTATCCGAACCGGAAGTGTCCGGAAGTGTCCGGAAGTGTCCGGAAGGCGCTCTTGACCGGACGCACGTAAATCCATCAGTTTGCTTAGCCGTTTCGAGCCGCGGCTTGTTTTATCGGTAAGACGGATTGCGGTGCCTCTGAAAAAACTTTGTCCAATAATAGAGTATCAAAATATAAATCTTAAATTATAGCTCACTAAATGGCGCATCTACTTTTATTCTAAAAAATAAAAAACCGGCCAAGTGCGAGTCGGACTCGCGCACGGAGGGTTCCGTACAAACCTGTAGGTATAGAAGTAAAAGTTCACACATCTCGACAATCGAGTCATAGTTATGGTATTTTAAAATTATTAAAAATATTTTTATTATATGATGTAACAAAAAATGTACGGTTTTCGCAATTTTTCCTTTATCAGTGCTATAAGACGTTGCTTTGTACCAAATTTCAAGATTCTGAGTTCACGGGAAGTACCCTGTAGGTTTTGATTCCCTTGCGAGTGTCGAAAATTAGCGGCTTAAACGGCTGTATCTTTTTATTGTGTTAGCTAAGAAGTTTAATTTTTTTACAGCTTTAAGGGACAGTAGACTTGAGTATTTGATATAAATTCCAGCTTGATACCTCCACGCGTTCCTGAGAAAAAAGTTCTTGACAGACAGACAGACAGATGGACGGACGGACAACAAAGTGATCCTAGAAGGGTTTCGGTTTTTTTCCTTTCGAGGTACGGAACCCTAAAAACCATAATTATATTTACTTATTTTGTTTTCCATCATGTCTTAAATTTGTAATTAATTGAAGTCACAAAATCACAACAACGTCTCGCTGGAATAGTATGACGTCACGCCTTCTTGTTCGAAATATTTTAGAACGAAATTTAGTTAATGACAGATGGGGAAAAAGTAGCTCGAATGACTTAAGAGCCCGCCGGAGTTCATTTATCCCATACAAACGTAGTATATTTGATTCATTTGTTAACCAAACAACCGATTTTGAAATTATTTTATATCGATAATCGGATGAAGTATATCTGTGTCTGTACCGCACTACTTTTTTGAAAAACGAACCAGGAATCCATTTAATACCAATAAACTTTTTTTCTTTTTAAAAACAAGTTTATTGATTAGTAATGGATTCCTGTTTCGTTTTTCAAAAAAGTAATGCGGTACAGACACAGATATACGTCATCCGATTATCGATATAAAATAATTTCAAAATCGGTTGTTTGGTTAACAAATGAATCAAATATACTACGTTTGTATGGGATTTATGAACTCCAGCGGGCTCTTAAGTAGTAGTTAAATACCCTATTCAAACTCCAGACAGGACTACCTACCTACCGGAATCGGGAACTACACTCTTGCAATTTTGTGTGCCTAGTTAGACTCCCTCGATCACCTAGAATCCCAATATTCATTAATATGTATCTTTTATCATTTCTGAGTCTGAAAATCACTATTTTTATGATTGACTGGCTCATCAAAATTATAGACCACTTCCAGGTGACTTAGAAAGTTGAAATTTGGCACCGAGGTAGATCATTGGTCGCTTACAAAGAGAAAATTCAAAAAACAGACAAGCATGAGTCGTACTCGTGCACCAAGGGTTTCGTATCACCAAAAATATATTACATAATATGTATATTACTTGGAAAAAATGTTTAGATAATACTTACTGAAAATTTTGTAGATAACTACATAACAATTTAGTAGCTGTGGTGACTGCTAAACTTTTAGCTATTGTTACCGAACAATAGTTTACGTTATGCAACCTAACGATTGAGGTAATCTAGTTCAACTAGTTAGTTGAAATAAATGAAGAACTTAGGCTGTGTTTAACTAAATAGTTTTGTTGATAGTAACGAAGGTTATTCTGTAGCAACAATAAAACAGATTAGCTAATTCAACTGTTTTGTATGACTGCCTTAAAACCGTTGTACATTCTCTATTATTTGGAGAAGTATAAAACAAACATTTTAATTTGAAGTGCCGTAGAAATGATATAAGAAACCACTATAGAACTTAGTACCAACTCATTTAGATCGCTTTAATCTTTTTGTATCGAAGTTAGCTTCCTTTCACAGTTGAGATTTTAATTATTCCTAAGTAGTTTTACTAGCATAAGTCTCTATAGTTACTAGCAAATATTATGGATTTTTGCGGTCCGAAATTAACTTAGTTTTATTTATTTATCATACGATTTTGTGTAGATGGTCTGTATTTTTATTGGCGAAGCTTTTAGCCGACTTTCTTATGTATGATCACGCATAACTTTTTACAGAGTAGTCCGATTTTGATAATTCTTTATTCATTGGATAGGGTAACTTTGAAATTGGTCACTTTCAAATTAGAAAATAAAACTTCACCCCTAAGGGTAGAAATATAGGGGATAGTTTATTGTTTACGCACTGAATTTTCATCTGTGAACCGATTCTGTTGTAAATTGGTACACATAATTAGTTCTAATGACACTTGTTAGCGTGGCTTTTTTAATAATCATAATAAGAACTGACAAACGTCGGTGGCGTAACGGCTAGTGTCGCTGTCTTCTGTCCGGAATGTCATGATTGAAATCCTGCCACGTACAGTCAGCATCATAAATATATATACATCAACACGGTTTCCAGAAATTGGATACATCAGCTGTTTCAGAATTGCGTAAACCTAAAATACTTCATAAATATGTCTTCATAAATGTGTTCAGCAGGGGACCTCATAAACTAGCTACAACTTAAAATCTTGTGTACCCCTTGTTTTAGTAGACATACATATTATGAAGTATTTAATGTTTACGCGATTCTGAAACAGCTGATGTATCCAATTTTATGGTGTCAGATATTGATAGATGTTTCTGAAATCGAAGTGAGACTACATATTTCTAAAACCTTGTTGATGAATACATATTTTTGATGCTGACTGTACTAATGTGTTTGTGACTTTAGATTTCATATGTACGTTTATCCGACGCTCTTACGGTGAAGGAAAACATCGCGTGGAAACCTCGACCAATCCACACTGGGATTACCTGGTGTTTACTAAGGCCCGATCGCCCTTATTCAGGGTAGGCTCGAGCCCCTCAGTGGGGCGTATATGAGCTAATATAATGAATGAGAACTGTATACCTAATTTATGGTTTATGGGTTATGACTACTATGGAAACTGAAGCCTGTTAAAAGTAGGTTATCAAAAAATAAGTAGCTATTAATTTGTATATTTTAGCCACAAAAAAATAAAAACTTTCAAACAAAAAATATATCGACGAAAAAAAAAGTAACTGAATAGCGAAAAATAAAAATAATCTTTTTAATCTAACTGAGCTTCGATACTCAGGTAAAAATTTATATAAATAATTTTGAGTTAGCGTCAAATAAACAAACAGACCGTTCGGCAATTTCCAGCAAAAGCCGCTCATTCCGCCGCCATCGTTTCAGTTTACGTAATAATGAATTTGTTTTTTTTTATTGGTGCTGACTTAAAATTATATAGGTATTTATATTAGCGTAGGAGCATAGCAAGTTTCACAAGGTTCTTTTTATTTTTCGCTTTTAATTTCCTTTCTTTTTTCGTCGGTTTAATTGACGAACTTGGTCCCCATTCGTATTAACGTTTTCGGTGGGAGTGATCTTTTCTACACCAATTTTATTGCATCCTATAAAACTATGTACCTATATGAAATACCTACACATCTCATACAGTCGTCCAATAAATGTAAATGCATTCAAACTCGCGCTCACATTGCACATCTATTTTATACGCCTTATAAATTTCAAGGGAGCTATAATTTTATTCATAGACTTTTTTCCGCGATTGTACCAGTGTGCCCCTTATAAAACATATAGTTTAAGTACCTTACAGAGGCATTTTATTTATACTTGAATAAGGGTCCTTCTGAAATAGTTCAACAGTAGCGGACGCCTATACTCACAAAAGAAAGGTTGCCCAATCCATGTAATCACACTTAATATTATAAAGGCGAAAGTTTCTGAGTGTGTATGTTTGTTACTACTTCACGCAAAAACTACTAAATGGATCTGGCTGAAATTTGGTAGGTATACAGATTAGGGCCTGGATTAACACATAGGCAACTTTTTGTCACGCTCGCGAGCCGCACTGTGCCTAACTAATTAGTAATCTGTGACTGTGCACCTTCGAAAAGTCATAGAAACGTTGTCCACGCGGGTGAAGATATTAAGGTCGTTACACAAAAAACCGACTTCAAAAAAGGAGGAAGTTCTGTGTTCGACTGTATATATTTATTTTTGTATGTCCACCAATTTCTGGACTTCTGTCAATTATGGACCGATTTTAAAAAAATATTCGAAAGATTCCTGGGGTGGTCAATTATAAATTTTATCAAAATCGGTTGTCCTTGTGGCGGCAACTGCAGTAACCCGCCACTGAACCTTAGCACAAGCGACGAGAGACAAAAGAGATAAGACATCTAGAACGCGCTATAAACATTTCTTCAGCATTGAGTATATATAGAAGTACAAACCCCAGGCATACCACCTCGCCTGGCGGAGATATCTCCCTTTGCTCTCGGAAAGTAGGAACACACTCTTTCTACATCCTTTTTAGAAAATTGACATAAACGAAAATAGTTGCAAAATTATATTTGGTGGTTGCGATTGAAGTCAGTTTTTTTAACGTATTTAGCGTCTATACAATTATTTTCGAATAAGTAGCCTCACCCCCTGCACCCCCCGCACCGCGCGCATGTGGCCACCGGGGCCGGTGGGCGTGGCTTGCTACTTAATTGTCATTTAGTATGAACTCCACAGATAAAAAAAAGTTTTTGGCGCTGTATAGAATTCTTCTATTCTGTGATGTAAACGCTAGTCACAAAATCACTTACTACTTAGTACACTTCATCACATCAGCTCATATATACGTCCCCACCGAGGGGCTTGAGCCTACCTTGAATTAGGGCGATAGGGCCTTAGTCGACCAGTGCGGGTTGGTCAACTTCACACACAACCTTCGAGTTTCTTCGCAGGCGTGTGCAGGTTTCCTCACGATATTTTCCTTCACCGTAAGAGCGTCGGATAAACGTACATATGAGATCGAAATTCGAAAAAACATTGGTACGTGGCAGGATGCGAACCACGACTTCCCGGATAGGAGGTAGCGGCTGTTGCCGTTGCGCCACCTACGCTCTCCACTTAGTACACTTAATACGTCTAAAACTCTAAAAAAATTGCCCCATCTGAACACTAAGAAAACGCCTTTGTTCCATTCAATGGTACATAGCTCAGGGGACTGGAACATGAAAGACATGCTTATAAAAGACCATAAGGCAATAATAAAAAACTTTTTTTTTTATTTTCAATAAAAATTGGCATTGAACGACAAAAACTGAATCGACAATTTCATAGGTAAAGACCTATTATACCGTGTAAACTGGGCATAAGACATGCTTTAGTTATGCTGCCATTGTAATAGGTACTTAAATTTATAAAAATCGAGTTTCGTTCTTTCGTTCCAATTACAATTAAATTTTGTTTAGTTGTTTTAGGAGCGCCAGGAATTCTTACTGGCCGAAAAAAAAATAGAGTAGCCGCGGACGCAAAGCCGGTATAGAAGCCAGTGTAAATTAAAAAAATAAATAAAAAAAGCTAATAAAATGGGGATCGCAATGAGATCTTTCTATAATGGTAGGTCAGAAAGTTAAGGATGGAAAGTTTTTAAGTCTATTATCCGACTGCGCCAGAAGGAGAGTTATGTTTTTAGATTATATGTATGTAAATTTAATTTTTTTGGCACGCTCTGAAGCCTAGACCACACCCTGGACCCTTAATACAACGGGCTAGAAATGACATTTCAAAAATCGAATGAGGAAACAAACAAAATGGCGGCGAAATCTTATACATTCGTCAACCAAACTGTATCAATCTGAGTGACGAGGGGGTGAGGTCGCAATGTAGAGAGTGGCAGGGAGTGTCCATATTGTTAGGAGTCGAAGATGATGGCGGGGAGGCGGGGCGTACCGTCACTATATAAACAGTGAAGTTGAGGCGCCCTCTCTCTTTCGCTGCGAGTCGTCGTGCAAGTTGGACGTGCTTATTCTCTTTGTTAAATATTCTCTTTGCTGATCCAAATTACATATTTCAGCTGTACATAATCCTTTTTTTAAAAACTTAAACCACTTCTGAAAGCTAATATCAGTAGTGGGATAAGAGTAACTCATTCCCACCATACCATTCTGACGATCTTTCACTTTGCAAATTTCTTTTGAAAATACCTACCCACTCTTTGATTATTTACTATCGAAGTAACCACCATTTTTATTTTTCTAATCAAGTTATTTTTGCACGTGTTTTGTTTTCGTTTGTGTTTGTTGTGTAATAGGTTAGAAAGAAGATGAATAGATCGAGTCGATCCCGATCCCGTGAGCTGCGTTCACGTAGTTCGAGGAGGCGAGTACGTTCGCGCGATCGGCACTCTCGTGGTCGGCGGTCGCGAAGTCACTCGCGCACACGTGGCCCGGAACGCCGCAGACGCGCCGCCCGTAGCCGTAGTCCGGCGGCGTGGAGCCGCAGCCCGGCGCGGAGCCGCCTCCAACGCAGCCCCCGCGCCTGTGAGCGCTCTCGTGATGCCCACACGCCGACGCTCCCGCCGCCGCGCGAGCGCTGTCGTGACTCCTGGGATACCATTGTGTCTCGTCTCAACGCTTTGGAGAGGCGCTCACATGCACCTGTGTCCGTTGAGCAGTCTGCGGGCCACGGAACGGAGCTGATCGTCGAAGCCATTCAATCGCTAAAGTCAGTAAACACCCAAAGTTATTATGTTTCCAACTTCGACCCCAGTATCCACGACGTAGACGTGTGGTTTAGTGAGGTAGACAGGGCTAAGTCTACTAACCGCTGGACCGATCATGAATGCTTGTCTCGTATAGGAAATTGCTTGAAGGGAGACGCCATTACGTGGCTTAATGACTGGGTGTCGAACGACCGGTCGTGGAGTAATTTTAAAAAGGATTTTAAGCCTTTGTGTGTAAATAAAATAGACGTGGCAAGCATTCTATACGAGGTTATGTCCACCAATTCAGATAGTTACCAAACCTTTGCCGAGTATGCACGTAAATCTCTTTTACGGTTACGTATCGTAAAGGGTCTCAGCGAGGAACTCATAGCAGCCATTGTTATTCGGGGCATCACGGACCCACAGGTAAAAGCATCCGCGACCAATGCTAATTTGCAGCCTAATGATTTGGTTAACTACCTCTCCACTTTTATAAAACCGTCAAAAGGTTTGATCGCAGATGCTAAAACCGGTAGTCGTGGGACATTTTCTGGTGTTCATCATTATAAAAACAGAGGACAGGGTTTTAAAAAGCCGTTGTCCCCGCGACCACCATGTAAATGTTTTACGTGTGGTGAGACTGGGCATAAACAGAGTTCGTGCCCTAAGAAATCGAAACCTCACGACGATTCTAGCCAGGTTAAGCCTGTAACCAAGCCCGAAACAAAACCTAGTTCCAGTACTGTCACTTGTGCCTATTGTAAGAAGCAGGGCCATCACATAACTGCCTGTTTCGCTAAACAGAGGGCGGATAAACGCAATAACAGTAACGTGAACTTTTGCTCCGCTTCTTCGCAAAGGCGTAATGATGTTGTTGTAGGTATTATTCAGGGAATACCTGTAGATATTTTGATAGATAGTGGGGCGATTGACGTATCCTTGATATCTTCCGCGGTCGTTAATCACTTTTCATGTACTAAGAAGCCAATAAACAGCCGAATAAAAGGGGTAGGCGAGTCGATAACCCAAATAAATTCATACGTGACTTTGACGATCGAATTAGACGGTATCTCACTAGAAGTTGACTTGTTGATAGTGCCTAGCGAATGTATGAACGCGCCCATTATTATCGGTACGGACGTACGTAATAGGGACGGGGTAACTTATATTCGTACGAAAAATTCTCAGAGAATTACCCGAGAACCGTGTTCGATGGAAGTGTCTACTGTGGAGTCGGATGGGTACCCCGAGATCAATACTCCTTTGACGGGTGATGACCTGATTAAATTAAAAACTGTTTTGAATAAATATTCGGAACACATGATTTCGGGTACAGCGACATCTACCGTAAATACGGGAAGTATGCACATCCGACTAAACAGTGACGTCCCCGTTTACTATCGCCCGTACAAAATGTCACATGACGAGAAGTTGAGGGTACGCGAGATCGTCTGTGACCTTAAGTCTAAGGGCATCATACGCGAGTCGGAGTCACCTTATTCTAGCCCTGTTCTGCTAGTTAAAAAGAAGGACGGCTCCGACCGAATGTGCGTTGACTATCGCGCTCTGAATAGAATAACCATCAAAGATAGGTTTCCCTTGCCTTTGATTGAAGACTGTATCGACAGGTTGGGTAATAGTAAGCTCTTTACTACGATTGACATGGCCACAGGCTTCCACCAGATTAGGCTTACCGAAGAATCAATCCCTCTCACTGGTTTTGTCACGCCTGAAGGGCATTTCGAATACGTTAAAATGCCTTATGGCTTAGCCAACGCGCCCATAGTTTACCAACGTATTATCAGCTCAACTTTGCGAGATTTCATTGCATCCGGGAAGGTTTTGGTGTACATAGATGACGTTTTAATACTTCATGACACCGTTGATGAAGGTCTTCAGATCCTGAAAGAAGTCCTAGCCACTTTGACTGAAGCGGGCTTTTCAATCAACCTACGAAAATGTTCATTCATGTGCACCAAAATCGAATATTTAGGTCGAGTGATATCTAATGGCGAGGTCCGGCCAGCAATGAGTAAGGTTAATGCACTCGCTAACTCCCCTGCTCCACAGAATGTTAAACAGGTTCGGCAATTCCTGGGTTTAGCAGGCTATTTTAGAAAATATATCTCAAACTACTCTACTAAGACCGCGCCTATAGCGCAATTGACCCGTAAAGACACTCCATTTAAATGGGAACCCGAACACGAGTGCATTCGTCAAGATATTATAGCGACCTTGACTAGAGAGCCTGTGTTAGCTATATTTGATCCCGAGTTACCAACGGAGGTGCATACAGACGCGAGTAGCCTAGGTTATGGCGCAGTGCTTATGCACATACAAGAGGGTAAGAAACGCGTGGTGGGGTATTACAGTCAGGTTACTAAGGGGGCTGAGCCAAAATACCACTCGTATGAGCTTGAGACTCTGGCAGTGGTCAAATCTCTGCGTCACTTTAGGCATTACTTAATTGGTATTCATTTTATTGTGGTGACTGACTGCAACGCTTTGAAAGCTACACAGAATAAACGCGATTTAATACCGCGTGTGGCCAGATGGTGGATATACCTACAAGATTTTAACTTCACTATCTTTTATAGAAAGGGAGCCATGTTGCCTCATGCGGATTATTTCAGCCGTAATCCATGTCATGCCATAAATAATATTGAGAAGCCGCGTAATTGGGCACAAGTTGCTCAGTCAGCAGATGAGGACACCAAAAATATGATCCAATCCTTAGAGCGAGGTGAGTTGGATCCGTCGCGGTATGTAGTTCGTAATGATATCCTTTACTACCGTTTTATCCGCATAGGTGAGGAGGCGAAACTCCTATGCTATATACCAAAGGGTCATCGTCTGAGTTTACTCAGAATATTTCACGACGTTTTTCAAAAAACTTACGTACATACTTACCGATTGCTTTAACGGTGAAGGAAAACATCGTGAGGAAACCTGCACACGCCTGCGAAGAAACTCGAAGGTTGTGTGTGAAGTCGACCAACCCGCACTGGGCCCGCGTGGTCGACTAAGGCCTAATCGCCCTGATTCAGGGTAGGCTCGAGCCCCTCGGTGGGGACGTATATGAGCTGTAATGATGATGATTTCACGACGAACATAGCCATATTGATGCTGATAAAACTTTAGATTTAATATTGCGACACTTTTGGTTTCCAGGCCTTAGAGCCTTTGTTCGAAAATACATTGGGCACTGTCTGACTTGCATTGCGCACAAAAGGGTACCACGTGCCCCTCTTCAACCCATCACATCCTGGGAAAAACCTGACGTCCCATTTGATACTCTCCATGCTGATGTACTAGGTCCTCTCCCCGAGTCGAAAGGCTATAAACATGTCATGATCGTAGTCGACTCCTTCACAAAGTTCTGTCTCCTGACGCCGATTTTTCGCCAAGACCTTGAGGAACTAAAACGCACTTTCAAAAATGTGATTTCTTTATTTGGCACCCCTCGACTTATCGTATGCGACAGAGGTCGAATGTTCGAGTCCAATGGGTTTACATCATGGATGAAAGTCTTAGGGGTAGATCTCCATCACATTACCCCGGAAATGCACCACGCCAACGGACAGGCGGAGCGTTATGTCCGTACGGTCTTGAACATGCTCAGGATCGAGACAAATCACAAGCAGAGTGAGTGGGCGGACGAGCTTTGGCAGTTACAGTTAATCCTCAACGTTACAAAGCAGAAAACCACCCAAACATCGGCCCTGAATCTGCTGATGGGTCATGAAAGTGCTACCCCTTCGATACGAACCCTGGTTAGAGACATTGCTATGGAACCAGCATCAATAAACCGTGAGTCAAGGCGAGAGATAACTAGACAAAGGACGGCCGACCTTTTGCAGAGGAATCAAGAGGCACAAGATGCCACTGTTAACAAGGACAGGCGTCCTCCTCGTGTGTTTCAGACAAATGATCAAGTTTTTGTAGTTAAGTACGCGCAGTCCAGAGGGAAGCTGGATCATGGCATGCGCGGCCCCTACCGCGTAGTCAGAGCCCTGCGCAACGGACGGTATGAGCTGAGGCTTCTTGCTGGCGCGTATGGGAAGACTACTTATGCCTCCGCACAGTATATGGTGCCTTGGAGAGGCGAATGGACGCCTGAGACTTGCTCTGCTTTCTTCGAGGGTGAGTTGTGATGTACTGAAAGGTCTTGTGTGATATGCTGCGGGCATAACCTTTCAGTACCTTTGGAATCTGGTCGGTATGCAAACTTTTTGCGCCTCTGCCGAACAGTCACTGTGGGTGACGCTTTAGGCGTCCTTTCTTACCCACAGCGTGTGCTGGAATCTGGTCGGTATGCAAACTTTTGCGCCTCTGCCGAACAGTCACTGTGTGGTGACGCTTTGGGCGTCCTTTCTTGCCAACAGTGCGCATGTACTTAAGGGTTATGGTTGTTGTAGTTACTTTGTCTTATTTTTATGTGCTATAGAGCGTTATTGCGTTTCAAAAACGATTTCAGAGAAAGCTACTTATGTATGACTAAAATAACGCTCTAAATCACAGAGTTTTGCTTGTTTGATATTAATTAACGTTACCTAACCTATCTAACCTTTTAACACTGTGAAAACATAGCACTACGCTGCTTAAACTACATGCAAACAATTATTTTCTGCTGCACAGGTAACAGTGATAACGATTGCGATGATCAGGGTCCCTCTGTAGCTGGACAACCTGGATCTTCGAGGGGCCGAGACATGCCCTCACTCCATGAGCCTGGACCTTCTTCGAGACCTGATCATCCTGTGGACGGTCTTCGGTTGTCTGCTGATCCTGACGAGGACGTCAGGGTGTCAGGAGAGGCCGTGTTAGGAGTCGAAGATGATGGCGGGGAGGCGGGGCGTACCGTCACTATATAAACAGTGAAGTTGAGGCGCCCTCTCTCTTTCGCTGCGAGTCGTCGTGCAAGTTGGACGTGCTTATTCTCTTTGTTAAATATTCTCTTTGCTGATCCAAATTACATATTTCAGCTGTACATAATCCTTTTTTTAAAAACTTAAACCACTTCTGAAAGCTAATAATATTGTATGTTGGTACTAATATACAGGGTCTTCGGCAGATGGTTGAAAATACGAAAATGGGGGATAGGTGGGGTTGCCTCCCACCTATTTTGAGAATTAAAAAAAATCTAGGACTTGTAATTTTTTTTACAGGATTTTTTTTCCTTTTTTTAGAAATTTTGCCATTTTTATACCTTTGAACACATGTAACTTTTTGTTTTTTAAAGCTAGCTCCAAAATCTTTTTTTTAATAGACTTTTATAAGATTGTCGGCTCTAAAAAAAATTATGTTTGTTTCAAGTTATTGCTAAAAACAAAAATGTGGGCCCCCGAACTTAAAAAAAAAGTTGAACAAAAATTTAAAAGTCAACTTTGCGATGCATTTAAAAAAAAAATAATGGGGCTGGAAGGCTTTTGTTTTTTTTAAAACATCTCTAAAGCTTAGGCTTTTGAATGGTATGTAATTTGTTTCGGTATCTTTTTTGTAACCGGAGTTGTTAATTTTTTTTACTCAATTGGACCATGTTGACGAAATTCCACTAGTTACATGTTTTATGAAATGTATCAAATGCAAAGTTGAAAATAATGTAAATACTTACTGTTGGGACGGTTACAATTCCGCATTGGTAAATTGAGCCATTTTAAACCACAACAAAGTCTTAAAAAAACGTCTGATAATAACAAAAAGTGACAAACAACAAAAAAACTTAACAAAATCACAAACACTGCAAAGTGAAATTAACGAAAACAAAAAAAAAACGTTAACGTTATTAACGTTTGTGATTTTGTTAAGTTTTTTTGTTGTTTGTCACTTTTTGTTATTATCAGACGTTTTTTTAAGACTTTGTTGTGGTTTAAAATGGCTCAATTTACCAATGCGGAATATGCGGACATTTTATTGGCATATGGAAGTGCTAACTCCAATATGCCAATAAATGACAAAAGATAGCCATTATGTGTGTGCAAGAATGTAAAAAAACGTACCTGCTCTTTGTAACCGTCCCAACAGTAAGTATTTACATTATTTTCAACTTTGCATTTGATACATTTCACAAAACATGTAACTAGTGGAATTTCGTCAACATGGTCCAATTGAGTAAAAAAAATTAACAACTCCGGTTACAAAAAAGATACCGAAACAAATTACATACTATTCAAAAGCCTAAGCTTTAGAGATGTTTTAAAAAAAACAGAAGCCTTCCAGCCCCATTATTTTTTTTTAAATGCATCGCAAAGTTGACTTTTAAATTTTTGTTCAACTTTTTTTTTAAGTTCGGGGGCCCACATTTTTGTTTTTAGCAATAACTTGAAACAAACATAATTTTTTTTAGAGCCGACAATCTTATAGAAGTCTATTAAAAAAAAGATTTTGGAGCTAGCTTTAAAAAACAAAAAGTTACATGTGTTCAAAGGTATAAAAATGGCAAAATTTCTAAAAAAAGGAAAAAAAATCCTGTAAAAAAAATTACAAGTCCTAGATTTTTTTTAATTCTCAAAATAGGTGGGAGGCGACCCCACCTATCCCCCATTTTCGTATTTTCAACCATCTGCCGAAGACCCTGTATATACTTTGCCTAGACGGTTTGATGGATTTTGGAGTGCGAGGTGTCGTTAGATTTGTGTTGACGCCGTGAGTGACACAGGATGCATTTTTAGTCGTCTGGCCAAAAAGAGGGTTTAATTTTTTATGTAGGCGGGTTTTTAATTAATTCCTAGAGTTATTTATCATCGTGACTTCATTTTCCTTTTTCCATATGACTTGCCGTTGACACGAAAGAAGAAGAAGGTATTTACTTATTTATGTTTATTAAACAACTTCAAAAAAAGGAGGTTTCTCAATTCGACCGTATACATTCCCTATCATATATCACTTCTTTTGCAAGAAGATTCGGCGTCTTTCTCCACCCTTTTATTTATAATAAAGTTAATGCTATATGCTGTATTAAAGACTACTCTGTGAAAGAAATGAAACAAAAGATGATGAAATTGCTAGGCACTCTGTCCTACACTGAAATTGAACAAATCATAAGAGGGATTGCATAGTACTATACATTCACTCACACATGAATACACACGCAGACTACACACACACACACGCAGACTACACACACACACACACACACACACACACACACACACACACGCGCAAAACACACAAACACACATTGCTCGCTAATCCTAATAAATTACAGGATACATTGGAATAATAACTCTAAGTATTAACTGTTGACATCTCGCACCGTCTATTTTCTGTAAACTTCGTGCTAAATTGGTTACCTACAGGACAGGCATTGCCTAGTGCAGGAACCAAGCTGCCCCACTTGTGCAAACAAATTTAAGAGTTACTCTCTCACACACACTACTTTTCTACTGCACCATCTTATTTGTTCTTCTCCTCGTAAGATTTAATCTGTATACCAGCTTAGGTTGTAGTGCCATACGTAGAAATGTGATACAGAGATTGTTAGCAATAACGTAACTATTGTGAAAGAGATCAAATAAATTATTATTATTATTATTTCGATATATAAAATTTTAGCTACTCTGCTAACTTCGCACGAGGCGAAGTGGCAGGAGCACCTCCAGCGGAAGCACAGTCGGCTGGAGTTCAGTGCGACGGGGAGAGAAGGCGTCGAACTATCCGGACATTGTCGAGGAGGACTGCTTTCTGCATTGCTGCAATTATTGCCTTGCCTCGGAGATCCAGCCGCCTTAGGTGACGTACAAGGTTAAGACGTTTATTAGTATATATATATGTTTGTTCGCGGATAACTTACTTGTTTATGAACCGATTTTGATGATTATTTTTTTGTTGGAAAGGACATATCCCATGGGTGGTACCATGGTAAAAAAACCAGGATCTGATTATGGAATCCCAGAGAAATCGAGAGAAACCTTCAAATATCGTAGTGGCGACTAGTGCGTTTGAAGTCTTTTTTTTTTGTTTAAAATTATTTTAATTTCCATCGATTCGTACGTCAAGATGTGAACCCCATGGATGCGACTGCCGCGATCGGCCGTCAGGGCCGGGATCAACATAAATCTGCCCCGAGTCCGAACTACACAGATAGCCACTTAGCTACCCTGTTTGAATCACGCCGGGGAAGGGTTGGGTAGCGAAGGGAAGGGTTACCTTAACTTTGTTCCGGTTTAACAGATGTGCACTAAAATACAAGAGTTTATTACAACCGGACTAAATAGTTATTTGTGTAGGCAACATAGTACGACGCGGATGTTATCTTGTTGACACACCACACATACACAAAACACACCACCCTCACACACCACACACACATAAATTAATTACCTCATACATACATGATTACCTATATTAACTCGTAGCAACAAACGCAGGTTTTTAATTCACACTATACCAGTATCTGAGTTATTTTGTAATTTATATTTGTACTATCGTAAAATTTATGTGCTACCTAACTGTCTGATTTTTGTGCACAGTGTTTGGCTTATCTAGGGTAATCTATTATTTGCCTTGCTGTTTCTCTCCTTCAATAAGCATAATGTTATATAAGTTCGCTGTTCATTGCCTTAAATAAATAAATAAAGTAAAAAGGAGACAAACTAATATTTCTTTCCGAGGGCCTTTGTTTGAATTCTGAGCTTAGCGAGCAATTCAATGTACGTCGCCCGAGAATAAAATGTTTTAACCCTGAGTGACACAATTTTTCTTCATGACCTATGAGAAAACAGAAGCAGGAACGATATAAGCTAATGAACTGTAATAGGTAGACCGTTGAAATTTTGACAGAATGTGTATCTGACGTCAAGACGAACCAAAGGAAACCGGCACCACCTACCTTTTCCGGAAGCGTTTCGTCATATTTTTAAACTGTCATAGCTTCGGTCTGGATGATGCTAGAAAGCTGAAATTTTTAGAATAAGATTTTGTTGGCAACCTTATTAAAAAAATGAAATAAATAACTTTTTATTATCAGATTAAAAATCCATAGTTAGTTTAGTAGTAGACTTATAACTAGGTTAGTAAAGCACATAAGAACACAAATAATTTACTTAAATAACCCAATGGATCGTTCCACCCAGGATTTCTGGATGGGACAATCCATTCGGTCTGCAATCATCTTTAGGATGCCGTTGTCACTGCCCCGAAGCCTGAGTAGCATGGAGGCACTTTATTCCGCATTATAGCATAAAAGTCATCTGCACGTGCCTCCGCGAACATACCAGATGCACTACGGAAACGTGGCAGTCTCAACAGCATCCTAAAGGCGTTATTATATTGCACACGCAGGACGTTGTAGGCTCGTTGCGTATACTTAACCCACAGGCGGCTCGAGTAGAATGATTCGCAGTATGCCTTGAATAGTGTTATTTTTACGTCTTTTGTGCATCGAGCGAACCTGCGGGCCAGCATGTTACTCCTCACCGTAACATAAAACATCATCATTTCAGCTCATGATGTCCTCACCGAGGTGCTCGAGCCTACCCTGAGTTAGGGAGATCGGGCCTTAGTCGATTACGCGGGCCCATTGCGGGTTGGTCGACTTCACACACACCCTGCGAGTTTCTCCGCAGGCGTGTGCAGGTTTCCTCACGATGTTTTCCTTCACCTTAAGAGCGTCGGATAAACGTACATATGATATCTAAATTCGAAATCACATTGGTACGTGGCAGGATTCGAACCACAACCTCCCGGACAGGAGGCGGCGGCCCTAGCCATTACGCCACCGACTCTCACTATTATATTAAACATACCACAAGTATCAATTATCTAACTTTTATGGTTTCAGATTTATTAACATATATTGATGATCAAAAAACCTCTAGGGTACTTCCTGAAGTTCTAAAAGACTAAAATTTGGTGTGTGGGCTGGAAATTGCTCAAATATAACAGAAAAATTAAGAAATTGGAAACTTCAAATTCCTCGTATATGAGGCCATATTTGTACAGTCTGTAGACGTTGAAACTTGTACAAATTTTCATACAAATATTATGCCTTTAGCCGAACCCGCGACCTCTGGCTCAACACTCATGGTCCCTAACCACTAGGCCAAACAGGAGGCGCCAATAGAGTCTGCAATGAAAAAAGGAATAAATGAAGTGCAGGAAATAGAGCTCAAAAAATTAAAAATCTAAGGCGCCTGCCAAAAAAATATATGAAGTTTCACCAAAAACATTTCATTTAAAGTTGGTTGCCAAGACTCACAAATTTATTGCTTTCACTGTTAAAAAGTTATAAGATCTCTAGTAGAGCCAAGTCCCTAGATGAGTTCCGATTTGTACTACGCATCACAGCCCACAATATATAACTTTAAATGCTTTTGACTGTATCACATTTTATTAGCCGAAAAACGTCCACTACTGGACAAAGGCCTCCCGGAAGAATTTCCACGACGACCGGTCCTGCGCTGCCCGCATCCAACGGCTTCCCGCGATCTTCACCAAGTAGGTCCACCGCGTGGGAAGTCTACCTACGCTCGTTTTCCGGTGCGCGGTTGTCACTTGAAAACTTTACTACCCCAACAGCCATCTGTTCTACGAGCTGTGTGCCCTGCCCACTGCCACTTAAGTTTAGCGATTCTGTGAGCTATGTCGCTTACTTTGGTTATCCTGCGGATCTGCTCATTTCTGATTCGATCGCGTAGGGAAATTCCGAGCATAGCTCGGTCCATTGCCCTTTGGGTGACCTTGAGCCTTCTTACGAGGCCCATTGTAAGCGACCATGACTCAGTTCCGTATGTCATCACTGGCAACATACACTGGTCATAGACCTTAGTCTTGAGACACTGCGGAATTTGGGACGTGAAGATATTGGGAACAATAATAATTAATAAGTTAACACATTTACAACAATAAATAACAAATAACTCTACGTATAAACCCTGACTCTACGAACTCTACATCTTGGTAAAAACGTTACGGCTTAGCCGTTTCGCGATTATCGCACAAACTATTCCTTGGAATTAAGGCTTTAAGCTGACTCAATCCGAGCAGGTTGATACGTGTTAAAATAATATCGAACGTAAGTCTATTATTTTTAATTTCAAATCAAGCGGGCTTCAGCATGGCGGTTACGTTGAAACCGAACGCCCAATTCCCGATTTTTACATTTTTTTATTACTTTTCATCACTTTCAAATAAATTTTTAAAAAAATGTGTTCAATTAAAATGAAATGTCACCGATTTTTGTGTATTGGTTTGATTAAATTTCAGGTACTGCCAAAAACAGGGTCTACAATATACTTTTTTACAAAAAAATTGGTAATATTTTTAAAATGGTATTCAATTAAATCGATTTTTTATTACTTTAAGTATATTATATATTTTTTCCATAGTGATAGCTTTACACAGTTTTTCAATAAATTGAATTGAATATTATCATTTGACCCATCTTAAGGCCTTAAATGTTACGTCACGTGATAGTTTCACGAACATTAAATTCTTTATCAGTACAGGGTTACAAAGGCACGAGACGCAAAATAACTTAGCGAGCGGAACACACAATTTATCCCCCCCCCCCCTCACTACAGCGGGGTCAATTTTAAGTTACAAGAGAAACAGATGAACTAATATAGTAAACTAGTGTTTATTGATATTGAAACTAGCTGTCCCGGCGAACTACGTACCGCCTTACATTATACTACCCTACCCTACCCTACACTACCCTACCCTACACTACACTACCCTACAATACACTACCCTACCCTACACTACTCTACCCTACACTACCCTACCCTACACTACTCTACCCTACACTACACTACCCTACCCTACACTACTCTACACTACTCTACACTACCCTACACTACACTACCCTACCCTACCTTACACTACCCTACCCTACACTACTCTACCCTACACTACACTACCCTACCCTACACTACTCTACACTACTCTACACTACCCTACACTACACTACCCCACCCTACCCTAAACTACCCTACCCTACACTACCCTACCCTACATACACTACACTACCCTACACTACACTACCCTACACTACACTACACTACCCTACACTACACTACCCTACCCTACCCTACACTACCCTACCCTACCCTACACTACACTACCCTACCCTACACTACCCTACCCTACCCTACACTACCCTACCCTACACTACTCTACCCTACACTACACTACCCTACCCTACACTACTCTACCCTACACTACACTACCCTACCCTACCCTACACTACCCTATCCTACACTACCCTACCCTACATACCCTACACTACACTACCCTACACTACCCTACACTACCCTACCCTACCCTACACTACCCTACCCTACCCTACACTACCCTACCCTACCCTACACTACCCTACCCTACACTACACTACACAACCCTACCCTACCCTACCCTACATAAGAACCTTCTCCTGACAATAACGAACTCGACAAAAAAAGAATTAGCCAAATCGGTTCGTGCGTTCTGGAGTTATAGCGTCAGGAAGGAAAACCCGACTTATTTTTATTTATTAGAAGATTGTGACGAGCAAACCTAGCTGCCAGCGGAGAAGCAACAGCCCTACGACAATCCACGCATCACTCAGCCACCGGCCTCGCGCTCCGCACCCCGCATGAACAGCCAGACCTTATATAAGCGAGAACGCGCCTCAGTACGGTTCCATCCGATACTTTAAGTCTGCCGAACACCACCCCAACCCGCTACTCGTAAACGCCGCCGTTTACGAGCTACCCGCGAACCCCATTCGCGTAATCCGACGCCCCAGACATGTACTCACAGACCCCGACGACCCGACCACGCTAGCCGTAGCTGCCCTGACCCCGCCTCCTAACCCACAGAGAAACACTGCACCGACATTCTGCCCTCGCCGGCGAGGGCGGCGTTCCCCCGCTTCTGGCGTTTACCAGCGCTACCGGCATATACCAGGCCACTTCTCTCCGATCCTCCCACGTCCAAGCAACGACCTAAGCCGAGGTCCGTGCCCACCTGGGCGCCCTTAGGCAGTGGCATCTTTTTGCTTTGCACTAGGTTGAGTGCCTTCCGTACTCGCCTCCCCTGCCCGGTGAAGTTGTAAAGGCCCCAATGGCCAACAACAAGCTTGTCCTTTCGAAAAAAAAAAAAAAACTCAGTACGGTAGCACTCGTCAGCGGGCTCTCGCGCCAACAAGGCAGCTAGGATCATATTGACAGTGCTCCCTCTCCCGGCCAGCGCACGCAGGTTTGCGGCGTTTGTCCGGATATGCTAGTGCAGCAGGTCGAGAGTGGTTTCAGTAGGTCCTTCACGGAGGAACGCTCCGCATTCCGTGCGCACGCAGGTCCTTAGGGATCTGCTGTGCGACGTTACGGTGTTCTCTTCCTGTGAAGGATTGTCAGTTTCAGTAGGGCCTTCACAGAGGAACGCTCCGCATTCCGAGCGCACGCATCCTTAGGGACCTGCTGTGCGACGTTACGGAGTTGTCCTCCAGTGAGGGAACATCAGTTATCAGCAGGACCTTCATAGGGGAACGTCCTGCATTCCGAGCGCACGCAGGGCCTTAGGGATCTGCTGTGCGACGTTACGGGATTGTCCCCCATTGAAGGAACATCAGTTTGCAGTAGGATCTTCACAGAGGAACGTCCCGCATTCCGAGCGCACGCATCCTTAGGGATCTGCTGTGCGACGTTACGGGGTTGTCCTCCAGTGAAGGGACGTCAGGTCTCAGTAGGCCCATCTCCGAGGGACGCCCCGCATTCCGAGCGCACGCAGGCCCTTAGGGACCTGCTGTGCGACGTTACGAGATTGTCCTCCGGCGAAGGAACATTAGTTTCCGCTAGGTCCCTCACAGAGGAACGCCTCGCATTCTCGGCACACGCGGGCCCTCAGGGATCCGCTGTCGCGACGTCGCGAGGTTGTCCTCCAGTGAAGGAAGCTTAGGGCACCCGTAGGCTTGTTGCTAGGGAGCGTCACGTACTCTGAGCGCACGCAGGTTTGTGGCGTTTGTCCGGATATGCAGTTGCGACGTTACTGGACAGCTCCCTAGTAACCATACGTTCAGTAGTAATTCTGAGATAGGTTCAGTATCGCACGCGTAGCGTATTTAGGTGGTAGAATCCGTGAATTAGGTATCTCTAGTATATAAGGAAATAGGATACAGGGAATCTAGATTTAAGGAATCTATGTTAAACAGAAATAAACGTTGTTGCCTTTGTATTAACCAGTGACCGATCGTTTCCATAGTAAACTCCCTAACCCTGAAACCCCCAGTGAACCGTCACGAGATCCTATCAAGTGCTAGCGAAGTGCTCAGGCTAGCCGGCCCGAAGAGCATTCCGTTACAAGATAATTTTATAAAACCGTGGCGGAGTGTAAAAGTTAATTCAAAGTTATTTAAAATAAGAATAAAATGTGACTTACAAATACTGTAATGACTAACCGAGTTTCTGAATGTATCAGTGTGTGTGTGTGTTTTTCTTTGAATAGAAAGGTTTTAATTTTAAAAGTTCTTTCCACTTCTAAGCGTGGGCTAGTGGGAAAAACAGAATTTTGCGCGCTAGAGTGGAATCCTTACTATTATTATAAATGTGAAAATGTGTTCGTTTGTTTGTTACCTTTTTACGTTTCAACACATTGACCAATCCTGATGAAATTTGGCATACAAGTAGTCTGTGTCATGGGAGAAGGATATGAGATACTTTTTATCCCGTGATAATAGCATAGTCCGATGCAGTTCCTGAGGGAACTGAAAAAATAGTTTTTTATTGGTTTATTTCTTTAACTTCGCAACGGAACAATGGATTGTTATGATTTTTTACACAGATGGCTGAGGGAGTGGGAAATGACATAGACTGATAATCGGAATAGCCCGATCTGAAATAGGGATTTGGAGAAAACTAATGCGGCTCGCGCTCCACTCACCCTCAAAGATAGTCATATGAACGATGTCCACGGGGGCGAAGCCGCGGGCAAAAGCTAGTGAAAAAAAACCTCGAGCGTGTGACGTGAAAATAACTATTAATCTGCCGCTGACTACGTTAATGAGGGTCGGTTCGCGTAGCGTGGTAAGGCGTAGCAGCGTGGTCACGCGTTGTTGCAAGAATTTAGGAGCCAGGCTCTAGTTGCGAAGACGATCAACAGTTTAAGTGTTAGGAATCATCATTCTCTCTTCTTGAGCTGCTTCCTTTTCTTACTCCTTTTCTTACTCCACAGATAAGAGCTTAGCTCTTATCTGTGGAGCAATCACCACTTCAGACGGTTCGGTGTCAGTTCCTAGAACTTCGGTGCGACGCAACACCAGCCCTTCCATTATTTGGTCCATGTATGCACGCCTAGGTCTTCCACGTCCTCTCTTTTCCTCGATGTTTCTTTTCAAAAGAGTTCTTAAAAGAGTGACTTGTCGTATCAAAACATGTCTTATCATCCTGCCACTCCAGTTTTCCATGGTATTCAGAAGGCTTTTTCTTTTCTCCAACCGTACTGAACACTTCGTCGTTGCTCTTTTTTCTCTTTTTCTCCGTCTACTTGAGCATTGAACGGAAAGTTCCGAAAATACCAGTAGATAGACTTGTTTACTTTTGAACCGAATTACAAAAAGGAGGAGGGCCTCAATTCGATTGTATTTTTTTTTCGTGTCTTTGTTATGCGACATCTTCGCCAATTGTGAACCGATTCTCATGATTCTTTTTTTATTCGACACAACATGGTTTTTGGTTGGTCTCATATAAATTTTATTATAATCTGTTATTGTTTTTTATTTCTTAAAAAATAAGATACAAAGAACCTTTTAGCAAAGTTATACCACGCCCTGGACACTTCATACAGAGGGCCAGAAATGACATTTCAAAAAAGGAATAACGAACAAACAAAATGACAGCGAAATCCTATACGTTTGACAATCTAACTGTAACCAATCTGTATCAATATGGGTGACGAGGGAGTGAGTTCATAATCTAGAGAGTGGCAGGGAGTGTCCGTAGTATATGTTAGTATACTTTGGTTATACTAAGTCCTTGAGTATGAAGTGGGTGTTCATTGTGTTAAACGTTGTTATATTCATAGCTTACGTCAATTTATGTGGTAAGGTAACCAGACAAAGACCTTAACACCTCCGCCGCCGCGCCGCGGCTACACCTCAGTGGCTCACGTAAAAGCTATAAAGTAAGTCAAAAGTCGCTTTTATTATGGCATTGTGAGGCATGAACTCCGCGTGAAGATACAGGACGTTTGAAAAAACAAATGATAAGAAAATATTATCATTGTATTGGAACGGAAACATAGAAAATTTCATACATTTTTTTAGTGTTTATTAAAAAAGTAATGACACTTGTTGGTCGAATTTCGACCAGTAACGATCCTAGGGAGGTGACACTAGTAGGTATTAATAAATTTATTTTTTTGCCTAGTATTTTAAGGTACTGTTGTTTATTTTGATTTTATAAATCAATATGTAACTGAAAAATTGTATAGGTGCAGATCTTATAAACGAGGAGTTGCAGTCGAAAACAACTTTTACTTGTAAGTATGGGATGGGAAGTAAAAAAATGTTCATGACCAAGTAATCTTCGTTTGCTCATATTAGTAAAGTTTTGTATCTGTATTTACTGTGACAAACGCACAGACAGACGGAAATGACGAAAATATGAAGTTTATTTTTTTTCCATTTTGTCCCCGCGACACTAATAAACGGTAGTTAAATTATTAGTCATCATTTATTTATTATTTATTTATTTTTTATCATATTAGTTCCTGCACATCTTAGGTATTGCTCTAACCAAAATTCCATTTTTAAGCTATTTTATAGCTTTTATCGCGAGCTTTGAGGGGGGCCTAATCAAGAAATTTCGTAACGAAAATAAAACCTGACACCCAAAAAAAAAATTATATGGCGATGGCGATTGATGATGATGATGATGACGATGATGATAAACTTTCTTAGTGTTAATTTATTACATAAACATCCCGCGCCCCAAGGACTACATATATATATACCGATTTCGGCCATGGCGACTGCTTACTACTCCTAGGCTGGGTTGTGGCGTTCGTGCGCCCTAATATGGCTAACATAGCCGATCTTAGCGGCAAATTCCCGCGCACAGTGGGGGCACGAGAGAACGCCGTTCACAAAGTTGTAGTTTATAGCCGATGGTGGTCGACTATATGGTACTGGTAAATACTGCATAAATAAAAAATAAATAAATAATTATAATTGCATAAGTTGATAAAAAATTCTATGCAATAGCTTTACCGCGATAGTCCCCGAGTGCCACACGTCTTTTTTATTTTAAACAGGTGTTTACACACGCTTTTATATAGTCAAAAACATTAATGTCTTAATTTCACTTCCACTTCCCGTTTCATCAGCACCCTGTATCTGAAGGTGGCGGATTGGAGCACCCTTTATTCGGCACTAAATTTCGTGCTATGAATACTTTACACACCCTGTGTTATTATGAAATACAGTCTTCACTCGCTCGGTTTAATATTTTGACATTCGCCTTTTATTAGCTAAAAAGTGTCGGTGGTTCAACGGTAACGACTCAGTCCTCGTAACCAGAGGCCTCGGGTTCGAATCCGGACAGCCAATGTACCAATGAGTTCTTCGAAACTTACATGCATTTACCTACTGACTGTTTGCTGTATATGAACAACTGCCCACAGTCATCAAAGATGATGAAAGTTGTGATGAAACGTTTAGTCGTCAGCTGAAAACTTTTTGTTGGAACACTTTTTGTTCCTCGACTGCATCATCACTTACCATCAGGTGAGTTGCAGTCAAACGCACTCAAATTTTTAATAAAAAAAAAAACGAACTTTATCAACCGACTTCAAAAAGGAGGAGGTTCTCAATTCGACTGTATGTTGCTTTTGTGTTTTTGTAACGCGATATCTTCGCCGATTGTGAACCGATTTTCAAAATTCTTTTTTTATTCGAAAGATTTATACTCCCGAGGAACCCCATTGTCACCAAATCAGGATCTGATGAGGCAACCCTAAAGTTTTACGTGTTTCATGTATTTTCTAAAGTTATTAAAGTATTTGCGTCTGGTAGTCATCATCTCATGTTGATGAGTTGATGAAGGAAGGTACAACTCCTTAACGGTTAAGAGTTGGAGGATAATTATTCAAATATTATACGTAGGTACGTATAGACCGATAGTTGTATTCTTTCAGATTATTAAGATGAGCTGATGATGGAAGATTTAACTCCTTAACTTTCATGCTGTTGAGATGATGATGGAAGCCACAGGAATGTGTATCTGTTAATAAAACACATGCATTATGATTTGATGGATCCTATTGCTGAATGGGTGATTGGGTTTAGATTTCACTAAAAATAAAGAAAATCAAAAGAAAAGTTTGAAAAACTAAAAACCGACTAAAAATGAAATTCACTCAAAAGTGTGAAATAATATTATTATACTTAGATACACGACATTAACCAACAATTACGAAATCAAAGGTGGGTACAAATTAAATTAAAGCCTAAAGTTTTTTTTTGAGGTCGATGTCAGCAATAAAAAATGTGAGTAGCTGTGTGCTGGTACCGACCTCAAAAATTGGCGACCTCAAAAGTTGGCGACCTCAAAAGTTGGCTAATTAGCTGATCGACTTGTATGGGAAGTCCATTTTTTTTTCAATTTCATTAAAGTAGCACAAAAAAGTTGTTCCGCTTCATGAGAAGAAGCCCCCTCAAAATGAGTTTTGTTTTACCCAACAGGCCTATACGGTAAAGATGCTTCATCATATCAGCCGAAAGACGTCCACTGCTGGACAAAGTCCTCCCCCAAGGATTTCCACAACGACCGGTCCTGCGCTGACCGCATCCAGCGGCTTCCCGCGAACTTCGCCAAGCGGGAGGCCTTGCTTCGCTTCGTCTTCCGGTACGCGGTCGCCACTCGAGATCGTTAATGCCCCAACGGCCATCTAGTCTACGAGCCATGTGTCCTGCCCACTGCTACTTGCTTAATCCGACCGAGGGCCTACCATGTGCTTAATCCGACCTTAATAAGTAAATACAACATAACGTTAAATACAATATTATTTAGAATTGTATTTTTGGAATAACTGTTTCGTTTGAATGTATATCTTTTATTGTGCTTTTAATAACCTTAATCAGACACAACAACAACAACTTACGTACATATACTCTCCGATTGCTTTAACGGTGAAGGAAAACATCGTGAGGAAACCTGCATGCACACACCTGCGAAGAAACTCGAAGGTTGTGTGTGAAGTCGACCAACCCACACTGGGCCCACGTGACCGACTAAGGCCCGATCGCCCTAACCTGAGGGTAGGCTCGAGCCCCTCGGTGGGGACGTATATGAGCTGATATGATCAGACACAAAGTACAAACCGATAGATTTTATGCTTCAGAATCAAAATATTTTTTTTTGTATTATTCTTCTGTACATTAACGTTGTTGTAATAAAAAAAGACGTGTGGCACTCGGGGACTGCCGCGGTAAAGCTATTGCATAGCATTTTTTATAAACTTATGCAATTATAATTATTTATTTATTTTTTATTTATGCAGTATTTACCAGTACCATATAGTCCTTGGGGCGCGGGATGTTTATGTAATAAATTAACACTAAGAAAGTTACATCGGTAAAATTGACCAAGTAAGTTTTTTAGAACGCGGCCGAGCGTGGGGTGTTAGGTTTTATTTTAGTTACGGAATTTCTTGATTCGGTCGCCGCGCTCAAAGCCCGCGATAAAAGCTATGCAATAGCTTAAAAACACAAAGTGAGGAAGAGAGAGGGTGCTATATGGATAGTATTTGTCTTGGTCGGTCACTTTATCTGCGGTCAAGCAGGCCGCCTAACATAACATAAGAATAAGGGAGTACTGGCGAGGGCGGAAGTGTTACATGGAGGAGCAATATGGATTGTATAGCCAAACTTTGAATAGGGGTGACGACAGCATCAGAAATAAAGTATAAACTGTTGATCACTAAATTGTTCTCCTACTTAAACTCCGGAAAACCTTACTCGTTTTGTTTTCCATCAAGTTTTCGATTTTTAATTCACCAAAATCGAAAAATGAGTACATAAATGACGCTGCTAAACTATGACGTCACGCCTAGGTATTTCAAACATTTTTAGAACAAAATTTCGTTTTTGACAGATGATAAAAAGTAAATCAGATGACTAGCATTCGTCATCCCTTCGTCATTTCGTGCGTAGCCTTCAACAAAAAACAAACGCTTTAATAGCGTTAGCAAACAATAATAAGCTTTTTTATCGTATGGTTTTCTTCAATCCGCAGTTTTTGTAATTTGTTTAGCAATTTCGTTAGCCATTCGGTTGCATCTTCGCTAAAGGTGTTCCTTGGTGGCATAAAGGTTAGTTCATTCGCTTCGCAATAAGAGGTCGCGGGTTAAATTCCCGGCAGGTTCAACTTTGTAAGACTCGGTTTAGTTGGTGGTAGGGCATTTTCATAGCCCGCCTTGCTAGCCACCACCATCTTATCTCAGTCTTGCAAACATCAGTGTTAACAGCATTGATGTGTTCCGGCTTGAAGATAAGATAGCCAGATCCCCAATGCGTTGGGGAGTCTTGGTTAGCCCACTTCCATTTTCGGCATCATCCACACTTACCATCAGGTGAGATGATGCCAAGGGCATATCAATAATTGATAAAAAAGTCTGTCAGATCAGTTAGGACAGTCTTGAATTTTGTAGTGGACATCCTGCACCGCTGCACCGCACCCACACGCCGGGGAATCCCTCCAGCTGCGTCTAAACTTAAACTCTCTAACACCTCCTTGCCTAGTCCTCGGTCTGTTTAGTTGGCACCAACCACATCCTGGTAGAGTTAAACCCCGTGATTAGGTAGTGGGGTCGATGTTCAGGCACAAGTTCTTCGTAGGCTCATCTAATTCCTATTCGTGCTTACACCGTTCCAATAATAAGTTTTATTCGTAAAGAAAATTAAAAAGGAATCAAGCCGGTATAATCGATACTGCCACCTAATAGAACATTCGTAATCGTTTATGAGATTTTATCATTTTTGACTTATTGTATGGCTTAAATAGAAACCCAGCCAGCTCGCTGCGCTCTTACGTTATATAACGTTATAAAACTTTAAAGTCACCAAGTCAGGCTACCTACCACTCTGAAGTACCGAAACGAATGTATTCTGAACATAAATATTGTTTCTGTAAATAAACCCATACATAAATTTTGTCAATGTCCTAATATTACGTCGGCGTCGCATCATTTACTCGAGCAACACATCAAAGCGTTTCGCGCGCGACTGTACCGCCAGTAACGCGGAACGGGGCGGGGGTAGCGGGGGGCGGCGGCGGGCCCTATCTGCCGGACGCAGCTAAGTAAAGAAAACGTTAGTTTTGAGGTTATACGATTATAACACGACATGTCAAGAACTGTCGTGTCGTGTCGGGGAGAAAGTTTTTGGTGGTGACATTCTTCTATATTGACTTGACTTTCTAAAGTGTATATAATATGTAAGTTTATCCACGCATTTCTAAAAAAACAAGAAATTAAAATGCAATTTTTTTTTAGTAGATTTACTAAGCGTAATTAATTATAATTATTTAAAAGCGTCGGTGGCTCAACCGGTAACGACTCGGTCCTTCTAACCAGAGGTACCGGGTTCAAATCTGGACGGCCAATGTACCAATGAGTTTTTCAAAAAATTACGTACATACTTACCGATTGCTTTAACGGTGAAGGAAAAACATCGTGAGGAAACCTGCACACGCCTGCGAAGAAACTCGAAGGTTGTGTGTGAAGTCGACCAACCCGCACTGGGCCCGCGTGGTCGACTAAGGCCTAATCGCCCTGATTCAGGGTAGGCTCGAGCCCCTCGGTGGGGACGTATATGAGCTGTAATGATGACTAAAATAAAATAGTTTTTAAGGTATGGACTATTATGTGTGTACCAATCCCTGGAAAAACACGTCTTGTCTGTTTGACGCCGCCATGTTGTGAGTGAAGTTGGTTGTTCGTAACGTTTTTAGTGTTGCCAATTATTTTCTGGAGTTGGGAGCGTCTAGGGAAGTTAAGCGAGAACTACATTGTTCCCTGTTAAGAGGAAACGCGGGCGCCATTTTTTCCACACAAACGTAGTCCCCTGTTTCCTCCCTGGATAATGACAATAGAGCAAAAATGTTTTTTTCCATCAAACCTATATCCACCATGGCCATGCCCCTATGTTTTGTTTTTTCCCATATTCTAATTATAATAGGAAGTAGGAGCCTTCAAAAACTGAGAAAATTGCCCAATTGAAACGGCATTTTCATACACCCACCAAAAAATAAAACGCATATTAACAACAAAATGAAAACATGAAGGAATATAGGTGAAACGTTATTTTAATTATTTATGAAAAAAATATTATTATTGCTCAAGTTTTGGAGGAGGAAATAGGGGACTACCAAATGCTGTTTTGGTCAACTTTAGTGCCCATTATCGGTCTGCGCTGCAGTTCTCCCTTTCTTGCTGTATACGGAGAGGTTTGGGGGAGGGAGACAGTAATATTTTATTCAAATACCTATTCTTTAGACCGCTGTCGAGCTGTCCTGTACGGCTTTATTGGATGAGACAGTAGATTAAGGATGAGTCTGGCTTTTTACATATTTAAATTGTTTTAAAGAGTATCCTCATATCAGCTAAACGACGTCCACTGCTGGACAAAGGCCTTCCCAAGGCTTTCGACGACAGTGTTGCGCTCTCGCTGGCTGCTCGCACTCAGTGGGTTCCCGTAACAACAAAGAGTTTACCAAAAGATACTTACACGAATAATTTAGTTTCATATTTATTTAGCCTTACTTATCAATGGGAAGATGTGGGACGGTGTGGAGTGTGGAGTGTGTAGGGTCTCTAAGGTACTGTTCCTTTTTTGACTGACCTATATTTTTCACGATGTCACTATATTTTTACCCAACCACGAAAAATAAAGGGTTGTGTTTGTAACACTCTATGTATGTAATATGTGTATGTTCATCTGTTCCCTCGTATCTCCTAAACCACTTAACCGCACTTGACAACCGTGGTTTCATTAGTAATGTGTCATTACTTTGCGTCTCATAGGATATAGGCACTATTTGAGCTTGCGTGTTACATCCTCGGCTGCATCAGCACTTACCATCAGGTGAGGTGCAGCCAAACGCACTCAAATTTTTAATAAAAAAATAAAATAAAAAATATAGAGCATTAAAAAAATCAATATGGCAGATTTCATACGTGTATTAAACAACTAAAAATATTTATTTTTAGATATTCATATCATGTTCGATATCAAAAGAAAGGTCTTGACGAGCACATTGAAAATATATATATACATTACATTTGCAAATATTTTTAATTTGTTAGCAAATGGTCTTGCAAGCGATATTACGAGACGGCTTACAATCAAGCGACACGACACGTGGCCGCGGGTAGCGGGGCGTTATACTCTGAGCACTAAAAATATGGAAATAAAAGAAATATTAAAAAAAACTAAAACCCGACTACGGAAAAGTATGATATCAAGAGTTTCCAGCCTGAAATCATAGCCTTTATTTTTCCCTTCATCTGAGAGAATAGCCGTGGTCGCAGGCCCTATTACTATAGTCTAAATTTGCATCATAGGTACCTATCTTTATGGCCATGGATTTTACCCAAGATGAAGGGCAAAAATAAAGGCTATGATTTTAGGCAGGAAACTTTTGTTTATTTACTTTTACGCAGTCGGGTTTTAGTTTTTATAACTTTTTTTTCTGTTGTAAATGTTTTATTGTATCTCGACGATTAGTCGTTTAATGAATAACTTTTAGTAAAACGCGAAGAGAAGTGAAGCACCTTTTTAAAAGCTGTTATTTAACTTGCAGTGTTTTATGTTGGTTTAGGTTAAATCTTGCAATCGATTTTAGAGCGACTTCCAAAACTCCGATTGAGTTGGAATTTGGTATGTAGCCGTATTCCCGGTGACAACAGATCATTTTGGTATTTCGTAGTTGACCTGATGATGAAACTTGGAGGTGGAATCACGGTTCCAGGACCGTCTTTTATTTTTTCAATAGAATCGTTGAAATACTATGCTCGCCTTTTTGTGAATTTGGAAAATGTGCCGTGACCATGTGGCTGTCGAGCACAAAAACTCTTTTCAATTAAAAGCTTATGTCCCTAAAATATTTGAGGTTTTTCTTCAACTCATTTCCTTTACATTTGTGACTTGGATGTACTTACATTGTTGTAGGACACGTTAACTTGTAGCGCGACTTGTAGATATGGTTTGTAAGTATGATGGGTTAAAGATGCGTGCTCACATAAAGTATTTAATGGTAAAATAAAGACCCAAAAAGAAAATGAGAATTAGAAAATACATTAAACACTTAAATTTAAAACACAATTTACAAAAATATAATTATATTATCTTACCCAAAAAGGGTCTTTTAAGAAGGCAGCAGAAATAATTATTTTATAATGAAAGTTTTATGATAGACTAGCTGTTTCCCGCGGCTTCACCCGCGTGGACCACGTTTCTATGACTTTTCGAGGGTGCGCAGTGCGCGAGCCGCAAGCGGCTCGCGAGCGTGGTAAAAAGTAGCCTATGTCTTAATCCAGGTCCTAATCTGTGTACCTACCAAATTTCAGCCAAATCCGTTCAGTAGTTTTTGCGGGAAAGCGTAACAGACAGACAGAGTTACTTTCGCATTTATAATATTAGTAGGGATAATATAGTAGGGATTAGAACTGTTGGATTGTAGAATTTAAACGATATTGTCAAAAAGATAGAAGAAAGCTCATTCATAAAAGAAGAAATAGATGGAATGAAATAAGATGGAATGATAGAAAAACGCACAACAGCGTATCGCGTTACAAACTAAGATTTCTACTCATCATTTTGAACAGCTCTGCTTTTCCCAAGAAACTCTTCATACATATCGCTCAGCTGATCTACTCATTTTGAGCATTTTTGTATAGGGAGGGTCGAATTTATTTTTTATGAGAATTGACCAGGGGCTCCTTGAGAATAATTGTTCAGTATGACAAGTAGAACCCCCAGTCAACGTGTCCTACTCAAATTTTTACACCCTATATATTCACATAGGAACCGTTTAACCTGTATAAGAGACAGATATCATCATATCGGCCGAAAAACGTCCACTGCTGGACAGACATAGTTTCATCTTAATTCCACGCGTTCAGAGCCACGGGCAACATCAAACAAACCACAAGTGATCAGCTACATCATCATGACGTTGTAATTTTCGTGCTTTTAATATTTTTACCGCTTTTTTAACCGCCGTTCCTTAAAAGGCGGTAATGCCACAGCCCGAGACATGGCCGTAAAGAACTTCTTTGTAATTACACTTTGCTCCCAATTTTTTCTCTTTAATACTTCAATGTGTGGTTTAAGTGATAAGCTGCAGCGACACAATGAACAATACAAGCACTCGTGGCTCAAAGGTTATCATATCCGCTCATATACGTCCCCATTGAGGGGCCGTGCCTACTTAGTCGATCTCTTGGGGATTATGGATTTTTATGGGATACAAAGAATCTTGTGGCTTGCTCTTTGTTTTCGTTCTATACAAAATTTCAGCGAAATTGGTTTAGTACTTTTAGTGTGAAAGTGGAAAAAAACAAACATTCATAATTTCGCATTTATAATGTAATAGTGTGATTCAGCTTAAGCTGGTACCTCAGTACCTATTAAACCTAGCGTGCGGCTGACTGTATCATATGAGAAACCCCTTGTGTGTTTGACGCTCGTCACTCATGACTCGGAAACCCGCCGTTCACGAGGGGGACTCCAAAGTGTCGCGGGGATCCCTAATAAGCATACGAATGGGGGTTTTTAGAAAAGTTTCCGCTAATCACTGTTTTCTTAAGCGTTTGGTGTAACAAGGACAGGAAAGAGAGATGACGAGATATTATAATGTCTGCGTATAATGAAGAAGTTTTGTAACGTGTAGTGTAGCTACTTAGCTTTTTCTGTATGACTGGTAGTTTTAAGGCATCTATTCAAACGACTTCCAAAAAGGAGGAGGTTCTCAATTCGACTGAATGTTTTTTTTTATGTGCGTTACCTCAGAACTTTTGAGTGGGTGAATCGATTTTTATGATTCTTTTTTTATTTGAAAGTTAATGCTTTCCGTGTGGTCCCGTATAAATTTTATCAAAATCGGTGTAGTACTTTATAAGAAAATTAACAAAAACCAAAAATAATAATGCAAAAATGTACTAAGTCTTTGCGATGGAAGTCGGTTTTAACGTGTTTGGCGTTTTTCAGAGCTAGCTTCCATGAAAACGCTAGCGCTGTCTGGTGCGCTTAGTGAAACCGGCCAAGTGCGAGTCAGGCTCACGCTCCGATGGTTCCGTAACACCACACTTGTCCTCACAACTGTGACAATTATATAGGTACCTATTCACAATAAAATACATCAACGCGAGACACAGAAATATGTTTTTCTTAGGATTCCGTACCTCAAAAGGTAATAACGGATCACTCGTGTGTGTCCGTCCTTCTATTTCAGCCAATTTGCTCAGAAACTACTGAACCGATTAAGTTGAAGTTTGGTAAACTTATGTAAGTCGGTAACATAACATGTGATGTGTAAGACGTGCGACATAAGTAAATGAATTTCAAGCATGACCACTTTAAGGGGTAAATTAGAAATTAAAATAAAAAGTTTTGTAAACTGTATCGTATGACATATCATATAAAAGCGAATATTCAATTGAAAACAAAAATAAAGTTTTAAAATAAATAATTTTGCAGTAAATTAAGAAAATAGACGATAATTTACCATTTCCCCTTTATCTCCGAAACAACTGAGTCTAAAATAATGAAAAAATCACAGTATATGAGGTTGAATGCATAGATTACAGGAAAACCGTGCCTACGTTCCCAAGCTATTAAAGAAAATAGGTAAAAATTTACCGTTTATCTTAAAATAAATCACAGTATATTATGTAGATTACAGAAGAATATATGAGAAAAATCTAAAGTCCTTCCGTTCCCACAGAATTAATGTAATTTCGGAGTCCAGAATAAGCAGACCCCTATTTACCTATAGCAAAGTATATAGTGAGAGGTCTCATTCTCTTGGTAGGTAAAGTTCTGGGTGCGGAAACCTGTTTGTTTGACCCCGAGTCGTACTTGTCCGGTTTTTGTACTTAACCTTGTTGTCACTTGTCCAGTTTTTGTACTTAACCTGGTTGTCACTTGTCCAGTTTTTGTACTTAACCTGGTTGTCACTTGTCCGGTTTTTGTATTTAACCTGGTTGTCACTTGTCCAGTTTTTGTACTTAACCTGGTTGTCACTTGTCCAGTTTTTGTACTTAACCTGGTTGTCACTTGTCCAGTTTTTGTACTTAACCTGGTTGTCACTTGTCCGGTTTTTGTACTTAACCTGGTTGTCACTTGTCCGGTTTTTGTGCTTAACCTGGTTGTCACTTGTCCGGTTTTTGTACTTAACCTGGTTGTCACTTGACCAGTTTTTGTACTTAACCTGGTTGTCACTTGTCCGGTTATTGTACTTAACCTGGTTGTCACTTGTCCGGTTTTTGTACTTAACCTGGTTGTCACTTGACCCGTTTTCGTACTTAACCTGGTTGTCACTTGACCACTTTTTGTACTTAACCTGGTTGTCACTTGTCCGGTTATTGTACTTAACCTGGTTGTCACTTGTCCGGTTATTGTACTTAACCTGGTTGTCACTTGTCCGGTTTTTGTACTTAACCTGGTTGTCACTTGACCAGTTTTTGTACTTAACCTGGTTGTCACTTGACCAGTTTTTGTACTTAACCTGGTTGTCACTTGTCCGGTTATTGTACTTAACCTGGTTGTCACTTGTCCAGTTATTGTACTTAACCTGGTTGTCAGTTACCACAGACGAGACGTGCGGCCGACCATACCTACTTCAGATATCGTCATCAAAGTCACGGTACAGTAATCCCTACATCATAGCGTAGCGTAGCGCGGGTACAGAGAAAGACAGAAATAGATAAAGATCAACAGGAATCACACGCGACAACGGATTCAATTTCACGAGTCGGGCGCTGCTCGGGAGGGTACTAAAGGGTACAGTGGATAAGACTTTGTTTTCTCACATTTTGATCTCTTCTTTTTTTTAAGTGAAAACTTCTTTAGGCGCGTAGGGCATTTTTGAGATGGGAAATAACCATTGAAATCGCGACACTGTAACCATGTAACGTAACCGACACCTTACCAAGAACACTCGCAGGGTCAAAACTTACAAAACTGTAAAAAGTTTTCACTTCTGTTGGCACTCCTGGAGTGGTTAGGTTATTTTGATCCACAATTGAAAAGCCCTATTACTAAGCCTCCGCTGTCTGGCTGTCTTTCAGCGGGCTGAATTTCAGGCAGACAGTTGAAATTTTTACAGATTGTGTATTTCTATTGCCACTCTAACAACAAATTATAATTTTACTAGCTGTTTCCCGCGGCTTCACCCGCGTGGACCACGTTTCTATGACTTTTCGAGGGTGCGCAGTGCGCGAGCCGCAAGCGGCTCGCGAGCGTGGTAAAAAGTAGTCTATGTCTGAATCCAGGTCCTAATCTGTCTACCTACCAAATTTCAGCCAAATCCGTTCAGTAGTTTTTGCAGGAAAGCGTAACAGACAGACAGAGTTACTTTCACATTTATAATATTATATTAGTAGGGATTTTATTTTATTAGGGAAGTTTACAGCTTAAGTAAACACTACATAATAATATTACAAAATTAACTATAAGCTAACAATAATATAAAAAAGGAGCCCCATTAAGTTTTATACCAAGGAACGTGATCCTTTGAAACGTGAAGAAACTAGCGACATCTAGTAGGATCTAGTTAAGAGTATCCACTATCTTCTACATAGTTGATTCATGAAGATGTTTTGGTCAGCGCCAAGGATCAATAAAGTTGCGGTAGTAGACCACAGGTACATAATTACTTTTTTTAAAGTGAAACTTTTATTACATCGTGTTAAATTTTTCGTCTGTTTGTCGCGTGACGGTCGGTATGATCGTTTCGTCCTCTGTACCGTAGCTCAAAGACGAGAGCAGCCATGATCGTTTCGTGCTCTGTAAATGTCTATAATGTGAAAAAAAGTTTAACTTTTACCGTGGTTTCATAAAACCACACACTACTTATTTTTCCTTTTGATTTTCTACCTTCAGCATATTATGGTAGTTAACAGTATGAAAGGATACCAGAAAGTCGCTTACTATGGGCCTCATGAAAAGAAGGCTCAAAGCCTGGGCGGCCAGGGCAATGGAGCGTGCTAAACTCGAAGTTTCCTTACGTGATCGAATCAGAAACATGGAGATCCGTAGGAGTACCAAAGTTACCGACACAGCTCTCAGAATCAATAAACTTAAGTGGTAGTGAGCGGCGCACATAGCTCGTAGAACAGATAACTGTCAGGGGTAGTAAAGTTCTCGAGTAGAGACCACGCACTGGAGAAGACGTAGCATAGGCATGCCTCCCACTCGGCGGACCGATGACCTGTTAAGAGTTGCGGGAAGCCGCTGAATGCGGGCAGTACATGACTGGTCTTTCCTTGGGGGAGGCTTTCATCTAGCAGTGGACTTCTGTGAGCTGATATGACGAGGATGTCAAAGCTTTGCTTAAGGCAAGAAAACACAAATATTTATCTAAGACGCATCCTTATTATACTGATCGTAAAGAAAATAATGTTTTAAAAGAAAGAAATGATTCAATCTTGTATATTTAAGGGTCTTTTCCTCCTCTTTGATAACTGTTCCGGAAAATTTGGAATTTTCAACAGGCGCCCCCATTTGAATCGACAATGAGGTTTAAAAAAAAGAAAAATCCATCACTTTTGATTAAGTAATTAAGTTGTAAAAAAGCTTTTCGTAAATTTAACACAGTGTTTTTGGGCTTTGTTGCAATAAATTTAAGGTTGATAAGGTTCACATCTCTATGCACGGCAGTGTGTCGCGAAGTTCCGGCGCACCCTTAAACTTAGTTAGATACTTACTTATGTACTAAAATTAAGTTACGTACTTACATGTATATGTTACTGTTTGTTTTTTACAATAAATTCTATTCTATTCTATTCTATTCTATTCTATTCTATTCTATTCTATTCTATTCTATTCTATTCTATTCTATTCTATTCTATTCTATTCTATTCTATTCTATTCTAATTATTTCAGCACCCTTATACCTCAGTTAAACAAATTTATTTTCAGATAAAATTCAACGAAATATTTAGATAACATAGATTGATTTAATTTCTCAACACCACCGCTTGACACCTACAATGTCCATAGGTACTAAACGATAATCATTAATGATAGAACGTCCAGAGTCCCGCTAGCAGGACTTTGCGTACTACCGGTAGGACGGAATATTTTTAGTTATAAGAGGCTTTCTAAGCCTGCCAGCCGGACGCAATGAACTCTAATGCATAGTGCGTCTCTTTCTGATTCAGCGAGTATTTGAATCGTGTTTCTACGGTCAGTCTGGCCAAAATGATGGCGAGTATAAGACGTGGTGTCCGCGTTCGCGCCAAAGCCACATATTTCGACGAAAATGATGGCCAAAACACCTGGAGTCGTAAACATTTTGGTGATAACTACCATATTAGTTATTGTATGCGAGGGTATATTGGGAAATTGACAAAAAAATTTCGACCGTGCCCGTTGGAGTCCTAATTCCTGAAACCGAAAACGATAATTTATTGAAAGTAAATACCAATGAAGAACATTGTAAGTATTTGAAGCCTTGTCAAAATCAGATGACAGAAAGAGAGTTCAACGCAAATGTATAATTTGCTCAAGAGTCCACAAGAAACAGCAGAAAGCGAGCTATTTTTGCAAGACATGTGGACCGCGATGTGTTCTATGCTCTCCGCAGACAGGAAGAAACTGCTTCACCTACCACATCATGAATGGAATTCCAGCATAATTCTTTTTTATTTTTAATACTTATTTTTAATACTACTTTTTTATTTTTAATAAACACGATTTCTACTTACTTTTTTCATTTTCTTATTTATTTTTCTTCCCTGTAGTCTCAAGAAGTGTCCGCGTCTATTTCTAGATACCTATACTAAAATGGAAATGTTTGTCACCCCTGCCTAATTTTATTACGCATGAAAATCAAGTACTGCTAGAAGGACAGCCTCTGATATTCATACAAAGCCCACAAAAAATTGCGTACTGCTGGCGGGACGCACGTCCGTTGGATTGTCCTTCTGGAAGCTCCTTCCAGCAGGACAAGGGCTTGGACGTTCTATCATTAAGTATTTTGTCCGGTTTCATCATATCAGCCGAAGGACGTCCACTGATGGACATAGGCCTCCCCCAAGGATTTCCACGACGACTGGTTCTGCGCTGCCCGCATCCAGCGGCTTCCCGCGACCTTCACCAGGTCATTGGTCCACCGAGTGGGAGGTCTGCCTACACTACGTTTTCCGGCGCGTGTTCGTCACTAGAGAACTCTTTACTGCCCCAACAGCCATCTGTTCTGCGAGCAATGTGCCCCGCCAATTTTGCCCGGTTTAATGTAGGTAATTCCTGGCTGCCCCTACAAAATCAGCTTTTGAGGGTCCACAGATGAAATTATGTTATTACCAGCTTTTGCCCGCTATTACTGACATCGTTTTATGACTGTCTACGTGAGTGGTGCACGATCCGCAAGCGGCTCGTGAGCGTGGATATGAGTTTTCTCTCGATCCCTCAGGAACTATATCGGGCTATTCTGATTAGCAGTCTATGTCACTTTCCACACCACAAACAATTCAATAGAAAAAAAAAACTTCAATCCGTTGCTCCGTTGCGTGAGCGTGGAAATGAGTTTGCCTCAAATCCCTCGGGAACTATATCACGATATGTTAATTTTTTGAATCATTCTATATTTTTTTTTTATGAAAACCATCAGTTTTATTTCAATGGTAAATATGTCAATTGGTAAATTATATTATTTCCCACCCCCTCAATCATCTCGGTCCAAAAATCACAATGGATTATTGTTATGTTGCGATGATAAAGAAATTAACCAAAAAAAGAGTAATTTTTCAGTTCCCCGAGGAACTGCATCGGACAATGCTGTTTTCACGGGATAAAACGTAGCCTATATTATGTCCGTCCTAGTGGCACAGGATACCTGCATGCCAAATTTAATTAAGATTGGTCGAGGTGTTGAATCGTGAAAACAAACATATTTTCACATTTATAGATAGATAAACCGTTTATTCACCGACCAGGCACAAAAAAACAATAAGTAATAGGTTGGTATAGGTAAACAATAAGTAATAAAATAAAAAATGAAGGTTTCACTTCTAATAAAATACTAATAATATTATAGTAAGGATTGTCCCCATGACTGAATTTGTATGCGAAGTTACACAGATTAGGAGAAAAATCAGTAGCAAGATTTGAAACAAAGTTAGACGTAACGCAACATGCTTATGTTGTTAATAAACGAAAGTACATTTTTTTGCTTAAAGCATACTTTCGTATGTAACTTAAGAAACTTAACTTCATAAAGTCATAAGTCTCGGTGTCTCATTCTCACGTCCTACAGACAATAGACACTGTTGCGCAAGTAAATGCGGCAATTTATAGAACAAGACGTGTCACGGCAATTTGCTTATAAAATAATTAAAATACGCGAATGGCCAATAATGTATGCTTTGGATTGTCGTTTTTGTCACCTTGCGTCGAAACCGATTGAACATTCAATATCTAGACACACATCACAACCAGATATCCATCGCACCCCTCACGTAGCACACAATAACTCCACATTTTGAATATTGCATTTGCCCGAACACATGTGTCCGGGACTTAATATCTTTTTTGCAATAACTCGTGTCAACCACTGCGATATTCTACAGGGCGCACATAAGTCACAAAGGGGTTATATTTTTTAATTTTTCAATAATTCATATTAATTTTCTCGAAAACGGCTCTAACGATTTCGATGAAATTTGCTAGATATACACATATCAAAAAAGTCTAAGCAACGTGTACTAATTAAAATTTTAGGATGGTTCTTCACATTATAACGTTTGTATTTTATTATTTAAATATTTTTTTAGGGTCTTAATGATGTAAAAATAACAGCTGTTGTATTCAATAGTTCTTATAATGACATAAATTAACAATATTATAATGTACTATACAAACTAAAGTACATAAGAAACTAAACATTTTGTATCAAAATCAAATTTCTAAGGAAAATTAATTTATCGTGAAAGAATTGGATAATTTAATACAAGGTATGGCCTCCTCTGCTATTCAAAACTTGTCGGCAACGATTGTTCATAGAATTAATGAGACGGTTTATGTCATCTTGCAGCACTCGCTCCCAACGGAGTTGTAGCAAATCCTTCAGCTGTTGGGTTGTTGGCACTCCGTCCAAGTCCTTCAAAACACGTCTCTGGAGCATGTCCCATGCGTGCTCGATGGGGTTGAGGTCTGGCGATTGTGCAGGCCAGGGCAATACCCAGATGTTCTCCGTTGCCAAGTATTCACTGGTTCGCCGAGCTGCATGCGAACGCGCAGTGTCATGGCATTAACGTAAAATCGGAGCCAAAGGTTTGTGCAAATGGATGGACATAAGGTCTCAGAATATCCTCAACGTAATTTTCAGCGTTCATATTTCCATTTACAAAATCGAACTCAGTTCGCCTGTTCTTCATAATGCCCGCCCATACCATAACTGTTGAGCCGCTGTATGGATGAACTTCCTGAACGCACCTGAGCCTTTCAGTATTTCCGGGCCGACGGTACACTCTCACCCTTCTTTTATCAGAATTAAACCCGAATCGCGATAATTTTATCCCATTACCCCTGGGTCCATATTATGCGTTCTCTACACCATTCATTTCGACGAGCGCGATTCCCGTGACGTATCGGCGGGCACCTGATTGGGCGTCGAGCTCGTAGGCCGTACTCATGCAGTCGATTTCGCACAGTTTGGGGGCTTACAACAACACCACTTGAATTGTGTAGCCCCAAACTTATCTCTCGAGCGGTTAACATAGGCTGGCGTCTTGCAGTCAGTTATATGTACCGGTCTTGCCGAGTGGTTGTACTCCATCCACGGCCTGGATGCTGTTCAGCGGAGTCTCCTGTATTATTGTAGCGATACCAAAGACGACAAATAACGCTTTTATGAATACCAAAATGCCGAGATACCTGAGATTGATTTCTTCCCGCTTGCAACATCCCTACAGCTCTTTGCATTTGATCTGCCGTCAAATGACGTCGCTCCATGACGTAAATAATGTCTCACAATCCAAATTTGTCGCTAACTTTATTCAAATTGTTGGTAAAATTATAAAATCTAGACTGAAAGTAGCAATAAAAACGCACTTAAATTCAAACCAATTCGCATTCGTTTCAATTTTATGAAAATAAAAAACAATCAAAAAGTTTTTTTTACAACCAGCCAGTATGTCACCAAAAACAAAAAAAAAATTACATACCTACGCACCTTGAGTGAGTAAAGAGTTAAAAGTTGAGTAATATAATTGGTAAAATTTGTGAAATGATGCATGTTGCTTAGACTTTTTTGATGTGTGTATATGGGGGTTTTTTGGAGGCGTTAAATCGATGTTTTCCCAGATATATGAGCCCGATTTTTTCACGCAATAATAAGCTCGGTAATTTCACTGCACCAGATATGTGAGCGATAGGCCAGTGGTCAAAGCGTAGGACTTTTTACTTGTAGATAATGAGTTCGATGCTCGGTCCGATCGATTTTTTTTGTAATTTTTTTTCACCCAGGTACCGAATCGATTAATACAAGATGGATGAAATAGTGCGTAGAAGTCGTTACCTGGGGCTTCCACACATCAAACTGAACAACTTTCTATACTCAATCCTCCATTTCTTTGGATTCTCCAATCTCCATGCTTGGTTGATTAATTTGGATGTGTTTTTATGGACAGGCGAAAATGTTTAGTATGATAAGTTAAATGTACAAGTCTCAGCTCCTTGGTCCTGCACCTTGTAAGTAGATGACACTCAAAACGGTCGCATATGCAAGAAAACTACATCATCACCATCATCATCCGACAGCAGACACTTTTACATCACCAACTGACTTCCACGTAATGCGATTCTACCTGTTAAACACTCCACGCGCTATTGGAATTTCTTCAGCGCTGAGTATATATACAGATACCAATCATCAACGATTGGTCTACGGCCGGAGCCCAGGCATACCACCTCGACTGGCGGAGATATCTCCCTTTCCTCTCTTCGAGTAGGAACGCACCGTTCCTGAAAACGAATCATCATCATATCAGCCAAAAATCGTCCACTGCTGGACAAAGGCCTCCCCCAAGGATTACCACGACGACCGGTCCTGCGCTGCCCGCATCCATCGGCTTCCCGCGATCTTCACCAGGTCGTCGGTCCACCGCGTGGGAGGGCCTGCTTACGCTTCGTTTTCCGGTGCGCGGTCGCCACTTGAGAACTTTACATCCCCATCGGCCATCTGTTCTACGAGCTATGTGCTCTGCCCACTGCCACTTAGCGATTCTGTGAGCTATGTCGGTTACTTTAGTTCTCCTGCGGATCTCCTCGTTTCTGATTCGATCACGCAGAGAAACTCCGAGTATAGCACGCTCCATTGTCCTTTGGGTGACCTTGAGCCTTCTTATGAGCCTGAAAACTAATAGGATTTCGTTATTTATAATTCTCTCCGCTGAGCTTCAGTGGACACGGCTCAAGCGGAGAGGAGGGGGAGATGTTTCATAATTATATTCAAAACGGAGTGATCCAAACGGACATGTAAGCACCGTTGATGTGTTAACCGCCTTCGTGGCGTAATGGTTAGTCCATTCGCTTCACACCAGGAGGTCGCGGGTTCAATTCCCGACGGGTTCAATTTTGTAAGACTCGGTTTGGTTGGTGTTAGGTTTTGATAGCCCACCTGGCTAGTTACCACCATCTTATCTAAGTCTTGTCGCCAAACATCAGTGTTAATAGCATTGATGTGTTCCGGCTTGAAGATACGATCCTTGCGTTGGGGAATCTTAGTAAACCCGTTTTTATCTGCGGCATCATCGTCACTTACCATCAGGTGAGATGATGCCAAGGGCTTACCAATTGTGAATTTAAAAAAAGTGTCTCGCTAGCAGCCCGTGGCGCATAACGGAGAAGAGGAGACGTGGGTGGTGTTCAAGCGGCGTCGCTATTCCATACCATATTCTATTCGGATGTGGAGCGCCCAATCGCATAGAAAAGTGTCTCGCTAGCAGCCCGTGGCGCATAACGGACAAGAGGAGACGTGGGTGGTGTTCAAGCGGCGTCGCTATTCCATACCATATTCTATTCGGATGTGGAGCGCCCAATCGCATAGAAAAGTGTCTCGCTAGCAGCCCGTGGCGCATAACGGACAAGAGGAGACGTGGGTGGTGTTCAAGCGGCGTCGCTATTCCATACCATATTCTGTTCGGATGTGGAGCGCTCAATCGCATAGAAAAGTGTCTCGCTAGCAACCCGTGGCGCATAACGGACAAGAGGAGACGTGGGTGGTGTTCAAGCGGCGTCGCTATTCCATACCATATTCTATTCGGATGTGGAGCGCCCAATCGCATAGAAAAGTGTCTCGCTAGCAGCCCGTGGCGCATAACGGACAAGAGGAGACGTGGGTGGTGTTCAAGCGGCGTCGCTATTCCATACCATATTCTGTTCGGATGTGGAGCGCCCAATCGCATAGAAAAGTGTCTCGCTAGCAGCCCGTGGCGCATAACAGACAAGAGGAGACGTGGGTGGTGTTCAAGCGGCGTCGCTATTCCATACCATATTCTATTCGGATGTGGAGCGCCCAATCGCATAGAAAAGTGTCTCGCTAGCAGCCCGTGGAGCATAACGGACAAGGGGAGACGTGGGTGGTGTTCAAGCGGCGTCGCTATTCCATACCATATTCTATTCGGATGTGGAGCGCCCAATCGCATAGAAAAGTGTCTCGCTAGCAGCCCGTGGCGCATAACGGACAAGAGGAGACGTGGGTGGTGTTCAAGCGGCGTCGCTATTCCATACCATATTCTATTCGGATGTGGAGCGCTCAATCGCATAGAAAAGTGTCTCGCTAGCAGCCCGTGGCGCATAACGGACAAGAGGAGACGTGGGTGGTGTTCAAGCGGCGTCGCTATTCCATACCATATTCTATTCGGATGTGGAGCGCCCAATCGCATAGAAAAGTGTCTCGCTAGCAGCCCGTGGCGCATAACGGACAAGAGGAGACGTGGGTGGTGTTCAAGCGGCGTCGCTATTCCATACCATATTCTGTTCGGATGTGGAGCGCCCAATCGCATAGAAAAGTGTCTCGCTAGCAGCCCGTGGCGCATAACGGACAAGAGGAGACGTGGGTGGTGTTCAAGCGGCGTCGCTATTCCATACCATATTCTATTCGGATGTGGAGCGCTCAATCGCATAGAAAAGTGTCTCGCTAGCAGCCCGTGGCGCATAACGGACAAGAGGAGACGTGGGTGGTGTTCAAGCGGCGTCGCTATTCCATACCATATTCTATTCGGATGTGGAGCGCTCAATCGCATAGAAAAGTGTCTCGCTAGCAGCCCGTGGCGCATAACGGACAAGAGGAGACGTGGGTGGTGTTCAAGCGGCGTCGCTATTCCATACCATATTCTATTCGGATGTGGAGCGCTCAATCGCATAGAAAAGTGTCTCGCTAGCAGCCCGTGGCGCATAACGGACAAGAGGAGACGTGGGTGGTGTTCAAGCGGCGTCGCTATTCCATACCATATTCTATTCGGATGTGGAGCGCCCAATCGCATAGAAAAGACAGGGACCAAATATCTCATCTCTTAGTCAATGGGCGTCAACGACTGCTTCGATAAATTAGGAGCATTTACATTGTGCGTTCTTTGAATTTGTTCAGACCTTTCTTTCAGAAATTTCAAATGTATGATGAGAGACAAGTTAGTTTTTTCAGTGCTAGCTCGTTATCTTGGATAGGGTTTGGCTTAAACTAGCGAGTACGCCGGCCCATCTCCGCGCTAGCCAGCACAATCTCCGCTCCGCTCTAGAATGTCTTCAGTCTAAATGTTCTTATTTTTATTGTGACATTAATTTTATGTTTTTTTTGATGATCATATCACACTTTGACATTTTTAGTTTTTAATAAATATGTAATTGAAGTCACGAAATAAATAATCTAATCTATTCATATCTATCTAGATTAACTACTCTCATAAAATGTTTAATGTCCAAGTCACTCGTTTTTTTAACACCCTTTATTAGCTTCACTTGTAACTAACTACGTATGTAAGAAAATCTTGGAATCTTAATTTGACCCACTTGCCGGTCTTCGATTACGATAATTTTGCACACGCTCTGAATTCTGATGACAATACATGACTAGCTAAGAAACGTCATTACAAATCCAATATGGCGGCCTCCCCAAGATGGCGGACTGGCTGTTTGAAATCCACCCCCATGATATGGGTATCAAATGAAAGGGTTTGCTGTCAGGAGTACGAAAAAATGGTCACGTGACTTAAATCCAATATGGTGGACGTCCAAGATGGCGGACAGGCTATTTAAAATGCACCCCCATGATATGGGTATCAAATGAAAGGGTTTGCTGTCAGGAGTACGAAAAAATGGTCACGTGACTTAAATCCAATATGGTGGACGTCCAAGATGGCGGACAGGCTATTTAAAATGCACCCCCATGATATGGGTATCAAATGAAAGGGTTTGCTGTCAGGAGTACGAAAAAATGGTCACGTGACTTAAATCCAATATGGTGGACGTCCAAGATGGCGGACAGGCTATTTAAAATGCACCCCCATGATATGGGTATCAAATGAAAGGGTTTGCTGTCAGGAGTACGAAAAAATAATCACGTGACTTCTAAGATGGCGGATTGGCTATTTTGTAATTTTCAGTGCGTGCTAAAAGCGTGTTTTTTAGTTTTTTAAACGAATTTAAAGTTATTATTCATCAGACTTGGTATCAATTTAATTATCACTACTTATTAGGGCAAAGTATATGCACCGAACGCGCAACACTCCGACGACGAAGTGGAGATCCTATATGAGGATATCTCTAGAGCTCTACTTATTAGCTCCCGGACCCAATACACCATTGTAATGGGGGACTTTAACGCGATACTGGGCAAACGAAGTGATGGTGAGTTGAGAGTAGGGCAATTTGGATATGGAGAGAGAAATGCACGTGGCCAGCTGCTGGCCAACTTTATGGAGAAGGAGGGCCTCTTTATGATGAACTCCTTCTTTAAAAAGCCTAAACAGCGAAGGTGCACATGGTTGCATTCCAATGGCGTAACGAAGAACGAGATCGACTTCACTTGTCGACGAGAAGGCAAATATTCAATGATGTCTCTGTGATCAACTCAGTTAAAACAGGAAGCGGTCACCGAATGGTAAGAGGCACATTGAATCTAAAGACCAAGCTAGAAAGATGTCGACTAATGAAATCAACGCTCCGACCAGCGCCCATTCAGCTCCAAAACCCCGAGAACTTTCAGCTCGAGTTGCAAAATCTCTTCGAATGCCTAGGGGACTGCGAGAATGTGGACGATTATAACGACAGGTTCGTGGAAATTGTCCAAACGGTCGGGTCTAAGATTTTAAAAACTCGCCGTTCAAACAGAACCAAAAAAATCTCGGACTTCACCAGCAACCTCATGGAAGAAAGACGCAGATTGGTTTTGCAGTCCTCCGAAGACGCTACTCAGTATCGGCAAATAAACAAGCAAATCTCTAAGTCTCCGACTCGCGATTTGCGCCACTATAATACAAATTGTATTAAAAAGGCGATTGAGAACAACAAAGGCTCAAAAGTGTTCGCGAGAGATCTGTCTGTTGGTCAAAGCCAACTGACCAAGCTGAAGACTGAGGATGGCAGGATCATATCGTCTAAGACTGAGTTGCTGGAAGAAGTTGAGAAGTTCTACGCACAATTGTACACGACCACACGTCTGCATGTCAGCGATCTGGCTAAAAACCCAAGAGCTAGACTTACCCGACACTATACCGAAGATATCCCGGACGTCAGCCTGTACGAGATTAGAATGGCTCTTAAACAGCTTAAAAACAATAAGGCACCGGTTGATTATGGAATTACGGCTGAACTTCTGAAAGTAGGTGGAACACCGGTACTTAAAGCTCTTCAGAACTTAATTAATTCCGTTATACTTGAGGGACAAACGCCTAAGGCATGGCACAGAAGTGTGGTCGTGCTTTTCTTCAAAAAGGGCGACAATACCCTGCTGAAGAACTACAGACCCATCTCACTTCTGAGCCAAACTGTTTTCGAGAGTCATAACGAATCGTCTCGCACGCAGGTTTGACGACTTCCAGCCTCCCGAACAAGCCGGTTTCCGAAAAGGAGTTAGTACCATAGACCACATACATAAGCTGCGGCAGATTATACAGAAGACCGAAGAGTACAATCAGCCACTATGCTTGGCTTTCGTGGACTATGAGAAAGCCTTCGATTCGGTCGAAACTTGGGCTGTGTTACAGTGTCTCCAGAGGTGCCAAATTGACTATCGATATATCGAAGTGCTGAAGTTTTTGTATGAAAACGCCACCATGTCGGTTCACCTCCAGGATCAAAACACGGAACCTATCCAGCTGCAGCTAGGGGTGAGACAGGGAGACGTTATATCTCCGAAACTGTTCACCGCCGCCCTGGTAGATGTTTTTAAACTTTAGGACTGGGGTGCACTCGGCATCAATATCAACGGCGAGTACATCACCCACCTTCGATTCGCTGACGATATCGTGGTCATGGCTGAGACTATGGACGACTTAGGTACAATGATCGATAGCCTCAGTAGAGCCTCTCAACAAGTGGGTCTTAGAATGAACATGGACAAGACGAAAATTATGTCATACGTCCGTGTCATACCTACTCATCTAAAGGTTGGAGGCACTACACTCGAAGTTGTTACCGAATATGTATACCTGGGACAAACAATCCAGTTAGGTAGGTCCAATTTCGAGAAAGAGATCAATCGTCGAATCCAACTTGTCTGGGCAGCGTTCGGGAAGCTTCGCAATATCTTTACGTCCCAGATACCGCAGTGTCTTAAGACCAAGGTCTTCGACCAGTGTGTGTTGCCAGTGGTGACATACGGAACTGAGACATAGTCGCTTACTATGGGCCTCATAAGAAGGCTCAAGGTCACCCAAAGGGCAATAGAGCGTGCTATGCTCGGAGTTTCTCTGCGTGATCGAATCAGAAACGAGGAGATCCGTAGGAGAACCAAAGTAACCGACGTAGCTCTCAGAATTGCTAAACTTAAGTGGCAGTGGGCGGGGCACATTGCTCGTAGAACAGGTGGCCGTTGGGTCAGTAAAGTTCTCGAATGGCGACCACGCACCGGAAAGCGTAGTGTAGGCAGGCCTCCCACTCGGTGGACCGATGATCTGGTGAAGGTCGCGGGTAGCCGCTGGATGCGGGCAGCGCAGAACCGGTCGTCGTGGAGATCCTTGGGGGAGGCCTATGTCCAGCAGTGGATGTCCTTCGGCTGATATGATTAGGGCAAAGTAACCTTAATCGAGACTTGACACGTTTTACGTTTTCACAGAATATTTTTGTTGGGATTTCACTTCTTTTTGTACGAATCTAGTGCCAAGATGAACAGGCTTGAAAACCAGACAAAATGGTTGTAGGAAGGTACTTTCTTAGCGCTGGACATGGCGGGGGTACTGCCGTTCCCCCTAGATCAAGACTCGGCACATTTTTACTTTCGTACGAAAAATACTATTTTTTGGAGAACTTTTCGTTTTTGAAAAATGCTCATCACAATAAACATCATCCCTACTCATATTATAAATGCGAAAGTAACTCTGTCTGTCTGTTACGCTTTCCCGCAAAAAGTACTAAACGGATTTGGCTGAAATTTGGTAGGTAGAAAGATTAGGACCTGGATTAAGACATAGGCTACTTTTTACCACGCTCGCGAGCCGCTTGCGGCTCGCGCACTGCGCACCCTCGAAAAGTCATAGAAACGTGGTCCACGCGGGTGAAGCCGCGGGAAACAGCTAGTTTTCTATAGCGGCATTTATCTACCCTCTGATAGTTATACTGTTCCCCCTATGGTTCCTCAACAGGGGGATAAAATGGGGTCTGATCCTCATTTTGAAAGTTTTCCTTTGTATTGGTGGTAAAACCTATTCCTGTGCTAAATTTTAAGTTTGTGGGTAGTAAATACTTTAGATTCTTATGATCGGTAAGTGAGTAAGCCAGTGATAAAATAAGGGAACTTTTACTTGAGATATTTTGCAAACTACATTAGGTACAAAATTTTAATTGGGTGCACAACTTATTTCTTGAGTGTGCTGTAACTGTAAAATCTAGAAATATTTGATTTCACATAGTCTCGTCGTAACCACAATAAATAAGTTTGTATCAATTTTAAATGAAATGAAACTATCTATTCTTTGGGCATGACACGAACCACGAAAACAGAGAAAGGAGCTATACATTGCAAGTAACGCCATAAATTTCCCCCCGTCTCATGTTTACCGTATTACTGATATTTCAGATACAAACATACTATGGCTTATCCATAACCCTTCCTTTTTAACCGACTACAAAAAAGGAAGAGATTCTCAATCTGACTTTATCTCTTTTTTTGGTATGATTTTTTCGCCAATTGTGAAGCGATTTTATTATTCCTTTTGATGTGTCCCATCTTTCCTCTCGCTTTCCTGCAATTTGTGGGAGTGATTTCGTGAAATGGAGTGGAAGAGTTCAACAGGAAATACAAACGTTTTTTAAGTCACGAAGGCTAAGTTAACATGGCCATGCCGCCTAATGTGAGTCCGAAGGCAAAGATGACCTACTATCCAAGGGCCCGGCCCGTGAATTTACGACCCGATAATTCATTATCTTCATAAATACCTACATATTTTGTCACATGCAACTACTGTAAGGCTCGCCCGTTTTTGTAAATTGATAGGATACGCCTCCAGGTATAAATTTTATCAAAATTCGGTAAGTATTTTTTTTAGAAAATTAAAAAAAAAACAAAAAAATATAGCAAAGTTGAATTTGGTCGTTGCGATTAAAGTCGCTTTTAGGGTTCCGTGTACGGATGTGGGTATACCCAACGGGTGACCAACGGGACCCTATTAATAAGCCTCCGCAGTCTGTGCGTCTGTCTGTCTGTCTGTCTGTCCTTCCGTCAGCGGGCTGTACTCGTATTTCATGAACCGTTATATCTAGACAGTTGAAATTTTGACAGAATGTATATTTCTGTCACCGCTATAACAAAAATTACAAAAAAGTGATAGAGTAAGGGTGGTCTCCATACTAAAAACCTGTTTTTTATAGGTCTATAGAAGTATTGTGATTTGGATCTATCGTAAAAACGGTAATACATACAAACGTGAAACTTGGTATAACTGTAGAACGAATACTGAAGTAAAACAACAATTAATAAAAATCTGCCAAATGTGAGTAATACTCGCGCTAAGGACTCCGAACTGAATGACATAAAAAGGATAATTTTGTTGCTCGCGTTGATGTCTTTTAGGTATCATTGACCTTATGCTATTGCGTCGTGTGGTAAGGCGTAGTAGTACGGAACTCTCGGAGTGCTAATCCGATTCGCACTTGGCCGGTTTTTTTACGCGTTTAGCGTTTCCAATCATACCATTTGGAAGTCGATTAAAAAAAAGTTTGTTCTCAAAAAGCCCTGTAATTTTAATCTCTATTTAGAGTAAATTCAGTATTTTTTTAACTCCCTTCTGCCAACTGGCAAAAAACCAGCGAAAAATTACCGTCTAGGGGTGCGGGTGGTATTACAGAGGTACAGTACAGTCCGGCGGAAGTATGGATTATGGATGCCGTCGAGGGGAGAGAGGGGAGAGTGAGGGTTGTCAATTAACACGTCTGCACAGTGTCAAGCGGCCAGTCGGGATGTAGGGGGATGTGCGCTGTCTTGCAGCGGATAATGCTGGGTGATTTTACTGTGACAAAAACCATTTGCCAGGTAATCTAAAATTGATCTTGCGACTTTTTTAATAGGGATCATGAATTCTCGTCATCTGAGTTACTTTTTATCATCTGTCAAAAACGACATTTTGTTCTAAAAATGTTAGAAATACGTAGGCGTGACGTCATAGTTTAGCAGCGTCATGTACTCGTATGTACTCATTTTGTGATTTTGGTGAAATAAAAGTCGAAGACCTGATGGAAAACAAAACGAGTGAGGTTTTCCGAAGTTTAAGTAGGAGGGCAATTATTTAGTGATCAAGAGTTCATAATTTATTTCTGATGCTGTCGTCATCCCTATTATGTTAAGTAATTGTTGTGATATTCTTGACAATGACACTTAAACGAAGAAATTTTTGTATTTTCAACCGACTTCAAAAAAGAAAGAAGTTCTCGATTCGACTTTAACTTGTTTTTTATGCGTTTGTTACTCGATATGTTCGCCCAATAATAACTGACTTGCATAGTTTTTTTTACTAAATAACTTGAACTTGGTCCTTTTGAATTTTTTTTAGGAAATTTATATACCTATACAAAAAAAAGGGAAATTGTATTTGGTTGTTTTGCGATTGAAGTCGGTTTAAACGTGTACGGCGTTTCCAATTCAGCTATCTAAGAAAAACCAAATGATAAATAAAGTATTTAATGTTTGCTCTGACTTTATTTATACCGAACCATTATAGCTTTTGAACCTAAACTTAATTACACATGGACGAATACGCGCACAACCCCTAATATTCCAAATTCCTATTTAATACACACACCTACATCCAAGGGTTGAGCGTCAAATTAACCTTCCATACCTTTTAATGGCACTCCAACATTTCAGCGCACGCTGGGGTCGAATCGACCCCGTACCGATTTTTATGACAGGTTAATTGTATTACAAGATGGATATTACGTTGCAGTGGGGTTACCTGCCCCATGGGGTAGAGCGGACCACGTTCACCGGGTTTGGTATTATTATTTATTTATTTACAATTGGTAAACCCTTGACAACATCTCACCTGGTGGTAAGTGACGATGTTGCCGAAGATGGAAGCGGGCTAACCAAGAGTTTGTTGTGTTATCATTTGTTAATTTTTCAGATCCCTATTGCGTTGGGGAATCTTGGTAAGCCCGCTTCATCTTCGGCATCTTCGTCACTTACCATCAGGTGAGATAATGTCAAGGGCTTACCGATTGAGAATAAAAAAAAAGAACAAGGACATTAATGTACTATTGATCTATATTTGTTTTATTTTAGTATTTATTTAATAATAGTTGTTTTGGTTTAATTAAGTTGTGTACACGTCTGCCATCTCAGTCAAAACTTTCTTCTTTCCCGGGTCTGCTGGAATAAATTTCTTTAGAAATAAGCTGTACCCTTTGTGTCCCTTTACTGTGTTTTTTGTATTCTGTGTACAAAAAACTATTAAATAAATAAATAAACAAGTTTACAAGTTGACTGCCCAAGAAGAAGGGTAATGATTTTCGGGTGTATGTGTATACCTGTTTTTTTTGATGAGCCTGTAGCCTTAACGGCTTAATTAATTGTGAAATGCGAGGTGTCATTAGATTTGTCTCAATCCTCTGAGTGACATAGGAAACTTAGATTACCCGTAGGCCTAAAAATGGTTATTTTTTTTATGCAGTCGGGTTTCTAATCTTTAATTGAATTGGTCAGGTTATCTGATGTATATTTTTGTTTATACCTACTTACAATTGATTCCTTTTAATACATCTTGAATAAAAAGTCAACTGTTATCTGTAAGTGATTTAGAGAAAATTAATACGTTATTACAGCTCTTTGAAAATAACTGAAAATACCACGTCATGACAAAAGTATGACGTTTCAGGGGCGCCATTTTTGCGTGTGCGATCCATAGAATTTATATACGCCCCGTAGAAACAGTTTCCAGCTAAATAACGGCGTATGTTATGAACTCGTCACAAAAAAATCAAAGAGAGTTTGCAAAAGTCAACTTCTACTGTCAACATAAAGCGGTAAGTTTCTGTCATTGATTGCGTATGAGACTCATTATCTATTTTTTTATGTACAAGCAAATAATTTTAATTATTTCGTATTCTTCTTAGCAAACCCTTTCATTTGATATCCATATCATGGGGGTATATAAAAATAACTGGACCAATTCGCCATCTTTTGGAGTCCGCCATTTTGGATTGAGGATGACGTTACCTAGTTAACCATACATTGTCATCCAAACTAAACAAGTATGCAAAATTTAAACTTAATCAAAAATCGGGAAGTGGGTCAAGATTAACTTGCAAATTTTAAAGCGGACAACTTATCTACAAACATACTTACATACGAATATTATAAGTTAAACAAAAGCTTGTAAAAAAAATATGTCAATAGTGCAATCACTCACTGAACTAAAAGCGCACTTTGCACAAGAGTGCGCTTTTAGTTCAGTGAGTAGTCCCTAACTGAAATTCCTCACAAACCAATATCTACACTGTTTTCTTTATTATCTTAATCACAAAAATGAAGATGAAATAATACGTATCCCTGGGATGCAATAAATAAAAAAGATATTACATCTGGCGCGGGCGTTAATTGAAAGATCGGCCGGTCAGGGGCAAAAAGACCACCGATCGAACGGTCAGCGATTTTGGTTGCTCGCTTCGCCCCTGCCTCCCTTATTTTTTGTCCGACTGGACGTGTGCACTGTATTCCAATTTTTTTGTAATCGTGAATTATAACTATAGCTATTTTTATTTATCATTGTTAGGTGGCTTGGTGACTAGTGCTATCTGCAAGGTATTGGTCGCAGGTTCGATTTTTGATGTTTACACATCTTTACACTCGCTTTCCCGCCATCTGTGGGAGTGTTTTCGTGAAAAGGGATGGAAGGGAGTAACAGGAAATGTGTTTTTAACAAAGGCTAAGGAAACATGGCATGGCGCCTGAATATGGCCATTCCGCCTTATTTTTTTAAGTCACGAAGGCTAAGGAAACATGACCATACCTCATAATGCGAGGCCGGTAAGGTTTTAAGTTATGTTAGATGCGACTACTGTAAGGCTCGCTCGTTGTTTCCACAATTTATAAGCCCTTAGCATCGTCTCACCTGATGGTAAGTAACGATGATGCCGAAGATGGAAGCGGACTTACCAATATTCCCCAACAAAATGGGCAACTGGCCCTATACCAGAACAAATCAATTACGAAAATGGCTCTAAGGATTTTGATGAAACTTTGCAAGTAGTAACTGTTGTTAATGTGCTAGCAAGTGGCAGCGCCGGTTATTCTGGCAAAATGCGTTTTTGGTAGCTGCCCTTCAACAAAAACCAACTAAGTGCGAGTCGGAGTTCCGCACCGAGGGTTCCGCACCAAAAGACAATTGGATAAGAAACCCAGCGAACATCAAAAAGTACAACAATCGAATTAAAGAACAAACTTAACTTTGTAGTTTAAAAAAGGATCTCCCATACATCGATATACGGAACTGTTAATTATTCAACTGCAAATGTAACATTGTGATAGCAAAAATATATTTTATGTGATATAACTTTAAATTTATAATTTTCGGATTTTTCCCTTTACTTGTACAGTGAGACCTTGCTTCTTGCCAAATTTCATGATTCTTATTCAACAGGAAGTACCATATAGGTTTTCATTTACTTCAGAGTATCACAATATCTGACAAATGACCGTAAAATGAACGAATCATTTCACTGCTCTGAACTTGAAGCTTGATTTTTTTTACAGTTTCATGGAAGCATAGACAAGTATTTGATATTGATTTCAACTAGATATCTCCACTCGTTTCTAAAAAAAGGGTCTTGACACACAGGCAGACAGGCAGGCAGACTTACAGACAGACCGAAAGACTAATAGACGAACAACAGAGTGATCCTATTAAGTTCCTTTTGGTACGGACCCCTAAAATAAAAAAAAATAAAAAATCGCAAAAATCGCTGGAACTTTTTAGTGGAAAACTTAATAGTTTTTAGTAAATTTAAAGTAATAATTAATAGTGAGCTATCTAGTGGCAGTATTAATTATTCTGAAAAAAAGGCAAGTCCCTGTCATCATCATATCAGCCGAAAATCGTCCACTGCTAGATAAAGGCCTCCCCCAAGGATTTCCACGACGACCGGTCCTGCGCTGCCCGCATCCATTGGCTTCCCGCGATCTTCACCAGGTCGTCGCGTCAGTCAACCGCGTTATAAATCCCCATACAACTTCAGCATTTCTTTAAAATTGCCTTTATGGATCAATCCGCTTCCTAATATGGCTTGCCTAAACTACTGAAGAAATATTTTTTTTTAGTTTAGACACGCTATTAACTGTACGTTTTCGTGTGAAAGTAAGTGCAGTGCTGCCGTACAATTATTATTTTTGTCACGATGGCTTGTAATGTTTTTGGTTGTATCTTGTTTGAGTACCTAAATAAACAAATTTTTTTTTTCGAAATACCTAAAAAAAATTAGGTACAAGTTTTCATTTTAAAATATTTTTAATTATTTCGTATCCTTCTCAGCAAAATCTTCCCCATATCATGGGGGTGCTTAAAAAATAACTGATCCGCCATTTTCATGAGTCCGCCATATTGGATTTAGAATGACATCACTTAGCTGATCGTCATGCATTGTTCTCTAAAATTAACGTGTATGCAATATTTCCGTTCAATCGTAAACCGGGAAGTGGTTTTAATTTAGCTTCCAAGATTTGTCCCAAATTAATTAACTAACTGACGAACAAACTAACTTACACTGCAAGCTTGTAATAACTTATATTATTATCTCTTCCAAAGTTAAAATCAAATCATTTAACGACCGAATGGTCGTTATTTTCAAAAAAATATTTGGTACTGCTATCTGTATCTACAGCGAACTTTATTTCACAGAGCTTTTTTTTATACATAATTGGTAAGCCCTTGGCATCATCTCACATGACGGTAAGTGACGATGATGCCGAAGATGAAAGCGGGCTTACCAAGATTCCCCAACGCAAAGGAGAACTGGCTATCTTATCGTCGAGCCGGAACACATCAATGTTGACAACACTGAGGTTTGGCGGCAAGACTTAGATAAGATGGTGGTAGCTAGCCAGGCGGGCTTAGAAAATGCCCTACTACCAACCAAACCGATTCTTACAAGTTGACCCCACCGGGAATCGAACCTGCGACCTCCTGGTGTGAAGCGAATGGACTAACCATTACGCCAATCAAGCGGAGAGCTGATAGCTTCTAAATATACTACAATCTATTCTTAAAATTCATCGTTTCGATTTTTGTTTAAGAATGTATTCACGAATAATATTTTTTTTACTGGTGGTGGCACAAGTTAGTCAGGGGGATTCCCTTCAGTACTCGCACCGTACCTAGTCTCTAGGACCTAGGCTAGGGACACATTTTTTTGGCCCTCCCTAAATCCCAGTATAATTTTCACGAGACAAACTTTCAACATTCCACGTCGCGTCCAAAAAAACTTTTCACGTGCTGTATATAAAATTCCTTGAAAGTTCTCCCCCTGTATCTGAGCTTTGTTTGATTTTAATTTCGAAACTCATTTAGTATTCATTAATCTCTTTTTGACTTTGGAATAACAGGGCAAGATGGGAAGGTGCACAGGGGGCTCTTTTCCGAAAGCCTGGTGGCAAGGAAAGGGTTAAAGGCTCTATTAAATGTAACGAGGTTTTGCAAGATTTTTTGTTATTACAAAATTATAACATGTAGTAGGTGCGCAGTGCCCAAGACACGAGCATTTTTTTTATCTAATCTGATGGTTAGTGACGATGAAGCCGAGGATGTCAGCGGGCTGACCAAAATTCTCTAAAACAATAGGGAACTGGCTATGATATCTTTAAACCGGAACACATTAATAAGCCATGATAATTTTTCTTTTATATGGCAATACTTTCAGATTTCCTGGATTAGTGGTTTAGGTGGTAGGGGGAGGGACACCTGTAACTCCAACAAAAACTCTTAAGCTTTTTAAGCTTCATATTTCGTAAACGATTCATTTATCGAAAAAATGATTTATTTATTTATTTACACTTATAGTACACCAAAAACAATTTCGTAAAGCTAATACACAGATATATCCCTTCCCTACTAATATTATAAATGTGAAAGTAACTCTGTCTGTCTGTTACGCTTTCCCGCAAAAACTACTGAACGGATTTGGCTGAAATTTGGTAGGTAGACAGATTAGGACCTGGATTCAGACATAGGCTACTTTTTACCACGCTCGCGAGCCGCTTGCGGCTCGCGCACTGCGCACCCTCGAAAAGTCATAGAAACGTTGTCCACGCGGGTGAAACCGCGGGAAACAGCTAGTATAATATAATCCCTACTAATATTCCCTACTAATATTATAAATGTGAAAGTAACTCTGTCTGTCTGTTACGCTTTCCCGCAAAAAATACTGAACGGATTTGGCTGAAATTTGGTAGGTAGACAGATTAGGACCTGGATTCAGACATAGGCTACTGTTTACCACGCTCGCGAGCCGCTTGCGGCTCGCGCACTGCGCCCCCTCGAAAAGTCGTAGAAACGTTGTCCACGCGGGTGAAACCGCGGGAAACAGCTAGTTATAATATAGTTTACTGTAGGCGGTCTTATTGCTAAAAGCAATCTCTTCCAGAAAACCTTCTATGATATTTTTAAACCCTCAATAGTTTTATAGACATATATAATAATACTTCACACAATGGGGTACGTGAATAAAAACATCACCCCCCCACTTTACATGCAGGGAAGGTACTTACCCTAAAAATGTATTTTTTACAGATTTTATTTCCTTTGGATGCGGGCAGCGCAGGACTGGTCGTTGTGGAAATCCTTGGGGGAGGCCTTTGTCCAGCAGTGGACGTCTTTCGGCTGATATGATGAAGCACGTTTCAGCCATTGAGTTAAAATAACATTCCGTTATCGGAACGTGTGGTAGGGTTGTCCACGTGGGGATACAAAGCAAACAAAAAGTATGTACCTACAAGGGCTCCAGGGAGGTGTTTAGGTTAGAACACTTGTATTGTACACTAAGTAATCGCCCTAATTTAGAGTAAGTAGGCTTGAGCCCCTCCGGTGGGGACATATAATATATGATCTGATGTGATGACTACGTAAATGTAAATTATTATAAAAAAAATTAAAGTTTAAAAAACCTAAAAACCGACTTCAAACAGAAATTCACCTAAAAGTATGAAATTATATTTTCATATAATAATAGCGTATGTATGTGGTCTATGGTACTAAATCCTTTTCGGAAACCGGCTTGTTCGGGAGGCTGGAAGTCGTCAAACCTGCGTGCGAGACGATTCGTAATGACCCTCGAAAACAGTTTGTAGACATGGCTCAGAAGTGAGATGGGTCTGTAGTTCTTCAGCAGGGTATTGTCGCCCTTTTTGAAGAAAAGCACGACCACACTTCTGTGCCATGCCTTAGGCGTTTGTCCTTCAAGTATAACGGAATTAAATAATTTCTGAAGAGCTTTAAGTACCGGTGTTCCACCTGCTTTCAGAAGTTCAGCCGTAATTCCATCATCACCCGGTGCCTTATTGTTTTTAAGCTGTTTAAGAGCCATTCTAATCTCGTACAGGCTGACGTCCGGGATATCTTCGGTATAGTGTCGGGTAAGTCTAGCTCTTGGGTCTTTAGCCAGATCGCTGACAGGCAGACGTGTGGTCGTGTACAATTGTCCGTAGAACTTCTCAACTTCTTCCAGCAACTCAGTCTTAGACGATATGATCCTGCCGTCCTCAGTCTTCAGCTTGGTCAGTTGACTTTGACCAACAGACAGATCTCTCGCGAACACTTTTGAGCCTTTGTTGTTCTCAATCGCCTCTTTAATACAATTTGTATTATAGTGGCGCAAATCGCGAGTTAGAGACTTAGAGATCTGCCTGTTTAGTTGCCGATACTGATTAGCGTCTTCAGAGGACTGCAAAACCAATCTTCGTCTTTCTTCCATGACCAACTGTCCGAGGGTGGTGTCGGGTTTCTAGTCCACAAGTCCCTCATTAACAATGTGGTCCGGATCGAGAGTGTTTCGACGAGGGTAGCGTACCTTATTCTCCGAATTACCAAACGGTATTCGCTGAAAGTTATTCAGGTTTATGCACCGACCGCGCAACACTCCGACGACGAAGTGGAGCTCCTATATGAGGATATCTCTAGAGCTCTACATAACAGCTCCCGGACTCAATAAAAAAGGAGTTGAGAGTAGGGCAATTTGGATATGGAGAGAGAAATGCACGTGGCCAGCTGCTGGCCGACTTTATGGAGAAGGAGGGCCTCTTTATGATGAACTCCTTCTTCAAAAAGCCTAAACAGCGAAAGTGGACATGGTTGCATCCCAATGGCGTAACGAAGAACGAGATCGACTTCATCTTGTCGACAAGAAGGCAAATATTCAATGATGTCTCTGTGATCAACTCAGTCAAAACAGGAAGCGATCACCGAATGGTAAGAGGCACATTGAATCTAAAGACCAAGCTAGAAAGATGTCGACTGATGAAGTCCACACTCAGACCAGCGCCCATCCAGTTCCAAAACCCCGAAAACTTTCAGCTCGAGTTGCACAATCGCTTCGAATGCCTAGGAGACTGCGAGAATGTGGACGATTATAACGACAGGTTCGTGGAAATTGTACAAACGGTCGGGTCTAAGATTTTCAAAACTCGCCGTTCAAACAGAACCAAAAAAATGTCCGAAATTCCGAAAAGGATTTAGTACCATAGACCACATACATACGCTGCGGCAGATTATACAGAAGACCGAAGAGTACAATCAGCCACTATGCTTGGCGTTCGTGGACTATGAGAAAGCCTTCGATTCGGTCGAAACCTGGGCTGTGTTACAGTCTCTCCAGAGGTGCCAAATTGACTATCGATACATCGAAGTGCTGAAGTGTTTGTATGAAAACGCCACCATGTCGGTTCGCCTCCAGGATCAAAACTCGGAACCTATCCAGCTGCAGCGAAGGGTGAGACAGGGAGACGTTATATCTCCGAAACTGTTCACCGCCGCCCTGGAAGATGTTTTTAAGCTTTTGGACTGGGGTGGACTCGGCATCAATATCAACGGCGAGTACATCACCCACCTTTGATTCGCTGACGATATCGTGGTCATGGCTGAGACTATGGACGACTTAGGCACAATGCTCGATGGCCTCAGTAGAGCCTCTCAACAAGTGGGTCTTAGAATGAACATGGACAAGACGAAAATTATGTCAAACGTCCGTGTCATACCTACTCCTCTGAAGGTTGGAGGCTCTACACTCGAAGTTGTTACCGAATATGTATACCTGGGACAAACAGTCCAGTTAGGTAGGTCCAACTTCGAGAAAGAGATCAATCGTCGAATCCAACTCGGCTGGGCAGCGTTCGGGAAGCTTCGCAATATCTTTACGTCCCAGATACCGCAGTGTCTTAAGACCAAGGTCTTCGACCAATGTGTGTTGCCAGTGATGACGTACGGAACTGAGACATGGTCGCTTACTATGGGCCTCATAAGAAGGCTCAAGGTCACCCAAAGGGCAATGGAGCGTGCTATGCTCGGAGTTTCTCTGCGTGATCGAATCAGAAACGAGGAGATCCGTAAGAGAACCAAAGTAACCGACATAGCTCTCAGAATTGCTAAACTTAAGTGGCAGTGGGCGGGGCACATTGCTCGTAGAACAGATGGCCGTTGGGGCAGTAAAGTTCTCGAGTGGCGACCACGCACCGGAAAGCGTAGTGTAGGCAGGCCTCCCACTCGGTGGACCGATGACCTGGTGAAGGTCGCGGGAAGCCGCTGGATGCGGGCAGCGCAGAACCGGTCGTCGTGGAGATCCTTGGGGGAGGCCTATGTCCAGCAGTGGACTTCCTTCGGCTGATATGATGATGATGATGATAATAATAGACGAAATTAACCAATAATAACGAGATCAAATCACATAAGGGGCCTACAATTTTTCACCAGGTCATCGGTCCACCGAGTGGGAGGCCTGCCTACATTACGCTTTACGTATCTACATATAACACCTATTTAAAACATTATCCTCTAACTCCTAACCGTTTAGGAGTTGTACCTTCCATCATCAGCTCATCAACATGAGATGATGACTACCAGACGCGAAAACTTTTAAAGAATTATTCTCCAACTTCTAACCGTTAAGGAGTTGTACCTTCCATCATCAGCTCATCAACATGAAATGGTGACTACCAGACGCATTTACTTGAAAAGCTTTAGAAAATATATGAAACACGTAATACGTGGTTATAAAATTTGAGGGTGCCCTCGATCTCCCTAGGATCCTGACTTGGTAATAGATGTGGGCGCCGCCTAGAAAATTGTCGGCGGCGGCGCGCTGAAGGATTTCACTCGGCGGCGGCGTGGCGCCGGCGGCGTCGCTCATTTTCTTGTTTTTTTTTATAAAAGTCCTTTCTCCACCTTAGTTGTTTAAATTTTTAGAAGATGCTCGTGTAATTTCAGGCAGACGGCAAGAAAATGTCAATATATTACTTATTACTTGTCTAGATTAGGTACACAAATAATAGAAAACTATTTTACAAATGTACACTTACATTAATAGCCTCGTAAACATTTTTTTAACTACCAATTAAAGTTTGTCGTTATTATCAATCTTACAGAAAGCTTCAGCAAGAGCAGCAAGATAAGGAATAGCCTTTTTTTACTGTTCCAGTAAGATAAAAATTACCATCTTAGAGTTCTGTTGAATCAGCTCCAGCAATGTATTGCCAACATTCTTGCTCTATTGGATTGCCTTGGATTCCTTGGCATAAACTAATGCTATGTTTCATAAAGGACAGTTTGTGCAAGATGATACCAAGGGCTTACCAATTGTAAATAAAAAAAAGTTAAAAAAACAATGATGTGTCGGTTTCTTTGCTGGTGCTTGTAATGCCTCCATTTTCTGCTAAAGTTTCTGGCACGTCATTGATGTTTATCACTTTTCTGATGCACGATGAGGGAAAGGAAGTTCTTGTCATATTTTGGTTCTCTAAAAATACATTTATCAATTTTTGCCAGACTCATAAATCGGTTATCCATAAGTGCTGCTGCGACAATCGGCTTTGTTACTGGGAATCTTTTATTCAGTTTTGCCATCTAATTACGTTTCAAACATAACATAATTAATTAGTGCTTCATCATCTTGATTCATCTTCAATACATCTATAATCAATCTCAGAACACCAGGGAAACATACATTGTACAGGTTTTCCTGTAGTTAAATAATGCAGTGTAAGCGTAATATAATTAAGTCGTCGGAACTAATAAGTCCACAAGTCAAAGGTCATGGCAAAGTGCTGAGCAGCATCAATGAAAATTGATTTCCTAACTTTGCTTAACATTGACTCATATACATTTGACAAAGCGGTGCCACCAACAGTTTAACACGACGGAATATCATTGTAGTTTATGATGATATTATATTTCTGAAATAGGCAATATAATAAAATATATCTATTAAAAATAAGGTAGTCTTTTATATAAGAATTTATGTAACAACATTTCTAAATATATTATTATATGGAATATTTTTGGCAAATTAGGAGTCGTTCTTACGGTCAATAGATGAAGCTCTTTTGAAAGTTCTTCCAGTTCCAGGAAATTACGGTCAGTTTGTTGACATCGTGACAACATCCTCTCGTGAACACATTCCTAGGTGCTGCCGGACTTCCTACATACCAGGGCTGTCAGAGCAAGCCGCAGAACGTCTCAGGAGGTATGAGTCCTTATACAGCCAGGACCCTTTCTCTGAGGACACCACATTAGCTGGTGCGGAACTGCTATCGCAGATAAATATAACTCATCCGGAGAAGAGGATCAGTACTGTAACAAACATAGACTTGACACACAACAGTAAGAAGGCATGGAAGACCATCCAAAAACTCACATCTGATCCACCCCCATCCTTATCTCCGAGTCGAGTTACGGCTAATCCATGTAAGCGAGCCTTTCAACCTCACTGACATTGTCAATTCTATCAAAAAGCTTAAATGTGCCTCAGGAGTGGATAACATCTCTTTTGAGCAGTTGAAACAACTTGGCCCTGTTGTCGTGTCATGGTTGCTGCAAATGTTTAACCAGTGTCTGGAATCCGCTCGATACCCTGCCTCTGGAGAAAATCAAAGGTCATAGCCATCCCTAAGCCAGGAAAATCAACAGACAGTCCTAAAAAATTCAGGCCTATCTTACTCTTGTGCCACACGTACAAATTATTTGAGAGACTGCTGTTGTCCCGCTTAACGCGATCTATTGACCAAACTTTGATTCCAGAGCAAGCGGGTTTCAGACCAGTTAAGTCTTGTTGTAATCAGACACTGAAACTAACGCAACACATCGAAGATGGTTTTGAACTGAGGAAGATAACTGGTACTGTATTTGTAGATCTGTCCGTAGCCTACGACACAGTGAACCTAAGGCGACTGTTATGGAAAGTGGAGACTATGACAAATTCGTCACAATTCTCAGACAAATTCTCCATAACCGTCGCTTTCAAGTTCACCTTCTTCAAGACAAAAGCCGTTGGAGATCACAAAAGAACGGACTCCTCAGGGTAGTGTCCTTGCCCCGCTGCTCTTCAATATTTACACAAACGACCAGGCGTCTAGCCCAAACACGTGTCGTTTTCTATACGCAGAGGACCTTGCGTTGACGTCTCATACGATCAGTTTCGAGGAAGTAGAGTAAAAACCTCTCCAGAGCTCTAAATAACCTGAACAGTTATTACGAGGAAAACTCCCTTAAACCCAACCCCTCAAAAACTGAGTCTTGCGCCTTTCATCTCCGCAATAGTCAAGCAAGTCGTAAGCTTAACATCACGTGGCAAGGTGTGCCTGTAGTTCATAATAGCACTCCGAGGTATCTTGGCATATTTCTGGACCGATCGCTTACGTATAATAAGAACTGCCAAACGATTAAAAGAAAGATGCACACTCGCAACAACTTGCTGCAGCGTCTTACTACCACTAAATGGGGAGCAACGCTACACTTTCTGCGGTCCTCCGGGCTAGCGCTTTCATTTTCTGTAGGCGAGTATGCAAGCCCTTTATGGTGTCGCTCTGCCCATGCGAAGCTGGTGGATACAGCTCTAAATGAGACTTGTCGGATCATAACTGGTTGCCCCAAACCAACCCCGGTCAGTCAGCTGTACCCACTAGCTGGTATTGCGCCCCCGGCTGTGCGCAGGGCAGTGGCTAGCTCCTCTGAAAGACCGAAGATGGATACTGACACACGGCACCCTATGCATAGCCACAACACAGTGCAACAACGGCTGAAAAGCTGAAATAGTTTTATAAAGTGTGTCTTGTCTATCCTCTATCAGTAGAACCCAAGAAAGCGAGGTGTAACCTTTGGCAGGACAAAGTAAGCTTACCAACATCCTTCGTCCCGATATCAGAAAGCCTTCCCCTGGACATGACTTGCCATGGCCGGTTTGGAAGTCTTGGAACAGACTCCGGACCCAGACCGGTCGGAGCAAAGAAAACATGGTCAGGTGGGGATTTTTGGGTGACTCTGATATAAACTGTTTGTGCGGTGCAGTTCAAACGATGACACACTTAACATCGTGCCCTGCGTGCCGCTACATCTGCACGCAGGAAGACCTCATGACAGCGGCTGATAATGCTGTTAACGTGGCCAAATTCGGGCTGCTACAGTGTAGTGTCTGCCATCGACACGCTAAGAAGAAGAAGAAGAAGAAGATATGGCTTCCGTAATGATCAGGTGTCCAGAATATTTCCATCAAAAGCTGCTTCTGGTTTTTGTGTCGTAAAAAATATCAATCGAAAGAGTATTTACACTTGTTTTTGATAGTTCAGTCATTTTAATGCACTTAAGTCTCTCAAGAACATTAAAAAGTAGGCAAAAATCACTAAAATAATGCACTTCTTTACGCCACTCACGCCGCGCGGTGAATGACGGCGGCGGCGGCGGCGTGCGGAGAGGACACGGCGGCGCCGCGCCGGCGCGGCGCCCATATGTACTTGGTAATAATGAGACCACCTCTTTCGAATAAATAAATAATTTTGAAAACCGTACCACAATTGACACAGTTAATCCGTGAACATACCTAAAAAATACATACTGTGGAACAAGAACCTCTTCCTTTTTTAAAGTCGGTAAAAAATGTATTCCCGTCGGTCGCCTACGTAACTGAAGCTTCGTAAACAGTTACGAATCAAACAAAATTATTCTTTACGAGTATATGAAACTGAGTTCGAAACAAAGTTGTGTGTATGTTTTTCGGGTGTGTGTATGTATGTATCGGTAAGGAAACCTGCACACACCTGCGAAGAAACTATTAGGTTGTGTCAAAGTATATAAATATATTAGTACTAACATACAGTATGGACACTCCCTGCCGCTTTCTAGATTCCGACCGCACCCCCTCGTCACCCAGATTGATACAGATCGGTTACAGTTTGGTTGTCGAACGTAAAAGATTTCGCCGCCATTTGGTTTGTTCCGTCATTCCTTTTTTGATATGCCATTTCTGATTTCTGGCCCGTTGTATGAAGTGTCCAGGGTGTGGTTGTGTGTGAAGTTGACCAAGATTTCGCCGCCATTTTGTTTGTTCCGTCATTCCTTTTTTGATATGACATGATTTCTGGCCCGTTGTATGAAGTGTCCAGGGTGTGGTTGTGTGTGAAGTTGACCAACCCGCACAGTGTCCGCGTACGTAGATGCCTGATCAAGTAGTGGGGGGTCTGGTCCACTCGCCGAGTCCGTCTCTGACACCCGCGGGATATTTTCCATCCCCGATGAGCACAAAGGTAGCACAATAGGCACCAACCGCCACAATCGACCCTTTGTCGCTACGATTAATATTTAAACAAGGAACCGGTAAGGATGTTCGATATGAATTATCGATGTCGATGAAATAGTAAAGTCAAAGGCATATCTACTGCATTTTTATCTGATTACGTTAAATGAATGAATGAATGAAATCATTTATTTTCAGGTACTAGCCCCATAGTCAGTAAAATAAATTTATAGAAAATAATAAATAAAACATAATGATAAATTAAATTATAAATAAGAATTAAAAAACAAATCAAATAATAAATAACACAGATTAAATGATAATAATGTCAATATAAAATTTTATTTATTTATTTATTTATTTCACAATTTATTGCACACAGAAATAGGGACAAACAAACATTAAACTAGATAAGAACAAACAAAAGGTACAGCTTATTTCTATTAAAATTTCTTCCAGCAGACCTAGGAAAGAGAAATTACAAAAGAATAAAGAATATTATTATATTTAGAATATTTTTTTATTAAATGATAAAGCCAGAAAAACTTAAGTAATCTTTCTTTCTTTATTTTTTGGCGTGAAAATCTTTAAAATCACATATGGGGTTCAAGGTCAGAAAACTGAAATGCAACGAATACACCAAAAGAGACCTATATCTGTTTCCGGTAGAACCGACCAATTGTATAACAACCTCATTTCTTTTTTTTTATTAAAAATTTGAGTGCGTTTGACTACACGAGTATTTCACCAGATGGTAAGTGACGATGTAATCGAGGATGATACACGCAAACTCAAAAAATGCATATTCACTCTCACCTTGCAGATCCCTAAATTATAGGAGTCGGGAAACACGACAACTTGGAACAACCAACCTCATTACTTATCCACTCACGGAGGAAAACTGAAATTTTGACGTGATAACATCTTATAAGTCGATGGAGCCGGCTGCACGCACGAAAAAACATGACTCATGCAGCGTTACCTCGCTCTGAGGCGTTCCGTTTAAGGCTTGAAGTGCAAGCGAGAGCGTGCAACGAGCGACAAAGAGGCACAATTGGCCTCCGCGTTCGGCAGCGTTCGACATCTGTCTCTCTCCTACTTGAGTGAGCGATGCGTCCGCGTGGACAGCTGCTATACAATACATTTACATGTTCTCGTCAAGTATGAAGTGCAGTGAAAAGTGAATGTGGTGTCAATTGTTTATAGCAATGATAATTGCGGCGATAAAGGTAATGATTCTTTAGATATTATGAAACCATTCCATCAGTATTTTCTTATGACGTTGTCACGTTCAACTATCGTCAGTAAACCGACTTTACAGACAACCGTTTTTTACGTTAAATTAACGGCAGTGCGCCCCAACACAGCCCCACCCGATTTTTTCATTCTCTCTGTGGTTTTATTTAAAATTAATTTTTTTAATGTTCATACAGTTTACTCGTAATTTGCTGAACATTTAACCTTAAGGTTTTTACAATACGCTTTTTTTTAATAGAGCTTTAATGCCTTTAGTATTGCTTTTGTGTTTCCCTTTTTTTTAGAAAAAAATATTCCTTTGATTTTAGTACAGGTAAAAAAAAATTAAGTGTTTTTTTGTTTATCTTCTCTTCTCTTTTTTATTTTTGTTTGTGTACTTAAGCAATACAATAAATAAATCATTCAATCATTCATTTAATACGTTAGTGTTGGGGTTATCTGAATGTCGATAATTTCTTATGATGGCCCCAACACTAGTATACACCCGCAGGCGTCCTCATTCCAATTAGCCAGTACAAACACGGTGGAGCCACTCGTACTATTCTGTACTAGTACCTATACTGTATTTTGTACTACGTGTAGAGAGACAGATAATCCAGCTGCCAATATGTATTAATTTCCATCAAACTTGTGGATAAGACAAGGAACTGATGTGACGTTATCGCTAAACGCCTGGCTAATTGGCTTAATAATTCAAACTGTAAGTTAAACTAGAGTTTTGCAAAATATTATTAAATTTGTTCTTCTTCATGTACGAAATTGGTGTAAAATTAAAAATTAAAGGTGACCATTTTTTAAACTTGTAAAATGAAATAAGACATAACAATTCTTGCGTCTCACTCCCCTAAGCAGCGAGGCACGCGCGTGACAGGGATAACGCATCACTGCGCAATTCGACCACGGTTTACGCACGTTGTCTTCAGATTTATACTGCGTCAGTTGCGTTTTGGTACTTTGTAGAGTTGAAAACAATTTATATAATTACTAGCTTTTGCCCGCGGCTTCGCCTGCGTGGACATCGTTTTTATGACTGTCTTAGAGGGAGCGCAGTGCGCGAGCCGCAAGCAGCTCGCGAGCGTGGACATACATTTTCTCCAGATCCCTCGGGAACTATGTCAGGATATGCTTAATAGTAAATCATGTCATTTCCCACCCCCTCAACCATCTCTGTGCAAATAATCACACAATCCATTGTTCCGTTGCGATTTTAAAGAAATTAACCAAAAAATAGTCTATTTATTAGTGGACATCGTTTTAATGACAGTTTTTAAGTTGATTAGTAAATTATGTCGTTTCCCACCTACTCAACCATCTCTGTGCAAAAAATTACAACAATCGAGTATTTTTTTAGTTCCCTCAGGAACTGCAACAGATTATGCTATTTTCCCGGGATGAAAAGTAGCCTATGTCCTTCCCCGTGACACAGGCTACCTGCATGCCAAATTTCATAAAGATTGTTCAAGGCGTTGAAGCGTAAAAAGGTAACAAACAAACACATTTTCACATTTATAATATTAGTAAGGATTTGTCAATCCGTTTGTATGTCGTAGTGGTCGCGTGGACGTGGACCAATAATCATCGTCATTAGTCATTGGTGACTTTGACTATAAGTTCTTATTATCTCAACCCTTTTCCGAGGTTTGCAAGGCAAGTTAGTACGATGGTGCTGGTTAATATCATCATCTATGGTCAGAAAAAAATAGCACTAGATGATACTCGCTAAGCTGTGTCGAAGACCTTATAAGCGGCTTAGAGACTTATTGTATCCCAATATAGACATCATTATAGACTTGACCCCTATGTGTGGAGTATGGGCCTTAACTTCCCGAGTTTAGGAAAGGGGTCTCTTCAGGTTGTCCAATTTTATATTTTCAGACGCTTAGCTGTGGTCAGCAAAAGTTAGCAAGTTAGAAATCTAGGTATGTACCATACATGAAATAACTAGATATCGAACACTTACCGCTATTAGATTAGTTAGAATAAAAAATTAGTTGTCTGTAAAGTCGGTTTACGGACGATAGTTTAACGTGACAACGTTATAAGAAAATAGTGATGGAATGGTTTCATAATATCGAAAGAATCATTACATTCATCGCCGCAATTATCGTAGCTATAAACAATTGACACCACATTCACTTTTCACTGCACTTCATACTTGACGAAAACATGTAAATGTATTAATGTATAGCAGCTGTCCACGCGGACGCATCGCTCACTCAAGTAGGAGAGAGACAGATGTCGAACGCTGCCGAACGCGGAGGCTGATTGTGCCTCTTTGTCGCTCATTGCGCGCTCTCGCTTGCACTTCAAGCCTTAAATGGAACGCCTCAAAGCGAGGTAACGCCGCATGCGTCATGTTTTTTCGTGCGTGCAGCCGGCTCCATCGAATTATAAGACGTTATCACGTCAAAAAATATATTTGGTTCACCTTATCTATACAGCGTGTAATAAAATTGGCACAGAACCATTAATCTGCCTCTTCTACTATCATGCTAAGCAACCTTAGAACCCAGTAGAACCGTAGTCAATTCACAAAAAACTTTTTCTCTCTTCATACGAATCGATCAGCCGATTGACCAAATATGGTAATTTTTCTATAAAGAGTTCAAAATTAATTTTGAGTAGTAGCCAATGGTGGCGTCGTCGGTGGTTAGAAGCATAAAGTCGTTAGGGTAGGCGCGCAGGGGGCACTCGCCTATGATATGATCGACAGTCTGGGATTTGGGTATTGATTATTGTTTTCCAGGGGAAAGTTTATCAGTGTCATGAGTAGAACTCCAGTTAACTGAAAATGGTTATTAAGTTTCCATTGTCTATTACTGAACATTAGATTGACTAAAACTGTTAATGGCCCGAATAAAAAAATATTTATTTATAGCAATTTTTTTACACCATGTATCAAATTCAAATTATAAGTTTGTCAAGTCTCAAGACATCTCACATCCTCTACGAGACAATATTTTTTTTTAATATTTTTAATAAATTTAATTAAGTTTAACTCACATTTAATCACATTAAAACTGTATGTTTTTTCAAGTCTCAAGACTTCTCACGCCCTGTACATCCGCAAACGCGGCGCACTCTTATCGCGGGTTGTAGCATGAATTTAAATATTTAATTAAAAACTTGCGCCGGCAGGGTTGAACACCCTATATATAATATTATTCATATTAAATACGAACTTTTCAACAGTTTTAAAAGGATATGAACTTTGTTAAAGAGTTTGACGATGGCACAAAGTAAGGAGATTTTAAATGAAACGTCAAGTCAGTGACGTGCAAGGAGCTTTTATTCTGGAGCAAGTTTAACATGAACCGGTCAAGTGTCAGTTAATAATACTTGTTTCTCGTAACCACAGATCTCCTATTGGTTAGCAACCCATACACGTCCCCACTGCTGGGACGCGGGTCTCTTACTTTGGGAAGAGTTTGCTTCGGGAAGGTACGGGGACCAAATCCGGGCTGGTGGAGGTCGTAGGAGTACGGCTAGTGGCGTACCCCACATTTATAAAGCATCCGACACGGCTTAACGACTGCCATCTAGTGATAGCAACCGGCAACAACGGCTTAACGTGCCCTGCGAACCATGGAAATGGCCCAGTAAAATGTCACTAACAGTCAAATCCATCCGTGTAATGACCGTGCTTCAGGTCAGTTAACCTACGTGATTGACCCAATCACGCAAGTTGCACGGAGCCGCGACCGCTTCTCTCTCTCTAAAAAAATCTCTTAATAAAGTACATAATAACAGCTCTCTTGGAAGCGATCATACATTATTAACAGTTTTACAATGGAACGTAATATGTATGTAATGCTTTTGAAATTGCACAATATTCGTGTATGTCAGTCTATGTGAGCTTCTAAACAGGTGAGCCCAATTTAATAAGTGTATGTTTGTATTTATGTATGTATGTTTGTGCACGCATTTTTCAAAAACTAGTAATCGAAATGATATATATTTTTTTTATTGGATTTCAACTTAGAGAACAGTGCAAGTTTAATTAAAATTGGTTAAGCAGTTTTCAAGATATGAACTGTTAACTGTTAATGACTATTACTGGAAATACACGTCGTTGCAGTAACGCCGCAATTTTGTGAGTGAAGTCGGTTCAATCAATCAATCAAATCAGCTCATATACGTCCCTACCGAGGGCCTTGAACCTACCCTGAATTAGGGCGATCAGGTCTTAGTCGACCACGCGGGCCCAGTGCGGGTTAGTCGGCTTCACAAACAACCTTCGAGTTTCCTCGCAATGTTTTTCCTTCACCGTAAGAGCATCGGATAAACGTACATATGAAATCGAAATCCGAAAACACATTGGTACGTCGCAGGACTCGAACCACGACCTCCATGACAGGAGGTAGCGGCCCTATCCCTTACACCATCGAGAGAAGTCAGTTGCTCTTAATTATTTTATTCGCCTCACAAAGGTAACTAATCAGCTGATTGATTTATTTAAAAATAACTGTTTTTTTGTGACAGCAAAAGTGGTTCAGTCTCGTGAGTAGCCTCCTCAATTATGATTTCTACTCGTATTAAGCTATTTTTACACCAACAAAAATCCCTATTCAATCTCGCTTTGATTTCAACTGACAGCCCTCAAATTAAAGGCCTTAATTAAAAACAAGAGCGAATTTGTCGAGCAATTGAGACTCAGTCGCGCTGAATCCGAACTAATTACGTACAGTTACGGTTTTGACGCTTTTGAGCCCATCTACACGCGAGGGGTTACTTGCTTGGCGTTAGTTTCATATCTTCATGTTACGGTACTATGCAACCATCGCATTGTTGCACTCATTTGTTATTGAATCCAATAATCTTTATATATCTATATTTGCGGTGGCTCAACCGGTAACAACTCGGTCCCCCTAACCAGAGGTGCCGGGTTCAAATCTGGACGGCCAATGTACCAATGAGTTTTTCGAAACTTACGTACATATATTCACCGATTGCTTTAACGGTGAAGGAAAACATCGTGAGGAAACCTGCACACACCTGCGAAGAAATTCGAAGGTTGTGTGTGAAGTCGACCAACCCGCACTGGGCCCGCGTGGTCGACTAAGGCCCAATCGCCCTAATTCATGTTCCCTTGGTCACGGCATCACGCGTGGCATGGAGCGATTTCTCTAATTCTTTTTTTGTCAAGTTCGTTATTGTCAGGAGAAGGTTCTTATGTAGGGTAGGGTAGGGTAGTGTAGTTTAGTGTAGTGTAGGGTAGGGTAGGGTAGTGAGGAGTAGGGTAGGGTAGGGTAGGGTAGTGTAGTGTAATGTAAGATGGTACGAAGTTCGCCGGGAATACTAGTATACCTATATAATTTTACTGTACGTGTTTATGTCACTGAACTCCTCCTAAACGGCTGGACTGAGTTGAATGAATTTTTTTGTAGGCGCTTGGGTGGCGCCCTGGATGGTTTAGATTCACAAATCAGCCCGGCAGATGGCGCTGGTAGTGTAGTGTAGTGTTAGGTGGAACGAAGTTCGCCGGGACAGTTAGTGTTATATAAAATTTTATATGACATCAATAATTTAACCAATTCCGCAACTTAAAGGTCCATTAGCTTCGCATCAGGAGATAGCGGGTTCGATTCCCGGCGAAGTCTAATTTTGTAAGACTCGTTTTGATTTGTTGAAGGGCATTTCCGACGCCCGCCTGGCTAGCTACCACCATCTTATCTAAGGTTTGCCGCCAAACATCAATGTTAAAAATATTCATGTATTCCGGCTTGATGATAAGACAGCCAGTTGCCCATTAAGTTGGGGAATCGTGGTAAGCCCGCTTTCATCTTCGGCATCGTCGTGACTTACCATAAGGTGAGATTAATTACCAATTGTGAATTAAAAAGAATCCTATCAAGTCATTCCACTTAATCCACAATAATCACACATTGTTGGAGTAAAAACTTACGTACATATGCTTACCGAAGCAATAACGGTGAAGGAAAACACCGTGAGGAAACCTGCACACGCCTGCGAAGAAACTCGCAGGTTCTGTGTGAAGTCGACCAACCCGAACTGGGCCCGCGTGGTCGACTAAGGCCTGATCGCCCTAATTCAGGGTAGACTCGCGCCCCTCGTGGGGATGTATATGAGCTGATATGATGAATCACACTTCACACTGATATTATAAATGTGAAAGTTTGGATGGATGTATGTTTGTTATTCAATCACGCCACAACGCAGTTGGACGGATCTGGATGAAATTTGGACCAGGATTAACATACTATAGGCTACTTTTTCTCTACGCTCGCCGGCCGTTTGCGGCTCGCGCACTGCGCATCCTTAAAGACAATCATATAAACTATATACCGCGAGTGGAGCCGCTTTCAAAAGCCAGTCCACAATAAAGATTCCACCTGGCTCCTAATAGAAATCTGCGGTGATAGTGCAATATAATAACGCCTTTAGGATGCTGTTGAGACTGCCACGTTTCTTTAGTGTATCTGGTGTGTTTGCGGAGGCACGTGCAGATGACTTTTATGCTATAATGCGGAAAAAAGTGCCTCCATGCTACTTAGGCTTCGGGGCAGTGACAACGGCATCCTAAAGATGATTGCAGACCGAATGGATTGTCCCATCCAGAAATCCTGGGTGGAACGATCCATTGGGTTATTTAAATAAACTATTTGTGTTCTTATGTGCTTTACTAACCTAGTTATAAGTCTACTACTAACCTAACTATGGATTTTTAATCTGATAATAAAAAGTTATTTATTTATTTATAATCACAATGCGCACGCTTACTCTCGCACACTACGAAGGTCGCGTGTATCCAGGACAACGCTTGGTTTTTACCCGAATGTGCTTAAAGATGGGTTATATTTTTCGAGTGTACGTTTGTATGTATATATACAGGGTGATTTTTTGAAACGGGACAGTAAGGGCAGGTACCTTAACCGTTATAGTTACAGCAAAACGTAAAAACGTAAAAACACAATAGGCAATTCTAAAAAAAAAATGAACCCTCCATACTAAAATGCACAAAATCGGTCCATCAGCTGATCTATTTGTATGAAGAGTAAAAAAAATATTTACGTTTTCAGCACAGTCGTAGAACAAAAGTTGTTCAGTATGATGAGTAGAAGCCCCAGATAATGAGACCTACACCAATTTTGATACACCTATATATTTATTTCTTTGGCACACCTGTAGTAGCCTAAACGATTTTGGAGTGCGAGGTGTCGTAAAATTCGTCTTAATATCGTGAGTGACATACATAGGATACATTTTACCCAACTGGAAAATAAGGAGGGTTTAAGTTTTTATTTAGTCGGGTTTTTATTTTTTTATAAATTCGTATAGTTATTAATATTAGTATGTCTTTCCAAGTCGATTTCTAAAAATAAAATAGGTAATATTGATGCAAATTACAATCCTTTTATAACTTAACCCTTCATTAATTGGGCTGTGTGTCTATTAAGGTGGAGGAGATCCATTAGATCACCATGTACTTCCGTTGACGTGTGACACGGTGGATGGATAGCACGGGTGCACCAGACCAAGCCAATACACCGTATCGTAAGCTGAGGGTAGGCTACAGTTTTCAGCCATTTTTGGAGTCCAGTCTCTATATGAGTAGTAAGAGATAGTACATACTTGATCCGAATAGTTTGAGCCGCGTCTGAACCCAGCCTGTTTTACGGATACAATATTATCGATGAGTGCTACTTGTGCTAAGTGTGCCCTGGAGTTTCAAGACCTCATTCCCCCTTCTCCATTTCATCATCGGACGACCAGGCGCGGTGGGCGAATCCACACCTCAGTCGTTAATGTTCCAACTATACGCACGAAGCGTTTTTCTTCTTCGTTCATTATGCGAACGGCCAAAATTTGGAATTCCCTGCCAGCATCTGTATTCCCCGATTCGTATAATTTGGGAATCTTCAAGACGAGAAAGATTATTTGAGCCTTTTTTAACCGCCTCCGTAGCGTAATGGTTACATTCGCTTCACACCAAGAGGTCGCGGGTTCGATTCCCGGTGGGGTCAACTCGAAAGACTCGGTTTAGTTAGTGGTAGGGCATTTTCTAAGCCCGCCTGGCTAGCTACCACCATCTTATCTAAGTCTTGCCGCCAAACATCAGTGTTAGTAACATTAATGTGTTCCGGCTTGAAGATAAGATAGCCAGTTCTCCATTGCGTTGGGGAATCTTGGTAAGCCCGCTTCCATCTTCGGCATCATCGTCACTTACCATCAAGTGAGATGATGCCAAGGGCTTACCGATTAAGAATTAAAAACAATAATTCTCGGCACTTACCATCAGGTGAGGTGCAGACAAACGCTTTCAAATTTTTAATATAAAATAGTCAGCAGCTTTTTCAATAGTTTGTATATGGAGCTAAGTAAGTTGATTGGTCTGAAGCTCTTTGCGTCGTCTGCTGGTTTTTGGGGTTTGAGAATGGAAATTATTTTGGCGCAATTAATAGCTTCTTAAAGTTTCTTCAGTACTTTATTCCTTGCCAGTATGCCTGTGAAAAAGGCTGCTAGCCGTTTCCCACACTTTGCGTCCAAGTTCTTGACAAACTCGTTGTATATGTCATCCTGTCCAGCCGCTGGTAGACAACTGGGGAAGAAGTTACTCACGTCTGCTGTACGTGTCGTCCATAGTAACCTCACAGCACGATCACCGAGTCCCTTAAGGAACTGGACAACATTCCCAGGGAAACGTCAATTGGACTGACAGGGAAAATTTTTTTATCATCACGACATAGGCCTCCCCCACGACGACCTGTTCTGCGTTACGCGCATCCAGCGGCTTACCGCAACCTTTACCAGGTCATCGGTCCACCGAGTGGAATGCCTACCTACGCTACTTTTTCCGATGCGCAATAACATTCTTACAATTTTAATATTATTTTTAACATTTTAGAACTTAGTTACTTATTACATTTCATGTTTATTGCAGTAAGTAAGTAAGCTTTGTTTTCCGGTGTGCGGTCGCCATTCGAGAACTTTACTGCTCCAACGGCCATCCGTTCTTCGAGCTATGTACCCCGTCCACTGCCACTTAAGTTTAGCAATTCTGAGAGCTATGTCGGTTACATTTTTTTTATCCCTGTTAATAAGCCTTTGGCATCATCTCACCTAATTGTAAGTGACCATGATTCCGAATATGGATTGCCCAACACTGTGGCAGAGCCAGTTCGGCTATCTTATCTTCAAATCAATTCTGTTGACATTAGTGTTTGGCGGAGAGACTTAATATGGCTAGCTAGCGGGACTGGAAACTGCCCTAGCACCAACCAAACTGAGTCCACAAAGTTAGACCCCGCTGGGAATCGAACCCGCTACCTCCTGCTATGTACCGATTGGAATAACCACTACACCATGAGGATGGTTATAATATTGAAGTTGCCTATTTTTTTAAGTCACTTTCCTTTAACTTTTGTCTAAATTGATTTCAAACCAATACGAATTAATTAAAATTTAACAGTTATTAGAAACAATCTCCTATCCGGGAGGTCGCGGTTCGAGTCCTGCCACGTACCAATGTGTTTTCGAATTTCGATCTCATATGTACGTTTATCCGACGCTCTTGCGGTGAAGGAAAACATCGTGAGGAAACCTGCATACATCTGCGAAGAAACTCAAAGGTTGTGTGTGAAGTTGACCAACCCGCACTGGGCCCGCGCGGTCGACTAAGGCCCGATCGCTCTAATTCAGGGTAGGCTTGAGCCCCTCGGTGGGGACGTATATATGAGCTGATGTGATGATTAGAAACCCGATAAAGAATTATATCAAAAGCAGTTTTTTATTATCACATTTCACCTCTTCCAACTCAGCTGTAAATCATTACGAGAATTCCCCAAAATTCAATTTACAATATCCAATAAATATCAGGCAAAACCGCGTAAGTGCAGATTTCCACATTTTGCGGGTGACACCTTAAAACTCTGCACTTGATCTATAGCCACTTTTGCCATCGGGCGGCCATGAATTTATATTTATGGGCTATGGGCTTTGGGCACCCTTTGAGCAAACCGTGCGGGGCGGGGCGGGGCGGTGGTTGCACGCCTTTGGCCGAACTTCTAGTTCTGTGTTAAGGCGAGGCACCGGTGGAGAAGCGGAGAAACCCTTTTGCTAGATAATTTTTTTTGGGTAATTACTATTATTCATCGGTCTTGCAAAAAATATTGGCATACTTAAGGATATTGTCTTAGGAATGTGCTAATAAGTTACACGATAGTGTGTACTTTGCTCGATCATAAAAAATCCCAAAACACGTCTAAAACGTCTAAAAAAAAAGTCTAAAACGAATTGTTTTGTTTATTCATAAAATTTCTAAATTTGAACTTAGTTTTTATATGGAGATATTTCTTTTTAAGTACTACAGAGAATCTGCTAAATTTTAGTTTTTAAATTGAAATCTTAAGAGAAATAACAACGTAAAACATTGAAAAAGTGCAAAGGTGTGGTTATTGTCTTGACTCTTTACACGTAAAGGAAAAAACAGAGACAACTGATTTACAAAAGCCTCGCCTTAGCTTGTGATGTTATAGCGATGGACGTCACGGTAAACCTGTCCTTACAACTGAGGCTTCAAATTCAATAACTCGAAAACCACGCTATTTAAAGGACTATCTATTTTAAATACAGAAAGACAGACACGATAGAGGTTCATACTAGCCGTCTAGCTAATGAGATTGAACTAATGGCTTGTCTATTTATATTGTGGTCTGTGGACAGTATAAGGACACACTGTGATACAATACAGCGCACTTTATTATTTTTATACTTGCAGCTCAGCTCATATACGTCCCCACCGAGGGGCTCAAGCCTACCCTGAATTAGGGCGATTTTCATACTTACCACGAGCATTTCCCTGGCTGGAGAACTTTAGTCTTTTTAGGGTTCCGTACCCAAAGGGTAAAACGGGACCCTATTACTACGACTCGATCTTCAATAAAATCTTCCTTTGAATTTTGAAGCGTGTATCTATTTATTCATTTGAGCATTTGGTTTTTGAAGTATGAAAACTGTTTTCATATAAAAGCTTTTAGGGTTTTTCGAAAATCATTTCAAGGTGTTTGTTTCGGCTCGTCTCAGCTGATGTTTGGCCGTCCTTCCGGCGGCATTTTTTTTTCTTATCTGTGGTCCTTCCCCGACTCTCGTTAGTGCTCATCCATATTTGTAGGGACCATGTTCATTATAACAGTATCAGTACATCCATATTTGTCAGGATCATGTCCATTATAACAGTAACAGTACATCCATATTTGTCGGGATCATGTCCATTATAACAGTAACAGTACATCCATATTTGTCGGGATCATGTCCATTATAACAGTATCAGTACATCCATATTTGTCGGGATCATGTCCATTATAACAGTAACAGTACATCCATATTTTTCGGGATCATGTCCATTATAACAGTAACAGTACATCCATATTTGTCGGGATCATGTCCATTATAACAGTAACAGTACATCCATATTTGTCCGGGATCATGTCCATTATAACAGTATCAGTACATCCATATTTGTCGGGATCATGTCCATTATAACAGTAACAGTACATCCATATTTTTCGGGATCATGTCCATTATAACAGTATCAGTACATCCATATTTGTCGGGATCACGTCCATTATAACAGTATCAGTACATCCATATTTGTCGGGATCATGTCCATTATAACAGTAACAGTACATCCATGTGTTGTTTGTTCGTAAACTCTTTATTGCATTCAATACAAATAATGTGTTAACAAAAGTATATTAATATAGCAAAGGCGGACTTATCCCTTTCGGGATCTCTTCCAGTCAACCTTGAAATGCTGAAAGGACTTCAGAGCATACGGTCAGGTAAAGTTTACGAGTGAAAAAAATATTTAACTATCATTTAATCGTCTCTAGTATATTAATACTATACATAGATAACTATACCCATACAAAATTTATACTAATACATAATAAATACATACTTTACATACATATTATAATACATAATAAATACATACTTTACATACATATTATAATATATTTAGCTTAAGGGAGGAGGATTAAGGTAATGTTTTTTGAGTGCAGTCTTAAATGCAAGGAGCGAGGGGCAATCGTGGTTGACAATGTCTATCGTGGTTGAGTTTTTTACCCGACTGCGTCAGAAGGAGGGTTATGTTCTTCGTGTGTATGTATATGTCGCAGATATATTGTCAAAGTCGTGATATTATAATTTCACCAGTTAAAATTAGTGAAATTATAATATCACGGTTAGGTTAGGTTAGTGATATTATAATTTCACTACATTTTGTTCAGTGAAATTATAATATCACGACTTTGACAATATATCTGCGACATATATATGTATGTACTAATATTTCTTTGGCACGTCTCGTAGCCTAAACGGCTTGCTGGTTTTTGAAGTACGAGGTGTTGTTAGATCCGCCTTGGTCTCGTGAGTGATTTTTAGATAGCCGGTTTTTTTCTTCGTCGATTTGTCATTCTCATCGTTAGCGCGTAGAATATAATTTTCAGCTATGTTCTTCCTAAAAAATATATATATATTCCTTCACACTGTGTATTAAACATTTACAAATAGGCTAATGTAATCAATTATTGTTATCTGCCAAGCTGGAATGCCGCGTAGAGTTGCTGTACTTATTAACTGCTTGGTTTTAAGTTAGAAGTCTAAGTCTCATCATCATCAGCTCATATTACGTCCCCACCGAGGGGCTCGAGCCTACCCTCAATTAGGGCGATCGGGCCTTGTTCGACCTCGCGGGCCCAGTGCAGGTTGGTCGACTTCACACACAACCTCCTTCGAGTTTCTTCGCAGGTGTGTGCAAGGTTTCCTCGCGATGTTTTCCTTCACCGTAAGAGCGTCGGATAAACGTAACATGAAATCGAAATCCGAAATCACAGTGGTACGTGGCTGGATTCGAACCACGACCTCCAGGACAGGAGGTAGCAGCCCTAGCTATAACACCACCGACGCTCACCGAAGTCCAAGTCAATGTTAAGCTATTTCATTTGCTGTAATTCACGTCACTGTGTATAGGCACTTAACGCAAACAAATAAGCTAATGTCAACGAGTGTGCCAAGCTGCCAAGCCGTGTGTAGTGCAGTTAGATCTCCCTTCAGCTCGTGTCCTACTAAATGATGTATTGATACAATCTGTGTGTGCAGTTGTAGACAGACATTATTGTGTTGCTGACCGTAATTTAATAGTGTAGTTGATAGTTCTATTTATTTCACGTCACAAATTCAAATTTATACACGCCAGTAGATAACGTACTTATATAGGGTGACTTTTAATTAGTTCTTGATAGCAAAGGATATGAATGTACTCGTGATTACAAACAACTTTCCTAAAGAAACTATATGTCAAATATAAAAAAAAAAATATTGGTCCTTCATACATTTTCGCCGCTTTGATATTATTATTATGTAAGTATCGAGGAACAGTTTTTTTTTCTGATTTGACATATAGTTTCTTTGGGAAAGTTGTTTGTAATCACGAGTACATTCATATCCTTTGCTATCAAGAACTAATTAAAAGTCACCCTGTATAATATGTCAATAGTGATGTAATCGTCAAAATAATGAAGCGATACAGAAATTAAGTAAATAATCAAAATGTCAAAATAATGTAGAAAACTACACTAAAACATTAATAGGAAAGTATACAATAATTCAACATGAAAATATGCGAGAAATAAAATTAATTTTGGTACTTGCTTACTGCAATAAACATGAAATGAAATAAGTTATAAATAAGTTTTAAAATGTTAAAAATAATATTAAAATTCTGAGTAATTCAAAAAATTCCTCAACAGAATCAAATTCACTTTGCGACAAAAAGTCTTTCAACCGGCGCGGGCGGCGCGATGTCTCGTCAGCTGTTATTCCCGCAGAGTGGACGGTACTATTTCGCATACACTAGGCCCTATGACGCGCATATTTATAAAAACCCACCTCTACGGCCTTGTCATTTGCCTGTTAACACTGAGATTCCCAACACCCTGTCTCGCGACTCACTCAGCTCGTAGAACAGATAGCTGTCCCTCCAAGATAATAATCTTCTGGCCCGCAAAAGTTTCAAAGTCATCATTGATATCATTGTTCATGCTCATATACTTCCCCACCGAGGGGCTCGAGCCTACCCTGAATGATTAGCCGAGCACGCGGGCCCAGTGCGGGTTGGTCGACATCACACACAACCTGCGAGTTTCTTCGCAGGCGTGTGCAGGTTTCCTTACGATGTTTTCCTTCACCGTAAGAGCGTAGGATAAATGTACATATGAAATCGAAATCATATTGGTACGTACGTGGCGGGATTCGAACCACGACCTCCCGGACAAGAGGCGGCGGCCCTAGCCGTTACGCCACCAACGCTCACGTTTTGGAAATGGACAATAAAATTCGGAATGAGCGACAGAAATTTAACGTGAAATTCGATACCTACTAACTTTTCAAAATCCTTACTAATATTATAAACGCGAAAGTTGTATGGATGTTTGTTACTCTCTCACAAAAAAACTACTGAACGTATCTGAATGCAATTTAGTAGGTAGACAAATTAGGATCTGGATTAAGGAGATTGCGGCCTTGCGTACTGCGCACCCTCGGAGACATTCATAGAAACTATGTTCACGCAAGCGAAGCCGCTGGCAATAGCTAGTTTGAAATATTTCCGGTGACAATAATAACCTGCTAGATTCCTCCCCACTGCTGGGGCACGGGGCTCTTCCCAAACTGTGGAAGGGGTGGTTTTATGAGGAGACTGCACTAGGGGATCAAGTCTCTGCTGGTGGAGTATGTGAGGCTAGTGGAGATCGCCATTGTCAGAAATGTTTCAAGCTGATGGTAGGGCATCTGACACGCCTAACGACTGCCAGCCAGTGAAAACTACCGGCACCAGCGGCTTAACGTGCCTTGCGGAGAACAGAAACTTTCGAGATAAATGCCGCTAACAGTCAAACCCATCCAAGTAATGACCATGCTTTAGGTCAGTTAACCTATGTGATCTATGCAACCACTCAAGTTGCACTGTACTGCGACCGGTGTAAAAAGTTTTTTTTTTATTTTTTTTATTCACAATTGGTAAGCCCTTGACAACATCTCACCTGGTGGTAAGTGACGATGTTAACGAAGATGGAAGCGGGCTTACCAAGATTCCCCAACGCAATGGGGAACTGGCTATCTTATCTTCATGCCGGAACACACCAATGATATCAACATTGAAATTCAAAAAATCCAAAGCTTGAAACGTAGTTAATTACCCAAGAGTAAGTGAGATAACAACAATGGTTTGTTTAACTCATGGAATTATTCATGCCTTATGAATATTCTATACTTCGTTATCACCTGGTTTAAGATGCCGCCGCCCGCGCCGTGAAGGACACAGGCGCAGGAGGTTTGGGTCAGAAAATTACAGGATTTTAAAATTTATTTTTTGTGTCGCTTTTACTTGTGATTTTTTTTTGACAACCGGACTCCATTTTGAGTTATAATTTTGTAACTGAAGACCATAGGTCGTCTATAGAGACGAGTAGATGCAGTCAGAACACCTGTCAAATATATGGATGGTGGCGTAAAAACTGCCCGATTAATTCTCGTTGTATTTTTTCAGAATTTTATGTCCCCTTGAAAAGTAATTAATCTATCAAATCAATTTATTTGTGAATCACAAAAAGGTGTAATAAATAAAGTTGTAAGTTGTGTTCTGCGTTTTGGCATACAAATTAAGATAATCATAATTACAATAAACTTAAATCACGGAATTAAATACACTGTTATTACGTCTTTTATTTTAATCTTGTTCTTTGTGTCAAATGTTTAAACTGTCAATGAATAAATTATTTATCTATATATCTATGTCAAAAAAATAATAATTATGAAACATGTCAAATAAACTTATACACACTATGTCATTTTTTTATAAATCATGTCAAACTAAATACTAAGGTAAAGTAAAGAGGGTAAAGAGAAGCATCACTTAGCTTTATCATCATCATCATCATCATTACTTTTCTTTACGATATTCTGTAAACGTAAACAGCCGTATATTATATACTAGCTATTGCCCGTGGCTTCGCCTGCGTGGACATCGTTTTTATGACTGTCTGTGAGGGTGAGTGGAGTGCGAGCCGCAAGCGACACGCGAGCGTGGACATTAGTTATTAACTATATGGGGCTGTTCTGATTAGCAGTCTATGTCACTTCCCACCCCCTCATCCAATTCTATACAAAAAAAATACTTCAAACCGTTGCTCCGTTGCGACGCCGAAATGCCGAGCGTGGAAATGAATTTTCTCCAGATCCCTCGGGAACTATGTCAGGATATGCTAATTAGTAAATTATGTCATTTCCCATCTCCTCAACCGCCTCTGTACAAGTAATTATAATCCAGTGCTTCGTTGCGATGTTAAAGAAATTTACCAAAAGAGTATTTTTTCAGTTCCCTCGAGAACTGCATCGGACCATGCTATTTTCACGGAATAAAAAGTAGGCTATGTCCTTCCCCGTGACACAGGCTACCTGCATCACAAATTTCATCAAGATTGATTTAGGTGTTTCAACGGTAACAAACAAACAAACACATTTTCACATTTATAATATTAGTAAGGATGTTAGTCTTATTTAGTTTTCTACCAAAACCAACTTATTTGCTTTCTTAATATTTCGTAAACGCTAGTCTAATTAAAAAGTGTTCAAAGATACCTTATTTTCATTTTATGAGACCTATTCAACGATACTCCATTTGAGGGGTACACTAAAAAAAAACAATTCCTCTTTTACATGTAGTGAGCTCACCCTAAAATAAACCTTTTCCGGACGTATTATGACTTCGTTTTCCTAATATGATTTTGTGTCATAATTTTACACCTGTGTACTAAGTTTCATTATTGTAGGTCTAATAGTGGCACAGAAAATTTACTGCGACCTACGGACAGACAGACGGACGGACAAAACGAAATGAAAACAGGTTCTGATTTTTGGTATTTTGGCCCAGGATCCATAAAAACATGTTTGCCACCGACGTCCGTCACGCTTCCTAGCGGCTAAACTTATGGACCGTTTTAAAAAAAAAATGAAATTAAGAGCTTGATGATGCTTTGTTGTTGTTGGACTTTAAGTAGCATTTGGCTGGGTTGCCATGGTAGCTGCCTCAGAACAAAAAAATTAAATGCAGAAATCTTAAAAATGGCTATAACGATTTTGTAAAACTTTGCTGTTAGTAATCATTATTGATGTATTATTAAGCGGCAGGCCCCCATACAACTGTAATTGTTCTTTACGATTTTTAATGAATAAATCCGCTTCGTAATATTGTTTGCCTTCGCTATCAACGCGAATTACCTTACGTTGCCCAAAGAAGCTCAAAAAAACAAAAAACTTCTTAAAGCTACTTTAATTACTGATTTATAGTAATCACCGAAATCAACTTGACTTATGAGCTAGCTAAGCTGCTATTACTTTCACATAGTCGGCGCCTCGTACCCGGAGCCTCGTACCCGGCGCCTCGTACCCGGCGCCTCGTACCCGGCGCCTCGTACCCGGCGCCTCGTACCCGGCGCCTCGTACCCGGCGCCTCGTACCCGGCGCTGGCGCGGGCGACCTGGATGCCGAATGTTGATGAAGAATGCTTAGTGGGTTGGTTTCCTAAGGTAGGTTTAACTAACAAGCGTAATATTCATTGTTTATTTGTATATATAAGAGAGTCGGTGGCGTAACGGCTAGGGCCGCCGCCTCTTGTCCGGGAGGTCGTGGTTCGAATCCCGCCACGTACCTACCAATATGATTTCGGTTTCATATGTACATTTATCCTACGCTCTTACGGTGAAGGACAACATCGTAAGGAAACCTGCACACGCCTGCGAAGAAACTCGCAGGTTGTGTGTGATGTCGACCAACCCGCACTGGGCCCGCGTGCTCGACTAAGGCCCGATCGCGCTCATTCAGGGTAGGCTCGAGCCCCTCGGTGGGTACGTAAATGAGCTGATATGATGATTTCTGTATGCCAGAAAGTATGCACCGCGTAACAGCACTCTTTACTTTTAGTCTTGCCATACAAAATAGGATATTCTGCTGAACGACTTGTATCATCATATCAGCCGAAGGACGTCCACAATTAGGCAAAGCCTATATTGGATATCCAAGGATATCTACAACGACCGATCCTGCGCTGCCCGCATCTAACTGCTTCCCGTGACCATCACCAGTTCGTCGGTCCACCAAATGAGGGGCCTGCCTACGCTCTTGATTTTTCAGTGCACGGTCGCCACTCGAGAACTTTACTGTCCCAACGGGCTCTACACCAATTTTGCTCAGCCCAATAATCAGCTACTCGGTGCCTCCACCATTTATGACGCAACGAGTCCTCAGGGGAGTAAGCTCAGTGGGATCACTTCGATAATTGATAATTTTGACCAAAAAAAAAAACCCGACTTCAAACAGGAAACTAAGGTTCCCCTCGATTTCTCTGCGGTGCCATCATCAGATCCTAGTTTTCTTATCATGGTACCATCCTTGGGATATCTCCTTTCCAAAAATAAAAAGATCATCAAAATCGGTTCATAAACGACGAAGTTATCCGCGAACACACAAAAAATAATAATATATATACGGTCGAATTGAGAAACCTCCTCCCTTTTTGAAGTCGGTTAAAATGCAGTTTCTAGGTTGTGAAGGAAGACATAGAGCAATCTTTATTCACATCGAAAACGGGGCTCCGCCGGCTGGCTGATTATTGGCCTGACATAACCAGACTAAGCTAGCGTTTCACAATTGCTATAAACTGTACACCTCGACCACAGATAAAGGGACCTCTGCCCTGGCTCGCGGTCACGAATGGAATGCCACTCAACTTTTTCAGAAAAGCTTTTGAACGACCTACTAGTTTGGATTTAGTAACTATTTAAACTTAGCTTTTTTAATACGACCCGCGGATAGCAAGATTGCAAAGGAGGTGTAAGTGCGCGAGCGCAGAGCTTTACGATCTCTACAGTATTATTCAGACAGCAAATCTATTTTAGTTCACGCAAAGTAACTTAACCTAAAATACCGTTGCGAAATCCACTCTAAACTGTAATGCTCGAGAACCCCCGAGATTAGACCGGGGGCGGTGCGAATTACCGCTAATTGGAATTTAAGATCTGCCATTACGGCTCTGAGCTAATTAGTACAATGGACGTATCTTACAATCGTCTGATGTCCGATATCCAAATTAGGTACAGTCTGGGGCAGAAGTACGGTATCATGTGGTTCCAATCCTTATACTTAATAATATTATAAATGTGAAAATGTGTTTGTTGGTTACCTTTTCACGCTTTAACGCCTTGACCAATCTTGATGAAATTTGGCATACAGGTAGCCTGTGTCATAAGGAAAGACATAGACTACTTTATATCTCGTGAAAATAGCATAGCCCGATGCAATTCCCGATGGAACTGAAAATATACTCTTTTTTGGTTAATTTCGCAACGGAACAATGGATTGTGTGATTTTTTGCAACGAGATAGTTGGGGGGGGAGGGGGGGAGAGAAATGACACGATTTACTAATAAGCATATTCTGACATAGTTCCCGAGGGATCTGGAGAAAATTCATGTCCACCGTGCGCACCGCGCACCCTCTAAGTCAGTCACAAAAACGATGTCCACACGGGCGAAGCTGCGGACAAAAGCTAGTATTATAATATTAGGAGACAAATCACGCTCGGTCATCTGGTCCCTAACTATCTGGTCCCTGTGCTATGGGAACCAGAGACTGATATACATACATACTTACAATACCTATCATTATACATAGAACCCTCTCAATGGGAGAATTTGGCAGCAGAACGGCCAGAATGGCGCAGGATTGTGAGTAGGCAAGTGCGCGAGTTCGAGGATCAGCGTAAAGCTGACTGTGACACCAAACGCGACCAGTTAAAGGCCCGACCACCTGTGACCATTTCATACAATTACGAGGGTGGCATACTTAAATGCCCTCAGTGCGCGAGGAGTTTCGCTGCGAAGATTGGCTACATAAACCATCTTCGAGTGCACGCGCGGCAAACCGACTAGGAGTCGAAGTGGTCGCCATGACCGACATCGGTCGGATAGATCATCACGATCATAATCATTATATAACCCAAAAGACGTTAACTGCTGAACAAAGACTGCCCACTTATATTTATTAATTTAATTTAATTGTAAGCCTTTATTCGGTCTTTAATGTAATACTTTTTACATTTTTTAATTTTTTTATAATTTTTTTCGTCTCAGTGTCCGTTTGCCACCTGGCAAAGGCCTTCTCCAACTCTTCCCGTTCGTTGCGATCTTGATTTCTCTTTGCCCAGGTTCTTCCCACTCTTTTCACTATGTCGTCCTCCCATCTATTGTGAGGTCTTTCTTATTTCATCATCATCATATCAGCTCATATATACGTCCCCTCCGAGGGACTCGAGCCTGCCCAGAATTAGGGCCCTTCCTTATTTACTTCTAATTAAATAAAATACAGACATATATAATTTATTAGCCAGTCACATGACAGACAAACCTGTTTGTTACACAAATGTTTGTCCTGGGTGGGAATCGAACCTAACCGATAGCTACTAATACCTACATTATTTCCTTTGCTTTTTTATAGGATGTACCAAAGCTACTATGGCTTTTACTCATCATACTGAACACCTTTCCCCAAGGAATAATAAAAAAAATAATCACAATTTTAATATTTTTTTGTGAATCAATTTTAATCTAATTAAAAATAATAATTTAATTGATAGGTTTTGCAAGTTGACTTTTTGTCACTTCAGTAAATTCGTTGGGGCTCCAGTCAACGGCTTCCACACCAGTGTGGTCACACCATGTATTTGTACCATTTTCATACATAAATGAAGGATGTTCTCATAGTAAGTTCTCAATTTATTAGCTGTCATCCTTTAGGCATAGCAACCGCGGTTTAGAATAAGTATAATATATACAATACAATAATTTATTTGTAAAAGCAAATTTACACGTCAGATATTTCTAAAATAATAATAATTCATTTCTTTAACCTCAAAACGGAACAATGGATTGTTGTGATTTTTAGCACAGAGATGGTTGAGGGAATGGAAAATGACATAGTTTGCTGATCAGAATAACCCGATCTAGGATTAGGACCTGAAGAAAACTAATGTCCACGCTTGCGTGCCGCTTGCGGGTTGCTCACCACTCACCCTCAAAGACAGTCATAAAAACGATGTTAAGTGATTTTAACAAATGAGGTGCCGTTGTCGTGTGTCCTGACTCCTGATCTACATTCGAGAGTACAGAGTACCTGACGTCGTTTTCAAGCGACTTCCAAAAAGGAGGACGTTCTCAATTCGTCTGTATGTTTTTTTATGTATGTTACCTCAGAACTTTTGACTGGGTAAACCGATTTTGATGATTATTATTTTATTTAAAAGCTAGTGCTTCCCGTGTGGTCCCACATAAATTTTATCAAAATCTGTGTAGTACTTTTTTTTTCACGTGTTGAGCGTATTCAATTATCCGTAGTCGGGTCTTAGTTATGTCAGGTTTTAAAGTTGGAGACAAGGCAGACAGGCTTTTAAGCTACCATTAGGGCCAGACGGGCAACAATTACCGCGCCGTGCCGTCCTGCCGCTGCTGAGATAGTATAAATGCATGCACTAAAAGTTCAGATCTAGACTTATTTTTTTATATTTTATAAAATGTGACAAAAGGCTGAAAACCTACCTGATGTCAAAGTCAAAGTATGTTATTTAACTTACACTTATTAAATGTCGAAAGAACACTTAAGATGGAATGAAATATCATATTATTCACAATAGGTATTTATGATACAAGGGTGGTAAAAAGGTAAACAACAAATGTCACGAGTTTGTCATTTCCTTTTACACCCATGTATCATACGACATTAGCAATACAGTTGTGGAAAAACAGGTAAAATAAAAAACGACCGTGACTTAAAAACAAAATATATACCTATCAAGATTTTGGCAATAACATATTGTGAGCTTAATTACTTGAATGGAGCACAGGTTGTGCTGAATGTATGTATAGAGTAAGGTTGCGAAACAATAAATTCTAATGTGCTAGTAGAAACAGATAAACAAATAAATGAACAATAACATTTGATCTAAATTGGTTTATGTTTTGTTACATCAGCCTTGTCCTTTTCGCCGAAAAATACATTACTTATGGTGTTTTTGAAAAAAGGGTCGTTGCAGAGAAAGATATTTAAGACTTAGAAGAGTAGTTATCCCTTCCAGCGGGGATCGCGCGGGGAGAGCACAAACTATCTTAGTATACCATGTATTTATTCTAAAGGTACTTCATCTTGTTCATTTGTCTATTTTTATCTTTTCTCTCTTATAACAATAACATGTTACATTAACGTTCTTAAGGTGAAAACTTGTTATGGCTATGTTCTTCTGTTACCCAGTTCTCTATTATGGTGTTAATTTAACTGTAAGTTTTCCTAATAAATAAAAATAAAATAACTTCACGTGTGTACTTGCTTATATTATAACTGCTCTTGATTTATTGTTTTCATGTACTATTGATATTATTTGTTTTATAACAATGATTTTATTTTGACGTTATGAACCTCAGTATTCAAATAATGTAGTTATTGAGTTTCATATAAAAATCATAACAAAAATTGGGGTAACGCTTGTACTATACGTATGCATGATAATAATCATGACGGGAAAGGTAGAGGGCAAAAGAGCTCGAGGAAGACCTCCTGCCAAGTGGTGCACCCAAGTCACCAGCACCACTGCTCTGCAGCTATACGAAGCAGTGCACGTAGCGAGTGACAGAGCCCGGTGGAGAGCAATCTGCGCCCCCTCGATGACATGACGGTCACGATCCCCAGCATTGGGGGAACGACTGATTGGATTGGATACGTATGCATCTTTACCTTAAGTGGTGACTTAGAATAATGTTTCAACAAGTTATAGATCCTATCCTTCACTGTCATTGATACCGGTGCATTTGAGACATGTCACAGCACATTTCAGCATGTTGACGGTAAGTCTGCCATCGCGTGACTGTAAGCAACACTCAGCTCCATCGTGATTGGAGCAGAGTTTTGTATACCCCGGTTTCAAAGCGCTAACACTAAATCTACCTTTTATTTTTGATCTGAGTTATGAACTAATGAATTACGTTCCAGGACCAGAACTCGAAACCTATCCAGTTGCAGGGAGGGGTGAGACAGGGAGACGTTATATCTCCGAAACTGTTCACCGCCGCCCTGGAAGATGTTTTTAAGCTTCTGGACTGGGGTGGACTCGGCATCAATATCAACGGCGAGTACATATCCCACCTCCGATTCGCTGACGATATCGTGGTCATGGCTGAGACTATGGAAGACCTAAGCACAATGCTCGATGGCCTCAGTAAAGTCTCTCAACAAGTGGGTCTTAAAATGAACATGGACAAGACGAAAATGATGTTAAATGTCCGTGTCGCACCCACTCCTATAAAGGTTGGAGACTCTACACTGGAAGTTGTTGACGAATATGTATACCTGGGACAAACAGTCCAGCTAGGCAGGTCCAACTTCAAGAAAGAGATCAATCGACGAATCCAACTCGGCTGGGCAGCGTTCGGGAAGCTTCGCAATATCTTCACGTCCCAAATACCGCAGTGTCTCAAGACTAAGGTCTTTGACCAGTGTGTGTTGCCAGTGATGACTTACGGAACTGAGACATGGTCGCTTACTATGGGCCTCATAAGAAGGCTCAAGGTCACCCAAAGGGCAATGGAGCGTGCTATGCTCGGAGTTTCTCTGCGTGATCGAATCAGGAACGAGGAGATCCGCAGGAGAACTAAAGTAACCGATATAGCTCACAGAATCGCTAAACTGAAGTGGCAGTGGGCAGGGCACATAGCTCGTAGAACAGATGGTCGATGGGGCATCAAAGTTCTCGAGTGGCGACCGCGCACCGGAAAACGTAGCGTAGGCAGACCTCCCACGCGGTGGACCGATGACCTGGTGAAGGTCGCGGGAAGCCGATGGATGCGGGCAGCGCAGGACCGGTCGTCGTGGAAATCCTTGGGGGAGGCCTTTGTCCAGCAGTGGACGATTTGTGGCTGATATGATGAATTACGTTTGTTTTTAAATTTTACAAACTTTGACATTATTACAATGGTTATTTAAAAGAGTTTAGGCTATTGTGCACCTACTTTGAATCAAGTAAACATTTTGAAATTGACATTTAAATTTGTAACAGAAAAAGATGTGTCCGGCCGCCCATTGGCTGCTCAGCTATCTCTTTTGGATTTTTTTGGCGAATAAATTAGTTTCGGGATTCTGTTCCGCATTTAATGTTTTATTTTATTTTATTAATAATGTGTTTGACTGCTACTCACCTGATGGTAAGTGATGATGCAGTCGAGGATGGTACATGCAAACTCAAATAATGCCTATTCACTCTTGCCTTGAAGATCCCCAAATTATGTGTGTTAAAAACGAAATTTTGTTCTAATAATGTATGAAATAGGAACATGTGACGTCATAGTTTCTGAGTGTCATTGATGTAGGTGCTCTTTTTTTTTAAATGTTAAATTAAAATTAAAGACGTACCTACTGCAAAACATATTAGGTATGTTAGATGGGAGCTGATTTAGCTGATAATATTTCATAATTTATTTTAGATGCAGTCATCATCCCATTTGACATTTGCAGACGATTAAGGTCAGTATTCTTCAGGACGAAGATTACGGGAAAGTAACCAGTGTGCACCAGAGCAGAGTTACGGCTAGTGATTGTGATACAATCACTCTTACCCAACTACGGAACAGAAAAGTTGATTTCGTAAAACCCCATTGTTAATTGTTTTTTAAACACGAGGCGTAGAATTGATAAGGAGGGCCTATGGTAGCGGCCAAGTTCATATTTTACCAATATTAGTACAGGCCATGACGTGTTTTAGTTTTTTTGTTTTTTTTTGCATTTCAAATTAATGTAAAGTGATATATTACTTTTCGTGGAAAATATTTATATAAAAGAATACATAATTAAGTTGATAACATCCCAATGAGAAAAAATCTCATTGCAATACGATATAATTTTTTATTTTACATATTTTTTCAATAAAATCATTTTTAACAATAAAACACATGGATTTCCGTTGTGTGAAATAAATATTAAATGTTAATAATATTGTGCAAAAAGTTTATCGTAAAGGGAATCAAACTATATACAAAAACAACAAAAAAATCTAATTAAATAAAAATATTGTTATTTTCTACGCAACTACAAGAAGTTGTGCCACCAAGGAGGATGTTACAGAGGACAATACTAGCAGCGGTATTATTAGTGGAATCTCTGTGTATGCACATCGCGAGCAACACTTCTGACGTCATTGTCACTTACGCGGGGCATGCAGAAGCAAACAGAGGTGGAGACACGTGGAAATACACAGTACAGCAACATGATAACAGTAAAACTACAGAAGGAGACGCAGCTTTAGCTCCAGGTAAATTGATTAATTTAAATTAATTAAACTAGAGATTAAGTGTAGAAGAATTTAAATTAAGCAGCGTAATTAAATGTTATATTAATTATGCTGGGGATCAGTGGCTTTGGTCTTCATATAAGAGGTGGGTCTTCGGCTTGGTGAGTGGGGTTGTGACGCTCGCTCCGGTGCCTACCTGCTGCAAGGGTTGTCCATAGCCATCCAGCGCGGCAACGCGATGTGTGTCATGGTCTACTTTGCGGCTGGTATGACTCGGGGGGGGGAGGGGGGGCATTTTTGACGAGTGATCCAGTTCACAATTGGTTTACTGTATATTGGACATGTACTTATATTATGACATTGAGCAGGAAAAGTAAAAATATATTATTTGTCCTGGAGGTCGAATCCTGCCACGTACTAATGTGTTATAGAATTTCATTTTCATATGTACGTTTATCCGACACTCTTACGGTAAGGGAAATATCGTTAGGAAACCTGCACACCTTTTAAGGCTTGTAAAAAATACGCTGCAACTAAAGTCATTAATTTACAGCTCCAGTTTGCTTTTAGATTTTGAGGAAGCCGTGTTTCATATTACCTATATAATAATATATTCCTGAATTGTTAGATTTTTCCCAAAACTACAAAGTAAAACTAAGAAAAAACCCCATAAAAAATAAGCAAAAATCAAATTTAATGAAGGTATTCAAAACGCCATTGTTCATTGTCCGATGCAATCGCGACACGATAGGTGTAGAAAAAGTGAAAGACCTGAACGCTTATCAATTTCTGGTGGAACAAAACTTGTCGGGGGCGTGTGTGTGTGTTATACTGTCATTTTGTACTAGTATCCCACTACGGTGCCCTGGAAATAATAGCCCTGCCTATACATGATGTAACAATTTTGAAGTACAACCCGTTAAATGTAGCTTCTTCGGGAGCCAGGTCGTTCCTTTATTTCTCTAATATGGTCGAGGGGAGCGATGGCTGACTCTCGCGTCGTACTCGTGACCAGGTGCTGTCCGTGTGAACTGGCCTACTCTAGTCAAAGGCATTATTGTCATATTTATAATGTTTTATTTTAACTTCTCGTGTTATATTGTTTTCATGCCCTAATGACATTGTTGGTTTCATATGTATATGTAATGACTATTTTATGACAATTTGGAATCAATATTTTGAAATCTTGACATGTTCTATTGAAACATTTTCCCAAGATAAATTTGGGGCTCCATAGAGATCATCTGATATTTGTAAGAAGTCTGATTTTTTGAGATTGTCTATGGAACTGTCGGGGAAAGTTGTTCAGTGTGATGAGTAGAAGTCACAGTTAACGGTTCCCTCTCCATTGTTGTATATTTCGGATCATCAGAAGGAAATTGACCGGATCTCGAGTTTAGTACGGGGCTGACTTCCCAAGTTGACAGTCCCACTGCTCGTTTAAAAGTGCTCGTAAAATAATTAGCGCCTATATCGTAGCCTCTGTAGGTGGGCTGCATTGTCATTAATTGATTCGATAATCACAACCATTCTGATTGGCTAAACAAACGAGATTACCAACACTCCCAACTAATACTGGGTTCCAGCCCCACACCGACCACACCCTAGCCAAAGATGACCTATTAATATTACCCTAGCTAACCGCTAGACGTTACAAGACAAACACACGGCGCCGCGCTTCGACGCATGCGTAGGTGGCGCCACCTCCATTTATCTACAAGGTTTTGGGTAAAATAGAACACATTTTAAATAATGTTTTAATTAACAATTTATTGTATTAAATGGACAGTAAATATATTTTATAAGATAAGATAAACACTCTTTATTGTACACACTGGTTAATACAATAATAAAAACTTATACTTAACTGACACTTATTTTTGCTTATCTTGTATTATTGTACGATAATAATTTAATTTCTCTAATGCCTAAAAAAGGTTATTTGTTATTGACGTACCTTTAAATTTACACATGTATTGTGAACTTACTATTATACTACTATTAATATTATTGCACATAATATGTCACCAAAGACCTCAAAGAGTTAGGAGTGCCCGAATGGTCAAACTTGGCACAAAATAGGACAGAGTGGCGCACTTTAATATTGGAAGCCAAGATCCACTTCGGGTCGCTGAGCCAGCGAAGTTAGTAAGTAAGTACATAATATGTAAATAAGTTATTATGATTACGATTTATGAGTAAATTTTGTACGCATTAAATTCAGCTTCTCTTTGAACTCTTCTTTCGGTAAATTTAACCATAAGCATTTTTTTTCTTTCCTTTAAAATCAAAAACCTAATCGCCCTAATTCAGGGTAGGCTCGAGCCCCTTGGTGGGGACGTATAAGAGCTGATATGATGAAATCGAAAACAAATATTATTTCCCTTATAAAACCGAAGTGCGAATCGAACTCGCCAAGGTTCCCGTAGGTTCTACCGCCAAACAAGGTTCTACCGCCAAACAAGGTTCTACCTCCAAACAAGGTTCTACCGCCAAACAAGGTTCTACCGCCAAAACAATGATACCTATTCATTTCAAACAAAAGGAATCAACGCATACAACGCATATTGTTGTTTCAATTTAGGATTATTACTACAACCAAATCAAGTTTGACGCTTGTATGTGTTACCGTTTATACCGGCAAAAAAAAATATTATCTGTGGTTTATACAATAAAGTAAAAAAAAAGTGTGTGTCAGCTCCGACGCACGAGTGGAGTTTACTCCTTACTAACAGTTATAAATGTGCTGGGGGATGGCGGCCAATTTTTTTCATTCTGAAAACGGATTCTTGGTTAGGGACCTCAGGGACCGATATCGATTTTGGAAGCAAGCGGTCCAGTAACTAAAAAGTTCAAAATTGCGACCTCTATTTTCAATTCTGACAAGACAAATCTAACGACACCTCACACTCCAAAATCCATCTAGCCGTTAAGGCTACAGGACGAGCCAAAGAAGTAAATATACATACATACATACACACATACCTACGTACGTATACACTAACACATTTCACACATTACACACACATTACACACACATTACAGATACACACACACATTACACACATACACACATAATACAAACATTACACACACACATTACACACATTCACACATAATACAAACATTACACACACACTACACACATTACACACACATTACACTCCCATTACACACACACTACACACATTACATACACATTACACACACACTACACACATTACATACACATGACACACACATTAAAACCACATTACACACATATTACACACATTACAGACAAATTACACACATTACACACCTTATATATATGAAAATCAATTCTTAAGGAGTAAACTCCAAAAATACTTCAAAAACCATAGGTATTTCAAAAAACGTGACACGGTCATTCGATCACTAGATTTTACTCCTCATATTTTTTTCATACCGGACGCCTTATATGAAAATCGATTCTTAAGGAGTAAACTCCAAAAACCTTAAGTTAGTCACGTTTCTTAAAAAAGGGACCCCTGATTTTTTAAGTTTTAAAATTTTTATTATTTGTAACTAAAGCCTCTTTCATACACACATAATCTTATCAGCTCATATACGTACCCACCAAGGGGCTCAAGTCTACCCTGAAATAGGGCGATTGGGCTTTAGTTGACCAGGCGGGCCCAGTGCGGGTTGGCCACTTCACACACAACTTTCGAGTTTCTTCGCAGGCGTGTGCAGGTTTTCTCACGATGTTTTTCTTCACCGTAAGAGTGTCGCATAAACGTACCTATTATGAAATATAAATTTGAAAACACATACCTAAGAGACATGATTCGAACCACGACACATAACACATATTATTTGAAAATTTTAGCCGCCTAGGTACCAACGACGGTTCAAAAGATACAGATGTAAAAAAAAATTGTGTAGGTCCCGTTAACTGGGGGGTTCTCCTCATCGTACTGAACAATTGTCCTCAAGGAATCCATAGTCAAATCTCAAAATAAATATTTGGACCCTCCATACTAAAATGCACAAAATTGGTCAATCCCCTGATAGATTTGAATGAAGAGTAAAATTTTTTTTTGCGATTTCACCAAAGTCGTAGAACAAAAGTTGTTCAGTATGATGAGTAGAAGCCCCAGTTAACGGGACCTACACCACTTATGTTACACCCTATATATATATATATATATATATATATATATATATATATATATATATATATATATATATACTAGCTGCCCCGGAGAACTACCTACCGCCTTACATTACATTACACTGCCCTACCCTACCCTTCCCTACACTACACTACCCTACCCTACACTACACTACACTACCCTACCCTACACTACCCTAACCTACACTACCCTACCCTACATACACTACACTACACTACCCTACCCTACACTACACTACCCTACACTACACTACCCTACCCTAAACTACCCTACCCTACACTACCCTACCACACTACCCTGCCCTACACTACCCTACACTACACTACCCTACACTGCACTACCCTACCCTACCCTACACACCCTACCCTAAAATAAAATAGATGTTGGCCGATTCTCAGACCTACTCAATATGCTCACAAAATTTCATGAGAATCGGTCAAGCCGTTTCGGAGGAGTACGGGAAAGAACATTGTGACACGAGAATTTTATATATAAGATGTATATATTCTTTATTTTACACAAATATTTACATGAAACAACACTTAGAAAGGACATATACAAAGGTGGATATAACCTTCCTAAAGTCAGACAGACAGAAAGCGTAGGCTAAGCAATAGAGTCCCGTTACCTGAAAGGAACCCTAATGATTCTCCAACTTTGTATAGGAAGTGCATTATTACGAAATTTCAACAAAATTGAAAAAACGGTAATATAAAAAACTAAAAAACCCGCCTGCGTTTCTGTGTAATTTGGAAATGAAAAACCCTAAAACAAGAAAGTCGCCATACCCGATTGCACTTAACTTAAGAAAAATTGTAGCAGTCGGGACCCATTCTAGAAATTCAGCCGTCTAGTCAGTATATTAGAGTAATCTGCAATGTAATATAGGTATGTGCTCTCAATTCACTATGCCTCCATTTCTAGAATGAGTCCCGACTGCTACAATTTTTCTTAAGTTAAGTGCAATCGGGTGTGACGACTTTCTTGTTTTAGGGTTTTTCATTTCCAAATTACACAGAAACGCGTGCGGGTTTTTTAGTTTTTTAAATTACCTTTTTTTATTTTATTCATTTTTTTAGTGTTCATTTGAATTTGGCGCTAAAAATCCGCCATTTTGTTTTTTTTTTATTTTGATATCCCCAATTACCCAGTGTCACTCTCACAGTAAATACGAATCTAACGACACGTCTCAAGCTAAAATCCATCCAACCGTTCAGGCTGCAGAGCGTGCCAAACAATTATACATACAAACATACATACATACATACTCTCGAAAAACATAACCCTCCTTCTGGCGCAGTCGGGTAAAAACATCGTGTATTTTACGCGTATAAGTCTGTGCTTGTTTGGATCCAAAAAAGCTGCAAAGCATAAAAATGAACTGGAAAAAAGGATCCAATTTTACCATAACAACTTTGATGAAATGAAATGAAATGAAATGAAATATAATTTATTTGCTTAGTTTCGAGTACAAAATTTGGTGTTAACAATAAATTAAAAAGTTCATTTCAAAACCTGCTTATAATTTAAGCGTGCAAATATTTAAAGGGAATTGTCTTAATTACATTATTATTCATATATTTTATGTCAAGGTATAAATTCTTTCATTGAGTAAAAACATTTATGTATTAACCATTTATGCAGGTTTTTTTTTAATATTCCGCCAGACAACATTCTTATTTCGTCAGGTAAAGCGTTGTATACTTTTGCTGCCATAAAACAAACATTTTTCTGTGCCATTGTCAACTTATATTTGGGTATTAGTACTGTATTGGCTTTCCTAAGTCGCAATTGTCTTAAAGGTATGGGTGGGGGAGGGAAGTATTCAGGATGCTCCTTCACAAACAGACACAGTTGTTTTATATAAAGACTGAAGAGCGTAAGTAATTTATATTTTATAAAAAGCGGCCTGCAGGAGTCCAAAAAACCCGCGCCACAGAATGATCTTACACATTTCTTTTGCATGCTAAAACCATTTGTATGTCAGTGCAATTTCCCCAAATGATGAGGCCATATTGCAGAACTGATGCAACGTAAGCGTGGTATGCCAGTAATGCACTTTCAATGGAAGTAATATTGCGGAGACGGCGAAGTGCAAAGGACAACCTGCTGAGTCGGTCACATACTAATGTTACATGAAACTTCCAACTACAGTTTTCGTCAATTACTATTCCTAAGAATTTGTTAAATTGTACTTCTTCTATTAATTGTCCATCGTAGCTTATTTTTAAATTGAACTTTTTGCTTCTGTTTGTGCCGAATTGCATAACTTTGGTCTTTGTGGTGTTTACTTTTAAATTATTCATGTTCATTATTATTATTATCATTGATTACACATAAGTATTTAGATTCTCGGTTAAATACGAAACAAACATCCAGACAATATAAGAGCAGTTCTAAGACGGGAGAGTAGGATAGAAATATACATATCACTATGTAATTAAGACAGAAAAGAGGACTACGCAAGTAAACCTCCGTGAAAGGGGTGAATTTATATTCGTACACTTTTGACCGCATGACTGTAAATCTAGTTCTTTTATGTGTGATTGAAACTTGACTTGACTTGAAGTGATCTATCCGACCGATTTCGGTCATGGCGACCACTTCGACTCCTAGTCGGTTTACGCGCGTGCGCTCGAAGATGGTTTATGTACCCAATCTTCGCAGCGAAACTCCTCGCGCACTGAGGGCATTTAAGTATGCCACCCTCGTAATTGTTTGAAATGATCGCAAGTGGTCGGGCCTTTAACTGGTCGCTAAACATACAAGTGTGAAAACATACGGAACTGAGACAGGGTCGCTTACTATGGGCATCATAAGAAGGCTCATAAGTGGGCAGGACACATAGCTCGTAGAACAGATGGCCTTGAGTGGCGAACGCGTACTGGAAGATATAGCGTAGGCAGGCCCCCCACACGGTGGACCGACGACTTGGTGAAGGTCGCGAGAAGCCACTGGATGCGGGCAGCGCAGGACCAGTCGTCGTGGAAATCTTTGGGGGAGCCCTTAGTCCAGCAGTGTACGTTTTTCGGTTGATATGATGATGATGATGAGACATACAAGTGATCCTTTTTCAGACCCCAATTTCAAACCGACCGAGCCCGATGACGTGGTCTTCCTGCCCAACGAGAAACAGATCATAAGAAACGAGGATCGGTATCATGAGGATGTGAAGATTAGCGACCTGCTGAATACCAACAGAAGGAGTTTGGGAGACATGGTGGCCCAGGCGGCAGCTGCTGAGACAGGTGAACACCTTTTCATTACTAGATTTATATGGATATTGACTTACCATGTTAGTTAGTTAGTTGGTCTGTCTGACTGTTATTTTGGGACACATTTTGGAAGCAACATAAGAATCACTTCCCGGTTTCAGATTGAGCTGAAATTTTGCATAGAGAACAATGCATGGTTAATTAAGTGACATCATTCTGAATCTAATACGGTGAACTGCCAAAGATGGCGGACCTGTTATTTTTTATGCATCCCCATGATATGGGTATCAAATGTAAGGGTTCGCTCAGAAGAATAGGAACTAAATAAAGTTATTTTCAAATTAAAGCTTGTAATTTAAAGTTTTTTAAAGTGAACCTTTTATTACATCGTCTCAAGCTTTTCCGTCTGTGTGTTGCGTGACGGCAAAGAGATTATTACATCGTCTCAAACTTTTTCGTCAGAGCAGCCATGATTGTTTCGTCCTCTGTACCGTAGCTCCAAGACGAGAGCAGCCATGATCGTTTCGTGCTCTGTAAATGTCTATAATGTGAAAAAAGTTTCACTTTTACCGGCACACTCTTTTTTTGGTTTTTCGAAAATTATGCTAATACCAGAACTTACTTTTGCATAACTGTAATTCCATTTTTTATCTCTTCTCTCCCTTATCGTGTGGGCCAAGTAATGGCGCTATTTAATTTTAAGCGATCATCATCTGAAATTATTAATTAAAAAGAATAGACGGGTGTTCGGCTGATAGCATCACCCGCGGTCACGTGCAGGACATTTAGATGTACACCTTTGAATGTGTGCAACGCGACGTCACACCCTGGACACTTCATACAACGGGCTAGAATTGACATTTCAAAATGGGAATGACGGAACAAACAAAATGGCAGCGAATTTCTATACATTCGAGAACCAAACTGTAACCAATCTGTATCAATCTGGGTGACGAGGGGGTGAGGTCGCAATCTAGAGAGCGGCAGGGAGTGTCCATAATGTATGTTAGTACTAATATATATACTTTGGCGACGTTCACACCCATCTGGGAACAGATGTGCAAGTTTACCATTACCATCACCGTGTAGACCGCGGCTATTACCATCACCGTGTAGACCACGGCTATTACCATCACCGTGTAGACCGCGGCTATTACCATCACCGTGTAGACCACGGCTATTACCATCACCGTGTAGACCACGGCTATTACCATCACCGTGTAGACCACGGCTATTACCATCACCGTGTAGACCACGGCTATTACCATCACCGTGTAGACCACGGCTATTACCATCACCGTGTAGACCACGGCTATTACCATCACCGTGTAGACCGCGGCTATTACCCCAGGAGATGGGAAAAATAAAGGCTATGATTTCAGACAGGAAACTCATACTTTTCCGTACTTGCGTTTTAGTTCTTTTAAATTTTATTTTTATTAATTTACAATGTCAATATTGTCAGTTTTAAGCCTTAGTCAATTTTATAACGTGACGGAGACAGAAGGAGGGTTGAGTTTTTCCAGTGTATGTATGTATATACATTTCTTTGGCACGCTCTGTAGCCTGAACGGCTTGGTGAATTTTGGAGAGCGAGGTGTCGTTAGATTGGTCTTCATCGAGAGAGTGAGTGACATAGAATTATTTTTTACCCGACTGGCCTAAAAGAGGGGTTACATTTTTATGCCGTCGGTTTTCTAATTTTTAATTATTTCGTGTAGGAATCTTCGGCATCGTCGTCATTTACCATCAGGTGAGATGATGCCGAAGGCTTACCAATTGTGAATAAAAAAATATGTAAATTGTGTTTTGCTAATATGACAAGCTGAAGGTGATGTAAACTTGTTGCTTTTAAAAAACTGAGCTGAAGAAATGATCTCAGGCTGGACGACGTATAGTGTTAGATGGTTCCTACTAAGTGGTGGACTGGTGATCTTTTGAAGGTCGCAGGACTCACCTGGATGAATGAGGATCAGGATCGCGCTAGTGGAGGCTAATCGATATCAACTCATCAGTGTCTCCACCGCTGGGGCACGTACCTCTTCCAAAACTCAGGAAGGTGTGGCCACACTCCGCACAAGGGGGCCACGGGGTCTGGGTTTGTGCAAGTTGTAGACGGCGATGGCGATGGCGAAACTTACCGTCAGAAAAGTTTCAAGCCGCTTATTCTGACCGGCAGTGCCTTGCGAAGCACATAAACGGTTGAGAAAAATGCCACTAACAGTCAAACCCATCCGTGTAATGACCGAGCTACAGGTCAGTTAACCTGCGTGACCGACCCAGCGACTCAAGTTGCACTGAGCCGCGACCGCTGTATCAGTATGTGTGTAATGACCGAGCTGCAGGTCAGTTAACCTGCGTGACCAATCCAGCCACTCAAGTCGCACTGAGCCGCGACCGCTGTATCAGTATGTGTGTAATGACCGAGCTGCAGGTCAGTTAACCTGCGTGACCGATCCAGCCACTCAAGTCGCACTGAGCCGCGACCGCTGTATCAGTATGTGTGTAATGACCGAGCTGCAGGTCAGTTAACCTGCGTGACCGATCCAGCCACTCAAGTCGCACTGAGCCGCGACCGCTGTATCAGTATGTATGTAATGACCGAGCTGCAGGTCAGTTAACCTGCGTGACCGACCCAGCCACTCAAGTCGCACTGAGCCGCGACCGCTGTATCAGTATGTATGTAATGACCGAGCTGCAGGTCAGTTAACCTGCGTGACCGACCCAGCCACTCAAGTCGCACTGAGCCGCGACCGCTGTATCAGTATGTATATAATGACCGAGCTGCAGGTCAGTTAACCTGCGTGACCGACCCAGCCACTCAAGTCGCACTGAGCCGCGACCGCTGTATCAGTATGTATGTAATGACCGAGCTGCAGGTCAGTTAACCTGCGTGACCGATCCAGCCACTCAAGTCGCACTGAGCCGCGACCGCTGTATCAGTATGTATGTAATGACCGAGCTGCAGGTCAGTTAACCTGCGTGACCGATCCAGCCACTCAAGTCGCACTGAGCCGCGACCGCTGTATCAGTATGTATGTAATGACCGAGCTGCAGGTCAGTTAACCTGCGTGATCGATCCAGCCACTCAAGTCGCACTGAGCCGCGACCGCTGTATCAGTATGTGTGTAATGACCGAGCTGCAGGTCAGTTAACCTGCGTGACCGACCCAGCCACTCAAGTCGCACTGAGCCGCGACCGCTGTATCAGTATGTATGTAATGACCGAGCTGCAGGTCAGTTAACCTGCGTGACCGACCCAGCCACTCAAGTCGCACTGAGCCGCGACCGCTGTATCAGTATGTATGTAATGACCGAGCTACAGGTCAGTTAACCTGCGTGACCGACCCAGCCACTCAAGCCGACACTTATCTGTAGCGGAGGCTAACAGAGGGAGCCTATTTATGTATATGTATTGTAATTAATTTAACGTAAATTTATTCAAAGAAGTCATACAAAAGGATATTATAATAGTTACCGGCGATAAAGCTAAAACATTAATGGATTCAGGGATACGTTTGTTAAATATTAAGTGCTACTTCTTTTTTAGATTCAAAATGTAACTAGTATTTCACCTGTGGTCAAGTGTCTATACTGCTATTTCATCTGAAAAAAATTGAAAATAGTAGGACATATAATTAATTGAAAAGGAAAACTATCACGGCTAAGCGGGTTTATGTGGTTAGTATATTGGTAATACTTGACCAACTTAGGGTGAGCAGTTTTCCATACAAAATATTCTATTACCATTTGCAAATATATTTTTTTTAAATACACATTTATTTTTTGAAAAGACTACAGAACCCTATTTTGTGCGAGTCCGACTCGCACTTGGCCGGTTAATTTTATTCAGTGTTCACGTAGAGATTTGTCTGATAAAACCATTGCATTTTTATCACGCTTTTATTAGCTTCACCTGTATGTTTGTAACCAACCTAGTGTGTTTGTATGTAACCGACTCCTTTGGACTCGATTTTGACCCACTTAAAACGGACAGATTTAATTCAAACTTTGTAGACTTATCAAGAATTAGCGACAATATAATAATTTCATAAGTTTGAACTAAAAAATGAAAAATAGATAGAGTTTAAAAAAACTGGAAAAACACCTTTTTAAAGTACATCAGACTAAAAAGTAGAAAATAATAATTAACAAAAAATACTAGTATTAGTGTGAAAAAGTGTGGGTTGTTTGATAGACGAAAAATATGGCACAGAGCGCCCCACGCTTTTTCACAATAATACTAGTATTTTTTGTTAATTATTATTTTCTACTTTTTAGTCTGATGTACTTTAAAAGCGTGTTTTTCAGTTTTTTTAAACTTTATTTATTGTTTTGGACCGTGTAGTGGGCGCTCTAGGACACTCACTGAAATTGAAATTTACACATTCTGTACAGTAGACGCTGGCCGTTCATCGATCGGCTAGAATAATGACAAAGATTTTGTTTCCAGAGGGTCCTGCAGCAGACATACTATTCGTCTCCGGTAAAAACAATGACAACACAGAACACGAAAAGAAGAAACAGAATAAAGAAATCCTACAGAAAAAAGATAACACCAGCAAAAGTAGGAAAATCAATTGTGACAACTTGGACTGCAACAATACGGTGAAATCTGTGTGTGGCGGCAAAATAGAGCACAATAAGTGGAAATACAGACTTTTCTTGAATGAATGCTACTTCAGGAAGGTCAACTGTGGTTTCAAGTACGAAAATAACAGTAAGATAAATGTCTGACTAATGCTCCTTTAAGATTATGTAATCATTTCTTTCTTAACCTTAGTTTTTAACTTCCTAAAAGATTCAAAAATTTTAGAGTTGTACAAGTTATACAGTTTTGCCTATTATCGATAAAATTAAGAATGTACTTAACAATATCAAATATTAAGAGTCGATGAGTCATCGATACTTGTACAAAACTACAGATAATATACTTGTTTCAGGCACGATACATTAATGTCCAAAAACAAAGACCATTTTGGCAAGAATTTATGACAAAGTCTTTTTTTTGTTTGTTTTCGATCAGTTTTGTAAAATTTTCTTTTTGATTTGTTTTTGTTATGTTTTCAAATTTCCTCCATCACTACCTTTTCATCTGTCTGTTTTATTTTATTTTCTATCTTTCGAATTATTTTTTTTTTTCGGTGGTAAAACATATTTTATAAGGGGACTGTGAAGCTGCAACTTTTCATGCAAACACAATTTTCGCTTCTTAAATGTTAACCGATTTTGTAAAATTTTTGACATGACAACATGTCAAAAATTTGAACAAAAGCTAGTAGGTTCATAAGTTTTTTGTTTTTTCAATTAAGTTCAATTTTTATTATCGTCCACGATTCAAACTATTTTAGGCCATTACTTGTTTATTTTAAATCAATTATTTAAAAACAAACCCTATAAACCTTGCTTTTGTTCTGACTGACAACCTATCAAAAATCAGCTAACTTCAAGAGGTGAAATTGCTTTAGCCGTTTATATGAAAAGTCTAATTTTCGCCGTGGGTTCATAGTGCTTCAATTGAATTTAAACCCTGAACCCCTTCACCCCAGCCCCCCCCAAAAGTGTTCTCATTAAATATTTTTTATGCTCGTTATCTTCCACTCTCTGACTAGTACCTATTCACTGCTTTGCCTGTCGTGAGGTATGTGAATAGGTATTGTTTGGGTTTGCGTGGTCTATGAAAGTCACCAAACCACTTCATGAAAGTTTATATTTTAGTCTCTTAGTAGTTTACAAACTATCGATAAAATATCGACCATTTAAAAACACTATTATTGAATCAACTTTTCTATCATGTGTGCGTTTGATGTCTGATCTAGATACACGGTAGTGTATTAGCCAAGTTCGAAAAGAAAAGGGCGACACCGGCCGTGGGTTATATTACACAAATCATTTCGGGCCACTTTAGCCCTACAGCTAATTTAGAATTTGTTTGACTGTTGAGATTTTGTGTGTCTAGTAAGACTTCCTCGATGACCTAGAATCCCAATTTTCTAAATATACTTTTAACCATTTCTGTGATACTGACGTACGAAAATCACTATTTTTACGACTCAATCAATTACTGATTGACTCACTCATCAAATCCAAGTGACTATAAACTTGAAATTTGGATCGAAGTAGGTTATTGGGCCTATTAATTAAACTAAAAATTAAAAACCCAGCCAAGTGCGAGTCGGACTTGGCTTAGCTGAGCGCACCGAGGGTTCCGTAAGTACGACCAACGTTGTGTTTTAAATAATGTGTTACATAAAATGTATTCTTTTTATTTATTAATTGAATAAATAGAGAAAATAAATATTATTACTTCACAAAAATTTATGATATTTCAAAAAAAACATAAAATGTAAAAGTGAACCAAGTTCGATACAAAAAAAGGGTATGATTTTATCGATTGTCAATTAAATAGATTCGATCACTTAATAAAAAAAATGAAATTCCCTAAATAGTATAGTTTGTACTCAAAATAGTAGATCTGTCGCCAAAGTAAAGTCATCAAACAACACCAAAACAATACTCAAAAGGAAAAGATTTATCACCAGAAAAGTCTTTTATCGATTGTCAATTAAATAGCTTCGATCACTAAATAAAAAAATTGAAATTTCATAAATAATATAGTTTGTACTCAAAATAGTAGATCTGTCACCAAATAAATGCCTAAAATTACTAACAAAGGTGACCTACAGATACTCCCACATCCTCTTCGGATCCCGAAAGTTTGATGATGTTCGAAACGGGCGGCGGGGGCTACGCCCCCGTTAGGTGTCATCTTTCGATGATTTCTTCTGCTGCGAAGTAATTTTGTACCCAGGGTGGGGAGCCTCGCTTCGCGAGGCTCTTTGACTGTTAAATCAATCAAACCTGACCGAACCTAACATCGCTCGCTCCGCTCGCTCATTTATTTATTGTTTTTGACCGATTACCCCCCAGTTTTCGATTTGTTACCTATTATTATGGATCTTTGGGATCGAATTGGCCCTGACCTTGACCTTGAAAAGACGTTGACCGATTACCCCCTAGTTTTCGATTTGTTACCATGCAATAGCTTTACCGCGGCAGTCCCCGAGTGTCACACGTATTTTTAATGACAGATCTATCAATTTGATGACAGATCTATCAATTTGATGACAGATCTATCAATTTGAGAACGAAAATATTGAATAGAGATGAATCTATTTAACTGGGGATGAAAAATATAATTCCCAAAAAAAAATTACAGAGATCTTAATGGTACCAAGTTTTATAGTGGTTTCTTGAATCTACGGACCTTCAAATTGAAACGTTTATCTTAAATTTTAACCGCCTCCGTAGCTCAGAGGCAAAGTTCACTGGATTTACACAGGAGGTCGCGGGTTCGATTCCCGGTGGGGTCAATTGTAAGACTCGGTTTGGTTGGTGGTAGGGCATTTTCTAAGCCCGCCTGGCTAGCTACCACCATCTTATCTAAGTCTTGCCGCCAAATATCAATGTTGATATCATTGGTGTGTTCCGGCATGAAGATAAGATAGCCAGTTCCCCATTGCGTTGGGGAATCTTGGTAAGGCCGCTTCCATCTTCGGCAACATCGTCACTTACCACCAGGTGAGATGTTGTCAAGGGTTTACCAATTGCGAATAAAAAAAAAAAAAAAAAAAATCGCCAAATATTTGAGTACAAACAACGGTTTTTAGTTACTTAGAAGAAAATATGTGGTGTTCTGTGCTACTGAATGGTTTGACTCGGCAAGTTTAAGTATGTAGCCAAGCCGCAAAGCAAGCAAATCTTACTTTTTAAAAATATACGCCAATATTCATCGTCACGTACCATCAGGTGAGATGATGCCAAGGGCTTGCCAATTTTTAATTTAAAAAAACAATTTACAATATAATTTGATAGTCAAAACAAACTGATCCCTCTATCTAAATACTTTTGAGCCTTTAATCGCCTCTTTATTACAATTTGTATTAAACCATTGGGATATTTCTACACTAGTGCAGTTTCACAAGCTTTCTAAATGTTTGCAAGGATTTCGTTGAACACTGTTCTAAGAACTACTTGCAAGCTACTTCCATAATGGTCGCTGTGAAATTAATTCAACAGATCACGCCAACCCAAATAATGCCTGTTCGCAGGTGAATCGGACTCTGAGTTAGAGCGAGAAAGAGAGAGGGTAGAAGAGATACGAGTGATGTCGCGACTCTATAGGATCCCACTGCCGATAGCCTATTCGAGACATCTTACCCACATGCTGAGGGCGGCTCGCAGCGGTAAGAGCTGAGGGTCAGTTCAGTTACAGTTGACCTTACGTAATGAATTCTTCTTCTTCTCTTCAATGATCTTTCGAATCTCCAACCAGTAGGATATTTGGTTCGTCTATTTCAGTGTTTCCCAACCTGTAGTCTGCGGACCCCCGCAGGTTCGCGAGTATAGGTATGGGGGTCCGCGGTCTTATCTCTGGACCATTTAACAATATTAAAAAATGTCACTAAAAGTCTTGTAATCGCTACGCTTACTTACATTGGAATCCGATTTGAGATAACGACTAAGTAGTACCGAATATCACTGATTTAGTTGCTAAAAGCAACACCAACCTTCACATTAAAGTATTATTTAAAAAAAAAATATTTTTTGTGTTTTTAATATTTAAACAAACGGTCCTTGAAAATTGTGCTTAATTTCCAAGGGGTCCGTGGCTGGAAAAGGTTAGGAAACGCTGGTCTATTTGTAAACGTGATTCTGTACTGTTCACAGTCTGGCTTAAATTCCAAAAATGCAATAATCATTTTCGATGATTTTAGTTCAATATTATGCGGACTAGAAGTACTTTAAATTCAGTAATATTCTCTTGGTTGGAGACTTTAAATATCCTTCAGGACATTGAATGGTCTTGAAAATGGAGTTGCAACGATTCTTTAACTCTTGTATTGGTGCTATTATAAAATTTTCCTTGGATAGTATTAAGGTGCATTATAACTAAAATCTCAATGTCTCTGGCAGAATACATCCGCGTCAAATCGGAGAACTGTCGCAACACCGCGGAGCACTACGCTACTCCCCCGCCGCACTACTTCAATCCACTTCCTGCACAAATAATGAAGGCAGACTTCTCTGGAAGTGTGCGCCTGCGCAATGCCACTTCTAGAAGGTAAGAAGTTTATCAATACTTGCTCGATAAATTTGTTAGATAGAACGGCCGGACCGACTAGAAATATATTACATATATATTTTTTTATTTATTTGAGAAGGGCGAAAGTTAGGTGATTTTATTGATTGATGACAATACTGTGCATTTTATTTAAAAGCGTTAGCGTCGGTGGCTCAACCGGTAACGACTCGGTCCATCTAACCAGAGGTACCGGGTTCAAATCTGGACGGCCAATGTACCAATGAGTTTTTCATACTTACGTACATATACTTACCGATTGCTTTAACGGTGAAGGAAAACATCGTGAGGAAACCTGCACACGCCTGCGAAAAAACTCGAAGGTTGTGTGTAAAGTCGACCAACCCGCACTGGGCCCGCATGGTCGACTAAGGCCTGATCGCCCTATTTCAGGGTAGGCTCGAGCCCCTTGGTGGGGACGTATATTAGCTGATATGCATATTAAAAAATGGCAAATCGGTTGGATAGAACGGCCGGTTGTACTCATATTAGGTAGATTTCATAATTTTGTTAAATATGTTGAAATGGGCGAAAGTTACGTGGTTTCCAATGCTTGAAGATGAAGCAAATCAGGTGGACAGAACGGCTGGACGGACTCGCATTAAACTTCATCAATTCTTTTAATAAACCTATAATTTATTGACTTAAAAGTTTACAAAATGCATATATTTGTTGGTTTGTTTGTTTGTGTGTGTGCTAATAAAGAAAAAAAATCAACTTATTAACCGTAAAAACTGTTCTGTTTCGTCCTAATTAAAAAGAATTGCCATTAAAAATTTTCACCTTGCAATAATAATTGTGTGATGTCAAGAAGTACAGGTTTTCATGAGCGCGTGTTTTGTTTTGCTTAAGAACGGAACTGTTTTTTAAACGAGAGACGTACGAGACATATCATTGTTAACTAGGTATAACAGGAGTTTTCTTTGGGTCTGATACCGAAGCCTTGTCTCTTCAATTGTTTTGCCTACTCTAAGTCCTTAACACCCCCTAAACGTCCTTACATTTGGAGCACGGGTCTCTTCCCTAGATCGGTAGAGTTTTATTTTTTTTAATTCTCAATTGGTAAGCTCTTGGCATCATCTCACCTGATGGTAAGTGACGATGATGTCGAAGATGGAAGCGGGCTTACCAAGATTCCCCAACGCAATGGAGATCTGGCTATCTTACCTTCAAGCCGGAACACATCAATGTTGTTAACACTGATGTTTGGCGGCAATACTTAGATAAGATGGTGGTAGCTAGCTAGGCGGGCTTAGAAAATGCCCTACCATCAACCAAACCAAGTCTTACAAGTTGACCCCACCGGGAATCGAACCCGCGACCTCCTGGTGTGAAGCGAATGGACTAACCATTACGCCACGGAGGCGGTTAAAAGTAACGCCAGTAAGTCCTGGTTGGTGGAGGTTGCAGGACTAGTGGTGACCCCACTCTCAAAAGTTTTTCAAGCCGCCTGTATGGCATCTGATAATTTTAAACGAAGGATCGGATAGTTTTATTTTCCGCAGAATAACGCGCGTGTGCGTGGTTTCTGCTTTGCCAATCCCTATGAGTCTTTGATAGCGATGCGTTTCCTTCTAATTCTGCATCCGTTTCCCAGATCTCTCCACCTCCTGATGGACGGAACTCACTGTAAGCATCCTTGTCCGATCTCCTGCACCAATGACTATGAGCCCGAGTGCGCTGTTACTCAAACGGGCGACAGGCGAGTGTTTCTAAACCACTGCAAGTTGGACTATAACTCCTGTTGGAATGGGATTTGTAAGTATTTTCTATAACAATAGTGGCGCCATCTATTTGTAAGGAGTTTCTATAACAATAGTGGTGCCATCTATTTGTAAGTAGTTTCTATAACAATAGTAGTGCCATCTATTTGTAAGTAGTTTCTATAACAATAGTGGCGCCATCTATTTGTAAGGAGTTTCTATAACAATAGTGGTGCCATCTATTTGTAAGGAGTTTCTATAACAATAGTAGTGCCATCTATTTGTAAGTAGTTTCTATTACAATAGTGGTGCCATCTATTTGTAAGGAGTTTCTATTACAATAGTGGTGCCATCTATTTGTAAGTAGTTTCTATAACAATAGTGGTGCCATCTATTTGTAAGTAGTTTCTGTAACAATAGTGGTGCCATCTATTTGTAAGGAGTTTCTATTACAATAGTGGTGCCATCTATTTGTAAGTAGTTTCTATAACAATAGTGGTGCCATCTATTTGTAAGTAGTTTCTATAACAATAGTGGCGCCATCTATTTGTAAGGAGTTTCTATTACAATAGTGGTGCCATCTATTTATAAGTAGTTTCTATAACTATTTATAAGTAGCTCATATAATTGTCAGGGCACATAGCTCGTAGAACAGATGGCCGATGGAGTAGTAAAGTTCTCGAGTGGCAACCGCGCACCGGAAGGCGTAGCTTGGGCAGGCCTCCGACATGATGGACCGACGATCTGGTGAAGGTCGCGGGAAGCGCAGGACCGGTCGTCGAGGAAATCCTTGTTGGAGCCGTTTGTCCAACAGTGGACGTCTTTCGGCTGATATGATGATGATGATGAATAATCATCATAAATCCTTACTAATATTATAAATGTGAAAATGTGTTTGTTTGTTTGTTACCTTTTCACGCTTCAACGCCTTGACCAATCTTAATGAAATGTGGCATGCAGGTAGCCTGTGTCACAAGGAAGGACATAGGCTACTTTGTATCCCGTGAAAATAGCATAGCCCAATGCAGTTCCCGAGGGAACTGAAAATATACTCTTTTTTGGTTAATTTCTTTAACATCGCAACGTAACAATGAAATGTGTAATTTTTTGCACAGAGATGGTTGAGGGGGGTGAGAAATGACACGATTTACTAATAAGCATATCCTGACATAGTTCCCGAGGGATCTGGAGAATATTCATGTCCACGCTCGCAAGCCGCTTGCGGCTCGCGCACCACGTACCCTCTAAGACAGTCATATAAACGATGTTCACGCAGGCGAAGCCGCGGGAAAAGCTAGTTATAATATATTTAAGTAATAATTCTTTATAAAGAATGGATTTTAATATTTTTTTGTAATCTTTGAACCGTTTCACAGTTACGTACAAACGCATAAGTATACATTGTGTGAATTTGGGTCCAAATTGATTTGAGTGTACGAATTTTAGTCCAGATCTCTGGAGAGTAAGCCCATAGGTAGTGTGGAGCGCAGTGTCACTTCTCAATCGGGCCCACATCCTAGCCCTGACTAAGGAACTGCTGGCTTTGTTGGTCTACACCTTACGTAGGTATGTGTTATTGAAGTTTCGTAACGTCGAGTTTGCGAATCCACCTTGGAGTTTATGTTTGTTTTGCTCCGGCCGGACTGACTCTCAGGGTCGTGGGTTCGATTCCCATTCGAAGCAAAACTTCGTTTGATGAACAGGTTCGTTTGCTCTGTGTCTGTGTGTTTAATCTGTATAAATAAATAGCTGTTGCCCGCGGCTTCGCCCCCGTGGATATCGAGAGTGAGCGGGGTATTTTTTAGCCTACGTATACATAGGCTAAGGAAAACCTCGCTTACTCTCGAACTATCAATGTAATCATCATATCAGCTCATATACGTCCCCACCGAGGGGCTCGAACCTACCCTGAATTCAATTTTCTATCAATCAATTTTCAATCAATTAGTTTTTATTTTCTCACCACAAACTTGTCTCTAATTTATACATTTATCGTTCATAATATTATAACGTAGTTTGTGGGAGACTGGAGCCTAAACTAGGAAAATAAAATTTCCTGTATTTTAGGTCGATCGAACCTTAGTCGACCACGCGGGCCCAGTGCGGGTTGGTCGACTTCACATACAACCTGTGAATTTCTCGTGATGTTTTCCTTCACCGTAAGAGCATCGGATAAACGTACATATGAAATCTTAATTCGAAATCACATCGGTACGTGGCAGGATTCGAACCACGACCTCCCGGACAGGAGGCGGCGGCCCTAGCCGTTACGCCACCGACGCTCATTACAAATTAATAATGCGTTCTAACTATTGGTGAAAGGTTTATTTAAATCGAAATTTCGAATGACCTCCTGCATACAAACAAACAAACTTAACTTATTTATAATAGTATGGAAAATAATAAAACATTCAGACACAGAGCAAACAAACCTCTTTGTCACAGAATATTTGCCCTGAGTAGGACTCGAACCCACAACCCATGGCCCAGCAGTAGGAGCGCTGACCATTCACCATCGAGTCAATTAATTAAAGAAGCTGCATTACTTTGTGTTTTTTTTAAATTGCAGATTGGCGGAAAAGGCCAATGTCAGAATGCGTTGGCGGGAAAAAAGCCGACATGCACCAAAACAGCGCGTTCATTACCTGGATGAGACAAGCCGGCATCGTGGACAAGAAGGGACGACTCGTGCTTGGCAAAACTTAATCGAAAACGTCAATTTTTTATCTAAGTATCATAATCATTATTGGGTGGGACGCGTGCGGGGGCGGGGCAGTCTCCAGGTCGACTTATTACACCGTCTTAGTATTAGTATTTATGCAAATGGAAAATAAGTTTTTTTTAATTTTATTTATCTAGAAATAAATAAAATAAATATTAAAAAACAATTGCTGATTTCTTTATTTTCACACATAAAACATTTTTTTTTAAATATTTCTACCTTCCTGTTATCGAAATGAGTTTTAAAGGAAATGTGAACCTTGATGTCTTGATTTATGGTCACTTGATAGTCATGTCTATGATCTAGTGTGTGTCTGTTCAGTGACGAAGTGGAACTCCTTTCCTGTGTCTGTGTTTCCCGACTCTTACAATTTGGCTATCTTCTAGGCGAGAGTGAATAGGTAGTATTTGAGTTTGCGTGTACCATCCTCGACTATATCTTCACTTACCATCAGGTGACTAAACTAACTCACTAAACTTTTTAATTTTTTATTAAAAAACTGGGAACACTATAAATTGTGGATTAAGTCGGAGTTTTTTCGCGGGATTTTTGGTGAACGCATTCTTAGTTATGTATATGTATTGATTTTGCATTGTTTTCTGTTGGGATTTTGTTCCAAGAAGTGGTTCGTTTTGATGAAATTTCACTCCATATTTATTATCCGACTCCAGCCATTCATTATATTATGTACCCGAAGGTTTTTTAAGATCCCAAAAAATTCTAGTAATTTACGAATTATAGAACATTTATTCTAAAAGTTCCCCAAAATTTACTTAATTTTTAATTTAAAAAAAAATCTGAATTTTTTTCATTTTTTTAATATCCTGTGCAGCTCATCGTGATCTATCGACTGACACTATATACTTCAAACACTACAGGCTTTCCTCACTCTCACGGAGAAAAAAAAACACCAAAACGCCACCCTATACACGCGAGCTAAAACACCATCCTACATACACGAGCTAAAACGCGAGCTAAAACACCACCCTACACACGCGAGCTAAAACACCACCCTATACACGAGAGCTAAAACAACACCCTACACACGCGAGCTAAAACACCACCCTACACATGCGAGCTAACACCACCCTACACACGCGAGCTAAAACACCACCCTATACACGCGAGCTAAAACACCACCCTATACACGCGAGCTTAAACACCACCCTATACACGCGAGCTAAAACACCACCCTATACACGCGAGCTAAAACACCACCCTATACACGCGAGCTAAAACACCACCCTATACACGCGAGCTAAAACACCACCCTACACATGCGAGCTAAAACACTACCCTACACACACGAGCTAAAACACCACCCTACACACGCGAGCTAAAACACCACCCTATACACGCGAGCTAAAACACCACCCTACACATGCGAGCTAAAACACTACCCTACACACACGAGCTAAAACACCACCCTATACACGCGAGCTAAAACACCACCCTACACATGCGAGCTAAAACACTACCCTACACACACGAGCTAAAACACCACCCTACACACACGAGCTAAAACACCACCCTATACACGCGAGCTAAAACACCACCCTATACACGCGAGCTAAAACACCACCCTACACATGCGAGCTAAAACACTACCCTACACACACGAGCTAAAACACCACCCTACACACGCGAGCTAAAACACCACCCTACACACGCGAGCTAAAACACCACCCTACACGCGCGAGCTAAAACACCACCCTACACACGCGAGCTAAAACACCACCCTACACACGCGAGCTAAAACACCACCCTACACATGCGAGCTAAAACACCACCCTACACACGCGAGCTAAAACACCACCCTACACACACGAGCTAAAACACTACCCTACACACGCGAGCTAAAACACCACCCTACACACGCGAGCTAAAACACCACCCTACACACGCGAGCTAAAACACCACCCTACACGCGCGAGCTAAAACACCACCCTACACACGCGAGCTAAAACACCACCCTACACACGCGAGCTAAAACACCACCCTACACATGCGAGCTAAAACACCACCCTACACACGCGAGCTAAAACACCACCCTACACGCGCGAGCTAAAACACCACCCTACACACGCGAGCTAAAACACCACCCTACACACGCGAGCTAAAACACCACCCTACACATGCGAGCTAAAACACCACCCTACACACGCGAGCTAAAACACCACCCTACACACACGAGCTAAAACACTACCCTACACACGCGAGCTAAAACACCACCCTACACACGCGAGCTAAAACACCACCCTACACACGCGAGCTAAAACACCACCCTACACGCGCGAGCTAAAACACCACCCTACACACGCGAGCTAAAACACCACCCTACACACACGAGCTAAAACACCACCCTATACACGCGAGCTAAAACACCACCCTATACACGCGAGCTAAAACACCACCCTACACATGCGAGCTAAAACACTACCCTACACACACGAGCTAAAACACCACCCTACACACGCGAGCTAAAACACCACCCTACACACGCGAGCTAAAACACCACCCTACACGCGCGAGCTAAAACACCACCCTACACACGCGAGCTAAAACACCACCCTACACACGCGAGCTAAAACACCACCCTACACATGCGAGCTAAAACACCACCCTACACACGCGAGCTAAAACACCACCCTACACACACGAGCTAAAACACTACCCTACACACGCGAGCTAAAACACCACCCTACACACGCGAGCTAAAACACCACCCTACACACGCGAGCTAAAACACCACCCTACACGCGCGAGCTAAAACACCACCCTACACACGCGAGCTAAAACACCACCCTACACACGCGAGCTAAAACACCACCCTACACATGCGAGCTAAAACACCACCCTACACACGCGAGCTAAAACACCACCCTACACACGCGAGCTAAAACACCACCCTACACACGCGAGCTAAAACACCACCCTACACACGCGAGCTAAAACACCACCCTACACACACGAGCTAAAACACCATCCTACACATGCGAGCTAAAACACCACCCTACACACGCGAGCTAAAACACCACCCTACACACGCGAGCTAAAACACCACCCTACACATGCGAGCTAAAACACCACCCTACACACGCGAGCTAAAACACCACCCTACACACGCGAGCTAAAACACCACCCTACACATGCGAGCTAAAACACTACCCTACACACACGAGCTAAAACACCACCCTACACACGCGAGCTAAAACACCACCCTACACACACGAGCTAAAACACCATCCTACACACCGTTAAAAAACCACTTCCATCGCAACAACTTAGTAAATTTTTGCATTATTATTTTTGGTTTTTGTTAATTTTATAATAAAGTACTACACCGATTTTGATAAAATTTATATGGAACCACACGGGAAGCACTAGCTTTCAAACAAAAAAAGAACCATAAAAATCGGTTCACCCTTTCAAAAAAAACATACAGTCGAAAAGTACGCGAATAGTACTAAACAGCAGATAATGAGAGCAACATATACGCTGCTTTGTTTAGAAGATACTGACACTAATTAACCTTTCGCTAAATATTCAAAAATCAAGGTAGGTGTCTTCGCGAGTGCATTCATAATGATATTTTACGCTTAACTACATAAAAATCTCGAAATCACAAAAATGTATGTTAGGAGTTCAAGTAACTTTGCCGTCGAGAAGTTTTTTACTGATTCTATTGGCAAGAGGGTGACTAAGAATCTGGTACTTTCTGCCGAATAATGTAAGGGACCACTAGCCAATGGGCATTGATTTTGGCTTAGTGCAAAGTATTTAAATTAGTACTAACATACAGTATGGACACTCCCTGCCGCTCTCTTGATTGCGACATCACCCCCTCGTCACACAGATTGATAAAGATTGGTAACAGTTTGATTGTCGAACGTATAGGATTTCGCTGCCATTTTGTTTCAGAAAAGGTCATCTTGTTTCCATTTTTTTAAAGTTCACTTTTTACGTAGTCGGGTTTTTGATATTTTTATTACACTTGTTAGTTATTTCAATGTTTTTTGGTTTTTGTTTTTATGGTGAATGGATTTATTATTTAAATATCTGCACGTTTATAAATTTCTACCAAAGTAAGGCTAGATAGATATCTGTGTCTTCGTTCCTATCTTTTGTTATGTCTCTGTGAATTTATATAATTTAACATTTCTCCTACCAAATCACATTTAAACATATATTATTATATAGTTATTGTAAGCCGTTATGTAGCGTTTCTCATTCCATATTACATTTAAACATAAGTTGTGTATATTTTTGTAAGCCTTTATATAAAATCCTTTATTTTGATACCCCACTCGAAAGGTTATGATGAAAAAAAAATTGGAGGACATAGAACTAAAATTAAAACTCTGAAAATTAAGACGAATTCAACGACACCTTCCAAGTTAAAATCCATCAAGCCGTTTAGACCAAATACAATCATACACTCGAAAAACATAATTCTCCTTCTGGCGCAATTAGGTAAAAAGGTACTTCCAGACTTGGCTCCACATTAGATCCTATATATTTTTAGAGGAGACTCACGAGACTTGGCTAATTTTTACATAAAAATGTGTTTGATGCGATTAACAAGACGACGCGCAGTTAGACAAACTGCAGGAAGCGCGGTCTTTGGGTTCCCAAGTCAACAAGGAACCCTTATAGTTTCGCCATGTCTACCATCCCATACGTCTGTCTGTCCGTCTGCCTCCCCTCCCCCACACCAGCTAAACCACTCATTTTAAGGATGTTGGAAAAAAACTGTAACAGCTTAGTAGACTTTCTTAGATTTGGAGTAATAGTCGACCAACTTAAGGTGTGCAGTTGGATTTGAAGAAAGTTTATCGATTTTCCTTACAAAATGTTCTATTACCAACTGCAAATATAATTTTGTTTTTTAAAATATACATTTATTTTTTGAAAAGACTAAGGATATACTACTTTGATTGTCCTACTTTTCGCGAGTTCGACTCGCACTTGGCCGGTTTTTTTATTGTTCAAATTTGGTCGATATATAATCAATCATCATATCAGCTGTAGGACGTGCACTGCTGGAACAAAGTATATATATTAGTACTAACATACAGTATGGACACTCCTTGCCGCTCTCTAGATTGCGACCGCACCCCCTCGTCACCCAGATTGATACAGATTGGTTACAGTTTGGTTGTCGAGTGTATAGGATTTGGCCGCCATAGTTACTCACAATTTATGGCTACTTTCTGTATTAGTTTGGTCGTTTTTTTTTCTTTATTTAAGGAGCTTTATTAAAAAATAACAACGCTCCGTAGGGATACGATATTAAATTATCTTACTCTAAAATAAAATATAATCATCTTGTTTAAACTCTTTGCTAAATCAGAAACAGGAAAAGCGAAAACATTGTAGCATCCACCAATATTCCAAAAATTAATGTCAATTATTTGTTGTCTCTGGGATTCGTTCCGGACACATTCCATCAAAGCATGGTACACGTCTTCTATCACTCCACATTCATCACACAGTCTCATCGCTGTTACAATTTCAGATTGAACCACGGACAGTTCATAGGTTCTTGCTGAATTGTCTTAATATCTTGATCTTTCATCAAATAATTGAAAACGCTAAACACGTTAAAAAACCGACTTCCATCGCAACAAATTAGTACATTTTTGCATTATTATTTTTGGTTTTTGTTAATTTTCTACTAAAGTACTACACTGATTTTGATAAAATTTATATGGGACCACACAGGAAGCACTAGCTTTCAAATAAAAAAAGAATCATAAAAATCGGTTCACCCAGTCAAAAGTTCTGAGGTAACAAACATAAAAAAAAACATACAGACGAATTGAGAACCTCCTTCTTTTTGGAAGTCGCTTGAAAACTCCCTCCACATATTAAAACACATTTTTTTAACAATATAGATACAATCAGTAAAGTAAGGTGTTACCGAAAATGCAATTCCATCACATATCGCTTCTTTAGCCAGCCTATCTACTCTTTCATTACTTTGGATTCCAATATGAGATGGGATCCATTGAAGTACAACATTTTCGGATTGTCCCTTTAATTTTAGTAGGGTATTTATTATAGTGTAGGCTATCGGTACTCAGTTTGGTCGTTGCTATGTAATTCTGACGGTTTTTTTATTCAGTTCGGTATCCTTAGCGCGAGTACATTATTGGTTTTCATTAATGATTATTTTAAATAATACAACCACACGCAGTTTCATGCTTGTGTGTATAACCATGAACTATTAAACTAAAAAACACGTTTATTGTATGGAGATCCCCTTTTTTTTTCTTCGCGCAAATGAAAACATTTTTTAATAGCGGCTTTTTCCCTGTTGTGCGGTGCGCGAACCGCAAGCAGCTCGCGGGGGTTTTTGTTATGTACAAACCTTGTCCTGACAGTAATTACGAACAAAAAAAACTATTAGGTATTAAAATCGGTCGAGCCGTTCTCGAGTGATGTTCCGTCATACGTGAGGCAATTGATATACATTTCCAAGTCTTCACGAAGAATTTTCATAATCTTCACGAAAAGTTTTAAATCTAAACAAAGTGAACTTATCTTTTTGGTAAATAAATAACGGTACTTCTCGCTATATTAGCGCCATCTGCCATCAACACGCTGTATTAAGTGAAAGCCGGGAAACTTAAGCTTTCCTCCGCTACCTTACTTGTCCTTGGCTACTGTGTGTTTCGCTGTTTTACAATAGATTCGCTAGATGGCGTCAGATGCTACGTGGGCTGCTACGCTTTGCTACGCATCGTAGCCGTAGCATTGTCGTAGAGTACAAAGGTACGCGTAAATTAATTTAACATCAATAATACCTAATTAATTAATGAAAAAACTTTATACATTTTTTTGAAACTATAGTTAACATTTAAGTATGTAGGTATTTAAAACTCTGGAGAGATAATATAACTGAGAGGTCACTCTCAATCAAAGTGCTCATCGAACCAAATAAAAAAAAGAGATATTTTTCATAAAAAAAAATTACAAAAAGAATTGTAATAATTTTGATGAACGGACTAAAGATTTAGCCTCCAGAACCAAGCGTGACGGAGGGACGGACGCACGGAATTGAGATGTTCGGTTTTTCGGTATGTGTTAATGATACACATTTTAAAAAAAATTGGAAAAACCGTTTATTTTTGCGATAACAATGCTTCCCCTACCCTATGTACGCACGTACCGGTCGAGAAAGTAAAAGCGATCTAATTTTATTAACCACCGTTTGGCTTTATATATATAATACCTACTATCTTTTTCCCGCGGCTTCGCCCGCGTGGATATCATTTTTATGACTGCCTTTGAGGGTGAGTGGTGCGCGTGCTGCAAGCGGCTCGCAAGTGTGGAAATAAGTTTTCTCAGATCCCCATCCCAGATCAAGCTATTATGATTCACAATCTATGACACTCCTCAACCATATATGCAAAAAATTACAACAATCCATTGTTCCGTTTTAAAAAAAAATAACCAAAGAAGAGTATTTTTTTCAGTTCCCCTGAGTTCCTGAGAACTGCATCGGACTATCATATTTTCACGGGATAAAAAGTAGCCTATGTCCTTCCCCGTGACACAGGCTACCTACATGCCAATTTTCATCAATATTGGTTAAGGAGTTGAAGCTTAAAAACGTAACAAAGAAACAAACAAACCAACACTTTTTACATTTATAATATTATTTGTAAGGATTAGTAGCGAAGGAATACACCGCACTTGAAATTTGATGCCAAACTGTGAATAAAAAAAATAAAAAAATAAAAAATCAGCTGTATCAATCGAGATTTATTGAGGTAATTATATAATACTAGTTATTTCCCGCGGTTTCACCCGCGTGGACAACGTTTCTATGACTTTTCGAGGGTGCGCAGTGCGCGAGCCGCGAGCGGCTCGCGAGCGTGGTAAAAAGTAGCCTATGTCTGAATCCAGGTCCTAATCTGTCTACCTACCAAATTTCAGCCAAATCCGTTCAGTAGTTTTTGCGGGAAAGCGTAACAGACAGACAGAGTTACTTTCACATTTATAATATTAGTAGGGATTAGTAGGGATTTAATAAAACTAACTTAAATTAACCTGTAGAGTAATTTATAACCTTATATTCTACTTAAAATAAATTATTTTGAGTTTTTACTGGTTTTCCCCCTTTTTTTATTTTAAGCAATATTATATAAATAAAATTGTAACAGTTTTATTTTTATTTGGTACATCATTAGAATTTCTATATATTATTCCATACCTATACCAGCTTTCATCACCTTACATAAAAAAATATGAAGTTACAGATTTATGATCCAAAACTGACCTTCATTTTCCACAGTACGTCGTGATCGTGGACCTGCATATCTGAGGTATCCAGGTGTGCATGAACAAGAAAGCATATTTTTAAGGAGTTCTCTTCTCATAATACTGAACTAATATTTGTTTTACATTTTTACCGAAATCTCTAAAAAAATAACTTCCCATACAACATTAAAAAGTCAGATTATCGATTTGTATGGAAAGAACATTTTTTTTTGGCAATTCAGCAAAGGGAAGAAACAAATGTTTAGCATCAGGACTTTTTGGAGTTTTCTCCTTAGGAACGATGTAGATGGGGAGTAAAATCGAGTGTTAGCTTGTTTACTCACGTTTTATGTCAGTATTTTAAATCAGGAAGGCTAAGGCTTTATGGCCATACAGCCCAAACCGTGACCCCACAGGCCGAGCTCCGCGTAAGGCGAAGCCCGGACCCTCCTCCGTGTAAGTTCAGGGACGTCAAGCTAGACGTTGCACGATGGATAAACTAAACTAGTCGTTCGTCGGAGCTTACACGCAAACACTTTTTATATACAACTAGCTGTCCCGGCGAACTTCGTTCCACCTTACACTACACTACCCTACACTACCCCACACTACCCTACACTACCCCACCGTACCCTACACTGCCCTACCCTACACTACACTGCTCTACCCTACACTACACTACCCTACCTTACATACACTACACTACCCTACACTACACTACCCTACACTACCCTACCATACCCTACCCTACACTACACTACCCTTCCCTACCCTAAAATCAATTTGACACTTTACAAAACTTGCATCCGCCCCATTCTCACCTACGCCGGTGTAGCTTTCGCTCACACCAGTCCCCGTCTCATTCACTTCAGGTCATTCAAAATCGCTTCATGCGTAGAGCCACGGGCTGCCCGTGGTTTCTACGGAATGAAAATCTCCATTGCGATTTAGAGCTCCTCACCATTTATTTATTTATTTATTTATTTATTTATTTACACAGATGTATGTATACAGAATTACAGAAAACTCCAAGATACTGTATAATAAAAGTAGGGTTAGGTTTAGACAACATAAGAGTAGCATAAAAATAGATTAAGATGAAATATATAAACTCACTAACACTTTTACATAGATTAAAAACCATAAAAAAATACCTACAAAAATCAATAAAATAAATAAATGAGCAGCTACATAGGACATGTCGACGGTCTATCGCCGATACTCTCACAAAACCTCATGCACACATCATTCACTCTTGTCCATCCATCACCAAATACATCAAAATCTGGCATCGTTGTAGTAATTTTATTTAGTAACGATAGGGCTCGTACTAGAGGTGAGTTACTCCTCGCGACGGTTCGTGACTCCGGGACCGCCAGTAGGTTTCGCGGGCGACGCGGGGGTTCTTCGTATCGACGGACTGTGGGGACTGAAAGCCTCACCACCTGGGCTACCAGCGCCGGGCAATCGGATTCTCCGCGAAGGATGCGGCAGACTGCAGTGAGAAGCATATGATCGCGCCTGACTTCTAACGAATTAAACCCTAATGTACCGAGTAAAAACTTTGTGGGATATAGAAAGGGGTAGTATCCGAACATCTTTTTGTACAAGAATCTTAGAAAAGATTTTTGAATTTTTTCTAAAAGCAATATATACTTGTCTTCGAAGGGACTCCATACTATAGATGCTGTTTCTATTTTACTCCTTACAAAGGCTGTATATATTAATTTTATGGCAAGAGGATCTTTGAAATCTCGAGCAGAGCGATTAACAAATCCTAATTTTCTATAGCAATCTTTGGCGAGAGTGTTTATATGGTCATGGAAAGTGAGTTTAGGATTAAATATGACTCCTAAGTCTTTGACGCTATTAACTCTAGGTAGCGGCTCTAATCCCAATCGATAGTCCGCAATAAAAGGGTCACATGCGCGTGTAAACGTCATAACACAGCATTTGTCCGTGTTAAAGAACAGTTTCATTTTCAGGCTCCATTTTAAAATCGCTTCAATATCAGATTGTAATGAGGCAGAATCACTCTCCTCCTGAACACCATATACCAATTTGAGATCGTCTGCAAAAAGGAGACAGCTTGCATTCCGGGGGGCTGCACTTATACTATTTACCATGACACTGAAAAGGAGGGGGCCTAATATTGAGCCTTGACTTACTCCTGAATTTGTTTGGTATAATGGCGATACGTAACACCCATGTTTAACAAACTGGAAACGGTTTTTTAAGTAGCTACCAAATAACTTTAGCAGCAAAGGGGAAAAGCCTGTGTTACTAAGCTCACATAGTAGTACTTCGTTATCTACTCGGTCGAAAGCTTTTTTGTAGTCAAAGTAGACCACATCAACTTGTATACCCTGATCTAGATGCTCTGTTATGATGTCTACTAGGGACAGTAAGTTAGTAGTTACGGATCTTTTTTGTCTAAACCCATGTTGTGAGTCAGACAAATAAGGTTTGATCTGAAGTGATATATGCTTATGTAAAATCGATTCAAACAATTTAGCAAGCGTTGACAATATTGCGATTGGTCGATAATTTTCTACATTCGACTTGTCCTGAGATTTAGGGATAGGCGTAACTCTGGAAATTTTCCACCTTAAAGGATATTTACCTGATTTTATTGCTAAGTTAAAAATGTGTAAGATTGGAGTTATTAGGAAGTCACAACAACCTTTAATAATAAAAGAAGGAACATTGTCCGGTCCTATAGAACAGTTTCCTTTTAGTCGTTTTATTCCTATCTTTACATCCTCCACAGAGATATTGGAGATATGAATGTGATTCGCCGTTGACGATGAGCTACTGGAAGCAGCGTTGTAGTCTAGAGCGGGCTCGTCAGGTAGAAAAACACTGGAGAAATAATCAGCAAACGCACATGCAGCATCGACACCTTTATGCTCATTACCTTTGTAGTTAACCGTTGGCTCGAACCCACTACGAGTTTTCAGACTTTGAATGTGTTGCCAGAAACTCTTTGGATCAGATTTTATTCCATAGCTCAATACCTGAAGCAGGCATCCATCCGAGGCGGACCACACACTTCAAGTTTGCCGAGCACCACCCCAACCCGCTACTCGTAAACGCCGCCGTTTACGAGCTACCCGCGAACCCCCTTCGCGTAACCCGACGCCCCAGACATGTACTCACTGACCCCGACGACCCGACCACGCTAGCCGTAGCTGCCCTGACCGCACCCCCTAACCCACAGAGAAACATTGCACCGTCATTCTGCCCTCGCCGGCGAGGGCGGCGTTCCCCCGCTTCTGGCGCTTACCAGCGCTACCGGCATATACCAGGCCGCTTCTCTCCGATCCTCCCCCGTCCAAGCAACGACCTAAGCCAAGGTCCGTGCCCACCTGGGCGCCCTTAGGCAGTTGCATCTTTTTGATTTGCACTAGGTTGAGTGCCTTCCGTACTCGCCTCCCCTGCCCGGTGAAGTTGTAAAGGCCCCAACGGCCAACCACGAGCTTGTCCTTTCGAAAAAAAAAACGGTAGATTTAATCGCAGTGCGTTCTCGGGTCGTTGTGTGCTTCAGAGGTGTATCGCGGCTATGGAGGAGCACGCAGGATGGTCTCCGTGGAGCCTGCGAAGCGGTCGTAATTCGGTCAACGTGCAAGCCTCCATCGTCAGGAAGCCAACGTCGCCATACACGTCGCGACCCGGCCTACTTCGGACGATCAAGACCGTCGTGTCGTGAGCTTCGATGGTACTCGGCGGGGGACCCGGCGATGAATCTGCGTGTGGAGGCGTCGCCGGCCGTGGAATCGTGCCGCCCCCGGGCCACATTGAGGAAGCGGACGTAACTCGACATTGCGCGCGCCATTCATCGTCGGGGAGCCATTGCCGGTCTGCGGCACTTACTAGTTTCGGGCCGCCTTTATCAAGGTAGCCTTCTACGGTCACTACTGTCTCCACTCACCACTCAGTTTTTATGCCAACTTCGTATGGCACAATCCCTGGGAGGAGCCCCTGCATCGGGCGAGCTGGCTATCTCCACGGCGCGTTTGGTGCAACCCCTCTCTTCTTACGCACTACACCCTTGCCTAGGGGTGTGGGTCGCTCTGATGAAGAATTTACAGGTCTTGATTGACCTAAATCCATGGGGGAGTTTTAGTGGGTAGGTCCGCCTTCAGCTGTGAGTCCCACATAACCAGAACAGCCGGACTGTATGCATGATGCATCACCCTTCCTTCCAAATAAGAAACAAAAAAAAGCGGTAGATTCATTCAGTTCAACTTGAATGAAGCAGATGTAACTAAGAGAAGAGGCAAAATTCCGAAGGAGCTACTGTAGGCGAGAAGAGCCTAGCAGAACCCTACGCAAGAGACAGCGCCGTAATTGACCCTTGCAAGGACCATCCTTGAGTGACAGCGTCGTAAAAGAACCACTCTCAAAGGACGACCGGAAGCAGTACATCGCAAACTACGTTGCTCCTTGCAATTCATAGTGTTCCTTTCCCTCGCAAGTCAGTCGCAACCATACGATGGACCGTCTTCCCTATAAAAACAGTCCACTGCTTTACGGGCTTTTTATGTGCATCAAACGAAGTGGGCCCACACTAATACTCAAGTAAAACAACAAATGATAAAAATTGGCCAAGTGTGAGTCGTACTCGCGCTAAAGTTTTTTTTTTTATTAAAAATTTGAGTGCGTTTGGCGATGCGTGCGTTTTTTATTAAAAATTTGAGTCTGAACTGAATGACAAAAAAAATGCTCGCGTTTATGTCTTTTGTTTGTAATGTGAATAGATGTTATTGTCATTATACTGTGTAGTTGTGTTGAGAGATATTGTGGTACGGAACCCTCGGAGTGCTAGTCCAACTCGCACTTGGCCGCTTTTTTATTTATAGTTTTAAGGAATTCATACTTGTTGATAATTATTTAAAGAAGATAGAACTTACTGTCAGAAGTGTAGATTCTTTGTATAGAACAGGAAACAGGAGGTGAAGTGCGGTGAGTGCGGAGCCCGGGCCACAGATAAGATAGTAAGGTAATCTGGCGCGCGCGGCAATACGGTTGCCACTCTACACTATCGGTGTGCACACACATAAACAAAAATTAAAAACTCACACTCACGCCTCTGCACACGAGTAGAAAAATGATACCTATTCATGTTAAAAAAAAACATCAAAAAAAGCGAAGCAAAATATAAAAACGGAACCGTTATAAGATTACTTGCATGTCTGTATGTCCGTCTGTCACTGCTAATTTGCTCCGAAACTACTGAACCGATTGAGTTAAAGTTTGGCACACATAATGTAAATCGGTGACCCAAAGACGGACGTGTAAGGTAAATAAATTAATTTTGAACATCGGGGCTACTTTTGTGAGGTCATATCAGCCGAAGGACGTCCACTGCTGGACATAGGCGTCCCCCAAGGATTTCCACTTTTGAGGGGTAAATTAGAAAAATTAAAATTATATTGTGTGATATATCAAAGGAACGGACTTGTGGTGAGAATCTCAAATTCATTTTTTTATAATTTTAGGATAAATATTTTTGAACTTATTTAAGAAAATAAAAGAAAATTGACCATTCCCTCTTATATCCGAAACGAGTGGGCCTAAATTTTATAAAAAATACAGAAAATAGTTATTTACCTATAGAGTACAGGAAAACTTTTAGAAGTCCATGGTGTTTAAAGTAACGTAGGAAATGTCTCAATGAACGCACGGAATCCTCTTCACGGGAGTGCGACTCCCACTTTTCCGGTTTTTTCATTTAGTTCAGACTCCTTAGCAAGAGTCAAAATCACACTTGGCCAGTTCTTATTATTTGTTTTTTTTTTACTTTAAGATAAGTAGTATAATCACACTTCAAATTTTTGTATGTATTACCGTTTTTAAGATATAATGAAAACAAAATAAAAGAATTAAATTTGAAAATATCTTTCTTCATTGTTTACCATTTGTTAAGAAAATCCTGAAAACAAAAAATATTCTGTGAAAGTTTCAGCGGCTTGCGTATTACGGTTTAAAAGATAAGCCCTTTAAAAGCCAGCCAGACAGACGGCTAGCGTAAGCTTAGTATCTCTTAAACCATTCAAATCAATTTATTTTTAAAAAAGACAATTAAAAGTTAAATGTTTTTAATTTAAAATATGGTAAGTTTACATAGGGTCATTTAAATAAAGGTATCCGCAGGAGGCTCGAGTTTCCATACAAACGTAATTCCGCTTTGATACAAAAACTACATGCCGGATTGAATCCAAACTTTGTAAATATATTGAGGAGACACATATCAATGTTTGTAATTAGTTTTAGATGTACTAATATAAAACGGAAAAAAATAAAAACAGTTTCAAACTTTTAGTACAAAACAAATTTAAGCCTTTGTTAAGTTATGTTTAAATTTACTACTATGAAAACTAATTAAAAACATCGATATGTGTCTATATGATATATTTGCAAAGTTTAGATGCAATCCGTCATGTAGTTTTTGTATGAAAGCGGAACTACGTTTGTATGGAAACTCGAGCCTCCTGGAGACCCTTAAGTAATACTGAAATACTTTTTTCAATTTTTTTTTATTCTTAATTGGTAAGCCCTTGGCATCATTTCACCTGATGGTAAGTGACGATGATGCCGAAGATGAAAGCGGGCTTACCAAGATTCCCCAATGCAATGGAGAACTGGCTATCTTATCTTCAAGCCGGAACACATCAATGTAGTTAACACTGATGTTTGGCGGCAAGACTTAGATAAGATGGTGGTAGCTAGCCAGGCGGGCTTAGAAAATACCCTACCACCAACCAAACCGAGTCTCACAAGTTGACCTCACCGGGAATCGAACCCAAGACCTCCTGGTGTGAAGCGAATGGACTAACCATTACGCCACGGAGGCGGTTAAAACATATTATGTTTTTGTTACATTGCTTTTCTTATTATTGCTATATAATTAGATTCTAGTAGAAATGACATTTACAGTTAGGTCAATAAACTGCATGTGAAAAACTCATATATTGAACAGAAGACTTTTTTGGGACATATTTTTTTATTGGGCTACAAAGCTTGAATAGGGGATCGGACTGCTAGTCATTTGAGTTACATTTTATGATCTATCATAAACGACAATTTTGTTCTAAAAATGTTTGAAATACCCACAAGTGACGTCATAGATTTTTAGCGTCATTGACGAACTTATTTTGAGAATTTAATCAATAAAATGTTGAAGACGTGATGGAAAAACAAAACAAGTAAGGTTTTTTGAAACTTCAAGAGGAGAGCAATTTAGGAAATCATATTTCAGAATTTATTTTTGATGCAGTCCGATCCCCTATTGCTCGAAGCACTTTTTTTCAATGGGGAGTTTAGTGTAAATTTTAAGTGCTCCTTTCTTATATCTTCTAAAGTTTTGTCGGATTTTACCAAATGAGTTGGGGATATGCACAGTCGTTTGCAATGCTTCATGACAAAGTTAAGGTATTGACCGAGAGTGCTGAACTCACTTAAATGTTATGAAGCATACTTAGCGACTACTTGAATATATAGGCTCGAGAACATTGGCATGTACTTTGTACGTTATTAATAATTATTTTGCTGGATTGTCATAATATGGTTTCCCTGGAATAGTGCGTATGACACGATGATGCAACCAAAACGGTCTCAATCGGTCAGCGGCGTCTCCGAACAGATCTATTTCGCAAATGAATAAGGAGCAGATGTAGCCGTAATAATATTTAAACGGGTTTCGCTTGCTAGGCTTGGCCCGAGGCGTGTGAGGGCAAAGCAAGCGACGACAGACGAGCACAGAGAGCGTCTGTTGTGGTGACCTTGTCAGGCAAGAGTCAGTCAGAACACCGAGATGGACCTCTGCGGAACCTGGACCTCTGCGGCACCTGGACCCCGCTTCAGCAGTGCCGAGCTAAGTGCATTATAGTATACTAGCGGGTGCCCGCAGCTTTGCCCGCGCAGATCTCGTTTCTTGCCGTTCCCGTGGGAATTTCCCAAAACCCTTTCTTAGCAGATGCCTACGTCCTAATTGTTATCTGTATTCCAAATTTCAGCGAAATCCGTTCAGTGGTTTCGGCTGTGCGTTGATATAGCAGTCAGTCACCTTTTTCTTTTATATATACAGAAGATTTCAACACGAAAACACTAAAGGCGTCGGTGGCATAACGACTAGGGCCGCTACCTCCTATCTGAAAAGCCGTGGTTCGAACCCTGCCAATTTGTATTCGAGTTTCGACTTCATATGTACGTTTATCCGATGATATCACGGTGAACGTAAAACATCATGAGGAAACCTGCACACGAAGAAATTCGGAACTTGTATGTGAAGTCGATCAACTAGCAGTACTGGGCCCCGCGTGGTCGACTTAAGGCCCGATCGCCCTAATTAAGGATAGTTTGCGTGTACCATCCTCGACTGCATCATCACTTACCATCAGGTGAGTTGCAGTCAAACGCACTCAAATTTTTAATAAAAAAAAGGCTCGAGCCCCTTGGTGGGGACCTATATGAGCTGATATGATGATGTCAACACTAAACTTTATTCTAATCACAGTCATCATCATCATCCATTTAGCCAAAAGACGTTCACTGCTGCGCAAAGGCCTACCCAAGGATTTCCAAAGACGACCAATCCTGCGCTGCCCGCATTCAGTAAAATATTAAATAATCGGTACGTAACACGAGTGAGTTTTTACTTAAGCTTAGTTCTGTCGGGGGCAGCTACAATAAGGCAGCGTCATCTGTAAATAACACGTATTTAGCTTAACTCGTTGCGAGAGAGAGAGAGAGAGAGAGGTTATGTACCATTTAGAAAAACAGAGTATTCCATATTAGTGCACCCAGGGAAATAGCGCAGCGTTGTCACCGATACGTTCAAGGTCGGACGGGGATTCGTGCACTGATTTTCGATTGTGTGGAATGCCGTGATACACTGTAAAAGGAAGCCTCTCCCCTCTTTTCGTGCTGATGGTGGCGCATCGGGAGCCGGGTCGTTCCTTTCCCTCTAATATGGTTGAGAGGAGCGATGGCTCACTCTCGCGTTATACTCGTGACCGGGTGTTGTCCGTGTGAACTGGCCTACACTTGTCAAAGGCGTTCACGACATTCAATGATTTTAATGTATAACTTCTCGTGTCATGTTGTTTTCATGTTCTAATGACATTATTTGCTTTTTTAAATCACGGATTGGATTTTGACTTTATTAACAAATTATTGTTTATTTCATGATTATGTAATCACTGTTATGTGACTATCAGAAAGAGTGTAATTTGCACTTATTTTAAATAAATATCTTGAATCTTGAATCTACATTCCTAGTTTCTGTAGCAGCAGGAAGTGGCTAACCAGCTCAAAGTTGCGTAACAGGTCGTTGAATATGGCAGCAACCTGAAGGCCAACACTCTCGACACTAAGTCACGCGCTGTATCTTCTGTCGACTTGTTCGCTGGTACGCATCATCATATAAGCCGACGGACGTCCAGTGCTGGACATAGGCTTCCCCCAACGATTTCCATGACGACCGGTTCTGCGCTGCCCGCATCCAGCGGCTTCCCGCGACCTTCACCAGGTCATCGGTCCACCGAATGGGAGGCTTACCTACGCTATGTTTTCCAGTGCACGGTCGCCACTCGAGAACTTTTCTGCCCCATCTGTTCTATGAGTTATGTGCCCCGCCCACTGCTTTTTAAGTTTAGCAATTCTGAGAGCTATGTCGGTTACTTTGGTTCGCCTACGGATCTCCTCGTTTCTGATTCGATCACGCAGAGAAACTCCGAGCATAGCATATTTTGTTGGTACGCTTACTCGTATTGGTAAGTTATTAAGAAGTTTGGTTTTAGTAAAAATCTGTCTTTATTTGATCACACGCTCCAGCACTTTGGACATTATGGGTATGAGACATACGAAAACTTCATAACGAGTTCATCTCGCTCTTTTCCTTTATAAATTGCCTATTTTTCAATATGTGGCTATACACTTTTTAGTATGTTTATTAAGCTATATCTTCGTAGATTGTGGACCAATTTCTAATTTTTTTTTAAAATTAGATAGGGTATGTTGCCAGGTTGTTATCATATAAATTTTATCAAAATCGGTGTAGTACTTTTTGGTTAATTAATGAAAATTAAAAGATCAATTCAACATTGTACTGAGATGTTTATTTATTTTTATTTTATTAATTTAGGAAACAGTCTTATATATAGGATAACATATAAATTTTAAATTAAAAACGACCTGGAGTTCCACTCAATAAAAGTAAAACATGAAATATACGAGCCCTGAGACAATATTAATTTTACTAACATTTTTATTTTAACAGTTTATTTTATTTTTAAAGGCACCCAAAGTAGTATTAAAAATGTCTACATCAGAGAAGTCATTATTGAAACTGCGTATCGATCGTCTGAAGAAACTATATTTGGCAGAATTTGTCGAAAAAGAAGAAATTGAAAAGGTTGTTTTTGTGCGAGAGGATATGCGGGGTGGTATCCTAAAGTTTATTTCAGCTAATAGTGCGGGAGAGTCAATAATGTTATTTATTATTTTGAATAAGCACACTTGGTCGCGATAAACCCTCCTAGACTTTAGAGAGGCGATGTTATATCTTTTGGCAGCTGTTTTATGTTGCAATAGAAGTCGTTTATTAACGTGCTTAGCGATTCCAATTATCTTATAAGACACACAGGAGGTAACATTGTTATAAACAGTTCGATTGTTATGATAATATTTTTTTTGTAATTTTAAATAAACTAGTGAATTTTAGTTCAGTCTGTAATAGAAATTGAACCAAAACGATTTTGCAATAAATTTACCTCAAATTTATAAACTAGGAAGAGATTTTCCGTAAAATCTTGAAAAAAAAATTAGTTTGCAATCGGGATCTTTCATCTCGACAAAACAATTAGAATTTTTTTATAAATAATTACAAAAATAAATTATGAAACTCACTATTAACTTCTTACCTTTGATCTTTCATAAAGAAAATAATTTTAAAACCCCTGTCCGCCGCCATTTTGCTACCAATTTGGAAATTTCCAGAAATTTTCAGTTCCCTCGAGGTTGCCTTGCCCTATTATTGTTATTAAATGGAATAATAGCTGTTACTCTGCGAACGTGTAGCCTCCAGGCTATGCGGGGTCGCGTTGTTCTACGTCACGGGAAATGACGGAAGGACCTTCAAGTTTAAAGTTTAACCGCCTCGCATCTGTATGACTACAACTCACCTGATGGTAACTGATGATGCAGTCGAGGATGGTACACGCAAGCTTAAAAAAATGCCTATTCACTCTTGCTTGAAGATCCCCAAATTATAGGAATCGGGAAACACTGACGCAGGCAAGGAGTATACTTTTTACCTCCTGTTCGAATTCTACCACGTACCAATGTATTTTCGAATCTCGATTTCCTAAGTACGTTTATCTGACGCGTTTTCGGTGAAGGAAAACATCGTAAGGAAATCTGCACATGCCTGCGAAGAAACTCGGAGGTTGTGTGTGAAGTGGACCTACGAAGAGCCCTTCGGTGGGGACGTATATGAGCTGATATGGTGATAATGATACTTTCTTTACAGTGGAAGGTTTCTGGATTCAATTACCGAAAGGCTACAAGATAATGATGTGGAAAAGTGTAAAATTTAAATGTTCAGTATTGATGTGTTCCGACATGAAGATAAGATCGCCGATTTCGCGTTGCGTTGGAGGTTCTTGGCGTTTCTTGGTAAGCCCGCATCCGTTTTTGACATCATCACTTACCATAAGGTGATAGACACCATGGGCATACCCTGAACACTTTATACAACGGGCCAGGAATGACATTTCAAAAAAGGAATGACGGAACAAATAAAATAGCGACGAAATTCTATATGTTCGACAACCAAACTGTAACCAATCTGTATCAATCTGGGTAAAGAGGGGGTGAGTTCGCAATCTAGAGAGCGGCAGGGACTGTCCATACTGTATGTTAGTAATAATATATATACTTTGGCATGGGCTTGCTAATCACGAGTAAAAGTTTCTTAATTCCTTTCATTAATTGTTTACGGTCGTGATGGTCCCTTCCGTTTCATCTAGTCGTCACATGCGTTTTTTCAAGCGATCTCCAAAAAGGAGGAGGTTCTCAATTCGTCTATTTTTTTTAAATGTTTGTTACCTCATAACTTTGGGCTGGGTGAACCGATTTTTATGATTCCTTTTTTATTAGAAAGCTAGTGCTTCCCGTGTGGTCCCATTTAAATTTTATCAAAATCGGTGCAGTATTTTTTTAGAAAATTAACAAAAACCAAAAATAATGATGCAAAAATGTACTAAGTTGTTCCGATGGAAGTCGGTTTTTTAACGTGTTTAGCGTTTTCAATTATTGTACTTACGCCTACTCATCCGAGTTTATATAAAAAAGAAAAACCGGCCAAGTGCGAGTCGGCCTCGTGCACCGAGGATCTCACAATATATTCTTGTTGTGTATTTATAAAAAAATAAGTCAATTGAAGGACAAACTCAATTTTGTAGTCGGCAAAAATAAATTTCTATACATCGATATACGTCACGGTCAATTTTACAATTACAAATGTGAGTTTGTGAAAGCAAAAACTATTTTTTCATGTGTTATAACTACAAGTTAACGATTCCTGTTGTCGCTATAACAACAAATACTAAAAATTATATAAATTGAAAAAATAAGGGGTGGGGGGACCCATACAAAAAACGTGTTGTTTTAAACACGGAGAAACTAACGCATTTTATATGATAGTTTTTGAAACATTAAATTAGGGGCCATCTAGTATGATGGTACGGAACTCTAAGTGTGCGGTTTTGCATCGCACTTAGCCGGTTTTTATTTAAATTGTCAAATTATGCGAATTACTTTATGATTTGACTTAAAAAGCTTGATTTTTTTTCGGCTCCAAAGAATCGTACTTCTAAGTATTTGAATGTAACTTTAACTGGTCGTGCGCACATTCACTTGCCAAAGTTTCATCGTAATCGATCTACTACTTTTAGAGTTTTGCGGATACACATATACGGAATGTGAATTTTTATGTATGACTAACATAACAATTAAAATTAAGAATTTTCGTATGTGTATTTTAATGAACAACTATTATTGATAATTAACGTTCAAGCCGTTAAATACCAGCGAAGCGCAAATCAAAGGTGAAATCTACCAATTCTAATATTTTTTTTCCCTTTTAATAATAATAATAAAAAACATTAACCGTTTTTGACGTGAAAACGTCTAATAAATAGATAGACTCCGCCTGCACGCACGAAAAAGGATGACTCATTGTCCCGTTACGTTATGACGTTCTCACGTTAAACTATCGTCCGTAAACCGACTTTACAGACAACCAATTTTTTTGACTTAAACCTAAGTGTTAGTACTTGAATCCATCAATTATAATATTGTCATGGGTATGTTCAATTATAATATTGTCATGGGAAGCGTCGGTGGCTCAACCGGTAACGACTCGGTCCATCTAACCAGAGGTACCGGGTTCAAATCTGGACGGCCAATGTACCAATGAGTTTTTCAAAAACTTACGTACATACTTACCGATTGCTTTAACGGTGAAGGAAAACATCATGAGGAAACCTGCACACGCCCGCGAAGAAACTCGAAGGTTGTGTGTGAAGTCGACCAACCCGCATTGGGCCCGCGTGGTCGACTAAGGCCTAATCGCCCTGATTAAGGGTAGGCTCGAGCCCCTCGGTGGGGACGTATATGAGCTGTAATGATGATGATGGGTATGTTAATTTTTATGGTGTGTATATTTTAAGGTGTGTTTGATAAAAAGGTTTCTGATGTGAAGAGTGTCGTGGTTACCAGGTACAACGGAGCACAAACCACTAGCACACCTCTTGCAGTCGGTACGGGCTAATTAGCGGCGCTGTAGGCCGCGGGCGCGCCGCTCACCAGTGGCTACACGGCTGCTACAAAGTGTCGTGGTTACCAAGTACAATGGAGCGCAGTCCGCCAGCTCACCTCTCGCGGTCGGTACGGGCTAATTAGCGGCGCTGTAGGCCGCGGGCGCGCCGCTCACCAGTGGCTACACGGCTGCTACAAAGTGTCGTGGTTACCAAGTACAATGGAGCGCAGCCCGCCAGCTCACCTCTCGCGGTCGGTACGGGCTAATTAGCGGCGCTGTAGGCCGCGGGCGCGCCGCTCACCAGTGGCTACACGGCTGCTACAAAGTGTCGTGGTTACCAAGTACAATGGAGCGCAGCCCGCCAGCTCACCTCTCGCGGTCGGTACGGGCTAATTAGCGGCGCTGTAGGCCGCGGGCGCGCCGCTCACCAGTGGCTACACGGCTGATACTAAGTGTCGTGGTTACCAAGTACAATGGAGCACAGCCCGCCAGCTCACCTCTCGCGGTCGGTACGGGCTAATTAGCGGCGCTGTAGGCCGCGGGCGCGCCGCTCACCAGTGGCTACACGGCTGATACTAAGTGTCGTGGTTACCAAGTACAATGGAGCACAGCCCGCCAGCTCACCTCTCGCGGTCGGTACGGGCTAATTAGCGGCGCTGTAGGCCGCGGGCGCGCCGCTCACCAGTGGCTACACGGCTGCTACTAAGTGTCGTGGTTACCAAGTACAATGGAGCACAGCCCGCCAGCTCACCTCTCGCGGTCGGTACGGGCTAATTAGCGGCGCTGTAGGCCGCGGGCGCGCCGCTCACCAGTGGCTACACGGCTGCTACTAAGTGTCGTGGTTACCAAGTACAATGGAGCACAGCCCGCCAGCTCACCTCTCGCGGTCGGTACGGGCTAATTAGCGGCGCTGTAGGCCGCGGGCGCGCCGCTCACCAGTGGCTACAAGGCTGCTACTAAGTGTCGTGGTTACCAAGTACAATGGAGCACAGCCCGCCAGCTCACCTCTCGCGGTCGGTACGGGCTAATTAGCGGCGCTGTAGGCCGCGGGCGCGCCGCTCACCAGTGGCTACACGGCTGCTACAAAGCACCACCCCCCCTCCCCCTCCAACCCCTGTAATGCTGTTACTATGGTTTATAAATTATTATGTTGCTTAGCGGTCGCCTGATATTTCGTCGGAATTACTTTTTCTTCGCGCGAAATTACCAAGACGAAAATCGGTAGGTAGATCTCACTGAAAGGTCTCCAGTGCGCCCAGATGCCCGTTCCGTGGGTATGCCTACGTTTCGCCCCCCTCTCCTCGTGCGTCCTGATGCCCGTACCGTGGGTATACCTACGTTTCTCCCCCCCGAGCGCCCGTACCCTGGGTATACCTACGTTTACCCTGGTTATACCTACGTTTGCCCTGGTTATATCTACGTTTCCCCTGGGTATACCTACATTTAACCTGGGTATACCTACGTTTACCCTGGGTATACCTACGTTTACCCTGGGTATACCTACGTTAACCCTGGGTATACCTACGTTTCCGTCCTTCTGTAACAAGTTTCCAACCAATTTAAAAAACAGGAGGAGGTTCTGAATTCGGTTGTATTTTCAACCGACTTCAAAAAGGAGGAGGTTCTCAATTCGACTGTATGTTTTTTTTTGTATGTTTGTTACGCGATATCTCCGCCGATTGTGAACAGATTTTCAAAATTATTTTTTTATTCCAACGAGTATACTCCCGAAGGGGTCCCATTGTCACCAAGTCGGGATCTGATAATGGGATCCCAGTGAAATCGTTAACAACCCTCAAATTTTATATGTACATATTACGTGTTGCATGTATTTCCTATTCAAGTTTGTATAACTATTCAAGTTTTGGCGTCTGTTAGTCATCATCTCATGTTGATGAGCTGATGAAGGAAGGTACATTTTCTTAACGGTTAGGAGTTGGAGGATAATTCTTCAAATATTTTGCGTAGATACGTAGGTAAGTATAGACCGATAGTTGTATTCTTTCAGGTTATTCAGATGAGCTGATGATGGAAGATTTAACTCCTTAACTTTCATGCTGTTGAGATGATGATAGAAGCTACAGGAATCTGTATCTATTAATGAAACACATGCTTTATGATTTGATGGTTCCTATTGGCGAGTGGGTGATTGGGTACAACGTTGTTAGATAGATATCATTATCACTAAAAATAAATAAAATAAAAATAAAAGTTTAAAAACTTAAAAACCGACTTCAAAATGAAATTCACTCAAAAGTATGAAATAATATTATTATACTTAGATACACGACATTAACCAAAAATAACGAAATAAAAGGTGGGTACGAATTAAATAAGGGGCCTAAATTTATTTTTGAGGTCGGTGTCAGCAATGCCATCGAATTTAAAACATTTGATACGTAAGTAGCTGTGTGCTGGAACCGACCTCAAAAATAAATTTAGGCCCCTTATTTAATTCGTACCCACCTTTGATTTCGTTATTGTTGGTTAATGTCGTGTATCTAAGTATAATAATATTATTTCATACTTTTGAGTGAATTTCATTTTGAAGTCGGTTTTTTAAGTTTTTCAAACTTTTATTTTATTGAAGTGGAAACTTCTTTTGGCGCGTAGGGCATTTTTTGAGATTGGAAAAAAGAAATGAATTCGTGACACTGTTACCGACACAGTCATCTTACCAGGAACACTCGCAGAGTCAAAACTTTGTCAACCTAGTCGTTCGCCAGGAACACTCGGAGTGTCGAAACTTATAAAACTGTAAAAAGTTTTCACTTCTGCCGGCACTCCCGGATTGGTTTAGTGGTTAGGTTTTTTTTCAATGTTTGTTACCTTAGAACTCCGTCATTCATAAATGGATTTGAAAAATTATTTTTTCATATGGAACGATATACTCTTAGTTTGATCCCATAGATTTTTTTTTAAATCGGTTCAGTATGTAATTAAAAACAAAAAAAAGTACCAAAATTTAAGGTTGTTGTGATTGGAGTCAATTTTTGACGTGTTTTTATTATGCCTATTTATCGGGTCAATGAACCCACGGGCATTTAACTTTTTGTACTACAGATTTATAATATAACTAGCTGTCCGCCAGCGGCTACATCTGCGTTGTTTTCGATTTTACCGTGGGAATAAGATTTTTCCCCGAGGTAAAAGGTAGTCGATGTCCTATTCCAGGACCTAACCTATATGTGTGCCAAGTTTCATCCCGATCCGTCCAGTGGTTGAAGCGTGAAAGAGTAACAAACATCCATACATACAAACTTTCACATTAATGATATTAGTAGGACGATTGGTATGACACGTGATTTCTTCGGCGATTGAAGACTTTGGTAAAAATTTTCTAAATCGATAGGTAATGCCTCGAGGGTGGTCCCATATAAATTGTATCAAAATCGGTTAAGTACTTTAAAAAAAAATAAAGGTTATTGTAACTGAAACTGTTTAGATAGATAGATTGTTAAAAAACGTTTATTCTCAGAAATATTTGGAGGTTTAACCAATTTATACTGTGATAAGTAAAATTAAAACAATAAATAATTAAACTCATTTCATAATCGTCAATTGAAATTATTATTGTTACTGGTTCTGTACACCCAAGGGTTGACCAACGGAACCCTATCACTACACCTCCGCTGTCTGTCCGTATGTCTGTCTGTCAGCGGGATGTATTTAGGGAAACGTATCAAACGGAGTGTTTATTTTTGTTGCCGCTCTAACAAAAAATAATAAAAATTTTAAAAAGTTAAAATTTGTACCTTAATGGGGTATAAATTTTCACTTTATATTTTTTTTTTCTTTTGTATGGACAAAAGTCATGTTTTTTATTGGTTTATAATAAGTATTTTTGATTTTGCTCTATCGTAGAAACGGTAATACATACAAGCGTCAAACTTGGTGAGATTACATAAATAAATAATAAAAATCGGCGAATTGTGATACGACTCACGATCACGATGAGAAGTCTAAACTAAATAGAAAAAAAAAGGATTTTTCTGTTGGTCGCGCTAATGTCTTGTTTGTAATGAATAAGTTTCATTGTCATAGGTGAGTGGAAGGATGTGGTGGTACGGAACCCTTGGAGCGCGACTGCGACTCCCATTTTTTCAGTTTTTTCCATAGTAATTGGGTCTGTGACGGCATCACCTTCTTACATAACATAATCCCGAGGGAACTGAAAAAAAAAATACTTTTTTTTGTTTGAATTCTTCAAAATGGCAACGGAGCAACCAACGGATTGTTGAGGGAGTGGGAAATGTCATAGGCTACTAATTAGCGTAGCCTGACATAGTTTCCAAGGGATCTGGGGAAAACTCATTTCCACACTCGCGCACGTCGGCTTCGCAACGGACCAACGAATTGACGTGATTTTTTACAAAGAAATTATTGAGGGGGTGGAAAACGACCTAGACTGCTAATCAGATTAGCCCGATATAGTTTCCAAGGGATCTAAAGAAAACTCATAATTACGCTCCACTCATCCTCAGACAGTCACAATAACGATGCCCACACGAGCGAAGCCGTGGGCAAAAGCTAGCAAAGCATAAAGCACCCAACCTGGATGGGTTTGACTGATAGTGACATTAATTTAGACCGTTTCTGTAATCACTAGCTGGCAGTCGTTAAGCTGTGTCAGGGAGGGGGGGAGGGGAGGCATTGTGAGAACGACTCTCATACAAAATGCGATGATGGCAATAATTGAATCGCTTAGTTTCCTTTGCACTAGTCCAAAAAGCTCTTTTTACCGAACACATGAATAGTAAATTGTACAACAAGAGCATAAAACAAGCCATTATACCGAAGACGTTTATATGGCCACACGATCCCGTACGGCGAGGATGGATAGTCACGTCGAGGGTGAAATGGATTTTATTCTCGAGTTTGACACTCTGCTTTTCACTTAGATTGCAAGGAAATAATAAATATTCAACCGCAATACAACAAATTTGGCTAGTTTTGACGTATAATTAGTTTTCCACCACACAAATATTCTTTTTAAGTTTTTAACTTGTGTCTTTTGACTTTGGTGAGATCCTTAATGCCAAGTAATAAGGTCATCTTTGGCCAAGTTATACAGGTGACTGGTAAGTAGTGCAAATCCTTTTAAAGGGCTATAGATCAGTTCATTTGCAACAAATTAAACCATATAACACCTTATGAAAAAGTGACCCCTTTTTGAGATATTGCAGTTCTCCCATACACAAAATCCCAAGTGTTATATCTAAATATCAATAAAACGAAAAAAAATAATTAACGTTCGTATTTTTTATTGGTTTTAACTTTGTTACATTCTAAATGATAAATTAGAGTCGATAGATTGTAATTTTTTTCATAAATGTGGACACAATGCTTCAAAATAAAAAAAAAAACTTGTAATTGAAAGAAAACATTGCATAAAAAAGCAAGTATAAAAAAACCTTAATACAATTTCATTTGCATGTTAACTTAAAACATCTACAATTTACTATCTTTCAGACGAGGTATAAAAAATTAACATATCTGTTAGAATTACCAAAATATCACCAATACAATAGGAGCAGTTTTGCAAGTAGTTTTTAAGTACTAACTAACATAGGCTAGGTCTCTATTGTTACTAACACATATTATGGATTTTTGTGGTCCGAAATAAACTTATTTATTATTATTAGCAGCTTAGCAGTTTTTTCCGTTTTACTGATATTTAGATATAACACTACGGATTTTTTATAAAAAAACCTTAAAACTGCAATATCTTAAAAATGGGTCACTTTTTCATAAGGTGTTATATGGTTAAACTAGTGGATGGCCGCTGCTTCGCCCGCGCAGATCCCGTTTTTTGCCGTTCCCGTGGAAATTTCCTAAAATCCTTTCTTAGCGGAAGCCTACGTCATAACATCTACCTGCATGCCAAATTTCAGCCCGATCCGTCCAGTGGTTTGGGCTGTGCGTTGATAGATCACTATGTCAGTCAGTCAGTCAGTCAGTCACCTTTGAGTTATATATATTTAGATTTGTTGCAAATGAACTGATCTATAGCCCCTTAAAAGGATTTGCACTACTTACCAGTCACCTGTATATACATACTTGTGTAATTTGTTTTTTACGTAAATGTATGTATTGATCCTAAATTTGTATTTAGGTAGTAATACTTTGTCGCAATTGAATTAAAATGTTACCTAAATCTCATAAAACATATCTATTAAATATAGGTGAATTGTGTAGGATTTAAGGACTAATTTCCATAGTCGTGAAAGTAGAACTTTAAAAAGGAATTACTTTATGCACAAGAGCATGAAAAACCAATTTATGCAGCCTTCTCTCGACATAAATAACAACTTTACGAGCATAAGAAGTGAAAAAACTGTTCATCATGAAAAGTACGCGTACCCCCTTTTTCAGGTTCAGGTGGTACCCAGGTCCCAGACACATTGTTTTTAGGTTCAGGTGGTACCCAGGTCCCAGACACATTGTTTTTAGGTTCAGGTGGTACCCAGGTCCCAGACACATTGTTTTTAGGTTCAGGTGGTACCCAGGTCCCAGACACATTGTTTTTAGGTTCAGGTGGTACCCAGGTCCCAGACACATTGTTTTTAGGTTCAGGTGGTACCCAGGTCCCAGACACATTGTTTTTAGGTTCAGGTGGTACCCAGGTCCCAGACACATTGTTTTTAGGTTCAGGTGGTACCCAGGTCCCAGACACATTGTTTTTAGGTTCAGGTGGTACCCAGGTCCCAGACACATTGTTTTTAGGTTCAGGTGGTACCCAGGTCCCAGACACATTGTTTTTAGGTTCAGGTGGTACCCAGGTCCCAGACACATTGTTTTTAGGTTCAGGTGGTACCCAGGTCCCAGACACATTGTTTTTAGGTTCAGGTGGTACCCAGGTCCCAGACACATTGTTTTTAGGTTCAGGTGGTACCCAGGTTCCAGACACATTGTTTTCTTGTTTCAATAACCTCAGAAACAGTCAAAGTCATGTTTGATTGACACAAGTTTTAATTACCAGAGTATACATGTCCCGGAGAAGTGTTGTTTGGAAAAGAAACGGTGTATAATCTAATACTTGCAGTGGGACTAGTGATGTTTGGTTTGGTAGGAACATGTGGCTGGAAAAAACGAGTGGGTTCCCATAATAAATAAATTTTGGAATTAATTAAAAATGAAAACCCGACTGCATAAAAACTGCATAAAAATTATTTATTGGCTCACAGGAGTAAGGCAAAACTAACGACACCTCACACTGCAAAATCCATCAAGCCGTTTAGGCTGCAGAGCGTGTTAAAGAAATAAACAATTTCTTTTTGTGGCTTGTCGGGTAAAAATGTATTCTATGTCATTCACTTGAACAAGACAAATTTAACGACACCTCAAAATTCGAAATTCATCGAGCCGTTTAGGCTACAGGGCGTGCCATGCAAATATACAGACATACATACACACGAAAAACTTAACCCTCTTTCTGGCGCAGTTTGGTAAAAAAAATGAAATTTTGGACTAGTGCGGAAATGAAACTAAGCGATTCAAGTAAGTGCAAGAGTACCACAGAAATCGGAATAATATAGGCACTACATAGGATCCTTATTGTGTTGTACTGGCATCGTCTATATTATACCACGTTCAAACGCACCTCCTAACTATATTATTCTGCAATAACATTATTCTAGCGAGCTATAATAACGAAATGTGGATACTCTTGGTATGTTTTTAACGTCAACCTCTGTATTGATAAAGGTATGTTTTCAAACGCTTTTAAAATAATATAGAAAGGTAAAACAATGTAGAAAAGAATAACGAAGAGTATACAGAGCGTTGGGAGCAAACCGAACTACTTTTATTGTACATTTTTAACGAAATCCTAAGAAAAATGTAGACTTCACATACAAAGTTTGATTTTGTTTGTTTGTTTGTACTCTATTTATTGCATATAATATTTAAAAATAAATACGTTTACATAAGAATAATAAAAGAGCAAAGGCGGACTTTTCCCCTTTCGGAATCTCTTCAAGTCAACCTTGGAATGCAGAAAGGACTTCAGCGTATATGGTCAGGCAAAGTTTGTGACTCAAATATTAATATTTTATTTGTAATGTAATTACAACGTCTCTAGAATATTAATAAATATGTTGCCGCAATATCATAAAATTATTGATTTCATGAAATGGTTGTATTTCATGGAATCCTCAACTAAAACTATGGTCAGTATTAGTTGACGATTTCATGAAATCAGTTAAATGTCAAAGTTTAATGACATTTCAATCCGCGTCCGGCCAGATCATGAAATGCACGGCTATTTCGTGAAACGGTTGCACAGATCATGAAATGCACGGCTATTTTGTGAAACGGTTACACAGATCATGAAATGCACGGCTATTTTGTGAAACGGTTGCACAGATCATGAAATGCACGGCTATTTTGTGAAACGGTTACACAGATCATGAAATGCACGGCTATTTCGTGAAACGGTTGCACAGATCATGAAATGCACGGCTATTTTGTGAAACACTTACACAGATCATGAAATGCACGGCTTTTTCGAGAAACGCTTGCACAGATCATGGAGTAATCTTGGGTCACGTTTGTTTAGCATGTTATCAAATACATTCCGCCACCTAGGGAGTCTCGCTCTGCGAAGCTCTTCGACGGTATCATCATCAAACCTAACGAACCTATTATCGCTCGCTTCGCTCGCTCAACTTAGATCTGCCCGGACATTTCATGATCTGGCCCGTTTAGTTATTTTAGTTAAACGCTGATTAACTGATTGATCCGGCGCAGACCATGCCATGACGAGGCGGCGGGTATTACAAGTAAGTACAAGTACTTATTTCATGATCTAGTCAACCATTTCATGAAATTTTCAGTTCTGTGATATCGTCACAATACATACATTAATAATCACAGATATAGATATATTTATTTATGTTCATTTATAATATATTTTATATAAAGTCCAACAAATTATTTTTACAATTTCAGCAACGGTGTAATATAAATGAAATTGTAAGACAAAAGCTGTTCTATTTCAAAGACATACCTGCTTTATTTGATACAACATGCTGTATAAGTGTCTGCCGATACACCAACCACCCGTGGAACTGGGAACCTTTTGTTTTTAAATTAATACAATATCTTTTATTATTCTAGGAAATTCTCAACCTTATATTAAAATAATGGAACATATTCAAACTAAAATAACCTCTAATCCAGCGGCTTCCCGCAACCTTCGCCAGGTTGTCGGTCCACTGAGTGGGAGGCCTGAACACCACGTCTTCCGATACGCGGTCGCCACTTGAGGATTTTACTAACTTTACAGTAGAAAACCGCTGGATGCGGGCAGCACAGGACCGGGCATCGTGGAAATCTTAAGAAGAAACCTTTAAGGAGCAGTGAACGTCTTTCAAATGTTATGATGAACCTCTTATACCCATGTAAAACTTTCAAATGATATGATGAACCTCTAATACTCGTGTAAAACTTTCAAGTGATATGATGAACCTCTAATACTTGTGTAAAACTTTCAAATGATATGATGAACCTCTAATACTCGTGTAAAACTTTCAAATGTTATGATGAACCTCTAATACTCGTGTAAAACTTTCAAATGTTATGATGAACCTCTAATACTCGTGTAAAACTTTCAAATGATATGATGAACCTCTAATACTTGTGTAAAACTTTCAAATGATATGATGATAGTTTAATACTTGTTTAAAACTTTCGAATGATATGATGATAGTCTAATACTTGTTTAAAACTTTCAAATGATATGATGATAGTCTAATACTCGTTTAAAATTTTCAAATGATATGATGAACCTCTAATATTCGTGTAAAACTTTCAAATGATATGATGAACCTCTAATACTCGTGTAAAACTTTCAAATGATATGATGAACCTCTAATACTTGTGTAAAACTTTCAAATGATATGATGATAGTTTAATACTTGTTTAAAACTTTCGAATGATATGATGATAGTCTAATACTTGTTTAAAACTTTCAAATGATATGATGATAGTCTAATACTCGTTTAAAATTTTCAAATGATATGATGAACCTCTAATATTCGTGTAAAACTTTCAAATGTTATGATGAACCTCTAATACTCGTGTAAAACTTTCAAATGATATGATGAACCTCTAATACTTGTGTAAAACTTTCAAATGATATGATGATAGTTTAATACTTGTTTAAAACTTTCGAATGATATGATGATAGTCTAATACTTGTTTAAAACTTTCAAATGATATGATGATAGTCTAATACTCGTTTAAAATTTTCAAATGATATGATGAACCTCTAATATTCGTGTAAAACTTTCAAATGTTATGATGAACCTCTAATACTCGTGTAAAACTTTCAAATGATATGATGAACCTCTAATACTTGTGTAAAACTTTCAAATGATATGATGATAGTTTAATACTTGTTTAAAACTTTCGAATGATATGATGATAGTCTAATACTTGTTTAAAACTTTCAAATGATATGATGATAGTCTAATACTCGTTTAAAATTTTCAAATGATATGATGAACCTCTAATATTCGTGTAAAACTTTCAAATGATATGATGAACCTCTAATACTCGTGTAAAACTTTCACATGATATGATGATAGTCTAATACTTGTTTAAAATTTCAAATGATATGATGAACCTCTAATACTTGTGTAAAACTTTCAAATGATACTCGTTTGAAACTTTCAAATGATATGATGATAGTCTAATACTCGTTTAAAACTTTCAAATGATATGATGAACCTCTAATACTTGTGTAAAACTTTCAAATCATATGATGATAGTCTAATACTCGTTTAAAACTTTCAAATGATATGATGAACCTCTTATACCCATGTAAAACTTTCAAATGATATGATGAACCTCTAATACTTGTGTAAAACTTTCAAATGATATGATGATAGTCGAATACTTGTTTAAAACTTTCAAATGATATGGTGAACCTCTAATATTCGTGTAAAACTTTCAAATGATATGATAAACCTCTAATACTTGTTTAAAACTTTCAAATGTTATGATGAATTTCTTATACTTGTGTAAAACTTTCAAATGATATGATGAACCTCTTATACCCATGTAAAACTTTCAAATGATATGATGAACTTCCAATACTTGTGTAAAACTTTCAAATGATATGATAAACCTCTAATACTTGTGTAAAACTTTCAAATGATATGATGATAGTCTAATACTTGTTTAAAACTTTCAAATGATATGATGATAGTCTAATACTCGTTTAAAACTTTCAAATGATATGATGAACCTCTAATACTCGTCTAAAACTTTCAAATGATATGATGAACCTCTAATATTCGTGTAAAACTTTCAAATGATATGATGAACCTCTAATACTCGTGTAAAACTTTCAAATGATATGATGAACCTCTAATATTCGTGTAAAACTTTCAAATGATATGATGAACCTCTAATACTCGTGTAAAACTTTCAAGTGATATGATGAACCTCTAATACTTGTGTAAAACTTTCAAATGATATGATGAACCTCTAATACTCGTGTAAAACTTTCAAGTAATATGATGAACCTCTAAAAGTCGTGTGATACTTTTAAATGATATGATGAATCTCTAATACTCGTGTAAAAATTTAAATTAGATGAATCTCTAATACTCGTGTAAAACTTTAAAATGATATGTTGAACCTCTAATACTCGTGTGAAACTTTAAAATGATATGATGAACCTCTAATACTCGTGTTAAACTTTCAAATCGTGGGCCCAATCATTAACTTAAGCATCTAATCATAAAAATGATTTTTTTTTAAAAAAGCCTATACAATTTGAGTGATAGTTGAACTTTCTGTACAAAGTTGGCCAAACAGTTTAATAACGTATAATCCAATTTTTTATTGCTCCAATTGAATAGGTTCCTTGGAGAGGTTGTTCAGTTTTATGACAAATATGCTTAACTTGAAAGCGGTATGAACCTTTTTGGCACACTCGTAGCTACACAATCACGTATAGATTTTGTTTGAAATCCTTCACATACGGTTGAACCTACACATTTCGATAGGAGATGCAAATTTAGAATTTTTTTTCGAAACTTTCCGCACTTGCACCTATTATTATTATGAGGGATTTAAATACAAATCGAAAAGCAACGGGCGAAGTGTGAGTTGAACTAGCACCATGAGGGTCCCGTACCACCACACCTCTCCACAGAACTACAAACATAGTATAATTACTGTAATACCTATTCACATTATAAGTAAAAGACATCATCGCGAGCGACAAAAATAACTTTTTATTGTTATTCAGTTCGGACTCCTTAGCGCAAGTACAACTAACATTTGGACAATTTTTATTATTTTTTGTTTTACTTGTGTATAAGTAATATACTCACACTAAGTTTCACTCTTGTATGTAATACTGTTTTTAGGCTAGAGCCAAATCAAATATACTTTAAAGACCTATAAAAACATATCCCCTTATTTTATCATGTTTTCAATTTTTTTGTATTTGTTGTTATGGCAGCAATAAAAATACATATATTGTGAAAATTTCAACTGTCTACCTGTTAAGTTTCATGAAATGCAGCCCGCTGAAAGGCAGACGGATGGCTTTGTACCCTATTACCTTTGGGTACTAAACCCTAAAAAAATAATCTCTATTCGGTCATTCCATGCAAATATGTTAGTTTAGAGATCTTTCATCCTGTACTTGGTTGCAGATTTCAACGCCTTCACTGCCAGTGGCCAACTGTGCGGTCCACCTGGCATCCACCACTGCGGGGAGGGGTAAGTCAATCATAGAAAGTCACAAATCCGTCATTAACAAGTGATTAATCTAGGATAAAACAATCATTTATTTGCCGTTAAAATGGGTACAAGATGTCGTTGGGGCAGATGAAAGATCTGCCCCAACGACATATTCTGTCATTGTCAAACTTGCAAATAACTGGCGGGAAGACTTAATTATGTTCGTTTGTGTGATGTCATAATACACGACGATTATTTATTGTACGATTGAATAAAGCTCTCTCACGAATGAAACAGAAGATGGTCAGAAAAACGTGCCCTTATCTTAAGTGCAAGGACTGCGTACAAACCGATAGTTAGTTAATGTTACTTCAAACAATTTTTATTTAAACTGTTTTTATCGCCTGTAAGCTTACAAAAGAAAGAAAGTTCTTGGGTATCTTGCTATACGAATGTACTGTACATGAAAACAAACAGCATTAGGGAGGCTAAGAAGAAAGGCCGGAAGTAGCACCGCGTTAACTGCTTACCACGGGTATGCTGTCTCAGTCCTTAGGTACCGCTCTTATGTTACTAGACTGTTACTAGACTAGTTATGTAGCTGGTTACGAGTCGAACTGTCCCAAAAGTGAGAGCAGTACTCCATACATGACTGAACTTGAGCTTGATATAACTTTAGAAGCTGTTCAGGTGTGAAGTCAAGTCTCTCCTTCTACGGGATTCCGAGCTTTTTAACAACTGATTTTATATTTGATTAAATTTATCTCCCGAAATTTAGATCTGATGTTAACTCTACGCCAAGGAGCTTTTAACTCTACGCCAAGGAGCTGTTAACTCTACGCCAAGGAGCTGTTAACTCTACGCCAAGGAGCTCAAGATGATCGGAGATCGAAATAGATTAATCTCGTAATGTAGGAGTTTGGGTAAAAGATGAGCGTTTTTGAATTCTTTTGGCTTGTGTCTTTGTCTATTCAGTAACCCATTACTTCAGCATTCTTGCTCCGCGTGCATCCGGACACTTTTACTTTATACCATAGTATCCCTTGTCTTTGAGCCTCTCTCTTATCACTTTAAGTGAGCCATTTATGTATATTAAATGTAATTGGTTTCTCAAAAACGGCTCTTACGATGAAATTTTGTATTTAGGTATTGTTTTGACGCACCGGAAGATTTAGCGTAGGGAGGCCTCCCACACGGTAGACCGACAACATGGTGAAGGTTGTGGGGAGGCGCTGGACGTGGGCAGTGCAGGACCGGTTGTCATGGTAATTCTTGGGGGAGGCCTTAGTCCAGCAGTGGACGTCTTCTGGCTGATATGATGAGGTATTGTTTCGCTTTCTAAGTATATCTAGAAAACTGTCATTCCTGAGAAAATGCATTTTTACACAAAAATAATGCTTTCATTTAGTTAAGCTACTCAGCGGTAGATGGCGCTACATTCCTAGGAGACTCCGAGCAACGCTTGGTCTCCCAGGTCAGAGAATAGCCGCTATTGCCCAGGTTCTGATTCTTCATACTGCAACTTTAAATTTGAATTTAAAGTACACTAGATCTCTATTTCCAACTATGTTAAATGATAATTTCTCTTCGCGTACTATGATAATACTGTCCAAACTTCGAAACAAAGGAAAAACAAACTATTCAAGTTATCTTAAGTGCTATTTTGCTTTACATATATACTTCAGAATTTTGATAAAGACTGCATGTACTTTGCTTCGTAGAGTCTTAAGCACCGGTGGGTTTGAACTATACTTTAAATTCTAAAGCAATGGCTGTAAGGATAAATTTAGAGCTTACAAATTAGAACTTTGCCAGAGTTAAGTGATGTACTAAAGAGATAGTTGAGCGAAAGTTCACCTGTAGATGAAGTAGTGCTGGGGACGTTATCGACATTTTATAATCAAGGATTTGCAGCTAAAATATGGTAACTAGAACTCATTAATAAAGCTAGGTGTCATATACACCAGACAGTAGTGTTGGTATAGTTATGTATGTAAAGCGGGTACTTGTTTCTCTTATTGTCTGATTAAGGTGAACTAAGTCGAGGCAAAGTATACAGGATGTAACAAAATTGGTGCCGTTAACTGGGGGTTTTACTCGTCATACTGAACAACTTTCTCCACGGAACCCATAGTCTAATCTCAAAAAAAAATGGGGCCCTCCATACTAAAATGCAAAAAAATCGGTCGATCAGCAAATCGATTTGAATGAATAGTAAAAAAAATATTTACGTTTTCAGCAAAGTCGTAGAACAGAAGTTGTTCAGTATAATGAGTAGAAGCCCCAGTTAACGGGACCTACACCAATTTTGTTACACCCTGTATATACAGGGTGGCTTTTAATTAGTTCTTGATAGCAACGGATATGAATGTACTCGTGTTAACAAACAACTTACCCAAAGAAACTATATGTCAAATATGAAAACAAGGGTCCTTTAAACATTTTTGCCGATTTGATAACTTATATCGATCAAATTTTTTTTTTGTGATTTGTCATATAGTTTCTTTGGGTAAGTTGTTTGTAATCAAGAGTACATTTCATCATTTGATATCAAGAACTAATTAAAAGTCACCTGTATATAAGTACTAACGTAGTTGAGGCGAGGTTTGAATTAAATGTAATTACATCTTCTTTGTCATTATGTCTTTTTAGCTTAGCAATCATACAAGCAATTACTTAATTTCTTGTTTTAATAATAATTTTGTTTGCTCTATGGTGCTATTTTCGTTTGCGCTCGCCGAAAAATAAATGATTTATCTATCTATCTATCTATCATCATCATATTAGCCGAAATACGTCCACTGCTGGACAAAAGCCTCTCCCAAGGATTTCCACAACGACCGGTCCTGCGCTGTCTGCTTCGGCTTCCTGTGAACTTCACCAGGTCGGCGGTCCACCGAGTGGAAGGCTGGCTTACGCCACGTCTCCCGGTGCGCTGTTGCCACTCGAGAACTTTACTACCCCAACGGCCACCTGTTCTATCTGTGCTTAAATTACATCAAAAAAACTTGAAAACGTAAAGACGGACCCTCCACAGAGAATCATTAATTTACTTGCCTATTTAATTATTAGGCAACAAACCCCATAAAAAACATAAAATACAATTTATAAAAATTGCTATCTCTATCACGAAATACAGTGGCCTAGACACTGTGATACAGAGACAATTTGTTTAAACCACGGTAAATAGCTCTTTTGAATGGTGGGGATGCCGGTACAAGCGTGCTTATTAATCAACATCATAATTTTCTGCCGAAAAACGTCCACTGTGGAATCACGATCATAACAGCTCATGGACAGTGGTCCCACCGAGGGGCTCGAGCCTACCCTGAATTAAGGCGATCGGGCCTTAGTCGACCACGAGGGCCAGGTGCAGGTTGATCAACTTTACACACAACCTTAGATTTCATTTCCTCGCAATGTTTTCCTTCACCGTAAGAGCGTTGGATAAACGTACACATTAAATATAAATTAGAAAACACATTGATACGTGGCAGAATTTGAACCACAGCCTCCCGTACAGGAGGTAGCGGCCCTAGCCGGTACGCTACCGATGCTCTTTACAGGAATATAGACCACTAGCATCTAAACTGATTTACTATTTAGCGTGATCATATATCACTGCATCCAGCTAATTTCTGATAGTTTCACTAGGTCATTAGCAATTGTTCCTCCCAACTTCATCTCCTAGCCCGCAGTCGCCACTCCACACACTTACATCCGCGTCAGCTGTCTGATCTGCGAATTGTAATATCAACTATTCTAACATCATAACTAATAACTAATAATAATAACTAACTAATAACATCCGCAGCGAGGGAACAATTTTGTCGATTGTTATCGACACATATTTTTTGTGTGTCACATCACTAGCTCTATAACAGCGAGCAGCTTAAACATTCTAGCACAAAGGGTGTGTTTATATCTCATTCGGCTTGCGGGTTCTACGCCCCACTTCTACTTACTGTAGAATAGTAGTGTACCCAAGAATTGTAAATGGCAACTACAACTAGGAAAACGTACTCCTAGTAACGGCTTTCAATCTGGAGTTCTGAAGCTTTGTAAGTCCGAAGTTTCAGAGCGATGTAAGTTGAACGCGTGAATCTGTCTGAGGAACCGCAGCTCCAAAACGGGTGTACTGATTTAAATGTGTTTTTTTAAACTGAAAGCTAGATAACAAGATGTTTCTCAGCCATGTTTGATTGAATGTCCATTTAGCCGTTTGATGATGGTCAACTGCCCCCCAAAACGGTAAGAGTGGTGTTTTAATTTTAGGGGAGACTTATGAGACTTGGTGATATTTGTTCTTAAAAATATTGTTGATAGGACCTCATTTCATTTTGTTAGGAATTTTCCATATTTTTTAAGCATTATTTTTATTTTTTTAAAATATTTTTACCATTTAAGAAGCTTATAAATTATAGTCGTACATCTTTAAGTCCCTTACTTTGAAAACAACGGACTTCCATACAAACTGTCAATCCCTATTTCACATAATATTTGCTATTTTATAAACTCCCAATTACCTATCTCCATGCCAAATTTCAATTTTTCAAGTCAGCTGGAAGTGGTCTATATTTTTGATGATCAGTGTGGCTCACTGTCAGTGAGTGACGAAATATCGATATTCGACTAAAGATATTTAAAAAACCGCTATAGATAGAAACTTGTAACTTGGAATATATACTGTCGATGTTACGTAAACAATGCAATAAAAAATTCAGGCAGTTTTTTCAGTCTCTATTATACATATTAAGAGCTAGAGAATGCGATGAGTTACTTTGAGAAAAGGGTGTATGGCCCTGCTTGCTCGGCTTGGCGGGCGCACTGCCTTGCCCCCTGATAATTACAAAACGATCAATAGGTGTACATTAAATCAGGCCTAGTGCGAGTCGGACTTGCACACGAAGGGTTCCGTACCATCGTACATGAAAAAATAACACGTTCCTTTCATTTTTAATTTAATTTAATTTTATTGTTTTTTGTTACAGCGACACTCAGTGAAAATTTACAACGGTTCAATAAACGGCCCGCTGAGAAACAGATGACCTAACGGACGGACGGACGGACGGACAGCGGAGGCTTAGTAATAGGGTACTTACCTGGGCTACCTGCGTAGGGTACGGAACCCTAAAAATAAAAGTCCTGACTCATTCACTAATAGATTTATCAACGTACCTTTGGAGTTAGTGAGCTGAAATATTGCACAGAGACTTCCTTTATGATTTACACAAGAAAAAAGGCTGGGATTAATGAAATTCTCACTGGAATAAAGTACGAATGAAGCAGCGAGCAACAACTAGTTATTATGTAAATATTATATATTTAACCAAAGGTAGCTTGAGAAATTTAAATTACTTTAATCTATAGTTACAAGTTAGTTACTTATTTGGGTACATTTATTTAACAATTGATTGAACAATGAAGATAAACGGTCGCGATGCCCTGTAAGTCTGCAATGCCCATCAGACAAACGCACTGCCCTGCACGTGACCGTGGGTGTGGCTAAGTGTAACACAGGGCGTATACCACTGCTAGAAACGCCATAACAGGAATAGGTGCGATAACGAGACATATCAGCGACGTTCATGCTGTAACGAGGATCCAATTAATTTCCAAGTTTCTTTCCCATTTCCAAATATAACAAACCATTGTGTACACGGCAGTCGCACAAACATTTTAACAACTAATTAGAAAAAAAAATGTGCTCACAAAAATGTACGATCAAAGCGAAACTGCGCCTAATGAAACAAAAGCTGCGATTAAATATAAACATTTTTCGGACGGTGCCTATAGGCCTGAAATAACACGTATTGTATTTGAAAGTGCCCCGGAGGGCTCGCCATAGCTTTACTTAAATAATTACTAATAATACAACATTTTTGGCGGTTTGATAAGAATTTTGACCTTTTGTGTGCTTAATATATGCAAACAAGCAGTCGTAGCTCAATGGAACTTGCGTGGTTGCGTCGATTACGTAGGTTAACTGACCTGAATCATAATCATTATTTGGATGGGTTTCTGTGCTTCGTAAGGCACGCTAAGTCCTTAGTGCAGGTTAGTATAGATGGCAGTCGTTAAGCCATATGTAAGAGCGTCGGTTGCGTAACGGCTAGGGCCGCCGCCCGCCTCCTGTGCGGGAGGTCGAGGTTCGAATCCTGCCACGTACCAATGTGATTTCGAATTTAGATTTCATATGTAAGTTTATCCGACGCTCTTGTGAAGGAAAACATCGTGAGGAAACCCGCACACGCCTGCGGAGAAACTCGCAGGTTGTGTGTGAAGTCGACCAACCCGCACTGGGCCCGCGTGGTCGACTATGGCCCGATCGCCTTAATTCATGATATTCCCGATTCCATCTTCGGCAACATCGTCACTTACCACCAGGTGAGATGTTGTCAAGGGTTTACCAATTGTAAATTAAAAAAAAGGTTCGAGCTCCTCGGTGGGGATGTATATGAGCTGATATTATCAAGCCGTGTCAGATGCCTCACAGGCGGCTTGAAAAGCTTCTGCTCACCAACTGGGACTTCTTCCCCATGTGTTAGGTATGGGCTAACCTTCTCCAGTTTGGGGAAAGTGCCCCAGTAGTGTGGCCATTTATGGGTTGTAAATGAAAATCAAAATTAATAACGGCCGTCTACGACTGTGCACAAAATACGTTTGGTGGGTACTGTGAGTTAGTGCTCTCATAAAGAGGTCAAACCCTTCAAAATATAACTTTTGAAAATTGCATGTCTTTTGATAAAGCTTTAATTAAACTAGAACACAAGTAACATTTTGAAAGCGTGGGAATGGGAGCGTGCTGTGCTCAGTTTCTCTACGTGATCGAATCAGAAATGAGGCAATCCGTACTGGCTTAGCATCGAAAACCGGCATAGTTCTCAGAATCCCTAAACATAAGTGGCAGCGGGGGAGAACATTACAGATGGAAATTAAATCAGTAAAGCTCTCAAGTGGAGACTGCAAATCAGAAGACGTAGGGTAGGCAGTCTCCAACTTGGTCTATGGAGAACCTGGTGAAGGTTGAGGGATATGACAGGCAGTACCGGTCGTCCTTGGGAAAGGCTTTTGCCTCTCTCGGATAATATGATGAAAACTTTTGAAAACGTAACTATTATCTTATCTAAATTAAATGTAGTGAAATAAGGTTTTCTTTGTTTGTTGTTTGTTTTTTCTTCTTTTGTGTATTCATTGATGATGTTAACAACGCTCAAAGGTCCCCACTGCTGGGCGTGGATCTCTTCCCAGACCCGGGAAGGTCAGGTCGCACTGACACACGGGGGCCTACTCTACGCTCTAGTCCCCACTGCTGGGCGCGGATCTTTTCCCAGACCTGGGAAGGTCCGGTCGCACTGTATACACGTCGGCCTACACTACGCTCTAGCTAGACCCCACTGCTGGACGCGGATCTCTTCTCAGACCCGGGAAGGTCAGGTCGCACTCTACACACGGGGGCCTAACTACGCTCTAGTCCCCACTGCTGGGCGCGGATCTCTCTCCAGACCCGGGAAGGTCTGGTCGCACTCTACACACGGGGGCCTACACTACGCTCTAGTCCCCACTGCTGGGCGCGGATCTCTTCCCAGACCTGGGAAGGTCAGGTCGCACTCTACACACGGGGGCCTACACTACGCTTTAGTCCCCACTGCTGGGCGCGGGTCTCTTCTCAGACCCGGGAAGGTCAGGTCGCACTCTACACACGGGGGCAATTTTACATTTTGCTTGACCGTTTACATACCGACGAATTATTACAAATTGCCTGAATTGCCGTGCAGTATTTTACATTTTGCCTGTCCGTTTACATACGGACGAATTATAAAATTGCCTGACCGTATGTAAAATATCTAATCATACAATTTGCCTGCCACATATATAAACACATGGATTGAACTGAAATAAATATTTCGTAGACAGGTTTTTACAATTTTTTCTTATAATAAGTCTATTGAGTTTGATGTTAAGAAAATGAGTTCTATTAACTTTTTTACACTTCTTTCAAATATATTAAGAAACTACATAACTACCTAATAAGTTTTTAAAATTACAAATCAATGTTTGATTAATGATTTTTTTATTATATCAGCTCATATACGTCCCCACCGAGGGGCTCGAGCCTACCCTGAATCAGGGCGATTAGGCCTTAGTCAACCACGCGGGCCCAGTGCGGGTTGGTCGACTTCACACACAACCTTCGAGTTTCTTCGCAGGCGTGTGCAGGTTTCCTCACGATGTTTTCCTTCACCGTTAAAGCAATCGGTAAGTATATGTACGTAAGTTTTTGAAAAACTCATTGGTACATTGGCCGTCCAGATTTGAACCCGGTACCTCTGGTTAGATGGACCGAGTCGTTACCGGTTGAGCCATCGACGCTTAATTTTATCATTAATCGACGATTAATGATTAAATACATCTAAATACACATTAAACTTAGCAAGTATAAGATAACTGAACTGAAATAACCATTCCCAAAGGCTCGAAGACGACTCAACAGGATGTTCCAACTAATTGTATGATTAAATATTCAGGCGGCGGCCATCGCGTAGGAGAGTGCTAATTAATACGAGGGAGAGGGCCTGTTCCACTCTTGTCGTTGTTCAATTGAATAGTCAAGCTCTTCGGTGGAGTAAACTCTATTGGGTTTTTTAATCTCATCTTATCTTAGTAAGTGGGGGCTGCACTTGCAGCGACACTTCGACCCAATGGGATCTTTTGTCTCTACCCCTATAACCTTTGCATCCCAACCTACTCGAAAATGTACTGCATCGATGCTGCAATTCCGCTGATTGGAAGTTGCTTGTAGTTCTCCGGTTTTGGGTGGCCATCACCTAGAAGGTACATACCTACGCTTGATAGCCAGGACATCGCAGTGATGCAGTAAGTGGGTTTATGTTATCTTATCTTAGTAAGTGGGGGCTGCAGTTGCAGCGACAATTCGACCCAATGGGATCTTTTGTGTCTACCCCTATAACCTTTGCATTCCTACCTACTGGAAGATGTGCTGCAATATTGCAGCAATTCCGCTGATTGGAAGGTGCTTGTAGTCCTCCGGTTTTGGGTAGCCATCACCTAGAAGGTAAATACGCTTGCTAGCCAGGATATTGCAGTGATACAGTAAGTGGGTTTAGTATTATGCCTACGCCATTCGTGATACGACAAAAAAATCAATATTCTTCTTCACTTGTTCCATGAAGTTTTGTTTGGGTCTTCCTCTTCCTCGCCATCCCTCTATTTTTCCTTCCAGTACGGTCTTTAGGTAGTGACTATATAACTTTAAACGTCAAACATGAACTGACTGGGTAAATATTAGCTGATGCAACGAATTTGATTTGCGGAGTTTTTAAGATATTGTATAGCTTTTATCGCGGGCTTTGAGGGGACCGAATCAAGAAATTTCGTAACGAAAAAAAACCTGACACCCCGCGTTCTAAAAAAACTATCTATCCATCATGATGATGGTGATGATGGTCGTGATGGTGGTCGTGATGGTTTTCGTGATGGTGGTCGTGATGGTGGTGGTGATAGTGGTCGTTATGGTGGTGGTGATAGTGGTCGCGATGGTGGTCTCGATGGTGGTCTCGATTGTGGTCGCGATGGTGTTCGTGATGGTGGTCGTGATGGCGGTTGCGATGGCGGTCGCGGTGGCGGTCCCGGTGGCGGTCGCGGTGGCGGTGGCGGTCGCGGTGGCGGTGGCGGTGACGGTGACGGTAACGGTGAAGGTGACGGTGTCGGTGACGGTCACGGTAACGATGACTTAACTTTCTTAACTTTCTTAGTGTTAATTTATTACATAAACATCCCGCTCCCCAAGGACTATATGTTACTGGTAAATACTGTATAATTAAAAAATAAATAAATAATAATAATTGCATAAGTTGATAAAAAATGCTATGCAATAGCTTGACCGCGGCAGTCCCCGAGTGCCACACGTCTTTTTTTTATAATTCACAATTGGTAAGCCCTAGGCATCATCTTACCTGATAGTAAGAGACTATGATGCCAAAGATGCAAGCGGGCCAACACAATTGGGAAACTGACTATCTTATCTTCAAGCCGGAACACATCAATGCTGTTAACATTGTGGTAACTGGCCAGATGGTCTTGAAAAATGCCCTTCCACCAACGAAACCAAGTCTTTCAAAATAAGATTACGCCAGAAATTGAACCCCAGACCTCCTGATGTAAAGCTAATAGACGCTATTACGCCACGGAAGCGGTATGGTTTGATAACAATTAGAAAGCCATGCCATACTGTGAATAAATTATCTAAATCCGAACAGAAATCTGAATCGAACCCGTGACCTCCTGACGTGAAGGGAATGGATTAGTGGTTACGCCATTTAATTAGATAACTAGCTGGGGTACCTGGCTTCGCTCAGAGAATTGATATGATAAGTACGTTCAAACCCACGACAGATTTTTCTTTACAAAATCCAACCAATGGGTAGCCTACAAAAAGGCTTCGTAGGTCTATAATGTTGCAGAACATTCCACGACATTTGAGAGTGTGCTAGAATGTCCCCAATGATCTGGGATGTTGTTGGGGAATGCTCTCGAATACCCTCCAACGTTCTGAACTGTTCTAGAATTTTTTAGAAAGCGCAACTTCCAACCCTCATATCTTCAAAATCACGCCCTTCAGGTAAAAACGGGACCCTTCATCATGGAAAGGGGATAGAGTGCTAGCTCCTTTAATCGTGTCGGGACTCGGTTCTGAGTTTTATTGGCACGCATATTGTACATACTTTCTTTAATAATATTTATTGATTAATTATCATTTCAGAAAGAAAACGTCCACATCTGAACGTAGTACTGTCGTGAACTTTGCTCTGTCCTCAGCCAATTACATCCTGTAGCTTATTAGTTGAGCAAACTCTTTAAAACAGAGTACATAATCTTTGAAAGGTAAAGATGGACTTTTTTTTGCGAACCGATCATAAATTTCTTGAGGAAAGTTCTTTAGTTTCATCGCAAGTTCTAGGTCCCCTTGCTTTGGTATGTGATGATGATGATGACGATCATCAAATCAGCGAGAAAACGTTCACTGCTGGACATAGACTTCCCCCGAATTGGGGGGTGTAGCTATAATCGCCACCCTTGGCAGGCGGGTTGGCGATCGCAGTGGGCAGTGTGTTGGTGCGGTCAGGCCTCCGTCACTTAGTCGAGCAGGCAAAATACATAACGGCCTACAAGCCGCGCTCTGCTCGTCAGCGCTAGAACGCCGTACTATCACCGCCGCAATTCGCGCGCTGTCCGTGTACGCAGTTATAACCGCTAAGTCGAGCTCCGTAATACCCATGTTTCCGTGTATGGGAAGGAGTAGGTGAATAAATGAGTAGGTATTTTAGTTTTATAAGGAAGTGCAATATCTGTTACGAAGTAACTAGTATCTCATCTGTGGCACAGAATACTCGGAAAGCACGCTACTGTCCATCCTCCGGTTTTGAATCCCTTAGTCGTCTCTAACGACACTTTTGGGAATTTTTAACGGAGTTTAACACATGTAAGTTTTAACCATTATAGATTGCCACCGGGCCCCCAAGGTAATCTCAGTTAGTTTCGTACATTTGAATAGTGAGCGCTTTAGATCAACATTGAATAACTGAGATTTTAATGCACACAATTACACCAATAAATAATCATGTTATGTAAACCAAGCGTCGGTGACGTAACGGTTACGGCCGCTACCTCCTGTCCGGGAGGCCGTGGTTCGAATCCTGCCAAGTACCAATGTGTTTTCGAATTTAGATTTCATATGTACGTTTATCCGACGCTCTTACGGTGAAGGAAAACGTCGTGAGGAAACCTGCACACGCCTGCGAAGACACTGGAAGGTTGTGTGTGAAGTCGACTAACCCGCACTGGGCCCGCGTAATCGCCCTAATTCAGGGTAGGCTCAAGCCCCTCGGTGGGGACGTATATGAGCTGATAAGATGAAGAAGTAAACCAATAACTCATCTTACAGCACTGTGCAATTAATTGAGCATATTGTCTCCAATGCCATTATCATATCAGCTCATACATATCCCACCGAGGGGCTTCAGTCTACCCCGTATTAGGGCAATCGGGTCTTAGTCAATCACGCGGGCCCAGTGCAGGTTGATTGACTTCACACACAATCTACGAGTCTCTTCGCAGGCGTGTGCAGGTTTCCTTACAATGTTTTCCTTTACTGTAAGAGCATCTGATAATCATACGTAAGAAATAGAAATTCGAAAACACATTGATTCGAACCACGACCTCCCGGTCAGGAGGTAGTGACCCTAGCCGTTACACCACCGACGCTTACTACCAGGACATAGTAAATGACTAGGGCCCGATCTGAACATCTCGAGCGCTCGAAACACGGGGGCTAAGTTTGAATGGTAGGTATAAGATATTGGGCTAAGTTTGAATGGTAGGTATAAGATATTGGACTAAGTTTGAATGGTAGGTATAAGATATTGGGCTAAGTTTGAATGGTAGGTATAAGATATTGGGCTAAGTTTGAATGGTAGGTATAAGATATTGGACTAAGTTTGAATGGTGGGTACAAGATATTGGGCTAAGTTTGAATGGTGGGTACAAGATATTGGGCTAAGTTTGAATGGTAGGTATAAGATATTGGACTAAGTTTGAATGGTGGGTACAAGATATTGGGCTAAGTTTGAATGGTGGGTACAAGATATTGGGCTAAGTTTGAATGGTAGGTATAAGATATTGGGCTAAGTTTGAATGGTAGGTATAAGATATTGGACTAAGTTTGAATGGTGGGTACAAGATATTGGGCTAAGTTTGAATGGTGGGTACAAGATATTGGGCTAAGTTTGAATGGTAGGTATAAGATATTGGGCTAAGTTTGAATGGTAGGTATAAGATATTGGACTAAGTTTGAATGGTGGGTACAAGATATTGGGCTAAGTTTGAATGGTGGGTACAAGATATTGGGCTAAGTTTGAATGGTGGGTACAAGATATTGGGCTAAGTTTGAATGGTAGGTATAAGATATTGGGCTAAGTTTGAATGGTAGGTATAAGATATTGGACTAAGTTTGAATGGTGGGTACAAGATATTGGGCTAAGTTTGAATGGTGGGTACAAGATATTGGGCTAAGTTTGAATGGTAGGTATAAGATATTGGGCTAAGTTTGAATGGTAGGTATAAGATATTGGGCTAAGCCGACTTTTTGACGAATTGGACGAGCTTTTGTCCGCGGATTCGCCCTCATGGATCTCTACTAAAAGAAGGAAACTTATAGTTCCACCTTGTCGGTCTGTCTGTCCGTCGGTATGTCACAGAGGAGTGGGGGGGGGGATTTTTTTTATGGTCACGATCCTATTGTATTGAGGCATCGTTGAATAGGTCTTTAAAAACAGCTAGTGAAGGTTTTCTAAGATTATTATTTAAAGAAATATTAAGAAACTAAAGATTTAATTTTTAAATGGTCATGTAGGTACATGTTCATGTGTAAGTGTTAGGTACATGTCCCCCCCCCCCAAGTAAACCGCTATTTCAGAAACTCTAAAGAGTATTTTAACGTATTAACGTATTTTGCCAGAATAACCAACACTGCCACTTGATAGTACATAATTAATAATAGTTAACATACAATTACAATTACAGTTTCATCAAAAACATTGCAGCCATTTTTAAATTTTTATTTTTTTGCTGTATGGGGTTCGCGCACCGGAAAACGTAGCGTAGGCAAGCCTCCCACGCGGTGGACCGACGACCTGGTAAAGATCGCGGGAAGCTGATGGATGCTGGCAGCACAGGACCGGTCGTCGTGGAAATCCTTGGGGGAGGCCTTTGTCTAACAGTGGACGTTTTTCGGCTGATATGATGATGATGATGGCAGCTGGGTAGTTGGCAATTTTAAATGGTAACCCACAGCTAGATGCTGCACAAATTTTTCGAAAATTTATCATAAAACTCTTAATTTCAAAGTATAATGTCAATGTTTAGCCTTTACGGAAAGCGTGACAGACGGACGGACGATCGTTTTTGGAAAACATGTTTATTTGTTTATACTAGTTATATGAAACACATTTTGAGTAAAATTAAAAAAAAAACAATTTCTTTGACGACGTCTATGTTTCTTGTGCTTGGTTGTCGCAAGTAAAAGCCGCCGGTGGTTCAACGGTAACGACTCAATCGTCCTCCTCCTAAACACAGGTCCCGGGTTCGAATCCTGACGGCCAGTGTACCAATGAGTTTTTCGAAACTTACGCACATTTACTTACCTTTTAACCGCCTCCGTAGCTCAGAGGCAAAGTTCAATGGCTTTACACAGGAGGTCGCGGGTTCGATTCCCGGCGGGGTCAAGACTCGGTTTGGTTGGTGGTAGGGCATTTTCTAAGCCCGCCTGGCTAGCTACCACCATCTTATCTAAATCTTGCCGCCAAATATCAATGTTGATATCATTGGTGTGTTCCGGCATAAAGATAAGATAGCCAGTCCCACATTGCGTTGGGGAATCTTGGTAAGCCCGCTTCCATCTTCGGCAACATCATCACTTACCACCAGGTGAGATGTTGTCAAGGGTTTACCAATTGTGAATAAAATAATAAAAAATTACTAACCTACTGAGTTAGCTGCAAAGGAGAACATCGAGAGGAAACCTGCACACCTTCCTATTTTGGGTACATTTAAAAGTTCAGCCCCTTAATATACGGCAGAGCAAATGTGACCGCGACTTGATATGGCGAACTGTAATATGCCTTTGTGGTAAACCAAGCTGCTATGCGAGAGGGAACCAGCCAGTTATAAAGTTTCGTTCTAATTTATGTTTGACTTGTATTCCCGACTAACTTCGTACCACCTTACACTACACTACAATACCCTACCCTGCCCTACCCTACCCTACACTACCCTACCCTACCCTACCCTACATTAACCTACACTACACTAAACTACACTACCCTATCCTTTCCTACCCTACCCTTCCCTACCCTACCCTACCCTACCCCACCCTACACTATACTACACTACCCTACCCCACCCTACCCTACCCTACACTACACTACCCTACACTACACTAAACTACACTACCCTACCCTACCCTACATAAGAACCTTCTCTTGACAATAATGAACTCGACAAAAAAAGAATTAGCGAAATCGGTCCAGCCGTTCACGCGTGATGCCGTGAACAAAGGGAAATAGGGATGCATTTATATATATATATATATATATATAAATGCATCCCTATTTCACCCGCGTGGACAACGTTTCTATGACTTTTCGAGGGTGCGCAGTGCGCGAGCCGCAAGCGGCTCGCGAGCGTGGTAAAAAGTAGCCTCTGTCTGAATCCAGGTCCTAATCTGTCTACCTACCAAATTTCAGCCAAATCCGTTCAGTAGTTTTTGCGGGAAAGCGTAACAGACAGACAGAGTTACTTTCACATTTATAATATTAGTAGGGATATAGTAGGGATATATATAGATTGAAAATCTGAAAAAGTTAGACTAAATTTCACAGATGTCTACAGGGTAACTGTTAAGACGCCGGACGCATTTCAGAAGGTGAATCAGCAGATAAAACTTAACAAATTTTCCTAAGAAGTCTGTGTGCAATTCTAAACAAAATGGTCTTTCTTAAAAATTGACCTGATCAATAACCAACTTTGTATGAAAAGATCAGGAAAGTTTTATTTCATGTTAAGTATCAAGAGAAAGGTCTTGACAAGCACATTCTATATACCTATTTTATATAATTTTGTATACGATAGCGCTTGCGCTACCCGTGGCTGTGTGTCATGTCAAAAGGTTAACACCGGCCAAGTGCGAGTCGGATCGCACAAAGTAGGGGTTCGTAGTTTTTTCAAAAAATAAATAATTATTTTAAATACAAAATTACATTTGCAGTTGGTAATAGAACATTTTGTATGGGAAATCTATGAACTTTTTTCAAATCCAAGGGCACACTTTAAATTGGTCGACTAATACTCCTAAACTACCTAAGTACCTACATAAATAAAAAAATAAAATCCTCCGTCGTTTTGAAAGACCTATTCAACGATATCGCACACGATAGGGTACGTCAACAAAAAAAAACACCGCCTCTTTACATATAGGGAAGGTAACCTAATTTTTTTTTTAATAATTTTATTATATTGTCGGTGTAATTAATATGTATGCCCATGCCAAATTACAGCTTTCTAGTAATAATAGTCTCTGAGCAAAGCCGCGGACAGACGGACAGACAAACGGACGGACCGACATTCATGGCGAAACTATAAGGGTTCCTTGTTGACTTCGCAACCCTAAAAACAGAACCACTATAGGATCACTCGTGTTTCTGTCTGTCAACGATTGAGTTGAAATTTGGTACACATATGTTAGTCGGTGACCCAAAGACGGACGTGTAACGTAAATAAATGAATTTTAAACCAGAAGGCCACTTTTGGGGAGCAAATTCTATTTAAATATAATGTTTTAACATGAAAGGACTTCTTGTTAAAATTTCAAATATATATTTCTTCATAACTTTAAGATAGTTTTGAAGTAATTTAATAAAAAAGGCGAAAATTTACCATTTCCGAAACTACTGGGCCTAAAATCTTAAAAATCACTGTAAATGAGGTTAAATGCATAGATTACAAGAAAATGTATAAGAAAATCAGATGTCCTTTTCCGTTTCCACAGAAAAAATGAAATCTCTTAAGTCCAGAATAATTAAACCCCTATTTACCTAATGCAAAGTATGTACTGAGAGTTCTTGTTCTGACGCTAGTGAAAGTTTTGGTGCGAAACTCTTTTTGTGTGACTCCTAGTCGGACTTAGCTGGTTTTTTGCCGGCGGTTTGTTCAAAATATGAAAATGTAGGTAGCGAACATCAGACCAAGAAGCTTTAAAGCGGGCCATTCACATTACCACTGTCACACGGACCGAGAGGGACACAGGTATACGTAACTGTCCAGCCGATCCGCGACTCTTATAGTCAATAGCCTCCAATCCTCAGCCCGAGTCTCAGGGGACTGGTTTAGGAAATGGAGGATCGAGGTAAACCCACAGAAGAGCGCAGCGATTCTGTTTACCTTCAAACAGCTCAGTTCTATCAACAACCCCATCGACCGCAACAGGTCCTTCCGGAGATGTCCTACGGAGATGCTTCCCTGCCAGTAGTTAAACCAGCAGTTCCACTTAATGGACAACTCACGTGCCCCGCGTTGTTTTCGCCCATAGCCCACGTGGCCGGCTACGACAACACTAGTTGCGCGCGGGGAAGGACGCCTGGACGCAACGTGCTTGCCAGGCAACAAACATTGCCCAACCCCTGCAACTAACCACATACCACTACGAGTCCATGACCCAGTCGGGGGACCGACAAGCCAGAGTGCCGAAGGCGATAGACCAACGGCAGGCAAGCGGTGGGCTACCCCCGACCCCGTAGTACCCTGATCCAAACAGCCGGACCCGTAGTTCCGGCTGCGAACTCCACCTAGCCGGGTAGCTCTAGGCGGAGTATTCGGTAGCTCTGTCCCTTGGGAACGCTCGGTCAAGTATCTGGGGGTAACCCTAAATAGTCGACTGACGTTCAAGGACCACATAGAACGAGTTCGCAACAAGGTCGCGTTCGTACTAGGCCGTCTCTACCCCATGACCAACAAGCGGAGTAAACTGTCCCTTAGAAATATGGTGACACTTTACAAAACTTGCATCCGCCCCATCCTCACCTACGCCGGTGTAGCTTTCGCTCACACCAGTCCCCGTCTCATTCACCGATTTCAGGTCATCTAAAATCGCTTCATGCGTAGAGCCACGGGCTGCCCGTGATTTCTACGGAATGAAAATCACCATTGCGATTTAGAGCTCCCCACCATAGTTCAATACCTGAAGCAGGCATCCATCCGATACTTTAAGTCTGCCGAACACCACCCAGACTAACCCAACCCCCTACTCGTAAACACCGCCGTTTACGAGCTACCCGCGAACATGTACTCACTGACCCCGACGACCCGACCACGCTAGCCGTAGTTGCCCTGACCCCACCCCCTAATCCACTGCACCAACATTCTGCCCTCCCCGGCGAGGGCGGTGTCCTCCCGCTTCTGGCGCTTACCAGCACTACTGGCATATAACAGGCCGCTTCTCTTCGATCCTCCCACGTCCAAGCAACGACCTAAGCCGTGGTCCGTGCCCACCTGGGCGCCCTTAGGTAGTTGCATCTTTTTGCTTTGCACTAGGTTGAGTGCCTACCGTACTCGCCTCCCCTGCCCGGTGAAGTTGTAAAGGCCCCCACGGCCAACAAAAAGCTTGTCATTTCGAAAAAAAAGGTATACTTAAGGCAGAGACGTACATCATCTTATCAAACCTATAGCTGTGTCCCTCTCGGTTCGTGTGACAGTCGTACCGTGAACTTATCTGACTATGGTGTTGTCTGTATGAGATTTGTGTTTTTTGCCTCTCAGTGTATTACAAGATTAATAACAACTATAAATCTCCAGCAATCAAATTATATAGCTACTTAAGTTTTTTTTTCTGACGATCCTGAAATCACGTATGTTCTGTCTTCTATTTAGAATGTAAGGCGAATTTTACATAGAACCATTCGCTTCTTTACAGTTCGCAAAAAAAAGATCATAGTCCCGAATGCAGTTAAACTTAACAGCGCAAACGATTTGCAAATAAAATTGCGTGGCTACCTCCTGCGGAACGCCAACAACAGCGGCTTCGCCAGGGGCTATTCAGTTGGGAAATCAAGGTGTGTTTACATGCAGCACACAGGCAAACGTGTCTGTATACGAGTTAACAGGTGTGGTTTAAGATAAAGAAGAAAGCGACTTATTGAGGAAATAACTTGAGAGCATTACTCATTGATGTCATTTCTATAGACCACATTGTGCTTGAATATTATATTAATTCTCTAAGTAGGTACAAGTTCCTCATTATCTCATTAAGGTGATATGAAGTGTTATTTTTCTTTATAACTTTGAGGTCAGTATTGTAATGTTACGTATTTTCAAACCTGCTAGTCAGGATTAAGCGCATGATAAAAATAAGAACATTAAAAGTGCAACTTCTGTATTTATTTCAAATTTTTTTCTTCTTTTCCTTTTTTCACAGAGATAATTAAAGGGTGGAAAGTGACAAAGACTTATAATTAGCATGAGACGACATAGTTCCCGAGGGATCTGAAGAAAACACATTCCCTCGCTCGCGAACCACACCCTTAAATAGTCATAAAACGCGGGCGAAGTCGCGGGCAAAAGCAAGTTTATTCTTAAATTTGGCAACACATGTAACCCCAAAACAACCATTCACAGTTGCGTTATTACCTACTTTTGAATTCAGCATTCGCAATGCCATAGTTTGTATGTATGCGAATATTCCCGTGACTTGGACCACAAAATTAATGCACGCACACATTAACGCTAGACCACTATACAAAATTCATGGCTTACTTACGAATTACACACAGCCTAACTAAAAGCGAAGTCAAAGGTTCGAGTCCTGCCCTTGGTCTTTTGTTTACGTTAACATGTATCAAATATGTCAAATATTGAGACAGGTGAAAGTTATCGCTATGAAAGCGCGGTCGTTACCTGGATTGGTTTGACAGTTCAGTTCAGTTCAGTTCATTTTTTGATAAAAATACATTTTACACGTCAAAGTTTTGTAAATTTAAATAATGTCAATTTATAAATATAATAATGCTAAATGCAAAATTATCAAAAAATAATAAATAACATTTATTTTTTATTTTTTTTATTACAAATTTGAGTGCGTTTGACTGCAACTCACCTGATGGTAAGTGATGATGTAGTCGAGGATAGTACACGCAAACTCAAATAATATAAATAAATAAATATATCAGTACATTAAAAATCAATGAAATTGTCACTTTATAAATCACTTACTTTATAAAGCGTCTGCTCGACAAGCCAGTCTTTTAATGTTGTCTTGAATACGTCTCGTTTCAGGCCGATGTTGTGTTCTCGGGCAGTTTATTAAAAATCTTAGAACCCACTAACAGTGTCGATCTATGAGCTTGACACTGTTAGTGGTACTTTACTCCCACAGTTTTAGTGGTTTGCAAAGAACGTAAAGTCATTGGTGCCTGTTGATATCACTAGATAGCAGTCGTTGAGACGTGTGGGATGCCTTTTAGCTGACTTAAAAAAACTTCTGTCAGTGGGGTTCGCTACTGGCAGTACAACCTTTACCAACTCAGACGTCTAACGTGGACGTCTAACGTGGTCTAACCTTCCGGAGTTCAGGAAGAGACGCGAGCCCAAGCAGTGGGGACGTCCAGGGGTTGTTACGTTGACAAAACACTCATGGGGTATCATTCTTACACATTGTTGACACTACTTGAGACTTTATAGTTTATGAACATTTGTGCAAGACCTCAAACTCATAAAAAATCTTCTTTCTCATCATATTAGCTAATTTACGTCCCCACCGAGGGGTTTGAGCCTACCCTGAATTAGAGCGATCGGGCCTTAGTGGACCACGCGGGCCCAGTGCGGGTTGGTTGACTTCACACACAACCAGCGAGTTTCTTCGCAGGCGTGTGCAGGTATCCTCACGATGTTTTCCTTCACCGTAAGAGCGTCGGATAAACGTACATATGAAATCTAAACTCGTAATCATATCACGACCTCCCGGACAGGAGGCGGCGGCCCTAGCCGTTACGCCACCAACGCTCATAGCAGATAAGTCATTTAACCAAACTTAATTCTTTGTTAAAGATAGAACACTGGCCATAGAACTGTATTTCTAACAAGAAAAATTTCAATGTAAAGCTAACAAACTCATTAATTTCCTAGCAAGTAAAAAGGAACCATTACAAGTAGGTAAATAATTGTTAAGAATGGTTTGAAACAAAGACTACAACGGAACTTTGGTACAATGTAACTAGAAAAGAAAAATACTTATTGTGGAAGATTTCTCTCATAATTGAAAAACTGAGGAGTTTTACCTCTGTTTCAAAGTTATTAACGAATTGTGGCTAAGAATTGCGAAGTAGCAAGATCCGGCTGACTCACTCGTTGAGAGCCTGCTTGTGGATCACATTTAGAGTTCAAAGATAGAACCTTTAATTTTATCCGGCTACACCTTTACGAATTCCAAATATTTTATTCATTGTTTGTTTACCAAGAAAATGCGTGTACATGGTGTTCAGGCTTTGTCTTATATTTAGGGGTATCATTATCATCATATTAGCTGAAAATCGTCCACTGCTGGACTAAGGCCTCCCAAGAGGATTTACATGACGATCGGTCCTGAGCTGCGCGCATCCGTCGGCTTCCCGCGATCTTCACCAGGTCGTCGGTCCACCGCGAGGGAGGCCTGTCTACGCTACGTTTTCCGGTGCGGACTGTGACAAAAAAGAAGACCTCACACGAATGGATCAGATGGTTGACTAAATATTTTGTATGGGGAGGTTGATTTTTTAATTTATCATCTGTATTTTTGAAAACATTGTTCAGTATTATAAGTAGAAGCCCTAGTTAACGGTACTTACACCAATTTTGTTACACCTGTATATACATTTGACAATAGGCAGGTGACAGGGCTCGCAAACCGATAACCGATGGAGAAGTACGAATTCAAAGTACTTTTAAATTTGCCTGTGTTTTATGATTATGTTATGTTAACATCATAATTTCATTTAGCTACTAGAGCGTCGGTGGCGTAATGGCTAGCGCCACCGCCTCCTGTCCGGATTTCGAATATAGATTTCATATGTACGTTTATCCGAGGCTCTAGCGGTGATGGAGGAAACCTGCACACGCCTGCGGAGAAACGCGCAGGTTGTGACTTCACAGTCGACCAACCCGCACTGGACCCGCGTGGTCGACTAAAGCCCGAATTCAGGGTAGGCACGAGCTCCTCGGTGGGAACGTATATGAGCTATGATGATGATGACTAAAGCGTGCTCGATTAGTGTGAAGCGACTAAAGCAACAACCCGAGGATGGGAAGCAGTATTGTACCCCCACACTGCACACACATGCCACGGGAGAGGTTTATGTCCTGCAGTGAACGTCTTTTGGCTGATGTGATGATGATTATCATGATGAAGCAGGCTGATTAGCAAGGAGACCTGAAGTTGTCATATAAGACTTTTTATTATCAATAAAAGATTTCGAAGAGTAGCGACCGCGGAGCGGACGACTTAGCGTCGAACGGCCCTCATCAGGTAGACCGATGATCTGGTGCAGCTCACGGGACGCTTCTGGATGCATGGGGCTCAGGATCACCATATGAAGCTCGGTAGGGTGGCGGTGTCCAAAAACAGACGTGTTCCGGCTCATAAGGTGAGAATATGAATAGTCTTGCAAATAATAACTGCAGCTTCTATCGACACTAAAACACTTTCGCAATGACTCAATCCGAGCATTTAATCAGTGACGAAATAATATCAACCGTAATACTGTTCATTTTAAGTTCAAATCAATGCGGGCTTCAACGCGGCGGTTACTTTGTGACCGAACGCTCGATTCTCGATTTGACCATGTTTTATTACTTTTCTTCAGTTTCAAATGTAGTTCGCCGATATTTGTGTGTTGGTTTCATTCAATAAAACTGTTTAATTTTTAAATTAAACAGTTTGTTTTCGAGAAATTTTGCAATTATTGCCAAAAACACACGATAATTTTAACATTCAAAGTTGTAATATTTTAATGGTTGTGTTCAACTAAATCGATTTTTTTATAATTTTCAGCTTTTAACAGTCTTTCAATAATTTGAATTGAATTGAATATTGTGATTTTAATCTACCTCAAATTAGTACCATGATACGTGTCAGTACAATTTGCTTTCTAAACTATTCTGAAATAACGTTTATAATAGTGCGCACTGTAACGTGGTGATTACGACTACCTTTGTGAGCAATACTCTGTGGAATTCATGAAATGTTTGGTTGAATCACATACTTCTGTCTTAAGATATCAAGAAAAAAACGAGGTTTATTTCGGTATAAACAAATAGTGTCAAATGGGACTGCAGTCGAAGATGTGTTTTTTTTTTCGGATGTAATAGACGGTTCTAGATTTCTATACAACAACTAAATAAAATGAAACCTTACGACATCAAGCACATCATCATCATCATCATATCAGCCGAAGGACGTCCACTGATGAACATAGGCCTCCCCCAAGGATTTCCACGACGACCAATTCTGCGCTACCCGCATCCAGCGACTTCCCGTGACCTTCACCAGGTTATCGGCCTGCCTACGCTACGTTTTCTGGTGCGCGATTGCCACTCAAGAACTTTACTGCCTCAACGGCCATCCGTTCTACGAGCAATGTGCCCCGTATACCGTATGGCTCCCGGCTTAGAATAGGGCTATCCTATCTCTTCCAATAGGTGTCGTAAGAGCCGACAAAGGGACTTAAACCGGAGGATGTGCACCAGCGTCGACCTGCAACAACACTGCGATCGCCAACCCGCCTGCCAAGCGTGGCGATTACGGCAACACCCCCCAATGATCTGCACAACTAAAAAACGGCCCCTAGTCCCCGGCGGCCCCGTTATTCCTGGCTCTGACATCAAGCACTAGGTAAACTTTATTTTAAACTAACATTGTCGGTCACCAGCTCTGCCGAGCCATGACAAAACACTGTGTCTATAGGTACAGTGTTTTGCGATAACACGAATATTTTACCATCCTTTAAGGCCCTTAACCGCTTACGAAATGTCCTTTCCACTGCAACTAAAATTTTGCTTGCATAATCAGTAATCACTAATGTTACCTATCCTTGATTACGCCGACCTATGTTACCCCAATCAGAATATCGTGTTTCTACATAAGCTCAAGGCCTGCAGAATCTTGCCACTAGATATATTTTTAGCCTTCGTAAATACGATCATGTGTCCGCTTATCGCCCTGTCCTGAAGTGGCTCCTTACTAGTCTCAGACGTGACCTTCATACCCTCTCTCAGCTTTATTCTATTCTTTTTCTTCTAAAATCTTCTATTCTTTCGTCCACTCACAGTCATATTATTTGCTCTTCTTTTAATCTTCGCCTCTATACGCCTCCTTACTCTACCAAGTTCTGCGACCACTCCTTAAAACGTCAAGCGATTCGCCTTTGGAATTCCCTTCCCATATCCATTCGCAAAGAGGAAGCGCTGCATTCTTTTAGAAAATTAGTCAAAGCACATATTATCTTCTCGAGCTCTGATATGAGCGTGATTTTGTGTTAAACAACAGTACCTACTACTTTGGTCATATATACTATCGAAGCATTGTTGTTGTTGTTGTTGAGGTAAAAACATCAATACTTATGTTCTCTAAAATCACGTCAAGTCCCGCTTTCAGTTTGTCATCCTACTATCCCTATCCCTACTAATCCCTACTAATATTATAAATGTGAAAGTAACTCTGTCTGTCTGTTACGCTTTCCCGCAAAAACTACTGAACGGATTTGGCTGAAATTCGGTAGGTAGACAGATTAGGACCTGGATTCAGACATAGGCTACTTTTTACCACGCTCGCGAGCCGCTTGCGGCTCGCGCACTGCGCACCCTCGAAAAGTCATAGAAACGTTGTCCACGCGGGTGAAACCGCGGGAAACAGCTAGTAATGAATAATCGTGAAAGTTTAAAGTGTTATATGCATATTGTTTTATATATTAAACTACCTTTTTTCTGCGGCTTCGGCCGCGTGGACATCGTTTTTATGACTTTCTTTGAGGGTAAGTTGTGCACGAATCGCAAGCGGCTCACGAATTCTGATTAGCAGTCTGTCACTTCCCACCCCCTTAACCAATTCCATACAAAAAATCACTTCAATGCGTATCGACGCCGATTGGCGCGAACGTGGAAGTGATTTTTCCCAGATTCCTCGAAAACTATGTCCGGAATGATAATTAGTAAATTATGTTATTTTCCAACCCCTCAAATATCTCTGTGCAAAAAAACACAATAATCCGTTGTTCTGTTATAGTGTTAAAAAATTAACCAAAAAAGAGTATTTTCTCAGTTCCCTTAGGAACTGCATCGGACTATGCTATTTTCACGGGATAAAAGTAGCCTATGTCCTTCCCAGTGACACAGGCTAATTGCATGCCAATTTTCATCAAGATTGGTCGAGGTTTTGAAGTGTGAAAATGAAACAAACAAACAAACACATTTTCGCATTTATAATATTAGTAAGGATACACTCGCGAGCGTTAAAACCCGGTACCCCTCTTTTCTTTGAAAAAGGTACTCCAAATTTTAATAAAAGACTTTTATCGCTTGTATTAATTTCATTTAATTAATGTTAAATTAACGTTTTATTAATCATTGATTATTATCTTATGAATATGATTCAATTAATGATTTGATTTTTATCCAAAAATAGGGCTTCCATATTACACAGCCGGGTTTTAACACCCATGTGTGTTTATATTGTAATAAATATTTATATTTGTACTTTACACTTTACAAATGTATATTATTCACAGTCTTAAATTGTTTAATTCTAATTACTATTATTTTTATAAGAATTTGAGTTTGATATCGTGCACTAGCTGTTTTTTATGTTTTTGTCTCCAAACACCTGGTTGTCTGGAAAAAATCACTTTAAGCGATAAGACTGCCAAATTGTACCGCTAAAGTACCTATTTCGTTTTCGCATTGCTTTTTAAAACGAAATGTATAGTGTGTGTATTATATAGTACTTTATCTTAATATCACTCATTACGTCATAAGAATTATCATAACACATTCTACTAAATTACAGCCCTTACTGCTCATTTCATAAGCTGATTAGTGGCTGGTCAAGGCCAATTGCCCGGGAAACTCGTTGGATTTTATGAAATTGTTTAAGGGGAAACGCGGTCTAAAGAATAGGTATTTGAAAAAAATGTTGCTGTCTCCCTCCCCCAAACCTCTCCGTATACAGCAAGAAAGGGAGAACTGCAGCGCAGACCGATAATAGACACTGAAATTGACCAACACAGCATTTCGCAGTTTCGACTTTATCCTCCAAAACTTGAGCAATAATATTTTTTTTTTCAAAAATAATTAAAAAGACGCTTTAAATATGCCTCTTTGTTTTCATAGTATTGTTTATATGCGTATTATTTTTTTAGTGGGTGTCTGAAAATGACGTTATAATTGGTAAATTTTCTCAGTTTTCGAAGGCTCCTACTCCCTATTATAATTAGAATATAGGAAAAAAAACATAGGGGCATGGCCATGGTAGGTTTGATGGAAAAACATTTTCGGTCTATTTTCATTATAGAGGGAGGAAACAGGGGACTACGTTTGTATGGTTCCTTTCTCTCTAATATGGTTGAGAGGAGCGATGGCTGACTCTCGCGTTATACTCGTGAACGGGTGCTGTCCGTGTGAAATGGCCTACAATTGTCAAAGGCTTTCATGACATTCAATGATTTAATGTATAACTTCTCGTGTCATATTGTTTTCATGTTCTAATGACATAATTTGTTTTTTTTTCATATCAAGGATTGGATTTTGACGTTATAAACTAATGTAATGATTGTTTATTTCTTGATTTTGTACAAATTAAATTATGTAATCACTATTTTATGACTATCAGAAAGAGTGCGATTTGCACCTATTTTGAATCTTGAATGGAAAAAAGGCGCCCGCGTTTCCTCTTAATAATTATATCATCGGATGACAATTATCATAAAGCGTTATCATAACGCACTGCTCCCTTAATTATAGTCCTTCCTTCACATGCCGCGCCCATTCTTCTAACGAGCGCCGCGACGCCATGGCCAAGCTAAACAAATTACTGACCAAAACTGCCGGAATCCTAGTGCGTAGGTACGTTGTATCGAATTTCACTACACCTAACGCGCTGCGTCGAATGGTCGCGACATCAATTGTATGGTTTGTCGAAAACTCGTGACAACAAATCTCCATGTCAAAGCCGGCTTGAATAGCTTGGCTGTACAGCTCGATAGCAGGTGATCCATCTTATCTAAGTCTTGCCGTCAAACATCAATGTTTACAGTTTTCGTGTGTTTCGACTTTAAGATATGATAGCTAGTTTCCCATTGCATTGGGGAATCTTGGTAAGCCCGTTTCCAACTTCGGTATAATCGTTACTTACAATCAGGTGAGCTGATAATGTCAAGGGCTTACCAATATAAATAAAAAAAAAACGCTAAACACGTTAAAAAATCGACTTCCATCGCAACAACATAGTACATATTTTTTGCATTATTATTTTTGGTTTTTGTTCATTTTCTAAAAAAGTCCTACACCGATTTTGATAAAATTTATATTGGACCACACGGCAAGCACTAGCTTTCAAATAAAAAAAAAATCATAAAAATCGCTTCACCCAGTCAAAAGTTCTGAGGTAACGCACGTAAAAAAAAACATACAGTCGAATTGAGAACCTCCTCATTTTTGGAAGTCGGTTGTTAAAAAACTCACTTTGTGTAGCGGTTTGTGAATGAGTTCTATTTAACAAAATTCTATAGAACGTGCCTCTATCGGGCCAGACTAATAAATAAAGGAAATAATAGGCCTTCTCGACGAGAATACCGTTAGCAAAAACATTGTCCTGTGAAATTAATTGCCAACTTCAGGAAGCTATTAATACGCTATGGCTATGGTTTTTGTTGAGGTAGGCCTTCGTCTGTCTTTAATCAGAGATAAGGCATGTCTTAGTTCTGCAGGATATTTTACTCATTAGATGTAGGAGCCTAAGAAGGTTCTATTTACGCGTATTAAAAGGCAATTTAAAAGAATTTAATAGTCTAGATTCTAGGCTTAAACCACACCCTGGACACTTCATACAACGGGCCAGAAATGACATTTCAAAAAAAGAATGACGTAACAAACAAAGAGGCGGCGAAATCCTATACGTTCGACAACCAAACTGTAACCAATCTGTATCAAACTCTGATCACATAATTCTAAAAGCACTAGGTTTTATTTGAAACAAACTTGAAAAAATTTTGGACAGTTGTTTGATAGAAGACAAGGGTAGAAATATTCAAATAGCTATGATAGACAGAGAGGGAGAACCCTCAAAGTACCCTTTCGTGAGCAAGAATAGTGACTTTATAGTGAGTGAAGTTTTATTTTGATATTATTTTTAGATGACTTGATTTGAATTTAATGAATTTAATTTATTTTATTTTGAACTGAGTTTTCTGTTTGTGGGTCCGTGGTTGCCTGAATTAAGAATTATTTTATTTTATTTTGTCTTTAAGTAGTCGCGAGCCTAAAAACCGGGCAGAACATTTTGGCCTTGGCCGGTACTAGATAGTTGCAACATTGTGTTTGTCACCAAAATGTACTCATATTGGGTGGCTTCTTGTTTGTGTGTGTGTGTGTGTGTGTGTGTAATAGATTCTCTCCGTTCAAATGGTATCGTATGATTTTTTTTATCTTCATTAATTTTTTCATAGTTTGTATTTTAAGCTTTCTGTTAATAAAATTAATAATTAAGAGAAAGCTTAAAATACAAACTATGAAAAAATTTTACGGACTACAAAGTAACATAGGAAAAAATTTTTTTTTTACATAATCATCATTAACATCATTTGTCAGCCAAAGGACGTCCACTGCTAGACATAGACCTCCCCCAAGGATTTCCACGACGACCGGTTCTGCGCTGCCCGCTTCCAAAGGCTTTTTGCGATCTTCACCAGGTCATCGGTCCACCGAGTGGGAGGCCTGCCTACACTACGTTTTCCGGTGCGTCGTCGCCACTCGAGAACTTTAGTACCCCAACGGCCATCTGTTCTACGAGCAATGTGCCCCGCCCACTGCCACTTAAGCTTAGCAATTCTGAAAGCTATGTCGGTTACTTTGGTTTTCCTACGGATCTCCTCGTTTCTGATTCGATCACGCAGAGAAACTCCGAGCATAGCACGCTCCATTGCCCTTTGGGTGACCTTGAGCCTTCTTATGAGGCCCATAGTAACCGACCATGTCTCAGTTCCGTATGTCATCACTGGCAACACACACTGGTTGAAGACCTTGGTCTTAAGACACTGCGGTATTTGGGACGCAAAGATATTGCGAAGCTTCCCGAAAGCTGCCCAGCCGAGTTGGATTCGATGATTGATCTCTTTCTCGAAGTTGGACCTACCTAACTGGATTGTTTGTCCCAGGTATATATATTCGGTAACAACTTCGAGTGTAGAGCCTCCCAACTTCAGAGGAGTAGGTATGACACGGACGTTTGACATAATTTTCGTCTTGTCCATGTTCATTCTAAGACCCACTTGTTGAGAGGCTCTACTGAGGCCATCGAGCATTGTGCCTAAGTCGTCCATAGTCTCAGCCATGACCACGATATCGTCAGCGAATCGAAGGTGGGTGATGTACTCGCCGTTGATATTGATGCCCAGTCCAAAAGCTTAAAAACGTCTTCCAGAGCAGCGGTGAACAGTTTCGGAGATATAACGTCTCCCTGTCTCACCCCTCGCTGCAGCTATGCAGGATAGGTTCCGAGTTTTGATCCTGGAGAGGAACCGACATGGTGGCGTTTTCATACAAATACTTCAGCACTTCGATGTATCGATAGTCAATTTGGCACCGCTGGAGAGACTGTAACACAGCCCAAGTTTCGACTGAATCGAAGGCTTTCTCATAGTCCACGAACACCAAGCATAGTGGCTGATTGTACTCTTCGGTCTTCTGTATAATCTGCCGCAGCGTATGTATGTGGTCTATGGTACTAAATCCTTTTGAAAACCGGCTTGTTCGGGATGCTGGAAGTCGTCAAACTTGCGTGCGAGATGATTCGTAATGACTCTCGAAAACAGTTTCTAGACATGGCTTAGAAGTGAGATGGGTATATGGTTCTTCAGCAGGGCATTGTCGCCCTTTTTCAAGAAAAGCTCTACCATACTTCTGTGCCATGCCTTAGGTGTTTCTCCCTCATGTATAACGAAATTAAATAATTTCTGAAGAGCTTTAAGTACCTTTTTACATAATAGGCAATTATAAGTTTAGAAATATGGCTATTTTCACCAGTTAAGTGGTTAGATTGCTTTATGCTCGGACACTTTTAACCGCGAGACTGTGAATCTGGTTCTTGTATATGTGATCGAAACTGTAACTTAAAGGACTTTGTTAAGTCTCGCTCAATGGGAGGTTCAAAATACAGTTTTCTTTTTATAAAAAAATAAAAATAAATTATTTTTAGACATTCTAAGATAGTAAGATATTTGACATTTAACAATATCATAACATTTTTCATAATAGATAACGAAGAAGTGTATCGAATACGTTAAATTTTTCCCACTTCCCGGTTTCTGATTAAGCTGAAATTTTGCATGCATATGTACCTCTATTGCGTGACAATGCAATATGAAATCCTTGTACTTAAAAGTTTTTAGGTTTTTCGACAATTTTGCGTACCTTAGCACCAGGCCTTATGTATAATATTGTCTGTGACCAGGCAGCTTCCCTACTATCGCTTTGCAAATTTACTTTCTTATCTGTGATCGCTGTAATTGTATGAGTTTCTTTATCTCCATAGGGAGATACTTGGCCCCACGTGGATTATGCCTTACAGCATACTTCTGACAGGTTGCTGTAGTGAGACTGAAACAAATATAGTGTAAGTATATTTTTTATCCTCAAGTGATAAGCCTTTTCACGGAATTCGCTAAAAAATGACGGAGTACGGAGGGGCTCTACAATGTTATTTAGGTGATTACTGATTATGCCTTTTTTTGGGGTTGTACTTGTGTGGAGAGGTGTGGGGTGAGGCGAAACTCTTGGCGCGCGAGTAAAACACACACTTGACCGGTTCTTTCAATAATTTCTTCCCCATTGCGTTGGGGAATCTTGTTAAGCCCGCTTCCATTTTCGGCAACATCGTTACCTACCATCAGGTGAGGTGATGCCAAGGGCTTACCAACTGATAATAAAAAAAAAGTTATAAAAAAAAATATGTTACTGATATTAACGTTCCAGTGCTACACTAGATGAAGGAGAAATTCCGTACTTAGGCAACTTGTGTCCACATCAGTACGCTGGTCACGTGACTCGTTCATTTTATAATCCCGATCCTACAAAATAAAACATAACATCGGAACTCTCGTAAAACATTTATTACTCTTCTAGCCAACAACGAAAAAGGAGGACGTGGCATTTTGTGTCTTTGGCAATGCATGTGCGTCGAAAAAGTTTGCTTTCAATAATACAAAAAGAGAAATATCATTAAAAACCGGCCAAGTGCGAGTCGGGTTCGCGGCCTGACGGTTCCGTACTAAAACACATTTGGTTATGAACCCCTAGAAACCACCTACTCTTGTGCGTAAAGTAAGTAGTCACTTCTAAACGTTCATGTACCCTAGCGGTCGTAGCTCTGCGCGACCACGTTCACGTACCCTAGCGGTCGTAGCTATGTGCGACCACGTTCACGTACCCTAGCAGTCGTAGCTCTGCGCGACCACGTTCACGTACCCTAGCGGTCGTAGCTATGTGCGACCACGTTCACGTACCCTACCAGTCGTAGCTCTGCGCGACCACGTTCACGTACCCTAGCGGTCGTAGCTCTGCGCGACTACGTTCACATACCCTAGCGGTCGTAGCTCTGCGCGACCACGTTCACGTACTTTAGCGGTCGTAGCTCTGCGCGACCACGTTCACGTACTTTAGCACTCGTAGCTCTGCGCGACCACATTCGCGTATCCTAGAGCTCGTAGCTCTGCGCGACCACGTTCACGTACCCTAGCGCTCGTAGCTCTGCGCGACCACGTTCACGTATCCTAGCGGTCGTAGCTCTACGCGACCACGTTCACGTACCCTAGCGGTCGTAGCTCTACGCGACCACGTTCACGTACCCTAGCGGTCGTAGCTCTACGCGACCACGTTCACGTACCCTAGCGGTCGTAGCTCGGCGCGACCACGTTCACGTACCCTAGCGGTCGTAGCTCTACGCGACCACGTTCAAGTAAATTAACGGTCGTAGCTCTACGCGACCACGTTCACGTACCCTAGCGGTCGTAGCTCTGCGCAACCATGTTCACGTACCCTAGCGGTCGTAGCTCTGCGCGACCACGTTCACGTACTCTAGCGGTCATAGCTCTGCGCCACCTCGTTCACGTACATGGTTGCATCGATCACGCAGGTTAAATGACCTGAAATACGGTCATTACCTAGATAAGTTTGACTGTTAGTGGCATTTTTCACGAGCGTGTCTGTGCTTTACAAGGCACGTTAAGCCGTTGGTGCTCGTTGTTGGCAGTCGTTAAGCCGTATCACAGGCCTAATAGCGGCTCAAAAACTAGTGACAGTGGGGTTCGCCTCGACTGTGGAGTGCGAGGTGTCGTTAGATTCGTCTTCGCTCCCGTATATAACATATAATTTATTTTTACCCGACTGGCCAAAAAATAGGGGTTAAGTTTTTGCAGTCAGGTATTTAATTTTTATTATTATTTCTAATTTTAACAAGCTTTTGAAATAACTTGCAATGTTTGTACGTAACTATGAATGCAAGTTATCCGCTTCTAAATTTGCATTCGGGTTTCCGATTGAGCTGAAATTTTGCATAAACGTTTAGTTTGGATGTCAATGCATGGTTAGCTAAGTGACGTCATTCAAAATTTAACATAGCAGACTCCTAAAGATGGTGGACCATTTATTTTTTAAAGCACCCCAATAATCATCATATCAGCCGGAATTTCCACTGCTGGACAACGGCCTCCCACAAGGATTTCCACGACGACCGGTCCTGCGCTGCCCGCATCCATCGGCTCCCCGCGATCTTCACCAGGTAGTCGGTCCACCGCGTGGGAGGCCTGCCTACGCTACGTTTTACGGTGCGCGGTCGCCACTCGAGAACTTTACTGTCCCATCGGCCATCTGTTCTACCAGCTATGTGCCCTGGCCAATGCCACTTCAGTTTAGCGATTCTGTGAGCTATGTCGGTTACTTTAGTTCTCCTGCGGATCTCCTCGTTTCTGATTCGATCACGCAGAGAAACTCCGAGCATAGCACGCTCCAATGCCCTTTGGGTGTCCTTGAGCCTTCTTATGAGGCCCATAGTAAGCGACCATGTCTCAGTTCCGTAAGTCATCACTGGCAACACACACTGGTCAAAGACCTTAGTCTTGAGACACTGCGGTATTTGGGACGTGAAGATATTGCGAAGCTTCCCGAACGCTGCCCAGCCGAGTTGGATTCGTCGATTGATCTCTTTCTTGAAGTTGGACCTACCTAGCTGGACTGTTTGTCCCAGGTATACATACTCATCAACAACTTCCAGTGTAGAGTCTCCAACCTTTAGAGGGGTGGGTGCGACCTTCATTAAAAAAGGTGAAGAGGCAAATATAAAAATACATGGATATGACCTAGCTAGTAGTTTCTCACGAATGCAGAAACGTGGAGGTGTTTGCATTCTGGTAAAAAGAGGTGTAACTTTTAGAAAAATTAACCTATTTGATAGATACACTGTCCCTAAAATTTTTGAATGTTGCGGCGTAGAGGTTTCCTTTTATAATTTAGTGATTTTGTGCCTTTATAATGCTCATAAAAGATACGCTATGACTTTCCTAAATAAGCTCGAGGCTGTTTTATATGATGTAACTAGGAAATATAAAAATAAAAAAATTGTTCTCACAGGTGATTTTAATGTGAATATGCTTGAGAGTTCAAAAGCATCTCAGTATCTACTCGACTTAATCAAAAATTTTAACTTGCAATTACATATTGATAAAGCCACTAGAGGCCTGTCGTGTATAGATTTAATTTTAAGTAATGTTAGAAGGGCAATTGGGGATATTATCCCACTTCAACTCTCCGATCATGAAACAGCCCAAACTCTGAACATTCCTGTAAAAAACAAAAGTCCTGAATTAAAACAATGGAATATCGAAAAAAGGGACTATTCTAATGATAATATAATAAAGTTCCGAGCGTATCTTAGTTCCTTAACTTTCAATGATGTATATATTCAAAGCGACGTTAATGCTGCGTTTGACGAGTTTCATAGCATGTTCTGTCTACTTTACGTGTTGTGTTTTCCAAAGATTCGCATAAAATTAAATAATAAGAGTAGTGGACCTAAATGGATTTCCTCCGGTCTTAAAGTCTGCTGTAAAACAAAAAGAACTTTAAGATTCAACTTTTATAGAAACAGATCCAACAATAACAAAAATAAATACTATAAATACAGTAAAATACTTAGAAAATGTATCTACCAGGCACATAAAAATTGCTATAATAAGTATATACAACGTAGTAAAAATACAGTAAAAGCATCATGGAATGTAATAAAAAAAGAGACACGGGATATTGCTTTAAATAAAAACATAAAAGAGATAAAACTCGGTGACAACACAGTTACTGGACCAGAAGCGATAGCCTCTACTTTAAATGACTATTTTATCGAACAGACCAAAAATACTGTACCTAGGACTTCTGTAACAAAACACCGTATAACTACACATATCCGAAATTCTTTATTTCTTAATCCAGTAAATATCGCTGAAACTGAAAAAATCATTGTCTCACTAAAAAACTCGAATGCTTGTGGATATGATGAAGTCAATACAAGGATCTTGAAGGAATGTCGCAACGAAATAGCTCCTGTTATTACGTATCTTCTTAACCTCTCTTTCGAATACGGAGTGTACCCAACAGCCCTTAAAATATCTGTTGTCAAACCTATATTGAAAAAGGGCGACAACACAGAACCAGGAAACTATCGTCCCATAACATTAATTCCAATAATAGCTAAAGTCTTGGAAAAATGTATGTATTCCCGTTTGTATGATTTTTGTCTTAAACATAAAATAATTAAGGATGAACAGTATGCCTTTCAAAAGGGAAAATCGGCGACTCTTGCCATCTACACTCTAGTTCATAATATCATTAAGCACCTTGACGATAAAAGACTTGTAACCACACTCTTCTTTGACATGACAAGAGCTTTTGATTTTGTGGATCACAAAATATTATTGACAAAACTTAGTCACTGTGGCATACGAGGACTCGCTCTAGCTTGGTTTGATTCTTATCTAACTGAAAGAAAACAATGTGTTGAAATAAGCGAACTTAATGAACTAAATATTCTAACATCTTATCGATCAGAGTATAAAACTAATCTTTTTGGTGTCCCGCAAGGAAGTGTTTTGGGGCCTCTATTATTTCTACTTTATATAAATGACTTGCCGGCTGTAACCCGCCACAAATGTATATTGTTTGCAGACGACATTTCCATTATAGTGACATCAAATAAAAATGACATTAGTACTTATCAAACTGACATAAATGATACAATTGAATCTGTAATTAAATGGCTTTCTGACAATAATTTAAGTATAAATCTGGCAAAAACTAAATACGTACAATTTTCATTACCTAGAAATAATAATTTACATTTAGACATACGATATAGAAATACAGTGCTAGAAGAATGTGATAATATGAAATTTTTGGGTCTAATACTAGATAAGAATCTTAATTTTCAGTCATATGCAGATAACCTATGCAACAGAATAAATCGTTTCGTGTACGTCTTAAGTAGACTGACTAAAACAGTCTCACAGAAAACTGCTATAACAGCGTACTATGGCTATGTAGCATCAGTACTAAGATATGGGTTATTGATTTGGGGTAATTGTTCCTTAGCCAACAAAATCTTTATAGCCCAAAAGAAATGTGTTCGTGCTATCTGTAATGTTGGCCCGTACCATACGTGTAGGACGCTATTTCCAAAGCTTGGCATACTCACTCTCACTGACATGTATATCCTCGAGTGCAGTAAATTTGTAAAATTGTATCCACATTTCTTTCACAAAGCTAGCGAAGTGTACCCTAGGAACACGAGAAATCCTGAAAAGCTTGTCCTTAACTGCTGCCCTAGAACCACTATGTACCATAAACACTGCTACAGTTTGAGCATTACAATATTCAATAAATTACCGAATGAATTCAAAAGTCTTCCACTCCCTCTAATGACTAAGAAAATGCAAAAGTGGTTACTGTCTCATAATTTCTACAATTTAAATGAATTTTTTGACTTAAAATTGTAATTTATTATATTGTGACTAATTTATACCTTATGTTTACATATCATAATATCACTGACCTAGTATTATTGTAATTATTACCTTAATATTTGCATGCTGTTTTTAATAGCTAAACATGAGTGCTATATAACTTTAAAGATCTCTGTATACCGTGTTTAAGGCAAATAAATGATTTTCTATTTTCTATTTTTCTATTTTCGACACGAACATTTAACATTATTTTCCTCTTGTCCATGTTCATTTTAAGACCCACTTGTTGAGAGACTTTACTGAGGCCATCGAGCATTGTGCTCCATAGTCCATAGTCTCAGCCATGACCACGATATCGTCAGCGAATCGCAGGTGGGATAATTATGTGCTCGCCGTTGATATTGATACCGAGTTCACCCCAGTCCAGAAGCTTAAAAACATCTTCCAGGGCGGCGGTGAACAGTTTCGGAGATATAACGTCTCCCTGTATCACCCCTCACTGCAACTGGATAGGTTTCGAGTTATGATCCTGGAGGCGAACCGACATGGTGGCGTTTTCATACAGACACTTCAACACCTCGATGTATCGATAGTCAATTTGGCACCGCTTCTCATAGTCCACAAATGCCAAGCTTAGTGGCTGATTGTACTCTTCGGTCTTCTGTATAATCTGCCGCAGCGTATGTACGTGGTCTATGGTACTAAAGCCTTTTCGGAAACCTGCTTGTTCGGGAGGCTGGAAGTCGTCAAACCTGCGTGCGAGACGATTCGTAATGACTCTCGAAAACAGCTTGTAGACATGGCTCAGAAGTGAGATGGGTCTGTAGTTTTTTAGCAAGGTGTTGTCACCCTTTTTAAAGAATAGAATGACCACACTTCTGTGCTATGCCTTAGGCGTTTGTCCCTCAAGTATAACGGAATTAAATAACTTCTGAAGAGCTTTTTGTACCGGTGATTCACACCTGGTTTCAGAAGTTCAGCCGTAATTCCATCATCACCCGGTGCTTTGTTGTTCTTGAGCTGTTTGAGAGCCATTCTAATCTCGTACAGGCTGACGTCCGGGATATCTTCGGTATAGTGTCGGGTTAGTCTGGCTCTTGGGTCATTAGCCAGATCGCTGACAGGCAAACGTGTGGTCTTGTACAATTGTCCATAGAACTTCTCAACTTCTTCCAGCAACTCAGTCTTAGACGATATGGTCCTGCCATCCTCAGTCTTCAGCTTGGTCAGTTCGCTTTGTCCAACAGACAGATCTCTCGTGAACAATTTTGAGCCTTTGTTGTGCTCAATCGCCTCTTTAATACAATTTGTATTATATTGGCGTAAATCGCGAGTCAAGGACTTAGAGATCTGCCTGTTCAGTTGCCGATACTGAGTAGCGTCTTCAGAGGACTGCAAAACCAATCTGCGTCTTTCTTCCATGAGGTTGCTGGTGAAGTCTGAGATTTTTTTGGTTCTGTTTGAACGGCGAGTTTTAAAAATCTTAGGCCCCACCGTTTGGACAATTTCCACGAACCTGTCATTATAATTTTCCACATTCTCGCAGTCTCCTATGCATTCGAAACGATTGTGCAACTCGAGCTGAAAGCTCTCGGGGTTTTGGAGCTGGATGGGCGCCGGTCGGACTGTAGACTTCATCAGTCGACATCTTTTTAGCTTCGTCTTTAGATTCAAAGTGCCTCTGACCATCCGGTGATCGCTTCCTGTTTTGATTGAATTGATCACGGAGACATCATTGAATATTTGCCTCCTTGTCGACAAGATGAAGTCTATCTCGTTCTTCGTTACACCATTGGGATGCAACCATGTCCACTTCCGCTGTTTTGACTTTTTGAAGAAGGAGTTCATCATAAAGAGGCTCTCGTTCTCCATAAAGTCGGCCAACATCTGGCCACGTGCATTTCTTACTCCATACCCAAATTGCCCCACGCTCAGCTCACCATCACTTGGTTTGCCCATTTTCGCGTTAAAATCCTCCATAACAACGGTATAATGGGTCCTGGTGCTATGTAAGGCTGTAGAGATGTCCTCATACATAGTCTCTACCTCGTCGTCGGAGTATTCCGTAGTCGGCGCGTATACCTGTATGACCTTCATCGAATACCATTTGGTGATTCTGAGTATAAGGTATGCTACCCTTGTCGAAACGCTCACGATTTGGACCACATTTTTAAACAGGGACTTGTGGACGAGAAACCCGGCACCACCCTGGGCCTGTTGGTCGCCCTCCCGGTAATAGAGCAGGTTTCCGGATTTTAGGATCATGGTGTCCTCTCCCTCTCTTCAGACTTCACATAAACCTACGATAGTAACCTGCTCAATACTTCTTCGAGTTCTGCAAGTTTCTCGTCAGTCCGCAGTGTACGCGTGTTGTAAGTTGCCAGGGCCAAAGGTCGTTGGGTTTGGTAGCCTGGCATCTGCCGGGGATTCTTCGCACCCCCCACCCCGCCGTTACCGTGACTACTACCGGAGCCAGGAATAGCGGGGCCGCCGGGGATTAGGGGCCGTTTTCTGGGTGTGGATTTCATAGGGGGGTTTTGCCGTAATCGCCACGCTTGGCAGGCGGGATGGCGCTCGCAGTGTGATTGCAGGTGTGTTGCAATGCACTGAAAGGACGCTGCTGCCCATCCTCCGGTTTTAAGTCCCTTAGTCGACTCTTACGACACCCATTGAAAGAGATGGGATGGTCCTATTCTTAGCCGGGAACCATACCCCAATAATGTGGGTATTAAATAAAAGGGGTTGCTGAGATTATGAAAAAAATAAAATTATATTCAAGTGAAACCTTGTACCTAAACTTAATTTAACCGTCTCCGTGGCGTAATGGTTAAGTCCATTAGCTTCACATCAGGAGGTGGCGGGTTCGATTCCCGGCGTAGTCTAAGTTTGTAAGACTCACTTTGGTTGGTGGAAGGGCACTTTCTAGTCCCGTCTGGCTAGCTTCCACCAACTTATCTAAGTCTTGCCGTCAAACATCAATGGTAACAACTTTGATGTGTTCCGGCTTAAAGATAAGACTGCCAGTTCGTTGCGTTGGGAAATCTTGGTAAGCCCGTTTTCATCTTTGGCATCATTGTCACTCACCAACAGGTGAGATGATGCCAAGGGCTTACTAACTGTAAATAAAGTAAGTGTGTGGTTTTACGAAACCACGGTAAAAGTGAAACTTTACAGAGGACGACGTTATCATGGATGCTCTCGCTACGGTACAGAGGACGAAACGATCATACCGTCAGACGAAAGCGACGTCACGCGACATGCAACACACAGACGAAAAAAATTAAGATATGTTTTTCGAAATGTGCTCATTAATTTGCTGCCGTCGAGCAAAAAGTGTCATTGGTTTGCTGACGGTGCCGCGGTCACGTGTCACGCGCCTGGCAATCTGTCGCGTGTCCATTATTAAATACGTCCCATGCCGGGCGGAACACTCTGTTTGTGTACGTGGTGTCGGTCACCCTGTGTAGTATAGTGTGTACTCGCACGGACACATGCACAGGACATAAAAGGAAATAGGAGATTTATTGTAGTTTAAAAAAAGTATTATTTAATTTAGCTGATACTTTTGATTGTAGGTTCTTGGTGGAACTTTATGTCACACATATTGGTATATATTTATACTGATTCCACATAAAAGAAATAAAACTGCGTTTATAATTTGTCAGCGATCGGTTTCGAACACCATCTTCAGGCAGACTATTTATTTACACAAATTGTATGTGTATTATTTAATTTAAAAATAGTTTAGATTTTTTTTTCTTTAAAATATAATGAAATGAAATAAAAGGATAATTTATTTGCATCAAACATGGTAGTAGGATGTTTATTATATTTTTTTGTGCAATCATGTTTCGCCTGTGCAAGGCATGCAAATGTTTAACATAGATTATAATTATTTTGTCACGTAAACTTTAAAAATTCAAATTGTCAACAAGTTTATTTTTGTCACAGAGGTATTCTTTAACGCTATAATAATTTTTGTCAATAAGCCATTTCAATAATTTTGTCTTAAAGGTTTTCGATTCAAGCTTTCGTAGTTCAATCGGTAAGTTATTATATAGCACACCAACGGCATCAATATTACGCGTTTCCGTAACAATGTTAGGTCTAACATAGTAATTTTTCTCAGCAAACCCTTTCAATTGATACCCATGCACGGAGTTGCAAAAAAAAAGATCTGTCATCTTCGTAAGTTCGCCATATTGGATTTAGTTTGAAATCACTTAGTTTACCATGCATTGTTCTCCAATTTCAACGTGTATGCTAAATTTTAGCTCAATCGGAAACCGGGAAGTGGTTCCAATTTATCTTCCAAGACGGCAAGGTAATATAAAGTTTTTATTAATATGTAATATATCGTTATATCGGTCCGTCACTCTACGAGCAGCTACCCGCAGTCATCAATGTAATAATATATCGTTATATCGGTCCGTCACTCTACGAGCAGCTACCCGCAGTCATCAATGTAATAATATATCGTTATATCGGTCCGTCACTCTACGAGCAGCTACCCGAAGTCATCAATGCTATAATATATCGTTATATCGGTCCGTCACTCTACGAGCAGCTACCCGCAGTCATCAATGTAATAATATATCGTTATATCGGTCCGTCACTCTATGAGCAGCTACCCGCAGTCATCAATGTAATAATATATCATTATATCGGTCCGTCACTCTACGAGCAGCTACCCTCAGTCATCAATGTAATAATATATCGTTATATCGGTCCGTCACTCTACGAGCAGCTACCCGCAGTCATCAATGTAATAATATATCGTTATATCGGTCCGTCACTCTACGAGCAGCTACCCGCAGTCATCAATGTAATAATATATCGTTATATCGGTCCGTAACTCTACGAGCAGCTACCCTCAGTCATCAATGTAATAATATACCGTTATATCGGTCCGTCACTCTACGAGCAGCTACCCGCAGTCATCAATGTAATAATATATCGTTATATCGGTCCGTCACTCTACGAGCAGCTACCCGCAGTCATCAATGTAATAATATATCGTTATATCGGTCCGTCACTCTACGAGCAGCTACCCGCAGTCATCAATGTAATAATATATCGTTATATCGGTCCGTCACTCTACGAGCAGCTACCCGCAGTCATCAATGTAATAATATATCGTTATATCGGTCCGTCACTCTACGAGCAGCTACCCGAAGTCATCAATGTAATAATATATCGTTATATCGGTCCGTCACTCTACGAGCAGCTACCCGCAGTCATCAATGTAATAATATATCGTTATATCGGTCCGTCACTCTATGAGCAGCTACCCGCAGTCATCAATGTAATAATATATCATTATATCGGTCCGTCACTCTACGAGCAGCTACCCTCAGTCATCAATGTAATAATATATCGTTATATCGGTCCGTCACTCTACGAGCAGCTACCCGCAGTCATCAATGTAATAATATATCGTTATATCGGTCCGTCACTCTACGAGCAGCTACCCGCAGTCATCAATGTAATAATATATCGTTATATCGGTCCGTAACTCTACGAGCAGCTACCCTCAGTCATCAATGTAATAATATATCGTTATATCGGTCCGTCACTCTACGAGCAGCTACCCGCAGTCATCAATGTAATAATATATCGTTATATCGGTCCGTCACTCTACGAGCAGCTACCCGCAGTCATCAATGTAATAATATATCGTTATATCGGTCTGTAACTCTACGAGCAGCTACCCTCAGTCATCAATGTAATAATATATCGTTATATCGGTCCGTCACTCTACGAGCAGCTACCCGCAGTCATCAATGTAATAATATATCGTTATATCGGTCCGTCACTCTACGTGCAGCTACCCGCAGTCATCAATGTAATAATATATCGTTATATCGGTCCGTCACTCTACGAGCAGCTACCCGCAGTCATCAATGTAATAATATATCGTTATATCGGTCCGTCACTCTACGAGCAGCTACCCGCAGTCATCAATGTAATAATATATCGTTATATCGGTCCGTCACTCTACGAGCAGCTACCCGAAGTCATCAATGTTATAATATATCGTTATATCGGTCCGTCACTCTACGAGCAGCTACCCGCAGTCATCAATGTAATAATATATCGTTATATCGGTCCGTCACTCTATGAGTAGCTAGCTACCCGCAGTCATCAATGTAATAATATATCGTTATATCGGTCCGTCACTCTACGAGCAGCTACCCGCAGTCATTAATGTAATAATATATCGTTATATCGGTCCGTCACTCTACGAGCAGCTACCCGCAGTCATCAATGTAATAATATATCGTTATATCGGTCCGTCACTCTATGAGTAGCTAGCTACCCGCAGTCATCAATGTAATAATATATCGTTATATCGGTCCGTCACTCTACGAGCAGCTACCCGCAGTCATCAATGTAATAATATATCGTTATATCGGTCCGTCACTCTACGAGCAGCTACCCGCAGTCATCAATGTAATAATATATCGTTATATCGGTCCGTCACTCTACGAGCAGCTACCCGAAGTCATCAATGTTATAATATATCGTTATATCGGTCCGTCACTCTACGAGCAGCTACCCGCAGTCATCAATGTAATAATATATCGTTATATCGGTCCGTCACTCTATGAGCAGCTACCCGCAGTCATCAATGTAATAATATATCATTATATCGGTCCGTCACTCTACGAGCAGCTACCCTCAGTCATCAATGTAATAATATATCGTTATATCGGTCCGTCACTCTACGAGCAGCTACCCGCAGTCATCAATGTAATAATATATCGTTATATCGGTCCGTCACTCTACGAGCAGCTACCCGCAGTCATCAATGTAATAATATATCGTTATATCGGTCCGTCACTCTACGAGCAGCTACCCGCAGTCATCAATGTAATAATATATCGTTATATCGGTCCGTCACTCTATGAGTAGCTAGCTACCCGAAGTCATCAATGTAATAATATATCGTTATATCGGTCCGTCACTCTACGAGCAGCTACCCGCAGTCATCAATGTAATAATATATCGTTATATCGGTCCGTCACTCTATGAGTAGCTAGCTACCCGCAGTCATCAATGTAATAATATATCGTTATATCGGTCCGTCACTCTACGAGCAGCTACCCGCAGTCATCAATGTAATAATATATCGTTATATCGGTCCGTCACTCTATGAGTAGCTACCCGCAGTCATCAATGTAATAATATATCGTTATATCGGTCCGTCACTCTACGAGCAGCTACCCGCAGTCATCAATGTAATAATATATCGTTATATCGGTCCGTAACTCTACGAGCAGCTACCCGCAGTCATCAATGTAATAATATATCGTTATATCGGTCCGTCACTCTACGTGCAGCTACCCGCAGTCATCAATGTAATAATATATCGTTATATCGGTCCGTCACTCTACGAGCAGCTACCCGCAGTCATCAATGTAATAATATATCGTTATATCGGTCCGTCACTCTACGAGCAGCTACCCGCAGTCATCAATGTAATAATATATCGTTATATCGGTCCGTCACTCTACGAGCAGCTACCCGAAGTCATCAATGTTATAATATATCGTTATATCGGTCCGTCACTCTACGAGCAGCTACCCGCAGTCATCAATGTAATAATATATCGTTATATCGGTCCGTCACTCTATGAGTAGCTAGCTACCCGCAGTCATCAATGTAATAATATATCGTTATATCGGTCCGTCACTCTACGAGCAGCTACCCGCAGTCATTAATGTAATAATATATCGTTATATCGGTCCGTCACTCTACGAGCAGCTACCCGCAGTCATCAATGTAATAATATATCGTTATATCGGTCCGTCACTCTATGAGTAGCTAGCTACCCGCAGTCATCAATGTAATAATATATCGTTATATCGGTCCGTCACTCTACGAGCAGCTACCCGCAGTCATCAATGTAATAATATATCGTTATATCGGTCCGTCACTCTACGAGCAGCTACCCGCAGTCATCAATGTAATAATATATCGTTATATCGGTCCGTCACTCTACGAGCAGCTACCCGAAGTCATCAATGTTATAATATATCGTTATATCGGTCCGTCACTCTACGAGCAGCTACCCGCAGTCATCAATGTAATAATATATCGTTATATCGGTCCGTCACTCTATGAGCAGCTACCCGCAGTCATCAATGTAATAATATATCATTATATCGGTCCGTCACTCTACGAGCAGCTACCCTCAGTCATCAATGTAATAATATATCGTTATATCGGTCCGTCACTCTACGAGCAGCTACCCGCAGTCATCAATGTAATAATATATCGTTATATCGGTCCGTCACTCTACGAGCAGCTACCCGCAGTCATCAATGTAATAATATATCGTTATATCGGTCCGTCACTCTACGAGCAGCTACCCGCAGTCATCAATGTAATAATATATCGTTATATCGGTCCGTCACTCTATGAGTAGCTAGCTACCCGAAGTCATCAATGTAATAATATATCGTTATATCGGTCCGTCACTCTACGAGCAGCTACCCGCAGTCATCAATGTAATAATATATCGTTATATCGGTCCGTCACTCTATGAGTAGCTAGCTACCCGCAGTCATCAATGTAATAATATATCGTTATATCGGTCCGTCACTCTACGAGCAGCTACCCGCAGTCATCAATGTAATAATATATCGTTATATCGGTCCGTCACTCTATGAGTAGCTAGCTACCCGAAGTCATCAATGACAGTGACTAAGCCTTAAGTCGCCAACTTTTTCTTGGATAATTAATTTTATTCACCAAATAACTTTATTTAGTAATGATTTTATCATAAATAACTTTAGGAATTCGATAAAAATTTAAAAACCCGACTGCTTAAAAACTTAAACCCTCTTTTTGTCCAGTCGGGTAAAAATGTAAGTATGTGTCAAAGGGGGCGGTAGGTTATTAGGTTATGGATGGCCATGTGGTTCACGTCCTTAACTATTTTGGTCGTGGGCGTCGAAATAACAATGCAGCTATATCACAGGGGTCCTCCTTCAATAGTCTTGATCATTGGGCAATCGAAATTGTGCAGGATGTCTTGGATTACAATGGATGCAAACGCGGTGATCCCAGCGATGGCGCGACACGTCCGTTCGGTTCGATACTCTGTCAAAAAGTGTCTGCTCCGAGACTGACGTCCAGCTAATATGGCTTCTCCACGGATTTAATAAGTTCTCAACTCAGTGTGGCAGCACAAACAGCCTTCCGTTAATACAATATGTATTTTAGTTTATATCATTATTATTTACATGTATAACGTAGTTTAAGAATGCTTATTTATTTATTTATAAATATATAATAATAATAATAGGTATTTATTTCAGACGTAGTCCATAATTGGTTAGTAACATTGGTACTTATAAACTAGTGTTAGTAAAAAACAATGGGAATAAATCAAATAATTGATATGGTCTCGATGGAGCCGTCCGCCACAGGGGCAACGCCGGTCTCTACTTGACTGCGTGCAGCCGTATCCAGCGCCCCAGTATCGGAGAGTCCCATCGGTCCACTAAAGTGCACAGGATGCTGTTGGTACTGGCGCGCGTTCGACTCATCAATGAGGCAGACCGCTTACGCATAATAGCCTCGAAGCTGTCAGTCTTTGCCTCCGCAAACATGCCAGAAGCACTGCAGAAGCGCGCCAGGCCCATCAATACCCTGAACGCGTTATTGTATTGGACTCGCAAGTCGCTGTATGCTCTCTGCGTGTAGCTAACCCACAGACTGCACGTGTAGAAGGACTGGCAATATGCTTTAAAAAGCGTTACCTTAACCTCTTTAGAACAACGTGAGAATCTGCGGGCCAACATGTTGCATCGAACTGCCAGCGACCTGCGCTCCCTCTCAATATCAAAATTATCATTAAGGTCCTCGGAGACCCAGTGACCCAAATATTTAAAGCGAGCGACTCTGTTAAGGGCAGTACCACACAAACTCAAAGCAGGCATTGTTGAATAGTGTTTGTTGCCCGACTTGAACACCATTAGTTCGCTTTTCTTCGCATTATACTTGAGCCCATGGGCCTCCACATAAGTTTCACATATAGTGAGCAGTTTCCTCATGGCACCAATCGATGGGCTTAGCAGGACCATGTCATCTGCGTAGCTAATATTATTGACACAAATTCCATCAATATGGCATCCGACGTTGGTGCTGCCCAGCCCATCGATCAGCTGATTGGTGTATAGGCTAAAGAGTCGGGGAGACGACAAACCACCCTGCCTCACCTCACACTCCAGCCCATACTCATCGGAGAGGGATCCTGCCCACCTCACACGGTTCTTCTGATTTGCATACCAATACATAAATAATGATGTAACCTCTGTAGGTACACTAGTATCAAGAAGCTTTTGCCACAGTATATTATACGATACAAGATCAAATGCTTTGGAAAGATCCAAGTAGCAAGCAAAGACTGGGGTTTTTCTAGAAGTATAATACTGAACAGTCTGCTTAAGACATAGAACAGCACTTTCAGTGGAAAGACCAGCTCTAAATCCAAACTGAGCATCTTTAAGATGGATATGCTGCTCCAAGTGTCGATCAAGCAGACCGTCCAGTACCTTCGCAAAAGTAGAAGCCAGTGATATTGGTCTGTAATTCGCTATATCAGATGAGTCCCCTGTTTTATTTTTAATGATAGGTACAACAATAGTTTTCATTAGCTTTTCAGGTAAATAAGAATGACCGAGGCAGAGAGTATAAAACATTGAAAGTACCCTTGGAAGATGAACTCCTGCATGTTGCAGGTGCTCGATACTGAGGCTGTCATGCCCTGGCGATTTACCTCTAACCATGCCCTTGATCACTGAAGCCACTTCCTTGGCTGTAAATTTCACATGTCGCTCAAGGGTATGACTGGCAGCATCTAGCACCTGCAACCCGGGCCCCAGAGGCGACTCCACTCTGAAGTGCTGCTGAAATACACTAGCTATTTGTTCTGGCTCATGCACTCCCGCCTATATATTTAAATATGAAATATTCTACGAAATTGTTTATTGCCCACTACTACCCACAATAATGATTTTTCATGTTTCCTTCACCTTAAGGTTGTTTGGAAGAGATTGCTTGTCAGCGATATATGTGTACAAATTTCTCAATCAATGTATCTTTTTTTCCCTCTTATGTTGTGCAATAAAGTGTTTTCAATCAATCAGTCAATGTATTCTATGTCACTCACGGGATCAAGATGAATCTAACGCTATCTTAAAATCCTTCAAGTTGTTAAGGCTGTAGCAGGGAACATAGCAATTTGCATACATACATACATACATAAACTCAAAAAACATAACCCTCCTACTAAGGAAGTTAGGTTAAAAGAAGCAAGTGGACTGTCTGCTACGCAACGGAGGCGGTATGGGCTACATAACACTATTACGCCTAGGCAAAACCATTTCCTGTTGATGTACAGAGGCCAGCACTTCAAGCTACACACTTTGGACTTTGTACCGTTCTTATGGCGTAGGCGTATGGATCAGAATCGCATTACGAGTGTCCAGCTTGGTGAACTGGGCTCTGTACCTTGTACGTATACTCACAACCCATTCGCTGCTGCGTGTTGTGTGGCAGCGCGTCGTGTCCGTTTTTCCTATCTCGCAGAAGTGCGAAGCTCCTCGCCAGGCGGCGCATAAGTGCCGTAGAGGGCCCGCCGCCGGCCGGTTCATTTTGCTTACTTAAGGGGTATGTGCCTACGTACTTAACATAATAGCCACAGTATAGGAACACTCACAGTAGCCCAACTAACGTGTGGTCTAGTAGACTTGCGTGCTCGCGCCGATCAAGCAGGTTAGACCTCGCGCCAAACTTAATCACACTAATAATAATAATATTTTTTTTATTTTTTATTATTATTATATAATTAAACTATATATGTATGACTGTTTGTGTTCTAACAAATAAATAAATAATAAATAAATAATATTATAAAGGCGAAAGTTTGTGAGTGTGTATGTTTGTTACTTCTTCACGCAAAAACTACTGAACGGATCTGGCTGAAATTTGGTAGGTAGACAGATTAGGATCTGGATTAACACATAAGCTACCTTTTTTTACGCTCGCACTGCGCACCCTCGAAAAGTCATAGAAACGTTATCCACGCGGGTGAAACCGCGGGAAACAGCTAGTTACTATTATAGTCTGAACTTATATGGTCACATGGTCGCTCACTATATGCCTCGTAAGAAGGCTCAAGGTCACCCAAAGGGCAATGGAGCGCGAGCTATGCTGGGAATTTCCCTACGCGATCGAATCAGAAATGAGGACATCCGCAGGAGAAACCAAAACAACCGACATAGCTCACAAAATTGTTAAACTGAAATGGCAGTGGGCAAGGCACATAGCTTTTTAAACAGATGTCCGTTGGGGCAGTAGAGTTCTCGAGTGGTGACCGCGCACCGAAAGACGTTGCGTAGGAAGACCTCCCATGCGGTGGACCGACGACCTGGTGAAGATCGCGGGAGCCACTGGATGCGGGCAGCGTAGGACCGGGCGTCGTGGTAATCCTTGGGTGAGACCTTTGCCCAGGAGTGGATGTTTTTCGGCTGATTTGATGATAGACTGAACTATGATGCGAGTGCTTACTGCGTTGGTATAACCGAATAATAGGTACCTTTACGTCCCGCTAACACACAAAGTTGGCTACTGCGACGCGTCTTGCGGCCAACTTCAGTTTGGCGCGAGCTATACCCGACTACGCTCATAAGAGTGTGATACTAAATGAGTGTGATCGTTAGTGCTATCTCGACCGATTCCGTGCTTTGCAAGGAACACTAGATGACAGTCTTTGGGCTGTGTCACAGGCTTTAAAGTCTACTTGATGAAACTTCTGACAATTGTGTCCGCCACTAGCCCTGCCACCATCACCAACTTGGCCACCGACACCACCGGTACCACCGACACCACCGACTTGGTCCCCATGTGTGGAGTATGGCATAACTTTCCCGAGTTTGGGAAAGACCCGTGGCCCAGCATTCGAGGCGCCATTTGTTGTTATCGTACTAGTAGGTATGTGATTCATGATTGTTTAGTTCATAGTTAGTCCATTCGCTTCACACCAGGAGGTCGTGGGTTCGATTACCGGTGAGGTCAACTTGTAAGACTGCCACCAGAACGCTTGTCGCAAGTGAACCTCACCCACATACCTAGATAAGCGCTTAAGTAGCCCCATAAGAAAAGAGAAAGCAGGCCGTTCTAAGCATCCCTGGCGGCGCTCCGTGGCAGCGGATTTAAAGGCGATCGGGTTGTCATGGACCGAAGTGAAGCGCGTAGACCAAGACATAGTGCAGTGGCAAAGCACTGTGACGCCCTCTACCCCACACAGGGGACTAAGGACAGCAAGTCAGTAAGTCAAGTATGTTAACCTATCTACTGACAGTTTGTTTTGTGGACTGTGTCCTTATTTGCTTTAGTGTTTTCTAACTGACACTCACTAACTACTTGAGAAGGTTAACTTGCTTTTATTTTAAACGAGAACAAAAACTTCCACATGCAGGAACAAATTAAATATTAAATTAACGCCCGTGAAAGGACCTCTTTTACGATGCGATGTAGTATAATGTAAAAAGCTATGACTGCAACAGTAGCCCTATGGGTTTGAAACCATATAACGTTTGTGATCAAAATGATTGCCCAAATCTGGGGGCACGGTAGTGCCCTTCCAAGACGACCCAAGCAAAGCGCAAGGGCACTACCTACCTTTTCTCGAAACGCATCATCGTTTTTTTGAACTCTCATAACTTTGCTTTGGATGATGCTAAATAGTAAAATTTTTCAACATAGAATGCCATCAGTACAATCATTAAAAATACAAAGTTTGAATGCCCTTGCTATTATACTTTAAATTTTATTAATGTCTCAAAACCCTCGATTTCTTCACTGATTCACTGATCATCAAAATTGTTAGGGTACTTCCTGAAGTCCTAGGTAGCTGAAATTTGGTATGTAAGCTAATATTACTACAAAGACAACAAAAAAATTAAAAAAACCTAACCTAACCTATCCCCTGTGAATAGGTGGTGGAAGCACAGATTAGATAATAGTACCTACTACGGTGAAAGTTTGTATGAGACTTGCACTACAATTTGTGCTACATACATAAGCGAAAATTAATTAAAATACTTCTTATAACAAATAAAAAATAAGCGTCAACCGGTAACTCAACCGGTAACGACTCGGTCAATCTAACCAGAGGTACCGGGTTCAAATCTGGACGGCCAATGTACCAATGAGTTTTTCAAAAACTTACGTACATACTTACCGATTGCTTTAACGGTGAAGGAAAACATCGTGAGGAAACCTGCACACGCCTGCGAAGAAACTCGAAGGTTGTGTGTGAAGTCGACCAACCCGCACTGGGCCCGCGTGGTCGACTAAGGCCTAATCGCCCTGATTCAGGGTAGGCTCGAGCCCCTCGGTGGGGACGTATATGAGCTGTAATGATGAACAAATAAAAAATACGTACGTCATAATTTTTCGAAAATCATCTCCTAACTCTTGAAAAATGGGGGTGAAAGCTTAAACACGGTCCGGCGTCACTAGATGGCGCTGACTGTATTTTGAAACGCGGTAACGACTTGTATATCGGGCAGGCTTATCTAGCGAATTGGATTCCTCGAATCCTCGGCCCGGCCGTTTACAGTCGTTTACGACAATTTTCTTCTGCGCTAGTAAAATTTTGGTAAAGAATATTCGATATATCTAATATTGTTGTAGTATACACGGTCCGGCGTCACTAGATGGCGCTGACTGTATTTTGAAACGCGGTAACGACTTGTATATCGGGCACGGGCAGCCTTATCTAGCGAAGTTGTTCCTTGGCAGTTTACAGTCGTTTACGACATTCTTCTTCTGCGCTAGTAAAACTTTGGTAAAGAATATTCGATATAGACAACGTTTTCCCCACGAAGGGAAGAAAACGATATATTTCATGTCTTGCCTAGGCTTGACCATGTGAGATTACACCTTCATTCTTGCCCTTGGAAAACCCATAGATCCCTGCGATTAAGTGTCCTCTCGCGTCTGTCTAGTCGCGGCCGCTGCGTTCCCCCCGCTCCGCGCGGGGTGAGGCGGGAGAGCGCAGGCGGTCGCGTCGTCAGTACCTCTCAGTTAAGTCGTCAAGAACTTATTCGGGTCAAGCCTAGGCAAGACATGAAATATATCGTTTTCTTCCCTTCGTGGGGAAAACGTTGTCTATTTCATGGTCTGTGCCGTCGGCTTGACCATGTGAGAGGTTTTTAGCTTCTGACGACGCAAGAGGAAAGCGTACTGTGAATTACTAAGTAGATTGTAAATATAAAGAAAAGTAAAGTGTAAGAAAGGTATTATATTTATTGAAGATAAACAAAATCATACAGGTTTGAAACTGGTACTAATTAAATCTTTTACAGGTTGAGAAGAAGAAGATTGTTTTATTATTTCTTTAAAGTAAAATTTAAAAACATTTTTATCAGATCTCCAGTTACCCTGTCTTAGAATCTCGTCAAGAGGGACATCATTCTCCTTTCTTGACGAAGCAACCGCGGACCTTATACTCCCAGGGGAATAATTTATCCCTAAGGACACTAGTGCGGTTCGTACCCAACCAGCTACCACTGCTCTCGAAGCAGGTTTTACGACTCCTCGGGTAGAAATAAACAGAGAGTTTAAGCCGGGCTTCCTTCTTGTCGAAGACACGGTAATTAGCTTTTTAATCCAAAATACAGGATCTAGGTTTCCTTCTGAAGACCTAGATAATAACCAACCCGATTGTCTGTAACTGCTCTTGTCTGTTTTCGAACCGTAAACTGGCCAGAAAATCACTGATTTTTCTTCCATTCTTAAATGATCTTCATCTACTCTTAGCAGTGTAAGATCGTGTATTCTTCGCCCAGAGGCTAATAGTAGGATGAGGGAAGCATGCCGTGATACTTCAAATAAGCTATTCTCGTTTATTACTATGCTCCTCAACCAGAGCACCATCTGTTCTATGTCCCAAATACATCGCCTTGTGGACGGTGGTCTAGAAATCTCAATAGCCTTGATCATATGTTTTACTAATGGGTGACCCGAAATCTCCTCCCTTTTCAAAGGATTAGCCAAGATAGATATCACAGACTTATGTAATTTAATTGTTCCTGGAGAAAGCTGTTTCACTCTATGTAAATAACTAAGGTGCTGTGCTACCCTCGCTGGATCAGGGTCATTCGGATCCAAATGTAGTTGTCTACATCTTGAAACCCATGTCTTCCAAGGGGCAGCGTAAGTCTTTAAAGAAGATTTCCTCCATGAACTTTCTAATAGCTCGAGGTCCTCCTTGGGCCAAGAAGCTGTTATACGGGTCCACCCCGTACCCTCCAAGCCTCCAAGCGTAAGTTTCGAGCATCTGGTAGGGGCGTATTCCTCGTTGCATCCTTCAGATGATGATGAAGATTGCGAATTTGAAATGGCTGGTCCAGACACCTCCGTTTCAAGTCGGCCCTCCAGAACACCCGCTCCCACCGGGGGGTGATCAAAATGTATGTTCCGCGAGCTTTGTTCAAGTGTGATAGCACCCTCGGAATAAGCGCCGGAGGAGGGAATACCCAGGCTAGGTCGAAGACCCATGTTCTGCTGAACGCATCTATGAAAGCCGCCCCTTTGTCTCTCGCGTCTCGGGCCACATAAATCGGAACAACTCTTGAGAGAGGGGTTGCAAAAAGGTCTATCTGGGGGGTTCCCCACTTCTTGAACAGTAAGCTTGTCACCTGATCCGATAGGTGCCAGTCTGCAATCGATTTCTGACGTGATAGACTGTCGGCAATCTCGTTGTAAATACCCGGAATGTAGTAAGCAAATGTCTCTATTCTGTTCATGTAGGCAAGCTCTAGAATATTCGCTACTAGATCTGTTAAAATACTGGATCGTGTTCCCCCCTGATTTCGTATGTATGACACAACAGTCTTGTTGTCGGACTGGATAATGACTCGTCGGTCCTGTAGTTGAGGTAGCGCTATCTGGAATGCTTGAAACACCGCAAATAGCTCTTTGCGGTTTATATGCCACGAAATCTGGCTTTCTGCCCATAACCCGCTGAGCAGCGACCCGTTGACTTGAGCACCCCAACCGTTTTCTGAGGCGTCCGTTGTGATGAATACCGTCTCCTGACGTGTAAAAATTTCTCGTCCCTTCTGAAGGTTCTCCAGCCACCAAGAGCACTCTTGTAGAGCTTTTGTCGGCAGTAGATATTTTCGAGTCCTTTGATGTTGAGGGAGACAATTGGCTGCGCGTTGAAGATGTCTTGTGTGTAGTCTTCCCAGAGGGACCGTGAACGAAGCAAAGTTGAGCTTCCCTACGAGACTCTTTCCCGTGACCCAGTTCCAGGTTCGTGTCTTTGTTATCTTTAGAAGAATGCTTTTCAAATCGACTATCTTTTTGTCTGGCAAGGAAGTTCTGTTTCTTTTTGTATCCCACACTATTCCCAAGTATTCTAGGCGATGAGTCGGCGGGCTTAGCGACTTCTCTTTGTTTATCTTCCACCCCAGGTCCTCTAGGAAATCTACAGCGCATGCCGTGTCTTTTATTAAACTGTCCTCCTGCTGATTGGCTATGAGGAAATCGTCGAGGTACACAATGACTCTTATACCCATTTGTCTTAGCTGCGCTGCTATCCAGTTTGACACTCTTGCAAATGTCAGTGGAGCGGTCGATAGGCCAAATGGAAGGCAAGTAAATTGAAGCTTCCTTTGCTGATGTGCTATTGCTAAGAATCTTCTGTGGCCTGGTTTCACAGGTATGTGAAAGTATGCCTGAGAAATGTCTATTTTTGCTAGAAAATCTGATTCTTGAAGGAAATCTGGCACTTTGTGATGATTCAGGAGGCGAAATTTCTTTGGGCATAGATAATTGTTTAGACCGCGTAGATTTATAATAGGGCGAAGACTCCCGTCGGACTTCGGAACTGGAAACATCTTCGATAGATAACCGACCGGGGAATGGCAATCCTCCAAAATTCCCTGAGATATCAGCGCCTCTATCTCTGTGTCCATCCCTATAGTTCGAAATGTGGACAGGCGGTTGCTCGTTAGAGGGACAAGAGGGGGTTTGATTGCAAATGGAATGGAATACCCTTCTATGATCTTTAAGACACCAGGAGGAGCCCCATAAAGCCGCCATATGTTTACATAATTGCCTAGCCTCCCCCCTCTGAAATCCTGTAAGTCAGGACCTCTTAGGCTTTTTGGCATCGGATTCTCTGTGGAACTTATCCCTGGAGCTGGTGTTCTGGCTACGCTTTGTCGCCTTTCTAGGGTAGGACTTTCCTGACACGGCATTCGTCGCTTTGAAGGTTTGGGATTTTGGTTGATAAGAAGATTGGGGCGTTTTAGGGATCTTCTTTCTTTGTTCAAAGTTTGTAGAGGTTCTTGGTTGAGGTCTCGGTTTGTAGGAATTTGAAGAGTATCCCCGAAAAAATCCTTGTAGTGAAGGTTGCTTCAACAATTCTGAGACCTGTTGCTCATCAAAAAGATGTGTCGAAGAAGGAGGGATGGCATTAAGCAGTGTTGCGTAGTACTCATCTTTCGGTAAGATCGCATTCCTTCGAAGTTCTATTGATTCCACTTTACGACCACAAACATATTGCAAGACGTCATCAGAAATCAACTTGACAGCGGAATTTGGTCCAGAAAGCGCTTCTTTAATATCCGATTTTAGAGAAGGATGCTTGGTTGAAAGCTCCCTAATAGCATTGGTAAGAGCCTCGCGTTGCAGCAGCAACCCATGTAAGATCGTCCCAAAAGAGGATTCTTGCTTGGCTAGAGAATCAGATGAAGCATTTGCCGGATTAAGTTTCATAAGAGAGGGGTTAACTTTCGAGGCATGAAATACTGGAAACGCCTGCAGCTTTTTCTGGACCTCAGCATACCGGATCTGTTTGTACGCCAAGTCGCCCAGTCTCATGCATTTAATACCCTGCTCCTCGATATGTGCCTTTGGTGTTGGAATTGTAGGTTCCTGTTGTTTAGTTTGGGGAGAGAGACCAAAATCCTCGTCATCATCCTCTAATGTTAGAGCTGGGGCCTTCCAGTCTAAGGATTCTAGTGGTTTTTCATTCTGTCTTGGGTATTCTTCCTGTAGATCATCATCAGAAGAAGGGGAGGCTGCCTCTACTTCGGATTCATCATCAACATTGTTACTAAACCTTCCCATGATGCTGGAGAGCATTTCCTTCATCTCGCTAAAATTTTGTTCTAGCTTATCTATCCTTGTTAGCTTTTTAGATTTGGACGATGTAGAGCGAAGCGTCGATGAGTCATCTACATCCTCATTATCTGCAAGCTCCCTCGACGCCTCCTTTCTGCTTAAGAGCAGAGGCTTTAATTCTGCTAGTGATGCTACGATCAGTTCGTTTTGAACGGCGGAGCCTCTGATTCTAGATCCGATGGACGGTGGGCCAATTATAAGCCCCACACAGAAAGGCCACCCAAGCATCTTAATCTTCTTGTCCTTGTAGGTTTTCTCAGGAAGAGAGGTACATTCTGGGCAGAAGGCTCTAGCAAGTTCGACTGTCGGGAGGGCGAAGCGGATTTTATTCAGCACAAGAGGGTCTAGGTGCAAACCCAAAAGATCATCTCTGGTATGAGGTATAATCTTCCATTGACGCCATCCATCAGGTAGGTAGGTGGCAGCCAACTTCTTTATTCGTTCCAAAATAATACTGTCGTCTGGGTCATCTGTTTCCCACTCTAAGAGGGCCTCTAGTGACGACGGCTCTTTCGGCACCGCCATCTGTGACAAAAGATTAACAGAATTAGAATTGAGCTTCATAGAGAAGATTAGAGCCGCTCTAAAAACTTCTCAAATCGGGCCGAGCGGCTCCTCAAAATGGGCCGTGCGGCTCCTCAAAATGAGCCGTACGGCTCCTCAAATCGGGCCGTGCGGCTCCTCAAATCGGGCTGTGCGGCTCCTCGTATCGGGCCGTGTGGCTCCTCGAATCCGGCCGTGCGGCTCCTCGAATCGGGCCGTGCGGCTCCTCGAATCGGGCCGTGCGGCTCCCCGAATCGGGCCGTGTGGCTCCTCGAATCGGGCCGTGCGGCTCCCCGAATCGGGCCGTGTGGCTCCTCGAATCGGGCCGTGTGGCTCCTCGAATCGGGCCGTTTGGTTTCTCAGACTGAACCGTGTGGGCGTTAGCGCGCAGCACAGTGTCTTATAAACCACTACACAATTGTATAGAACGAATCAATCAATAAATAAAATAATTCAGGACTAAGTGCCGCTGAGTGAATTTACGGGCACTAACAAAAATGACTGGAATTGGTTCCGAGTCATCAGCTACAATATCTTAATTACCTATAAAGAAAAAGTTGTAATGAAAATACAAAAACGTACCTTTAACTATAGCAATCCACAGTAATAATTCCACTTAGACACTAAATTTTAAGTAGGTAAATACTTTAAACTACTAATGAGCGACCTTAGTATTGGTCTCGAACGACACACGTCGTTTGTGAACAAATTTTGTTTTCGCAAGGAAGTACATGCACTCCGCGGGAATAATGAAAGCGTACTGACGACGCGACCGCCTGCGCTCTCCCGCCTCACCCCGCGCGGAGCGGGGGGAACGCAGCGGCCGCGACTAGACAGACGCGAGAGGACACTTAATCGCAGGGATCTATGGGTTTTCCAAGGGCAAGAATGAAGGTGTAATCTCACATGGTCAAGCCGACGGCACAGACCATGAAATATCTAATATTGTTGTAGTATACACGGTCCGGCGTCACTAGATGGCGCTGACTGTATTTTGAAACGCGGTAACGACTTGTATATCGGGCACGGGCAGCCTTATCTAGCGAAGTTGTTCCTTGGCAGTTTACAGTCGTTTACGACATTCTTCTTCTGCGCTAGTAAAACTTTGGTAAAGAATATTCGATATATCTAATATTGTTGTAGTATACACGGTCCGGCGTCACTAGATGGCGCTGACTGTATTTTGAAACGCGGTAACGACTTGTATATCGGGCACGGGCAGCCTTATCTAGCGAAGTTGTTCCTTGGAAGTTTACACTCACTGACCCCGACGACCCGACCACGCTAGCCGTAGCTGCCCTGACCCCGCCCCCTAACCCACAGAGAAACACTGCACCGACATTCTGCCCTCGCCGGCGAGGGCGGCGTCCCCCCGCTTCTGGCGCTTACCAGCGCTACCGGCATATGCCAGGCCGCTTCTCTCCGATCCTCCCACGTCCAAGCAACGACCTAAGCCGAGGTCCGTGCCCACCTGGGCGCCCTTAGGCAGTTGCATCTTTTTGCTTTGCACTAGGTTGAGTGCCTTCCGTACTTGTACCCCTGCCCGGTGAAGTTGTAAAGGCCCCAATGGCCAACAACAAGCTTGTCCTTACGAGAAAAAAAAAATGGCAGTTTACAGTCATTTACGACATTTTTCTTCTGCGCTAGTAAAACTTTGGGAAAGAATATTCGAATATATCATATTGTTGAAGCATCGTAAGTTACGATTCGTAAACTATTTTGAACTCTCATAACTTTGCTTTAGATGATGCTAAATAGTTAAAATTTTACAAGATAGATTGCCATAATTCGAGTTAAGTAGGTTACTGGTACAAATAATTATAAGTATTTCTTTGTTATTTTCTTAGAATTTAAAATTGGAAGTTTGAATAGAATTAGGTACAGGATTCGTTTTAATTATAGTAAGGTGGTAAGGTGTAGGTTTAATTGCTTTAGATTGAGTATTATCGGTATTCTTCTGATTTTAACATGGTTTCTGAAATTGTTGTACTGGAAGTAGAGGTAGGACCCCGCCATCATCATGTGGTACACATGCCGGGAGATGGTTCCTGCCTCTTCCAATCCTGACCTATCACTTATTTTAAACAGTAATTTATCAAATAAAAAAGGCAAATATAGAGAGTGGGCTATAAAAAGGTGTGGCTGACGTGCAAGAAATACACCCAAAAAAGGAACAAAAATAAACAAACAAAAACCATTTACCAAATTACAAAAATAAATGAAATCCCATACAAAAAACATTTTCATGTAAAAATGTTGCCAACACGAGTCTACGTAGCTTACCCTGTGAAAAATTTATCAGATCTCGTATAAAGCCAAGCTCTAAAGACTGCACGCTACAATATGTAATTATGAGTAAGGTGCAGTGTAGAGCTTGTAGGTTTAGAGCCAGCCTGCAGTCTTTAGAGCTTGGCTTTATACGAGATCTGATAAATTTTTCACAGGGTAAGCTACGTAGACTCGTGTTGGCAACATTTTTACATGAAAATGTTTTTTGTGGGATAATGCTCTTTCGACATCTTCACCAAAAAATGTTTATAGTGACGTGCTTTTCCACGAATATCTGAGGGTAATCAAATATTTCAATCGCAGCTGCTACCGACATTCCCTCTAGTATATCTACCAGATACGCTACACTACCAGGTTTATAATATAGCGTCCCCACTCACCGACAGCTAGTTTATATAGTGAGTACCGCTATTCCTGCCAACGCCGTATGGCGAGGGCAAAGACCAACTACTGTAGGCCTTGTCGCCAAGACGCTTGTCCTGGTACTCTGTAAGGCGAGTGCCTCGTGGAAGAAAACCACTACCTACTCTCTAGGTAAGTCCCGGAGCTGTAGGCACACTCACCTCCCGCGTCTTTCACTGCTGGCGGTTTGATCCCTTCTCGGGACGCGAGAGAAGCTGGCTCCCACATCTCCAGTGTGGTAACGGAGCTGTTGGCGCGCTAACTTCCCGGCGCTTGTCGCACCTGTCCAGACTTACTCCTACGCGGCTAGATCAGCCGGAGCAGTACTAGCGTAGCTCTACTTGCTGTCCAGGCAAGTACCGGAGATGCTTCCCTGCTAGTAAACAAACCAGCAGTTCTGCTTAATGGACAACTCACGTGCCCCGCGTTGTTTTTGCCCAGACCCCACGTGGCCGGCTACGACAACACTAGTTGAGCGCGGGGGAGGTCGCCTGGATGCCACGTGCTTGCCAGGCAACAGACACTGCCCAACCCCTGAAACTAACCACATACCACTACGAGTCCTTGACCCAGTCGGGGGACTGACAAGCTTGCCGAAGGCGATAGATCCGACAGCAGGCAAGCGGTGAGCTACCCCCGACCCCGTAGTACCCTGATCGAAACAGCCGGACCCATAGTTCCGGCTGCGACCTCCACCTAGCTGGGTAGCTCTAGGCAGAGTTGCGCTAAACGTACAGAGCGAAGAAAAGTGCCGAGAGGCGAAGGTTGCTGAGCACAGGCGAAGTGAAGCGAGTGTATTTGCGGGAGCAAGCGTGGAATAGGCCACGATCACGCAGCCGATAGCAATAGTGATCCACAATGCCTGAGTGATTGAGCCCTCCCCCCCCCGCCAAAGTTACTTGCACTGATACAACAAACAGCTGCTCCGAATGTCGCGCCGCTGCCAGTAGGTAACGTTACTCCAAAACAAGTATCACTTGCAGATGTAACTAGGGGAGGCCAGTTCCAAACTAAACCCCTAGACGAGGAGTGGGTTACGGTATAGAAAAGAAAGTTGAGAAATCATTTTATTGGAAGCAGAAGGAAAGCTATTTTGGAACTTAATGCTATTTAAGGCTGCAAATGTAAAGGATCAACTTTATATTTATAATGTAGCAAAGGAGGTGTTAGTGTGTGACATCACTAACTACATCCAGAGTAAAGTAAACTGCAATGGTATTGTGGAGAAAGTGAATATGAAGATGTTGAAAGACTACGATAAGTATAAGATCTTTGTACCGAAACATAAGTTAGAGACATTTATAAAAGACGATTTTAGGCTAGATGGAATAGCTTATCGCCGTTTCATAGATTTCAGGCACATGAACTTAGACAGAGGTAACAATCTGCAAATGTCTTAACAAATAACCTCTTAATGGATAGTATTTCGTGTCTTTTAATTGTAAGAGTGCTATTAGATCGATTGAGTGTGTGAGGAGACTATGTACTCGGCAGACGTTATCGCACTGCAGGAGACCTGGCTGATGCCGCATGAACTCCCGATTGTTGGAACCATTAACGACATGTGCTGTTGGGGCTGCTGCGGTACAGAAGTGCATCTGACAAGCCCGCTGAGGCGAAAAACTATGGCTTTCAAGCTATAATAAGAAAGCGCTGCGCTTACTGCTGGGCCGCATTTGTGCCAGCTCCAACGGGATCCTGAGCGTATTTGTAGACAGGTGGGACTCTTCAATGCTGGGTTGCAGGGTCCGGATGCATGGGTCCAGCATCCAGCAGAGTGCTTTATTGAACTCTGTTTTGTACCTTTTGTATTTTCCTAACTCTAGAATTATGATCTATGTCACTAACAAAACTATGGACTATGTTGTCTGCAAGAATTTTTTAATAATAAAAATAATAATTAAAAATAAAGTTATAAACATAACATTTAAAAGAAGCATGTATCCAGGAACAGAATTTAACAAAATCTCAAAAATGTATCCAGAAATGGTAAAACAAACCATTTGGTACACTAAACGTTAGTAAACCAAGGTCTATTACAACTGGACGTGGACATATTTGACGTACGGATTGCGGATAAGAAACCGCTGTTTTACTAATGCCGAGGATGAAAGCGGGCTCACCAAAATTCCTCAATGCATTAGAAATTGATGTATAATCGTCATGCCGAAACACATCATGATGTTAACATGGCAGTAGCCAGCCAGCTGGGTTAAGAAAGAACCGTACCACCATCTATACCGTATCTTACCAAGTGAGATCTGCCGGAAATCGAACCCGCGATTTTCTGATGTGAAGCGAATATCCACGAAAGACTAACCACTGCGCCACGGAATCGCTGGTGCCCCGGATACTGATTACAGTTTAATCTGTATATTTAGAAGGGAACTGTGAGTGACTTACTGATCTTTCAACGCACAGCTCAAACCACTGGACTAATCGGGTTTAAATTTGGCATTAAGATAGAATTTATGATGTAGCCGTCCGCTAAGAAAGGATATTGAAAAATTCCCACAGGAACGGCAAAAAACGGGATCTGCGCGGGCAACAGCTAGTATATAATATTCAGGGATATATCCTTACGGTCACCTGGCCCCAAAATAGGATTCCCTATACCAGGGATGGCGAACCTTTAGGATCAACGTGCCATTTTTTCTAAATAAGTATTTAATGAGGCCATGACGTGCCGTCAAATAATTTTACTACCAATTTTTCAACCGATTTCAAAAAAGGAGGAGGTTCTCAATTCGTTTGTATGTTGTTTTTTACTAACAATAAAATACATTTTACACTGATAAGTAATAAATGTTTCAGTAATATGTACTTATCAAATTAAAGTAACATTAGTGTGTTCTTGGAATACTTATATTATTGTTTCAATCAATCCCAACTATTTTCTTGTTTCTATGTAAGTAAACTGTCAATGAATAAATGAATTATCTATCTATCTATCAATAAATTTTTGAATCAATATTGAACTGGAAATCAATCAGCTGCAATCTGAGAGCTGCATTGTTACTTTGAACTAAAATGCAAATCTTTTCGATAGGTGGCGTGCCCAAAATATTTTGTCACGTGCTATCTATGGCACGCGTGCCATTGGTTCGCCATCCCTGCCCTATACAATGGGAACCAGAGACTGATTTACATTGTCCACTAGTTGGCACACATACCGTCCCACCGCACGGATTGTCGTTATCACCACTGTGATCCATCTCTTAATTTACCGGATTTTCTATTGCGTGTTTTTTCTTTTTTTAAGATTGAAGAAATTGCAAATTACACTCTTTCTGATAGTCATAAAATAGTGATAACGTACACATAATGTCACTTGTAAATATTAAAAAAAGTAACAAGCATTAGTTAGTTAATAACGTCAAAATACAATCATTGCTAGAAAACAAACAATGTCTTTAGAACATGAAAACATTTGGGCAATTGAAGATAAACATTAAAATCACTGAATAGGTCAGTTCACACGGACAGCAACCGGTCACGCGTATCACTCGAGAGTCAGCCAGCGCTCCCCTCTACCATATTAGAGGGAAAGCCATATCAGATCATATCAGTCGTGTCGCAAGCGCGTTAGAATTCGGACGACTGCATTTTTTTTAATTTTCCGCATAGCGCGGCTTAGGCCGCTGCTCGGAAACCAACTCCTCGCGTTCCTGCGACAAAAAAATCGCTCGAAGTTATCGCTGTCCAGATCTGCAAGACTAGCCTCACTAGAGTTGAGATTGCTGCAGCGAAGAAGCTGCTGCACGAGTCCCTTGGTAAGAGGGTTTCGCGTAGACGCGACCGAACGCCTGTAGGATATTATAACGTTGCTCAAAGATACTGACCCGGACGACGTGCCGACGTTTGTGGCGAAAGATCTCCACAAGCTCCCTCGTGTGACTTTCGACTACGTAGATGTGACCTATCCTTTTAAGGACATCGTTTTCCTGAAAGCAAGTCTGGCTGATGTCAAAGCATCCCAGGATGCCGTCTCTGAGCTACAGCGAGAAGTCACCTTTCTACGAGGCTCACAGCCGGTATCTAGGTCACACAGAGCATCGAACGCTGATACGAAACACGCGGCCGCAACACGGGGGACACTTGACTCTAACAAAAAATAGCACTTTAAATGTTAATATTACGCAAACCAAACCCTGAATCGAACAATGATTTCAGCCAACTCTCAGCAATTATAAGTAGAGGGGAGCGCTGGCTGACTCTCGAGTGATACGCGTGACCGGATGCTGTCCGTGTGAACTGACCTATTCAGTGATTTTAATGTTTATCTTCATGTGCCCAAATGTTTTCATGTTCTAAAGACATTGTTTGTTTTCTAGCAATGATTGTATTTTGACGTTAAAAAGACCATCTCAACGATACGCCACACGATAGGGTGCGTCAAAGAAAAAAACTCACCCCCCTTTACGTGTAGGGAGCTTCCCTTTTTATTTTTTAAAATTTTAACCAACTTTTTTAAAGGGTGATTTTTTTAATCAAATATATATATTTATGAAAAATTACAGCTTTCTAGTAGTAATAGTCTCTGAGCTAAACTAAGACAGACGGACAGACAGACAGACATGGCGAAACTATAAGGGTTGACTACGGAACCCTAAAAAGCGCTACTTGCGCTTCATGCACAAGAAATATCTCAAAAAATCAGTCAGAATACGGTACCTACTGCTCGGTTGCGTGCGCATCACGTGCGCAGTATTTGCGGTCTTTTTGAACCGACTTCCAATAATTTTAAATAAAAAAACCGAGTTCAAACAGGAAACTAAGGTTTGCTTCGATTTAACTAGGATGCCATCATCAGATCCTGGTTTCCTTATCATGACACCACCCTTGGGATATCTCCTTTCCAACAAAAAAAGAATCATCAAAATCGGTTAACAAACGACGAAGTTATCCGCGAACACACATAAATAAATATAAAAAAAAAACGGTCGAATTGAGAAACCTCCTCCTTTTTATGAAGTTGGTTAAAAAGGAGGAGGTTCTCAATTCGACTGTGTGGTTTCTTCTTTCATGTGTGTTACCTCAGAACTTTTGACTGGGTGAACCGATTTTTATGATTCTTTTTTTATTTGAAAGCTAGTACTTTTCGTGTGGTCCCATATAAATTTTATCAAAATCGGTGTAGTACTTTATAAGAAAATTAACAAAAACCTAAAATAATAATGCAAAAATGTACTAAGTTGTTGCGATGGAAGTCGGTTTTTTAACGTGTTTAGCGTTTTCAATTATATTATGAAGTACATATTTAAGTGATTTTTTTTGTTCACTATTGGTAAGTCGTGGGTATCATCTCGCCTGATGGTGAGGTAAGTGACGCCGATATGTGTATTGTCGAGAAGAACACATTCCCAAGTAAGCAATATATATATTTTTTAAATGACATATCAAAAAACATACAAAATGGCGGCGAAATCCTATAGGTCGACAACCAAACTGTAACCAATCTGTATCAATCTGGGTGATGAGGGGGTGAGGTCGCAATCTAGAGAACGGCAGGGAGTGTCCATACTGTCTGTTAGTACTAATATATATACTTTGGTATAGTTATTCAAATCTGTGATGCCTCTAAACATATGCAATATAATCTTAAAAATATTCCTAATCGTATCATTTTCATGTAATTTTTTCATAATTTTAAGATTTGTTATGTTAGTTATCCACACGGACGAAGTTGCGGTCAAAAGCTAGTCTATAATAATATGAAAATCTAGAATAAGCGAGAAATCAGAATTCTCAAGAAACCTCCAATGCATTTTTCGCTCCTAAATTCCCACTTAGATATCCACTTAAAACCATTAGTTACTGCAGGCTTGCCAGGGACGGATCTAGGTTACTAGGAGTAGGGCCCAAGCGGACTCGGTTCAGTGGAATGGAAAACAAAAGGCTGGATAATTTAATTACAATACAATACAATACAATGTTATTTATTGTATCACAAAATAATAATAATTTCTTATGTTGTGATATATGTGTGTATAATATGTTGTTTACTTCTGAAAACAACATAGAATAAATTAATATTATGCTATGGGTGGTCTTATTGCTAATAATTATTAATTATACTAAAATCTGAATTGTGAATAAAATAAAAATCTCATAAATTGCCTAGCCTTTTGTTTATTTTTTAAGAAAATCAAACATTGATAAAATCTTGAACTTTTTATTTGAATGTGAGTGATTCCTTCACTCGTTGTCAATGAAACTAGGTACGTCAACAACAAGCCACCGCTTTTGTTTTTTTTTACCCCACTGCCATAGAGTGAGGGTACAGTAATTGCATGTATGTATGTAAATATGTAAGCCACGTTAAAGGGTACGGATCGTTTATGAAAACCAAGATAGAAACAAATCAATATATGTATTTATACAAGGACAGTTAAGAGTGACACGGTCAAAGTAACAGTTATCAAAAAAAAAAATAGTTTCAATATAACAGCCTATGAAACCTCCTTCAACAGTGTCTGTTTCTTCGGCTGAGCAAGTAAATCCCTACTAATATTATAAATGTGAAAGTAACTCTGTCTGTCTGTTACGCTTTCCCGCAAAAACTACTAAACGGATTTGGCTGAAAGATTCAGACACAGGCTACTTGTTACCACGCACTGCGCACCCTCGAAAAGTCATAGAAACGTTGTCCACGCGGGTGAAACCGCGGGAAACAGCTAGTAATGAATAAATAAATAAATATTCTGGGACAAATTACACATGGTCATCTGGCCCCAAAGTAGGATTCCCTGTGTTATGGGAACCAGAGACTGATATACATACTTACATACATATATAGATATTTAACACCCAGACAAAGAGCAAACAAATCAGCTCATCAAACAAATGTTTGCCCTGGGTGGGGATCGAACCCACAACCCTTGGATCAGTAGTTAAGAGCACTAACCACTGAGCCACCGAGTCAGTCAAAGTAGACTAAACGGCTTGATACATTGTGGAGTGCGAGGTGTCGTTAGATTCTTCTTGATTTTATTAATCCCCTGAGTGATGTAGGATACATTTTTACCCGGCTGGCAAAAGGCAGCGTAATGTTTTTATGCAGACGGGTTTTTAATAAAATGGATAAGGTTATTATTGAATTGAAAAATAAAATTTGATAATTCCCAACGCATTTAATTCTTACACTCCATCATCAGACGAAAGTTCTCGAGTGGCGACCTTGCACCGGAAGACATAGCGTAGGAAGTCCTCCCCCACGGTGGAACAACGACCTTTTGAAGGTTGTGGGAAACCCCTAGATGTGGGCAGCGCAGGACCGGTCGTCGTGGAAATCCTTAGGGGAGGCTTTTGTCTAGCAGTGGACGTTCTTTCTGCTGATGATGATCTGACGACCAGGCTCTGGGGGCGATTCCACCAATTTCTCGTTTTGATTCATCGTTCATCATCCAAACGGCCAAGGAGTGGAATTCCCTGCCGGCGTCTGAGTTTTCCGAATCATATAATTTAGAAATCTGCAAGGCGAGAGTGATTAGGCACTATTTGAGCTTGCGTGTTATTACATCCTCGGCTGCATCACCACTTACCATCATGTGAGGTGCAATATTAAAAAAATAAGTGTAGAAAACTAGTCCAGGAGGCCTCCACTGAATTAAGGCTGATTTTTTATAAGATCCTAATTAATTAGAACCTAGATAAGAAGGAACTAGATATTTATAAATACCTATATTAGTACTAACATACAGTATGGACACTCCCTGCCGCTCTCTAGTTTGCGACCTCACCCCCTCGTCACCCAGATTGATACAGACTGGTTACAGTTTGGTTGTCGAACGTATAGGATTTCGCCGCCATTTTGTTTGTTCCGTCATTCGTTTTTTGTAATGTCATTTCTGGCCCGTTGTATGAGTGTCCAGGGTGCCTTGGTCCTGCTTGCTGCAATATCCACGGAGGCGGCTAGCGTATGCAAATAACCTTTATCTTCACTTAGACTTGTGAGTCTCGTGTATTTGTATCTTAAACAAGTAAGGGGCCTCCAAAATTTTGGTTAGCCTTAACTAGATTATCAGTCTATCTAGGGCCTCCGAGGTCTCCAACATTTGGCTTTCCTAGATAAGACCATTGGGGGCTTCCAATATTTTGCTGGACTGGAAATGCATTGGCTCCTGGTGTGGTGGAACGTTAGGGTTAGATGCCTGCGCCTGCATTGACCATATAAATCGCGTAGTAAACCGTTTCCTATATCTGTCTGAATCAGAGGACGCGGCATTAAAATATGTTTGCTGCAATCATTGCGTAGGGCAGTGGTTGTCAAAGTGGCATGAATTAAGGCTGATTGTTTATAAGATCCCAATTTGTTTGTACCTAGATAAGTAGGCACTAGATATTTAGTAGTACCTAGATAAATAGGCACTAGATATTAATTAGTACCTTGATAAATAGGCACTAGATATTTATTAGTACCTAGATAAGAAGGCACTAGATATTTATTAGTTCCTAGATAAGTAGGCACTAAATATTTATTAGTACCTAGATAAGTAGGCACTAGATATTTATTAGTACCTAGATAAGAAGGCACTAGATATTTATTAGTTCCTAGATAAGAAGGCACTAGATATTTATTAGTACCTAGATAAAAAGGCACTAGATATTTTTACTCGGACTTCTACGGGTTGTAACTAGAAATTTATTAGCGGTCTCTTTGGATAATTAAAAACGCGAAACAGTTTAAAAACCGACTTCCATGGCAACAAATTTGCCTTTTTTTTTGGTTCTTGTTAATTTTCTAATAAAGAACTACATTGATTTTGATAAAATTTATACATGACCAGTTTGGGAGCATGCCCTATTAAATTAAAAACAATCATGAAAATCGGTTCACAATCTAGGAAGATATCGCGTAACAAACATAAAAAAAACAACTTCAGTCGAATTGAGAACCACCTTCTTTTTGGAATTCGGTTGAAAAGTGGTTTAATCTCTCTTTTATAGTGTGGCACAACGCACCGTGCTATCCAAGGAATAGAACCGCGGTTGTCTGGTGTTGCACTTAGCGTCACCTGCAGTCACATGTAGGGTATTTAGATTTTTTAAGGACGCATGCCATGCGACCATCATACGCATCTGGAATCACATGTGCAGGTTTCCTTGCAACGTTTTTCTTCACCGTTAAAGAAATCGTTAAGTACAAAATAAAAATACAAAAATACAAGATAGTTTATTGTTTGAAATTTTCAACATATTACACTAACTAAAGAACTCTGATTCCCCCACTAGGATCCCCTGTGTTGGGGGAAACCAGTCTCTTCCCCGGTTACATATTATTAGAATGTTTTAACCTTAAAAACACAAGTGAGAGATCAATTAAAATATTTTTATACTGTAAGTTGGTACGTATTTTTAGTTACTACAATTAAGTGTGCATTATTAATTAGTTACTTATTTAAAGTTAGGTCAAAGTAAGTAGATACATAAGCTATAGTACTACTGTGAGTTAGTGTTGTGGCTGGTTGTGAGTGTGAGTGTGTGAGTAGATATGAGTGTACGTGTTTATGTGAATGTATAGATAGTATTTTAAATGAGTGGATGTAAGTAGTTTTAAAGTTGGGTTACTGTACACATAACAAAAGGTTTTTTGTAATATTGTAGTCTAACTGTAGGAGCCAGTTCCACGTATATATACGTAAGTTTAAAAAAAACTCATTTACCAGCGCAACAAATTGATGCAAGCAAGTATTTTATTTTTAAAATTTCATATCTACCCTAAGTGTTATCCTATTCAATGTGTAAAGTACTTAGAGATTTATGTAACTCAATAAAATATATTCTTATTCTTCTTATCGATTAGCCGTCTCGATTTGAACCCAGGACCTCTGGTTAAGAGCACCGGGTCATTATCGTTGAGCTTTTCTTTTAATATAAGAGCATTGCTCTTGTTTGGGGAGTGATCGCCAATTTTTTTTATCCTAAGCCATCATCTGAAGGGGCTGATACGAGAAGGCAGCAGCCTTTTCCTTCATTTGATCTACGATCTAGTTTCGCCATGATCTTCTTCTGCCTCTTTTTTCTCTATCATTCCTTCTATGATGATTTTCAGGAATCTGTCGTATCGTATCAGGTGTCCTCACATGTTTCCTCTTCTATTTTCAATTACTTGCTGTAGGGTTGTCTTCTCATTCACCTTATCCAGAAACTCTTGGTTAGTTTTCTGTTCCGTCCAATTGATGTTTAACCACAGAATTCTCTCGCTAATCCGCCATCACACGATCCTTACCATCGGCGGATTGTAATATTTATAATGAAAAGGAGCCAGAAATTAAAACAAACATCAGAATTTTATATAATTATTTAAAAACCAACAAGAATGTAACTTTAGTTGGTAAATAATTTTGGAAAAACCTTAAAACTTTTAGGTACAAGATTTTGATATTGCATGCAAAATTTTAGCTCAATTGGAAACCGGGAAGTGGCTCAAATTTAACTTGAAAGATTCCACCCTAACAAACGTACATACATTGCAATGTCTTATTTTAAGATTTCAAAACAGGTGTACATTACACTCTTTCTGATGGTCATAAATAGTATTTAATTATTATACATAATTTCATTTGCGAAAAATAATAATATAATCCTCATCTCATCATCATCATCATATTAGCCGAAAAACGTCCACTGCTGGAAAAAGGCCTCCCGCAAGAAATTCCACAACGACGTGTCCTGCGCTGCCCGCATCCAGTGGCTGCCCGCGATATTCATCAGGTCGTCGGTCCACCGCGTAAAGGGCCTTCCTACGCTATGTTTTCCGGTGCGCGATCGCCACTCGAGAACTTTACTGCCCGAACGGCCATCTGTTCTACGAGCTATTGTGCTCTGCACACTGCCACTTCAGTTTAGCGATTCTGTGAGCTATGCCGGTTACTTTAGTTCTCCTGCGGATTCCGAGCATAGCTCGCTCCATTGCCCTTTGGGTGACCTCGAGCTTTCTTATGAAGCTTTCTTATGAGGCCCATAGTAAGCGACCATGTCTCAGTTCCGTACGTCATCACTGGCAACACACACTGGTCGAAGACCTTGATCTTGAGACACTGTGGTATTTGAGACGTGAAGATATTGCGAAGATTTCCGAACGCTGCCCAGCCGAGCTGGATCATAGTGTATCTATATGTATTAGTACATTCATACAGAATGGCCATACCCTGCTGCTCTCTAGAGTCCCACCTCACCCCCTCGTCACCTAGATAAATATAGAAATGTCATTTCTTGGCCATTGTATGAAATGTCCGGGGTGTAGCCCATACTCTTTATACACTTTCCTACCTGCAACAGACGTTTCATCATATCAGCTTATATACGTCCCTACTGAGGAGCTGGAGCCTACCCTGAATTATTGCGATAGGGCCTTAGTCGACCACGCGGGCCCAGTGCGGGTCGGTCGACTTCACACACAACCTTCGAGTTTTCCTCACAGACGTGTGTAGGTTTCCTCACGATGTTTTCCTTCACCGTAAGAGCTTTGGATAAACGTACATTGAAATCAAAATTCGAAAACACATTGGTACGTGGCAGCAGTCGAACCGCGAACTCCCAGTCAGGAGGTAGCAGCTCTTGCCATTATGCCACCGACGCTCACATTTCACGTTTCACCTGTATAAAAATACGTTTTCCCAGGTGAGTCGCTAAAATAAGCCACTCTCGTCGGCATTATAAACTTGCTCGGCCTTATTTAATTCTTAAAAACTTTTATAAAGGGTGAAACGGCAGCCTCATTGCAGGCCATGCTCCACACGGGGGCCAAGTTCGGTTTTTTTAATACACAATTGTTAAGTCCTTGACATCATCTCATCACCATCATCATATCAGCCAAAGAACGTCCACTACTGGACATAGGCCTCCCCTTATACATAGGTTCTGCGCTGCCCGCATCCATCGGCTTCCCGCGACCTTCAGTAGGTCATTGGTACACCGAGTGGGAGGCCTGCCCACACTACGTGTTCTGGTGCGTGGTCGCCACTCGAGAACTTAACTGCCCCAAGGGCCATCTGTTCCACAAGCAATGTGCCCCGCCCACTGCCACTTAAGTTTAGCAATTCTGAGAGCTATGTCGGTTACTTTGGTTCTCCTACGGATCTCCTCGTTTCTGATTCGATCACGCAGAGAAACTCCGAGCACAGCACGCTCCATTCCATTTTAGTGACCTTGGTATCATCTCACCTGATGGTTAATGGAGGTTTTACGGCTAATGACGATCACCACTGTCAGAAATTTTTGTAACCGCCTACAAAATCATTGGACACGGCTTAATCACTGCCATCTAGTGGTAGCAACCGACACCAACGGCCCGAACGTGCCTTGCGAAGCACGGAAAAGGTCGAGAAAGTAACAGTCAACCCCACCCAGGTCTAGTTAACCTTCGTAATCGACCCAACCACAAGAGAAGTTACACAGAGCCTCGACCGCCTGCGTTTTAGATATCCGGCGGTCTTTACTCGGAAGTTTTGCTTGACGCATAAAACACCTGAATATGCTGAGTTCTATTTCTTCTGGTGTTTATATTTTGATGCGCATTTAATATTCTTCCATTTAAAAATAACTTGAAGAAAAACTCAAAAATCTTTTAGGTACAAGATATTACTTGAAAAGAGTTTTTGTGCTTAAAAGTCAAATTCTCACGGCACGTTCACAAATTCAAAAAAAAATCTATTAAAAATAAAACACGATTCTTGGACCTCGACTCCACCTACCAAATTTCAGCTCAATTGAAGCCCTTGTCCAACCCAATCAGTCGTTCCCCCAATGCTGGGGATCGTGACCGTCATGTCATCGAGGGGGCGCAGTCCTTGTAGTCACTCTTAAACAGATTTCAAGAATTTTTTTTTATTAAAAGTTTGAGAGCGTTTGGTTGCACCTCACCTGATTTGATCTAAACAAACATAAATGCATATATATATATATATATATATATATATATATATATATATATATAAAAGCTTTTAACAGGAATACTTGGGTGTGCTACTGTCCATTTCATAAGTTGTAATGACTACGACAACGCGTAGCGATAGAACTGCTACGAGCGTAGCGTAGTCGTCGTAGCAATCGAATTCAATGCTACTATTAAGGTTTCAAAAGCGTCGGTGGCTCAACCGGTAACGACTCGTCCTTCTAACCAGAGGTGCCGGGTTCAAATCAGGACGGCCAATGTACCAATGAGTTTTTCAAAACTTACGTACATATACTTACCGATTGCTTTAACGGTTAAGGAAAACCAATGTGAGGAAACCTGCACACGCCTGCGAAGAAACTCGAAGGTTGTGTGTGAAGTTGACCAACCCGCACTGGGCCCGCGTGGTCGACGAAGGCCTGATCGCCCTAATTCAGGGTAGGCTCGAGCCCCTCGGTGGGGACGTATATGAGTTGAGATGATGATTAAGGTTTTGAAGCCGAAATAGCGAAGACACGGAACCCTGTAATTTTTAGGGTTCCATTAATAATCCTATTAGCATTACTATCCTATTTATACTTATTGCATTGTCAATTCGTGTGTAAATTTTACATTTTATCCGGCTTATTGAAGTGGATAAAGCTCTGCACTTTCAAAGACTCTGTAGCATATATACGTACACATAGATACAGGAGAAGCTAATATAGGTAGGGTTAAAATGTATATTTGTCTGTCTGTATGTTAGTCCAGTCCTCTAGCACCTCGACTATTACTCCTAAACTAAGAAAGTCGTACTCAGCCGTGATATTTTTCCTTTTAAATTGATATCGTGGTTCAAGTCCTGCCACGTGCCAATGTGTTTTCGGATTTAGATTTCTTATGGACGTTTATCCGACACTTTTACGGTGAAGAAAATATCGTGAGGAAATCTGCGCAAGCATGCGAAGAAACTCGAAGGTTGTGTGTGAAGTCGACCAACCCGCATTGGGCCCGCGAGGTCAACTTAGGCCCGATCGCCCTAATTCAGGGCAGGCTTGAGCTCTTCGTTGGGGACATATATGAGCTGACATGATGACATGTCTTTCTATTTATAACTTTTTCCGGATGTCCTGATACAGCAGTTTGGATAGTAGATTGGGGTGGGGAGGGGGGACTTGACTATAATTATCATTTTAATGCTCAATATTTCGCAAAAAATTCCCTAAATCTAACGATGGTTTTTGTGAACCCGCAGTAATTATAAAAAAACCTATCCAACGATACCCCACACGATAGGGAACGTCAAAGAAAAAAAAAACACCCTCTCTTTAAATTTAGGGGAGGTACCCAAAAAGTTTTTTTCAACTAAGTGGTCGTGATTATTATGTATACCCATGCTAAATTACATCTTTCTAGTACTAATGGTCTATGAGTTAAGCCGTGGGCAGACAGACAGACGGATAGACGTGGCGAAACTGTAAGGGTTCCTTGTTGACTACGGCACCCTAAAATGTTCCTCAATACTTCGATATACGTCACGGTCAATGTAATTTTGTAATCGCGAACAATCTCATTACTGTAAGTTAGCAGATGCTGGTATTGGAGCCATTTGTAACAGGAACGGTTCTCTTACGATTTGGCTGTAAATTGATATATGGAAGTTTTGTGGGCGAAATATCCATCTAGGTAGGTCTTATCTGTGGTAAAACACTTTTTTGCAAGTTTTCACACGCTGCGTCTTCTGTTCATATTTTAAAAGACCACGCCACAAGTGAGCCTAGAACAGTGGTCCCGACATAGATTTGAATAGAAGGATCCGCCCGTCTCCATATTTGACTCAGATTTTCTTGATACAAGCAAAAAGTAGCGCCATCTAATATAACTCGTATGAACTAGCGTGGGCGAGAGTTGACGTCAGTGCCGCGTTAAAAGAACCTTGGTAGAATTGTCACTTTAAAATTCGTTTATTTAATTTGTTTACAAGAAAAAATACAATGTAAGGTTACTTAACAATGACACAATATCCCATGTTTCTTTTTAGCCTTTCTTTAATGATTTTTACAGCCTCTAACAACACAATAAGGCATTTTTATATGGAATATCTTTCCACCGCACTGTACAATTTCCCGCAGACGACTGAGTCGCGAGTGTGCGAAACTTTCGATTTTCGCACCAATTCGCTGGGACCATTAGTCGCGCGCGTTGGCCGGGTCCTTACGCCAGTAATATATAAGTCACTGGGTCCCGAGTCTAGCCCACAATCTAATTATGCGTGGTTCTTTCCAAGGTTTCGCACGCTTGACTTGAGGAGTAAGCTGGTGGATGCGTGACGAGAGCGTAACGGAAGTTTGATCGGGCAAGGCGAACGGAATTTGAGAGGGATATATAAATAAGTGAAGACAGAAAGATAGATACAATTTATCTTTGTTTACCAATAATATCGGTTGCCAAGGCAACCTTAACGGTTGTCACAACAATCAAATAAGATAAAAAAGATTTTATCATTTTCAGAGGATAATAAAACTCTTTTCATAGACAGTCTATACCTCCATAATATGACAAAAAAGATTTGATTATTTTCTGAAGACTAAGTGTTTACTTTCATACATACAGATGGAGCTAAAAAAGTTTTACTTCAGTCGTGTGGTCTTAAGCACACTCGTATTTTTTTTGATGTTGTGGATTTACTTTACCTAATTAATTGTGACTTATTTGCCCTAATTCAGGGTAAGCTTGAGCCTCTCGGTGGGGATATACAGGTGTGAAAAAATGGTGTAGGATCCGTTAACTAGGGGTTCCACTCATCATACTGAACAACTTTCCCCAAGGAGCCCATAGTCAATTCTCAAAAAAATTTGTACACTCCATACTAAAATGCACAAAATCGGTCGATCAGCTGATCGATTTGAATGAAGAGTAAAAATATTTTTTTGCGTTTTCAGCAAAGTCGTAGAACAAAAGTTGTTCAGTACGATGAGTAGAAGCCCCAGTTAACGGGACCTTCACCACTTTTGTTACACCCTGTGTAATAATAATAAAATAAATATTCTGGGACAAATCACACATGGTCATCTGGCCAAAATATTTCTTGTATTTAAAAAGATTTTCAGAATCAATCATCATCATATTAGCTCATATACACTGACTAACTCGGTGGCTCAGTGGTTAGTGCTCTTGACTACTGATCCGAGGGTTGTGGGTTCGATCCCCCCACCCAGGGCAAGCATTTGTGTGATGAGCAGATTTGTTTGCTCTGTGTCTGGGTGTTAAATATCTACATATGTATGTATTTAAACGTATATAAGTATGTATATCAGTCTCTGGTTGCCATAACACAGGGAATCCTACTTTGGGGTCAGATGACCATGTGTGATTTGTTCTAGAATATTTATTTATTTATAACCCTTTGGTACGGAACCCTAAAAATATAAGGTTTCCGTTTTTTCGCCGTTCAAAACCCTAACAGTAGCCCTCAGTAGCAATTCGATTGCTACGACGTCTACGCTACGCTCGTAGCGGACCAGCTATCGCTACGCGTTGGCGTAGTCAATACAACAAATGAAAGTAGCTCACCAAAACCACAGTATATATATTAGTACCAACATACAGTATGGACACTTGTCTTATGATTGGTTGGTTCGTTAGATAACTTCACAATTTTTTTTCCACAATTGGTAAGCCCTTGAAATCATCTCACCTGATGGTAAGTAACGATGATGCCGAAGATTAAAACAGGCTTTGCAAGATTCCCAAACGCAATGGGGGTCTTAACTTCATGCCGGAATACATTAATGCTGGTAACATTGATGTTTGGCGGCAGGACTTAGAAGACTTAGGTAGTTCTTGCCAGGCGGGTGTAGAAAAATTCATTCTACCAACCAAACTAAATCTTAAAAATTTTGACTCCGCCGAGAATCGAACTCGCGACCTTCTGATGTTAGTTATTGGAATTAACTATTACGCCACGGAGACGGTTAAAACCTTAACGGAGACCTTGATTGTTTTAACTTTAAGTGGAATTTTATAGAACTTTTCTGTGCTTTGCAAGACAGGTGAAGTCGTTGATGGCGGTTGCTATCACTAGATGGCAGTCGTCGTTAAGCCGTGTCAGATGCCTTATAGAGGTGGCTTGAAAATATTTTGACAGTCGTGACAGTTATTAGCCCCACAACATTCTCAACCCCGGACTTGGAAATAAAGCCTTTGAAAACATGTTTCTTGTATGGGAGCCACTTTTTGTGAAAGTTTTTTTCTTAATTTTATTAAATTTTCTTGAACGTGAGAAAATCTAGTTTTGTATTTTATAAGCGTATAGTATATATTATATAGTTTATAAGCGGGGTATTGTTTTTTTTTTTGCCTTAAAAACTTGCGATTTACTGAGGTAAAAAAATCTCGTCATATCTAAACATAAGGCATACATTTCCTACTATTTAGTTTCTAATAATCTAATGCTTTTTGGAGAACACATTTTTTTTAAATAGTTTTCTTTTCTAAACTTTTTCATACCAACAGCAATTTTAAAAGTAAAGATCTATTGTTTTGGCGTAGTGAAAATTTCAAAAGTAAAGATCTATTGTTTTGGCAAAGCTAAAATTTCAAAAGTAAAGATCTATTGTTTTGGCAAAGCTAAAATTTCAAAAGTAAAGATCTATTGTTTTGGCAATGCAAAAATTTCAAAAGTAAAGATCTATTGTTTTGGCAAAGCTAAAATTTCAAAAGTAAAGATCTATTGTTTTGGCAATGCAAAAATTTCAAAAGTAAAGATCTTGTTTTGGCAAAGCAAAAATTTCAAAAGTAAAGATATTGTTTTGGCAAAGGAAAAATTTCAAAAGTAAAGATCTATTGTTTTGGCAAAGCAAAAATTTCAAAAGTAAAGATCTATTGTTTTGGCAAAGCTAAAATTTCAAAAGTAAAGATCTATTGTTTTGGAAAAGCTAAAATTTCAAAAGTAAAGATCTATTGTTCTGGCAAAGCGAAAATTTCAAAAGTAAAGATCTATTGTTTTGGCAAAGCAAAAATTTCAAAAGTAAAGATCTATAGTTTTGGCAAAGCTAAAATTCAAAATGGGTGACGCCATTATCCGTAGTTAGACTTATGCGTTGCGCTTTTTGATGTTAACACTTAACACCTAATGGTCCATGATTTACGATCATCACCATATCAGTCAAAAGACGTCTACAGCTGAACAAAGGTCTCCCACTAGAATTTCCACAACGACCAGTACTGCACTGCCCACATCTAGTGACTGCCCGCGACCTTAACCAGGCGTCGGTCCGCCGAGTGCTCTTTATGATATACCAGCTTTTCCCGCGGCTTCGCCCTCGTGGTCATCGTTTTTATGACTGTCTTTGAGGGTGAGTGGTGGTGGACATTAGTTTTCTCCAGATCCCTATCCCAGATCGGGCTATTCTGATTAGCAGTCTATGTCACTTCCCACTCCCTCAACCATCTCTGTACAAAAAATCACAGCAATCCATTGTTCCGTTGCGATGTTAAACAAATAAACAAAAAAAAGGCTATTTTTTCAGTTTCCTTAGGAACTGCATCGAAATATGCTATTTTCACGAAATAAAAAGTAGCCTATGTCCTTTCCTATAAAACAGGCTACCTGCATGCCAAATTTCATCAAGATTGGTCAAGGTGTTTAAGCGTTAAAAGGTAACAAACAAACAAACACATTTTCACACTTATAATATTAAGTAAGGATGTTTGCATTTTGTGTTATAACATTTTTTGTGAGTTTAACTGAAAAGGTTAAAAATTAGATGTATATTTATATGTGTGCTCATCATTGACTCACTGCGACTCTGCATATGTGTTTGAACGGGCGCTTTAGGCATCTTACTAGTGCTATATCTAATTACTGCACAATATAACAATGTAAACAAAAACTGTGACCTAATTAAATAACACACACAACCCTCACAAAATGATTTTAAAAACCGGACAATAATCTAGTTGTGACAACGCGAAACATGTTCCGAATTCAAACTTAATTAACCACATACGGACGTGCTTTGTATCGATCATACAAAAACTACGCCAGTAATTAAATTATATAAAATGTTTGAGAACCGTTGAGCTTTAGCCAAGCCAAAATTCGCCACTGCTAACGACTGGACATTCGGGGGAAGGGGATAGAAGATACACAAGCTAGAAAGGGACAGATAGAGGTAGCGAGCTCCGCCTAATCAATGCATACAGCCTTCCCTGAAGCCTGCAGGGGTTTCAGTGTGTCGCGGACTCTGAAAGGAGACGGTGCGTGTTCTCTTTGCCTCCTGGAAAAAAAGAAAATTGAAAAAAATAAAACAATAACCTACATTCCAAAATCAAATTGATAACTTAACGTTTACAGAATGAATGTTAGATAAATAGCGTTTGAAAGGAAACGATACGATTTCTGTAAAGCGAAGAATCGCTTCTAACAAAAGAGCGCGTTGATTGTGGCCTTTTTGAATTGCGAAAAAAAGCGAAACAACCCGTGTCAAATATCCGTTTTGAAATTCGAAGCCGTGTTCTAAAAGTAAAGTGTATTTCTTTGTTCTGACAAAAGAGAAAAAAAAACCCGTTACAATTTCAAAAAGTGTTTAACCCATTTTAAAACGCGTTTTCTTTGGCTATTCTCTTGCTGTTTTCGCAGTTTTTTTGCTGTATTGTGGAGGGGGGGTGGGGAGCGAATCCTTTGTTCCTGGCTGCACTGTAGCTACTCGTGTCGCGGCGGACTGCGCAATGGCTAAAGGTAACAACTGTCTCTAACTGTTGCGATGTTTCGGCCATTTTGCTCGTGTGCATTGTTTACTCAAATGCATTTTTCTGTGTTGTATTTCGTGCGAGGCATGTCCCGCATTGGACGTGTTTCATTATGTTAATTGCATTTCATTACTTTACTATACAGGGTGTAACAAAATTGGTGTTAGACGCGTTAACGGGGGTTCCTACTCATCATACTGAACAACTTTCACTGAGGAACCCGTAGTCAATTCTACAAAAAATGGACCCTCCATACGAAAAATGCACAAAACTGGTCGTTCAGCTGATCGATTTGTATGAAGAGTTAAAATTATATTTTTGCGATTTCAGTAAAGTCGTAGAACAAAAGTTGTTCGTTAAGGTGAGTAAAAGCCCCGGTTAACGGGACAATACAAATACAAATTTTGTTACATCCCTGTATAAGTGTAATGTGTTTCATAGTTTTTTTTTCAGAATACTGTTAAAAATATTGTGTGCAAAAGTTATGCCCAATATGAAAAGTTTCTTATATTTCTGTGAAATGTGTGAGTTTTATAAATGATATCTTTTTGATGTCTCCTCAATATTATGATGCGTAAACAAAAACCGTTTTGAGACAGCAAAGCTCTCTAGTAGTGACCGCACAGCGGAAGACGTAGCTAAGGGAGGCTTCGCACTCGGTGGACCGACGACTTGATGAAGATCGCGGAAAGCCACTGGATGCGCGCAGCGCAGGATCGGTCGTTGTGAAACTGTACGGAGGAGGCTTTTGTTCAGCACTGGACTTCTTTTGGCTGATATGATGATGATAAGACAATCAGTTGTAGAAACATTCTGTTATCAAGTTAAACCGGAATTAGACACAAATAAACATTTTTTTGACACAAATGTATATCGATTATACAAGACATAAAAACGATATATAAAAAATTAAACAAAAAAATCGCTTAACACGTTAAAAAACCGACTTCCATCGCAACAACTTAGTACATTTAAGCATTATTATTTTTGGTTTTTGTTAATTTTCTAATATAGTACAAGACCAAATTTGATAAAATTTATCTGGAACCACATGGGAAGCACTAGCTTTTAAATAAAATAATAATCATAAAAATCGGTTCACCCAGTCAAAAGTTCTGAGGTAACACACATAAAAAAAACATACAGACGAATTGAGAACCTCCTCCTTTTTGGAAGTCGCTTGAAAATAAACACAGACACAAATCTGTAGTGTAGTGCGATGTTAAAATAGAATTTTTTCAGCATATGCAGCAGAGTGAATCGCAACGCTTGCTGGTTTAATGAGATAACAATCCCATACGTTTTAATACTTATGGAGACTGAAATTAATAAAAAATCTGTGCAACTCGTAATTTTTTGGTGAACCCAACCGCTGCCTCGACCACGAGCACATATTTGGCGCGGGGCGGCGGCGACGGCGGTGGCGGCGATGGCGCAGATATACAGAAAACCCACAAAGTTTGCACGTCACAACGCGCCGACACGAAAGTTTTAGGCAGAAATCTCGCATAGCAACACCACCATCACAATTATATGAACAGTACAGGGAAAGAAGAATCAAAGTCAGTATTTTACCAAAACAGAGTTGCCAATGCCATCTATTAGTAACTTAAGAAAGCTATCGAATGGTCGACTAAGGCCCGATCGCCCTAATTCAGAGTAGGCTTGAGCCCCTTGGTATATGAGCTGATGTGATCGAATGGTAAGATCAAAAAATGTTAAAAGAAATCACAGTCAACGTGAGGCTCAAAAGATTTTACTATGGCTGTATGAATAAAATGTCATAGTCTTTTGTTCAATGACATTGATTTTAAGAGTAAATATGTTTTTTGTTATTATCTCAAAACTAATTCCTCTTGACAGTGATCCTTCTTTCCCTGTGCCCTTCATATGGATTGCGGGCAGCGAGAGTGTACTCAAAATAGTACCTATGTTCATGTTACCGGCAACTGGGCAGCTGGGCTGTTGGGGCACCTCATCATCATACAGCTCATATACGTCCCCACCGAAGGGTTCGAGCCTACCCTGAATTAGCACTTGAATTCGCACCTCATAAATATATGTATTTAAAAAATATATTTACCTAAACCTTTGTCACTAATATATTATGTATTTTGGTGTGGTATTACTGGAAATAATAAACGTATTTCGTTATATCTTTCTTTCAAACTTGATTAACTGGGCACGATTAATACGGACCGGTCATTATGCATATTGACTGAGATCGTGAAATTGATAAATTAATTACTTTCGTGACTGACTTCCCGTGGTCCATTGTATAAATCGAGACTCGAGGAGGCTTCAACTTATAACATGGACCGGCCAGTATGGATAATTTGAGCGAAATTGATTCTAGTACTTCGTTGGCGCCACCGCGGCACGCTCGCTTTGCTCGCTCGGCTTCCACCTTGTGTTTCATGTCACGCATAACAGCTCCTCGCTACCTAATCTAACCCAACCTAACACCTTGAACCTCTTTTTTATAACTTTGACGAAGACCGGGTGGTTTTTATTCATACTGACCGGAAAAGTGATAAATCTTGCTGTATTTTTACAGCGTCCATTATGAATATAGAACAGCCATTATTCACTGTTCAGTTTTTATGGACCCCACTTTATTAAAAAAAACATTTCAAGGAATAGTATTTGCGGAAATTTTTCAATTATTAGGTTTCAGAAACAGTGAGTGATTTGGTATATTTAGTAAAAAATGTGATTTGCGGCGGATTTCCGACGAACCCGTTACTATGGTATTACACAATTAAGTCCGGGCATGTTTGATTGAAAAATACTACAGTTAAGGTTTATATACTCATTGTTAAAGGGGTCCTTCTCTGTGTGAAATTGAATGACATTTGTCACTGAAGGCACTTTTTTTTAATTTTTTTTATTCACAATTGGTAAGCCCTTGGCATCATCTCACTTATCACACTTGTCACAGCACATGCATGTTTTATAAAATAATTTAAAAAAAAACCGGTAAAGTGTGAGTCAGAACCGCGCACAAAGGATTCCGTACTATCATACTAGATGGCGCTAGTCTCGTAACGTTTAAATAATTTTCGAAAAACCGAAAAACTTTTAGGTACAAGCTTTTGATATTGCATTGTCACGCGATATACATATGCATGCAAATATTCAGCTTAATCGGAAACCAGGAAGTGGGTCAAATTTAACTTGCAAGATTTCACCCGAACAAACATACATGAATTGCAAGTTAATTAAAAGCTTGTAAAAAAACACGTTTTTTGTACGTATACTTTCACTTTTTCTAATTTTTGTATTTTTTGTAATAGCGGCACCAGAAATACATCATCTGTGAAAATTTTAACTGTCTAGCTATCACGGTTCATGAAATACAGCCTGGTGACAGCGGACAGACAGACGGACAGTGGAGTCGCAGTAATAGGGTCCCGTTTTTACCCTTTGGGTGCAGAACCCTAAAAATAGCTGAGCGTTTAAAATTCAAATCCTTCAAATTAGTTCCTTAAAAATGGTTAACATTTTCAGAAAAGTAACAATGAATGAGGGGATAAAAGTACTTAAAATGCCAATTATATGATGTATTATATACATACATACATACATACATACATACAAAATTTATAACTTATTGAATAAGATGTCCCAAGCCTCTGTCAGACCAAAAACATACTGGCAACCACAATTTGTATCTATCATTATGAAAATGTTACTTTTTCTTTAATTATTTGAACTTCGTAATTATAGTGAATTAATATAAACGAGTTGCAGGAACGATCATTAGCGTTTTAATCAGCCATTACACGCTAATGAGGTAACAAACTCATATGAATTTTTTGACACTAGATAATGGATTATATTAAAACTTTTTCGAATGAGTCTTATTTTTCCTCGGTCCCTCGGTGTTGGATTCGTCATCATCTTATCTTTTCTCTATGCCAAGGGCTTACCAATTGTGAATAAAAAAAAAAAAAATATAACACAAATATATTTCTTTTTTTTATTTACAACTGGTAAGCCCTTGGCATCATCTCACCTGAAAGAAAGTGACGATGATGCCGAAGATGGAAGCGGGCTTACCAAGATTCCCCAATGCAATGGAGAACTGGCTATCTTATCTTTAAGCCAGAACACATCAATGTTGTTAACACTGATGTTTGGCAGCAAGATTTACATAAGATGGTGGTAGCTAGCCAGGTGGGCTTAGAAAATGCGCTACCACCAACCAAACCGAGTCTTACAAGTTGACCCCGCCGGTAATCGAACCCGCGACCTCCTGGTGTGAAGCGAGTGGACTAACCATTACGGCACGGAGGCGGTTAACCAGAAAATCTAGATATTTCGTTTTTAGGGTTTCGTACCTCAAAACAGAAAAGGAACCCTTTTAAAATCAGTTCGTTTTCTGTCTCTCAAGACCCTTTTACTCGGAAATGCGTAAAAGTGTCAAGTTGAAATAAACATCAGACACTTAGATTCACGGTTCCTCGAAGCTGTAAATGAGTGAAGATTCTAAGTCAGCGTAATTAAAAATACGGCCATTTATGCAGCATACACTCGCAAATAAATCAAAACATGTAGTATGGTACCCATTGACTTATGGAATTTGGCAAAAAGCAAGGTCTCACAGCACAAGTAAAGAAAAAAATCTGTTTTGTTTATTTATAGTTATATTATGTATACTTTCACTTAGAAATAGCGGTTACAAACTAACATTAGCTGTTGCAGAATTGATCGTTACTTATATCGATGTACAGCAGAACATATTTTCAACTATATATTAGGTCTTTACCTATGAAATTGACGATTGTATAAAAAAGTTAAAAGATGAAAATCAATATTAAGAACAATAGTTATTTAAACAAAATTTATTCTCAAAATAATTCTATTTTATTTTCTAGACTATTAAAAATTAAACGGTGGTAAACATATTCCTATTGTTAAGTATTTTGAGTGCACGGTGGCTTTAACCCTATAAAGTTGGGGATTTTCACCTGAAAAAATCGCCTTTATTGAGGCGAAAAATACAATTTTTTTTAAAGCTCTAGACTTATCGCAGCAGTTTCTTTGTTACTAATGACTTATTTGGGAATTCCCCGCATAAAATTTCGTTACTTTCAGGAAAAAAAAAACTAGTCTAAAAACTTACCCCATCTGACCTCTAAGAAAACGCTTTTGTTCATTCCTTTGTTGGAGCATGAAAGACATGCCACTAGTTACTAATAAAATACCATAAGTAGTGTCACCATAAGGTCAATAAAAAAAATTAAACTCTTTTTTTTAATAAAAATTAGCATTGAACTTCAAAAATTGAATCGGCAATTTCATAGGTACGTAAAGACCTATTATAAGGTTTGTCCTTAAATTCGATTCTTATACTTGTTGATGTTCGTAAGGCTTTGTTACCTAAATGTGTTTTGGTACTGAACTCTAAGTGCGCGAATCCGACTTTCACTTGGCCAGTTTTTTAGATATACTACCTAGGTCCCAGAAAATTGGCGCTTTACGATTGCCACTTCCGCTAGATCAGTAAAGTGCTTTTTTTATTCGGGTGCCACGTAAAAATCGATTTTAATCTAATTGGAGAGCAACACGACTACGGCAGCACTTTCCGCAGTCTACCCAATAAGATTGGATTACCGCCCGCATATTTGGTGTTGGTTTCAACTGACTACGGTGACGCAAAGTGAACTATAGAGAGGCATTGAGTGTTTTTTGTTTCCATGGAAAATCATTAAGTAGAGCGAATGAGTTTTCAACGACTGTGCGAGCGAAGTGAGCTACGGTTTCAGTTAAGTTTGAGCGTTTTTTCATTTGTTTGTATGTATGCGTTTTTGTCTGGGTGATCGAATCAGAAACGAGGTGATCCGCAGGAGAACAAAATTAACCGAAATAGCTCACAGAATCGCTAAACTGAAGTGGCAGTGGCCAGGGCACATAGCTCAGAGAACAAATGGCCGTTGGGGTAGTAAAGTTCTCGAGTGGCAACCGCGCACCGGAAAACGTAGCGTAGGCAGGACTCCCATGCGGTGGATCGACGACCTTGTGAAGATCGCGGGAAGCCGATGGATGCGGACAGCATAGGACCGGTCGTCGTGGAAATCCTTGGGGGAGGCCTTTGTCCAGCTGTGGACGTTTTTCGGCTGCTATGATGATGAGTATGACTTTTGAAAGACTTATCCAAAAAATTTTAAATTTCATAAATATTTAATAATGAATAGAGAAATAGTATGATGATGAGAAATAGATGCTGAATATGATTAGATATAGTTCGGGGCGAACAAAGCATACTAATTACGTTTCCTACTGTGATTAGGTGTGATCGTTATAATTCACTCATTGAGCGATTGAAGGGGCTCCTATATGTCCTTTAACTAACCTAATAATACAACTTAACTGACTACAACTTGTTCGACTGTTCCCTCAAATGACGGATGCATGGCGAGTTTAAAACGCTGGTTTCCCTACGGATCGAAACAGAAATGTAATGATCCATAGAAGAACAAAAGTAACCGACATAGCCCTCAGAATTGCTAAACTTAAGTAAAAAAAAAACATACAGACGAATTGAGAACCTCCTCCTTTTTTGGAAGTCGCTTGAAAAAATGCCTATGCTCTACAGGATATTATAAAATAACAGATTAAGTAAGTGAAAATATAATGGTGATGCGTTGATTCTATTAAGAATACCATTACATGAGACTGTAATCTTAATCATGGCATTATTTGTAATAGACAATAAGTTTTTTTGACTTCTAAAAAGTTTGTGTGAGTAATTATGTAAAATAAACATTTTTGAATTTTTTTTTTGAATGAGTAGCAGTGGGCGGGGCACATAGCTCGTACAACAGACAGAACAGAGGGCATTAATTTTTGGGGTTCTGAACACCCCAAAGGGTGAGCAAGCCTCCGCTGTCTGTCTGTCTGTCCGTCCATCTGTCTATCTGTTTGTCTGTCAGCGGCCTGTATTTTATGAACCGTAACAGGTAAGTAGACAGTTGAAATTTTGGACGTTTTTTTTTAAATTTTAATTTTATTGCTGCTTCATCAAAAACTTATAAAAAAAACGGGGCCCCCATACAAGAAACATGTTTTAAAGGCTTTTTGTTTTTACTTTATCGTAAGAAAGGTTATTTAATATTCTCGCAAAAGTGTGATACTTAGTGTGGTTATAATATTTATCTAAAAGTATAACAACAAATCAAAAAAACCGACCAAAAGTTAGTCGTAGTTGCTCTAAAGAATTGAATTTAAAAACATTTTTTTTTTGTCGCTCGCCTTCATGTCTTTTGTTTATAATGTAAATAGGTATCATTGTCATGTTTTTAGAGAGGTGTGGTAATACAGAACACGTGAAGCACGAGTACAATTCGCATTTAGCCGGTTTTTCGTACTCGATTATTTAAAAAAAAATTAAGCGATATCATTCCAAATTCAGTAGAGTGACATCAATGCCCCATTGTCTATTTCGCCCATGAATTTTCCTGTTCTTTGTCGGGAAAATATAGGAGGGGGGGGGGGGGGAGGGGGGGAGGAAGTGTCGTCAGTGTACGTAACAATCTATGAAGTGTATCTTCTGTGACACATAAATTGTTATGTGACAGCGCATGAGAAATAGATCAAAAGGAAAAAGAATTAATAACAGCAACGCGTTACCGCGTTACAATTGTACAAGTTTCAAGATACTGAGCTCAAATCCCCGCCATACACGTGCATTGTTTTGATAACAACCTATAAAGTCCCCTTAGCTGGGGTACGGAACTTTCGACCAACATAACAGCTATGGACCGGCCAAGGCTAACAGCGGTTTTGATGCCTACATAATTTTGAACAAAAAAAAACCGACTTCAAAAAGGAAACTAAGGTGCCCCTCGATATCTTTGGATTCCATCATCAGATCCTGGTTTCTTTTTTATGGTACCACCCTTGGGATATCTCTGTTCCAACAATAAAATAATCATCAACTATGCATAGTTTCAAAAAATGCTTGAAAAATTATATTGCACACAAAATTACCTACAACCATCCATACCTGATCTAAGACGTCACTTCCAGTTTGATAGCTGTATATCCGCGTAACATTCTTTGTCGATATTGTATGTTTTCGTTTTGTTTTATTTTCATGTACCCACATGTTTGGATATTTTCTAAAAAAAAAATATATGTTTACGCTCATCTTTTAAATTAATAGAATATTATAATATTTATAATATGAAATTGTATTCTTATGGAAGTGAATTGTAAAATTCTTAATAAGAATAAATGTTCTCTAAACCAAAAAAAAATCGGTTTATAAACGACGAAGTTATCCGCTAACACACATAAAAAAATACGGTCGAATTGAGAAACCTCCTTCTTTTTTTAAGTCGGTTTAAAATAAGCGCATTTACTCATTTTCCTTAGTCGATCAGTATTCCCCAAATGTGTTGAGGGTCGAAATTAGTGAAATTTATTATCTCATTCGTGCTACATTTCGAGTACCTACGTCTCTCTGTGTCGGTCTTTATATACATTTGAACTCGGTAGACTATAGTAGTGTGAGTGTGTATTTGACTCATTTTTTATGAGATTAATGTACGAGTTTGTATAGCGCCGGTCCATTATATTTGGTCGAACCTTTGGTCGAATATTTGAGCTGATATGATGATGATACAAAGTTTCTGACATAACTCAGCGACTACCATCTAATGATATCACCCAATGGTCTTCTAGTGCAAAATAATGTCTTTTCACTCTTGCCCTGGAGATACCTATTCCTTTTACTGTTCCGTAGTCAAGCTAGCTGTCTGTCGGTATTTAGTATGGTTATACAAATGGCTCCATGAAATAACATTTTTAGGGGTGATATTTTATTGTTTTAGTTCTTATATCGTGTAGGGTATCATTGAAACTACTCAGGGTTTGCAGAGATATTTTTATTCGATATACTAGCTGTCCCGGCGAACTACGTACCGCCTTACATTACATTACACTGCCCTACCCTACCCTACCCTACACTACACTACACTACCCTACCCTACACTACCCTACCCTACCCTACCCTACATACGAACCTTCTCCTGACAATAACGAACTCAACAAAAAAAGAATTAGCGAAATCGGTCCAGCCGTTCTCGAGTTATGCGCTTACCAACACATTTTGCGATTCATTTTTATATATTAGATTATACGTTTTGATGATTTCGTTGGAGTGGCATGTTCCCACTCTCTGCCAGGTTTCACGACCAGCTTATGGAATTATGAAAAGCATTCGGAATAGTGGGACATGTAATTTATTTAAAAGAAAAACTATCACGGTCAAGTAGGTAGGTTCTATTAGTTTAGGAGTAGTAGTCGCCCAACTTAAGATGTGCAGCTCGGTTTGTGACAAGTTTTATGTATGTTTATCCGACGCTCTTACAGTGAAGGAAAAACATCGGAAGAAATCTGCACACGCCTGCGAAGAAACTCGATGGCTGTATGTGAAGGCCCTATCGCTCTAATTTAGGGTAGGCTCAAGCCTCTCGGTGGGGATATATTATATTGGTCTCTCGGTAACGGGTCTATCAATTTGGATTAAATTTCGTATTCAGATAAGATAAATACTCTTTCTTATGAGCAATCATCATATCAGCCGAAGGAAATCCACTGCTGGACATAGGCCTCCCCCAAGGATCTCCACGACGACCGGTTCGGTGCTGCCCGCATCCAGCGGCTTCCCGCGACCTTCACCAGGTCATCGGTCCACCGAGTGAGAGGCCTGCCTAACTACGTTTTCCGGTGCACGGTCGCCTCTCGAGAACTTTACTACCCCATCGGCCATTTGTTCTACGACCAATGTGCCCCGCCCACTGCCACTTAAGTTTAGCAATTCTGAGAGCTAAGTCGGTTACTTTGGTTCTCCTGCGGATCTTCTCGTTTTTGATTCGATCACGCAGAGAAACTCCGAGCATAGCACGCTCCGTTGCCCTTTAGGTGACCTTGAGCCTTCTTATGAGACCCATAAACTTAAACAATATAATATAAGGCCAACTTAAACAATACTTATGTAATATACATTTGCAAAGTTACAATACTTATAGATGAGACTGTATTACATAATAAATAATAATTATATGTATATATCATTAATTTAGATATTCTTTTTTAATATATATAAATCTCGTGTCACAATGTTTGTCCTCAATGGACTCCTAAACCACTTAACCGATTATAATAAAATTCGCACACCATGTGCAGTTCGATCCAACTTGAGAGATAGGATAGTGCAGTGTAGGGTAGTGTAGTGTAGGGTAGTGTAGTGTAGGGTAGTGTAGGGTAGTGTAGTGTAGTGTATGTAGGGTAGGGTAGGGTAGTGTAGGGTAGGGTAGTGTAGGGTAGTGTAGGGTAGTGTAGTGTAGGGTAGGGTAGGGTAGTGTAGTGTAGGGTAGTGTAGAGTAGTGTAGGGTAGGGTAGTGTAGTGTAGTGTATGTAGGGTAGGGTAGGGTAGGGTAGTGTAGGGTAGTGTAGTGTAGTGTAGGGTAGTGTAGGGTAGGGCAGGGCAGTGTAATGTAATGTAAGGCGGTACGAAGTTCGCCGGGACAGCTAGTACATATATAGATATTTATTAAAACTTATGAACCTACGTAATTTAATTAAAATATTATATATTACCAAAGTAGTAGTGACAGCTGTTTGTCACAAATACACGCTCATGGCAGAGCTCGAGAAAATGTTATAAATAAAATAAATAAATATTCTGGGACAAATCACACATGGTCATCTGGCCCCAAAGTAGGATTCCCTGTGTTATGGGTTACCAGAGACTGATATACATACTTATATACGTTTAAATACATACATATATAGATATATTTAACACCCAGACACAGAGCAAACAAATCTGCTCATCACACAAATGTTTGCCCTGGGTGGGGATCGAACCCACTACCCTCGGATCAGTAGTCAAGGGCACTAACCACTGAGCCAGCGAGTCAGTCAAATGTGCCTTTACTAGTTTACTTAAAGAATGTAGGGATTGAGCTTGTCGCGTGGATATGGGAAGGGACTGCCAAACACGGATCGCTTGATGGGTAAACGAGTGGTCATGGAGATTGGTAGAGTGAGGAGGCATGTCAGGTAATGTTTCATTATTAAAATCTAGATAGGTGTAATTCCTGAGACAATCCGTTTTCAAACAAAATATATATCTTTAGTTTTCATGCCTAGGAGACTGTGAGCAACGCAACCCGGGTTCTTAATATTAATCCGATGTCAGATCCCCCGGTGGATCAGGGTAGCAGGGAATCGGGACATGAATACTATGTGCCACATAGATTGCACCTCGGCGGGCGCAGGCGCCGCGGCAACTCCATAACGGTGTTACAATGTGTTACTTTGTAAGTATTATTACTATTTAAATTTAAATAGAACAGTCTGGTAACGTTCACAGAGAGTTTTATCAACACATATACAGCAGAAGTATCCAGTATGGATAACGGAATTCTGGTTACCGTGTCAAGATATTTGTTTCAGTCATGTTAAAAGATTTGAGAAAAACACACCCTGGCAAATAATAAAACCACTAACAGTTCGTTAATGGGTGAAGAAGCGAAGCAATGGTGTATGTGTCGTAGCGATATCATGAAATTGACGATTTCATTGAATGGTTAAGCATGGCATGAAATCGACAACTAAAACTTACGATATCATTTTAACGTCAACGTTTCAATCCACGTTTGGCCAGGTCATGAAATGGTTGAACAGATCATGAAATGGCCGAGCATATTATGGTAAAGGAACTTGACCTTAAAATAAATTCCGTCACCCAGGGGGGGTGGGGAAGCTTGACTTCGCGAAGCTCTTCAACAGTACCATCATCACACCTAACGAACCTAGTATCCTTACGACATTTCACTTCACTTTTATCTCGGACATTATCAGCTGTATTATCCACCGCCATTTATCACAAAAACTAAACTATATTGGCCCCCTCTAACGGTAAATAATGTAACTATTTGACGATATGATATATATTACCGCATCACACCACACTACACCACACGTACACTTACACACACACACACACACACATACGCATGCACACACATACACACCACACACACAAACAGCACACTCATACTTCGTTACACAAACACTTAAAATAAACACAAAACATAGATACACAAGCTTTTCTTTTTCTACATTTTTGTTTCCTTAATATCTTGTTTGTATGTGTTCACATTGTTTATTATCAGACTTTTGTTATGGAAGTGCGAGTCCTCCTGACACAGGTTTACAAAGAAAACCTAAAAGGAGGTCTCAACCTATATTTTGAGATGTTGTTACAAGTGACCTAATAAACAATTTCTAACTTAATTCTAATTCCAATGTTTGACCATATCATGAAATAGCCATGAGTGTGGCGCTTTACATCGTCAAACGCTGATTTATTCATTGATCTAGCTGGATCATGACGCAAGCAGCGGATATTGAAGATTTCATGAAATTTGACGATTTCATGATCTGTTCAACCATTTCATAAAATGGTCAGTTATTTTACATCGGCATAATGCATAATGTTGGAAGCCTATCCTGGCTGTCAGCTGGACCATAAATAGAGTTAGATATAGAAAAACTGATAGGCAGGCGGTGTTGAGCCTAGAAGATGTAAGCTCCTCGTCGCCTATCAGTCTTCTGCAGCGGCAGATATCCTTATGTTCTAACAAATTTGTATTCATATCTTTATCGGGACTCTTTGATGTGCGCGTAAAGTGTTTTCATTAGGCCACAGTCGTTAGCGGCCGGCGGCAACCCTGCGTGGACAATGGCTGATTGATTATCTTATAAGCGGGATTGATCGGATAGGTCGGCCGGGGTGCTATGTTGTCCAAATAATGACGAAAGGGACACGAGGGTAGCTATTGTCGGGATATTCTTCTTTAAGCTACGATGTTATGTTTTATGTGTAGTTTTATGCATTTACAACTTACATGAACAGTATAATTATAGCTAAACATGTAAGTTACAGTGAAGGTGGTAGCAACAGACCACTGCTCCACTGACCACTTCATCTTCTATCGAGTCAATGGTTCTACACTTTGGTCAAAGTATATATGTTAGGCCTATATATGGGGAGGCCTATGTCCAGCAGTGGACTTCCTTCGGCTGATATGATATGATATATGTTAGTACTACCATACAGTATGGACACTCCCTGCCGCTTTCTAGATTGCGAACTCACCCCCACGTCACCCAGATTGATACAGATTTGTGGTAGTTTGGTTCTCGAACGTATGGGATTTCACCGTAATTTTGTATGTTCAGTCATTTGTTTTTAGAAATGTCATTTCTTGCCCGTTGTATAAAGTGTCCAGGGTGTGCTTTGGTGGCCAGACGTGTGGCCAACCTTTCACCGGCTTTCGGTGACGCTGTTTTGAGGGTGTCCAGTGTGCAGACCACTATGTTCTAGGCACTGGTCTGCTCCAGGTGTATCCGGCGGCTGTCAGAGAACTCTGCTCAGTGCTACTGAACACGTTTGCCGGATCGCCAGCTCCCTAGATCCCACGGGAACTAAATCACACTATTCCGATTAGCATTTTATTTTAGTTCCCACCCCCTCAACTATTTCTATGCAAAAAATCACGTCACTCCGTATCTTCGTTTAAGACTTATATCGAAATGAGCGTGGAAGTTAGTTTTTCCCAGAATCATTGGCTATATCGGGCTATACTAATTAGTAGTCTATGTTATTTCCCATCACCCCAACCATCTCTGTGCAAAAAGACACAACAATCGAAAAAAGAAATAAACCGAAAAAAGAGACTCTTTCTGTTCCCTCAGGAACTTTGTCGAACAGTGCTATTTTCACAGGATAAAAATAGTCTATGTCCTTCCCCGTGACACAAGCTACCTGCATGCCAGGTTGCGCCAAGAATGGTTGACTTGTAGAACTGTAAAAAGGTAACAAACAAACAAACACATTTTCACATTTGTATTTGTGGCAGCAATTCCTGAGGTCTTCCCCTAAAAGTTATCTTTTAGTCAACACATAGATATTCGCGATACGCAGCGCGATGCCTTTGAAGTGACTTTCCGTGACCTGTGCTGTGACCGGGGCTTACGAACCCTTTGTTTGGGAGGGACCTGTCATAACAACTTTATATTTATCTTTGGTTATTTAAAACGTCTTGTATTTAATCGAACAACGTTGTTACTTTAAGAAAGGGATTTAGAACTACATAATGAAGGTGTATAACATAATTATTTATAGGTTGGCGATTAATATCAGGCATATAAGTATAAAAAATCGGCTAATTGCGAGTCGGAATAGCGAACTGAGGGTTCCGTACCATAAAAACAATACTCCATATTAGTATACATATATTTAAACCTATTCATTACAAACAAAAAACATCAACGCAGGTGCCAGAAAAAATATTTTTGTTTCATTCATTTCGGAATGCTGAGTGCGAGTATGAATCACACTTAACCGATTTTTATTATTAAATGTTTAAATTCAAGATTAGAACTTAATTACTTCTAGGTTAACCCTTGTATCTATTACCGTTTTCACCATAGAGAAAAATCGACACACTTTTCTTAATTTTTATTATTTTTTTGTTAAATTCCCTGTAAATTCTCTGCGTGATCGATCAGAAACGAGGAGATCCGTAGGAGAACCAAGGTAACCGACATAGCTCTCAGAATTGCTAAACTTAAGTGGCAGTGGGCGGGGCACATTGCTCGTAGAACAGATGGCTGATGGGGCAGTAAAGTTTTCGAGTGGCGACCATGCACCGGAAAACTTAGTGTAGGCAGGCCTCCCACTCGGTGGACCGACGACCTTGTAAAGGTCGCGGGAAGCCGCTGGATGCGGGCAGCGCAGAACCGTTCGTCGTGGAGATCCTTGGGGGAGGCCTATGTCCAGCAGTGGACGTCCTTCGTCTGATATGATGAAATTCCCTGTAATAACTCATATTCTGTCAAAACTTAAGCAAGCGACCTCTCACGGTTCCAAAGATACAGCCTTTTAAATATCAGATAGACAGACGGATGGTCGGACGGCCAGAGTAAGGTCCCGCTACCTGGTAAAGAACACTAAAAATAGCAGCTTCAAAAACCATGCGTAAGCATCTTTTTAATTTAAGGCTCCTCCGTCCCTTCGATTTACGATGTTTCAAACATCGAACGAAATAGCTTGGAAATAAAGTTCTTGTCACCTCGTACTGCACCGTGGCTGTTACGTCAATCGCTGCAGACGAGTCGTGCGAAAATTTTGGTTGTTAATTCATCATAAATAAAATAAGAAAAAAAAATTAATAAAAAAAGAAGGATTTTCAAAAAAGTACGAAAACAAAATCATTTCGCATTGTTTTGTTAAGAAGTTCATAAATTACCATAATGTTTCGATTAAAATTGCAGCAGTTCTATGGTTAAAATTAGAAAAAAAAATGGTGTAATAGGATATTTTTATTTTTATTTTCGTGGAGATGAAAATCAATCCTGTAGATTACAAAACAATATTTTTTTTTTGTCCAAAATCCTTAATTGAAATAAAAAGTGGTTTACAAAGTAGGTCGTTGGCGGCGCGCGTGGTGGTATAAGCCTTAAGCAGTTTAATCTTTATGTAACTGCCGTGTCTCACTTTTTACACAACCTAATTTTAGGGTTATTTAATTTATCTGACGCAAAAATATTTTATCGCTGACAGGTTAATTTATTACATGCATACTATTAAGCCGCCATTTAATTTTTAGTTGGCTGGAAAATAGTAATAGTACTCAAATCAACATAATACAAGCCGACGTCCACTGCTGGACAAAGGCGTCCGCCCCCAAGGATTTCCACAAGAACTGGTCCTGCTCTGCCCGCATCCATCCAGCTCGTCGGTTCACCAAGCAAGAAGCTTGTCTACGCTACGTCTTCCGGTGTGCGGTTGCCACTCGAGAACTTTACTACCCCTACTTATTGTGTGACGTCAGACCATTACCATCTAGTTACATCCAGAGGTACCTACCTCACAAATCTACCAACTACCGGATGTGTAACAGAAATTCTGCTTTTGCTCATTTTGGGATTTGAGCCATTATGTGATTACACACACACACACACACACACACATATATATATATATATAATGAACTTGTGTGGTAACTTCGTGTGATTACGGTGGTCGCGAAACTAAACTGTGCAAGTTATCTAATGATATAACACAAATTTAAATATTAAATTTTAATTTTAATATCTGTAAATAGTTCTTTGTGTGACAAGGGGACAAAAAATATTTTTTCAGAGGGCTTTAGTTTAAATTTTGAGCACAGCAAAAGATTCTGTAGTAGAACGCCGAGCGCATTCAATATAAGTCACCACCCAAGAATAAAAAAATTGCCACTAGTGACACACACACAATATTTCATCACGACCTATGGAAAAACAGAAGCACGAACGCGGACCAATCAGAATAAAGAAATTGAAACTCCCTGGGGAACAAAGTTGATTTTTTTTCGCATTTATTGAGGAAACAATCGTCGTTTTTCGAATAGGTGTGATGAAAAAGTCATTTAAAGGTGTTGCGTGTCTCGTTAGTCTTATAATTAATTCAAGTTTAAAACTTTAATTATTTTGTGTCACGTATGAGTGAGTTTATCTCGTTGCTTCAGAATACATAGTTTCGTACTTTTGGGGTAAAACGCAATTAATATTCACACAGGGGAGCGATGATAACATTGGCAAGTTATTTCAATAAAGAGCTTTATTATATTGGTGAGGGAAGAAGTCGTTAGTTGGAGTTACTCGTCGTTATAGTGATCATCATTCCCCAAGTCACTCATAGGCCAGTCACTGACAAGTCTTGCCACCAAACATCAATGGACAAACCATTGATGGGTTTCGGCATGGTGATGAGGTAGCCAGCTCCCCATCGCATTAGAGAATCTTAGTAAGACTGCTTCCATCTTTGGCATCATCGTCACTCACCGTCTGGTGTAGATGAAGCATGTGACATTCATAACCCTTTATTTAAGCTTTGCTCGAGTCGGGTAGAAATTGGCTAAATAACGGAGCCTTTTGTGCAAACTAAATTTGAAACTTTTGACATTATAATTCAGTTTGTATTGAGTTATCGTTTGCTAGAACATTTGTAAAGAGCTATTTCAAAGGAATACTTGTGTAGGTAGGTATTTATAAAGCTTGTTTTAGTTTAAGCTTGTCTAATATATTAATGGTCGTTGGAGGACTGATATAACTGGGATATCTCTAAAAATTACTAAACTTAAGTGGCAGTGGGAGGGGCATACAGCTCGTAGAATAGATGACCGTTAGGGCAGTAAAGTTTTCGAGTGACGACTAAGCATAACCATGCCTCCAACTCGGTGGACCAACGATCTTGTGAAAGTCGCGGGAAGCCGCTGTATGCGGGCAGCGCAGGATCGGTCGCTGTGTAAATCCTTGGGTAGGCATTGTGCAGCAGTGGGCGTCTTTCGACTAATAGGATGATAATTATTGAATGACATACCATAGACACACTAAAAATAGTTAGATCTAGGTAGGCGCCATACGCGGATAGGATACTGCTGTTTATTCTCCGGCTTGTTCCCCAAGTCGTCTCTTACGACACCCTCGGTAAGAGGTAGGTAGGGTGCTATTCTAGCGTCACTACCACAGGCCATAAGTATTGTGCCACCACAGGCCATAAGTATTGTGCCACCACACTGCCTACTGCGATCGCCAACCCGCCTGCCAAGCGTGGCAAATATGACAATCCCCCAACTTAGGGTATCTTAGGGTCCAGCATTGGACGTATTTAAGCTGATAAGCTAGTCGGTACTATTGCCCCAATCTAACCGCCTCGTGGCGTAATGGTTAATCTATTCGCTACACACCAGGAGGTCACACGCGGAGGAGGGTTCGATTCCCGGCGGGGTTGACTTTGTAAGACTCGGTTTGGTTGGTGGTAGGGAATTTTCATAGCCCGTCTGGCTAGCTTCCACCACCCTATCTAAGTCTTGCCGCCAAACATCAGTGTTAACATCATTGACATAGTAGACCTACTATGTCATTGATTTGTTTTGGATTAAAGATAAGATAGCCATATCTCCATTGCGTTGGGGAATCTTGTTTAGCCCCCTTCCATCTTCGGCATCATAGTCACTTACCATCAGGTGAAATGATGCCAAGTGCTTATCAATTGTGGATTTAAATAATAATAAAAATAATAATAATAGTGGATTGAGTCAGTGTCGCGAAATACTTTGTCCTCTCCAGAGACACTGCGCCACCTGGGACACCATTAAAGAAATTCTGGACTTACCCGCGTTGCATTCTCCATCCCTCTCGGTCTACGCTTGCACTTATTGGGGTCTCCGTTAGGCGCAAGTAGGGTCAACGTATAAATGCGGCAGTCTGCGCAGCCGACCTGGCTCCTCAGACGTATCGATTCGATGTCTCTGTATCAGCTAAGGCCGAGATAATGACGCAGGTCCTGGGCAGCGCTGAGTTTCCTTAATTGTACTTTATTTTATTTTATATACTTATTAGCTTTTGCCCGCAGCTTCGCCCTCGTGGACATAATTTTTTTGATTGTCTTTAAGGGTGAGTGGTGCTTGAGCCGCAAGCGGCTCGCGAGCGTGGACATGAGTTTTCTCCAGATCCCTATCCCAGATCGTGCTATTCTGATTATCAATCTGTCACTTCCCACCCCCTCAATCAATTCTCTACAAAAATTCCTTCAATCCGTTGCTCCGTCGTGACACCGACATGCGCGAACGCCGGATTGAGTTTTCCCCAAATCCCTCGGGAACAATGTCAGGAAATGCTAATTAGTAAATTATGACATTTCCCACCCCTCAACCATCTCTGTGCAAAAAATCTTAACAATCCATCGTTCCGTTGCGATGAAGGGATGCGTATTTTTTCACTTCCCTCAGTAATTGCGTCGGGCTATGCTATTTTCATGCGATAAATAGTAGCCTATGTCCTTTTCCGTGATATAGGCTACTTGCATGCCAAATTTCATCAAGATTGGTCGAGGTGTTGTAGCGTGAGATAAATATTAGCCTATGTCCTTTTCCGTGACATAGGCTACTTGCATGCCAAATTTCATCAAGATTGGTCGAGGTGTTGTAGCGTGAAAAGGTAATAAACAAGAAAATAAACAAACACATTTTCACATTTATAATATTAGCAAGGATTGAAATTTAGCGTAAAATTTACATTGAAATTAAAAATAAACACATACATATGCCAATACATTTTCAGTTCTTAAAATGTAACCTATCCAGCCACTTGCAATTGACTACATCACATGTGTTGTGTGTGTATGTGTGTTTGTACGCTGTGACCTTTGGTGCGACCCTAGAGCAGTACCACCCCTTCTTTGCCGAGGGTGTCGTGAGGAAACCAACCTGAGGTGGGCCAGCAGTATCCTCTCCCTCCACGTACCGTGCCCCCCTTCACCACACTGCTATTGTTATCATTATCATTCAAGGTTAAACAAACACAAGTTTTTAAATTTGTAAAAACAAACAGTTCAACATATTCTGTAATAGTTTCAGTTTGCTACCTAAATATATGGCCTATCAATGGTCGTACAAACAATTCAAACTCTTTATTTACCTTAGGTACACTTTTTAAAATTCAACCTTAAGAACAATGTACACAGGCTAGCACATCAAGCTACACACTTTTGACTTTGTAACGCTCTTATGCCGAATGCGTAAGGATCAGAATCGCACTACGACTGTATGACTTGATGTGCTGGCCTCTGTACACAGGTTTATATAGTATAAAAATACAATAAAAATAATTACATATAGACAAACAGACGGATGGACGGACAGACGGACAGCGTAGCAGTTTTACAGTCGACTTTATCGTGTGTGTCTCCAAGCGCGGCCTACGTCCTTTACTTCGGGCGTAAACACTTATTTATGTCAGGTTAGTAAAATAGACATTTTATCAATAGTATTATTATCTTGCTTTCGGTATAGATAAAACACTAAAGAAAACTAAGAAAATCTGTCAATCTACATAGTTGCGAAAACCTATAAATCGTGTTTAAGCCATACATAAAAGCGTCGGTAGCTCAATGGTAACGACTTGGTCTTCTTAATCAGTGGTACCGGGTTCATACCTGGACGGCCAATGTACTAATGAGTTTTTCGAAACTTACGTACATATACTTAACGATTGCTTTAACGGTGAAGGACGTGGGTAACGCAGAATCGGTCGTTGTGGAAACCCTTGGGGGAGGCCTATGTCCAGTGGGCGTCCTTCGGTTGATATGATGATGATCATGAAGGAATACATCGTGAGGAAATCGGCACATCTGATTCCAGATGACGATGAAGGACACGTTGCCCACTTCCGTAGGTGTAAATCTATATACCCTACACGTGACCGCGGGTGATGCTAAGTGCAACACCAGATAACCGCCGTCTATCCCTTGGATAGCACGGTTAATAGTGCCACACGATAAGAGAGAATAAAGGCTCAAAATTAATATAAATATCCATTTTACTCTACAAAATTATTTTACTTATATGTATACTTAAATATTGTACTATACTTAAGTCCTCCTCTCTTCAAATATTGTTGTGCCCAAACTGGGTCCATGAAGCACTTTTATTATTTCTAACACCTGTAAAAACTCGTGGATACAATAAATAATTGAGTATTGAGTATAGAGATACGAAAAAAGAAAGTTCAAAGAATCAGCTGTATAGTTTTTGCGTTTAGCAAGCTGGCGGACAGACACGACTTGTTCCAGTAACTACCTAACTAATTTGCATCACCCCTCTTTTTTTGGCACACGGGTTAAAAGTGTCCTGTGTCACTTTCGGAAACAAAACGAATCTAACGACACCTCGCACTCCAAAATCCGTCAAGCCGTTTAGGCTACAGAGCGTGCCAAAGGAATATAAATACATACATACTCTCAAAAACAGTCTTATGGTGCAGTCGGGTAGTAAAAATGTATGTAGCCAAAGTAACAGACATACATACATACATACATACCCTCATGCAACCGAAAAACTTACTCCTATTTTAAATGAGACTGCCTGACTTTATCGGTAACGACTAGATCCTTCTAAACAACGAAGTACCGGGTGCGAATCCAGACAGCAAGTGTACGTACCAATAATTTTTTCGAATTTCGTACCGATCGCGAGGAAAAGTTCACATCTGATTCCAGATGTATATGAAGGTCACGTTGCACATGTCCTGTAGATGTATATCTAGGTATATGCGCCATACCTGACCGCGGGTGATGCTATAGCAACACCAGGCAACCGCCATCTATCCCTAAGCTAGCATGGTTAATTGTGCCACACGATAAGAGAGACATGGACTTTTGTACCTGACTGTACTTTATCATCTCTTATTCTAACTAGTGGCTCTGTGTGCTGTAGACCTCGCGAGTTTTTAGAAATGGCTGAAATTTAATATTTTTAACGCTCAACCATTTTGAAAAATTTCCAAAAACAATCCCTACTAATATTATAAATGTGAAAGTAACTCTGTCTGTCTGTTACGCTTTCCCGCAAAAACTACTGAACGGATTTGGCTGAAATTTGGTAGGTAGACAGAATAGGACCTGGATTCAGACATACGCTTGCGGCTCGCGCACTGCGCACCCTCAAAAAGTCATAGAAACGTTGTCCACGCGGGTGAAACCGCGGGAAACAGCTAGTAACATATAATTATCAAATCTGCTTATAAAATTTTACGAGAATCAGTTGAAAAATGCGACCTAAAGTGGAGAACAGCTGGACATCCGAACTGACATACGAAAGCATTTTTTGCCCAAGCTAAAGCGGAGACACTTCGTTTGCGCTTCGCGCTCGCTCGGCCAATAAAGCAACTACTAAATTCATCTCAAGATCAGCCAAAGGGCAATGGAGCGTTCTATGCTCAAAGTTTTCCTGCGTGATCGAATCAGCAGCAAGGAGATCCATAGGAGAACCAAAGTAACCGACATAGCTCTCAGAATCACTCAACTGAAGTGGCAGTGGGCGGGGCACATAGCTCGCAGAATAGCCCTTTATGGTAGTAAAGTTTTCGACTGACAACCACTTACCGGAAAACGAAGCGTAGGAAGGCCTCCTACTCGGTGGACAGATGACCTGGTGAAGGTTACGGGAAGTAGCTGAATGCGGGCAGCGCAGTACCGGTCGTCGTGTTATTCCTTGGTGGAGGCATTTGTCCAGCAGTGGATTTACTTCGGCTAATAATAATATGATGATGACTAAACTCATTTCATTAATATCAGCTCATATACGTCCCCACCTAGGGGCTCGAGCCTACCCTGAATCAGGGCGATCGGGCCTTAGTCGACCACGCGGGCCCAGTGCGGGTTGGTCGACTTCACACACAACCTTCGAGTTTCTTCGCAGGCGTGTGCAGGTTTCCTCACGATGTTTTCCTTCACCGTTAAAGCAATCGGTAATTATATGTACGTAAGTTTTTGAAAAACTCATTGGTACATTGGCCGTCCAGATTTGAACCCGGTACCTCCGGTTAGATGGACCGAGTCATTACCGGTTGAGCCACCGACGCTTATAACCATCCTTTTTGCTTTGCCGTAACTAGTCGGATAAAAGTTCAGTCGAGATTTTCTTGAATTAATACGTAAACGCATTATTACTCTATCTCCTAACTACCATTCGGATATCTGACACTGACGCAGTTATCACGACACCCGAACCAGTTTTTGCCTCCCCCTTCAGTACTAATGGAGTGGGGAGTGAATGGTGGGGGGGGGGGGTGACCTAATTCCTTAATGTATCGCCTGGCTGCAGTCAAAACGCTTACGAGATGATTTGATACAGGCAGGATTATGGGATGTCTGCGGGGAGTGTCGCCAGTTTCACCCGACTGCGCACGTAGAAGGGTTGTGTTTTTCGAGTCCATGTATGTATGTTTATTTCTTTGGCACGCCATGTAGCCTAAACGGCTTGATGGATTTTGGAGTGCGAATGACCTAAAGAGAGGGGTTAAGTTGTTATGCAGTCGGGTTTTTAATTTTTAATCATTCGCTATGTTATTTATTCTCGGTTAAGCTACACAGCTCTGTTTAAAAATAGTGAGAACCAAAGCACACCTCGGACACTGCATACAAATGTTCGTGAAATGACATTTCTAAAAACAAATGACGGAGCGAACGAAATCACGGCGAAATCCCATAAGTTAGAGAACCAAACTGTAACCAATCTGTATCGATATGGGTGGCGAGGGGGTGAGGTCGCAATCTAGAGAGCGGCAGGGAGTGTCCATACTGTATGTTATTTTAAATATATATAGGTACATTGACCAAAGTGTAATTGACATAACACAGCGACCACAGGCCGGACACGTCTGTCGCAGAACTAATAACCGTAGGTCAAAGCGAGTTGCGACGTGGACGACCGCGATTAGGCAAACATACCTACTGCCACAGGTGAGCGAATAGATACCTAGGTGTCTGCGGTCTTACACGACTCTCTACGTATCTATAAGCAGCAAAATTAAGTGCTAACAACATCACACTAATATTATAAAGGCGAAAGTTTGTGAGTGTGTGAGTGTGTATGTTTATTACTTCTTCACGCAAAAACTACTAAACGGATCTGGCTGAAATTTGGTAGGTAGACAGACTAAGACCTGGATTAACACATAGGCTACTTTTTTTCACGCACGCGAGCCGCTTACGGCGCACCGTCGAAAAGTAATAGAAACGTTTTCCACCGTGAAACCGCTGGAAACAGCTAGTAAGTTAAATGCGGTAGTAGCTGAGTGTTCATTGACCAGAAGCACGGTTATTACCTGGATGGGTTTAACTGTTAGTGGCATTTATCTCAAACGTTTACTTAATCCGCAACGTTAGGCCGTTGATGCCGGTTGTTATCAGTGGATGGCAGTCATTAAGCTTTTAGCCGGCTTCAACCACCCCCCCTCCCTCCGTGAGTGGAGTGTTTGGGAAGGGTCCCAGCGGAGTGGGCACGTTATGGGTTGGTAACGACCACATTTCGTCACAGCGGAATCAGGAACAGCGCTAGTGAGCAGCGCTCTTGTGAACTGTGACACCAAACATACTGAGTCCAGATGTGTATGAAGGACACGTTGCCTACGTCCGTAGATGTAAATCTAAATGCCCTACACGTGACCGCGGGTGATGCTAAGTGCAACACCAGGCAACCGACGTCTATTCCTTGGATAGCACGGTTAATTGTGCCACATGATAAGAGACATACAAAAGAAAAAAGTGCGAAGCATCAGCTGTATAGTTTGTATGTCCAGCAAGCTTGCAAGCAGACACGGCATGTTCATGTCCACCAGCCCGACTTGGCCCCCGTGAGTGGAGTGTTTGGGAAGGGACCCGTGTCCCAGTAGAGTGGGGACATTATGGGTTGGTAAAGAATACATTTCGTCACAGCGGAGTAAGGAACAGCGCTAGTGAACAGCGCCCTTGTGAACTTTTTTTTTCTCCCTCGGACTGCGGAGGAGGGAGGGAGGAGAATGCGTTTACGCATACCAATACAGCCGGCTGTATACTGGTTATGTGGGACTCACAGCCGTGCGCCTATGTGTATACATACCCATTATATACATAAGGTATATATAAATAAATATGCAGAGGCCCAAGACCACACTACCCATTAAACTCCCCCTAAGCTTTGGCAGCTAAGCCGCCTTAAAAGCTCTTCGGAGCGACGTGTTTCATCAAAATCGTTAGAGCCGTTTTTGAGAATAAAACAGTATTTGTTATATGACAGCTACTATGACGGGACAAAGAAACTTTTGATAATCCCTCGATAAAATAATTTAAAACTCTTAAGGGGTCTCCAGGAGGCTCGAGTTTCCATACAAACGTAGTTTCACTATAATTCAAAAACTACATGCCGGATTGAATACAAACTTCGCGAATATATTGAGTACACACATATCGATGTTTATAGATAGATAGATAGATAAATCATTTATTCATTGACAGTTTAAACATTTGACACAAAGAACAAGATTATAATAAAAGACGTAATAAAGCTAAATTAAAAAACTAAGTTAAACACAAACAGGACGAACGATAAGTACTGCCAATGAAACGGCGCTGACTCAGCATAATGTTGTGGATTGTGTCCACAAAGCTGATATTCTGTCAGTACCGGTGGTTGCGTCGTGCGCACCTCGAACGACTATTTCAACACACCTTGAATCCTATACGAGTTACCTATATGTCTAAAACTAAGGGAATAGGCAGTTACATACAGTTTGTCTTTATACCTACATGTGCATTATACATTTTAAATACCCATACTTAAAGCCTAATGAAATTATCATCTTTCTTTTAAACATGGCTATGTGATTAAGAACTCGAGTAAACCACTCCCGACTGCATCAAAGTACAACTTATGTAGTAGACCAATTTACAATGCAAAACATAAACTTTGTGGAAATAATATTATTTAAAGTATATGATGGATGCCCGTCTTTCGCGAAACCAAATAAAATAAAAGTAGGTATCTAAATACATTGCAAGTATGACGGGTAGATATTGCACATAAATTAGACAGAAATAATAAAAGCAATAATTGAATAATAATTGAATTATGAATATTATTATGATGATAGTAATAACGTAGTAGGTAAGTTAATTCTGAAGAAAGATTATTTATCAGTATAAGATTATAAGGATAACTATAGCATATTATCAGTGAAGCTATCGTTAGTTGGATCGCGGTAGAACCTTACTCGCATTTTTGTTGGTTTAGAAAGTAGATACGGAGATTCTTTTTAAAAGTGTGTTTATTGGTAATTTCACGAATGGGAGGCGGAATGTCGTTCCAACATTTTGTTGCGAGGAATCGGAAACTACCGCGTAAGGCCGATGTTCTATGTTTTGATGCACATAGTACTTTAGAGCTTGTTCTCACTGAATACCTTTGCTGTTCGTTACGCCAAACTAGTTTCGTAAACAGATATTCAGGGCGTTTATACTTGATGATGTCAAACAAAAGTGATGCTAAGAGAAGATTTTGCCGTCCTTGCATTTTTAAAATATTAAAGTTATTTAGATAAGGTGTTACGTGTGTCCGAGGGGGTATATGGAAACAGAAACGTGCGCAGGCATTCTGGACACGTTGTATAAGAAGAAAAGACTTCTTCAAAAGGCACGGCCCATAAACACTTATGCAGTAATTTAATTTTGATAGCACCAGACTTTCGCAAAGCTTCACTCGCATATCAACAGAGATGAAAGGACGAATGTTGTACAGAACTTTTATCCTATAGAAGCAGTTTCGCACCAGTTCAGTTACATGTTTTTCAAACTTGAGATGCTCGTCAAAGATTATACCGAGGTTACGTGCATCTGTTACATGCTGCAACGGTCTACAATCGATGTGTATCAAGGGATCTTTTAAAGTTAACTGTTGTACCTGATTTTTTGTACCCACAAAAAGAAACTTTGACTTACTAGGATTCAAAACGAGTGAGTTTTTTCTAGACCATAAATGTAACCGATGAAGATCCTCATTCATATCATTTACAGAATCATCAATATGAGCTAGGTCTACAGGTAAGTAAACCTGAAGATCATCAGCATAAAGGTGAAAGTGTGAGTTATGAATATAAGTGACTATGTCAGCGCTATAAATTATGAAAAGCAGAGGGCCTAAGATAGAACCCTGAGGTACTCCTCTAGTGATGTGCAAAGACTGTGAAAATACTCTATGTCCATTTTTCTGAAGCAGTACAACCTTTTGACTTCGATTCCTAAGATAACTTTCAAACCATCTAACAGTTAAATTATCAAACCCGTAATACGAGAGTTTTGAAAGAAGCATGTCAAAATTAATGGAATCAAAAGCTCTGGAGAAGTCCAGTAAAGTTAAGATAGATCCTTTCCCTTTGTCACAGAAAGACAGTAAATTGTCGACCACGTCAAGGAGAGCAGTAGCAGTACTTCGGTTTTTCCTAAAACCAGACTGAAGTTCAGGTAATATGTGGTTAGACTCACATTAATAAGCAACCTGATTATGTACAACTTTTTCTAGGATCTTAGAAAGATACGGTAAGATACTGATGGGACGGAGATCCTTAACATCTGTTGGATTTGATTTTTTGGGAATTGGTATAACTACCGCAGATTTCCATACTGAGGGAAATACACCCTCTGTTATAGATCTGTTTACTATAGCTGTGACTATTTTGAGAGTCCGTGGAAGAGTCAACAAAATCATATCTCTGCTAATCATATCATCACCAGTGGCATTTGATGTTAAGCTAAAAATTATCTTAGCAACTGAATTTTCATGCACAGGTTGAAGCTTGAATGTAGTGTTGCAATATCTATGATGTTCAAAGAATGTCAGATCTGATATGTTAATGGTGTTATCCCCAGGAATATCCAAAAAAGATTGATTAATTAAATTTGGGTCATTAAAAGAGTCTGGCAGATCACCAAGGTTGTTGTAGATCAGCAAGACTAATGTTTCAAATTAGTTTTCGATGTACTAATATAAAAACGGAAAAAAATAAAATAAGTTTCAACTCTTAGTAAAAAACTAATTCAAGCCTTCGTTTAGTTATGTTTCAATTTACTACGATGAAAACTAATTACAAACATCGATATACGTCTACTCAATATAATCGCAAAGTTTGGATTCAATCTGGCATGTAGTTTTTGTATTAAAGCGGAACTACGTTTGTATGGAAACTCGAGGCTCCTGAAAAAATGGCGCCCGCGTTTCCTCTTAAGGGTTAAGAGGAAACGCGGGCGCCATTTTTTCCATACAATCGAAGTCCCCTATTTCCTCCTTGGAATATGAGAACAGACCAAAAATGTTTTTTCTATCAAACCAATATCTACCATGGCCATGCCCGTATGTTTTGTTTTTCCCATATTCTAATTATATTAAGAAATATGAGCCTTCAAAAATTGAGAAAATTGCCCAATTGAAAGAGTTAAGGTGTGATTGCCTAAATTTCCGTGGTCGCAAGCTCTATCGTAATAAAAATTTACAAGTACCATCATGACGGCTTGCGACCCCGGCTATTACCCCAGGTGAAGGGAAAAATGAAGGCTATGGATTTCAGGCGGGAAACTTCTTGTCTTCAGACTTTTAGTAAAGATTTTGCTTAGTCGGGTTTTGGTTTTTTAACTTTTGCTTTAGAAATATCTACCAATGAAATATTTATAGAAATTTATATCGAGCACGGATAAGATAAATAAGGTGGGATTGGCAATAGTCACACTTTTGTTTGAAAACCAGTCGCCTGTCTCCCACCCATCAACTCCACTACACAAACAATAATAACACATATACACGAATTGCGCACACTAATAAATAAAACACACTTAGAACACAGGCTGCAATTGTGTCTCACACCATTTCGAGAGTCCGTACGTTACACACAACCACACGCAAATAAAAAGTTTGAACGCGTGCTTCGGTTAAGTATGATTATCTAATCACACTTGAGGCGCGCCTGCCCAGCGCACATTTCCAATCCAACCTTATTTATCTGATCCGTGATATTGAGCACCAAAAAGGTTTCCGTGGGTTCATAGGTACATACACTTTTGTACCTAACTGTATCTTTATTAGTGAGGACTAGGAGTGGAGGGGGAAGAAGGGGGAGGTCAATGACACCGTAGTTTAGAGTCTCAAATGAAATTGTCCGTACTGAAGCCGACAAACCTGAACCCTTCTTGATTAAGCTTTCCTCGGTTCCAGCAATTTATGGAGACTGTTTGAATTGTTTAGAAACTTTACCCCGTGTTCGTTAAACCTCACGGATCTACAGCTGAATTGAACGAAATTGATGATCCGAGTCTTAAAGGTGGTTACAATAAAATTATCACTCATTATTAGAGATCCGTACCTCAAAAGGAATAATTTCCGAAAAACCTAAAAAATTTTTAGATACATACATATTCATGCAAAATTTCAGCTCAATCGGAAACCGGGAAGTGGGTCAAATTTAACTTGCAAGATTTCACCCGAACAAACATACATACATTGCAAGTTAAATTAAAGCTTGTAAAAAAGGAACCCTTATAGGATCACTTCTTTGTCCTCCTGTCTATTTGTCTGTCTGTCTGTCAAGACCCCTTTTCTCAGGAACGCGTGGGGGCATCAAGTTAAAATGATTATCATTTATAAAGGCCTGTAGTCCCATCATCATCATCACATCAGCCGAAAGACGTCCACTGTTGGACAAAGGCTTCCGCCAAGGATTTCCACGACAATTGGTCCTGTGCTGCCCACATACAGCAGCGGCTTTCCGCGACTTTCACCAAGTCTTTGGCCCACCAAGTGGGAGGACTATCTACGCTCCATCTTCCGGTGCGCGGTTGCTATTTGAGAACTTTACTGTCCCAACAGTTATATGTACTTAATTCGGCACCGCGCTGGAGAGACTGTAGCACAGCACAGGTTTTGACCAAATCAAACGTTTAGGAACGGTGCGTTCCTACTCGAACAGAGCAAAGGGAGATACCTATCTCCGCCAGGCGAGGTGGTATGCCTGGGGTCTGGCCGTGGACCAATATTTGATGATTGGTATCTTGTATATGTCGCAGGATAATTTGATAATCCGTCGTTTCGCGAAATTCCTAGGAAAATTGGATACTATGGAGTAGAAAACTCCTAATAAAACCAAGTCGGACGGAGCCCCGCTATGCGGGGCTCCTTTTTACGGTAGAAAAAGACATGCTAACATAACCTAACCTATTTATATACATATGGCTCCGTCCGACTTGGTTTTATTAGGAGTTTTCTACTCCATAATATCCAATTTTCCTAGGATTTTCGCGAAACGACGGATTATCAAATTATCCTGCGACATATATATACTCAGCGCTGAAGAAATTCTAATAACGCGTTTAAGAAGTTGTATTTCTTTTGTTCTATCGTCGCTAGTGTTAAGGTTCAGTGGCGGGTTACTGCAGTTGCCGCCAAAAATGTTTTTTCATAGTCCATAAATACCAAGCGTAGTGGCTGATTGTACTGTTTGGTCTTCTGTATAATCTGCCGCAGCGTATGTATGTGGTCTATTAAACTACAGCCTGTGTTCCCGTAACTTCTAGTTTTGACCAGTTTCTTGTCTTGCTTACGTGTATAAAGTTTCATTACAATCGGCCCATTCGTTTTAAAGATATTTGTAATCTTTAATTTGTAGGAAATAATTGAAAACGCTAAACACGTTAAAAAACCGACTTCCATCGCAACAACTTAGTACATTTTTGCATTGTTATTTTTGGTTTTTGTTAATTTTATAATAAAGTACTATACCGATTTTGATATAATTTATATGGGACCACACGAAAAGCACTAGCTTTCAAATAAAAAAATAAAATAAAAATCGGTTGACCCAGTCAAAAGTTCTGAGGTAACAAACATAAAAAAAACATACAGACGAATTGAGAACCTCCGCCTTTTGGAAGTCACTTGAAAATATAGTATCGGTGAATCCCGTTAGTACACTTCGCACTTGACATAAGGTAAAACCCTCTCATTTACAAGAAACAGAAACAGTAACAAACTCCTCCAGCAAACCAATTTCACTCGAAATTCTATAGCTTCGAAACTTTATTTAGATTGAGTCATACAAATAGCATTTAATGAATTTCTGGAAAGTTCATCGAGAGTGGAAAACTCGTCCACATTTGAATTTCAGACGGACGAGCTCAGAAGACGTTTCGATTTGCTTGAAAGCTGTGGATCCCAAAGTTTTAAGTTGCTCTTAGCTTGAAAGATGTACCTAACTACAGTAATGTTTGTCCGACAAGGCTTGGTCGGCGAACCGTTTCACTAGTGACGTCAAATTATAATGGAAATATTCCAAATTGAAATAAATCTAATGATGTAATGATTAATCCATTTGCTACAAACCAGGAAGTCACAGGTATAATCCTAGCGGGGTCTATATGTGGCAGGTATATTGTATGATTAGTCTTTTTACAAATGGCCAGGCAAATTGTAATAATTTATCCGTATGTAAACGGTCTCACGTTGAAGGAAAACATCGTGAGGAAACCTGCACACGCCTGCGGAGAAACTAGCACGTTGTGTGTGAAGTCGACCAACCCGCACTGGGCCCGCGTGGTCGACTAAGGGCCGGTTGCCCTAATTCAGGGTAGGCTCGAGCCCGTGGGGACGTATATGAGCTGATATCATCATGTAAACGGTCAGGCAAATTGTAAAATGCTGTACGCAGATTGTAAAATGCTGAGCCAGACAAATTGTAAAGTGTAGTATGAAGATTGTAAATGAGCTAGTGAAGCGAGCGATGCTAGATTCGGTCAGATTTGATTGGTTATACAGTCAAAGAGCCTAGCGAGGCGAGGCTTCCCTTTTCGCAATTTTATAATTACCCTGATCATTTGTAAAATGACGAATTACACTATATGCCTGCGACATATACATTGATAGACTCGGTTTGGTTGGTGGCAGGGCATTTTTAAGCCCGCCCGGTTACTCATCATATCAGCTCATATACGTCCCCACCGAGGGGCTTGAGCCTACCCTGAATGAGAGCGATCGGGCCTTAGTCGACCACGCGGGCCCAGTGTGGGTTGGTCGACTTCACACACAACGTGCTAGTTTCTCCGCAGGCGTGTGCAGGTTTCCTCACGATGTTTTCCTTCAACGTGAGACCGTTTACATACGGATAAATTATTACAATTTGCCTGGCCATTTGTAAAAAGACTAATCATACAATATACCTGCCACATATAGACCCCGCTAGGATTAAACCTGTGACTTCCTGGTTTGTAGCAAATGGATTAATCATTACATCATTAGATTTATTTCAATTTGGATTGGTCACGATGTTTTCCTTCACCGTAAGAGCGTCGGATAAACGTACATATGAGATCGAAATTAGAAAACACATTGGTACGTGGCAGGACTCGAACCACGACCTCCCGGATAAGAGGTAGCGGCCCTTACCGTTGCGCCACCGACGCTAGTGACTTAAAATTATAATGGACACATTCCAAATTGAAATAAAGCTAATGATGTTTCATTTCAACCGCCTCCGTGGCGTAATGATTAATCCATTTGAAGATAAGATAACCAGTTTCCTATTGCGTTGTGGAATCTTAGTGGGCCCGCGCCTCCATCCTCGGAATCGTCTTCACTTACCGTCAGGTGAGATGATGCCAAGGCATTTCATAGTAAAAAAAAGATTTATTCATTGTTTTGTTCCCTAGACATATTGTTTAGCAAGCGACTTCCAAAAAGGAGGAGGTTCTCAATTCATCTGTATGTTTTTATTTCATGTGTGTTACCTCAGAACTTTTGACTTTTGACTCGGTGAACCGATTTATATGATTATTTTCTATTTGAAAGCTAGTGCTTTCCGTGTAGTCCCATATAAATTTTATTAAAATCGGTGTAGTACTTTATTAGAAAATTAACAAAAACCAAAAATAATAATGCAAAAATGTATTAAGTTTTTGCGATGGAAGTCGGTTTTTTAACGTGTTAAGCGTTTTTTAATTCATTCATTTATTTAACACTTCGACCAATATAAGAGCTATGGACCGGCCTTCGCGTACAGTTATTTTGATGCGTACAAAATGAGTGAAGTCGCTCATTTTGTCTCAGTCGACCGGCATTCCCCAAATCGGTTGAAGGTCGAAGTTAGCGAAATTCGTTAACTCATTTGTGCTACATTCCGAGTACGTCTCTCTATCTCTGTCATTGTTTATAGTTGAACGAGACTCGGTAGACTATAGCGGCGTAAGTGTGCTGTGTTTGCGTGTAGTTGTTTTTGATTAATCTTTGATGAGATTTATGTATGGGTAGGGCCGGACCATTATATTTGGTCCAAGATTATATATACACACACAGTTGATGATAACAGTTAATACTTTAACATATTTAGTTTTTTTTCAATTCAATTTCAGATTATTTGTATCATTGATATATTGATTTCATGTTGTTTATACAAGCTTTTAGTCATTTTGTATATAGATGGTGTGCGGAGCGCAAGCCACTAGCGGCATGCGGTTTTAAAAAATAAATGGATTTAGCTTTTTATTATACAGGGTATAGGCAAAATAGGTGTAGGTCCCGTTAGGTAAACCGGGGCTTCTACTAATGGCACTGAATTACTTCAAATCTATGACTGATGAAATCTCAAAAAACAATATCTACATACAAAACGATCAACTGATCGACCAATTAGTGCATTTTGTATGGAGGGTCAAATTTTTTTTGAGAAATGACTATGGTGGGGTTCTTTGGGAAAGTTGTTCAGTAGAATGAGTAGAACCCCCTAGTTAACGGATCCTACACCAATTTTATTACATCTGTATATTAGATTCAACACTCACCATAGTGAAATTGACATAATATATATGTCGGAGCGCCATTGAAAACGCGACCAATACCAGCTCGAGATACGTTTACATAGATCGTTACACTTTTTTTGGATCAAATGTCAGGTATTAGTACCTGAGTGAAACCGGTGGTGGCGTGACAATCGCTTCTACTCGTGAGTCGATCGTAAGTGATAGCAAAGATGACCTTTTAACGGTAGGCTGTTTGTGATTGAGGTGGCAACACTGAGTTGAGAAGCCATATTAGCTGGACGTCAGTCTCGGGGCAGACACTTTTTTTGACGGAACATCGAACTGAACGGACGTGTCACGCTATCGCTGGGATCACCTCGTTTGCATCCATTGTAATCCAAGGCATCCTGTACAATTTCTATTGCCGAATGATCAAGACTATTGAAGAAGGACCTCTGTCATATAGCTGCATTGTTATTTAGATGCTCACAACCGAAATAGTTAAGGACTAAACAACAAGGCCATCCATAACCTAACCCCCGCCCCCTTGGACATATATAATTTGACATTTTTTGACATGTATATTTATTGACTTTGAGACGTGTGATCTAATCTAATCTATACAGCGATCGGTACCATCCCAGTTGAACGTTGCTTAATTATCCGACCTTTAGTAAAAGCCTATGAGATTGATAACCATAACGAGTTTCCCGTCGGTCGCAAGTACCCAGTTGTATCAGATTAAGCTGGAACAAATACATGTGGAATGGAATGAGCGCAGGCGAGCTCGGGCTATAGCCACGTTTGTTAGTACTGAGCGTACGTGCTACGCATCTAAAGTTAGGGTGTGCTTATATTGACGGGCGCTAGCGGGTAGATTCAAGATTCAAGGTTGTGTTAGCTAAAAATAAAAGTGATGTAGTTGTAGGTGCTAAGATTTTTAATCACTTATCAAGTCATTAGATGGTACTAAATTTTAAAAAAACACTAAAAGATTGGTTGACAGACAAGGTATTTTATACATTAGATGAATATTTTTTGAATTTCTTTCTACTTGCTTTTTATGTTTTAATTTTTTAATAAAATGATGACTATACTTTAAATGTTAAACCATGACTATTGTATGCCCGAGATGGGTAGACTGATGATACTAATTAATTGTAACAACTATATTACGCAGTTTTGACAATAAATATTATCTTATCTTAAGGTATATCAAAATAGTGCAAATAACACTCCTTATGATAGTCATAAAATAATAACAACATAATTTCATTTGTGAAAAATCAAGAAATAAACAATTATTAGTTAATAATGTCAAAATTAAATCCTAGAAATTAACCAGATTATGTCATTAGAACACGAAAACAATATGACACGAAAAGGTATACATAAAATTATTCAATGTCATTGATACCTTTGACAAGAGTAGGCCAGTTCACACGGACATCAACCGGTCACGAGTATAACGCGAGAGTCAGCCATCGCTCCCATCAACCATATTAGAGGGAAAGGAACAACCCTAGGTGTTATTTTTCTGTTTTGCACATCAGTGGTGGAAATGGTGGTTGCTGACGTCCGCTAGGATAAATTACTCCGAAGAAGGAAACGTTCACCTCGTTGAAACACTGGCAATTTTAATGGGCTACGACACAGCAAAAAAGTGTTGAGTATAAATCAAATGATCAAGTATCATCAAGGTGGTGGATGTATGTCTTTGTATTTTCGTAATCATCATCATCATTTCAGCTTATATACGTCCCCACCGAGGGGCTCGAGCCTACCCTGAATTAGGGCGATCGGGCCTTAGTCGACCACGCGGGCCCAGTGCGGGTTGGTCGACTTCACACACGACCTTCGAGTTTCTTCGCAGGTGTGTGCAGGTTTCCTCACAATGTTTCCTTCACCGTTAAAGCAATCGGTGAGTATATGTACGTAAGTTTCGTAAAACTCATTGGTACATTGGCCGTTCGGATTTGAACCCGGCACCTCTGGTTAAGTGGACCGAGTCGTTACCGGTTGAGCCACCGACGCTTCATTCATTTTCGTAATACATTTATTAATTCACTAGCTTTTTCCCGCGGCTCCGCCCGCGTGGACATCGTTGTTATGGCTGTCTTTAAGGGTGATTAGTAAATTATGTCGTTTCCCACCTACTCAATCATCTCTGTGCAAAAAATCACAACAATCGAGTATTTTTTTAGTTCACTCAATAACTGCATCAGATTATGCTATTTTCCCGGGATAAAAAGTAGCCTATGTCCTTCCCCGTGACACAGGCTACCTGCGTGCCAAAATTTCATAAAGTTTGGTCAAAGCGTTAAAGCGTGAAAGGGTAACAAACAAACTAAACACATTTTCACATTTATAATATTATTAAGGATAAGCATAATCTGCATTTGATAATAAAATGTTTTCAATTAATATTACCTATACCTTATTTGTCTAGCGCTGTCCTTGTTTTACTTTTTCTTTGCAAATTTCCGCCAAAACTTTACCAACAAGGCGTCGCCCGCTCAGCCAGACCGCTGACGTTCCCGCCGTTTTCATTTGCGCCCATTTCGTCAATTACCTACGCTGCCCAATTTTGTTAAACACATAAGTAGATGTATTTATTTCGGTGGCGAAATTGGATCACCCCGTTTTGGAGCGAAAACCTCCATAGGGATACGCCTACCTCGTAAATTTGCCGAAAACCAACCTAAAATAAAAGCATATATGAAAAAACGAGAAACGGGTTATGTATTTTAAAGAGAACACGTAGTTCATAAATCAGGAGATAAAAATACACTGACAGCCACACAACCTTTACAAAAAAAAACCGGTAAAGAGCGAGTCAAACTAGCACTCCGAGGGTTCCGTACCACGACACCTCTCTCCACACTTCTTCTTCTTCTTCTTCCTTCCTTTATCCCACCAGCGTGGGGTTGCGTCTCCTTGTCATTTTGCGCCAGAGTGTTCGGTTCAGGGTTGTCTATGCAGTGACGTTCAGGTTCTTTAAGTAATTTTTTATACTGGTCCACCATGTGGATTTTGGTCTGCCTCTTCCCCTCGGGTATTCGGGAAGGTCCAATGCGATATTCACGACATGGTCTTTGCCTGTTCTCTGGATACCTCTCTCCACACTACTTAGTAATATTGGCAATGATACTTTTTCATATTACAAACAAAAAACATCAACGCGAGCTATAAAAATATGATTTATTTTGTCATTTAGTTCGGACTCCTTAGCGCGAGTGCGACTCACACTTGGCCGATTTTTAGTTTTTGATGTTTTACCCTAATTTTTGGTACTATAATCACACCAAGTTTCACGTTTGTATGTATTACTGTTTTTACGATAGAGCAAAATCAAAAATACTTCAAAAGACCTATTAAAACACGTTTTTTATATGGAGACCCCCCTATTTTAAGAATTTTTCAAATTTTTAGTATTTGCTGTTATAGCGGCAACAGAAATACATATTCCGTGAAAATTTCAACTGTCTACCTATTACTTTTTTTTTACAATTGGTAAGCCCTTGGCATCATCTCACATGATGGTAAGTGATGATGATGCCGAAGATAGAAGCGGGCATACCGAGATTTCCAAACGTAATGGAACGCTGGCTATCTTATCTTCAAGCCGGAAAACACAATGTTGATAACACTGATGTTTGGCGGCAAGACTTAGATAAGATGGTGTTAGCTAGCCAGGCGAACTATCAAAATCACCAACCAATCCGAGTCTTCCGAACACTTTGTTTTTATTTTTTTTATTCACAATTGGTAAACCCTTGACAACATCTCACCTGGTGGTAAGTGACGATGTTGCCGAAGATGGAAGCGATCTTACCAAGATTCCCAACGCAATGGGGAACTGGCTATCTTATTTTCATGCCGGAACACACCAATGATATCAACATTGATATTTGGCGGCAAGACTTAGATAAGATGGTGGTAGCTAGCCAGGCGGGCTTAGAAAATGCCCACACAAAAAAAAAAATGTTACCCAATATCCGATCTAATTATTAGTTATTTATTCAACAGATTTTGGGTCTTCATACTATCTTCATCCATTTAGAAAACTTATACTACATCTACTTTGGATTTTATGATTACACTAGCGGTTTCCCGTGACTTCACCCGCGTGGACAACGTTTCTGTGACTTTTCTAGGGTGCGCAGTGGGCAAGCCGCAAGCGGCTCGCGAGCGAGGAAAAAAGTAGCTTATGTGTTAATCCAGGTCCTAATCTGTCTACCTGCCAAATTTCAGCCAGATCCGTTCAGTAGTTTTTGCGTGAAAGAGTAACAAAAATACATCGATACATCCATACATTCTTACAAACCTTTGCGTTTATAATATTAGTAGAATTATATTGGGTACATACACAAAACATCCCATTCCAGTTCGACAAAAATAATAAAATAACAATAAACAAACCAAGAGTAACCTCAAATAAATATTAGTCATGACGGCTAGCATCCGCCATTTTGTTATTAAAATTAATGTCAGTGGCTCTGGCACCGCGCCATCGCGCCATCGCGCCATCGCCATGCAGCCACACTGTCATTTGGATTTCAATAGAGCGAGCGCGAAGTCTCGATACTGGTTGTAGACTGATTGCAATTGCAGCGTAAAGTAGAGAATAGTTTAGTTCGCGACTCGCGAGTGTTCGGAGGAGAATCCATTTTAATGATGTCGGAAGCTTTTATCCTTAATAATATCAAAGTATATACATTGGTGTTGATTCGGTTTAACACGACTTAACCTATTTGACAGGGTTAAACTAAATTTACGCATTCTGTCTTTTACTTTCTGTATCGAAAAGACAAGGATGGAATGCTTAAATTTAGTTTAGTCCTGTCAAATAAGTTAAATCGTGTCACACCGAATCGACACCATTATAGTACTAACATACAGTATGGTCACTACCTGCCGCTTTCTAGATTCTCACCCCACCCCACCCCCTTGTCAATCAGATTGATACAGATTGGTTACAGTTTGCTTCTAGAACGTATAAGATTTCGCCATGATTTTGTTTGCTCCGTCATTTGTTTTTAGAAATGTTATTTCACGACCGTTCTATGCAGTGTCCGGGGTGTGCTAATATCCTAATATAATATTATAAATGTGAAAGTTTGTATGTATGGATGTTTGTTACTCTTTCATGCTTCAACCACTGGATGGATCGGGATGAAACTTGGCACACATATAGGTTAGGCCCTGGAATAGGACATAGGCAGTTTTTTTCCCTGGAAAACTCATTATCCCCAAGGAAAAAATTAAAACAACGCGGGCGTAGCCGCGGGCGGACGGCTATTAATATTAAAAATGTGTTTGTTTGTTTGTAACATTTTCACGCTGCAACACCTCGACCAATCTTGATAAAATTTGCCATGTGGTACTGAAAAGGACACAATCTTCTTCCCACGCAGTTCCTGAAGGAACTGGAAAAATACTCTTTTTTGGTTCATTTATTTAACATCGCAAAGGAACAATGGATCGTTGTGATCTTTTGCACAGAGATGGTTGAGGAGGTGGGAAATGACATAATGTACTAATTACTATATCTTGACATAGTTCCCGAGCGATCTGATGAAAACTCAACTCGCGCACGTCATAAAACGATGTCCACTCGGGCGAAGCCGCGGGTAAAAGCTAGTGTGTTTAATAACTACGCGCGCGTTTCAGTTTAATGATGCAAAAATTGAATTCAGTAAGTAGTAACAATTAAAATCCACCAGGTGGGTGATACTAGTCAAAAAAGGGGGAGATACGTGTGGCCCAGGATATGGCTGGCCACATCACCACCAACGCCCGGTCGGCGCACCATAGTATAGTGCGAGCTGTCGAAACGCCCGGTTCATGTCCTCAGTTTTTTAACTAACTAACCCGGTGAAGATGTGATGAAAATATTTACTTGAAGGTTTTTTTTTTTTTTTTTTTTATTATTAAAAATTTGAGTACGTTTGGCTGCACCTCACCTGATGGTAAGTGCCGATGCAGCCGAGGATGTGACACGCAAGCTCAAATAGTGCCTATTCACTCTCGACTTGAAGATTCCTAAATTGTACGAATCGGGGAATACAGATGCCGGAAGGTTGTTGAGGTTACTTTCTACCCTGTATTTGTATTGCATTTTAATGGCTGAATTTGTACTTTTTAACAAATAATTGAAGTTAATTATATTATTTGTATAAAGTATATGGATTTTGATAAAAAAAAAACACATGTGATAAAACATTTAGCTTTAGGAAGACACTGCTGAAAAGTTGGACTGTTCTGGTTTTATTTACACAAGTAGTATAATAGTAAGTATTTACTGGTAGGGTATATAAACTATCTTTACCCGACTGTGACATTGTGAAATTGCGAAGGGTGGGGTAGAGGGTCGGGTTGCGAGGCTCTTTGACTGTATATTATAAACTATCTTTACCCGACTGTGACATTGTGAAATTGCGAAGGGTGAAGTAGAGGGTCGGGTAGCGAGGATCTTTGACTGTATATTATAAACTATCTTTACCCGACTGTGACATTGTGAAATTGCGAAGGGTGAAGTAGAGGGTCGGGTAGCGAGGATCTTTGACTGTATATTATAAACTATCTTTACCCGACTGTGACATTGTGAAATTGCGAAGGGTGGGGTAGAGGGTCGGGTTGCGAGGCTCTTTGACTGTATATTATAAACTATCTTTACCCGACTGTGACATTGTGAAATTGCGAAGGGTGGGGTAGAGGGTCGGGTTGCGAGGCTCTTTGACTGTATATTATAAACTATCTTTACCCGACTGTGACATTGTGAAATTGCGAAGGGTGGGGTAGAGGGTCGGGTTGCGAGGCTCTTTGACTGTATATTATAAACTATCTTTACCCGACTGTGACATTGTGAAATTGCGAAGGGTGGGGTAGAGGGTCGGGTTGCGAGGCTCTTTGACTGTATATTATAAACTATCTTTACCCGACTGTGACATTGTGAAATTGCGAAGGGTGGGGTAGAGGGTCGGGTAGCGAGGCTCTTTGACTGTATAATAAATCTAACCTGAGAGAACCTAAAATCGCTTGTTTCGCTCGCTCATTTATAAATTTAGGCATTTTACAATTTACCTGGCTCGGCATTTTACAATGCTATCATTGCATGTGCACATGAGATTATAGACAAGGAAGTCAAACACAAAACCATCTATATTCTCAGCGATAGCCAAGCTGTTCTTAAAGCTCTTGACTCCTTCAGGGTTGACTCCGGGCTAGTGCTAAATTGTGTTAAGGTCCTCAATAAGGTGGGCCGACACAACAAACTGCAACTGGTCTGGGACATAATTGCATGTTTTTTATGATACGCTTGGTTTTCATACAGATCGCGGTACTTGCGAGGTCTACTTATATCTATGTCTGTGTAAACAACCTTAAGGCTTCTCGGTCCCTAAAGTTAGCAACTCGATTCACGATATTTCAAACATCGAACGAAATAGCTTGGAAATAAAGTTCTTGTCAGCTCTTACTGCAACGTGGCTGTTACGTCAATCGCTGCGGACGAATCATGAGAAAATTATTGTTTTTAATTTGTTTTAAATAAAATAAGAAGAATTTCCAAAAATCATTTTATATTGTTTTGTTAAGAAGTTCGTAAATTATCATAATGTTTCGTTTAAAATTGCAGCAGTAATATGATTACAATTGGCAAAAAGGGTGCATTAGTATATTTTTTTCTTTAGTCCTGTGTATTAAAATAGAATTCGAGGAATTCAAAAACACTCCTCATAAAAAAGACTTAAGACATAAAAAGACAAATATTTATTTACGAAGTTATCTTATCTAATAAATACAAGTTCCACACTAGGCTAGGCCTGTCTCGTGGCGGTAAAAAAATTAAATAAATATAAAACAAATTTAACAGGTGGGGGCACCGATGTAGTTATGGGGTTGGACAGTGACTCAAACTATCATATCCCAAAAATTAAAAACATTTTTTTTTTGATTAACAAATTCTTAATTGAAGTAAAAATTGGTTACGAAGTTGGTCTTTGGCGGAGCGGCGGGCGGTATAAGCCTTAAGAAACATTCTCAATGGTACGGATAGCTTCACCCAATTGGGCTTACAAAGTTTTCTAGGCAACTCCCTGGCTATGGGAGCTCCTGAATTTCAAATTATCATTTCGCTACACCTGGCGTCCGTTGGCACCGGGCCAGAGTCGGTTGCACCTGCCTTTATTTATGCCGGCCGACCACAGAGACTGGATATTAAATTTTCTTTTTTAGGGTTCGAGGTAACATAATCCTAAGGGCCCTACCTCACCGAGACGCCATGGCGACGTCGCCGGCCACGTATCCAAACAAGTCGTATTGGAATGTATGGCAGCTAACTCACTTGGCGACGGTTTGGCAACGTCGCCAATTTGGTAGCGTAGCCACGACTGTCGGCTCGCTGTGTGGAGTCTGGAGACCGTGGCGACCTGGCGACGTCGCCAGTAAAATGTACACGAGCAAGCTGCGTGTCACTCACTCAGTGTCCACCCGGCCGCCAAAACAGACGCATAATGAGTTTCGATACAGAAAGATTCATTGTAGAAATGCAAAATTGACCATGTTTATGGGATAGCGCATGACAGATGGATGCCACTGGCTACTCCATTTGGCAACCGAAGGTAGCCAGAGGTAACCATGGCTACGTCGCCGGCGAAGTAGCCATGGCGTCTCAGTGGGGTAGGGCCCTAATATTAAGCCTATACTCTTACCAATTACCTTTACAAACGACCTTACCCCGGCGGCTATGAACTGGCTACAGAACTTAGATATAGATATTTAACTTTACGACGCAGGTTTCCTTTAGAAAGGCCGTACGATAATAATAATAATAATGACCTGGCGCACGAGGTTACTGATGTGTGGAGAGTGGAATCCACTGAAATCATCCCCGTAGTCCTGTCCGTGAACGGGCTAATTCCAGCCGACCTTGAACGTCACCTAAGGCGGCTGGATCTCCGAGGCAGACCAATAATTGCAGCAATGCAGAAATTAGTCCTCCTCGACAATGCCCGGATAGTCCGACGTTTTCTCTTCCCGTCGCACTGAACTCCAGCCGACTGTGCTTCCGCTGGAGGTGCTCCTGCCACTTCGCCTCGTCCGAAGCGAGCAGAGTAGCTTAAATTTTATATATTTGAATAAAAATAACTCTCCGTCTATCCGAACTTTAAAGGGCTGCATCTTTTGCACCGTACTATGCAGCCAGCTAATATTTTCACATTATGTTTTATTAAATGGGATTTATACAACATCGCCATACAGGAAACGTGATTTTCTGGGATGTGAAAGACACTAACGCAAAAACCATGTATCGGTGATTTGACTCCAAGCTATTCGTCAACAAAAAAAAACTAACCAAGTGCAAATTCGACTCAAGCATTGACGGTTCCGTACCAAAATATATTTATAAATTAACTACATGGAAGATACAACTAGATCCTATATTAGACGTCGCTAGATTCTTCACTTTAAAAAAAATCACGATCCAGCTATGGAGGCGACTCTTTTTAATTTTTATTATTTGTTGTAATAGCGGTTATAGAAATACACATTCTGTGAAAATTTCAAGTGTGTATCTATTATGGTTAATAAAAGACAGCCCGCTGACAGACATACGAAAGGACGGACGGACAACGGAGGCTTAGTATTAGGGTCCCGTTGGTCAGCCTTTGGGTGCACGGAATTCTAAATAATAAATAAATTCTCCATGACACTATAGTATAGATGTAAAAACTTACTGAATGATGGCATTATTTTAATTTACATATACAGGGTGTACTCGTCATACTGAACAACTAATGTTCTATGATTTTGCTGAAATCATAAAAAAATGTTAAACTCTTCATACGAATCGATCAGCAGCTTCATACGATCGACCAATGTATTTTTTATTTTGTATTTTTTTTGTATTTTTGCATTGTTGTATGGAGTGGTCCCTCCATATTTTTTTTAGAATCGACTACGGGTTCCTCAGGGACAGTTGTTCATTACGAAGAGTAGAAACCCCAGTTAACGGGTCCTTCACCAATTTTGTTAAACCCTGAATGTAGGCGGGTTTTAATTAAATTTTTAATTCAAAGTTATGTGTGTTTTTGTATGGAGCGTCGTTTTTTTAGAATTGACTATGGGTTGCTTGGGGTAAGTTGTTCAGTATGAAGAGAAAAAGCCCCAGTTTAAGGGTCAATTGTTACACCCCGTAGATAGCCCGAGTAGAATACGGGTGCCCAGTCATTTGTATTTGTCTTCATCTCGTGAAAATGGTAGGCATTCGTTTTATTGGAGGCCCGATGAAGGGGGGGCCACGTGTGGGTCGGCAGATCGTTGAACTCTTTGTTGATTCGTTTATACTTTCGGCTTCGGCTATACTTGATCTCTGTGATAAATGAGGAGTATCATTGAGATGTTTATAGATATCAGTTTTTACAAGCTTTTATATTAACTTGACGTGTTAGTTTAGGACAAATCTTGAAAGCTAAATTAGAACCACTTCCCAGTTTCTGACTGAGCTGAAATTTGGCATACACGTTGAGTAGTCATCCTAAATCCAATATGGCGGGTTCCTACAGATGGTGGATTAGTTTTTTTTTGTGCACCCTCATGATATGGGTATCAAATGAAAGGGTTAGCTAAGAAGAATACGAAATAATTAAAACTTTTTTTTCAAATTAAAACTTGTACCTAAAAGTTTTTGGGTTTTTCGAAAATTTTTGAAAATTGATACACAATCATAGTTTTTTTTAATTTTTTTTATTTACCAATATCAAAACAAAATACAAAACAATTAATCATCTAACACCATTAAACCTGAATGGTTTGTCTAGGTGCTCAACAGTCAGTTAAAACATTTTAAAGGATTTTAATGGTTATTTTTATTTGATAAGAATTTAGGAGTTAATTTTAGGTATTCCCGTACGATTGGTAAATAAATCGGTTTAGTATTTTTTCCTGAATAAAAAAACCAAAAAAATTGAAAAGGTGGTTTTCTAAATTACTAGTTTTAATAATATAATTATTATTTTACTATGGAATTCAGTTAATTGATTGTTTTAAACGTGTTTGTCGTTGTCAACACTTTTCCAAAGGATAGCAAAAAAGCTGTAGGCCCATCTTTTGGTATAGGCCCGCTTTCATATCCGGCATCATCGTCACTTACCACCAGGTGGGATGATGCCAAGGACTGGCTATACTGCTACCTATAGGCGTCTGTGACATTAGGGGTTTATAAATGATGTGATGGATTTAGTTCTTTTAAAACGTTTTTTGGAGAAAGAATGAGGTATTTCCGCTAAGCTCAAAGTCTGACTACTGGTGTTTATTCTGACTAAAAATCTTCTATAACTCGTTGCAGACTCTCAATTGGATTGAAGGCTCCAGTGATGCTTGTGACGTATTAAAGTATGCTTCGTGAGACCATGTGTCGTTGGGTGTCAGGTATTTCAACATTGAAAATTTCAGTATAGGTCCGATTTTCAGCAAAAGTGCGACATTGCCCTGGTGATGTGAGTGTCAACACTAGGTGGCTGATTGAGATAGCAAAAGACGCGTCTCAATTAGGACACAAAAGCCATTTTTTTATCAAAAAAATGAGAAAAATGCGCTCGTTTTTCTCCCGGTTTTTATCAGAAAAAAAACATATCTCTAAATCGAAATGAGATATCGAAAAAAAAATCCTATAGATATGACTTTGGGCTTAATTTCAAAATTAATGGCGTTGCGTATCACTGATGGCTTATTCAGAAGTTGTACATTTGTGACGCGGTGACAGTAAAATAAGAGAGGGCAATGCTCGGAGTTTCTCTGCGTGATCGAATCAGAAAGGAGAAAATCCCGAGGAGAACCAAAGTAACCGACAAAGCTCACAGAATCGCTAAACTGAAGTGGCAGTGGGCAGGGCACATAGATCATTGAGCAGATGTCCGTCGGGGCAGTAAAGTTCTCGAGTGGTGACCGCGCACAGGAAAAAGTAGGGTAGGCGGGCCTCCCACGCGGTGGACCGACGACCTGGTGAAGATCGCGGGAAGCCGATGGATGCGGGTAGCGCAGGACCGGTCGTCGATGAAATCCTTGGGGGAGGCCTTTGCCCAGCAGTGGACGATTTTCGGCTGATATGATGATGATGAGAGTACGTGAGCGCGGTAGTGACGGTGGATAAATGTTTTGGAGCACGATTGTGTTTATGTACTAAGTGATTCTCTGTGAATGAATAAATATGTATTAAAACTAATTGTATATAGCAGATAAAAAATCGATTTTCGAACAAAAGTGTCAAATTGTAATAGTTATGGGGTTAGAATAATAATTTTACAATACTACCTACTACCTGCTTTGTAATCTTTACTATCCTTACTATTATATATTATATCCCTACTAATATTATAAATGCGAAAGTAACTCTGTCTGTCTGTTACGCTTTCCCGCAAAAACTACTGAACGGATTTGGCTGAAATTTGGTAGGTAGACAGATTAGGACCTGGATTAAAACATAGGCTACTTTTTACCACGCTCGCGAGCCGCTTGCGGCTCGCGCACTGCGCACCCTCGAAAAGTCATAGAAACGTGGTCCACGCGGGTGAAGCCGCGGGAAACAGCTAGTAATATTATAAATGTGAAAATGTGTTTGTTTGTTACCTTTTCACGCTTCAACGCCTTGACTAATCTTAATGAAATTTGGCATGCGGGTAGCCTGTGTCTCGAGGAAGGACATAGGCTACTTTTAATCCCGTGATAATAGCATAGACCGATGCAGTTCCTGAGGGAACTGAAAATATACTCTTTTTTGGTCAATTTCTTTTACATTGCAACGGAACAATGTATGATTTTTTGCACAGAGATGGTTAAGGGGATGGGTAATGACACGATTAACTAATAAGCATAACGTGACATAGTTCCCGAGGGATATGGAGAAAATTCACGTCCACGCTCGAGAGCCGCTTACGGTTCGCGCACCGCGCACCCTCTAAGACAGTCACAAAAACGATGTCCACGCGGGCGAAGCCGCGGGCAAAAACTAGTAATATTATAAATGTGAAAATGTGTTTGTTTGTTTGTTACCTTTTCACGCTTCAACGCCTTGACCAATCTTAATGAAATTTGGCATGCAGGTAGCCTGAGTCACGAGGAAGGACATAGGCTACTTTTTATGCCGTGAAAATAGCATAGCCCAATGCAGTTCCTGAGGGAACTGAAAATAAACTCTTTTTTGGTTAATTTCTTAAACATCGCAACGGAACAAAGGATTGTGTAATTTTTGGCCCAGAGATGGTTGAGGGGATGAGAAATGATTTACTAATAAGCATATCCTGACATAGTTCCCAAGGGATCTGGAGAACATTCACGTCCACGCTCGCGAGCCGCTTGCAGCTCGCGCACCGCGCACCCTCTAGGACAGTCACAAAAACGATGTCCACGCGGGCGATGCCGCGGGCAAAAGCTAGTATCTTTGATAAATATTTAAAAAAATCCCCAGTGGGATCGACTCATCATCAGAGACAGGACTATTCCTACGAATAAGCCTGATATCGTGTTGATGCATCGGGCGCAGTCAAGGGTGTTTTTGGTGGATGTCACTTTCCCATACAATGAAAACCTCGTGCAGGCTGATGCCGAAAAAAGGACCAAGTGCCTGGACCTGGTGCGCGAAGTTACAGATATGTGGCAATAAAACCCACCGAAATCATCCCCGTAGTCCTATCCGTGAACTGGATTTCCCCAGCCGACCTTGAATGACACCTAAGGCGGCTGGAACTCCGAGGCAGACCCTTAATTGCGCCAATGCAAAAAACAGTCCTTTTCGAATATGCCTGGATAGTGCGACGCTTTCTCTCCCCGTCGCATTGAACTCCAGCCGACTGTGCTTCCGCTGGAGGTGCTCCTGCCACTTCGCCTCGTGCCAAGTGAGCAGCGTAGCTTAAGTTTAATGTTTTTAAAATAATGATAAACAAAAAATCTGTTTATTGAGCAGTTTCATTTTCAATGTACCTGAAGGTCGTGGCAGACACGAAATCTATGGATTTTTTAAATCAAAATTCTTTACTTCGTTTCCTTAGTCACTAAAACCTTTTCAACCCTTGTTTAAAAATCTTATACTGTAGTCTTTTGCAATTCTCTTCCTGGTTATCCCGATAAAATTTATAAATTCATGCTATTGAACGCTGGAAGGCCATTAATTTAAATACTCATTCCAATTTCTAATAACATAACTGGACACTGGCTTCCCAGATTTATAAGGATGCCTCGACCTCAGTACCCAGTCATAAATTCTACGCCTTCCTTGAAATGAATTAGTGGACAAGCGCGGTACGTACGGCCGATGCTGAACAGGAAATTAAATCGACCTAGAAGCTGTAGCTTATAAGTATGTAGAAAGACTCATCGCAGCTTACAAGTAGGGTGGATGACTGGAGAAGGAAAGTTTCTCAGTTTCAATAACTTAAATCACACTAATATTGTAAAAGCGAAAGTTTGTGAGAGTGTATGTTTGTTACTTCTTCACGCAAAAACTACTGAACGATTCTGTCTGAAATTTGGTAGGTAGACAGATTAGGACCTGGATTAACACATAGGCTACTTTTGTTAACGTTTGCGAGCCACTTTCAGCTCGCGCACTGCGCACCCTCAAAAAGTCAAAGAAACGATGTCCACGCGGGGAAAGCTGCGGGAAACAGCTAGTATTTTATAATTTGCTCAACGTTGTAGTTTTGACGTAAATGAAAATTAAGGAGGGGTCATGAAACTCCTTTTATTTTCAAGTAATCAGTACATAATTTGCGAAATTTTTTTTGGGATCTGCCATGCAAAGTTGGCTATCGTCTGATCAGTTTAGTATGGCGTCCAAAAACTATTTATTTAGTATAGGTTAATTGGAAAATTTGTTCAGTTTCATGAGCTAACCCACCCACCTCTCCCCCTTATAATTATTAAGCTATTGCATAGCTTTTATCGCGGGCTTTGAGCGCGGTGACTGAATCAAGAAATTCTGTAACGAAAAAACCTAACACCCCGCGTTCTAAAAAAAACTTACAGTGCCATCTATTAGCGATTTGCGGTACTAAAAGGACTTAGTCAATTTTACTGGTGTAACTAGAAAGTATATTAGTAGAATAGTGTTAATTTATTACATAAACATCCCGCGCCCCAAGTACTAGCCGCCATTTTGAACTTTTTAGTTATTGGGTCCCTGAGGTCCCTTATCACGAATCCGTTGCCCGCATTGAAAAAAGTGGCCGCCATTTTGAACTTTTTAGTTACTGGACCGATTGCTTCCAAAATCGATATCTGGGGGCTCAGTGGTTAGTGCCCTTGACTACTGATCCGAGGGTTGTGGGTTCGATCCCCACCCAGGGCAAGCATTTTTGTGATGAGCAGATTTGTTTGCTCTGTGTCTGGGTATTAAATATATCTATATATGTATGTATTTAAACGTATATAAGTATGTGTATCAGTCTCTGGTAACCCATAACACAGGGAATCCTACTTTGGGGCCAGATGACCATGTGTGATTTGTCCCAGAATATTTATTTATTTATTATATGGTCCTTTAATCAAAAGGAGCACACGAAAACAGTAGAACTTAAAAAAATTGTGAATAAATCCGAACTTATATTATAAATGTGAAAATGTGTTTGTTTGTTTGTTACCTTTTCACGCTTCAACACCTTGACCAATCTTTATGAAATTTGGCATGCAGATACCCTGTGTCACGCACGGGGAAGGACATAGGCTACTTTTTATACCGGGATAACACCATAATCTGATGCAGTTCCTGAGGGAACTAAAAAAATGCTCGATTGTTGTGATTTTTTGCACAGAGATGGTTGAGTAGGAGGCAAACGACATAACTTACTAATCAACCTTAAAGACAGTCTTAAAAGCGATGTCCACGCGGGTGGAGCCGCGGGAAAAAGCTAGTACTGCATAAATAAAAAAATAAATAGCTATGCCGCGGCCACACCCCGGACACTCCATACAAACGAGCGAGAAATGATATACATAATTATAACTGACGTATCTATAGGCAGGAATGCAGGTAGGGTTGAATCACACCGGCGGTATTGGTCACGAAATGTTTGTTAGTTATTTACTGCATGCACACTCAACAGCAACAATCAACAGTTATCTTACATGATTAAGTAACTTACATGGATAACATTGTTCATTTGTTCTTCAAACACAGGAGCTTTTGTCCGTGAAACAATCTCATTTAGCAACCTACAATAATAGTCAATCTCAATCTATAATTCCGAGATCACATTTTATAATATCACACCACTAGATATTTCTATACAACTCATACTTTCACACCATCTAATCAAATTATTACAAACAATCATTTTAAATAAATAAAACGAACAAAATATCTCACAAGCCACAATAACAAACTGACATCTGACATAATTATGAAAAACATAAAGGAACTACATTTCTAAAAAAAAAAGATACAGCTAGTATGAAGATTCATAGGAACTGATTGTTCTTAGATTTGGTCGTATAATATTGGTGGTCAGCCAATCATGATACGAGGCATGCTGAGACGCCGCGGCCGCCTATTGGCGTCGAGCGGTGAGCGGCGCGCAAAATAAATATAAGTGACGTTAATCGCGCATGCGTAGCTCGTCCTTTACGTTTGGTACCCAATCTACATCCAATCTGAGTGACGGGGGGGTGAGGTCGAATTTAGAGAGCGGCAGGGAGTGTCCATACTGTACGTTAGTACTAATATATATACTGTGCCGCGGCAGTCCCCGAGTGCCACACGCTTTTTTATTTTCAAGTATTTCAGAAGGATCCTATATCACCATCATCACCGTATTAACCGAAAATGTCCACTGCTGGACATAGGCCTCCGCCAAGGATTTCCACGATGACCGGCCCTGCGCTGCCCGCATCCATCGGCGATTCTCACCAGTTCGTCGATCCACATTGTGGAAGGTTCCGGTGGTCTACGTTTTCCGGTGCGCGGTCGCCACTCGAGAAATTTACTGCCCCGACGGCCATCTGTTCTACGAGATATGTGCCCTACCTACTGCCACTTCAGTTTAGCGATTCTGTGAGCTATGTCGATTACTTTGGTTCTCCTACGGATCTCCTAGTTTCTGACTCGATCACGGAGAGAAACTCCAAGCATAGCACGCTCCATTGCCCTTTGGGTAACCTTGAGCCTTCTTATGAGACCCATAGTAAGCGACCATGTCTCAGTTCCGTAAGTCATAACTGGCAACACACGATGGTCAAAGACCTTAGTCTTGAGACACTGCGGCATTTGGGACGTGAAGATATTGCGAAGCTTCCCGAACGCTGCCCAGCCGAGTTGGATTCGTCGATTGACCTCTTTCTTGAAGTTGGACCTGCCTAGCTGGACTGTTTGTCCCAGGTATACATATTCGTCAACAACTTCCAGTGTAGAGTCTCCAAACTTTAGAGGGGTGGGTGCGACAAGGACATTTAACATTATTTTCGTCTTGTCCATGTTCATTTTAAGACCCACTTGTTGAGAGACTTTACTGAGGCCATCGAGCATTGTGCTTAGGTCTTCCATAGTCTCAGCCATGACCACGATATTGTCAGCGAACCGGAGGTGGGTTATGTACTCGCCGTTGATATTGATGCCAAATCCACCCCAGTCTAGAAGCTTGAAAAAATCTTAAAAAGGTGGCGGTGAACAGTTTCGGAGATATATCGTCTCCCTGTCACACCCCTCGCTGCAACTGAATAGGTTTTGAGTTCTGATCCTGGAGGCGAACCTACATGGTGGCGTTTTCATACACACACTTCAACACGTCGATGTATCGATGGTCAATTTGGTACCGCTGGAGAGACTTTAGCAACGGCCATGTTTCGACTGAATCCAAGGCTGTCTCATAGTTCAAAAACGCCAAGCAAAGTGGCTGATTGTACTCTTCAGTCTTCTGTATAATCTGCCGCAGCGTATGTATGTGGTACTAAAGCCTTTTCGGAAATTGGCTTGTTCAGAAGGCTGGAAGTCGTCAAACCTGCGTGCGAGACGATTCGTAATTACTCTCGAAAACAGCTTGTAGACATGGCTCAGAAGACACCCTATATGTGATGTTAGAAACCAGTACTATTCATTACATGCACTGATTAACGAGTTTAATTAAAAAAACTTATTTATCAACTGACTTCAAAAAAAGGAGGAGATTCTCAATTTAGTTCTACTTTTTTTATGTTTGTTACCCCAGAACTCCGTCATTTAAAAACCGACTAGTGGTTGCCCGCGTTTTCGCCCCTGTGAATATCGAGAAAGAGCGAGTTGTTTGGCCTATGTCCATCCTGATAATCTGTTGTAACTAACAACTTGGTGAAAGATTTTTTTGATCGAATGAATATTTTCGAAGATTACCTTCTACATACAAACATACAAAGTGTACCACTTAATAATATTATTATAGTTTTTTTTTATTTAGAATTTTTTATATGTCAGGATTGGTTCTTTATTAAAATTTCATCAAAACGGGTTAAGTACTTTCCTAAACAAAAAATGCAGCAAAATTGTACTTGTTATTTGTGATCGGTTTTCTTAAGCGTTTCCAATTAAATCATCTCAACATAGCCCCCTGAAGGGTGTCAAAGTAGGTACTCGCTCGTTTTTATTAAAAGAAATAAAATGTAAGGGAGGATTCTCATCCCTTTTCGTCAGTCACAACAGTGGCAACATCAAAAGCAGCTAAATTGTTGCGTAACAAGACTCCCGGGTTTCAAAGAACGCCGGAAACTTGAAATGAGCGCGAATGTTTAGAATAATACTCTGCAGGTAGATGCGGACTTGCATAAATACGACATTTATTTAAAAAAAAATTGTTTTCTGTAAAGTCGGTTTACGGACGATAGTTTAACGTGTCAACGTCATAACGTAACGGGAAAATGAGCGTAATGGGACAATGAGTCATCCTTTTTCGTGCGTGCAGGCGGCGTCCATCGATTTATTAGACGTTGTGACGTCAAAATCGGTAGTCTGTAAAGTCGGTTTACGGACGATAGTTAAACGTGGCAACGTCATAACAAAACATTGATGAAATGATTGCATACATAACGTTACAATTAGCGAAATGGGACAATGAGTCATCCATTTTCGTGCGTGCAGCCGGCGTCCATCCATTTATTAGACGTTATCACGTCAAAAAAAGATGAGTGTTTTTTTTAAATTTTACATATAAATTATTATAGGGTTATACTAATCATATGCGCGGACAGTGGCGCATCGGGTGCTGAGTCGTTCCTTTCCCTCTAATATGGCCGAGAGGGGAGCGATGGTTGACTCTCGCGTTATACTCGTGACCGGGCGCTCGGCTTGCCAAGAAGATGGAAGCGGGCTTGCCAAGATTCCCCAACGCAATGGAGAACTGGCTATCTTATCTTCATGCCAGAACACATCAATGTTTTTAACACTGATGTTTGGCGGCAAGACTTAGATAAGATGGTGGTAGCTAGCCAGGCGGGCTTAGAAAATGCCCTCCGTGTGAACTGGCCTAATCTTGTCAAATGCATTAATGACATATTCAATTATTTTTAATGTCTTAAGTCAAGGAGACTCGAGTTTCCATACAAACGTAGTTTCGCTTCTTGTTAAGCCCGCTTCCATCCGTCGGGCTTTTAAAGACCCCACGCGACCAACCGAGGGTTAACAAAATAATACGGGTTCGATTCCTGCGGTGTCAACTTGTGGGACTCGGTTTGGTTGGTGGTAGGGCATTGTTTAAGCCCGTCTGGCTAGCTACCACCATCTTATCTAAGTCTTGCCGCCAAACATCAGTGTTAACAACATTGATGTGTTCCGGCTTGAAGATAAGATAGCCAGTTCTCCATTGCATTGGGGAATCTTGGTAAGCCCGCTTCCATCTTCGACATCAACCTCACTTACCATCAGGTTACCAAATGTGAATAAAAAAAAGCGCCACCGTTACTTAACCTCCATGATAAAAAACATTATAAGATTCAATGTGGCTCAATATATATCAATTAGTGGGTCTAGGAGAAATAGGTTGTCTCCGTGGTTCCACTAGTGGGACAAATTAGTGGGTCTATGAGAAAACATCGGAATATTGTGTGATTCCACCAACATTACATAAATTATGGGTTGAATTGTTAACCTCCCTTTTTTGAAACACTTACTTTGAATCTATTGTATACTCTATCATACTTATTGCACATAAAATAATAGATTTAGTCAAAACAGTATTAAGGCGTGGGTAATAAAACCCCACATTAGCACCTTTTAGTTACAAAACCATTGTTTTACTTTCACTTATTTGTTATAACAACATTTAGCTTTCCTGCTTTGATATACAATTTTCGATTAGACTAGTATAAAATATATCTGATAAATAACACGTTAATATTCCGACGCGACAACGTGAGAACCATATAAAATAATTTAAAAAATAAATTCACAAACTAATTATGTATCTCTGTTTATTTAATTTTATTTAATTTAATACCCCAAGCACAAACTTACAAAAATTGTAATCAAAACAGAGATTTGTTACCATAGATGGGTTATGCACTAACAAACAACATTTGAAAATCGAAGCCATTTACACACACAATGCTAAAACCTCCCCTTAAATATAGCATATCTCTGAATCAAAAAACGGTTGTCTGTAAAGTCGGTTTACTGACGATAGTTGAACGTGACAACGTCATAAGAAAAAAGCCTTAAACGGAACGCCTCACGGAACGCCTCAGAGCGAGGTAACGACGCATTTTTCGGAACGCCTCAGAGCGAGGTAACGACGCATGGTAACGACGCATTTTTTCGTGCGTGCAGCCGGCTCCATCGAATTATAAGACGTTATCACGTCAAAAACATTTATTTGTCATCGTGTATGTACATAATTCGAATTTAACGACGATAGCAGTTCATGCCATTGTGGCAATCAGCGTACATGTCTTGACCGTGAGCTCTGCAGCACTCGTTCCTCTCGGCATTGCTGCGGCTGCAGACTTGGTCGCAGGGCGGCACTCGAACAATGACAGCTTCCGTCGTAGTTATCATAACTGCGCAAACCGCGAGGAGCAAGAAGAGTGTCGCTTTGCTGGCCATTTCTAAAAGTATATTGTTGACAGTAAATAATTTGGATGCGTCTTGAATAAGATCTCTTTGTGAATGCCGGATACTGGCCAGTTGATTGGTATTTATAGTCACAGTCATTGCAAGAAACAATCCTTTATAATGTATATTTTAAAGTGTGTTTGTTTGTTTGTCCTTCCTTCACGTCGCAACAAAGCAACAGATCAACGTGACTTTTTACACAGAGATTGTTGACGAGCTACTTTTTATCCAATCAAAGTAACATAGAACGCGGCAGTTCCTGAAGAACTAAAAAAAAATATGTTTATTTTGGTTGATATATTTCACATGGTAACGAAACACGGATTGATGAACATTTTTGTACAGTGATAGTTAAAGGGGTGGAAAGTGTCACAGATTATTAATTAGCATGACCTGGATATAGTTCCTGAGGGTTTCGGTGATAGCTAATTTTTCGTTTACGCTCGCGCACGTCGCAACGAAGTAACACATCGACGTGATTTTATGCACAGATATATTTTATGGGTGGGAAGTGACATAGACTTTAAATAGGAGTAGCCCGTCATATTTGCGGACTTATCTGGAAAAGAGTCATTTTTCACTCTAGTGCACATAACAACGGAGGAACAGATTGGCGGGATTTTTTGCACAGAAATAGTTGGGGGGGTGGGAAGTGAGATAGACTTTAAATAGGAGTAGCCCATCATAGTTCCCGAGTGATTTGGAAAAGAATAATTTTTCACGCAAGTGCACATCAAATTAAGTGTAAATCTGCAAGTGACCGCGGGTGATGCTTAGTGAAACACCAGGCAACGCCGTGTATCCTTTGGATAGCACGGTTAAGGCTCCTCCATCTCTAAAGTTTGCAACTCGATTCACGATGTTTCAAACATCGAACGAAATTGAAATAAAGTTCTTGTCAGCTCGTACTGCAACGTGGCTGTTACGTCAATCGCTGCGAACGAATCGTGCGAAAATTGTGGTTTTTGATTCATCATAAATAAAATAAAATGTATTTGCAAAAAGTAAGAAAACAAAATCATTTTGTATTTTTTTTTATTTACAATTGCTAAGCCCTTGGCATCATCTCACCTGATGGTAAGTGACGATGATGCCGAAGATGGAAGCGGGCTTACCAAGATTCCCCAATGCAATGGAGAACTGGCTATCTTATCTTCAAGCCGCAACACATCAATGTTGTTAACACTGATGTTTGGCGGCAAGACTTAGATAAGATGGTGGTAGCTAGCCAGGCGGGCTTAGACAATGCCCTACCACCAACCAAACCGAGTCCTACAAGTTGACACCGCAGGAATCGAACAAGTATTATTTTGTTAACCCTCGGTTGGTCGCGTGGGGTCTTTAAAAGCCCGACGTTAACGAAAACTGCAATATTTTCTTCCATATTAAAGACACGAATTTGTACCTCAAGGTAGCTTCCTTTATAACTATCAATTAGTGCAAAATATATATATAAAAATAATATTATTATTAGTTAAAAATTATTTCCTATCATTAAAACGATTTGAAACCACACTATGGGTTTTATTAAAAACTTTATGCTACTAAAAGACTATAAGAGAGAATATTATTTTTACTCACCACAAACTCAGGAGGGTAGTCTTCAAGGCAATGTTTTTGTTATCTGATAATTGTTCTTCGGGCGTCTGGTATTTATATGCCTTTGGTACTCTGTGTCGGGATTGATAATTAAAAAAAACATGTTTTCATTCTGACGCACTGATATTTTGTTTTTCTCAGAAGTTAATTGTGTTACATTGACTGTCCTTCTAGTGACATTGTCTGTTTGTTGAGTACCTGTTTTATTCGATGTTCACATTTGAGCTTTCTATAATTGCTTCTATAGATTTATATACGAAATATGCAAGTTCCTACTATGAAGCGTTATTTTGCCGATACAGAGTTTGTTCATAACTAATATTATTCTAGCGGTTTCATAATAAACACAAGCCCTCAGCCCTGTCGTACTACATACCGGTCTTCTACTCAACTCGGCTCACGGATCTCGCCTATTCATTCCCGGACAACACTCCTCTTAATATTGGTAGGAATTCACAACTTTGTTTTTTAAATTATTCAGTATTCATTCACAAAAGAGATTTTAAGTAAACAATTAAGGGTGGAAACAAGGTGGAACTGACATGCGGCGGACTGCAAGTTATATACAGTGTGTATAGGATAGGGTTACCGATATTTTAAGGGCATGTAATATACCACATTTCATTGACAAATAACCCCCCAGCAATTATGAAGGGGGTCGCATGCTTCTTCTCTCTACAGTATGAAATAATATTATTATACTTAAATACACGACATCAAACAACAAGACCTAAATTGAAGGTGGGTACGAATTAAATTAGGGGCTTAAATTTTTTTTGATGTCGGTACCAGCACACAGTTACTTACGTATCAAATGTTTTAGATTTGTTGGTTTGCTGACACCGATAACAAAAAAAAAATTAGCCCCTAATTTAATTCGTACTCACCTTTGGTTTCGTTATCGTTGGCTAATGTCGTGTATTTAAGTTAATAATATTATTTCACACTTTTGATTAAATTTCATTTTGAAGTGTGTTTTTGGGTTTTTAAACTTTTTTTTATAAAGCTGTCTATCTAACAACGTTAAACCCAATCCCCTACTCGCCAATACGAATCATCAAATCATAATGCATTTGTTTCATTAACATATACAGAGTCTTGTCAGTGGCTTCCATCATCATCTCAGCAGCAAAAGTAAAGGAGGCCGTCATCAGCTCATCTGAATAAGCTGAAAGAATACAACTATCGGTCTATGCGTACCTACGAATCTACGTATACTATTTAAAGAATTATCTTCCAATTTCTAACCGTTAAGGAGTTTTACCTTCCTTCATTAGCTCATCAACATAAGATGATGACTACCAGACGCAAATACTTTATTAGCTTTAGAAAACCTAACGTGCCTGTAAAATTTGAGGGTTGCCCTAGATTTCCCTGGGATCCCATCATCAGATCCTGATTTGGTGACAGTGTGACCCCCCTTGGGAGTACACTCTTTCGAAAAAAAAAGAAGTTTGAAAATTAGTTCAAAACTTGCGGAGATATCGCGTAAAAAACAGTCTAATTGAGAACCTCGTTGTCCTCAAACTTGTTCTGCAGGAGTACCATTCGTAGTGGTCCTCTTACCAATAGAAGCAGTATTGACCATCTCCTGCACAATCTCATGCAGTCGGAGACAATATGCCTTGCTGTAAATGAAAGAAGAGAACCTTTACTTGTCTTATATCTAGGAAGTCTAATTCTAAGGAAGTCTTTATATGTCTGAGTATCTTTACATCGAATTGGGATTAAACATATATTGCATACACACGAAAAACATAACCCTCTTTCTGGCACAGTCGGGTAATGAAACAGGAATTTAGGTTCAAATGATACAGTTTATTATCATAGCAAAAAAATATTTAGAAATATACAAGCCATTTACTTTGATATTTTTGTCTGTCATACACAAGTAAGCAGATAGTTTTCTATTAGTAAACAACCTGTATCACCGTTTCCTGGCGATGTCGTTGCTGCTGTGAGAAGAAACGGTGGAAGAAACTCACACTGATTTAAATGCCTTTATGAAAACATTCAAAAACAAAAATTTAAAAAAATATACAACATTTTTAAACTCACACTGTGCAAGTCATCGGAAATGTCTAGAAAATTATTGAAATATACATCAGAAGGCTACCGTTGAGAAGCGAACATCAGTAGGCCACCGTTGATAAGTAAATAAGCCAGAGAAGTAAACAGGCCGACAGCTCAAGTGAGGTGCTTGTGTAATGGCGTGATGCAGAGACACCAACTTTGCGCAGCGCCACCTGACATCTCTTGCTGAGCGCCTAACACGACGCCTAAGCAATGGTAATATATCATACATTAGTAGCGCTGGGGTAATGAGCAGTAAGGTATTTTCGACGACTTGTGTTCCTACTTTTTATGCTGTTTTTATTTTAGTAACACTGCATTCCACCTCTGCAGGTACTGTAGCCATTGTGGCCGTGGGCGCGGCAACATTCTCTCCGTTCTGGTATAGTTCTGTCGCAGACAACGTCGCAAGGCGGCTCCCTGATTGCCGCCGCGGTGTCAATCAGCATGGCGCTGGCTACGATGAGGAGCAGCAGGATGGTCGTCTTCTTGCAGAACATTGTTGTTTGATTCTGTTGATTCAAAATTATAGGATTTGTAGATAAAATGTAGAAATTTTGGGTTTACAATTTTACGCTTAGAAGATCACATATCATTTTATATACGAGTATATAAAAGAAAGTCGTGTTAGTTACACCATTTGTAACTCAAGAACGGCTTGACCAATTTTTATGATTTTTGTGTTTTTGCATTTGTCTTCGTCCGGAAAAGGTTAATCAGTATTAAAAATATGATTATCATCAATAAAAAAAAATTTAAGCAGCCAATAAATAATTGGTTTTAGGGTATGGTATGCTAGTGTAGTGTAGGTGTAGTGTAGTTAGGGTAGGGTAGGGTAGGGTAGTGTAGTGTAGGGTAGGGTAGGGTAGTGTAGAGTAGGGTAGTGTAGTGTAGGGTAGGGTAGGGTAGGGTTTTATAGGGTAGGGTAAGGTAGTGTAGTGTAGTGTGAGATGGATTGCAAATCCGGACGGGCATGTACCCACGTACACGTAAATTTACGTACATATACGTTACAGAATGCTTTAACGGTGAAGAAAAATATTGTGAGGAAACCTGCACATCTGATTCCAGATGTGTATGAGGGTCGCGTTGTACAGTAATTGTCCGTAGGTGTAAATCTGCAAGAAATTCCCTACACGTGACCGCGGGTGATGCTTAGTGAAACACCAGGCAACGCCGTCTATCCTTTGGATAGCATAGTTAAGGCTCCTCCTTTGGATAGCATCTGTAAATTTAGCAACTTGATTCACGATATTTCAAACATCGAACGAAATAGCTTGGAAATAAAGTTCTTGTCAGCTCGTACTGCAACGTGGCTGTTACTTCAATTGCTGCGAACGAATCGTGCGAAAATTGTGGTTTTTAATTCATCATAAATAAAATAAAATGTATTTTCAAAAAGTAAGAAAACTGAATAATTTTGCGTATTTTTATATTCACAATTGGTAAGCCCTTGGCATCATCTCACCTGATGGTAAGTGACGATGATGCCGAAGATGGAAGCGGGCTTACCAAGATTCCCCAATGCAATGGAGAACTGGCTATCCTATCTTCAAGTTGTTCACACTGATGTTTGGCGGTAAGACCTAGATAAGATGTTGTTAGCTAGCCAGGTGGTCTTCCACCAACTAAACCGAGTCGTAAGACTTCGTAAGAGTCGTAACTTGTAAAAGTTGACCCCGCCGGAATCGAACCCGTATTGTTTGTTAAACTTCGGTTGGTCGCGTGAGGTCTTTAAAAGGCCGACATTTACGAAAACTGCTATATTTCGTTCCATATTAAAGACACAAATTTGTATCTTAAGGTAGCTTCCTTCATAATTATCAATTAGTGCAAAATATATATAAAAAAATAATATTATTATTAGTGAAAAATTATTTCCTTAAATAAAACTATTTAAAACCACACTATGGGTTTTATTAAAAACTTTATTATGCTACTAAAATTATAAAATAAATAAATAATGATAAGTAATAAAAAATAAAAATATTTAAAATCTCCGGCCTGTTAAAGACCCCACGCGACTGAGGGTGTCACAAAAAAAGCGCCAACAACCAAGGGGTAAACTACTTCATAAAATATCATAATTTAAGGATTAAAATTGCAGCATTTCTATGATAACTACTAGAAAAGAAATCTTGCATGAGGATATTTTTTTCTTTAGTTCTGTGTATTAAATATGATTCGAGAAATTCAAAATCACTCTCATATTCTGTAAATTACAAAAAAAAAAACGATAAATTAATTCTTAATTGAACTAAAAAGTATTTACAAAGTAAGAGAGAATATTATTTTTACTTACCACAAACTCAGGAGGTTAGTCTTCAAGGAAATGTTTTTTATATCTGATAATTGTTCTTCGGGCGTGTATTTATATGCCTTTGGTATTCTGTGTCGGAATTGATAAAAAAAAACAAGTTTTCATTGTGAAGCATCGATATTTTGTTTTCCTCGGATGTTAATTATGTTACATTGTCTGTCCTTCTAGTGACATTGTCTGTTTGTTGAGTACAGTTTTCCGATGTTCACATTCGAGCTTTCTACTACAGATTTATACACGAAATATGTTAGTTCTTATTAAGAAGCGTTATTTTGCCGATTCAAAGGAAGTTCATAACGAATGTTTTTGTAGCCGTTTCAAAATAACTAAACGCCTTTATTGACAAGCTCTCATCCCTGTCGTACTACATGCCCATCTTCTACTCAGATCCACTCATAAATCTCGCTTAATCATTCCCGGACAACGCTTCTCTTAATATTTGTAGGAATTTACAACTTTATTTTCAAATTCTTCAGTATTTATACTATTTATTCATAAAAGAGATTTTAAGTAAACAATTAAATAAGGGAACAAGGTCGAACTGACATGCGGTGGACTGTAAGTTGTATACAGTGTGTATAGGATAGGATTACCGATATTTTAAGGGCATGTAATACACCACATTTCATCGACTAATAACCCCCCATTAGGGGGTCGCATGCTTCTTCCCTTAAAAATGGCAACCATTTTTATTTTAAATTTACTTTTTTGTAATTGTTTATGGAAAATATTCATAATCATCAGTTCATAAAAAAAGAAAGAAATAAGTAAGCCAGCTTCCATCTTCGGCATCATCGTCACTTACCATCAGGTGAGATGATTGCCAAGGGCTTACCAATCGTGAAAAAAAATTATGCCAAAAAAAATAATATTATTTTTATTTTTTTGAACCTACTGCAAAAACGAGGTGTTGTTTTTTCTTCTAAATCGATAGATTTTAAGCTAAGCTATAAAACGACACTAAAATATACCATTAGTTACATACTCAATAATACAAATTGATGATTATGAGACCCTTGTGACAATCCTTTAATTGTAATTTCACAAGATTTCAACATTATCGCGTTTTTTAAACTTAAAAACTACTTAAAAAATTGTTCAAAGTGGCTGCATCCATTCTGCAGACACGCTGTAGCTCTCAGTATAACCTGCCGTGAGGCCCATCTGGCCATTTCCAAGTAACAAAACGCGAGGGTCGCTTAACCATAAATTGACACACTAAGTAAGAATATAACTAATGGTACATAATTTGGTGTCGTTTTATAGCTTAGCTCAAATTAAATTAAGGAACAAAAAACAAGGCGTAAATGATCTCGTTTTGCAGTAAATTCAAAATAAGAAAAATAAATTGAATTTTTTTCTTTTATACTTTTTGTGTTGTTTTTTCTTAATTTTTCGGTAAATTTTATGTGTGGATCACCAGAGGAAACAAATTACCTTTCAAATGAGACCATTTTGAAGTCTGTACCTGCCGCTTGTTCAAGAGAAAACATATATTTCATAAAACACTACCATAAAAAAATGCCATTTAGAGGGGAAAAGGATGCGGCCCCCTAATGGGGGGTTTTTCGTTAATGAAATGTGGTGTAGTGCACACTTTTAAATATCGATAACCTTATCCAATACACACAGTATGTGCTGTGCAGTGCAACTTTTCAACTTATTTGCATACTTATACAAGGTACTATCTTAATTGCAAGAGACACTTACACCAACAAGCGTGCTAAAAGTGATACTTTTAGCACCAAGTTTAAAAACCTAGGCACCTTCACCAGCTCATTGGTCCAACGAATGGGAGTAAATATAGTTACTGGCCTAGATATAGTTACTGAGGGTTTCGGAGATGGCTCATTTTCGGTTAATTTTATTTTTTTAGTTTAGGGGGTGGGAAGTGGCATACACTTTCAATAGGAATACTTCTTCATAATTCTGGAGTGATCTGGAAAAGAATAATTTTTCACGCTAGTGCACATTGCAACGGAGGAGCGGATTGGCGGGATTTTTGTCACAGAGATAGTTTAGGGGGTGGGAAGTGACAACACATTGACGTGTTTTTTTTTGTACAGAGACAGTTGATAGGGTGAGAAGTGACAAATATATTAATTACAATAATCCGACATAGTTTCCCAAGGATCTGTAGAAACTAATTTAATGCTCACAAACCGCTAGCGACTTACCACACACAAAGGCAGACATAAAAAATATCCACGCGGGCGAAGCCGCGGGTTGAAGCTTATTTGTGACAAAAAAACAAGTTCGTTAATAGTGTATTGTTAGTGGTGTGTGTAGGTGCTTTGTGGTTTAATGTTGTGTTTCGATTATATTTACATGAATAATTGATGAGTGTAAGGCTATAGGCAGATAAAGGAGTTTCAGTACAAAACATGTATGACAAATGTGCTAATACCCACTAAGGCACCTTCTACCTTTGCTTCTACACAGGACACGTTTATTTATTTATTTATTTATTCACAAATGGTAAACCCTTGACAACATCTCACCTGGTGGTAAGTGACGATGTTGCCGAAGATGGAAGCAGGCTTACCAAGATTCAACGTTTATCTATTCGCAATTTTACCTGACTATGACGTGACGTATGGGTGTCATACGAATGCACGCACCACCTTGTTCAGGTTAATCTTGTAGAATCTCTATTAATTTTAATACAAGCTTGGGTACGCGGTTTCGCTCAGGGAGTTGATATGATGCGTTCAAACTCACGACGGCTGTTGTTTTATATACGACTGGCACTTGACCGGTATTGTTTAGGTTTTCCACCATAGTTATATTTTTTTTTACTCAACGAGGGCTCTAACGATTTCGATGAAATTTTGTATGTTTATATATTACCTTAACACGGTCTCATTTACAGGATCGTTCGTTATTACTGGCAAAATCAACTTTGGACCCGCTGTTAATGGTTTCAAAGCGTGTTACACTTTAAGCTTATACCGCCAACAATTTCCTCGAATTCTATTTTAATAAACAAAATAAAAGAATCATTTTTTTATTCACCATTGGTAAACCCTTGACAACATCTCACCTGATGGTAAAGTACAAAGTACATAGTTTCATCGAAATCGTTAGAGCCCTCGATGAGTAAAAAAAAAATATAACTATGGTGGAAAACCTAAACAATACCGGTCAAGTGCCAGTCTATCGAAGCATTATATTAATTATTAAACTTCCTAAAAAAAAGTAAAATGATGTTGTTTTCTTACTTTTTGGAAATTCTTCTTCTTTTATTTATAACACAATTTTCGCAAGATTCATTTACAGTAATTGACATAAACAGCCATGTTGCAGTACGAGCTGACAAGAATTTTATTTCTAAACTATTTCGTTCGATGTTTGAAACATCGTGAATTGAGTTGCTAAGTTTAGTGATGGAGGAGCCTTAACGCACCATATTAGGGAACGTGCACATAACTACTTAGTGTGTAGGTGCGTAAATGGATTTCGTACTTTAGCGCTAACACACACCCTGTATGTAAGTATGTACGTGCATTTTGCATCATTAGTATCGCTTTGCAACATTACAAAATTCAGACTAGTTGCAAACTTGTTAAGGACAGGATATACTCCTATAGGGTGTTAGATAAATTACAACACATTTGGAAAATAGCACACACTAGCTTTTGCCCGCGGCTTCGCTCGCTTGATGGGCATCGTTTTTATGACTGTCTTTGAGGGTGAGTGGTGTGCGAGCCGCAAGCGGCACGCGAGCGTAGACAGGAGTTTCCACCAGATCCCGCGGGAACTATATTAGGCTATTCTGATAAGCAGTCTATGTCACTCCCACCCCCTAAACTATTTCTATGCAAATGATCACGTCAATCCGATCGACGTACGCGAGGCTGGAAATGAGTTCCCTCTAGATCTCTCGGGAACTATCACGGGCTATCTATGTCAATTTTTAGCCCCTCACCCAAATCCGTGCAAAAATCTCAAAAACCCGTTGCTCGTTGCTATGTTAAAGAAATCAACTTAAAAAAACTGGCCAAGTGCGAGTCGGACTAGCACTCCGAGGGTCCCGTACCACCACACCTCTCCACACAACTACATAGTATAATGACAATGATACCTATTCACATTACAAACAAAAGTGACCAACGCGAGCGACAAAAATATGTTTTTTTTTTCATTCAGTTCGGGTTGCTTAGTGCGAGTACGACTTACACTTGGCCAAATGTTATTAATTTTTGCTTTTCTTTAGTATTAGTACTATATAATCGCACCAAATTAAAAACTTAATTCTAAAGACCTATAAAAACACGTTTTTGTATGAAGATCCCCTTATTTTTTCACTATTAGAAATTTTTAATATTCCTAGGGTTCCGTATCACTCGTGTGTCTGTCTGTCCATCCGTCTGTCACAGCCAATGTGTTCGGTAACTACTGGACCGATTGATTTCGAATTAGGTACACATATGTAAGTCAGTCACCCAGATACGGACGTGTAAAGTAAATAAATGAGTTTTAAACGTGGGGGGGGGGCACTTTTTTGTTTTATTATTTTAAAGTTATTGAAGAAAATAGACAAAAATAAACCTTTATCTCTGAAACTACTGGGTCTAATATCTTGAAAAAATCATAGTGACGTTAACTGCATAGATAACTAAATGTCGGTGGCTCAACCGGCAACGACTCGGTCCATCTAACCAGAGGTACCGGGTTCAAATCTGGACGGCCAATGTACCAATGAGTTTTTCAAAAAAACTTACGTACATACACTTACCGATTGCATTAACGGTGAAGGAAAACATCGTGAGGAAACCGGCACACACCTGCGAAGAAACTCGAAGGTTGTGTGTGAAGTCGACCAACCCGCACTGGGCCCGCGTGGTCGATTAAGGCCCGATCGCCCTAATTCAGGGTAGGCTCGAGCCCCTCGGTAGGGACGCATATGATGTGATATGATGACGCGTAGATTACAGGAAAATCTATGAGAGAATCGAAAGTCCTTCCATTTTCACAGGCAAAATGAAATTTCTAAGTCCAGAATAAGTAGACCCCTGTATACGTAGAGCAAACTATGTACTGAGAGGTCTTTTTCTGTTGGTATTTAAAATTTTGATGCGGAACCCTGTTTGTGTGACCCCGAGTCGCACTTGGCGGATTTATTTTTGACATAGCTGCAATAGAAATACACATTCTGTAAAAAGTTTCAAATATCGACTTATTACGGTTCACAAAATACAGCCCGCTGACGGACGGACAGACGGACAGGCAACGGATGCTTATTAATAGGGTCCCGAACGGAACCCTAAAAAGAGAAACAAACACATTTTCACATTTAAGTAAGGATTTCCTATTAAAACTAAACAACATAAACAAAACCGTTCAAGTGCGAGGCGGAATAGCATACGAAGGGTTCCGTAACATCGTACAAGAAAAAAACAAGAACCATATATTTTTGCCTTGGCAACCGATATTGTTGGTAAACAAAAATAAAAAATGACTTTCTATCTTCACTAATTTAATATCCCTCTCAACTTCCTTTCGTCTCGCCCGATGAACTTCCGTAACGCTCTCGTCACGCATCCACCAGCTTACTCCACAAGTCAAGCGAGCGTAAAGAAGTTTTACTTCAAAAAAATAAAAGTTAAAAAAACTAAAAATCGACTTCAAAATAAAATTCACTCAACAGTATGAAATTATTTATGACATCAACCAACAATATCTAAATTAAAGGTGGGTACGAATTAAATTAGGGGCTTAAAACTTTTTTTGAGGTCGGTACCAGCACACAGCTACTTACGTATCAAATGTTTTAGATTCGGTGGTTTGCTGACACAGATATCATAGAAAAAATATTGAGCCCCTAATGTAATTCGTACCCACCTTTGGTTTCGTTAATGTTGGCTAATGTCGTGTTTATAAGTATAATAATATTATTTCATACTCTTAATTGAATTTCATTTTAAAGTGTGTTTTTAGTTTTTTTTTAAATTTTCGCTTTATTTTAATTTTTTTTAAACTTTTCTCTTTTTTTTATAACGCTATCAACGCTAAACCCAATCACTTACTCGCCAATAGGAATCATCAAATCATAATGCATGTGTTTCATTAACATATACAGAGTCCTGTGGCTTCCATCATCACCTCAGCAGCATAAAAGTTAAGGAGTCCATCATCAGCTTATCTGATAACCTAAAAGAATACAACTATCGGTCTATGCGTACCTACGTATCTACGTATACTATTTAAAGAATTATCTTCCAATTTCTAACCGTTAAGGAGTTTTACCTTCCTTCATTAGCTCATCAACATAAGATGATGACTACCAGACGCAAATACTTTATTAGCTTTAGAAAACCTAACGTGCCTGTAAAATTTGAGGGTTGCCCTAGATTTCCCTGGGATCCCATCATCAGATCCTGATTTGGTGACAGTGTGACCCCCCTTGGGAGTACACTCTTTCGAAAAAAAAAGAAGTTTGAAAATTAGTTCAAAACTTGCGGAGATATCGCGTAAAAAACAGTCTAATTGAGAACCTCGTTGTCCTCAAACTTGTTCTGCAGGAGTACCATTCGTAGTGGCCCTCTTGCCAATAGAAGCAGTATTGACCATCTCCTGTACAATCTCATGCAGTCGGAGGCAATATGCCTTACTGTAAATGAAAGAAGAGAACCTTTACTTGTCTTATATCTAGGAAGTCTAATTCTAAGGAAGTCTAAGTCTTTATATGTCTGAGTACCTTTACATCGAATTGGGATTAAACATATATTGCATACACACGAAAAACATAACCCTCTTTCTGGCACAGTCGGGTAATGAAACAGGAAGTTAGGTTCAAATGATACAGTTTATTATCATAGCAAAAAAATATTTAGAAATATACAAGCCATTTACTTTGATATTTTTGTCTGTCATACACAAGTAAGCAGATAGTTTTCTATTAGTAAACAACCTGTATCACCGTTTCCTGGCGATGTCGTTGCTGCTGTGAGAAGAAACGGTGGAAGAAACTCACACTGATTTAAAGGCCTTTATGAAAACATTCAAAAACAAAAATTTTATAAAATATGCAACATTTTTAAACTCACACTTTGCAAGTCATCGGAAATGTCTAGAAAATTATTGAAATATACATCAGAAGGCTACCGTTGAGAAGCGAACATCAGTAGGCCACCGTTGATAAGTAAATAAGCCAGAGAAGTAAACAGGCCGACAGCTCAAGTGAGGTGCTTGTGTAAGGGCGTGATGCAGAGACACCAACTTTGCGCAGCGCCACCTGACATCTCTTGCTGAGCGCCTAAGACGACGCCTAAGCAATGGTAATATATCATACATTAGTAGCGCTGGGGTAATGAGCAGTAAGGTATTTCCGACGACTTGTGTTCCTACTTTTTATGCTGTTTTTATTTTAGTAACACTGCATTCCACCTCTGCAGGTACTGTAGCCATTGTGGCCGTGGGCGCGGCAACATTCTCTCCGTTCTGGTATAGTTCTGTCGCAGACAACGTCGCAAGGCGGCTCCCTGATTGCCGCCGCGGTGTCAATCAGCATGGCGCTGGCTACGATAAGGAGCAGCAGGATGGTCGTCTTCTTGCAGAACATTGTTGTTTGATTCTGTTGATTCAAAATTATAGGATTTGTAGATAAAATGTAGAAATTTTGGGTTTACAATTTTACGCTTAGAAGATCACATATCATTTTATATACGAGTATATAAAAGAAAGTCGTGTTAGTTACACCATTTGTAACTCAAGAACGGCTGGACCAATTTTTATGATTTTTGTGTTTTTGCATTTGTCTTCGTCCGGAAAAGGTTAATCAGTATTAAAAATATGATTATCATCAATAAAAAAAAATTTAAGCAGTCAATAAATAATTGGTTTTAGGGTATGGTATGCTAGTGTAGTGTAGGTGTAGTGTAGTTAGGGTAGGGTAGGGTAGGGTAGTGTAGTGTAGGGTAGGGTAGGGTAGTGTAGAGTAGGGTAGTGTAGTGTAGGGTAGGGTAGGGTAGGGTTTTATAGGGTAGGGTAAGGTAGTGTAGTGTAGTGTGAGATGGATTGAAGTTTGCCGGGACAGCTAGTTATGTATTAAAGAAGTTTTAAAACAAAAATAACTTCAAAAAATGTCTGAACACCTGTTGACATAAGACAATGATAGAAATATTCTAACAGCTAAGTAAGAGAGAGAGAGAGAGAGAGAGAGAGATAAAAGAGAGAGACACCTCTGGAAACTTTTGACCGCTTGAATTAGACAAGCCGCGTGTCTGTGAGTCTTGTTCTTCTATATTGTTAATTCTTAACTGATTAGGTTTTATTTATAAGATGAGATTTTTACAGCTTTTAACAAAATTGAGTGACAATACTTTTAAAGGTGGACTCTGTCTCGTGAAATAATACAATTCCATTCTGTCATCATTTCAATCATCATCATCATCATATCAGCCGAATTACGTCCAACGCTGGACAAAGGTCTCCCCCAAGGATTTTCACGACTACTGGTCCTGTGTTACCCGCAAAAAAAGAATCCTTTTCGGGTACTAATCGTAAATATGCATTATTATTATTTTTACTAAAGCGACGGTGGCTCAACGGTAACAACTCGATCCTCCTAACCGGAAGTTTCAGGTTCAAATCCGGACGGGCATGTACCCACGTACACGTAAATTTACGTACATATACGTTACAGAATGCTTTAACGGTGAAGAAAAATATTGTGAGGAAACCTGCACATCTGATTCCAGATGTGTATGAGGGTCGCGTTGTACAGTAATTGTCCGTAGGTGTAAATCTGCAAGAAATTCCCTACACGTGACCGCGGGTGATGCTTAGTGAAACACCAGGCAACGCCGTCTATCCTTTGGATAGCATAGTTAAGGCTCCTCCTTTGGATAGCATCTGTAAATTTAGCAACTTGATTCACGATATTTCAAACATCGAACGAAATAGCTTGGAAATAAAGTTCTTGTCAGCTCGTACTGCAACGTGGCTGTTACTTCAATTGCTGCGAACGAATCGTGCGAAAATTGTGGTTTTTAATTCATCATAAATAAAATAAAATGTATTTTCAAAAAGTAAGAAAACTGAATAATTTTGCGTATTTTTATATTCACAATTGGTAAGCCCTTGGCATCATCTCACCTGATGGTAAGTGACGATGATGCCGAAGATGGAAGTGGGCTTACCAAGATTCCCCAATGCAATGGAGAACTGGCTATCCTATCTTCAAGTTGTTCACACTGATGTTTGGCGGTAAGACCTAGATAAGATGTTGTTAGCTAGCCAGGTGGTCTTCCACCAACTAAACCGAGTCGTAAGACTTCGTAAGAGTCGTAACTTGTAAAAGTTGACCCCGCCGGAATCGAACCCGTATTGTTTGTTAAACTTCGGTTGGTCGCGTGAGGTCTTTAAAAGGCCGACATTTACGAAAACTGCTATATTTCGTTCCATATTAAAGACACAAATTTGTATCTTAAGGTAGCTTCCTTCATAATTATCAATTAGTGCAAAATATATATAAAAAAATAATATTATTATTAGTGAAAAATTATTTCCTTAAATAAAACTATTTAAAACCACACTATGGGTTTTATTAAAAACTTTATTATGCTACTAAAATTATAAAATAAATAAATAATGATAAGTAATAAAAAATAAAAATATTTAAAATCTCCGGCCTGTTAAAGACCCCACGCGACTGAGGGTGTCACAAAAAAAGCGCCAACAACCAAGGGGTAAACTACTTCATAAAATATCATAATTTAAGGATTAAAATTGCAGCATTTCTATGATAACTACTAGAAAAGAAATCTTGCATGAGGATATTTTTTTCTTTAGTTCTGTGTATTAAATATGATTCGAGAAATTCAAAATCACTCTCATATTCTGTAAATTACAAAAAAAAAATCGATAAATTAATTCTTAATTAAACTAAAAAGTATTTACAAAGTAAGAGAGAATATTATTTTTACTTACCACAAACTCAGGAGGTTAGTCTTCAAGGAAATGTTTTTTATATCTGATAATTGTTCTTCGGGCGTCTGGTATTTATATGCCTTTGGTACTCTGTGTCCGGATTGATAAAAAAAACACGTTTTCATTGTGACGCATTGATATTTTGTTTTCCTCGGATGTTAATTATGTTACATTGTCCTTCTAGTGACATTGTCTGTTTGTTGAATACAGTTTTCCGATGTTCACATTCAAGCTTTCTACTACAGATTTATACACGAAATATGTTAGTTCTTATTAAGAAGCGTTATTTTGCCGATTCAAAGGAAGTTCATAACGAATGTTTTTGTAGCCGTTTCAAAATAACTAAACGCCTTTATTGACAATCTCTCATCCCTGTCGTACTACATGCCCATCTTCTACTCAGATCCACTCATAAATCTCGCTTAATCATTCCCGGACAACGCTTCTCTTAATATTTGTAGGAATTTACAACTTTATTTTCAAATTCTTCAGTATTTATACTATTATTCATAAAAGAGATTTTAAGTAAACAATTAAATAAGGGAACAAGGTCGAACTGACATGCGGTGGACTGTAAGTTGTATACAGTGTGTATAGGATAGGGTTACCGATATTTTAAGGGCATGTAATACACCACATTTCATCGACTAATAACCCCCCATTAGGGGGTCGCATGCTTCTTGCCTCAAAAATGGCAACCATTTTTATTTTAAATTTACTTTTTTGAAATTGTTTATGGAAAATATTCATAATCATCAGTTCATAAAAAAAGAAAGAAATAAGTAAGCCAGCTTCCATCTTCGGCATCATCGTCACTTACCATCAGGTGAGATGATTGCCAAGGGCATACCAATCGTGAAAAAAAAATATGACAAAAAAATTAATATTATTTTTATTTTTTTGAACCTACTGCAAAAACGAGGTGTTGTTTTTTCTTCTAAATTGATAGATTTTAAGCTAAGCTATAAAACGAAACTAAGTTATATACCATTAGTTACATACTCAATAATACAAATTGATGGTTAAGAGACCCTTGTTGTGACAATCTTTTAATTGTAATTTCACAAGTTTTTAACATTATCGCGTTTTTTTTAAACTTAAACACTACTTAAAAAATTGTTCAAAGTGGCTGTATCCATTCTGCAGACACGCTGTAGCTCTCAGTATAACCTGCCGTGCGGCCCGTCTGACCATCTCCAAGTAACAAAATGCGAGGGTCGCGTATTAACCATAAATTGACACACTAAGTAAGAATCTAACTAATGGTACATAATTTGGTGTCGTTTTATAGCTTAGCTCAAATTACATCGTTTAGGAAGAAAAAACAAGGCGTAAATAATTTCGTTTTTGCAGTAAATTCAAAAGAAGAAAAATAAATTGATTTTTTTTCTTTTATACTTTTTGTGTTTTTTTTTCTTAATTTTTCGGTTAATTTTATGTGTGGATCACCAGAGAAAACAAATTACCTTTCAAATGAGACCATTTTGAAGTCTGTACCTGCCGCTCATTCAAGAGGAAACATATTTTTCATAAAAGGCTACAAAAAAAAACCATTTAGAGGGGAAAAGGATGCGGGGGTTTTTTGATAATGAAATGTGGTGCAGTACACGCCTTTCAATATCGATAACCTTATCCAATACACACTGTATGTGCTGTGCAGTGCAACTTTTCAACTTATTTGCATACTTATACAAGGTACTAACTTAATTTCCAGAGACACTTACACTAACAAGCGTGCTAAAAGTGACACTTTTAGCACCAAGTTTAAAAACCTAGGCACCTTCACCAGCTCGTTGGTCCAACGAATGTGAGTAAATATAGTTACTGGCCTGGATATAGTTACTGAGGGTTTCGGAGATAGCTCATTTTCGGTAAATTTTATTTTTATATTTAATGGGGTGGGAAGTGACATAGACTTTAAATAGGAATACTTCTTCATAATTCCCGAGTGATCTGGAAAATAATAATTTTTCACGCTAGTGCACATTGCAACGGAGAAACGGATTGGTGGATTTTTTGCACAGAGATAGTTTAGGGGGTGGGAAGTGACATAGACTTTAAATAGGTGTAGCCCGTCATAATTCCCGAGTGATCTGGAAAATAATAATTTTTCACGCTAGTGCACATTGCAACGGAGGAGCGGATTGGCGGGATTTTTTGCACAGAGATAGTTGAGGGTGTGGGAAGTGACATAGACTTTAAATAGGAATACTTCTTCATAATTCCCGAGTGATCTGGAAAATAATAATTTTTCACGCTAGTGCACATTGCAACGGAGAAACGGATTGGCGGATTTTTTGCACAGAGATAGTTTAGGGGGTGGGAAGTGACATAGACTTTAAATAGGTGTAGCCCGTCATAATTCCCGAGCGATCTGGAAAATAATCATTTTTCACGCTAGTGCACATTGCAACGGAGGAGCGGATTGGCGGGATTTTTTGCACAGAGATAGTTGAGGGGGTGGGAAGTGACATAGACTTTAAATAGGTGTAGCCCGTCTTATTTCCCAAGTGATCTGGAAAATAATCATTTTTCACGCTAGTGCACATTGCAACGGAGGAGCGGATTGGCGGGATTTTTTGCACAGAGTAAGTTGAGGGGGTGGGAAGTGACATAGACTTTAAATAGGTGTAGCCCGTCTTATTTCCCAAGGGATCTGGAAAATAATTATTTTTCACGCTAGTGCACATTGCAACGGAGGAGCGGATTGGCGGGATTTTTTGCACAGAGATAGTTGAGGGGGTGGGAAGTGACATAGACTTTAAATAGGTGTAGCCCGTCTTATTTCCCAAGTGATCTGGAAAATAATCATTTTTCACGCTAGTGCACATTGCAACGGAGGAGCGGATTGGCGGGATTTTTTGCACAAACATAGTTAAGGGGGTGGGAACAGACAACACATTGACGTGTTTCTTTTTGTACAGAGATGGTAGATAGGGTGAGAAGTGCCAAAATATTAATTAGAATAGCCCGAATAGTGTCCCAGGGATCTGGTTAAACTAATTTATTGCTCACAAACCGCTAGTGACTTACCACACACAAAGACAGACATAAAAAATATCCACGCGGGCGAAGCCGCAGGCTGAAGCTTATTTGTGATAAAAAAACAAGTTCGTTAATAGTGTATTGTTAGTGGTGTGTGCAAGTGCTTTGTGGTTTAATGTTGTGTTTCGATAATATTTACATGAATAATTGATGAGTGTAAGGCTATAGGCAGATAAAGGAGTTTCAGTACAAAACATGTATGACGAATGTGCTAATACCCACTAAGGCACCTTTTACCTTTGCTTCTACACAGGACACGTTTATTTATTCGCGATTTTAACTGACTATGACGTGACGTATGGGTGTCATACGAATGCACGCACCACCTTGTTCAGGTTAATCTTGTAGAATCTCTATTAATTTTAATACAAGCTTGGGTACGCGGTTTCGCTCAGGGAGTTGATATGATACGTTCAAACTCACGATGGCACTTGTTTTATATACGACTGGCACTTGACCGGTATTTTTTATGTTTTTCACCATAGTTACAATTTTTTTTTACTCAACGAGGGCTCTAACGATTTCGATGAAACTTGTTATATATAATATATTACTTTAACCATGGTCTCATTTCCAGGTCGTTCGTTATTACTGGCAAAACAAACTTTGAAACCGCTGTTAATAGTTTCAAAGCGTGTTACGCTTTAGGCTTATACCTCCAACAATTTCCTCGAATTCTATTTTAATATACAAAATAAAAGAAATTTTTTTTTATTTACCATTGGTAAACCATTGACAACATCTCACCTGATGGTAAAGTACAAAGTAGAAAGTGTCATCGAAATCGTTAGAGCCCTCGTTGAGTAAAAAAAAATTATAAATCTGGTGGAAAACCAACAATACCGGTCAAGTGTCAGTCGTATATAAAACAAGTGCCGTCGTGAGTTTGAACGTATCATATCAACTCCCTGAGCGAAACCGCGCCCCAAATATTCAAATGTACCCTTTTTTTCTAGTTTTACCCATAGAAATGCTGCAATTTTAATCGAAGCATTATGTTATTTATTTATTTATTTAACAGTTTATTGTACACAGGATACATAAAATACAGATTTTAAATATAACGGTTATACAAAGGGTACAGCTTATTTCTAAAGAAATTTCTTCCAGCAGACCCGGGAAAGAAGAAAGTTTTGACTGAAATGGCAGACGTCGTGTACACAACTTAATAAAAAAAATTAATACTTAAAGTAACATTAAATAAATACTAAATTTTAACAAAAATAGTCAACAAATACATAAATAGAAGTACTTAAAATATATAGATAACAGATGGTTTATATAAATACATAGATAAATATATATTAACTAATATAAATACATACTGTAAATAATACATAAAAAATTTCATGGCTAATCAATTAATTCAAGATGACAGATAAATATAGTGCTCTTTTAGTTTCTTTATAAAAGAGTATAGGCTCTCACAGTCACGAATTTCACGAGGAAGAGAATTCCACAACCTGACGGCATGAACAGAAAAGGAATAGGAGTAGAAGTCAGTACAATGAGAAGGGACATTAAGGATGGACTTTAGATGGGATCGGGATAGTTGGTCTGGCTGGCGTTTCCAAGTGAAGCGTTCGCGTAGGTAACCAGGGGAGGAAGGTTAATTATTGAACTTCTTAAAAAACAATGTAAAATGATTTTGATTTCTTACTTTTTGGAAATTCCTCTTCTTTTATTTATAATGAAAAAAAAATATACAATTATCGCAAGATTCATCCACAGTGATTGACATAAACAGCCACGTTGCAGTACGAGCTGACAAGAATTTTATTTCTAAACTCTATTTCGTTCGATGTTTGAAACATCGTGAATCGAGTTGCTAAGTTTAGTGATGGAGGAGCCTTAACGCACCATATTAGGGAACGTGCACATAACTACTTAGTGTGTAGGTGCGTAAATGGATTTCGTACTTTAGCGCTAACACACACCCTGTATGTAAGTATGTACGTGCATTTTGCATCATTAGTATCGCTTTGCAACATTACAAAATTCAAACTAGTTGCAAACTTGTTATGGACAGGATATACTCCTATAGGGTGTTAGATAAATTACAACACATTTGGAAAATAGCACGAACTAGCTTTTGCCCGCGGCTTCGCTCGCTTGATGGGCATCGTTTTTAAGACTGTCTTTGAGGGTGAGTGGTGTGCGAGCCGCAAGCGGCACGCGAGCGTAGACAGGAGTTTCCACCAGATCTCGCGGGAACTATATTAGGCTATTCTGATTAGCAGTCTATGTCACTCCCACCCCCTAAACTATTTCTATGCAAATGATCACGTCAATCCGATCGACGTACGCGAGGCTGGAAATGAGTTCCCTCTAGATCTCTCGGGAACTATCACGGGCTATCTATGTCAATTTTTAGCCCCTCACCCAAATCCGTGCAAAAAATCTCAAAAACCTGTTGCTCGTTGCTATGTTAAAGAAATCAACTTAAAAAAACTGGCCAAGTGCGAGTCGGACTAGCACTCCGAGGGTCCCGTACCACCACACCTCTCCACACAACTACATAGTATAATGACAATGATACCTATTCACATTACAAACAAAAGTGACCAACGCGAGCGACAAAAATATGTATTTTTGGCATTCAGTTCGGATTGCTTAGTGCGAGTACGACTTACACTTGGCCAAATGTTATTAATTTTTGCTTTTCTTTAGTGTTAGTACTATATAATCGCACCAAATTAAAAACTTAATTCTAAAGACCTATAAAAACACGTTTTTGTATGAAGATCCCCTTATTTTTTCACTATTAGAAATTTTTAATATTCCAAGGGTTCCGTATCACTCGTGTGTCTGTCTGTCCATCCGTCTGTCACAGCCAATGTGTCCGGAAACTACTGGACCGATTGATTTCGAATTAGGTACACATATGTAAGTCAGTCACCCAGATACGGACATGTAAAGTAAATAAATGAGTTTTAAACGTGGGGGGGGGGCACTTTTGGGGGGTTAATTAGAATTTGTTTTATTATTTTAAAGTTATTGAAGAAAATAGACAAAAATAAACCTTTATCTCTGAAACTACTGGGTCTAATATCTTGAAAAAATCATAGTGACGTTAACTGCATAGATAACTAAATGTCGGTGGCTCAACCGGCAACGACTCGGTCCATCTAACCAGAGGTACCGGGTTCAAATCTGGACGGCCAATGTACCAATGAGTTTTTCAAAAAAACTTACGTACATACACTTACCGATTGCATTAACGGTGAAGGAAAACATCGTGAGGAAACCGGCACACACCTGCGAAGAAACTCGAAGGTTGTGTGTGAAGTCGACCAACCCGCACTGGGCCCGCGTGGTCGATTAAGGCCCGATCGCCCTAATTCAGGGTAGGCTCGAGCCCCTCGGTAGGGACGCATATGATGTGATATGATGACGCGTAGATTACAGGAAAATCTATGAGAGAATCGAAAGTCCTTCCATTTTCACAGGCAAAATGAAATTTCTAAGTCCAGAATAAGTAGACCCCTGTATACGTAGAGCAAACTATGTACTGAGAGGTCTTTTTCTGTTGGTATTTAAAATTTTGATGCGGAACCCTGTTTGTGTGACCCCGAGTCGCACTTGGCGGATTTATTTTTGACATAGCTGCAATAGAAATACACATTCTGTAAAAAGTTTCAAATATCGACTTATTACGGTTCACAAAATACAGCCCGCTGACGGACGGACAGACGGACAGGCAACGGATGCTTATTAATAGGGTCCCGAACGGAACCCTAAAAAGAGAAACAAACACATTTTCACATTTAAGTAAGGATTTCCTATTAAAACTAAACAACATAAACAAAACCGTTCAAGTGCGAGGCGGAATAGCATACGAAGGGTTCCGTAACATCGTACAAGAAAAAAACAAGAACCATATATTTTTGCCTTGGCAACCGATATTGTTGGTAAACAAAAATAAAAAATGACTTTCTATCTTCACTAATTTAATATCCCTCTCAACTTCCTTTCGTCTCGCCCGATGAACTTCCGTAACGCTCTCGTCACGCATCCACCAGCTTACTCCACAAGTCAAGCGAGCGTAAAGAAGTTTTACTTCAAAAAAATAAAAGTTAAAAAAACTAAAAATCGACTTCAAAATAAAATTCACTCAACAGTATGAAATTATTTATGACATCAACCAACAATATCTAAATTAAAGGTGGGTACGAATTAAATTAGGGGCTTAAAACTTTTTTTGAGGTCGGTACCAGCACACAGCTACTTACGTATCAAATGTTTTAGATTCGGTGGTTTGCTGACACAGATATCATAGAAAAAATATTGAGCCCCTAATGTAATTCGTACCCACCTTTGGTTTCGTTAATGTTGGCTAATGTCGTGTTTATAAGTATAATAATATTATTTCATACTCTTAATTGAATTTCATTTTAAAGTGTGTTTTTAGTTTTTTTTTAAATTTTCGCTTTATTTTAATTTTTTTTAAACTTTTCTCTTTTTTTTATAACGCTATCAACGCTAAACCCAATCACTTACTCGCCAATAGGAATCATCAAATCATAATGCATGTGTTTCATTAACATATACAGAGTCCTGTGGCTTCCATCATCACCTCAGCAGCATAAAAGTTAAGGAGTCCATCATCAGCTTATCTGATAACCTAAAAGAATACAACTATCGGTCTATGCGTACCTACGTATCTACGTATACTATTTAAAGAATTATCTTCCAATTTCTAACCGTTAAGGAGTTTTACCTTCCTTCATTAGCTCATCAACATAAGATGATGACTACCAGACGCAAATACTTTATTAGCTTTAGAAAACCTAACGTGCCTGTAAAATTTGAGGGTTGCCCTAGATTTCCCTGGGATCCCATCATCAGATCCTGATTTGGTGACAGTGTGACCCCCCTTGGGAGTACACTCTTTCGAAAAAAAAAGAAGTTTGAAAATTAGTTCAAAACTTGCGGAGATATCGCGTAAAAAACAGTCTAATTGAGAACCTCGTTGTCCTCAAACTTGTTCTGCAGGAGTACCATTCGTAGTGGCCCTCTTGCCAATAGAAGCAGTATTGACCATCTCCTGCACAATCTCATGCAGTCGGAGGCAATATGCCTTACTGTAAATGAAAGAAGAGAACCTTTACTTGTCTTATATCTAGGAAGTCTAATTCTAAGGAAGTCTAAGTCTTTATATGTCTGAGTACCTTTACATCGAATTGGGATTAAACATATATTGCATACACACGAAAAACATAACCCTCTTTCTGGCACAGTCGGGTAATGAAACAGGAAGTTAGGTTCAAATGATACAGTTTATTATCATAGCAAAAAAATATTTAGAAATATACAAGCCATTTACTTTGATATTTTTGTCTGTCATACACAAGTAAGCAGATAGTTTTCTATTAGTAAACAACCTGTATCACCGTTTCCTGGCGATGTCGTTGCTGCTGTGAGAAGAAACGGTGGAAGAAACTCACACTGATTTAAAGGCCTTTATGAAAACATTCAAAAACAAAAATTTTATAAAATATACAACATTTTTAAACTCACACTTTGCAAGTCATCGGAAATGTCTAGAAAATTATTGAAATATACATCAGAAGGCTACCGTTGAGAAGCGAACATCAGTAGGCCACCGTTGATAAGTAAATAAGCCAGAGAAGTAAACAGGCCGACAGCTCAAGTGAGGTGCTTGTGTAAGGGCGTGATGCAGAGACACCAACTTTGCGCAGCGCCACCTGACATCTCTTGCTGAGCGCCTAAGACGACGCCTAAGCAATGGTAATATATCATACATTAGTAGCGCTGGGGTAATGAGCAGTAAGGTATTTCCGACGACTTGTGTTCCTACTTTTTATGCTGTTTTTATTTTAGTAACACTGCATTCCACCTCTGCAGGTACTGTAGCCATTGTGGCCGTGGGCGCGGCAACATTCTCTCCGTTCTGGTATAGTTCTGTCGCAGACAACGTCGCAAGGCGGCTCCCTGATTGCCGCCGCGGTGTCAATCAGCATGGCGCTGGCTACGATAAGGAGCAGCAGGATGGTCGTCTTCTTGCAGAACATTGTTGTTTGATTCTGTTGATTCAAAATTATAGGATTTGTAGATAAAATGTAGAAATTTTGGGTTTACAATTTTACGCTTAGAAGATCACATATCATTTTATATACGAGTATATAAAAGAAAGTCGTGTTAGTTACACCATTTGTAACTCAAGAACGGCTGGACCAATTTTTATGATTTTTGTGTTTTTGCATTTGTCTTCGTCCGGAAAAGGTTAATCAGTATTAAAAATATGATTATCATCAATAAAAAAAAATTTAAGCAGTCAATAAATAATTGGTTTTAGGGTATGGTATGCTAGTGTAGTGTAGGTGTAGTGTAGTTAGGGTAGGGTAGGGTAGGGTAGTGTAGTGTAGGGTAGGGTAGGGTAGTGTAGAGTAGGGTAGTGTAGTGTAGGGTAGGGTAGGGTAGGGTTTTATAGGGTAGGGTAAGGTAGTGTAGTGTAGTGTGAGATGGATTGAAGTTTGCCGGGACAGCTAGTTATGTATTAAAGAAGTTTTAAAACAAAAATAACTTCAAAAAATGTCTGAACACCTGTTGACATAAGACAATGATAGAAATATTCTAACAGCTAAGTAAGAGAGAGAGAGAGAGAGAGAGAGAGATAAAAGAGAGAGACACCTCTGGAAACTTTTGACCGCTTGAATTAGACAAGCCGCGTGTCTGTGAGTCTTGTTCTTCTATATTGTTAATTCTTAACTGATTAGGTTTTATTTATAAGATGAGATTTTTACAGCTTTTAACAAAATTGAGTGACAATACTTTTAAAGGTGGACTCTGTCTCGTGAAATAATACAATTCCATTCTGTCATCATTTCAATCATCATCATCATCATATCAGCCGAATTACGTCCAACGCTGGACAAAGGTCTCCCCCAAGGATTTTCACGACTACTGGTCCTGTGTTACCCGCAAAAAAAGAATCCTTTTCGGGTACTAATCGTAAATATGCATTATTATTATTTTTACTAAAGCGACGGTGGCTCAACGGTAACAACTCGATCCTCCTAACCGGAAGTTTCAGGTTCAAATCCGGACGGGCATGTACCCACGTACACGTAAATTTACGTACATATACGTTACAGAATGCTTTAACGGTGAAGAAAAATATTGTGAGGAAACCTGCACATCTGATTCCAGATGTGTATGAGGGTCGCGTTGTACAGTAATTGTCCGTAGGTGTAAATCTGCAAGAAATTCCCTACACGTGACCGCGGGTGATGCTTAGTGAAACACCAGGCAACGCCGTCTATCCTTTGGATAGCATAGTTAAGGCTCCTCCTTTGGATAGCATCTGTAAATTTAGCAACTTGATTCACGATATTTCAAACATCGAACGAAATAGCTTGGAAATAAAGTTCTTGTCAGCTCGTACTGCAACGTGGCTGTTACTTCAATTGCTGCGAACGAATCGTGCGAAAATTGTGGTTTTTAATTCATCATAAATAAAATAAAATGTATTTTCAAAAAGTAAGAAAACTGAATAATTTTGCGTATTTTTATATTCACAATTGGTAAGCCCTTGGCATCATCTCACCTGATGGTAAGTGACGATGATGCCGAAGATGGAAGTGGGCTTACCAAGATTCCCCAATGCAATGGAGAACTGGCTATCCTATCTTCAAGTTGTTCACACTGATGTTTGGCGGTAAGACCTAGATAAGATGTTGTTAGCTAGCCAGGTGGTCTTCCACCAACTAAACCGAGTCGTAAGACTTCGTAAGAGTCGTAACTTGTAAAAGTTGACCCCGCCGGAATCGAACCCGTATTGTTTGTTAAACTTCGGTTGGTCGCGTGAGGTCTTTAAAAGGCCGACATTTACGAAAACTGCTATATTTCGTTCCATATTAAAGACACAAATTTGTATCTTAAGGTAGCTTCCTTCATAATTATCAATTAGTGCAAAATATATATAAAAAAATAATATTATTATTAGTGAAAAATTATTTCCTTAAATAAAACTATTTAAAACCACACTATGGGTTTTATTAAAAACTTTATTATGCTACTAAAATTATAAAATAAATAAATAATGATAAGTAATAAAAAATAAAAATATTTAAAATCTCCGGCCTGTTAAAGACCCCACGCGACTGAGGGTGTCACAAAAAAAGCGCCAACAACCAAGGGGTAAACTACTTCATAAAATATCATAATTTAAGGATTAAAATTGCAGCATTTCTATGATAACTACTAGAAAAGAAATCTTGCATGAGGATATTTTTTTCTTTAGTTCTGTGTATTAAATATGATTCGAGAAATTCAAAATCACTCTCATATTCTGTAAATTACAAAAAAAAAATCGATAAATTAATTCTTAATTAAACTAAAAAGTATTTACAAAGTAAGAGAGAATATTATTTTTACTTACCACAAACTCAGGAGGTTAGTCTTCAAGGAAATGTTTTTTATATCTGATAATTGTTCTTCGGGCGTCTGGTATTTATATGCCTTTGGTACTCTGTGTCCGGATTGATAAAAAAAACACGTTTTCATTGTGACGCATTGATATTTTGTTTTCCTCGGATGTTAATTATGTTACATTGTCCTTCTAGTGACATTGTCTGTTTGTTGAATACAGTTTTCCGATGTTCACATTCAAGCTTTCTACTACAGATTTATACACGAAATATGTTAGTTCTTATTAAGAAGCGTTATTTTGCCGATTCAAAGGAAGTTCATAACGAATGTTTTTGTAGCCGTTTCAAAATAACTAAACGCCTTTATTGACAATCTCTCATCCCTGTCGTACTACATGCCCATCTTCTACTCAGATCCACTCATAAATCTCGCTTAATCATTCCCGGACAACGCTTCTCTTAATATTTGTAGGAATTTACAACTTTATTTTCAAATTCTTCAGTATTTATACTATTATTCATAAAAGAGATTTTAAGTAAACAATTAAATAAGGGAACAAGGTCGAACTGACATGCGGTGGACTGTAAGTTGTATACAGTGTGTATAGGATAGGGTTACCGATATTTTAAGGGCATGTAATACACCACATTTCATCGACTAATAACCCCCCATTAGGGGGTCGCATGCTTCTTGCCTCAAAAATGGCAACCATTTTTATTTTAAATTTACTTTTTTGAAATTGTTTATGGAAAATATTCATAATCATCAGTTCATAAAAAAAGAAAGAAATAAGTAAGCCAGCTTCCATCTTCGGCATCATCGTCACTTACCATCAGGTGAGATGATTGCCAAGGGCATACCAATCGTGAAAAAAAAATATGACAAAAAAATTAATATTATTTTTATTTTTTTGAACCTACTGCAAAAACGAGGTGTTGTTTTTTCTTCTAAATTGATAGATTTTAAGCTAAGCTATAAAACGAAACTAAGTTATATACCATTAGTTACATACTCAATAATACAAATTGATGGTTAAGAGACCCTTGTTGTGACAATCTTTTAATTGTAATTTCACAAGTTTTTAACATTATCGCGTTTTTTTTAAACTTAAACACTACTTAAAAAATTGTTCAAAGTGGCTGTATCCATTCTGCAGACACGCTGTAGCTCTCAGTATAACCTGCCGTGCGGCCCGTCTGACCATCTCCAAGTAACAAAATGCGAGGGTCGCGTATTAACCATAAATTGACACACTAAGTAAGAATCTAACTAATGGTACATAATTTGGTGTCGTTTTATAGCTTAGCTCAAATTACATCGTTTAGGAAGAAAAAACAAGGCGTAAATAATTTCGTTTTTGCAGTAAATTCAAAAGAAGAAAAATAAATTGATTTTTTTTCTTTTATACTTTTTGTGTTTTTTTTTCTTAATTTTTCGGTTAATTTTATGTGTGGATCACCAGAGAAAACAAATTACCTTTCAAATGAGACCATTTTGAAGTCTGTACCTGCCGCTCATTCAAGAGGAAACATATTTTTCATAAAAGGCTACAAAAAAAAACCATTTAGAGGGGAAAAGGATGCGGGGGTTTTTTGATAATGAAATGTGGTGCAGTACACGCCTTTCAATATCGATAACCTTATCCAATACACACTGTATGTGCTGTGCAGTGCAACTTTTCAACTTATTTGCATACTTATACAAGGTACTAACTTAATTTCCAGAGACACTTACACTAACAAGCGTGCTAAAAGTGACACTTTTAGCACCAAGTTTAAAAACCTAGGCACCTTCACCAGCTCGTTGGTCCAACGAATGTGAGTAAATATAGTTACTGGCCTGGATATAGTTACTGAGGGTTTCGGAGATAGCTCATTTTCGGTAAATTTTATTTTTATATTTAATGGGGTGGGAAGTGACATAGACTTTAAATAGGAATACTTCTTCATAATTCCCGAGTGATCTGGAAAATAATAATTTTTCACGCTAGTGCACATTGCAACGGAGAAACGGATTGGTGGATTTTTTGCACAGAGATAGTTTAGGGGGTGGGAAGTGACATAGACTTTAAATAGGTGTAGCCCGTCATAATTCCCGAGTGATCTGGAAAATAATAATTTTTCACGCTAGTGCACATTGCAACGGAGGAGCGGATTGGCGGGATTTTTTGCACAGAGATAGTTGAGGGTGTGGGAAGTGACATAGACTTTAAATAGGAATACTTCTTCATAATTCCCGAGTGATCTGGAAAATAATAATTTTTCACGCTAGTGCACATTGCAACGGAGAAACGGATTGGCGGATTTTTTGCACAGAGATAGTTTAGGGGGTGGGAAGTGACATAGACTTTAAATAGGTGTAGCCCGTCATAATTCCCGAGCGATCTGGAAAATAATCATTTTTCACGCTAGTGCACATTGCAACGGAGGAGCGGATTGGCGGGATTTTTTGCACAGAGATAGTTGAGGGGGTGGGAAGTGACATAGACTTTAAATAGGTGTAGCCCGTCTTATTTCCCAAGTGATCTGGAAAATAATCATTTTTCACGCTAGTGCACATTGCAACGGAGGAGCGGATTGGCGGGATTTTTTGCACAGAGTAAGTTGAGGGGGTGGGAAGTGACATAGACTTTAAATAGGTGTAGCCCGTCTTATTTCCCAAGGGATCTGGAAAATAATTATTTTTCACGCTAGTGCACATTGCAACGGAGGAGCGGATTGGCGGGATTTTTTGCACAGAGATAGTTGAGGGGGTGGGAAGTGACATAGACTTTAAATAGGTGTAGCCCGTCTTATTTCCCAAGTGATCTGGAAAATAATCATTTTTCACGCTAGTGCACATTGCAACGGAGGAGCGGATTGGCGGGATTTTTTGCACAAACATAGTTTAGGGGGTGGGAAGTGACATAGACTTTAAATAGGTGTAGCCCGTCATAATTCCCGAGCGATCTGGAAAATAATCATTTTTCACGCTAGTGCACATTGCAACGGAGGAGCGGATTGGCGGGATTTTTTGCACAGAGATAGTTGAGGGGGTGGGAAGTGACATAGACTTTAAATAGGTGTAGCCCGTCTTATTTCCCAAGTGATCTGGAAAATAATCATTTTTCACGCTAGTGCACATTGCAACGGAGGAGCGGATTGGCGGGATTTTTTGCACAGAGTAAGTTGAGGGGGTGGGAAGTGACATAGACTTTAAATAGGTGTAGCCCGTCTTATTTCCCAAGGGATCTGGAAAATAATTATTTTTCACGCTAGTGCACATTGCAACGGAGGAGCGGATTGGCGGGATTTTTTGCACAGAGATAGTTGAGGGGGTGGGAAGTGACATAGACTTTAAATAGGTGTAGCCCGTCTTATTTCCCAAGTGATCTGGAAAATAATCATTTTTCACGCTAGTGCACATTGCAACGGAGGAGCGGATTGGCGGGATTTTTTGCACAAACATAGTTAAGGGGGTGGGAACAGACAACACATTGACGTGTTTCTTTTTGTACAGAGATGGTAGATAGGGTGAGAAGTGCCAAAATATTAATTAGAATAGCCCGAATAGTGTCCCAGGGATCTGGTTAAACTAATTTATTGCTCACAAACCGCTAGTGACTTACCACACACAAAGACAGACATAAAAAATATCCACGCGGGCGAAGCCGCAGGCTGAAGCTTATTTGTGATAAAAAAACAAGTTCGTTAATAGTGTATTGTTAGTGGTGTGTGCAAGTGCTTTGTGGTTTAATGTTGTGTTTCGATAATATTTACATGAATAATTGATGAGTGTAAGGCTATAGGCAGATAAAGGAGTTTCAGTACAAAACATGTATGACGAATGTGCTAATACCCACTAAGGCACCTTTTACCTTTGCTTCTACACAGGACACGTTTATTTATTCGCGATTTTAACTGACTATGACGTGACGTATGGGTGTCATACGAATGCACGCACCACCTTGTTCAGGTTAATCTTGTAGAATCTCTATTAATTTTAATACAAGCTTGGGTACGCGGTTTCGCTCAGGGAGTTGATATGATACGTTCAAACTCACGATGGCACTTGTTTTATATACGACTGGCACTTGACCGGTATTTTTTATGTTTTTCACCATAGTTACAATTTTTTTTTACTCAACGAGGGCTCTAACGATTTCGATGAAACTTGTTATATATAATATATTACTTTAACCATGGTCTCATTTCCAGGTCGTTCGTTATTACTGGCAAAACAAACTTTGAAACCGCTGTTAATAGTTTCAAAGCGTGTTACGCTTTAGGCTTATACCTCCAACAATTTCCTCGAATTCTATTTTAATATACAAAATAAAAGAAATTTTTTTTTATTTACCATTGGTAAACCATTGACAACATCTCACCTGATGGTAAAGTACAAAGTAGAAAGTGTCATCGAAATCGTTAGAGCCCTCGTTGAGTAAAAAAAAATTATAAATCTGGTGGAAAACCAACAATACCGGTCAAGTGTCAGTCGTATATAAAACAAGTGCCGTCGTGAGTTTGAACGTATCATATCAACTCCCTGAGCGAAACCGCGCCCCAAATATTCAAATGTACCCTTTTTTTCTAGTTTTACCCATAGAAATGCTGCAATTTTAATCGAAGCATTATGTTATTTATTTATTTATTTAACAGTTTATTGTACACAGGATACATAAAATACAGATTTTAAATATAACGGTTATACAAAGGGTACAGCTTATTTCTAAAGAAATTTCTTCCAGCAGACCCGGGAAAGAAGAAAGTTTTGACTGAAATGGCAGACGTCGTGTACACAACTTAATAAAAAAAATTAATACTTAAAGTAACATTAAATAAATACTAAATTTTAACAAAAATAGTCAACAAATACATAAATAGAAGTACTTAAAATATATAGATAACAGATGGTTTATATAAATACATAGATAAATATATATTAACTAATATAAATACATACTGTAAATAATACATAAAAAATTTCATGGCTAATCAATTAATTCAAGATGACAGATAAATATAGTGCTCTTTTAGTTTCTTTATAAAAGAGTATAGGCTCTCACAGTCACGAATTTCACGAGGAAGAGAATTCCACAACCTGACGGCATGAACAGAAAAGGAATAGGAGTAGAAGTCAGTACAATGAGAAGGGACATTAAGGATGGACTTTAGATGGGATCGGGATAGTTGGTCTGGCTGGCGTTTCCAAGTGAAGCGTTCGCGTAGGTAACCAGGGGAGGAAGGTTAATTATTGAACTTCTTAAAAAACAATGTAAAATGATTTTGATTTCTTACTTTTTGGAAATTCCTCTTCTTTTATTTATAATGAAAAAAAAATATACAATTATCGCAAGATTCATCCACAGTGATTGACATAAACAGCCACGTTGCAGTACGAGCTGACAAGAATTTTATTTCTAAACTCTATTTCGTTCGATGTTTGAAACATCGTGAATCGAGTTGCTAAGTTTAGTGATGGAGGAGCCTTAACGCACCATATTAGGGAACGTGCACATAACTACTTAGTGTGTAGGTGCGTAAATGGATTTCGTACTTTAGCGCTAACACACACCCTGTATGTAAGTATGTACGTGCATTTTGCATCATTAGTATCGCTTTGCAACATTACAAAATTCAAACTAGTTGCAAACTTGTTATGGACAGGATATACTCCTATAGGGTGTTAGATAAATTACAACACATTTGGAAAATAGCACGAACTAGCTTTTGCCCGCGGCTTCGCTCGCTTGATGGGCATCGTTTTTAAGACTGTCTTTGAGGGTGAGTGGTGTGCGAGCCGCAAGCGGCACGCGAGCGTAGACAGGAGTTTCCACCAGATCTCGCGGGAACTATATTAGGCTATTCTGATTAGCAGTCTATGTCACTCCCACCCCCTAAACTATTTCTATGCAAATGATCACGTCAATCCGATCGACGTACGCGAGGCTGGAAATGAGTTCCCTCTAGATCTCTCGGGAACTATCACGGGCTATCTATGTCAATTTTTAGCCCCTCACCCAAATCCGTGCAAAAAATCTCAAAAACCTGTTGCTCGTTGCTATGTTAAAGAAATCAACTTAAAAAAACTGGCCAAGTGCGAGTCGGACTAGCACTCCGAGGGTCCCGTACCACCACACCTCTCCACACAACTACATAGTATAATGACAATGATACCTATTCACATTACAAACAAAAGTGACCAACGCGAGCGACAAAAATATGTATTTTTGGCATTCAGTTCGGATTGCTTAGTGCGAGTACGACTTACACTTAGCCAAATGTTATTAATTTTTGCTTTTCTTTAGTGTTAGTACTATATAATCGCACCAAATTAAAAACTTAATTCTAAAGACCTATAAAAACACGTTTTTGTATGAAGATCCCCTTATTTTTTCACTATTAGAAATTTTTAATATTCCAAGGGTTCCGTATCACTCGTGTGTCTGTCTGTCCATCCGTTTGTCACAGCCAATGTGTTCGGTAACTACTGGACCGATTGATTTCGAATTAGGTACACATATGTAAGTCAGTCACCCAGATACGGACGTGCAAAGTAAATAAATGAGTTTTAAACGTGGGGGGGGGGCACTTTTGGGGGGTTAATTAGAATTTGTTTTATTATTTTAAAGTTATTTAAGAAAATAGACAAAAATAAACCTTTATCTCTGAAACTACTGGGTCTAATATCTTGAAAAAATCATAGTGACGTTAACTGCATAGATAACTAAATGTCGGTGGCTCAACCGGCAACGACTCGGTCCCCCTAAAAAGAGGTGCCGGGTTCAAATCTAGACGGCCAATGTACCAATGAGTTTTTCGAAACTTACGTACAAGTACATATACTCACCGATTGCTTTAACGGTGAAGGAAAACATCGTGAGGAAACCTGCACACACCTGCGAAGAAACTCGAAGGGTGTGTGTGAAGTCGACCAACCCGCACTGGGCCCGCGTGGTCGACTAAGGCCCGATCGCCCTAATTCAGAGTAGGCTCGAGCCCCTCGGTTGGGACGCATATTACATGCGTAGATTACAGGAAAATCTATGAGAGAATCCAAAGTCCTTTCATTTTCACAGGCAAAATGAAATTTCTAAGTCCAGAATAAGTAAACCCCTGTATACGTAGAGCAAATTATGTACTGAGAGCTATTTTTCTGTTGGTGTTTAAAATTTTGATGCGGAACCCTGTTTGTGTGACCCCGAGTCGCACTTTGCGGGTTTATTTTTGACATAGCAGCAATAGAAATACACATTCTGTAAAAAGTTTCAACTATCGACCTATTACGGTTCACAAAATACAGCCCGCTGACGGACGGACAGACGGACAGGCAGCGGAGGCTTATTAATAGGGTCCCGAACGGAACCCTAAAAAGAGAAACAAACACATTTTCACATTGAAGTAAGGATTTCCTATTAAAACTGAACAACAGAAACAAAACTGCCCGAGTGCGAGGCGGACTCGCACACGAAGGGTTCCGTAACATCGTACAAGAAATAAACACGTTTCTTGTGTGGTGGCCAATTTCTTTTTATTTTTATTATTTCTTATTATAGTGGCTATAGAAATACAAACTCTGAAAATTTTAACCGCACCTGACGGACGGACGTACAGCGGAGGCTTTGAAGTAGACTCTCGTGCCCCATTGGGTAATAAAGAACCATGGAAAAAATATTTTTTCTATAGTCCGGTTAACCGGACAACCCAACCGTACCACGGGTGAGGAGCGGAATTACGGTCTCCTCCAACTTCTAACCGTTAAGGAGTTTTACCTTCCTTCATTAGCTCATCAACATGAGATGATGACTACCAGACGCAAATACTTTATTAGCTTTAGAAAACCTAACGTGCCTATAAAATTTAAGGGTCGCCCTAGGTTTCCCTGGGATCCCATCATCAGATCCTGATTTGGTGACAGTGTGACCCCCCTTGGGGTACACTCTTTCGAATAAAAAAAGAAGTTTGAAAATTAGTTCAAAATTTGCGGAGATATCGCGAAAAACAGTCTAATTGAGAACCTCGTTGTCCTCAAACTTGTTCTGCAGGAGTACCATTCTTAATGACCCTTTCGCCAATAGAAGAAGTATTGACCATCTCCTGCACAATCTCATGCAGTCGGAGGCAATATGCCTTACTGTAAATGAAAGAAGAGAACCTTTACTTGTCTTATATCTAGGAAGTCTAATTCTAAGGAAGTCTAAGTCTTTATATGTCTGAGTACCTTTACATCGAATTGGGATTAAACATATATTGCATACACACGAAAAAAATAACCCTCTTTCTGGCGCAGTCGGGTAATGAAACAGGAAGTTAGGTTCAAATAATACAGTTTATTATCATAGCAAAAAAATATTTAGAAATATACAAGCCATTTACTTTGATATTTTTGTCTGTCATACACAAGCAAGCAGATAGTTTTCTATTAGTAAACAACCTGTATCACCGTTTCCTGGCGATGTCGTTGCTGCTGTGAGAAGAAACGGTGGAAGAAACTCACACTGATTTAAATGCCTTTATGAAAACATTCAAAAACAAAATTTTTAAAAATGTATAACATTTTTAAACTCACACTGTGCAAGTCATCGGAAATGTCTAGAAAATTATTGAATTGTACATCAGTAGGCCACCGTTGATAAGTAAGTAAGCCAGAGAAGTAAACAGGCCGACAGCTCAAGTAAGGTGCTTGTGTATGGGCGTGATGCAGAGACACCACCTTTGCGCAGCGCCACCTGACACACCCGGCTCTTGCTGAGCGCCTAACACGACGCCTAAGTAATGTTAATGTATGACATAGCTCGGGGGCAATCAGCAGTAAGGTATTTCCGACGACTTGTGTTGCTACTTTTTATGTTGTTTTTATTTTAATTACACTGCATTCCACCACTGCAGGATCTGTAGCCACGGTAGCCGTGGGCGCGGCAGCATTCATTCCGTTCCGGTACAGTTCTGGCGCAGACATTGTCGCAAGGCTGCACGTGGACTGCCGCCGCGGTGTCAATCAGCATGGCGCTGGCCACGATGAGGAGCAGCAGGATGGTAGTCTTCTTGGAGAACATTGTTGTTTGATTCTGTTGGTTCAAAATTATAGGAATTGTAGATTAAATGTAGAAATTTTGGGTTTACAATTTTATGCTTAGAAGTTCAAATATCTTCTTATACATACGAATATATAAAAGAAAGTCGTGTTGTTTACACCATTTATAACTCAAGAACGGCTGGACCAATTTTTATGATTTTTGAGTTTTTGAATTTGTCTTCGTCCGGAAAAGGTTAATAAGTATTAAAAATATGATATTCATAAATAAAAAAAAATATCAGTCAAAAAATAATTGGTTTTAGGGTATGGTAGGGTAGTTTAGTTGTAGGTGTAGTGTAGGTAGGGTAGGGTAGGGTAGGGTAGTGTAAGGTAGGATAGGGTAGTGTAGTGTAGTGTAGTATAGTGTAGGGTAGGGTAGTGTAGTGTAGTGTAGGGTAGGGTAGGGTAGGCTAGTGTAGGGTAGGGTAGTGTAGTGTAGTGTGAGGTGGAACGAAGTTCGCCGGGACAGCTAGTTATATATAAAATAAGTTTTCAAACAAAAAAAACTTCAAAAAATGTCCGAACACCAGTGTTGACATATTATGTTTCTATCATTGTCTTATTAAGACAATGATAGAAATATTCAAATAGCTATGTAAGAGAGAGAGAACTGCGCAAGTACACCTCTGGAAACTTTTGACCGTTTGAATGAGACAAGCCTCGTGGCTGTGAATCTTGTTCTTCTGTAATGTTAATTCTTAACTGATAAGGTTTTATTCTTTAGATGAGATTTTTACAGCGCTAAACAAAATTGAGTGACAATACTTTTAAAGGTGGACTCCGTCTCGTGAAATAAGACAATTCCATTCTATCATCATTATCATTATCATCATATCATCATCATTGTGGTTTTTAATTCATTATATATAAAATAAGATGTAATTTGTGAAAGAGATCAAATAAATAAATTATTATAAATTAATTATAAAATTATAAATTATAAATTATAAATTTCAAAAAGTAAGAAAACAAAATCGTTTTGTATTGTTTTGTTAACCCTCGGTTGGTCGTGTGGGGTCTTTAAAAGCCCGACGTTTACGAAAACTGCTATATTTTTTTTCATATTAAATATACAAATTTGTACCTCAAGGTAGCTTCCTTCATAACTATCAATTAGTGCAAAAAAAATATTATTTGTTAAAAATTATTTCCTATCATTAAAATTATTTAAAACCACAATATGAGTTTTATTTAAAACTGTGTTATGCTACTAAAAATAATAATAATAATAAGTTATAAAAAAATATAAAATCTCCGGGCTTTTAAAGACCCCACGCGACCGACGGTGTCACAAAAAAAGCGCGACCAACCAAGGGTTAAGAACTTCATAAATTATCATAATGTACGGATTAAAATTGCAGCATTTCTATGGTAACAACTAGAAAAAAAATATAGCAGTAGGATATTTTTTTTCTTTATTTCTGTTTATTAAAAAATGATTCGAGGAAATCAAAATCACTCCTCAAATCCTGACAAATTACAATACAATTTTTTTTGGATTATTTAATCTTTGATTGAAGTAAAAAGTAGTTACAAAGTTGCTCGTCGGCGGCGGTATAAGCCTTAACACGTTATGAGAGAAGAATATTTTTACTCACCACAAACTCAGGAGGGTAGTCTTCAAGGAAATGTTTTTGTTATCTGATAATTGTTCTTCGGGAGTCTGGTATTTATATGCCTTTGGTACTCTGTGTCGGGATTGATAATTAAAAAAAAACATGTTTTCATTGTGACGCATTGATATTTTGTTTTTCTCAGGAGTTGATTGTGTTATATTGACTGTCCTTTTAGTGACATTGTCTGCTATTTGAGTACCTGTGTTCTTCGATGTTCACATTTGAGGTTTTTAAAATTGTTACTAAAGATTTTATATACGAAATATGCAAGTTCCAAAATTTTATTTTGAAGCTATTGCATAGCTTTTATCGCGGGCTTTGAGAGCGGCGACCGAATCAAGAAATTCCGTAACGAAAATAACCTAACACCCCACGTGTTCTAAAAAACTTACAATGCCATCTATTAGCGATTTGCGGTACTAAAAGACTTGGTCAATTTCACTGGTGTAACTTTCTTAGTGTTAATTTATTACATAAACATCCCGCGCCCCAAGGACTATATGGTACTGGTAAATACTGCATAAATGAAAAATAAATAAATTATTATAATTGCATAAGTTGATAAAAAATGCTATGCAATAGCTTTACCGCGGCAGTCCCCGAGTGCAACACGTTTTATTTTCCTTTAAGCTTTTTGTGGTTTTTTTCTAAAATTTTTCGCTTAATTGTATGTGTGGATCACCAGAGAAAACAAATTACCTTTCAAATGAGACCATTTTGAAGTCTGTACCTGCCGCTCATATAAGAGGAAACATATTTTTCATAAAAAGATATAAAAAAAAATAAAGCCATTTAGAGGGGAAAAGGATGCGACCCCCTAATGGGGGGTTTTTCGTCAGTGAAATGTGAAATGTGTGTGTCCTTAAAATATCGGTAACTCTATCCGATACACTCTGTATGTGCTGTGTAGTGCTACTTTTCAACTTATATACATACTTATACAAGGTACTAACTTAACTGCAAGAGACACTTACACTAACAAGCGTGCTAAAAGTGACACTTTTAGCACCAAGTTTAAAAAACTAGGCACCTTCACCAGCTCATTGGTCCAACGAATGGGAGTAAATATAGTTACTGGCCTGGATATAGTTACTCAGGGTTTCGGAGATAGCTCATTTTCGGTTAATTTTATTTTTATAGTTTAAGGGGTGGGAAGTGACATAGACTTATTTGCATACTTACACAAGGTACTAGTTTAACTGCAAGAGAGGCTAACATTAACAAGCGTGCTAAAAAGTGTCACTTTTAGCACCACCTAGGCGCCTTCACCAGCTCGTTGGTCCACCAAATGGGAGTCCTGCCTAAGCCACGTCTTCCATCAATTCTATGAGCTATGTGGTCCGCGCACTGCCACTTGAATTTAGTGATTGTGTGAGCTATATCGGTAACTTTAGGTCTCGGATCTCCTCATTTCTGATTCAATCAAGTTGGGAAACTCCGACCATAGCTCGCTCCATCGTCCTTTACGTGACCTTGATAAAGTGAGTGATAACATTAAGAGGGATCCCCCTTCCTAACTAGCGTCGCTATTAGTTTATAAATAATACTCGCTGAATACCTACATACTTTAAGGCAAGGCATTGATTGGAACAGTTGTCTCGGTCTTTTTCTTAACGTGTAAAGAGTAAAGAAAATAACCTCACATTTGCACTTTTTTAATGTTTTTTTCATTTCAATTAAAAACTTTAATTAAATTTAAAAGATAACAACTGGAATATTAAAGTGTGTATTTAGACTAATCGACAAAAAAAATGTGAGGTACTTAATCGGCCTGGTTTGCCTGTAGAATGCAAATCTCTGTTTTAAAACAGGTTTCTTTGATATATTTTTTTCTGTTACAAAAGTTTCTACAGCTAAAAAAATGAGGTCATTGAAATAACCTTACCTTTAATTATTATCAGTGATTAGTGCGTACACGCCTTTGCTCTGTTTTCTTCTAATCCTTATTTACGGCCTGAAAATTAAACATGTGTCGGGTCGTTCATCTGAATTGTTTAAACAAGACACGCATATTTACTTAATACACATGTTTATTTAAAAAGTGAATCTTTGCGACGCAAAATGTAATGTTTGATGTAAAGTATGAAGCATGAAGCTAACAGGTACTATAATAACTATGTAGTATGATTTTTACCCTACTACAAGAAAGGAGTATTAAAGAAAGGTGAGGTTGCTTAAAAGAAATTGCTACCTTGCAATAAGGCAGCTCGTTGTATAATTCCTTCCATGTTGTTTTCTTCTAGGCAATAAAAAATATTGATTTAATACAATTTTGGACTTTCGCTGGCTACTGGCATTGTTCAGAATGAGAATCAGAATCGGAGTTTTTATTGTTGATTATGGTACAAAGATCTTAAAGCAATATAAAGTTTCACATAATCTGCCTAAAGAGGCATAAATATACATTTCAGCTTGCACAAAAAAGAGAAACAAAAAATTAAAATTACATAATACCTGTATACCTTAATACCTTTTTGTTACAATGCATCAAAAGACGGGGCGCACATTGTAAGCGTAATAACAGGACACCCAACATTAAAAACCAGCCAAGTGCGAGTCGGATTCGCGTACCGAGGATTCCGTACCACCACTTCTATCTAAACAAGTAAAACAATAATAACTATTCATTACAAACATTAAAACTTTATTTAAAAATTTAACAAAACCCGACAAAAAATTCTTAAAAAGGAAAAAAATAATGTGTTTTGGCCCTTCAAGTTTAATATAAGTTGTATAATATTTTGATCCAAAAGTCGTTAAGTTGTAAAATTATTACTAATTAGTTTAGTAAAGTAATTAGTGATAGTAAAGTAAATCAGTTGTATTCTGTTTTCATTTAATTAACTTAGCGGTCCCCTTACGCGACTAATCTTGAATCTAAATATAACTAAGTACTTATTTATTTATTTAATTACTAGCTTTTGCCCGCGGCTTCGCCCGCGTGGACATCGTTTTTTTGACTGTCTTAGAGGGTGCGCCGTGCGCGAGCCGCAAGCGGCTTGCGAGCGTGGACGTGAATTTTCTCCGGATCCTTCGGAAACTATGTCAGGATATGCTTATTAGTAAATCATGTAATTTCCCACCCCCTCAACCATCTCTGTGCAAAAAATCACACAATCCATTGTTCCGTTGCGATGTTAAAGAAATTAACCAAAAAAGAGTATATTATTTTCTGTTCCCTCAGAAACTGCATCGGGCTATGCTATTTTCACGGGATAAAAAGTAGCTTATGTCCTTCCTCGTGACACAGGCTACCTGCATGCCAAATTTCATAAAGATTGATCAAGGCCTTGAAGCGTGAAAAGGTAACAAACAAACAAACACTGTTTCTCATTTATAATATTATAGTAAGGATTTACTTATTTAATTACTTATTACGGACGGACTTACTTATTTAGTTGTTTTAGTAATAGAGTCCCGTTTTTACCCTTCGGGTATGGAACCCAGAAAATCAACATGGCGGATTTTATATGTGAATCACACGACTCAAAATATTTTTTAAGATAATCATATCATTTTTGGTATCAAAAGAAAGGTCTCGATGAGCACATTCTAAATAATGTACATAATACATATGAAAATGTTCTCAAGTTCTTAGCAAATGGTCTCACAAGCGATACTATAAAGATGGGTCAATGTTTAAAGCGACTAGACTCGCGGCCGCGGGTAACGAGGTGGGGCAGCGCGGCGTTGTACTCACAGCACAAAAAAATGATGAAAATAAATTAAAAGTAAACAAAAATAAAACCCCACTACAGATCATCTTTAATAAAAAGTATGAAACGAGAGTTAGCCTTTGATTAATTAAATTAAGAATTTTTTACACGATAAATGCTATTATACAACAAATTAATACCTAAACGACAACTTAAAATAATATATCTGCATATAAAAAAAATAATACTCAAATTAATATAAATATCCATTTTACTCTGCAAAATTATTTATTATCATGTATATTTAAATATTGTACTATACTGAAGTCCTCCTCTCTTCAAATATTGTTGTGCCCAAACTGGGTTCATGTAGCACTTTTATTATTTCTAACACCTGTAAAAACTCGTGGATTAAAATAATTGAGTATTGAGTATATCATTAAGGCTTGCGACCACGGCTATTACCCCAGAGGAAGGGAAAAATAAAGGTTATGATATAAGGCGGGAACCTCTTGTATTCATACTTTTCAGAAAGATTTTCCGTAGTCGGGTTAAATTTTTGTTAGCTTTTATTTGTTTCATATACAAAGTTTAGTTTGTCTCCAGCCATTAAACTCGTTCAATTGATTCAGTTCGGGCTTCTTACCGCGAGTGCGACTCACACTTTTCCAGTTTTTATTAATCGTTGCTTTACTTCAGGAATATTCCACTATGGTCACACCAAGCGTCGGTGGCGTAACGGTTACAGACGCTACCTCCTGTCCGGGAGGCCGTGGTTCGAATCCTGCCATGTACCAATGTGTTTTCGAATTTCGATTTCATATGTACGTTTATCCGACGCTCTTACGGTGAAGGAAAACATCGCGAGTCAAGAAACTCGAAGGTGAAGTCGACCAGCCAGCACTGGACCCGCGTGGTCGATGAAGGCCCGATCGCCCTAATTCAGGGTAGGCTCGAGCCCCTCGGTGGGGACGTATATGAGCTGATATGAATGAATGAATGGTAATGTTCAGAAGGATAGGCGGGCCAGAGAAATGTGAAATGTGTCTGTCACTCGCGTTTTGATGTCCAAATGATATATGGAGGTAGTTGTCATGCCTAGTTTGTATCGAGACATAATATGCGGCAGCTTCTAGGGAAGGGGGGGGGGGGCAGGTAGGTAAAAGCGGGAGAAGGGACTTTATTTAAACTCTTTCATCCATCTCCGAATTCATACGTTAAGAAAGTATAGTTGCTCATCAGTCATTTATATTTTAAAAGCTTATAATTAACTTGCTATGTTTGTATGTATGTATGCTTGTTTAGTTCAAATTTTGCGATCTATTTTAGAGCGACTTCCAGGGGTCTGATTAAGCTGAAATTTGGAACTAAGTCGTATATTCCCGGTGACAATATTTTGAAGTTGATTCGATGATGAACTTTGGAGGTGGTATCAAGGTCCCAGAATCGTCTTTCACTTTTAAATTGTTTTTTAGAAGTATAAGATATTTAATAGTTTATCTTTAAAACGGTGATACATGCAAGCGTGAAAATTTGTGTGTTTAGAGTACTAATACTAAAGTTAAACAAAAAGTAATAAAAATTTGCCAAGTGCGAGTGGTACTCGCGCTAAGGAGTCCGAACTGAATAAAAAAAAATCATATTTTTGTCTCTCGCGTTGATGTCTTTTGCTTCTAAAGTCAATAGGTATCATTGTTATTTTATGTAGTTGTGTGGAGAGGTGTGGTGGTACGGGACCCTCGGAGTGCTAGTCCGACTCGCACTTGGTCGATGTTTTTTTATGGATTTTATTAACATCGCTAAGGGTAACGCATTTTTGATATATTTTGGACACAGATGCGTGAGGAGCTGAAAAATGACATAGATAGCCCGTGATAGTTCCCGAGAGATCTAGAGGGAACTCATTTCCAGCCTCGCGCACGTCGATCGGATTGACGTGATCATTTGCATAGAAATAGTTTAGGGGGTGGGAGTGTCATACTGCTTATCAGAATAGCCTGATATAGTTCCCGCGGGATCTGGAGGAAATTTAGAATTTAAAGTTTGCTGGCTTTACACAGGAGGTCGCGGGTTCGATTCCCGGCGGGGTCAATTCAAATCAATTCAAGTCAATTCAAAGACTCGGTTTGGTTGGTGGTAGGGCATTTTCTAAGCCCGCCTGGCTAGCTACCACCATCTTATCTAAGTTTTGCCGCCAAATATCAATGTTGTTATCGTTGGTGAGTTCCGGCATGAAGATAAGATAGCCAGTTCCCTATTGCGTTGGGGAATCTTGGTAAGCCCGCTTCCATCTTCGGCAACATCGTCACTTACCACCAGGTGAGATGTTGTCAAGGGTTTACTAATTGAGAATAATAAAAAAAACTCCTGTCTACGCTCGCGAGCCGCTTGGAGCTCGTACACCACTCAGTCTCAAAGACAGTCATAAAAACGATGACTACGCGAGCGAAGCCGTGGGCAAAAGCTAGTGTGTGCTATTTTCCAAATGTGTTGTAATTTATCTAACACCCTATAGGAGTATATCCTGTCCATAACAAGTTTGCAACTAGTCTGAATTTTGTAATGTTGCAAAGCGATACTAATGATGCAAAATGCACGTACATACTTACATACAGGGTGTATGTTAGCGCTTAAGTACGAATTCCATTTACGCACCTACACACTAAGTAGTTATGTGCACGTTCCCTAATATGGTGCGTTAAGGCTCCTCCATCCCTAAACTTAGCAACTCAATTCACGATGTTTCAAACATCGAACGAAATAGCTTGCAAAATAAAGTTATTGTCAGCTCGTACTGCAACGTGGCTGTTTACGTCAATCACTGTGGATGAAACTTGCAAGAATTGTGTTTTTTTTTTCATTATAAATAAAAGAAGAGGAATTTCCAAAAAGTAAGAAAACAAAATCATTTTACATTGTTTTTTTAAGAAGTTCATTAATTACCATAATAATATATTAATTTTATTATTTTATTGAGTATATTAAAATATAATTCGAGGAAATTGGCGGCGGGCGTTGTGAGCCATAAAGTGCAACACGCCTTGAAACCAATACCAGCGGGTCCAAAGTAGCAACTCGCCCGTAACAACGGACGATCCTGTTTATAAGACCATGTTAAGGTATAAAAACGTACAAAGTTTCATCGAAATCGTCAGAGCCCTCGTTGAGTAAAAGAAAAAGTATTTGTAAGTATGGTGGAAAATATACAAAAACCGATTAAGTGCCAGTCGTATATAACACAAGATCCGTTGTGGATTTGAACGTATCATATCAACTCCCTGAACGAAACCGCGTAACCGAGCTTGTATTAAGGCGAGGCACCGGTGGAGTAGCGGAGATAACCTTTTGCTAGATCAAATTTTTTGGGTAATTACTACTAAATATCGGTCTTGCAAAAAATATTGGACATACTTAAGGATATTGTCTGAGGAATGTGTTAATATGTTACACGATAGTGTGTACTTTACTCGATCATAAAAATCCCAAAAACAGGTCTAATACGTTTCAAAAAAGTCTAAAACGAATTGTTTATTAATAAAATTTCTAAATTTGCACATAGTTTTTATATGGAAATATTTCTTTTTAAGTACTACAGAGAATCGGAAAAATGTTAGTTTTTAAATTGAAGTCTTAAGACAAATAACAACGTAAAACATTGAAAAAGTGCAAAAGTGTGGTTATATTCTTGAAAAAAAAAAACAGACACAAATGCCTCGCCTTAAAATAAATAAAGATTCTACAAGATTAATCTGAACAAGATGGTGGCCAACTGTCCTCTCTCGGCGTGCATTCGTATGACACCCATACGTCACGTCATAGTCAGGTAAAATCGCGAATAGATAAACGTGTCCTGTGTAGAAGCAAAGGTAGAAGGTGCCTTAGTGGGTATTAGCACATTCGTCATACATGTTTTGTACTGAAACTCCTTTATCTGCCTATAGCCTTACACTCATCAATTATTCATGTAAATATTATCGAAACACAACATTAAACCACAAACACCTGCACACACCACTAACAATACACTATTAACGAACTTGTATTTTATCACAAATAAGCTTCAGCCCGCGGCTTCGACCGCGTGGACATTTTTTACTTTATGTGTGGTAAATCGCTAGCGGGTAGCGAGCTTTAAATTAGTTTCTACAGATCCTTGGGAAAATATGTCGGGTTATTCTAATTAATATATTTGTCACTTCTCACCCTATCAACTGTCTCTGTAAAAAAAAAAAAAGTGTGTGTGTCAGCTCCGACGCACGACTGGAGTTTACTTCTTAAGTACGATTGTCTAAACAGGCACAAAACAGGGCTTGACTTTGGTTTTAAGTTTACTCTGCACAGTTTTTATCACTGATGGATGATTCCAATTTCCGGCCTCTTTTCTTAGCTGATGTGTCAGGTGTTTTAGCTCCCATGATCGCAGCTACTAATGATCCATCTGGTGTTTGGCAGCAACTAACCTAATATGCTTTGGATGCGGTTATACAAGCATATATCAGGTCATACCATAAAGGGCTCTTACATTGATTTCAAGTTGACTCTTCAATTAAATCAAGAGCATTTTTGTTAAGTTTCTCTTGTAATGTTTCTAGTAATTTGTTGACATCTTTCTTTATATCATCACTCACTTGAATAAGGAAATGATGAAGTGAAAACTTTCTAACATCACTGTGTTTAAAGTCGTTCTGATACTTCAACAGTTCACAATTCATAATTTTCTTCTTTTTTGCTTCTTGAAGAAACTCGTGGAAAAGGTCTGTGCTGGTTTCATGATGTGGAGCTGTTTTTTTGCAAATTTGATATTTTATATTATAAATATACTGAAATTATATATACAGATCAAAAATAGTAAAGGCGCGTCTCCTCCGACCTGTTTTGCAAAACAATACACAGATACAGTACAATTATACTCCCCGCGCGGGTGGAGAGGGGAAGGATTTGTTTCATTTTTCTACAACTGCCGTGTCGCGCACATTTTTTGTTTCAGAAACATTTCCCTGTAGCAGGAGACGGCTTGAGTATGAAAACAAATGTTTTTGTTTCATGTTTTCTGTGTAATGTTTCAAAAAAGCGGGCGCAGGAGACACGCCTTAAGACTGCAACAATGACAGAACGTCATCTTAGATTCAGCCTGACTGTTTTGTATCACGTGACAGAGGTGCGCACAATATGTTGCGCGTAAAAACGTAACGCGCAAAGAGAATATAACAAACTACGTTTTCGATCACTAGATTTTACTCCTCATATTTTTTTCATACCGGGCGCCTTATATGCAAATCGATTCTTAAGGAGTAAACTCCAAAAAAACACGTCAATGTGTTGTCACTTCCCACCCCCTAAACTATATCGGTGCGAAAAATCCCGCCAATCTGTTCCTCCGTTGCAATGTGCACTAGCGTGAAAAGTGACTCTTTTCCAGATCACTCTGGAAATATGACGGGCTACTTCTATTAAAGTGAAACTTTTATTACATCGTCTCAATTTTTTTCGTCTGTGTGTCGCGTGACGGTCGGTATGATCGTTTCGTCCTCTGTACCGTAGCTCCAAGACGAGAGCAGCCATGATCGTTTCGTGCTCTGTAAATGTATATAATGTGAAAAAAAGTTTCACTCTTACCGTGGTTTCATAAATAAACACACTCTTTTTTTGAAAGTATATGTTACTTCCCACCTCCTCAACAATGTCTGTGCATAAAATCACGTCGATCTGTTACTTCATAGTGACGTGCGCGAGCGTGGAAATTCGCTATCTCCGAAACCCTCAGGAACTATACCCAGGCCATGCTAATTAATAATCTGTGACACTTTCCACCCATTTAACTATCACTGTACAAAAAAAAAACATCAATCCTTTGTTTCGTTACGATGTATAAATAAAAAAAAAAGTGAAATAAATCAACCAAAATAGACAATTGTTTTCAGTTACCCAGGAACTTTCATGGGAATGGGATAAAACGTAGCTCGTCAACAATATCTGTTCACAAAGTTATGTTGATCTGTTGCTTTGTTACGACGTGAAGGAAGGACAAACAAACAAACACACTTTAAAATATACATTATAAAGAATTATTTCGTGCATTGACTCTGACTATAAATACTAATCAACCGACCAGTATCCGGCATTCACAAAGAGATCTTATTCAAGACGCATCCAAATTATTTACCAAATAAACTTTTAGAAATGGCCAGCAAAGCGACAGTCTTCTTGCTCCTCGCGGTTTGCGCAGTTGTGATAACTACGACGGAAGCTGTCAACAACTGGGTTCGAGTGCCGCCCTGCGACCAAGTCTGCAGCCGCAGCGATCCCGAGAAGAACGAGTGCTGCAGAGCTCATGGTCAAGGCATGTACGCTGATTGCTACAACGGCATGAACTGCTATCGTCGGTAAATTCGAATACATATACACTATGACAAAAAATGTTTTTGATAACGATTAATGTAAGTTTGTGCTTGGGGTTTTAAATTGAATAATTAAACAGAGATACAGAATTAGTTTGTGTATTTATTTTTATCACGCTTTTATTACCTTCACCTGTATGTTTGTATGTAACCGACTCCTTTAGACTCGATTTTGACCCACTTTAAACGAACAGATTTAATTCAAGCTTTGTAGGCTTATCAAGAATCAGCGACAATATTATAATAATTTCCTAAGTTTGAATTAAAAAAATTTTAGAGTTTAAAAAACACGCCTTTAAAGTACATCAGACTAAAAAGTAAAAAATATTTCTTAATATAAGTTGAAAATAATAATTAACAAATAATTAATTAATCGTTGGGGCAGGGGGCACTGCGGGGAGAGCTTTTTGACTAGGTCGGGAGTTTGTTGAGCCTCTGCCCTAAGAATTATCTTTAAGAAATTGTATTTTGGTTCACTACCTATATGTTTCTTATATTCAATATATTTGTTCAATTGACGACTAAAACTTCATAAGTGAGTAATGTTAATATTTTTTATACTGTCATTGTACTTTTTGATTGAAAAGTTAAATAAAAGCTCGTAAAAACATTTAAATAATTAACAAATTACTAGTATTATTGTGAAAAAAGTGGGTTGCTCGATAGACGAAAAATATGACACAGAGCGCCCCACGCTTTTTCACAATAATACTAGTAATTTGTTAATTATTATTTTCACTTTAAAAGCGTGTGTTTTAGTTTTTTTAAACTCTATTTATTTTAATTATTTTATATGGTCCTCACGTTGTTGCGTCGGAATTATTTATCAGATATCTTTCATACTAGTCTTATGGAAAGTAGTATGTACATCAAAGCAGGAAAGTTAGTTGTTGTTTTTACTAATAAATGAAAATGAAACAAGAGTTCTGTACCTAAAATGAGCCAATGAGGGTTTTATAGCTAAGTATATACTGAGAGGTGAGAGGTTCCAGAAAATGTAACTAGTTTGTCAGAGAATAAATTCAAGACTCATGTCAAAAAAGTTTTGTGCCCTAGGGGATATTATTATAAAATAATAGATTATGTAAATGACAAAGATATATATGTTGATTCTATAACAAATACCATTACCTGAGACTGTAATCTGAATCATGACATTACTTGTAATATACAATATATTATTTTTTGTTTTGACTATTTAAAAGTGTGTATAAACACCTATTTGAAATAAATTGATTTGAATTGAATTGAGGTCTTGTTCTTTTGGTAGTTAAAGGTTTGGTGCGGAGCCTTGTTGGTGTGACCTCAAGTTGCAATAGAAATATACATTCTGTAAAAAATTTCATCTGTCTACATTTACGGTTCATGCAACAAAGCCCGCTGACAAATTGAGAGCGGGATTTGACGTGTTGGTTTTGCCAAAACAATATCAATACCTGCTCATATATTATATTAAATCACGTCAAGTCCCGCTTTCATTTTGTCATCCCTACTATCCCTACTAATATAAATGCGAAAGTAACTCTGTCTGTCTGTTACGCTTTCCCGCAAAAACTACTGAACGGATTTGTCTGAAATTTGGTAGGTAGACAGATTAGGACCCGGATTAAGACATAGGCTACTTTTTACCACGCTCGCGAGCCGCTTGCGGCTCGCGCACTGCGCACCCTCGAAAAGTCATAGAAACGTGGTCCACGCGGGTGAAACCGCGGGAACAGCTAGTTATGAATAATTGTGAAAGTTTAAAGTGTTATATAGCCCGCTGACGGATGGACAGACGGACAGACAGCGGAGGCTTAGTAATAGGGTCCCGTTGGGTGTACGGAACCGTTGAAAAAGAAAAACGAACACATTTTCACATTTAAGTAAGGATTTTTTATGAAACTGAACAACAAAAACAAAATCGCTCAAGTGCGAGTCGGAATTGCACATGAAGGGTTCCGTAATATCGTATTAGAAAAAAAAACGTTTTTCGTATGGTGGTTAATTTTAATTTTTTTTTGTCATTATAGCGGCAATAGAAATATAGTCATTTATAGTCATTTATTCACCAGGCAACAATGAACATTGCTTAGAGGCAGGTCAATTTTACAAACTTAAATATTAACATATTAACTAACATACTAATTAATAAATTACATTTAATAGCACATTCATGTTCTCTCGCAATCTATTTGAGAAAATGAGTATCTGTTATTATTTCATTCATGTATTCATTTACTGAGTAATATGCATGTTTTTACACTGTGTGAAAATTTTAACTGTACCCTGGATTTTAATTTTAATGATATACAGCCCTCTGATAGACAGACGGACGGACGGACAGCGGAAGCTTAGAAGTAGTAGACTCTCGTTGGCACCCATTGTGTACGAAACCCTAAAAATGACTTACCATCTAAAATTGGCGGATCAGCTGATCGATTTGTATGATGTCGATTTAAAAAATATCGGCCAAGTGCGAGTCGAACTACAACTCAGAGGGTTCTGTACCACCACACCTCTCCACACAACTATTATAGTATAGTGACAATGATACCTATTCACATTACTAACAAAAGACTTAAATGCGAGCTACAAAAATATGCTTTTTTATCATTCAGTTCGGACTCCGTAGCGCGAGTACGACTCACACTTGGCCAATTTTTATTATTTTTTGTTTTACTTCAGCGTTAGTTCTATATTCACACCAAGTTTTACGCCTGTATGTATTACCGTTTTAAGGAGAGAGCTAAATAAAAAATACTTCTAAAGACTTAAGAAAACACGTTTTTTGTATGGTGACCCCCTTATTTTTTGACTTTCAAAATTTTTGGTATTTTTTATTATAGCGGCAAAAGACATACATATTCTTTGCAAATTTCCTATTACGGTTTTTTTTTTCATGAAATACAGCCCGCTGACAGACGGACACACAGCGGAGGCTTAGTAATAGAGTCCCGTCGGTCACCCATTGGATGTACGGAGCCCTAAAAATATTCATTCCATCCTATTCTATTAGAATGACCGGGAGAATACACCGTATAATGTTATTATAGTATAATCCCTACTATAATATAATATAATATTATATCCCTACTAATATTATAAATGTGAAAGTAACTCTGTCTGTCTGTTACGCTTTCCCGCAAAAACTACTAAACGGATTTGGCTGAAATTTGGTAGGTAGACAGATTAGGACCTGGGTTAAGACATAGGCTACTTTTTACCACGCTCGCGAGCCGCTTGCGGCTCGCGCACTGCGCACCCTCGAAAAGTCATAGAAATGTGGTCTATGCGGGTGAAGCCGCGGGAATCAGCTAGTAATAATATTATAAATGTGAAAGTAACTCTGTCTGTCTGTTACGCTTTCCCGCAAAAACTACTGAACGGATTTGGCTGTAATTTGGTAGGTAGACAGATTAGGACCTGAATTCAGACATAGGCTACTTTTTACCACGCTCGCGAGCCGCTTGCGGCTCGCGCACTGCGCACCCTCGAAAAGTCATAGAAACGTTGTCCACGCGGGTGAAACCGCGGGAAACAGCTAGTAGGATATAAATGTTATTATAGGATAATATAGTAGATCGGTCTGCTTGAAGATAAAATTATTGTATTTCTGTTGCCTAGCAACCTCCGCTTGCGCCTGCGCTGTGGCTCCACCCTCGCCGCGTACCTAATTCTTGTTGTTCATGTGCAAATTTTAATGTAAATAGGGATGACGACAGCATCAGAAATAAATTATGAACTCTTGATCACCAAATTGCCCTCCTACTTAAACTTCGGAAAACCTTACTCGTTTTGTTTTCCATCAAGGTTTAGATTTTTAAGTTACCAAAATAACAAAATGAGTACACAAATGACGCTGCTAAACTATGACGTCACGCCTAGGTATTTCAAACATTTTGAGAACAGAATTTCGTTTTTGTCAGATGATTAAAAAAAAGTTAAAAAAAACTGAAAAACGACTTCAAAATGAAAAAAAAATTAAGCCCCTAATTTAATTATTACCCAACTTTGATTTCGTTATTGTTGGTTAATGTCGTGTATTTAAGTGTAATAATATTATTTCATAATTTTGAGTAAATTTCATTTTGAAGTCGTTTTTTCAGTTTTTTAAACTTTTTTTTATTTTATTTATTTTTAGTGATAATGCTGTGTATCTAACAACGTTAAATCCAATCACCTATACACGCCAATAGGAATCATCACATCATAATGCATGTGTTTCATTAAAAGATACAGAGTCCTGTGGCTTCCATCATCATCTCAGCAGCATGAGAGTTAAATCTTCCACCATCAGCTCATCTGAATAACCTGAAAGAATACAACTATCGGTCTATGCGTACCTACGTATCTATCTTTATTTAAAGAATTATCCACTAATTCATACCCGTTAATGAGTTGTACCTTTCTTCATGAGATAATGACTGCCAAATGCAAATACTTTAATAGCTGTAGAAAACGTATGAAACACGTAATACTTGCCAATAAAATTTGAGGGTTGCCCTCGATTTCCCTGGGATTCCATCATCAGATCCTAGTTTTCTTATCATGGTACTACCCTTGATATATCTTCTTTCCAACAAAAAAAGAATAGTCAAAATCGGTTCATAAACGACGAAGTTATCCGCGAACAAACACGGTACGAGAAACCTCCTCCTTTTTTGAAGTCGTTTAAAAAGTAACTCAGATGACTAGCATTCGTCATCCCTATTGTAGGTAAATCTTGAAGATAGTATCTAAGAGTGTATGTAGAATAAATGTATCTTTGGCAACTATAGAAGCCAAGGTACTAGACCGTCTGCTTGATGATATATTAGGTGAACACATCGATCTTCATGATGCTCAGTTCGGCTTCCGGCCGGGTTTGTCTACCAAAAGCGATATCCTTTGTCTGCAGCAAACTGTTTAGTACTACACTGTTCGTAAGACGCCAATCTATGTCTGTTTTTTGGACTTGTCAAAAGCATTTGACCTGGTATAGTATGACATAATGTGGAACGAGCTATATTATACAAAATGAAACTAAAGTGCCAAGTGAGATATCAGCAATGTTTAAGTATTGGTACGCCAATCAAAAGAATATTGTAAGGTAGGCAGGAGCTTACTCAAGTGCATATGGGTTGAATACCGGGGTGTGGCAGGGGGAGTTGAGCTCACCCAAATTATATAACCTCTACATGAACCGGTTGATTGAGGAGCTCAGCGGCACTAATATTAGGTGTACGGAGTATGTATTAACAATATTAGTTATGCAGACGACATAGTGTTGCTAAGCGCCTCGATAGGAGCTCTGCAAAAGTTGTTACGCATTTGTGAAGCATATGCGGTGGCCCATGGGCTCAAGCACAATGCGTCAAAGAGTGAGCTCATGTTATTCAAGGCAGGCAATAAGAGCTATAAAATGTCTTCTTTGACTCTATGTGGTACAACTTTGAAAAAAGTGGAGAAGTTTAAGTACTTGGGCCGCAGGGTCACTGACAATATGTCTGACGATGATGACATTGAGCGTGAGCGCAGGGCGCTGTGTGTACGCTGCAATATGTTGGCCCGTAGATTCGCACGATGTAGTAAACAGGTTAAAGTGACTTTCAATGAAGATAAGGCAGCCAGTTCTTCATTGCGTTGGGGAATCTTAGTAAGCCCACTTCCATCTTCAGGTGAGATGATGCCAAGGGCTTACCAATTGTGAATAAAAAAAATTAAAAAAATACCTACTGTCAAACATTCTACACGTGCAGTTTATGAGTTGACTTTACGCGGCGGGTATACAATGCACTGCGCGTGCAGTATAATAACACGTTCAGGATGCTGTTTGGGCTGCCGAGACCCTGTCACACCCTGCACACTTCATACAACGGGCCTGAAATGACACTTCAAAAAAGGAATGACGGAACAAACAAAATGGCGGCGAAAGCCTGTACGTTCGATAACCAAACTGTAAACAATCTGTATCAATCTGGGTGACGAGGGGGTGAGGTCACAATCTAGAAAGCGGCAGGGAGTGACCATTCTGTATGTTAGTACGAATATATATACTTTGAAGTGTCAAGTGTACAGTGGTAGTGCATCAATAGTGTTTGCTGAGGCGCAATAATGCGAAAGCGTTGCGCCTCACTACTCACTACTGAACCACAGATTACTAAATAGTTACACTGAACCGTGTCCTGTGTAGCGCGAACGGTATCCTAAGCGCCTGAGCGCGCTGGCAGAGCGCTGGGACTCGCCGCTGTCGGCACGCTGGGCATGCTGGGCGCGCTGGGCGCGGCTGCACGCTCCCGTCGCCGTCGCGCCTCGTCGCCTCTAGCCGCTCGACAATTTTAATTTTAGTCATTTCTTCATTTATATTATTATTATATGATTTAGTTGATAATTTGAATTGATATTTTTACTAACATCGTTTTTAAGTGTTCAACCACTTAAAACTATGTTAGTAAAAATATGTTAGTAAGTAACAATTCTATGGATTTTTACAATCTGAAATGAAAATTGATTCGATTTGATTTGATATTCATTGTTTTCGTAAAATATGGTAAAATATTCATATGCAATAGTATACGTACAAGCAAATAATATTTGTTTTTAATTTATCACCTATTTAAAACGCCGTAAAAATCTCGATTTTTTTTTTAATAATTTGGAACTGTTTAACGCGAGTACGACTCACACCTGGCCAGTTTTTATCATTCCTTCTTTTACTTCAGTATTAGTACTGTTGCCACTCAAGAACTTAACTGCCCCAACGGCCATCTGTTCCACAAGCAATGTGCCCCGCCCACTGCCACTTAAGTTTAGCAATTCTGAGAGCTATGTCGGTTACTTTGGTTCTCCCTCGGATCTCCTCGTTTCTGATTCGAGCACGCAGAGAAACTCCGAGCATAGCACGTTCCATTGCCCTTTGTGTGACATAGAGCCATATTACGAGGTCCATAGTAAGCGACCATGTCTCAGTTCCGTTTATCATCACTGGAAACACACACTGGTCAAAGACCTTAGTCTTGAGACACTGCGGTATTTGGGAAATGAAGATATTGCGAAGCTTCCCGGACGCTGTCCAGCCGAGTTGGATTCGTCGATTGATCTCTTTCTTGAAGTTGTACCCACCTAACTGGACTGTTTGTCTCAGGTACACTTATTCGGCAACAACTTCGAGTGTACCGCGCACCGGAAAAAGTAGCGTAGGCAGGCTTCTAGCGTTGACTTATTCTATCATAAAAACGGTAATGAATACAAGCGTGAAACTTAGTGTGATTATAGAAATAATTAAATCAAAAAGAGTGTGTGGTTTTATGAAACCATGGTAAAAGTGAAACTTTTTTTCACATTATAGACATTTACAGAGCACGAAACGATCATGTCTGCTCTCGTCTTGGAGCTACGGTACAGAGGACGAATCAATCATGTAATAAAAGTTTCACTCCTTTTGGAGCTACAGCACAGAGAACGAAACGATCATGGCTGCTGTCGTCTTGGAGCTACGGTACTGAGGACGAAACGATCATGTAATAAAAGTTTCATTCCTCTTGGAGCTAGGGTACAGAGAACGAAACGATCATGTCTGCTCTCGTCTTGGAGCTAGTACAGAGGACGAAACGATCATGTAATAAAAGTTTCACTCCTCTTGGAGCAACGGTACAGAGAACGAAACGATCATGGCTGCTCTCGTCTTGGAGCTACGGTACAGAGAACGAAACGATCATGGCTGCTCTGACGAAAAAGTTCGAGACGATGTAATAATATATTTGCCGTCACGCAACACACAGACGAAAAAGCTTGAGAGGATGTAATAAAAGTTTTACTTTAAAAAATAATAAAATACGGCCAAGTTTGAGTCGTTCTCGTGCTAAGGAGTCCGAACTTAATAAAGAAATCATTTTTTCCATGAGAATAGGCGTCACTGTCATAGTTGTGTGGAGAGGTGTGGTGGTGCGGAAACCTCGGAACGTGAGATCGACTTGCACTTGGCTGGTGTTTATGGATGTATGTCTGTTTATTTGGCTAAGCCTGTAGCCGAAACGGCTTGACCGATCATGGATTGCGAGGCGACTTTAGGTTCACATTGATCCCGAGAGAGGTGAAGGATTTTTTATTACATGAAATGATTTTTTTTATTACTCACTAATAAAACCCAAAGTACAAGGTAATGAAATAAAATGCAACAGGAAGATAGGATTAAATAATACAGTTTATTTTCATAACAACAAATTGTTTAGAATTATACAGGCCATATACTTTGTTTTTTTTTTGTCACACATAAGAAGCAGATAGTTTGTTATTAGTAAACGTTTAGTAAACAACCTGTATCACCGTTTCCTGGTCTTGATGCTGTGAGAAGAAACGGTGGAAGAAACTCACATGGAATCAAATATCTTTGTAAAAAAAATCTAAAACAAAAATTTAAAAAAATATATAACATGTTTAAACTCACACTATACAAGTCGTCGGAAATGTCTGTAAAATTATTGTAATATACATCAGTAGGCCACCGTTAATAAGTAAGTAAGCCAGAGAAGTAAACAGGCCTACAGCTCAAGTGAGGTGATTGTGCGTCTAATTTGTACATGAACGGCTAAGGCGACCCATAGATAATGATGTGGTATGACGTAGCGCGGGGACTACCAGTAGATAATGATGTTGTATGACGTAGCGCGGGGACTACCAGTAGATAATGATGTTGTATGACGTAGCGCGGAGACTACCAGTAGATAATGATGTTGTATGACGTAGCGCGGGGACTACCAGTAGATAATGATGTTGTATGACGTAGCGCGGGGACTACCAGTAGATAATGATGTTGTATGACGTAGCGCGGGGACTACCAGTAGATAATGATGTTGTATGACGTAGCGCGGGGACTACCAGTAGATAACTATTGCGGACGATTTGGATAACAGTTTATTTGTTTGGATAACAGTTTATTTGTCCGGCACTATTACAGCCAGTGGTGCCTGTGTAGTCGTGGGCCCGGCAGCATTCACGCTGGTCGTCATAACCTCTTTCGCAGACAAGGTCGCAAGGCTTCACGTGGTCAGCTGTTGCGGTGCCAATCAGCATGGCGCTGGCTACGATGAGGAGCAGCAGGATGGTAGTCTTCTTGGAGAACATTGTTGTTGGATTCTGTTGGTTCAAAATTATAGGGCTTTTAGATTAAATGCAGAAATTTTTGGATTTCGATTTTATACTTAGATCACATACAAAAGAACTAGATTAAAGGTTACACATACAAAATAAACCTCAAAAACCGGCCAAGTGCGAGTCGGACTCGTGCAAAGTAAAGCGGGTTCCATAGTCTTTTGAAATAATAAATGTATAATTTAAAAAAATATTTATTTTAAGTTAGTAATAGAAGTTTTATTCTTATGCAAAATCTATGAACTTTTTACAAATCCAACTGCACACCTTAAGTTGGTCGACTATCGCTCCTAAACTAAGACATGATAGAGCAGTTCACGAAAAAAAATCACCCCCTCTTAACATGTAGTGAAGGTACACTAAAAATTTTTTTTGATGTGTAACATCTTTGCTCTCGCTTTCCTGCAATTTGTGGGAGTGATTTCGTGAAATGGGACGGAAATGTGTAACATGGGACGGAAATGTGTAAAGCGCGGAATTCTACTTTACGAGAGTCCGACTCGCACTTGGTCGGTTTTTTTCGTTACTGTCAGATCCGCCACCCAGGTACAATATCGTCATCAAATCTAACTAACCTAAAGTATTTTGTCACATGTTACACATCATATGCGAGTACTGTAGGTCTCGCTCGAATTTTTTTTCAAGATTTTGTTGCTCAAATTATTCAGCTTGAATTGTATTTATACCAATACCAAATTACAGTTTATAGTACTAATACTTTCTGTGCTAAGTCGCGGACAGACAGACAAACATACATGGCGAAATTATAAGGGTTCCTTGTTGACTTCGAAACCCTGAAAACGTCCACAAATTGAGTTTTATATACCTTACTGTGATAAATATTAAATGAAAGGACTCATTAAGAGGATCTCAAATATATTTTTGTTATTATTGTTAAATAAACATTAAACAGTTTTGATTTCAGGGTCTGCAAGTTGGAGTTATTCAGGACTAGCTTTATAAATGGCTTTTTCTGCTTTCAAGGACCAAGAATTTACAATGAACTAAACAAACGTTTAGATATATTTTCAAAATCTAAATATGAATGTAAGAAAACTATTACTAACTTTCTACTAACCTTATCCTATGAGGAAACCGAAAAGTTGTTGCTAATTGTTTCATAACCAACACACACATAACACACACCCATAGAGCACAATAACACACACACACACACACACACACACACACGTGCATAATTTTCTGCATTTTATCAGTTGTCGTTGCTTTTTCTGTTCTTATTACTTAGTAGGCAAGTTATTAAAATATGTTTGTTAAATTTATGAATAATTTATGAAATAATTTAATAATACAAATATTTATAAATAATGTAATGATTTTAAACGAAAAATTATTTAATTTTTAATATTTATATTCTTACACTATCAATTTTTAGTAATTTATTATCAATATACTTATAAATCGAAAACTATTAGTACAAAAACTGTAATTTTGAAAACTATTAATTTACTGCGCATTATGTTAAATTTTGACTTAATCAAATGGGAAGTGTCTTCTATACCTATAACACAAGTATTGGAAATGCTTAGTATAGGTATAGGAGATGTAATTATGTAAGACCTTGAATTATTTTTCATTATTAATCATGTATCTGTTGCGCTTACTATGTAATGTATCATTTTTGAAATGAAATAAATAAAATAAATAAATAAATAAATTTTATTCATGAAAGAAGACAAAAATTTACCATTTCTCCCCCTGATCTCCGAAACTACTTAATAAAATGCAAAATATAGTTTATTGCTTGTAGATTATAGTAAACCTATAAGAATTCTATCAATTGAAAATAAAGTGGTAAACTCAATATGATAATACGTTCACTTATGGAAAATAGTTCACTAAAACACCACTAGACAGCGCTAGTAGTAATTGTCTCTTGCTCGCATTTGTGTCTTTTGTTTGTTATGTAAATAGGTATCATTGTCATAGTTGTGTGGAGAGGTGTGGTGGTACGGAACCATCATAACGCGAGTCCAACTCGCACTTGGCCGGTTTTTTTATTTTTTTACAAATTTTGTTTCATAAATTTGTAGGAATCACAGTTTTGTACAACTATATCAAATTTCAAATTTATAGGACTGACAGGCAGACGGACAAGGTGAAACTGTAAAGATTTCTAGTTCAACAACAGAAATGGTCATTTTATTGCCGGAAAAACTATTTTTCAATACAGTTGCTCGAAAAGTGGTCTATATGCCAGTTAAGTGTGCGCAAAATTGAATTTACCGCACACGTGCTTTTACTTTACCACTTTTTTAAATTTCTAGCTCGGAGGAACAAAACATTTCTAGCAAATAAAAAATATAATAACCAAAGATACAGAATCTTCTTTACGACCTTTGAAAGGAGAATTTTAAAAGAGATAGGCAGTTCCTCCGTGAGGTTAGTATATTATAACGATAGCTGTTTAGATTCTCTTTGGGTTATGTCTTTGTGAAGAAAAGAGAAAAAAAATGATTGAAGTGGAACCTGTTACTCTGTGGGTTACACCAAGAAATAGGTCATCTTTTCCAAAGAGGTTAAGTATCCCAAGCCTTATTGTAGTCTATTTATGATAATAAAAAAAATCTTACGCATGCGTACGTGTGCTAGCTAAAATATGGCGCAATTTTCGTAAAACTGAATTGAGATGTTTTAGTTGTGAAAACTAATAAAATTCCCCAAGCAGCAACGGACGTCCCGCCAAGCAGACGTATTGCAGTGCGCTCTTAGTGTTTTATTTCCCTACAAGTGCAAAATTGGGTTCCTACCTTATAAAAACATACCAGCAAGTGAGACATAGTATCGGCGCATTATATATTTCATGTTTCTCGGCATATCTTGGCGAATTTCATCAGTTTCAAACAGTCAGAGTTGAAACACAGGACACCATTATCACAACGAACGGGACTTGAATTGCTCAGTTTCGTCTGCAATACGATCGCAGCATTCCTAGAAAGGTCTTTTGAGAGCCGGTGAGTGGTTTTCTTAACGTTAAACTTCGTTTTTTGCCGAACGCGGAGGTCATTTTTTCATTGTTCTCGACTTGATTTTGTTTTTGCGAGAAGAGGAGGTAGACGCAAAACGAGGACTACCGGCAATACCAGCTGATCGAATTTGATTTGGTCGTGTCGTCGTCGTCGACCGACATTGACGTTGACATCAGGCGAGCTTCTGACAGCAACGACGTTCGGAGGTCTACATGTGATGTTCGTTCCGTTGTACACAGTTTCGTCAAAGACCACCTAACATTTCTGTTTATCTTCGAAGCTGCAACTGAACCCCCGATATTTGGAAATTCAATTATTAAGACTTATTATATCAAACAATATTTTTTTTTGTATAAATTTAATAATAATTGTAATTTTAGCTGTTATAATTTTATAGATATTAGGTTCTAGAAATAATTTATTAAGTAATTTTAGCTGTGATAAATTTATAGATATTATTGGTAATAATTTATTATATTTCTGACGATTTGGATAGGTATATCCAGTATTATACATATTTTTTTAATAATTACCAATGTTGACATAATACTTTGTAACTGGGTTTTAAAACTTTTAAAAAAATAATTATCAATTGATTTCATATATCATTTATTGTTTCTACTAATTTGAAATATTTGTACAAAAATAATTTTTGAGCTTTTTAAATTTTATTTTCATAAGTACTTTTTTTTCTGTTTTGTCACGTTTTTATGTCAAATATTAATAAAATGAGTGACGTCACAGCCAAGGTGGCATGCCCACATTGCCCCGAGTCATCTCGTCTCTATAATGGAGCTCGCGGCCTTAATGTCCACATCGGTCGAAAACATAAGGACGTCCGCCTATCTCAGCCAAACTTGCCACGGGATACACAGACTACAACACCGTGTTGGGAAAGAATTCCTAAGCTTAAAACGTCTGTTCGGGTGTTAAAGCATATACCTAAAGGCGCACGAATTCTGGCCGCATCTAAGTTGAGTGATATTATAACCAAATGTGTCAACACTAATGAGGAAGGTGACTGGTTCTCTCTCTTCGCGTTCGCTTACACAGCTTTGAGGATTCCTGATAGAGAAGGTGATGGGAATCTCACCGTCAAAGTTAAGCGCAATATAGAATCCACCTTGTCCTACTTTCCGGAATCAACACCACTGACCCGAACGTCCTCTGCCGTTAAGACCATAGAATCGAAAGTTCACGAGGGGGATCTCAGGGGAGCGGTGCGACTATTGTTGTCCGATGATGCTCTTGCCCAATCAAACCCGGAAACGTTAGCTGTTCTGCAGTCCAAACACCCTGCACCATCTCGCTCTCTTAACTTTCCAGCGGCTCCGGATTGTGCGGCACCTTCTCTGACGGTCAAAGTTGAGGATGTGTTGTCAGCTTTAGGCACATTTTATAGTGGTTCCTCCTCCGGTCTTGACGGGATCCGTCCTGCTCATTTAAAGGAACTAACTTCAAAGTCAGCTGGGGATCAGGGCTCACGGCTGGCTGAATGCCTCACCAAACTCTGTAACTTTCTCCTTAGTGGTCGGCTGAACTCGAAAGTATGCCCCTACCTTTATGGGGCCACACTCTGCGCCCTAAAAAAAAAAGACGGGGGAATTCGCCCCATCGCTGTAGGTAATACTTTTCGCCGCTTGACAGCTAAACTAGGGTGCCAGGCTGTCAAAGAATCTATATCAGCGCAACTTCGGCCACATCAGCTAGGCTTTGGCACTAGTCTCGGTTGTGAGGCGGCAATACACGCCACGCGTGCTTTTGCCATGAACCCGGAACATGTCAGTCATGTTATCGTCAAGCTGGATATAAAAAATGCATTTAACAGCATTGAAAGGGACACTCTTTTGTCTCACGTTAGTGAAAGGATTCCTACCCTGTACCCTTTTCTACACCAGGTATACCACAAGCCTAGTAATCTCTTTTTTGGGGATGACTTGGTGTCCTCGCAGGTGGGAGCCCAGCAAGGGGATCCCCTAGGCCCCCTCATATTTAGCCTCGCGATCCATGATATCATATCAGAGTTAAAGTCACCGCTCAATATTTGGTACCTGGACGATGGAACGATTGGGGGTAGTCCCGAGCTGGTGGAGCAGGACATTCTTCGCCTAGTTCCCCGTCTGCGTGAGATAGGGCTTGAGGTCAACACAAGAAAATGTGAATTTTTTCCATGTGGGGCAGGTGCGCGTCGCCATTTTCATCACTTTGAAAAGCTCGTCCCCGGTTTAAAAGAATTGCAGGAGGATCATTTTGATCTGCTAGGGTCTCCAATTTATCCTTCCGGTGTCCCTAATGCCCTAGAGACTAGAAGAACCCTCTTAGACAAAGCACGCATTCTTCTCCAGCAAATCTCGCCGCACATAGCACTGGTCCTCCTCAGAATGTGTTTCGCCGCACCCAAGATAATCTACTTGCTGCGAACATCCCCTACCTGGCTATTTCCCACTGAGTCTTCAGCTTTCGATGATGCATTAAAAGTAACACTAGAATGTATCGCGAATGTAGAACTCAGTGCTAGTCAATGGGTGCAGGCAGCATTGCCTATTAGGCATGGGGGCCTAGGTGTTCGGCGAGTCAGAGATGTAGGCCTCCCAGCTTTTTTGGCTTCCACACATGCGGCGAAGGGTTTGATAGCTTCCATTCTTTCGACTAATGAAGACGAGCTGCACCTGCCCTTTGTCTCGGAGGCCTTGACCGCGTGGTCAACAGTTGACCAAGAATTACCAGAGGCGCCGGCTGTCCAGCGCGCATGGGACGAAATTGGGTCAAGGCGAACTCTGCAGTTACTCACCATAGATGCAACTGATATCGAGCTGGCTAGACTAAAAGCCGTTTCTAGACCGGAGTCAGGGGCGTGGTTACACGCAATTCCTTCACCCAACTTGGGTACACTCCTCGACGGCGACTCTTTGCGCGTGGCCGTGGCTCTCCGCTTGGGCTGCAATGTATGCGAACCTCATTTATGCATCTGCGGTTCCCGGGTGGAAGCCAATGGCCACCACGCGTTGAGTTGCCACAGATGTGCTGGAAGGTTCCCGCGTCACCACGCCCTCAACGACATTCTGCGTCGGGCATTAGTCTCTGCCAATGTACCATGCATGCTTGAACCACCTGGTCTAAGCCGTACTGACGGAAAAAGACCGGACGGTTTGACCTTGGTGCCGTGGCAGAGGGGAAGGTGCATGCTGTGGGATGCCACATGCGTGAGCACCTTTGCTCCGACATACCTCTCACGCACAGTCCGAGAGGCTGGTGCAGCTGCGGAGACGGCCGCCTGCCGCAAACGCTCAAAATATACGGCGTTGGAGCAAGCCTATATATTCATCCCTTTCGCCGTAGTGACGAGTGGACCATGGGCTGTTGAAGCGAAGGAATTAGTCCGGGACATAGGTCGCCGGATGCATAATAATGGTTGTGACCCACGATCCTGCTCTTTCCTGGTGCAGAGGCTGTCCATTGCGATACAACGTGGCAACGCGGCGAGTATAATGGGCACCTTTGCACCGGGAGGGATCAGAGGTGTTCCTTTTGACTGACGAACCTAACGGTGAAATATTCTTTTTATTTTATATATCATCAGATTTTCAATGTTTTTCAAACACAATGACGTGAGGTGCTTTTTCCTATAAAATTAAGAATAGTTATTATATATGTTAATAAAAAAATATACTAATGTGTATGTATAAGAAAAAAAGTTAGATTACTCCCTGGATATTTAAAATAAGCCACAAGTCGCGTAAAATGAACTTTGGTTGCTGAAGCCTTGATAGCTATGTACCTACCCATGTGTTTTGTTTTTCTGTCACGGTCGTTTTTTAATTTTATCTATTTTCTCACAACTGTATTGAAAATCTTCGTATAATACATGGGTGTAACAGGAAATAACTAACTCGTGACGATAGTAAACCCTCGCCTGCGGCTCGGGCTCACAAATGTCATTCGTTTGTTATTGACCTTTTTACCACCCTTGTATCATACATAATACAAAAATTTACAAAATAATTTTAATTTAAAAAATTATGTCCCATTTAGATCAGGTGATTTTGAAATTAGTATCATCATCATCATCATGTCAGCCGAAAGACGTGCATTGCTAGACAAAGGTCTTCCGGGAGGATTTCCACGACGACCGGTCCTGCCCTGCCCGCATCCAGCGGTTTACCGCGACCTTCACCAGGACGTCGATCCACCATGCTGGAAGGACCACTACGCGGTCGCCACTCGAAAACTTTACTGCCCTAACAGCCATCTAGTTAGTAGTGTAGTTTCTGGCGCATGAAAAGTTATTATTTACCAACTGCCCAACAATAAATAAGCAAAAAAAAACAATATTTATACTGAACTTATTAAGTACATAATGTTCCTTTTCGGGTACTTATCGTAAATCTATATAAATTTTATTTTTACTAATGCTTCGGTGGCTGAACGGTAACAACTCGGTCCTCGTAATCGGAAGTTCCAGGTTCACATCCGGACGGTCAATGTACCAATGAGTTTTACGAAACTTACGTACATATCCCTATCAGGCCGGACCTTGAAGGGGATGCACTCTTTTAACGAACTCTATTGTCACAGTACACCTATACATAGGTAATACACATTTAATTAACTTAATAAACTTTTTGAAAATGTTAAAAATGTACTATAATGGGAAAAATAAAAAAAATAAGTGTGTGGTTTTATGAAACCACGGTAAAAGTGAAACTTTACAGAGGACGAAACGATCATGGCTGCTCTCGCTACGGTACAGAGGACGAAACGATCATACCGTCAGACGAAAGCGACCGTCACGCGACATGCAATACACCGACAAAAAAGTTTGAGACGATGTAATAAAATGTTCACTTTAATATAAAAAATACAGATTTAAAAAAATATACAGTAAATTTATAGATTTGTGAGAAAAATGCTAGTGTGTATAATAAGGTTCACACAAACGTATAAGCCCGGCCGGAAAGGAATATACATTACAGATTGCTTTAGCGGTGAAGAAAAAAAAAACATCGTGAGTAAACCTACACATCTGATTCCAGATGTGTATGAGGGTCGCGTAAATCTTCAAGAAATGCCCTACACGTGACCGCGGGTGATGCTAAGTGAAACACCAGGCAACGCCGTCTATCCTTTGGATAGCTCGTTCAAGGCTCATCCGTCCCTAAAATTAGCAACTCGATTCACGATGTTTCAAACATCGAACGACATAACTTGGAAATAAAATTCTTGACAGATTGTACTGCAAAGTGGCTGTTGCGTCATTAGGTGCGCACGAATCGTCCGAAAACTGTGGTTTTTAATTCTTCATAAATAAAATAAGATAATTTCCGATAAGTAAGAAAACAAAATCATTTTATATTTTATTGTTAAGAAGTTCATAAATTATCATAATGTTCGATTAAAACTGCAGCAGTACTATGGTTACAACTAGAAAATTAAAACCGGTAAAGTAGCAGTGGGCAGGGCACATAGCTCGTAGTACAGATGGCCGTTGGGGCACTAAGGTTCTCAAGTGGCGACCGCGTACTGTAAAGCGTGGCGTAGGCAGGCCTCCCACGCGGTAGACCGATGGCCGGATGACCTGGTGAAGATCGCGGGAAGCCGCTGGATGCGGGCAGCGCAGGACCGGTCGTCGTGGAAATCCTTGGGGGAGGCCTTTGTCCAGCAGTGGACGTTGTTTCGGCTGATATGATGAAAGTTCGAGTCAGAACCGCGAATAAAGAGTTCCGTACCATCATACTAGATGGCGCTAGTTTCTTTCGTTTTAAAAAATAACACGTTTTTTTTATATGAAGACTATTTTTTTCTAATTTTTAGTATTTGTTTTTATAGCGGCAACAGAAATACATCATTTCAACTATCTAGCTATCACGGTTCTTGAAATACATCCTGGTGACAGATGGACAGACAGACAGACAGACGGACAGACAGTGGAATCTTAGTAATAGGGTCCCGTTTTTACCATTTGGGTACGAAACCCTAAGAGGGTGCATTATGATAGTTTTTATTTAGCTCTGTGTAATAAAATACAATTTGAGGAAATCAAAATAATTACTCTTCATATCCTCTAAATTACAAAAGATTTTTTTTAAATATAAAATCCTTAATTGAAGTCAAAAATGGTTATAAAGTCGGTCGTTGGCGGCCGTATGTATAAGCCTTAACACGATAAGAGAAAATTATTTTTACTTACCACAAACTCAGGAGGTAGGTCTTCAAGGAAATGTTTTTGTTGTCTGATAATTGTTCTAAGGGCTTCTGGTATTTATATGCCTTTGGTACTCTGTGTATGAATAGACAATTAAAATAAAACATGTTTACATTGTGACGCATTAATATTTTCTTTTTCTCAGGTGTAATTAATGTAACATTGACTGTCCTTCTAACATTGTTTGTTTGTTGAGTACAGTTTTTCGATGTTCACATTTGAGCTTTCTATAATTTCTACTACATATTTATACACGAAATATGTTAGTTCTTACTATGAAGCGTTATTTTTCCGATACAAAGTTAGTTCATAACGAATGTTTTTGTAGCCGTTTCGAAATAACTAAACACCTTTATTGACAAGCTCTCATCCCTGTCGTACTACATGCCGGTCTTCTACTCAGATCCACTCACGAATCTCGCCTAATCATTCCCGGACAACGCTTCTCGTAATATTTGTAGGAATTCACAACTTTGTTTTTAAATTATTCAGTATTTACAAAGATAATTATAGTTCCTAAAGTATTTATAAAGAAAATAAAAAAATATTTAAAAAAATCTTTTATTTTTAAAATATTAAGGATGGAAACAAGTTCGAACTAACATGCGGCCGACTGTAAGTTGTATACAGTGTGTATAGTTACCGATATTTTAAGGGCGCGTAATACACCACATTTCATCGATGAATAACTCTCCATTAGGGGGTCGCATCCTTCTCCCCTCTAAATGGCAGCCATTTTTATTTACAATTTATTTTTGATGTGTAACATCTTTGCTCTCGCTTTCCTGCAATTTGTGGGAGTTATTTCGTGAAATGGGACGGAAATGTGTCCCATTGTAACAGGAAGTCGCGTTTTTTCAGGCTTTAAAAGCGCGGAAAAGGCAAAGGTATCTATGACCATACAGCCTAGTCTGCCGTATCTTTGCCGTCCTTTTATAAAGTATTTTGTCACATGTTACACATCATATGCGAGTACTGTAGGTCTCGCTCGAATTTATTTTTTTTGTAGTTGTTCATGGAAAATATGTTTTTTCTTGAATAAGCAGCAGTTCAGACTTCAAAATGGTTTCACTTGAAAGGTTAATTAATTTTTCTAGAGATCCATATATAAAATTACCCAAAATATTTGAGGATAAATTTTCAAGAGAGAAATAATGTTAATTTTTTTTAAACCTACTGCAAAAACGAGATTTTTACAGTGTTGTTTTTTTCTTCTAAATCGATAGGTTTTAAGCTAAGCTATAAAACGATATTAAATTATTTACCATTAGTTACTTACGAAATGATACAAACTGATGGTTAAGAGACCCTTGTGCCGCCAATCCTTTAATTGTGGTTTACAACTTTTTAACTTGCTTTTTAAACTCAAAACACTACTTAAAACAATTAATCAAAGTGACTGCCTCTATTTTGCGGACACGCTGTAGCTCTCACTAGAACCTGCCGTGTGGCCTGTCTGACCATTTCCAAGTAACAAACCGCGAGGGTCGCGTATTAACCATAAACTCGCACACTAAGTATGAATTTAATGATACAGAATTTGGTGTCGTTTTATAGCTTAGCTCAAATTTTTCCGTTAATTTTATGTGTTTATTACCAAAGGAAACAAATTAACTTTCAAATGAGACCATGTTGAAGTCTGTACTGCCGCTAATTCAAGAGAAAATATATTTTTCATTAACAGCTAAAGAAAATTAATGAATGCCATTTAGTGGGGAAAAGGATGCGACCCCCTAATGGGGTGGTTTTTCGTCGATTGAATGTGGTGTGGTGCACGCCCTTAAAGTATCGGTAACCCTATCCGATACACTCTGTATGTGTTGTGAAGTACTACTTTTCAACTTATTTACATACTTGCTGTTTCCCGCGGCTTCACTCGCGTGAACAACGTTTCTATGACTTTTCGAGGGTGCGCAGTGCCTATGTGTCAATACAGGTCCTAACCTGTCTACCAACTTTCAGCCAGATCCGTTCAGTAGGTTTTGCGTGAAAGAGTTACATACATACATACATTCTTACAAACTTTCGCGTTTATAATATTAGTTGGACTTAATCATGGTACTACTTAACTGCAAGAGAGGCTAACATTAACAAGCGTGCTAAAAAGTGACATTTTAAGCTCCAAGTTTGAAAACCTAATAGCCACCTTCACCAGCTCGTTGGTCCACCGAATGGGAGTCCTGCCTAAGCCACGTCTTCCACCATTTCTATGTGCTATGTGCCCCGCGCACTGCCACTTGAATTTAGTGATTGTGTGAGCTATGTCGGTAACTTTGGTTCTCCTATGGATCTTCTCATTTCTGATTCAATCACGCTGGGAAACTCCAAGCACGCTCTATCGTCCTTAAGGTGATCTCGATAAAGTGAGCGATAATATTTAGGGGATACCCTACCTAACTAGCGTCGCTATTAGTTTATTAATAACTAGCTGTCCTGGCGAACTACGTACCGCCTTACATTACATTACACTGCCTTACCCTACCCTAACCTACACTACACTACACTACCCTACCCTACACTACACTACCCTACCCTATACTACCCTACCCTACACTACTCTACCCTACACTACACTACCCTAAGCTACCCTACACTACCCTACACTACCCTACACTACACTACCCTACACTACCCTACCCTACCCTACACTACCCTACCCTACCCTACCCTACATAAGAACCTTCTCCTGACAATAACGAACTCGACAAAAAAAGAATTAGCGAAATCGGTCCAGCCGTTTAGGAGGAGTTCAATGACTAAAACACGGACAGAAGATTTATATATATAAAGATACTCGCTGAGTAGGTATCTGAATACTTTAAGGTGAGGCACTGATTGGAACAGTTGTCTCTGTCTTTTTCTTTGCGTTTAAAGAGTAAAGAGAATAATCACACTTTTGCACTTATTTATTGTATAATAAAAATATATTATAAAAAACACGAGTGCCATCGTTACTAATAGTGAAATTATAAGTATAAATCAAGAAAAAACATGATACAATAATTTAGCTGGATAAATTGATCATTTCAACTGAACTCCCTAACGACGTGGTCAATACATAGAGAGGGAACAGAGATGCTGAGTCATTGATACTGAGCTGACTGACTCGGTGGCTCAGTGGTTAGTGCTCTTGACTACTGATCCAAGGGTTGTGGATTCGATCCTCCGCACTCGCACTGCGCACCCTCGAAGGCAGTCATAGAAACTATGTTCAAGCGAGCGAAACCGCTGGCAAAATCTAGTTTTTAATATTTTTTAACTCCTATGCTATCTGTAACTACAGCGAATTATACGTTATGTTACGTTTATGTACAGCGCAGGAGTGGAACTCCTTTTCTGCGTCAGTGTTTCCCGATTCCTGTAATTTGGGGATCTTCAAGGTAAGAGTGAATAGGCATTATTTGAGTTTGCATGTACCATCATCGACTGCATCATCACTTACCATCAGGTGAGTTGCAGTCAAACGCACTCAAATTTTTAATAATAAAAAAAATGCGAGACCTATAGTACTCGCATATGATGTGTAACATGTGACAAAATACTTATGAAATTAATTAATTATCGGGTCGTACATTCACGGGCCGACCCTTCGAATAGTAGTATGTCATCTTTGCCTTTGCCATCACACTAGGCTGCATGGCTATGACAACCTTAGTTTTCAAAAATTACAAAACGTTCGCATTTCCTGTTACACATTTCCGTCCCATTTCACGAAATCACTGCCACAAATTGCAGGAAAGCGAGAGCAAAGATGTTACACATCAAAAACACTGATGGCGGTGCTCTTTAGCTACCTACAATTATCAATGTGTACATGCCTTTGCACTGTTTTCTTCTTAACCTTGTGTGTGACCTGACAACTATACATGTCGGGTTAGTCATCTCAATTGATTAAACAAGGTAAACATATTTACTTAATGCACATGTTTATTTGGAAAGTGAATCTTGCGACGCAATATGTAATGTTTGAAGTAAAGTATGAAGCATGAAGCTAACATGTACTATATAATATTAAATAGTATGATTTTTACCCTACTACAAGAAAGGATTATTAAACAAAGGTGAGGTTGCTTGAAAGACATTGTGTAACGCGATAACGCGTTACTGTTATTTATCCTTCTTCCTTTTGATCTATTTCGCATGCGCTGGCACATCAAAACTGTCACATTTTACATCAAATACCGATTTTTTTCCTATCATTCTATATTTTTCCTATCCTTCTATATTTTTCCTATCCTTCTATATTTTTCCTATCATTCTATATTTTTCCTATCCTTCTATATTTTTCCTATCCTTCTATATTTTTCCTATCCTTCTATATTTTTCCTATCATTCTATATTTTTCCTATCCTTCTATATTTTTCCTATCCTTCTATATTTTTCCTATCCTTCTATATTTTTCCTATCCTTCTATATTTTTCCTATCCTTCTATATTTTTCCTATCATTCTATATTTTTCCTATCCTTCTATATTTTTCCTATCCTTCTATATTTTTCCTATCCTTCTATATTTTTCCTATCCTTCTATATTTTTCCTATCCTTCTATATTTTTCCTATCCTTCTATATTTTTCCTATCCTTCTATATTTTTCCTATCCTTCTATATTTTTCCTATCATTCTATATTTTTCCTATCCTTCTATATTTTTCCTATCCTTCTATATTTTCCCTATCCTTCTATATTTTTCCTATCATTCTATATTTTTCGCTACCAAACTTTGACTTAGTACGGTTGGGATTCCGCTTATCCTCGGGAATGTTAGTAAAATAACTATTTGAAACTGATACTCACTTGAAGACTCATCCGGGTCTTATTCTATTCTAACCGCATCCGTGGCGTAATGGTTAGTACATTCGCTTCACACCAGGAGGTCGCGGGTTCGATTGCCGGCGGGGTCAACTTTGTAAGACTCGGTTTGGTTGGTGGTAGGGCATTTCCATAGCCCGCCTGGCTAGCTACCACCATCTTATCTAAGTCATGCCGCCAAACATCAGTGTTAACAGCATTGATGTGTTCCGGCTTGAAGATAAGATAGCCAGATCCCCATTGCGTTGGGAAAACTTTGGTGAGCCCGCTTCCATTTTCGGCATCATCGTCACTTACCATCAGATGAGATGATGTCAAGGGTTTACCAATTGTGGATATAAAAGAATAAAATAATATTTCTATGTTGCTTCTACAATAAATTCGATTGTGTGCACGTACGGAGTCATTTATCCACGCCCTAACTCACTTCAAGTGCAGTCAAACGCACTCAAATTTTTAGTAAAAAAAAACCTACTCCTACGCGCCACAATAGCTACCATGCAGTAAGGCATCTCGTTGCATAATTTTTTCCATGTAGTTTTCTTCTATACAAAAAAAAACTGATTTTTTACCCGACTGCGTCAGAAGGAGGGTTATGTTTTTCGAGAGTATGTATGTATGTATGTATGTAAGTATGTATGTTTGTATGTATAATTGTTTGGCACGCTCTGCAGCCTGAACGGCTGGATGGATTTTAGCTTGAGACGTGTCCTTAGATTCGTATTTACTGTGAGAGTGACACTGGGTATATAAAAAAAAAAAAATGGCGGATTTTTGGCGCAAAATTCAAATGTTTGACACGCTCTGCAGCCTGAACGGCTCGATGAATTATAGCTTGAGGGTTGTCGTTAGATACGTTTTTACTGTGTGAGTGACACTGGGTATATCAAAATAATAAAAAAACAAAATGGCGGATTTTTGGCGCCAAATTCAAATGAATTCATTCAATAATAAAACTAAAAAAATGAATAAAATAAAAAACAGTAATTTAAAAAACTAAAAAACCCGCCTGCGTTTCTGTGTAATTTGGAAATGAAAAACCCTAAAACAAGAAAGTCGTCATACCCGATTGCACTTAACTTAAGAAAAATTGTAGCCGTCGGGACCCATTCTAGAAAGTCAGCCGTCTAGTCAGTATATTGGAGTAATCTGCAATGTAATATAGGTATGTGCTCTCAATTCACTATGCCTCCATTTCTAGAATGGGTCCCGACTGCTACAACTTTTCTTAAGTTAAGTGCAATCGGGTATGACGACTTTCTTGTTTTAGGGTTTTTCATTTCCAAATTACACAGAAACGCAGGCGGGTTTTTTAGTTTTTTAAATTACTGTTTTTTATTATTTTTGGACTTTCGCGTGCTACTTCATCATATCAGCCAAAAATCGTCCACTGCTGGACAAAGGCCTCCCCCAAGGATTTTCACGACGACCGGTCCTACGCTGCCCGCATCCATAGGCTTCCCGCATGCTACTTGCATTGTTACAATTCATTAGAAGACGAGCGAACATTTTAATCATGATGAAAGGACACCCAAAATTAAATCAACCAAGTGCGAATCGAAGGTCCCGTATCTCCACTTCTCTCCAAACAAGTGTAAAATGATATCTATTTATTCATCATCATCATCATATCAGCTCATATATGTCCCCACCGAGGGGCTCGAGCCTACCCTGAATTAGGGCGATCGGGCTTTAGTCAACCACGCGGGCCCAGTACGGGTTGGTCGATTTCACACACACCCTTCGAGTTACTTCGCAGGTGTGTGCAGGTTTCCTCACGATGTTTTCCTTCACCGTTAAAGCAATCGGTGAGTGTACGTACGTAAGTTTCGAAAAACTCATTGGTACATTGGCCGTCCGGATTTGAACCCGGTACCTCTGGTTAGAAGAACCGAGTCGTTACCGGCTGAGCCACCGACGCTTCAAGATTAGTAATTAGTTGTAGTAAAGTAAATCAGTTGTATTAAGATCCAAAGAAAACTGTGAAAGGGAGCTAAGTTCGAAACAAAAAAAAATACAGAGATCTAAATGGGTAAGTACCAAGTTCTTTAGTGGTTCCTAAATAATAGCGACGGAACTTCAAATAAAAATATTTATTTTAGACTTCTCCAAATAATAGAGAATGTACAAAGCTTTCAGTTTCGTTTTCAGCGAAAACTTCTCAATGTTCCATATCTAATTGATGTTTGGTCATATAATGTAACCTAGTTTTCCTTAAAAATAAAATTAAAAAATAAATATAAATAAAATAAAAGAAAATTTGTTATGTTCTGTGCAACTAATGGTGTAACTTGGAGTCCGACTCGAACTTGGCCAGTTTTACTTTTTCTTTAATAACGCCTAATAACCCAACTCAATGCCAAATAAGTTTCTAAGTCACTTGGAAATGGTCTGTAATTTTGATGAACAGTGGTAGTAAGGGACCCTAATTTTACAAGTCCGACTTGCGATTGGTCAGTTTTTCGATTTTTTTCTTTGTATGTGCTTAATAACTTATCTCAATAGCAAATTTCAAGTTTATAAGTTACACTTGGACGTTTTTCTTATTTTTCCTTCGTATACGTCCATTTATCTACTTCGATGCCAAATTTCATGTTTCTAGGTTACCTGGAAGTGGTCTATAATTTTGATAATCACTCAATCAGTCAGTCATAAAAATAGTGATTTTCGAAGGTAAAAGATATATTTATGAAAATTGTGATTCTAGGTGATCAAGGGGGTCTTACTAGACACACAAAATTACAACCCACGCCTGGTGTTGCCTTATTCTTTTCGAACTTGGCGGACACACTGCGCCGTGTTTCTAGATATTTTGCCGAAATTAATGTAAACTGAACCACTTGTTGGATCCTCTATATATTGGCCTAAAACATCGTTTTTGACAGATGATAAAATAAGCTCAAATGACTAACAGCTGACTGCCCTATTTAAACAGTCAATGTTTGTGTCATTAGAAATTTCCCAAATACCCAAAGTAACGCCGCCGCGCCCCGAGCCAAGGCTACATATCGAAGTAGTTTAAAATTTAAACAAGATGGATCCCTTTGATGTAGCCGCCTCGCTTTGTGTTCGCCGACCTTTGATCTCGTTGCTTCTAAGACATTATTAACAGTACATGAAAATATTTCCTGCTAAGTATAGCCAGTTGTGTATTTTGACTGACTTGATATTGCAGTGTTGCTTTATTATGCGTGCTCAGCTGAGTTTTATATGTTACTAGATTTTGCCAGCGGCTTCGCTCGCTTGAACATAGTTTCTATGACTGTCTTCGAGGGTGCGCAGTGCGCGAGCCGCAAGCGGCTCGCGAGAGTGGAAAAAGTAGCATATATGTTAATCCAGGTCCTAAGCTGTCTACCTACCAAATTTCAGCCAGATATGTTAAGTAGTTAGTTAGTCTTCGCGTGAACATATATAGTTATGTCTGTCGTGCTGTCGACAGTGGGAACTGAGTCAAATCTAAATCCTTTGGGAACTATGTCGGGCTATGCTAATTAGTAGTCAATTAGATAATCAGTATTAATTAGCACGTCAATCCTTCGCTTCATTGCGACGTGACATAAATTAACAAAGAGGAGAGAGTTAATAGCTATCCCACGAGAACCACTGAAGAAATCGGGATAAAAAGTAGCCTATATGTTAATCCAGGACCTAACCTATATGTGTGCCAAGTTTTATCCCGATCTGTCTAGTGGTTAAAGCGTGAAAGAGTCACAAACATCAATCCATACATACAAACTTTCACATTTATAATATTAAGTAGGATATTATACTTCTATACACAGCTGGGCCTAAAAAAATTCTTTCCGTACCTACAAAGTTGGATCTCAAAAGTGCTCCGATAAGGAAAGTTGTTCGTTTCCATAAAGACATCTGAACTTCACAATTTGTCCAACGATTTTAACTTTACAAGTCTATTAGAGAAGGAGATAATGTGAGATGGGGAGAAGACTATACCATATAGTTGAAAACGCTAAAAAAACCGACTACCATCACAACAACTTAGTACAATTTTAAATATATTTTTTTTTGTTACCTTCACTTAACATCAGGTGAGATGATGTCAAGGGCTTGCTAATTGTGACTTAATTTTTTTTAAATAAAGTACTGCACTGATTTTCTCGGGAGCATACACTATCGAATAAAAAAAATCCTGTAAATCGGTTCACAATCTGCGAAGATATTGCGTAACAAACATACAAAAAACATACAGTCGAATTGAGAACCTCCTCCTTTTTGGAAGTCGGTTGAAAAGAAATAATTAAACCTATATGGAACCCGTGTTCAGAAAAATCTTTTTCTCTTGTCACACTTTTTTTTCGTTATATTCATCACTAGTGGGGGTGCCCGCCGCTTCGCCTTCGCATGCATATCCCGTTTTTTTGGTGTTCCCGTAGGAATTTTCCGAAATGCTTTCTTAGCGGTTGTCTACGTTTTCACAACAAAAAATCAAGTGGTACCATATTATTAAATATGCCTTATCTATCAGTAAAGGTTTCATTTTTGTGCAATAAGTTATTTCAGAGAGCCAGATTTCTCCTTTTCATGCGGGCAGATTTTTTTTTGATGAGTAACATCTTTGCTCTCGCTTTCCTGCAATTTGTGGGAGTGATTTCGTGAAATGGGACGGAAATGTGTAACATGGGACGGAAATGTGTAACAGGAAGTCGCGAAAGCGCGCGCTATTCGATCTGACGAATGAGCTTTGCTCTCGCTTTCCTGCAATTTGTGGGAGTGATTTCGTGAAATGGGACGGAAATGTGTAACAGTGTAACAGGAAGTCGCGAAAGCGCGGAATTCTACTTTACGAGAGTCCGACTCGCACTTGGTCGGTTTTATTCGTTACTGTCAGATCCGCCACCCAGGTACAATATCGTCATCAAATCTAACTAACCTAAAGTATTTTGTCACATGTTACACATCATATGCGAGTACTGTAGGTCTCGCTCGAATTTTTTTTAATTAAAAATTTAAGTGCGTTTGACTTCAACTCACCTGATGGTAAGTGATGATGCAGTCGAGGATGGTACACGCAAACTCAAATAATGCATATTCACTCTTGCCTTGAAGATCCCCAAATTATAGGAATCGGGAAACACTGACGCAGGCAGGGGAGGTATATTTTGGTTATCCGGGATCAAAATTATGTATGACATTGTATTAAAAAAAGTAAAATTTTGACATGCCTTATGTAACAGTAAATGCAACCGCCTCCGTGGTGTAATGGTTAGTCCATTCGCTTCACACCGGTAGGTCGCGGGTTCAATTCCCGGCGGGGTCAACTTTGTAAGACTCGGTTTGGTTGTTGGTAGGATATTTTCATAGCCCGCCTGGCTAGCTACCACCATCTTATCTAAGTCTTGCCGCCAAACATCAGTGTTAACAGCGTTGATGTGTTCCGGCTTGAAAATAAGATAGCCAGATCCTCATTGCGTTGGGAAATCTTGGTAAGCCCGCTTCCATCTTAAGCATCATCGTCACTGACCATCAGGTGAAATGATGCCAAGGGCTTACCAATTGTGAATAAAAAAAAATGTTTCATATTTATATGTTGAGCTATTCCATAGATACTGTTGTCTTGCCTTCCTGTGGAAACTTTATGATTGTCAAGGAAAAACAAAAATTAAAGTTTAAAAAAGTAAAAACCGACTTTAAAAAATAAATTCACTCAAAAGTATGAAATAATATTTTTGTATTTAAGTAACGGTCGTAGCGTAAATTCTTCGGGGAGGTATTTGTCTAACTGTGGACGACTTTGGGCTGATGATGATAATAATATTTATTATTTACACATTAGATACTTAAGTACTTTCATAGTACTCTGTTTTTCATAGAACAATAATATTGATTCAACTGTGTCACAATTACACACTTTGCAAAACCAGCCAAGTGTGAATCGGGGTCACACAAATAGAGTTCCGCACTAAAACTTTAACTACAAACAGAACAAGATCTCAAGATCAAGATCAAGAACGGAATCATCTAAGATATTCTTATGAATTTTCCTGTAATCTATGCAATTAACCTCTTATACTATAATTTTTTCGAAGGTAAGGGGCAAGTGGTCAATTTCCGCCTATTTTCTTCAATGACATCCAAAAACTTTATGTTTAAAATAATAAAAAATGTATTTGAGATTATTACAACAAACCATTTCACTTGACGTACACACGATATAGTTTGCAAAACCATTTTTAATTTTTTTTCTAAAGTAGCCCATGTTTAAAATTTATTTATTTTTGTTACAAATCCGTCTTTGAGTTATCGATTTACAAATGTGTACCACATTTCAACTTAATCGGTCCAACAGTTTCGGAGCAAAGCGTCTGTGACGGACGGATGGACAGACAGACGAGTGATCCTATAATGGTTCCATTTTTACCTATGGGGTACGGAACCCTAAATATGTGCATGACTTTTCAACAACTGTGTAAACAAGAGATGTTTCAACAACAAAATTAAATTTAAACAAAATAAACTAGAAAAACACGTAGACGGTACAAGTAGCGTAGGAACGCCTTCCACACGGTGGACCGACGACCTGGTGAAGGTCGCGGGAAGCCGCTAGATGCGGGCAGCGCAGGACCAGTCGTCGAGGAAATCTTTGGGGGAGGCCTTTGTCCAACAGTGGACGATTTGTGGCTGATATGATGATGATGATGATGATTTAATTCTTGTGTACATAAAATTTTCGAGCGACTGAAGGGCGAGCAATGGGGACCGTAGTACAAAATAAATTGAAGCGAGAGTTAGCGAGGGACAAAGGAGTGAAAAGGTATTGTGACGGCAAAAAAGATCGAAGTTGAGGATCTTCAAGGCGAGAGTGAAAAGGCATTATTTGAGTTTGCGTGTACCATGCTCTACTGCATCGTCACTTTCTGTCAGGTGAGATGTCGACAAAACGCACTTAATTTTTAACAAAATAAAGTTGTGATTGTTGGTGATCGATTGTCTTACACTGGAAACAATCTGTAAATGTCCCCACTACGGGGTACGGGTCTCTTCCCATACTCAGGAAGGTGAGGCCATACCCCACACTCGGGGGCCAAGTCCGGGCTGGTGGAGATTGTAGGACCAGTGGCGAACCCCACTTTTTCAGTTTTGCAAGCCTCCTATGAGGTATCTGACCCAGCTTAACGACTGCCATCTAGTGTTAGTAACTGGCACCAACGACTCACGTGTCTTGCGAAAAATAAGAAAAATGTCCTAACAGTCAAACTCATCCAGGTGAAACCTTGCTTCAGGCCACTTAACCTACGTGATTAACCAAAACACGCAAGTCTCAAAGTTACGCTTCTTTTATATTTATTTATTTTTATAGTCTACAAAACTAAAAAGTAAAAAATGTACGTATATGTGTGAGTATGTTTTTTCTGTGCGTTGTTGCTCTAGCGTCTCAACTACTGAACAAATTAAGGTACAATTTTGGTTAAAGCAATATTTTTTTTTCTCTAGCTGCGGAACCCTTTTCTATGCGTGGTCCCTCCCTTTGCGTGGTTCCTTTCCCTATAATATGGTTGATGGGAGCGATGGCTGACTTCGCGTTATACTCGTAACCGGGTGCTGTCCGTGTGAACTGGCCTACACTTGTCAAAGGCATTCATGATATTTAATGATTTAATGTATAACTTCTCGTGTCATTTGTTCTAATGTCATTTTTTTATATCAAGGACTGTATTTTGACGTTATTAACTAATGATTGTTTATTTCTTGATTTTTTTACAAATGAAATTATGTAATCACTATTTTATGACTATCAGAAAGAGTGTAATTTGCACCTATTTTGAATATTATTGAATCTTGTCCAACACGCATATGGCCAGTTTCATTCCTGACGTTAAACCTATCTTTGCTAGATCTTTGCTACTTAAATATGGAAAATCGCATAATCCCCTTTTCTTGTTCCGATTTACCTCCTTGAGCCAACATTGTACAACTATACTTTGTGCGCAGAACCTTTGTATTACAAAGCACGTACCTATATCACCCATCTTTGTATAAGTTATCAAAGTTATGTTGTTATGGCTCAATCTCAACTTCACAATGGCGCGTGGCTCCCTCGATAAACGTCTGAAGTTTGCAAATTTCAACTAGTTGCTCCACTCCGCTCTGAATATTTGTTCCATGCGATAAGAAAACTATCCTAAAAGAATAACATGACTTCGAGTCGTTAAGTGGTTAGTCCATTCGTTTCACACCAGGAGGTCGCGGGTTCGATCCCCGACGGGGTCAACTTGTAAGACTCGGTTTGGTTGGTGGTAGGGCATTTTCTAAGCCCGCCTTATTTATCTGATTTTATTTATGTCTTGCCGCCAAACATCAACGTTAACACCATTGATGTGTTCCGGCATGAAGATAAGATAGCCAGTTCTCCATTGCGTTGGGGAATCTTGGTAAGCCCGATTCCATCTTCGGCATCATCGTCACTTACCATCAGGTGAGATGATGCCAAGGGCTTACCGATTGTGAATATTAAAAAAAAAGTTAAACTTAAGTAGGTTTTGTATTAATCAAAGTTTTCTTACTCGACCTGCATTTGTCTATTTCCTCACCGTTGCAGTAATATACTATTTCTGAAGACAATATAAATCCATTGTTTCTTATACTGTTTCAGTCTTAGTAATTTACTTGAGGTGAATAAATTACATAGTAGTTGGAAAGACACTAGGAGGTCACCAGTTCGCTTCCCAGCAGGTTCTAACTTTAGAAGACTCGGTTTAGTTGGAGATATGATATTTCAGAAGCCCATCTGGCTAGCTACCACCATCTTGTCTAAGTATTGCTTGTCTCGGCAATGTTTTTTCCCGGGTGGTGATCAAACCCACGAACCTCGAACCTCCGCCCAGCAGGCGGCCATCAACTGCATGATCAAGATGACTAATAAGCTGATGTTTGAAAATGTTTAAATCTTGAACCTTGACGAAAATAAAGAAAAGTTTCAGAGCGCGGTGGAAAAGCCATTTTAAGGCTGTTACGTATTAAGCGGCGCATCAAAGGGATCGGCGACAAAGAGACCGAGAGCGGTTCAACTTCCAAGTTCAGCGGCGACGAGAAACGGCTCCTTGATTTAATAATAATTCACATCAATCAATCATACCAGTCGTAGTAATCCGTATTCTTCATTTCTAAAGGTGATGTCCAGCCTGATTTTAAATTAATTGATAATTCAAATACTTTAAATTAATCTATAATATAAAAATGAATCGCAAAATGTGTTGGTAAGCGCATAACTCGAGAACGGCTGGACTGATTTGGCTAATTCTTTTTTTGTCGAGTTCGTTATTGTCAGGAGAAGGTTCTTATGTAGGGTAGGGTAGGGTAGGGTAGTGTAGTGTTGTGTAGGGTAGGGTAGGGTAGTGTAGGGTAGGGTAGGTTAGTGTAGGGTAGGGTAGGGTAGGGTAGTGTAGGGTAGGGTAGGGTAGTGTAGTGTAGGGTAGTGTAGTGTAGTGTAGTGTATGTAGAGTAGGGTAGGGTAGGGTAGTGTAGTGTAGGGTAGTGTAGTGTAGGGTAGAGTAGTGTAGGATAGGGTAGTATAGTGTAGGGTAGAGTAGTGTAGGGTAGGGTAGTGTAGGGTAGGGTAGTGTAGTGTAGGGTAGGGTAGGCCAGTGTAATGTAATGTAAGGCGGTACGTAGTTCGCCGGGACAGCTTGTAATAAATAATGTAAATTTTAATACTCTTGTAGGTAGCCGTTGTATATCTTATCTCATTAAACGATCAGTAGCGTCGGTGGCTAAACCGGTAACGACTCGGTCCTTCTAACCAGAGGTACCGGGTTCAAATCTGGACGGACAATGTACCAATGAGTTTTTCAAAAACTTACGTACATATACTCGTACTCACCGATTGCTTTAACGGTGAAGGAAAACATCGTGAGGAAACCTGCACACGCCTGCGGAGAAACTAGAAGGTTGTGTGTGAAGTTGACCAACCCGCACGCGTGGTCGAGTAAGGCCCGATCGCTCTAATTCAGGGTAGGCTCGAGCCCCTCGATGGGGACGTATATGAGCTGATATGATGAAAGCTCGGTAGCCCAGATACTATAGATACTAATTGATCTTCAGTGTTACCTCGCCCGCAGGACAACGCACAGTTTCCAGGCACCACGATAAGATATTTTTTTATGCTGACAACATTCACAAAGCCATCTCTCTCAACTTAATCCAGACTTAACCCTTCACTGGCGATGGCACGGATGATTGTGCTCGACGCTTCAGGGGTCTTTAGTGCCCGTCATCCCGCCTGTCCAATGGGACCACTTTAATTCCCTTTTTAATTTTTAAATGGAAAATTATGATTTTCTGCTATTAATATTTTTCACACTTATATTTAATAATGATTGAATACCTACTGGATGCTAGTAGCGCGGAACCGGTTGTTGTGAAAATATTTGAGGGAGACCTTTGCTCAGCACAGGACGTTTTTCGACTGATATGGTGATGATGACTGATGGCATTATAATACTCTTATCAGCTCATATACGTCCCCGCCTTAGTCGACCACGCGGTCTCAGTGCGGTTTGGTCGACTTCACACACAACCTTCCAGTTTCTTCGTAGGCGTGTGCAGGTTTCCTCACGATGTTTTCCTTCACCGTAAGAGCGTCGGATAAACGTACATATGAAATTGAAATTCGAAAACACATTGGTACTTGGAAGGATTTGAACCACGGCCTCCCGGACTGGAGGTAGCGGCCGTAACCGTTACGCCACCGACTACTAGTACTAATATAATCTATTTGAGTATAAGAATGCTTCTTTTACGTTTAATTTCTTTGTTAATAATTAAATCCTAGTGACTTAAAGCTGTTGTGGCGCTGTACGACTTGCGTGCAGCTTCAATCACGCATGTTAACTCACCAGAAGCACGGTCATTACCTCAATTTGACTGTTAGTAGCATTTTTTTAGAAACCGCTTAAAGCGCTAAGGCCGCCTTTGCTCTCTATGTATCTTACAAATTATAAGTTCTGTATTATTTTTTGGCGTGCAATAAAGTGTATTTACTTACTTATGCACTTAATTAATTTATCTCGAACGTGTCCGTGCTTAGCAAGCAACGCGAAGTCGTTGGTGATAGTTTATATCACTAAAATGCAGTCTTTTAGCCGTTTCTTACAGTGTTTTTTATATATTTTTTATTCACAATTGGTAAACCCTTGAGAACATCTCACCTGGTGGTAAGTGACGATGTTGTCGAAGATGGAAGCGGGATTACCAAGATTCCCGAACGCAATGGGGAACTGGCTATCTTATCTCCATGCCGGAACACTCCAGTGATATCAACATTGATATTTGGCGGCAAGATTTAAATAAGATGGTGGTAGCTAGCCAGGCGGGCTTAGAAAATGCCCTACCATCAACCAAACCGAGTCTTACAATTGACCCCGCCGGGAATCGAACCCGCGACCTCCTGTGTAAAGCCAGTGAACTTTGCCTCTGAGCTACGGAGGCGGTTAAAAGGTGGCACGAAAATTTCTGTCAGAAGGGTCAGCCCCTAGCCCTCCAACCTACACCAAGCCGGACTATGGACTCCGTGTGTGGTGGAGTATAGCCCGACCTTCCCGAGTTATGGAAGAGACCCATGCCCTGGGGGATTAATAGTAGTGGGGACGTTAATATGGGTTGTTGATGATGGTTGACTTTCGACTTGGGTCAATTTTTAAACGACTTCAAAAAAAGGAGGAGGTTTCTCAAATCGACCGTATATTTTTATTTTTTCAATGTTTGTTCGCGGATAACTTCGTCGTTTATAAACCGATTTTGATGATTCTTTTTTTTGTTGGAAAGGAGATATCCCTTGGGTGGTATTATGATAAGTAAACCAGGATCTGATGATGTCATCCCACAGAAATAGAGAGGAACCTTCAAAAATCGTAGTGGTGACTAGTGCGTTTGAAGTCGTTCTTTTTTTGTTTAAAATTATCAGTTTAGTGCACCACCGGATTACATAAGAAAAACCGGCCAAGTGCGACTCGGGGTCACACAAACTGGGTTCCGCACAAATACTTTAACATACAACAGAACAAGACCTCTTAGTACATACTTTGCTCTAGGTAAATAGGGGTGTGGCGCTACTCAATCCATGTACCGTGCATTCACTACCGAATGCGTATACTGTGACATCGCATCGCCACCGAGAGTGGGGACTCCCTGTGCCGCCGGCCCGTGCAGCGTGCACCAGTCCGCGAGAACGCAAAATACGCGACGTAATTTCCATGCAATTAGATTTAAAATAATATCAATGTACCGGCATTAATTAGCTACCTTTTTGTTATTTAGCTTTCTACTCGCAATACAACAATTATCAAGGAAATTGTACCTGTGAGTTTACTTGGTCCATAACAACCCCACCAGGGGTCTACTTATTCTGGACTTATAAATTTCATTTTTCCCGTGGGAACAGAAGGACTTTAGATTTTCCTGTAATATATGCCTCCCACTCGGTGGACCGATGACCTGGTGAAGGTCGCGGGAAGCCGCTGGATGCGGGCAGCGCAGAACCGGTCGTCGTGGAGATCCTTGGGGGAGGCCTATGTCCAGCAGTGGACGTCCTTCGGCTGATATGATGATGATGATGCATTCAACCTCATATACTGTGATTTTTTTAAGATTTTAGGCTTAGTAGTTAAAGCGGGGGGGGGGGGGGGGGAAGAGTGGTTAAATAACTTTAAACCTATTTCTCTTAACATTATAAAAAGCCCTTTTATTTGATTTGTCACACAATATATTTTGAAAAACTTTATTTTTTAATTTTCTTATTTACCTCCAAATGTGGCCTCCATGCTTGAAATTTATAAATAACATTACATGTTCGTTTTTGAGTCACCGACTTACATTATGTACGAAATTTCAACCCAATGGGTCCAGTGGTTTCCTAGCAAATTGACTGTGACACACGGGCGGACAGACAGACACACGAGTGATCCTATAAGGCGCTTTGCACACGACGGGGCGGGGCGGGCCGGTCAATTTCGCCGCCAACGATAGCACAAAGGGAATCCTATACTACCAACGCACATGGAGCCGGCGCGGTGGGCGCGGTCTTTTTGTCCTCCAAGTGCATTGGTAGTATAGGATTCCCTTTGTGCTATCGTTGGCGGCGAAATTGACCGCCCCGCCCCGCCCCGTCGTGTGCAAAGCGCCTAATGCTTCCTCAAAACGTTAAACACTGAATGTTACGACAAACTGCAGTTCGTATTATGTTGTGATGAAAGTCACATGCAAATTGTTACATTAGTTTTGGGTGTCCTTGTTTTTAGGTTTCCGTACCAAAAGTCTATTACTAGCCTACTTTGTACGTCCGTCCGTCAGTCTCTTTGACCTACCTTTAGAAGGCTGTATCCTTGGAACTATATAAAAGCGTCGGTCTTCTAACCAGAGGTACCGGGTTCAAATCCGGACGGCCAATGTACCAATGAGTTTTCAAAACTTACATACATATACTTAAAGATTGCTATAACGGTGAAGGAAAACATCGTGAGGAAACCTGCACACGCCTGAGAAGAAATTCGAAGGTTGTGTGTGAAATCAACCAACCCTCACTGGGCCCGCGTGGTCGACTAAGGCCTGATCGCCTTAATTCAGGGTAGGATCGAGCCCCTCGGTGGGGACATACATGAGCTGATATGATTATGATCCTTGAAACTGTAATTAATTAAAACGCTAAAATTTTCACAGAACATGTGTTATTTAAATGAGTTACCAACATATACAAAATTAGAAAAAATAAAACCCAAGTGGAGTCTGTGTTTCATAGGTTTATTGAAAATCTCTATCGTATATAAACGTGAACTTGGTGTGATTATAGTACTGATCCTGAAGTCTAGTACTGCGTTTTTTAGGCTTAAACATAATAAGATATTAATAATAAAACAGGCTTAAACCGTAAAGTTCTCGAGTGGCGACCGCGCACCGGAAAACGTAGCGTAGGCAGGCCTCCCACGCGGTGGACCGATGACCTGGTGAAGATCGCGGGAAGCCGATGGATGCGGGCAGCGCAGGACCGGTCGTCGTGGAAATCCTTGGGGGAGGCCTTTGTCCAGCAGTGGACGATTTGAGGCTGATATGATGATGATGATGGAACCTTTACACCTCGGAATAAGTTTCACCAATCAATTAATTGGACACAGTCAATCAGCCATACATGCAAATTTAATTTGGGGTGCGTTTCGAAACGAGAAATGTTAGATAGTGTTCTGGATTATTTATGCCGTATAATTTTTCTATAAGGGGACAGCATAAACCAAATTCCAATGTAATATATGGGATGTAAGGTTAAATAGAGCATATTTTTTTATAGGTGAGCTTTTATTCATTTATAGGCAAGACCAGAAACAGATCAACTTTTGTACTGTAACGTTTTTAAGGCATGTTACAAATCAATTAGCTGATTATTAAACTTTATATTGGAAGGTTAATATAAAGTTTAATAATCAGCTGATCGATTTGCAACATGCCTTTAGTTTAACTTTATCAAAACTGTAGAAGGATACAGGAGGCAAATTTTATAAGAAAAACTTTGAAATAGTTCAGTGGAACCATGTATTTGATTGTCCCCGTGGTCCCACCAGTAGGACGAAACAGCAGGGCTACGGAGAAACAGTCACTTACCATTAGGTGAGATGATGCCAAGGGCTTACCAATTGTGAATTAAAAAAAAGCCAACTAAAGTTGTGTAATTTAATGAGTAGAAGTTTATCTCAAAAAGTAAGGATAAGATAAGGTAAGATTAAAATATATCGTTGCATACACTAAATAAAAAAAACACAATATAAAAACTTAATCTAAAAAAAAAAAATGAACACAATATTAAAACAATAATTTATGTAGGTACTATAGCGGTGCAAGAAGAAGAACCGGTACAACTTGGGCGGTCTTATCGCTCAAAGTGATTGGAGACAAAAGCATAAAAACAGGAAGTGTACGTGTATCTTAATATATTAATACTTAAATATGTAATTTTAATTGAACAAGTTATAACTGTGAATAACTTATATATTTTGTAAAGTTATAATACTAATAACATGATAATAAAAAATATATTTAAAGTACATAAATTTAAATAAGTATAAATAATAATTATATGTACATATCAATAAAATATATATAGATATACAATATAAAAATAATATATATCACCAAAGTAGTATTTAGCATAAAAACACGCTCTTATCATGGCAGAAAATGTGCTTGTACAGACTTTTTAAAAATTTACAGATTGGGCTTGGCGAATTAATGTGGGAAGGGAATTCGAAAAGCGAGGGTTAAGGAGTGGTCATTAAAATTGGTATAGTAAATAAAGGCAAAAAAAAAATGGTAAAGTTATGCGTGATCATGCATAAAAAAATTTTCGGACCGACTAGAGAACCTCCGTTTTTTCGTCGTAAAAAGTATGCTCAATTTTAGCTAACATCCTATGTATTGCAAACTTCTTGTAACTTTGCCTAAAGATTACGAGCTGTTGCCTACGGTTTTGCCTGCGTGGATATTATGGGTGCACGATACGCGATCCGGATTACCTCTTAGATCAAAACTTACATACTTAGAAACTTTAACTCTTTATATTATTATTGATGACCTGGAAGCCGCTGGATACGAGCAGCGCAGAACCGGTCGTCATGGAAATCCTTGGGGGAGGCCTATGTCCAGCAGTGGATGTCCTTCGGCTGATATGATGATGATGATGATGAATATTATTATAGTATAGTTTACTCGTCCCTACTCTACTGCTAGAAATTACCAGCTGATCGATTTTTATGCAGTCAAAAAACTTCAACAACGTTCAAGATGAGAAGAAGCCCAAATTAACGGTTACTAAAACAATTTTAATACACTTGTACGATATTAGGTAAATAGTCCTAAAATAGGGACGCTCGAAATTTGAAAGTATAGCGGCCATTTTGTTAAATTAACATCTGTCAAATTTATTGAGAATTGATCAGCGGTCTAATCACCAGACAACGTAATGATGATAATTAAGCTATTGTATAGCTTTTATCGCGGGCTTTTAACCCCAAAAAAAAAAATATTGAGTTCTAAAAAACTTACAGTGCCATCTATCTATCCATCATGATGATGACGATGGTGGTGGTGTTGGTGATGATGATGATGATGATGATTAACTTTCTTAGTGTCCATTTATTACATAAACATCCCGCGCCCCAAGGAATATATGGTACTGGTAAATACTGCATAAATAAAAAATAAATAAATAATTATAATTGCATAAGTTGATAAAAAATGCTATGCAATAGCTTTAGCGCGGCAGTCCCCGAGTGCCACACGTCTCTTTTTTTAATTTGACTCGTATCGGAACGTACCCCGTGAGCGATCTGACCGCACAGCTCAGTCTCAATACCAGCAATTGAATTAGTATTGATTAAGCCGACTGGCCATTATGCTAATGTATTCAAGCAGTGATCCGTTGGACTGAGGCCAGGACGCTGGGAAAACAAAGAAAATTTGTTATATGAACATTTGGTACTGGGATCTCTATAAAAAACATTGATGGAAAAAATACTTATCTACTAAAACATAAATCGAATCAGAAACGAGGAGATCCGTAGGAGAACCAAAGTAACCGACATAGCTCTCAGAATTGATAAACTGAAGTGGCAGTGGGCGGGGCACATTGCTCGTAGAACAGGTGGCCGTTGGGGCAGTAAAATTCTCTAGTGGCGACCACGCACCGGAAAACGTAGTGTAGGCAGGCCTCCCACTCGGTGGACCGATGACATGGTGAATGTCGCGGGCAGCCGCTGGATGCGGGCAGCGGCGGATGATAATGACTAAAACAGAGTCACACCCTGGACACTTCATACAACGGGCCAGAAATTACATTTGCAAAAAGAAATGACGGAACAAACAAAATGGCGGGGAAAGCCTATACGTTCGACAACCAAACTGTAACCAATCTCTATCAATCTGTGTGACGAGGGGGTGAGGTCGCAATCTAGAGAGCGGCAGGGAGTGTCCATACTGTATGTTAGTACTAAAATATATACCTACTTTGACAGAGTGTTAGGTAAGCTGCTACTTATAAAACTGGACAACTTTGTATGCTGGATCCTTATTTACATACGTACGTACCTAGGTCGATAAACACAATACTCTGTTTTAACCGCCTCCATAGCTCAGAGGCAAAGTTCACTGGCTTTACACAGGAGGTCGCGGGTTCGATTCCCGGTGGGGTCAACTTTGTAAGACTCGGTTTGGTTGGTGGTAGGGCATTTTCTAAGCCCGCCTGGCTAGCTACCACCATATTATCTAAGTCTTGCCTCCAAACATCAATGTTAACATCATTGATGTGTTCCGGCTTAAAGATAAGATAGCCAGATCCCCATTGCGTTGGGGAATCTTGGTAAGCCCGCTTCCATCTTAGGCATCATCGTCACTTACCATCAGGTGAGATAATGCCAAGGGCTTATCAATTGTGGATAAATAAATAAAAAAACAGAGCGTTAGGTAAAATAGATCTGCAAAAAACTGCTACTTGTAAAACTGGACAACTTTGCTTGCTGGTTCCTAATTTACGTACATACATAAGTACATACGTAGGCCGATAAACACAATAAGTACCCTTCTTTGCGCCGCGCAGGCGGGTAAAAAAGAAACTCATAAAAATTCAAGATATACCCTTTGTCAGTGAAAAAACTTGCAAAATTAAAAATGTCAATCGACAGTGAAAAGTAATGTTTTACCTCCCCCACTGAATTCGTGATAGCTACCCGACCAGCTTAACTTGGCCTCTGGCTAAGTTTCAGATAACAAACTTTAACTTGAACTCCCTCTTTTGTGCCTGAACTCTGATGGAAGATTATTATAATTTGTTTCGATTAGAGCAATGGAAAACCTAGGTAGGTATTTAGAATATTCATTCAGGAATCTTCACGACAAGAGTGAATCGTCGGCTGCATCGGTTCTTACCATAAGGTGAGGTGCAGCCAACGCAAAAATAACCTTTCTTAACGTAAAGTGGTATTTCATTTTACTTCACGAGTCATTAATTAATTATACTTTACTAAAAAATTTAGGAATGTTTTTAGCAGATTAGGCAAAAATAAAAGACGCACATTTTTTTAATATTTTAAACTACTACAAATTTATTGAGATGTAACATTTAAGTTTTAATCTATTCACGTTTTTAAGGCTGTTGTGTCTTAGCCTAAAGTCGTCATTTTTAAAATTGGTTCTCAGCAGTTGGCGTAATGCGGCCTCAGAAGCTCATGGAGAAATGTTAGGTAATTATTTTAAAAATGTGGGTGTTTTATTTTAGCTTTTCTCTGCTTTTTTCTTTACTAATGATAGATAAATCATAAAATTTGGGGGTAAAAATTTCTTAATGTTACCAGTTATCCATCAGATCGCAACAAATAGAACAGCGGCTGTCCAGTGTTGCACCTTGCCTGCAACAAATGCAGTCCTTCCCGTCAATGTGAGCTATCTTAGACCATTTGAGCTATGTAACCATTCCAAATCAAATCACCGCTCATGCGTAGACGTTTTTCTTCGTCCTTTATCACAACTCATTTGTTGATAACGATCGCGTTGTACATTCTAAAATCATCTCTGCACACTGCAAGGTTCTTAAATCAGAAGTGTACAAAAAACTTTAAAAAAAGACAAATTTGGGGTGGAAAAACCTCAAGTTGCACGAAAATTACCTACGTTTTTGCAACTTTTTTATACAACAGAATAATAAGGCACTGCGATATTAAGGGAGATAGCTAAGCGACTTATTAGATACTGGTTGCAGAATTTCTCTTACGCAGATATAGAAAACCTTCTCAAGCCTATTATATACCACGAATCCAACTAAATCCCTCCCACATACAGACACACATTGACTCAACACAAACTGACACATAAACACACTCACTCACGTACACACACACCACCTAAGCTATACCTTTCTTAGTTTTTTCTGCATGAATTAATTATTTTAGTACTTAATAACATGTGAAATAGTATGTAGTATGTCTAATCTATTGTTGGTGCCCCAGATACAAGCTGTGCCTAGTTTGGGATCGACATATACAGACACTATGTAAATTTCTGTTTTAAATAAATTATTTGTATTTGTATTTAAGACGTCCAGTTCGCTAACTTCGTGACTTTTCCCGCCCTTGCAGAGGTCAATTCAAAATGGCTGCTCGCTAAGGAGTTCGCATTTGTCAAACGTCACTCTGACGGGCCGCCATCTTGTTTCGGCTGATCAACAGGTCCCCCTGATCGGTATTTAATGATAGGTAGCTAGCTCGAACGGATTGTTTATCGGATCCGTGGAAAGTGATTTTTGTTTGTTATTATTTTTTTACTTTATAGTTGCTTATCACAAGATCTGTGGTAATAGAACATATTTCCTGTTTTATTGTTGTTTAAAAATGATTACCTACAGTTTTGGTTTGTTTGGTTCACATAAAAGAGTAACATAAGAAAGGAAACTGACAAAGTTTGGACCAAGTATGCTGCCCAGAAGTGCAAGTACCTCCAGTGATTTATAAGACGTCAATTGCTGGACAAAGGCCTCCCCTAAGGATTATCACAACGACCGGTCCTGCGCTGCCCGCATCCAGCGGTTTTTGGGAATCTTTACAATATCGTTGGACCAGAGAGTCATAGGCCTGTAAGCGCTACGTCTCACGGCATGCAGTTGCCGCTCGAGAGCTTTACTGCCCCAACGGCCACCTTATCATATATCATCATCGTCATATCAGCCGAAGGACGTCCACTGTTGGACATAGGCCTCCCCCATGGATTTCCACGACGACCGATTCTGCGCTGCCCGCATCCAGCGGTTTTCCGCGATCTTCACCAGGTCATCGGTCTAACGAGTGGGAGGCCTTCCCACGCTACGTTTTCCGGCACGCAGTCGCTACTGGAGAACTTTACTGCCCCAATAGCTCTATGGTCTAGGAGCTATGTGCCCCGCCCCCTGCTACTTAAGATTAGCAATTAGGTTACTTTGGTTCTCCTACAGATCTCCTCGTTTCTGATTCGATCCCTCAGCGAACTCCGAGCATAGCACGCTCCATTGCCCTTTGGGTGATCTTAAGCCTTCTTACGAGGCCCATAGAAAGCGACCATGTCTCAGATCCGTATGCCATCACTGGCAACACATTGGTCAAATACCTTAGTCTTAAGACACTGCAGTACTTGAAGATATTTCGAAGCTTCCCAAACGCTGCCCGGCCGAGTTAGATTCGTCGATTGAATTCTATCTCGAAGTTGGACCTACCTGACTGGACTGCTTTGTTTGTTGGTAAACGTCATTCTTAATGTAAAGTCTTAAACCTTCAGAGAAGTGGGTGCGTGACGTATATTTAACACTAGTGGGCACTCGCGGCTTCGCCCGCGCAGTTCCCGTGGGAATTTCCCGAAATCCTTTCTTAGCGGATGCCTACGTCATAACATGTACCTGCATGCCAAATTTCAGCCCGATCCGTCCAGTGGTTTGGGCTGTGCGTTGATAGATCACTATGTCAGTCAGTCACCTTTGAGTTTTATATATTTAGATTATTTTCTTCTTGTCCATGTTTACCTTAAGACCTACTTGTTGGAACACTCTCATTAGATTTACATGACTAGGGTATCTACCCTATTTGCCGATTTTTATTTTTGTTGGTGTGTGTGAGCTTGAATTGTCAAATTCATTTCGGAGAGTGTGCTCAAGAACTGCACGACCTCATTCCCCAACAAGACGCAGGGGGAGGTTCCACTCCTTTGTTGTTGATATTCAGCCTATACGCACGAAACTTTACGCTAGCTCATTAATTATGCGGACAGCGATGGAGTGGAACTCTTTGCCTGCTTCTGTGTTTCCGACTCCTACAATTTAGGGATCTTCAAAGCGAGAGTTAATAGGTATTATTTGAGTTTGCGTGTACCATCCTCGACTACATCGTCACTTACCATCAGGTGAGATATAGTCAAATGTACTAATTTTTTTTTAAAAAAAACGTGTGGCACTCGGGGACTGCCGCGGTAAAGCTATTGCATATCATTTTTTATCATCATGCAATTATAATTATTTATTTATTTTTTATTTATGCAGTATTTACCAGTACCATATAGTCCTTGGGGCGCGGGATGTTTATGTAATAAATTAACACTAAGAAAGTTACACCAGTAAAATTTTACTAAGTCCTTTTAGTACCGCAAATTGCTAGTAGATGGCACTGTAAGTTTTTTAGAACTCGGCCGAGCGTGGGGTGTTAGGTTTTATTTTCGTTACGGAATATTTTCTTGATTCGGTCGCCGTGCTTAAAGCCCACGATAAAAGCTATGCAAAAGCTTAAAAAAGAAAAAAATAAGTCAAAGTTTGGCGTGTGAACGATGACAGAGAGCCAAGAGCCACACTACACGGTATGTTTCCATACCAAACTTAATTAATTAACTTCCATATTTCATTACATCAAGAACACAATAGCCATAGTGTAGGTATACGTCCATATCATAACATACCGAGCTGTCACTCCCTCGTCTTGCGAGGCAAATTGTCTATCCGCTTGGGGCATAGCGGGTGTACGTGTACACACGGGTAAACGGGTAAACGGGTAAAACGGATATTACGGCAACACTAGTAAACCTAGTCACAAGTGACTTCGAATCATTTCTGTACCAAATAATTGGAAACTGACTTCCATCGTTATAGTTTTGTACAATTCATCATCATCATCATAATATTATCAGCCGAAGGACGTCCACTGCTGGACAAAGGCCTCCCCCAAGGATTTCCATGACGACCGGTTCTGCGCTGCACGCATCCAGCGGCGGGTTCCCGCTACCTTCACCAGGTCATCGGTCCACCGAGTGGGAGACCTTCCTACGCTACTTTTTCCGGTGCGCGGTCGCCACTCGAAAACTTTACTACCCCAACAGCCATATGTTCTTCGAGCTATGTGCCTAATAAAGTACTACACCGATTTTGATAAAATTTATAATACGGGACCAACTTGGCAACTGAGAATTGAGAACCTCCTCCTTTCTGGAAGTCGGTTGAAAAGGAAATTAAATAGCCTATTCCACTATCACATTATGGATAATTCATATGGAATGTCAAAGCTAGTTTTAGAAAAACGAGCGCGTTTCGTAACAAAAGAACCCTCTTAATGTGACTTTCGCACATCTGTCGTCTTATTCTGTCATAAAAAATGGCCACAAGAATAATACTATAATATTAATTACTACTTAAGACCTTAAGATTGGTCAAATGACAATATTCAATTCCAATTATTGAAAGACTGTGTAAAGCTATCACCATGGAAAAAATATATAATATACTTAAAGTAATAAAAAATATATTTAATTGAATACAAGTTTAAAAATATTACCACTTTTGATGTAAAAAAATATACTGTAGACCCTGTTTTGCCATTAATTGCAAAATGTCTCGAAAATAGTTAATATTAAATGAAACCAACGCACAAAAATCGGTGACTTTAATATATATTATATTTAGATATATAGGAATTCCTTGCACGGAACACGAACACAGATTTTCATCAGACTTCAATATAGATAAAGGTGGATGCGACATGAGATGTCAGGCAAGAAATGCTAATGGCTAAAGTCGTTCCAATTCTCCAGAGTCAATCACAAAACCGACTGAATTCTGGTCACATATCGCCACTATTTTCAATCACGCTCAATCATTCAAGAACTGCCTGAACTAATTATTATTCGCGGCACAACATTTTGATTGAAATGACATCGTTTAATGTACGTATATTGCTTCCCTCTACGTGACTTCGTGTAGGAGAATAAATTGGGGTTGGGGTTGGAACACAACAGCTTCGCACGACGGACCAAAAAGTCGGCGACGATTTTTTTGTCGTGGACTTTCAAGGAGTGTAAACTGTGACGAAGTTATACTTTTTTGTTTGTTTTTAATCTGTTTTGTATTATTTTACTGTTTATTTTGTTTTTGTTACGTATTCTAATTTTTGTATTTTCTACTGTTTTTATTCCTATCGTTACATTTTCTTTAGTCTTCTCTTTTTTCTATATATTTTTATGTCATCTTTATCAAGCGACTTCCAAAAAGGAGGAGGTTCTCAATTCGTCTGTATTTTTTTAATTTTTTTTTATGTTTGTTACCTCATAACTTTGGGCTGGGTGAACCGATTTTTATGATTCTTTTTTTATTAGAAAGCTAGTGCTTCCGGTGTGGTCCCTTTTAAATTTTATTAAAATCGGTGTAGTACTTTTTTAGAAAATTAACAAAAACCAAAAATAATGATGCAAAAATGTACTAAGTTGTTTTGATGGAAGTCGGTTTTTTAACGTGATTAGCGTTTTCAATTATTTAACTAGTATTGGTGGTAAAAAAGTAACATTTTAATTGTACTAAAGTGGACCCTGATAAGTCATCGGAATTTACTTGTGCTGGCTCAGATGCGATGGGGAGTGCGTCGAGGCCACAACCAAAGTATATATATTAGTACTAACATACAGTATGGACACTGCCTGCCGCTCTCTAGATTGCGACTTCATCCCCTCGTCACCCAGATTGATACAGATTGGTTACAGTTTGGTTGTCGAACGTATAGGATTTCGCCGCCATTTTTTTTCCGTCATTCCTTTTTTGAAATGTCATTTCTGGCCAGTTGTACGAAGTGTCCAGGGTGTGCCGCAACACTAGTGGCAGAGCTAAAAATAATGTTGGTGGGGCTGAATAGGCAATATTTTTATTTGTCGTGTAACTGCTGTAGCCTATTTGTAAACTGAATTTAACTAACTTATTTGTCGGTTTAACTCGTCTGGCTAACTACCACCTTATAATAGAAATTATGATGTCAATCACCAAGCATTTTTAAATAGCATTGTTTTAGCTGAAAGATACAATATCTTAGCTATTTTGAGGGTCTTTTCCTAATGTTATTTTTATGGTACTTTCAGATGAAGATGATGCCAAGAGTGTACCAATATTTGAACAACATCATAAAAATACAGAGTGTGGAAAACACATTTTAGACGAAACCAACAGTATTTACATCAAACTTTTTAGACGCTGCATCGCCGTTTCATTTAATTTCACGGATTAAAAGTCTGCGAAACAGCCCGTCGTCTGCGTCAGCCCGTGACGCTTCTGTAACACAGCGTAGACACAATCGAGGAGAAAAATTTATGGCTTACTGTCAAATTTCTATGATGAATATCCCTGGGTAATGTTGCTATGTGTATCGTATTTTCTGAGTATCGATTTTCGACCTTCTATCTTGTGAGTTATTTAACCGTAGAGGTTACTTTTCGTGTCCAATGGCTTGAAAAGTTCTTGCCTGGGATCTGTAGCTAGCAAATTTCTAGATTTATCGCGAATATATTCTGCTAGATATCCGAGTGATATTATGCCTGAGGCTCGTGAAATTTGTGGAAGTCTGTGGGGAGATATCAATTTGAGAAACACTATAGTGGCGATGAATATTTTTTTATTTAATTCAGGAGAGGCAGGGCTATGTTTCTTATTGTGCCTGTGTTATAAATGTGGTTCAACAGTGAACGTGACTCCAAAATAAAAACAAAATTCTTATTAATCCATACTTTAATTCTGACTAGGTTCTTTAACCGTTACTCCATCAGCTTCACAACAGGAGGTCGCGGGATCAATTCCCGGCGGAGTCTAACTTTGTAAGACTCAGTTGGTTGGCGAAAAGGTGATTGTAAGCCCGTCTGGCTAGCTACCAACGCTTACCAACGGATAATTAAAAAAAATATACATTAAAATTCACCTAACGTCTTATGTGGAATGTGGCCTTGTGTTTAATAAGCACTATAATCATCGCATCAGCTCATATATACGTCCCCACCGAGGGGCTTAAGCCTACCCTGAATTAGGGCGATCGGGCCTTAGTCGACCACGCTGGCCCAGTGCGGGTTGGTCGACTTCACACACAACCTTCGAGTTACTTCGTAGATGTGCGCAGGTTTCCTCACGATGTTTTCCTTCACCGTAAAAGCGTCGTATAAACGTACATACAAGATCAAATTCGAAAACGCATTGGTACGTGGTAGGACTCGAACCATGACGGCGGTAGCGGCCCTTGCCCTTGCGCCACCGACGCTCCACGCTTTGAAAAGCACTATAAACAAATAAACAATTCGTCAAACTATAAGCGACCCCTTTCCGCCGTGCCGGTCGATAAAAGAGACATATCCGCCAATGAGCGCTAATTCGACTGTTTCCAGTAAGTATAACGTGTTAAGTGAGCACGCGAACTGTGAAATGTAGTTATAGGCTTGTGCTATACATGAAGCGATACTATGATAGGTAAAGGGATACAATAAAAAGTGTGCGTGTCAGCTCCGACACGCGACAGGAGTTTACTCATGAAAATATTTTTATTTGTTCGCACGGAACGCTCCGAGCTTTGCCCTACGTATCGCATTAGGTGGCATGGCCATGTTTCTTTAGCCTTTTTGACTGAAAAAGTTACGGCAACGGGTTACCGATCAACACTCGATTTCACTTTTCGTATATTTTTTATATCAAGGTTTGTTTATAAATCAAAGGGAAGTAAAATGCCAAAAAAAATAGGAGCGTATGATAGTTTTTGTACGCGCAGCACTTAAATAAATCAAGAGAATAGGGGGATCGGACTGCTAGTCATTTGAGTTACTCTTTATGATCTTTTCTAAAAATGTTTGAAATCGTTTGAATTACCCACAAATGACTTCATAGATTTTAAGCGTCATTGTCGAACTTATTTTGTAAATTTGATCAATTAAAAATTGAAGACGTGATGGAAAAAACAAAACAAGTAAGGTTTTTGAAACTTAAAAAGGAGAGGAATTTAGGAAATCATATTTCAGATTTTATTTTTGATGCAGTCCGATCCCCAATAAATTTTGTTCTAAAGCCATGTATTATTATAAATAAAGATCATTTTGCGGGTTTGTACTGATTGATTTTACATGCCGCGCGCAAGAAAATTATCATGATGCACCTTTGTGTCTACAATGCTTTGCCACGTTCTTAGGTAGATATAGTCAGGCTCTAGTCTTAGGTGTCTGTCCAAAATTTACATAACTAAATATGTAATTATGTAACTAGTTAACAGCCAAAAGACGTCCACTGCTGGACAAAGACCTCACCCAAGGGTCGATCCTGCTCTGCCCGCGTCCAGCGGCTTCCCACGACCTTCACCAGGTCGTTAGACCACAGAGTCAGAGGCATGTAAGCGCTACGTCTCCCGGTACACGGTTGCCGCTCGAGAGCTTTACTGCCCCAACGAGCTATGCGCCTGACTGAATGTTATTCTAAGTTATATCAGTCCACGTGACGATACTTAAGTTCCCTGGGAATTGTAGTGCAGTTTCGTTTTCTTATTCATCTTCTTTTTGTTCGGTTTCCTAGTTCTTCTTGTCATCATTGTCATCATCATATCAGCCGAAAATCGTCCACTGCTGGACAAAGGCCTCCCCCAAGGATTTCCACAGCGGTCCTGCGCTGCCCTCATCCATCAGCTTTACGCGATCTTCACCAGGTCGTCGGTCCACCGCGTGGGAGGCCTACCTACGCTACGCTACGCTACCTTCTTCCTGTCACCTGTATATTATAGCTTTCTATACGCACCGCCGCTAAGAGAACTCGCGTTAACGACACGCGAGCCCGTCACGAAGCGGCGGGTTATTTATTTCAAAAGTATAATTTTTATACTCATACCATTTCACTAAGTAACGTTGGTAACGGTGATACTGTTATACGTTTATTAGGTCATTATTGTTGTTTTACGGATCGAAATCGAACGTTTTGACCGCTGCGGACCCATCATACTACTGGTCGTACCCCTGGTGGTTGGAGGGTATTTTTTTTAAGTAAAACTGCCACCAGGGATATAGCCATTGTTATGTAAGGTATTTTTGACGTGATTACGTCTTATTAATTGACACGGGCTGCATTCACAAAAAAGTGTGACGTCTTTTTTACGTTACGCCAGTGTGACGTCATTGTCGCGTTACGCCTGAGCTGAGCGTGCAAGCGAGAGTTGTACTTGTACTTGGACTTGGAGTGGAACCTGGACTTGGACGGACGGACAGATGGACGGACGAACCGCCAAACAAGTGTGTCAATGGATTAAAAGTACTAGGCTTCTAGGAGCTTACAAGAGGTGTTAAAACTGTAAGATATATTGTAGTTGTAAAAAGTACCAGGAGCACATATGTGCCAAGGAATTATCTCACCCGACTATGGGCGGCATTTTAAATCTCCTTAAAGATGGAGCTGAAGAAGTTTTACTTCAGTCGTGTGTTCAAAAACACACAAGCGTTCGGTTTTTTGACGTGACATCGTCTAATAAATCGATGGACGCCGCCTGCACGCACGAAAAAGGGTGACTAATTACGTTACGCTCATTGTCCCGTTATGTTATGACGTTGTCATGTTAAACTATCGTCCGTAAACCGACATTACAGACAACATCGGTTTTTGATGTGTAACATCTTTGCTCTCGCTTTAATGCAATTTGTGGGAGTGATTTCGTGAAATGGGACGGAAATGTGTAACATGGGACGGAAATGTGTAACAGGAAGTCGCGAAAGCGCGGAATTCTACTTTACGAGAGTCCGACTCGCACTTGGTCGGTTTTTGCAATTTGTGAGAGTGATTTCGTGAAATGGGACGGAAATGTGTAACAGGAAGTCGCGAAAGCGCGGAATTCTACTTTACGAGAGTCCGACTCGCACTTGGTCGGTTTTTTTCGTTACTGTCTGATCCGCCACCCAGGTACAATATCGTCATCAAATCTAACTAACCTAAAGTATTTTGTCACATTTTACACATCATAGGCGAGTACTGTAGGTCTCGCTCGAATTTTTTTTTTAGTAAAACTATCACTGGAGGTATGGCCAGTGGATTGATGAATCTGCAGTAGTTTCATCTATTGACTACCGCTCCAGACCCATCATACCACTTCCATACCTCTGGTGGTGGGTGGGTCAGCGTTGACTTTGAAACATCCCCCCTCCCCATACCAGTTGATTTTCCGAGACGATCTGTGGCTCACATAGCGAAAACGTGTGAAAATACCGAACTGTGAAGCTTGAGAAAAATGTACTGATAATGTCTTGTAACATCTTTTGTTATTTTTCTGCACCTTTTCAATTTATACAAAGAAAATAGCCGCGATATTCTTAGATGTTTAAAATGAGGCTGAAAACCAACCAACGGTGATTTTTTTTATTTTGCTTTATTCACAATTGGTAAACCCTTGTTAACATCTCACCTGGTGGTAAGTGACGATGTTGCCGAAAATGGAAGCGGGCTTACCAAGATTCCCCAACGCAATGGGTACTGGCTATCTTATCTTTATGCCGGAACACAACAATGATATCAAGATTGATATTTGGCGGCAAGACTTAGATAAGATGGTGGTAGCTAGCCAGGCGGGCTTAGAAAATGCCCTACCACCAACCAAACCGAGTCTTACAATTGACCCCGCCGGGAATCGAACCCGCGACCTCCTGTGTAAAGCCAGTGAACTTTGCCTCTGAGCTACGAAGGCGGTAAATGTAATAATAATAATTGTATTGTGATGATTAAAATTATACTGTAAACATTGATGTGTGGTGGAAAGACTTAGATAAGATGGAGAAAAAGTCCTACCACCAACCAAACCGTGTCATGCAGAGTTAGACCTTGCCGGAATTGAACCCTTGTCGTCCTGGTATGAAGTGAATGTAACAAAAATTACGTCACGGTAGTGGTTTCATCGGACGTATTTAGGAAGTACTAAGAAGATAAAAAGTATTGAATAGAATTGAATGAAACTGAAGAACAGATAGCCGTTGGGGAAGTAAAGTTCAAGCAGGCCTCCCACTCGGTAGACCAACTACCTAGTAAGGGTCGCGGAAAGTCTCTGGATAAGGGCAGCGCAGGACCGGTCGTTGTGGAAATCCTTGGGGGAGGCCTTCGTCCACCAGTGGACGTTTTTCGGCTGATATGATGATGATAAGTACTTTCCCTCAGAAACCTTTGGCATAGCAGAGTAAAGTACTTGTATTATTACGTCTCATGACACTGTGTGCATATCAGCTGATTCATTTGCAAATCCCAACAACTTTTACGAATCTACCAAAGATTCTTTAAGAAAAGGAGTTTGAAAAGGATTGGCATAGTCCACTATTTATGTTTTTTTTTCTAATTTCGTCAATATTCAAAAAGGATATAATGTTAAATGTATTTTTTGTTTGGTTCATCATCATCATCATATCAGCTCATATACGTCCCCACCGAGGGGCTCGAGCCTACCCTGAATTAGGGCGATCAGGCCTTAGTCGACCACGCGGGTCAAGTGCGGGTTGGTCGACTTCACACACAACCTTCGAGTTTCTTCGGAGGCGTGTGCAGGTTTCCTCACGATGTTTTCCTTCACCGTTAAAGCAATCTTTAAGTATATGTATGTAAGTTTCGAAAAACTCATTGGTACATTGTCCGTCCAGATTTGAACCCGGTACCTCTGGTTAGAAGAACCGAGTCGTTACCGGTTGAGCCACCGACGCAATGATAATAATATACCAAATATTTGGATAGTGGATATGTAAACAAACAAAAAAAAACATTTAGCATTATATCCTTTTTGAATATTGACGTTTTTTAATCTATCAAGATTTACCATTAGTTATTTTTCATGTTATGTCAGCGTTTATTTGAACGAAATAATAAAGCTTTTGTAATGACCTTTTAAGTACATGCGTTGACATGAATTCCCGTCTCTGATGCATGGGTACAAACAATTGCAGAAGCGTAAAAGGCGGGATAAGAAGTATACACTTATATAATTTAAGGGTTGTAACGTGGTTGTAACTCAGACACGACCCGTTACTTTTGTTTTTATAATGTAAAAAAATTGTGCAATAAAAAAACAATATGCAAAGAGGTTTCAACATTGTTATACGAGTATGAAGACTAGCCTTATATTATTATAATAGATATTTTTTTCAAAATCTTCCGCACACGGTGGCCAAGTGCGAGCCGGACTCCGCAGGGTTCCGTCATCTTCTAAAAATACAATACAATACAATATTCTTTACTGCATCCCAACATAAAAAAATTAAGAAATTAACAATATAGAAGAAAGCCTATACAATATTCATGTATATTGAAAACACAAACTTATATTTGCAGTTGGTAATAGAACATTTTAATGGAAAATCTATGATTTTTTTACGAATCCAACTGAACACCTTTAAGTACCTCAAAACAGAGAATAAAAAGCAATTTTAATCACTATTTTGGGTTTGAATTTAGAACACACCAATATATTCGACCTCCGCCTCAATACTATACAACCTCCTTGCGCAAAAAATATCCGATACAAACTCCTTGTGCAAATAACTTCTCGAGATCTGATTGTTCGACATTTTTGACAAGGAGTTTAGCATTAGATAAAAAATGATGTGCGTTCTTTGCTATCATTTCATTAGTAAATTGGCGCTATTTTGAATAGATACTTTAAGTTGTACAAACAAAAAAAAATCTCTTAATTTTAGTAATTTTTCCAATTTTAATGTATATTGTAAATAAGTATGTGTAAATGTCTATTTTCGCTTAAATGTTTCTTTTTCTCGAAGTCATGCTATAAAGAGTACGCAAATCTTGAATAAAACAGATTTATATGGAGGGCCATGAATCACTCGCGTCGCTCAGGATTCTAATACTTGAATCATGAATCACTGCCTGCGGTCGTGATTCAGTCCTTAGAATCCTTCAATTGCTCGTGATTCATCTATGGCCCTCGCTTAAAATCCGTCCTTTATTTACTAGTTGCATAATATACTATTATATTGACATACTTTATTGAACACCATACCGAAATTTTTAAAAATCATATTATAACACTTTTTCTCTAACAAAATAATGTTACAGTTTTTTTTACCATTTTTTTTTCTATTCGCAATTGGTAAGCCCTTGGCATCATCTCATCTGACGGTGAGATACAGGACGAATCTAAGAAGTTAATTTCACCAAGAAGATTCCATTAATTATTTTCTTCTAACGGAACCAAGAAATTTCTTTGAATGGAACGTATAATATGCGTGGCGCGCCATTTTTATAGCATTACAAAAAAGTTTTTATGCAATTTTTACCCATTGAGCTTATTTTCTTCGTCATTGCTTTTACATATCTGTGACAGCGCCCGCTTTATCGCTTACGCGGTGATGTGCTGGGTTTTGGCGCTATGATACGTTTTGTTGTAAGTACTGAATTTGTGTGGGGACATTTTTTTCTTACATTTTTAACTTTGATATTTTATTTAGTGGATTTAATCCCAATGTCTCATACATATAGATAAAGTAGTGTATGAAACTGCACATATCTAGGTATTAAAACACTCGTATGATACTATTAAACTCATACTCGTGTTTAATACCCGATTATAATCTACTATTTTTACATTTTCCCCATACCTAAAAACAACGAGAAAAAAATTAGTCCAATATTAATAACAACTCCGAAGTTTTGGAACCCTTCTCTTCCAAGGTCAAGGGGTACGAAGCACATTTTCATGTCCGTCGCGCTAGTCTTTGGGAGTTGAGGCATCTTATATGATAGGTGTGGTGAACTCAAACTTTGTTAAAAGAAAGACGCCAACCCAACCATTTTTAGCGCACGTTTTGTGTCATTTTCTTTAAGGGTCCCCAGGAGGCTCGAGATTCCATACAAACGTAGTTCCGCTTTAATACCAAAACTACATGCCGGATTGAATCCAAACTTTGCGAATAAATTGAGTAGACATATATCGATGTTTTTAGTTTTCATCGTAGTAAATTGAAACATAAATAAACAAAGGCTTATATTAGTTTTGTAAGTTGAAACTGCTCTAATTTTTTTATTAGTACATCAAAAACCAATTAAAAATATCGATACGTGTCTACTTAATATGTTCGCAAAGTTTGTATTCAATCCGGCATGTAGTTTTTGTATTAAAGCGGAACTACGTTTGTATGGAAACTCGAGCCTCCTGGGGACCCTCAAGTAAATTATTGCCTTCCTACTACATACTAAGGCCAGCATAGAATCCAATGTTTAATAGCTTAGATAAACCCTGAATTCTCTAAGAATAAATCTTTCTAAACTACGTCAGAAACGGCCAAACTATTCGCTAATAGCAACTTTAAAGCAAACGACATGTTCCAAGTCTCTCTGTTATGGTATTCGGTGGGAATACTTAGGATTCTCGCCACGGCCACATCCTGTATGTGTAATTAGTGATGTGCAAGAATGCCGCTTAAGGCGATTTAACGGCTTGTGAAATTGAACTGCTAGTGTAATGAAATTAATTTTAATGGCAATGTTCTTAGGTGGGACAGTTCTTTGAGTGCTATTAAATTAAACAAAGTTTTGTCGGTGCTTTTTTTATTACTGAGTTTAAAAAAATCTAACTACAAACGATACCTTTTGATCATGGTTTTTACCTGATGAATTTTGGAGTGCAAGATATTGTTAGATTAGTCCCGATACCTTGATTGATACACAGTTTAAATTTTTACCCGCCTGCCCAAAAAAAGAAAGGGAATGTTTTTATGCAGTCTGGTTTTTAATTTTTAATTATATAAGTTAAGTAATTAATTTATTTGTAAGTGTTGGCTGTCGGACAGACATACACAAGATTGTTGTTGCCTGCAATTCAACAATAAGCATTAGCAAGCAATAGAGATAACTTGATAAAAAGTAACAAAACACCGTATCCACATATAATTCTTCCCGGAATAACGAAATAATTACTTAATGCTGTCTTAATGAGATCTTGTTTCTTGTATTTTTTAAACCTGTTATTATGTTTATTTTGTTTCTTTTAGGGTTCCGTACCCAAAGGGTAAAAACGGGACCCTATTACTAAGACTTCGCTGTCCGTCTGTCTGTCCGTCTGTCAACATGCTGTATTTCATGAACCGTGATAACTAGACAGTTGAAATTATCACGATGATGTATTTCTGTTTCCGCTTTAGTAATATAAAAATACAAAAAATTAGAAAAAGTGAAAAATAAGCGAGACCCCCCTACAAAAAACGTGTTTTTTAGCATGAATAAACTAGTGCCATCTAGTATGATGGTACGGAACCCTATGTGTGCAGTTCAGGCTCGCACTTGGCCGTTTTTTTAAAGCTATTTTTTTAAATAATATATAACAAAGAACCTGAGTTTGTACGGGAGGTACCTAAACAGTTTGTATGGGAGGTACCTAAACAGTTTGTATGGGAGGTACCCCTTTCTAGTTTATTCTAGGATAACTAATAACAAAATTTAGTAGACCGTGCAAATTTAGGTAAAGTAAAGTACAAAGTATTATCAAAATCTTAAGAACCTTTTTTGAGAAAAAAATCTCTGTAAAACCTTTATTTATATTATGAAAGGTTCTTAATTTTTGATTGAAAAAGTTAGATTGTTATTATATTATTATTATTCACAAAATTGTTATAAAGGGTGTCCAGCGGGAATTTTTCAAGTTCAAAAATTAAAATAAATAAAACTAAAGAGTTTTTATTATTTCTTATTAATACAAAATGGAGTTTCACAATGCGGATTTTATTTTTTGAAGACATTTTCGTCTAAGTGACGACCGTTTCTCTCAAGGCACTCTTGCAACCGGACCCTTACATTTTCAATGACGCGAGAGCAAAGCGCTGGTGAAATTCCTGCAATTTCACGGTGGTTATTTTCTGGTAGAGCCTGAATCGTTTGAGGATTGTTGTTGTAAACCTTTGACTTGAGATATCCCCACAACAAAAAGTCGCATGGTGTGAGATCTGGCGACCGAGGCGACGAGGGTATGTCCCCGTACTTGCTGATCAATTTATTCGGAAAAATGGTCCTCAGTTTCTCCATCGAGATTCTAGCCGTGTGTGGTGTGGCACCGTCTTGCTGAAATAGCGTTCTGTTGTTTTTGCTAGGGTGCAGTTGCAGTTTCGGTAGCAGAAACTCATCGATCATTCGACAATACACCTCAGTATTGACTGTCTCTCGCTGGTTAACAAAATAAGGGCCAATTATTCCTTGCCCAGAATAAATTTCGTCTTGAACTTGGGCCACACGTTCCGGCGTCGCTGCTGATGTTGATGGGCCTGGAGGAATCCTGTTGACGGCTGTCCCTTCTTGTCTGAATCTTTGCGCCCACGACGAGATAAGTTGTGTGCTTGGGCTATCACTTAATCGCCGAATATTAAAATGAGTACGAAAAGCGCGACGTGATTCGTCGCATTTCAAATATTGCTCAACCGCAAACGCGCGGTGGGCTCCCCACCAGTAACTCATGGCGACTGTCAAATCCGCATTGTCAAACTCCATTTTGAAAAACTAAAAAAGAGTAAAAACTCTTTGGTTTTATTTGTATTCAATTTTGAACTTGAAAAATTCCCGCTGGACACCCTTTATTATCAGCATGAATTTTAGTAAGTTTAGTCTTTTACCTATGTTTGATACCATGCGTTCTGCTCCCTCCAGCTAAGTACTTTGACCTATGTTTGATACTATGCGTTCTGCTCCCTCCAGCTAAGTACTTTGACCTATTCTTGATACTATGCGTTCTGCTCCCTCCAGCTAAGTACTTTGACCTATTCTTGATACTATGCGTTCTGCTCCCTCCAGCTAAGTACTTTGACCTATGTTTGATACTATGCGTTCTGCTCCCTCCAGCTAAGTATTTGACCTATGTTTGATACTATGCGTTCTGCTCCCTCTAGCTAAGTACTTTGACCTATGTTTGATACTATGCGTTCTGCTCCCTCCAGCTAAGTACTTTGACCTATGTTTGATACTATGCGTTCTGCTCCCTCCAGCTAAGTACTTTGCATTGTTACAATTGATATTGATTATAATATCTGATTATATCAGGTGAGATGTTGTCAAGGGTTTACCAATTGTTAATAAAAAAAAAGAAAAAAAAGAAAATAAGCTTTTTTTAATATGAATTGATAAAATGCACTTAGGTAGGAGCGTATTAACAAAGTCTAAAACTATACAAACTTAAAATTACTACTTCTTGAAAATGGATGGGCCGATTTCAACAACTTTACACGTATAGTTAAGAAGTTCTGGTTTTTGGATAAATTACAATTTCGAATTTTAAGATTACTTTAAACACGTTAAATCACTATTGTTTTTGAAAACATTTTTTTATGTAATCTATTCACAACCTAAAATTTCTTTACTTACTTATGTGTATAAAGTTTCATTTGAATCGGCCCCTACGTTTTCAAGGAGTAGTAGTTTTAAGTTTGTATGGGAAATGATTTTGTGAATACGCTTTAAAGTTATTTACGAGGTCAACCTCTTTTAACTATTCAGCTGTTCATACCATCCCTATTCCGTCATTAAACTTAAATTGGGCAGCCATATACATAGCTCGCTGAGAGCTGACGAAAGGGGGAAAGGCTGTCGTTTTTACGGCCCATTTTAAGACCTCGGGGTCAGCCCTTTTCTCTGCTACAGTAATGTTTTATTTGTTAAAGTATTAAGCCTTTCTAGATCTTAAGGGAACAGTAAAGTTAAACCTTAGTTTTTTTATACCTAATTTAAAAATTTTGGATAAAATACAGATTTTTTTGTATGGTGACTAGTGGGTGCCCGCGGCTTCGCCCGCGCATATCCTGTTTTTTGCCGGTTTCCAAAATCGTATTTTAGCAGATGCCCACGTTTCAATTTCTGTCTGAATTCCAAATTTCACAGAAATCCGTTTAGTGGTTTCGGCTGTGCGTTGATATAACAGTCAGTCACCTTTTTCTTTTATATATACAGATTGTGGTTCTTACAATACTCGTATTAGGAAACACTAAACACGTAACAAATTACTTTAATCACAACAACCAAGCAACATTTTAGTACATTTTTGTTTTTGTTAATTTCCTAGAAAAATACTGAACCGATTTTGATGATTTTTTTTATGAAACCAATAGCGTCGGTGGCTCAATCTGTAACAACTCGGTCCTCCTAACCAGAGGTGCCGGGTTCAAATCCTGACGGCCAAAACTTACGTACATATACTCACCGATTGCTTTAACGGTGAAGGAAAACATCGTGAGGAAACCTGCACAAATCTGCGAAGAAACTCGAAGGTTGTGTGTAAAGTCGACCAACCCGCAATGGGCTCGCGTGATCGACTAAGGCCCGATCGCCCTAATTCAGGGTAGGCTTGATCCCTTCGGTTGGGACGTATATGAGCTGATATTATATGATGATATAAATACTTAAGTGTAAAATTGTTTTAATAAACCCACAGCTCGAATTTTCCACGCAGTCTACGCTTACATAACATTAATGTAAGGTATTTTTCTACCGGTCGTCGGTTCGAGTTTATAAGTCACTTTCTACATTTTTTACCGACGCATTACTTTTATGCAAGTTCTATCCAAATTCACTTTGTACTTAAACACAGGTTTTATATTATATTAAATACAAAACCAGGTTAGGTATGAATGAACTCATTAAAACTATGAATATTTATTAAAACTATGAATACCTACTCATCAAGAATATGTACATACTCTGTAAGACTATGAATACTTACTCATCAAGACTATGTATACTTGTAGGATTGTCTGGTCACTACACAAATAAAACTAACCGATAACACTTTGAAATAGGTCTATATTAGATGAATTTGAGAAAGACAATAGTATAGAGAAAACTGAAGATTATAGGTAGGTTTAATGAATCAGCTGACGTAGGTCTTTCGCGAGAACGGTTTAGCAGCACACACTGCGCTGGCCGCCGGAGAATGGGAGCCGGTGGCGCGACGATTGCCCCGCGCGCCTTCCTCTCCGCCGTTGTGGTCTGGACGGGTTCGCGGATAGTGTTGGGCACGATGTGGACTAGTGTTGTGCGCCACACCACCCCCCTCGGAGATGGAAAGACCTGCCGAAAAGTAATCAGGGAATCTGACTACTCGGCCAAAACGTTTGGTTTTGGCTGGAGTAGGCAAATTGGTTAGTTGCGTGTTGGTGGGCGAATCTTTGTTTTCATTATGGATGTAGGCGGGCTTTACTCTGTCAATTGAAACGGGCACTGGTCCTCTAGGCAATTCCACAGTGACTGTCTTATCTGTTCTGCTAAGGACTCGATGAGGTCCAGAGTATGGAGGTTCCAAGGCTCTGCGAAGTGCATCTTTTCTTAGGAAAATGTGAGTAGCTGTCTTTAAGTCGTTGTGTACGAAAATTGTGTCCTTCGCATGTCTTGAGGCATGCTGTGGTTGTAAGCGAGACATTTGTTCCTTGAGCTGAACGACGAAATCTGGTGGTTGTATGGTGTCTTGGGTGTGTGTAGTTTTAAAGAACTCACCAGGTATCCTCAAGGTCTCACCATAAACCATCTCTGCTACGGAGCACTGCAAGTCAGCTTTCCAAGCAGTCCTGATGCCGAGGAGGACTACTGGTAAAATGTCAGTCCATCTCGTTTCGCCGTGGGCCATGATAGCAGTTTTTAGGGTTCTGTGAAGACGCTCCACCATGCCGTTCGCTTGCGGGTGGTAAGCAGTCGTGTGGCGAAGCTGGATTCCACAGAGATCTGTCAAAGATTTAAATAGACGTGAGTTAAACTGTCGTCCCTGGTCGGTCGTTACGATTTCTGGACAACCGAATCTTGAAATCCACATCTCGTAGAACGCCCTGGCTACAGTGTCAGCAGAGATATCTTGCAAAGGTTTGACTTCCGGCCATCGAGTATATCGGTCAATTGCTGTTAAGCAATACTTGAAATCGCTGGATGGCTGCAATGGACCAATCAGGTCGATATGAACGTGGTTGAATCGTGCAGAAGGCAGCTTAAAGTTTCCAGTAGAAGATGAAGTATGACGCTGGACTTTTGAACGTTGGCAGTCTGAGCATTGTTGAACCCACGTACGAATGTCTTTACGAACTGAAGGCCATACGAACCGTTCAGTGATGAGCTTCGTGGTGGATTTGGATCCTGGATGGCTAAGGCAATGAAGAGCAGTGAATATCTGGCGACGCAGCTCCTTTGTGATGAAAGGACGAGGCCTCGGCAGAGAAACGTCACAGTGCAGCGTAACGTTTGTACCTGGTACTGGTACCTGCTCCAACTTCAAAGAAGAGGATCCAGAAGACAGAAGATCTTGGAGTTCGGAGTAATTCTGTTGTGCTTTTGCTATGGTAGAGAATTCAGGTGGACTAGATATGGCTTCTATCCTGGAGAGGGTGTCGGCAGGTATATTATCTTTGCCAGCAATGTATCTGATGTCCGTGGTGAATTGGGAGATAAAGTCCAGATGGTTGAACTGCCTCGGAGAGCATTGACGGTCTTTCTGTTGGAAGGCGAAGGTAATGGGTTTGTGGTCCGTATAAATCACGAAGTGCCTACCTTCGACCATGTATCGAAAATGCTTTACACTCTCATAGATAGCGAGTAGTTCTCTATCGTAAGCGCTGTATAACTGCTGTGACTTACTCATCTTCTTAGAGAAAAATGCGAGAGGTTGCCAACATCCTTCTACTAGTTGTTGGAGTACCGCACCCAAGGCCGTGTTTGAGGCATCGGTCACGAGGGCAAGCGGTGCATTCATCACAGGGTGTGCGAGAAGAGTCGACCGAGTTATACTGGTTTTGCAGTCTTCGAAGGCTTCTAAAAGTTCAGGAGACCAGGTAAGTGGATGTGTACCTTTTATTTTAGGTCCTGACAGCATGTCGTGAAGTGGAGCTTGGACAATAGCAGCGTGCGGGACGAAACGCCGATAAAAGTTCAGCATCCCAAGAAATCTTCGCAGGCCATTCACCGTCTTAGGAGGTGGGAATTCTTGAATGACCTTGATTTTGTCATGTATTGGTCGGGTACCTTCTGCAGAAACAAGGAATCCAAGGAAGGTTACCTCATTTTGTCCAAAAGAGCATTTGCCTTCATTTATGAGCATGCCATATTCTTCCAGACGTTGAAAAAGTTGTTCCAGGTGTTCTAGGTGTTCGTCTTGATTAGCTGAGAACACCAATATATCGTCGATATAGGAGAAGCAGAAGTCCAGGTCTCGCAGGACTTCATCGAGAAAACGCTGGAAAGTCTGTGCGGCGTTCCGCAGACCGAACGACATAAAGGGGAACTCGAACAAACCGAAAGGAGTTGTGATTGCTGTCTTCGGAATATCCTCGGGAAAAACTGGGATCTGGTTATAAGCTTTTACCAGGTCAATCTTGGAGAAGATAGTGCAGCCAGCAAGCCGGTGTGAGTAGTCCTCAATGTGCCTGATAGGGTATCGATCGGGTATTGTGCGTGCATTGAGGGCACGGTAATCACCGCATGGTCTCCAACTATCCTTTTTGGGTGCCAGGTGTAATGCAGACGCCCAAGGTGAGTCTGATCGACGAGCTGTACCATTACGTACCATCTCCTCGAACTGTTCCTGTGCAATCTTCTTACGATCAGGTGCTAGGCGACGTGGACGGCAGAATACAGGTTGTCCAGGTGTAGTTCTGATATAGTGAACTGTTGAGTGTTTTACCTCACGTGGTAATCCAGAAGGCTTGGTAAGGTTCGGAAAATGAGCCATCAGCTTATGATACTCGCTATCACCTGTGATGACCTTGATGCTAGACAGTTGACAGTTTCGGAGCGATCCAGCAGAAGATAAAGTAGTCAGGCTGTCCAGAAGTCGTCTGTTTCTGCAATCAACAAGAAGGCCGTAGTGTGAGATAAAGTCAGCGCCAATGATTGGTTTGTTCACGTTGGCCACCACAAAGTTCCATACGAAATCACGCCTTAGTCCTAGGTCCAGGTGCATCGTGAATGTTTCGTAGGTATCTATAACAGTGCCATTTGCAGCAGTTAATTTGTAACCAGTCGCCTCTCTAAAATGGCGTAGGTATTGGCGTGGTAGTACACAAAGGTCGGAGCCGGTATCTATCAGGTATTGTATTTTAGTCTTTTTGTCAGTGACAAACAGGCGGCTGGTAGCGGATCGACAGTCGTTTGCCGCCTCTATTGACTGCCGTGGTTGTTTACCGATTGGTAATTGCAAGGTTGTGTGCAATTCCTGGCTTTCTTTCCGAACATACTATGAAACCAGCACATACCTGGGGTCCTGCTTCTGCTTCGTTTGCGGCTTCCCGACCTTGACCTTGAACTGTCGCGACGAGAAGGACGGCTGCTGCGAATATTGAGCTGCGATATCTGCTTGGATAGTTCATGCTGAATGCGTTTGGAAATTATGTCATCCAACCTTTGTAACAAACCGTCGTAGGTATCCGCAGAAGTACTCGCTACTTGATTATTGAGGGTAGGTGCGACTTCACAAATTGTGTCCGCTAACTCTGCAATGTCATCAAGGCTCGCGGATTTCCGCGACGCAATAATGGCTTGAACGTGCGTAGGTAGCCGGCTTGACCAGAGGCTCCGAAGAAAATCGTCACTAACGCCATCTGCTGCTAATGTCCGTAAGTGTCGTAAAAATTGCGACGGCTTCCGGTCACCTAACTCTTCGTGGGTTAGAAGTTGACGCATTTGCTGTTCGCGGGTACTCGAAAGACGCTTGATAAGTTCTTGCTTAAGCTTGTCATACATGTTATCCTTAGGCGGATTTTTGATAATGTCTTTCACTTCACGGGCATACTTGTGGTCCAGCTGTGCGATGACATGGTAGAACTTTGTTGACTCGTCCTTCACTCCAGAGATTTTAAACTGGGCTTCAGCTTGCGCAAACCAAACATCTGGTTCTTCTGGCCAAAATGCGGGTAGTCTAACCGAAACGCGCTCAACGCTAGTACCACAAGCATTTCCATCTTTATTCTGCATTCCGATCTTGTTATCGCCGTTAGCACTATTGTTCGTATCGTGTTCGTTTGGCATGTTAAACGCGGCGGTCACCAATAATGTAGGATTGTCTGGTCACTACACAAATAAAACTAACCGATAACACTTTGAAATAGGTCTATATTAGATGAATTTGAGAAAGACAATAGTATAGAGAAAACTGAAGATTATAGGTAGGTTTAATGAATCAGCTGACGTAGGTCTTTCGCGAGAACGGTTTAGCAGCACACACTGCGCTGGCCGCCGGAGAATGGGAGCCGGTGGCGCGACGATTGCCCCGCGCGCCTTCCTCTCCGCCGTTGTGGTCTGGACGGGTTCGCGGATAGTGTTGGGCACGATGTGGACTAGTGTTGTGCGCCACATACTCATTAAGACTATGTATACTCAGTAAGACTATGAATACTTACTCATCAAGACTATGTATACTTAGTAAGTTTATGAATACTTACTCATCAAGGCTATGTATACCCATTTAGACTATAAATGCCTACTTATTAAGACTATGCATACTCATCAAGACTATGTATACTCGTTAAGACTATGTATACTCAGTAAGACTAAGTATACTCATTAAGACTATGTATACTCAGTAAGACTATAAATACCTACTCATCAAGACTATGTATACTCATTAAGACTTTCACTCAATAAGACTCAACCAATTTTATACAAAAAAGCACTTTAATCTCTTGCTCCGTTGCGACGCCGACATGCGCGAACGTGAAAATTAATTTTCCCCAGTTACCTCGGGAACTATGTCAGGATATACTAATTAGCAAATAATGTCATTTCCCACCTCCTTAACCATCTCTGTAACAAAAAATCACAACAATCCATTGTTCCGTTGCGATAGCAAGGCAGGAATAGCGGCCCTCACTATTATGACCTAGCTGTCGGTGAGTTAGGACGCTATATCATAAACCTGGTAGTTTTAGCGTATCTGGTAGATAAACGAGAGGGAATGTTTCGTTGCGATGTTAAAAAAAATTTAAAAAAATAATTTTTGGGTTATAAAAAAAAGAGTTTATTTCTCAGTTTCTTCAGGAACTGCATCGGACTATGCTATTTCTACGGGATAAAAAATACACCTAAGTCCATTCCAATGACACAGGCTACCTGCATGCTAAATTTCATCAAGATTGGTCTAGGCGTTGAAGCGTGAAAAGACAACAAACAAACACAATTCCACATTTATATAAGTAAGAAAACGATATTAATAAGGATAATACACGAGAGATAAGGTGAGCTGCCATAATTTTCCCATATATTCATAAAACCCATTTGAAATCCCTTGACTTCATAAATGGAAGTCAAACATTTACTCCGCAGGAGCTCCTCCGCTCCGCACACCTTCTCCAATACAATCTCAAATTGGCCTGTATTTGCCCGACCTGGCGTTTAGTTACAACACCTGGCTGACTGCCACTCTATTTATACATGTAAATTGACCCCACAAGGGCTGAACCAATAGGGATGTGAAACTTACAGTAACAACGGGTATAGATCCGATTTGTAACTCAAATACTCGGATATTGGTATCCAAAGATCCAAATTCAAATGTCCAATATAGGTATTACAAAACAGCAGCCCGTCATGGCCCCTTAAAATTTAACCGCCTTCGTGGCGTAATGGTTGGTGCATTCTGTACAGGATAATTATGATCTTGTGCAATGTCTATGTCAATGAGTGTCCTAGAGGTGGTCCCAAACGAAATGCAATGGTCTTGTCAGATGGATCTCTGATTGAACACTAATTTAAAAAATAATAAAATTATGCTAAGTCGTCGTGCGTCAATGCACTCTAAACTGGGTCGCGGGCAAAGTACACTGTAGAAGCGCGACTGCTTCCAAATCTTAACAAAATAATTTAAAAAAAATTAATGACATGTACGTATGCAAATCGTACACATTCGATTAACACCAGGAGGTTTTAATTGCAGCGGTGTCGAATAACCCCGCGGAGCCCCTTGCATCCTGCCACTTGACGTTTATTAAAAATTTGACAGTTGCTTACTACGCATAATCCATTAATGGAATTCCGCCACTTGAAGGGTACCAGTCTGGTCCAGCCAATTACAGAAAAGTTTAAACATTTTGAAACGTATCCGTAAATGTTTTTTTTTAAATTTTCATTTTTCACAATTGGTAAACCCTTGGCATCATCTCACCTAATGGTAAGTGATGATAATGCTGAAAATATAAGCGGGGTTACCAATATTCCCCAATGATATCCGTATCAGATACGAAATATTCCGAACAACCCTAGAACCCGTCCCTTGGACTACACAATTTATGTGAAGGATGTAGGGTGCTGTTGATATACGATAACAACCTTTTGTACCTCCAAGATTTCAGGAAGAGTCAGCCAAGATTCGTTGAAGGGGATGGGGCACCAACGTATGGGGACAATGTTCGGGGCCAAAATGCTGGGCTTCTTTCGTGATTATTTTATGATTATCAGCCGTGATATTACAAAGAATCAAACGATTGTATATACAGGTAAATGCAATCTTCTTCAAGCTTTTCCACTGATATAAAGTCTTGAGCGGCGGTAGCGAAACGGTTAAGGCTACTACCTCCTGTCCGGGAGGTCGTGAACCAAATCCTGCCACGTACCAATGTGTTTTCGAATTTTGATTTCATATGTTCGTTTACCCGACGCTCTTACGGTGAAGGGAAACATCGTGAGGAAACCTGCACACGCCTGCGGAGAAACTCGAAGGTTGTGTGTGAGGTCGACCAACCCGCACTGCGTCCTCGTGGTCAACTAAGGCCCGATCGCCTTAATTCAGGGTAGGCTAGAGCTCCTCGGTAGGGACGTATGTGAACTGATATGAGGATGCAGTCTCAAAGGATTATAAGTTGATCAAGAGTTAAATTAACAATACATGCCCCCCTTGCATCCAGCAGCCAGCCAGATCCGTTCAATAGTTTTTGCGTGAAAAAGTAACAAACATCCATACATTTAACAAACTTTCGCGTTTATATTATTTGTAGAATAGGATTGGCAAGCCCTTGACATCATCCTCACTGATGGTAAGTGATTATGATGCCGAAGATGTACCTATGCGGGCTTGCCAAGATTCACCAACGCAATGGGGAACTGGCTTTCTAATATCCAAACTGGAACACATCAGTACCACTAACAGTGATGTTTGGCGGCAAGACTAAGATAAGATGATAGTAGCTAGCCAGGCGGGCTCAGTGCTACTTGTGACTTGCACGGTTGAGTCGATCACGCAGATTAACTGACCTGGAGCACAGTCAATATCTGGCAGTCGTTGAGCCGTATCAGATTTATTATAGGCGGCTTGGAAAGCTTCTGACAGTGATGTTCGCTACTAGCTGTACAACCTCCACCGTACCTGAACTTGTTCCCCGTGCGTAGAGTATGGCCTCACCTCCCCGTGTGTGGGAAGAGATCCGTGGCCCAGCCGTGGGGACGTTATGGGCTGTTAACGAATATTTTCTATAAGATACTTTAAATAACTTAAAAAGACATTTAGATACAACCTTTTGGATACAAGGCCTCCCACACGGTGGACCAACGACCTTTTAAAGGTCGCGGGCAGCCCAGGATTAATTGTCGTGGAAATACTTGGGGGAGGCCTTTGTCCAGCAGTGGACGTCTTTCGGCTGATATGATGATGACGACAATCTTTTTTAATTTGAAAAGAGTTTTTATGCTCAAACAGAGCATTTCTCAGTGAGCCAAATGTGAATATGAATATTCGTTTCCAAATTCATAAAAAGGCAAGCGCAGTGTTTCCTACGATTCTATTGAACACAAAAGATGATCCTGGGACCTTGATTCCACCTCCAAATTTCATCATAAATTCTCGTACTTACCTGCAAAAAAAATCACATAAACTCATATACGTCCCCACCTATCCTGAATTAGGGCGATCGGGCCTTAGTCGACCACGCGTGCCCAGTGCGGGTTAGTCAACTTCACACACAACATTCGAGTTTCTTCGCAGGCGTGTGCAGGTTTCCTCACGATGTTTTGCTTCACCGTAAGAGCGTCGGATAAACGTACATATGAAATCGAAATTCGAAAACACATTGGTACATGGCAGGATCAAACCACGACCTCCCGGAGAGGAGGTAGCGGCCCTTGCCACTACGCCACCGACGCTCTTAAACTAAACGAATAAACGTGTGGAAACAGCAGAGCTAGTGGGTTGAACGTAGGTTTCACTTTTGTTATAAGGTTATTTCCGCTCCGGAAATGATGAAATCTTGCCGCGTACGCACGCATGTGGAAACATCGTAATAATAATTGGAAATGAATATTTCACTATCCATAAAATGAACCGAGCTGTATTTGATATTTGAGTTTAATGAGCTATCTATATTCACATAAGACTTATAAATTAGCTGAACAATGAACAGTTCTCGCCTGTGACTCTGTACCACAGATGAGATACTACTTACTTTCTATACTCCTAGAAAACTTAGCTGGAGGTGTAAATCAAAATTTATGTTTAAGAAATCTTCTTTCTTCTTTGCGTGTCGATGACAAATTAAATCATTCCGGCCCAGAACATAGTTTAAGAAATAATGAATCCATACCAGTCAGATAGACTGGTTCGAATGAGCGTCGGTGGCGTAACGGCTAGGGCCGCTGCCTCGTGTCCGGGAGGTCGTGGTTAGATCCTGCCACGTACCATGTGTTTTCGAATTTAGATTTCGTATTGTACGTTTATCCGACGCTCTCATATGGTGAAGGAAAACATCGTGAGGTGACCTGCATACGCCTGCGAAGAAACTCGAAGGTTATGTGTGAAGTCGACCAACCCGCACTGGGCCCGCGTGATCGACTAAGGCCCGATCGCCCTAATTCAGGGTAGGCTCGTGCCCCTAGATGGAGACGTATATGAGCTGATATAATGATGATGATGATGATTTATCTGAATTAAGCTTTGTTTGTAGATTCTTAAAAACTAGTGGTTCTGTATTTTGACGATTCAGTTTATGAAAAGTTTCAAAACACTGAATTGACAAAAAAATCCATATAATTATCGAAACTACTCACAAAATTTAACGAAAATTGTTTAAGGAATGTGACATTTAGAGGAGAACAGCCGGACATCCAGATAGATATACGAAATCATTTTTGTCCAAGCGGAAACTGAGACAATTCGCTCGCGATTCGTGCTCGCTCGAACAAAAAGATAGAAAAAAAAAACGTGTGGCACTCGGGGACTGCCGCGGTAAAGCTATTGCATAGCATTTTTATCAACTTATGCAATTATTATTATTTGTTTATTTTTTATTTAAGCAGTATTTACCAGTAACATATAGTCCTTGGGGCGCGGGATGTTTATGTAATAAATGAACACTAAGAAAGTTACACCAGTAAAATTGACTAGTCCTTTTAGTACCGCAAATCGCTAATAGATGGCATTGTAAGTTTTTAGAACGCGGTAACGTAACGTTACGCTCGGCCGGAGGCGGTGGGCGGAGTGGGGTTTTATTTTCGTTACGGAATTTCTTGATTCGGTCGCCGCGCTCAAAGCACGCGATAAAAGCTATGCAATAGCTTAAAAACCCGTTTGCTCATAATTTTCTCGAGAAAAAATCGCAATTATATCTTAAACTAGACAAAAACGTTAATAAAATGCCTTTGGAGGTTAGCGAAAAGATACTACTCCCTATTTTTTATTTGAAGTTTTTATTTTTTGATTTATTTAATAAAAACTTAATATTTGTGGTTTCCTGTGTGTTGTTTAAGCGGGATAGCAATTTGAAAATCGTGCGAGAGTGAGGAGGCCAACAATTTCGCTTTAAACGCCCGCTTTTCAGGAATAAAATGTATACCGATTGTGGATTTAGGATGTAAAGTGTATTTGATTGGAAATAGCTAAACATGTTAAGAAATCGTGAGCTACGTTTTTTAAAAATAAACATATTTTCAATTGTTTTTTTTTGTTTTAAATGAACTACACACAATGATTCAGTGAATAAAATGCTTGTTACCATGTTCGATTTCTAAATGTAAGTGATTAAAATGAAAATTTGATTTAGTTTTTGGCCATTTCTAAACAAATAGACTTCAGATAGGTACATGTACTCTTTGTGTTATTTTTTTTATGGGAGAACACCACACCGAAACGACTTAAGGATTGGAATGAATGATTTTTTTCAACCGACTTCTAAGAAGGTGGAGTTTATCAATTAGACTGTATTTTTTTATGTGTGTTACCTCAGAACTTTTTGCTGGGTGAACCGATTTTGATGATTATTTTTATTTGAAAGCTAGTACTTCCCGTGTGGTCCCAAAAAATGCCGAATGTTGAAGCAGGCTTACCAAGATTCTTCAATGCAACCGGGAACTGGCTATTTTATCTTCAAGCCAGAACACATAAATTTTGTTAACATTGCTGTTTGGCGGCAAGACTTAAAAGTACATCTCCATCGTAGCTACGATAAGCTAGCTAGCCATACTAGCTAAATTTTATACTCTTAGAAAACTTTAGAAGGGGTGTTAAATGGTGCCAGGCGGGCTTAAAAAAATCCTTCCATTAACCGATTCGAGTCTTACAAAGTTAGACACTGCGGGGAATCGTACCCGCGACCTCCTGATGTGTAGCTAATGGACTTAACTATTAGGCATACTGTATCTAGAGTATCTTAATTCCTTAATGTCATAATTTGTAACATCACAATTACGTATGTCAAATATCATTTAACGAGATAATCTGATACAATTAATTTGTAGAGATAAATTAATGAGGGAATCCCCTTGTAATGCTCTAGCATCATGACAGAGTATACAATTGATTACGTAAACACAGACTAATAAGGAGATACTACGCATTTAGAAGGTTAACGGTAAAGACTTCGCATAGGTGTAACCACACATGTTCTCAGGTCTCTTAGTTGCCATAGCAATTATGGCGAGGTATTCATAGGAACAGTTGTCTCTGTTTTTTTTCTGTACGTGTAAAGAGATAATAACCACACTTTTGCAATTTTTTTTTATTTTTTTTAATAAAAATTAAAAAATAACATTTAATTTTTAAAAATCCTACTGGCATATTGTGAAGAGTGTGATTAGACGAATCAACTAGGAAAATTTACAGAATGCAAATCTCCGTTTTAGAATAGTTTATTTTGGTACGTTTTTTCTGTTTCAAAAGTTTACGAATCATGTTTCTGAAACTGAAAAAATAAAGTCATAGAAATAAAGAATCAGATGACTAAATATCTTTTTCATACGTTTTGTAATTGTCGAGAAAAATTGAGATCCCTTCGACCAAAGTATTCAATGCGTCGCCTTAAGAGGCATGCGTCTCTGCTGGCTTCACTTTCTTTCTTCTTCGCGTGAAAAGGCACGCGCTTTTGAAAAATGAAAAGGAACGCGAAAGCGCGTAAGTGTGGTTGCAGTCATTTGATAGTTTTTTTTTTTATAAAAAATTCAGTGTGTTTGACTGCAACTCACCTGATGGTAAGTGATGATGCAGTGCGGATTTATTTACGCACGCTGACTTTCTCTGCATGTGTGGCGTGCACCCTGAACCTTTTTGTACCCTTACAATGAGTGCAATACGCAGGCGTGACGCAGGGAGGATGTATGAAAACCTGCAATGCGCTCACCACGTATACCTAGACTAGGAACGATAACAGAATATTGTATGGCGGTCCATAGTCAAGAAGCAACGGGCGTTCAATTTTTTTTAAACTAATTTGACCATACTGAACACAAAGCCTATTTTTGGAATGGGCTTTATAAAAATACTTTACTCTAGAGGCGTCTATTTAATGTCTATTCCATTTGAATGCACGCATGCAAAAAATGGATGGTAAAATAAAAAATATTTTTTACCATTTTTTTCCATATTATATAGAACTGCTGCAATTTTAATCGAAACATTTTGATAATTTATGAACTTTTTAATAAAACTATGTAAAATGATTTTGTTTTCTTACTTTTTGAAAGTTTATCTTATTTCATTTAAAAATTAATTTAAAACCACAATTATCGCACTATTCGTCCGCAGCGATCGACGTAACAGCCACGTTGCAGTACGAGCTGAAAATAACTTTATTTCCAAGCTATTTCGTTCGATGTTTGGAACACCGTGAATAATTTGCTAATTTTCGGCACGGAGAGGCCTTAAAAATATCCAGAGGATAGGAAGAATTGGCGAATACTACACAGACAAAAGAAGTGTTCTTAATTAAAGAAGAAGATGTATAGATAGATAATTATCACAATAATAAGTAGACGACCTTTTTATAATTTAAAAAATAGTTTAAGAATTTTGTATTAAAAATTGACTACTCAAATTCAAATAACTCTTTACTGTACATCAATATAAATACATATTTTGCAAAAATTAAATTAAAAACTAAGAGACGTACAATTTAGGTAGTCTTATCTCTAGAGCGATTTCTACCAATACTTTTCATAACACCGGATAGCGAGGTTAATTGTGCCACACGGTCAGAGAAGAAGGGATAAAACACTTGCACGTAAAATAACGTTTATTGCAATGCTTTAAGTTTCATAATGCGACCTTTGAATCGCGTGTGCTTTTGACATAATAACAAGTGCTTTAATCAATGGTTTACATGCAAGGAGTTTTCATGTCTGTTCAGTTTACCAACAAAGGTCCTAAGTAAAAATAAATTCGCACACATTTTTTATGTAAATCACAACGTTCACCAGTTTATTTTATAAATTTTCAAAATGTATGTATGTATGACAGTTTGTTTGGGTCAAATCCTGCAAACGATTTTAGAGTGAATTCCAGGAATCCGAGTGAGCTGAAATTTGGTATGATGCCATATTTCCGGTGACAGTAGAGCCTTTTGGTATTTTGAATTTGATGTAATGATGAACTTTGGAGGTGGAATCGAGGATCGTTTTTTTATTTCCAGTAGTAGCGCAGGGAATACTGTGCGCGCCTTTTTTAAATAAATAAATAAATATGCTTTATTTCAGATCCAAGATCCATATCATAACCACAAAGAATAATGAAAGAAGTACAGATGAAAACAGCAACGCGTTTCACGCTTTTGAATTGAATTTGAATCCTGCTTCGAGTGTAATGACCCACTTAGCTCACTTGTACCATAATATACTATTAAGGTTTACCCATTTGTTTAGTTTCACACATTGTTGAAGTTCTCAACTACGACACTATACCTTTATGTCGTAGTAGCTACACGCTACGTACTACGCCATAGCAGCTACACACTACGTACTGCGCCGCAGTAGCTACACGCTACGTACTACGCCATAGTAGCTACACGCTACATACTACGCCGTAGTAGCTACACGCTACGTACTACGCTATAGTAGCTACATGCTACGTACTGCGCCGTAGTAGCTATATGCTACGTACTACGCTGTAGCAAAGACGCGCATTGGTCCTTAAGTTTAAAATTATTACTATCAATTGTATGGCCACGCTGTACAAACTTTGTCGCCTTATTTTCACTGTCGATCCTTATTAATATTATAAACGAGAAAATATATATGTTTGGTTGTTGCCTCTTTACGCTTCAACACCATAAACAATCTTGGCAAAATTTGGAACACACTTAACCTGTGTCACGGAGAAGAAAGTAAGGCTACATTACAACCCTTAAAATAGCATAGTCCAATACATTTCCCGCGGGAACTAAAATAATAAATTTTTTTGGTTAATTTCTTTAACATCACAACGGAGCAACGGATCATTGTGATACTCGTAGATGGTGGGGAGGTAGGAAATGACATAAACTACTAATTCCCATAGCCCCACGTAGTTCCCGAGGGATCTAGTAAAAACACATTTCCACACTCGCTCACATCGATTGACGTGATTTTTTGCATATAAATAGACTAAAGTGACATAGACCGCAGCGGCTCGCGCACCATTCACCTTCAAACACAGTCAATAAAACTGTGTTCATGCCGGCGAAGCTACGGGCGAAAGCTAGTAGTACAGAAATTAAACAAAAAAACATTACAATTTCTCCGAGTAACATAGATTAAAGGAAAAGCGAGACTCACGAAGAAATTATGAAAAACCTGGATTTTTGTTTTTTATTTAGATTTCCTTCGGCGTAATATAGTAACCAGTGTAATAGGCTTCATAAGGCTCCATAGGCTTCATAAGGCTCCAATAAAATACTAAGTTTCATTACTATAAAGCCGTTTTTGAGAATAACCAACAAATAACCTACTGCCAGTACCATAATTCATTTTTTTGCGTAATAATGAACTACCAAATGTAGTAGTAATAAGTTATATAAAGTTGTAGAAAATGTTTTTTTTTACCATGGCAACCTAAAAATATACGTTAGAAAAAAAAACGCCTGAACATATTTTTGAAATTCCTTGAATAATCAACAAAGAACCTATGTTTGTATTGTTGGTACCTCTATCCGCTTTTTTGTTCAATTAATAACTACCAGGCTATAATAATATGAAACTGCAGAAATATGTGAAGTTTTTGATTTTCGAGAAAAAAATATAATAAATGTTTTTTTTTTACTAAGGTATTATTATCCTTAAAAATGGAGTTAGAAAAAAAAACGCCTGAAGATATTTTTAATACTCCTTACTCTTCCACTGCTGGACAAAGTCCTGAAGATAATCAAAATGAAACCTTAATAAAAAATTTATACAAATCCTTCTAGTAACTGAAGCTCTAGGCATGAGACGCATTTTTTTGCAATCGCAACACCTTCGTACTCCTTTGTCGCTTCATGTGCGCTACACAAAAGTTAAAAATGACTGACGTAGAATTTCAAACATACCTTTTTGTCTGACTACAACAAGGTCAACAGGAAGGGTTATAAATCTTACATGTCATGATAGGTTGTAATGTTCCTTCATGAAACTTAAACTACTCGTTCCTTTCCCTCTAATATGGTTGAGAGGAGCGATGGCTGACTCTCGCGTTATACTCGTGACCGGGTGCTGTCCGTGTGAACTGGCCTACTCTTTCCAAGGGCATTAATGACATTCAATGATTTTTATGCATAAATTTTCATGTCATATTGTTCTCTTGTTCTAATGAAATAATCTGGTTTATTTCAAGGATTGAATTTTGACATTATTGTTTATTTCTTGATTTTTCACAAATGACATTGTTATTATTATTTTATGACTATCAGAAAGAGTGTAATTTGCACCTAATTTGAATAAATACCTTGAATCTTAAATCTTACTAAACCAATTTAAACAAACTTGATTACTTTGAGGTTAATCTTGATACAGATTATATCCATATAAAAATCGTTACGCTTCTTCATTTATTATGCGTACAGCGCAGGAGTGGAACTCCTTGCCTGCGTCAGTGTTTCCCGATACCTATAATTTGGGGATCTTCAAGGCAAGAGTGAATAGGCATTATTTGAGTTTGCGTGTACCATCCTCGCCTGCATCATCACTTACCATCATGTGAGTTGCAGTCAAACGCACTCAAATTCGTAATACAAAAAAAACATGGGCTCATTAAAACTGACGTAAGACCATAGATATGCTATATATAAGGGGAGGTAGATAGGTTACGTGCATTCAAAAAGTGAAGCAAAAAAAAGATGCCAATTGGCATCTCTTTTCTTGTAGCATTCGGTGCAATGGAAGCGAACTACCTATAACATTGTGTGTGTATATGGCTTCGATTTTCAAATGTTGTTTGTTAGTGCATAACCCATCTATGGTAACAAATCTCTGCGTAAGACGTCATTTCCGTCGTCGGGTTTGAGCTTCGTGCTCTCTCTTGAATATTTGGTACAATTTTCTGTAAGAACGTTTTCGTACTTCGCAAGGCAGTCGATAAGCCGTATCAAAAGGCTTTTTTTATACACAACTAGCTGTCCCGGCGAACTTCGTACCGCCTAACATTACATTACACTGCCCTACCCTACACTACACTACCCTACCCTACTACATACACTACCCTACCCTACTACATACACTACACTACACTACCCTACACTACACTACCCTACCCTACACTACCCTACCCTACCCTACACTACCCTACCCTACCCTACACTACCCTACCCTACCCTACCCTACCCTACCCTACCCTACCCTACCCTACCCTACATAAGAACCTTCTCCTGACAATAACGAACTCGACAAAAAAAGAATTAGCGAAATCGGTCCAGCCGTTTAGGAGGAGTTCAATGACTAACACACGGACAGAAGATTTATATGGAATAAAATCTTTTTGTACCTATCTCTATAAATACAAACAGCTGTGTCTTAAATAAAAATGTTTTTGCATTTTATAAATAAAAAATAATCAAATCTTTTTTGTCATATGGAGGTATATACAGTTTATGAAAAGAGTTTTATTATTCTCCGAAAATGATCAAATCTTCTTATATGTTTGTTTTGACAACCGATATTGTTGCCATGGCAACCGAGCGTGAAGTTTTTTTCTTCGTTACGGAATTTCTGGATTCTTAATTAAAATTGCGACTATAATTTGAGATTTAAACTATCCTATCTCTCAAGTTGGATCGAACTGCACATGGTGTGCGAATTTTATTATAATCGGTTAAGTGGTTTAGGAGTCCATTGGGGACAAACATTGTGACACGAGATTTATCTAATTAGATTGGTAAGCCCTTGGCATCATCTCACCTGACGGTAAGTGACGATAATGCCAATGATGGAAGCGGACTTACCAAGATTCCCCAACGCAAAGGGGAACTGGCTATCCTATCTTCAAGCTGGAACACATCAAATGCTATTAACATTGATATTTAGCGACAAGGTGAAGATGGTGGTAGCTAGCCAGACGGGCATAGAAAATTCCCTTGCATCAACCAATCTGAGTCTTCCACAGATAACTTAAACCATTGAAGTGTGTTCATCTCTTGCAAGGTTACAGCAGAGTCACCAGCGTAGCTGAGGCTTTGGCTCTGCTACATATGCTGAGCTGGGACCTATTGATGTCGCCGGGCCTATACCTAAATTATCTGTTACATAATAATTTATTTCTTCTCGTTTATTTAAAACTAGCTTTTGCCCGCGGCTTCGCCCACGTGGACATAGCTTTTATGACTCTTTTTGAGGGTGAGTGGTGCGCGAGCCGCAATCAGCTCGCAAGCGTGGACATGAGTTTTCACCAGGTACCTCACAAACTGTATCGGGCTATTCGGATTAGCAGTCTTTGTCACTTCCCACCACCTCAACAAATTCTATACAAAAAATCACTTTAATCCGTTGCTCCGTTGCAACGCCACCGACGTGCGCGAGCGTAGAAAACAGTTGTCCCCAGATCCCTCGGGAACTATGTCAGGATATACTTATTAGTAAATTATATCATTTTCCACCTCATCTCTGTGCTAAAAATCACACCAATCCATTTTTTCATTACGATTTTAAATAAAACGAACATAGAGTATAGATTTAGTTTCCTCAGGAACTGCATCGGACCATGATAATTTCCACAGATAAAAGGTTGACTATTTCATTTCCAGTGATACAGGCTACCTGCATGCCAAATTTCATCAAGATTGGTAGAGGCGTTGAAGTGTGAATAGGTAACAAACAAACAAACAAATTTTCACATTTATAATATAAAGTAAGGATTTCTAAATCTTAAATAAAATATAGAGCGTCGGTGGCAAAACGGTTAGGGCCACTACCTCCTGTCCGGAAGGCCGTGGTTCGAATCCTGCCACTTACCAATATCTATACGAATATCGATTTCATACTGGTACGTATGTTTATCCGACGATCTTACGGTAAGAAAAACATCGTGAGGAAACCTGCACACGCCTGCGAAGAAATTCGAAGCTTATGTGTGAAGTCATCAACCCGCAATGGGCCCGTGTGATCGTCTAAGGCCAGATCGCCCTAACTCAGGGCAGGTGGAGCCCCTTGGTGGGGACGTATATAAACTGATATGATGAAATATTATCAAAAAACTAATTCATATCATTATAGGTATCAATCTAGTAATAAAATTTCCTAACAATATTAATATGGGTCAAATCCTCGAGTCGTATCAGCTCCAAAGGAGCCCAAGACGCAATTCTCGTTGCCGCGCTGGATGGCAATAGACAACCTTAGCAGCAGGTAGGACCTCACGTCACATCTCCTCTCTCGAAGGCGAAGGCCAATCTTCTTTGTGAAGGCAAAGGCTTCTGAGGGTTCAGCAGCCGGTTGTCTCACAGACCAGCGGCACAAAGCAGTAATTTGCCTTCAAGACCGAGTACTTATTATGCTTCTTTCTCACCGCAAATTGAGCAGCAGTACCGTACGGGTGAGGAGTGAGGCAGAAAAAGTGGCTTCCCAAAGCAGACACGTTCCTCTCTGCCATAGCACCTGTTTAAACCCTCCGGCCTTTTGCCATCAGATCGACTAAAACCCGGCCGGCGGCTGCATCAAAGATGGAATATTCCATCTGGCCGAGACCAGTGCCCTCCGAGTGAGGTCATTAAGGAATTGGTGACGTGGTAATCTTCACAAACACGACTGCAACTCAGTGAGTGATGGCCAATTGCCACCACCGAGGACCCGCAAATACATTGATGAGGTTCACAGATATTGATATTGCAGGCGGAGAGCAACTGCCACACGCAAATAGTCGCCGTCAGAAGAGTTCCCATATCTGTGCCTCCTGTTAAAAGATGTTAAATGATTTATGTGTTTTTATTTTTACACGATTGGGATCTGTAAAAAAATACCTCTCTGTTCGTCTATGAAACACATCGCTACGTACCATAGTTTCAGAGTTTAAAGTAGCGTATGCTGAAAAATACATAAAAGAAATCCACTCAAAAGTATGAAATAATATTTTAATGTTTTAATACAACTTAAGCGCGTTTTATTATCCCTGCAGTGCCATCTATTGACATTCTGCTAGTATGATTATAATGTTTGGTATGTGTAGCTAATAAATAGAAAAAAGTACTCTATTGTTATTATTGTATGTATCGATAGATAATTTCCCACGGGACCTCTTTAGTTTTCCGGGATAAAGAATAACCCGACTATACAATGATGGTCAAAACACCTCATCCCAATGTAAAGGTTTCATATTGTTACGTTGAGTCATTCTAAAGATACAATTTTTTGCATTCCTGCAGGAACCCTAATTTTTTTGGGATTCACAATGTCCCAGTTTTAGTTCGCGATAAGGGTATCAACGTGTAAAATTTGATTGTAATAGGTCAAGCCACATTTGCGTGGTGAGCCACTCTATAAATGAATACTTTTGATTTTCCCACGGGAACTCTTGAATTTTCTGGGATAAAAAGTATCCTATATGTTAACCCGGGCTAAAAGGAACCAACATACAAAATTTCATCAAAATCGGCCCAGTAGTTTTTGCGTGATGCGCGAACATACAGACAGACAGACAGACAGACAGACAGACAAAAATTCCAAAAGTTGTTGTTTTGGCCTCTGTATCGTTAGTAATGTCCACCACAGTTATTATTTTCCAAAAATATTTCATGTACAGACACGGCCCCGTTACAGTTTTATTATATTATAGATTAACATGTTTGTCTAGTTTAAGTAAAATGTTTATTTTTAAACGACTTCAAAAAAGGAGGAGTTACATTTTTTTTAATGTGAGTTCGCGGTTAACTTCGTCATTTATGAAACGATTTTGATGATTCATTTTTTGTTGGAAAGGAGATATCCCAAGGGTGGTACCATGATAAGAAAACCAGGATCTAATGATGTTGTGCCAGAGAAATCGAGATGAACATTAGTTTCCTGATTGTAGTAGTTTTTTTTTTGTTTAAAATTAGCGCGGGCAGCGCAGAACCGGTCGTCGTGAAAATCCTTGGGGGAGGCCTATGGCCCGAAGTGAACGTCCTTCGGCTGATATGATGATAATGATTTATGTACCTTTAAATATATATTATATGCCTGGTGTCTTATTAAACTTTTTCTATTCTATAGATAAACTCCGCTGGTAATCGAACCCGCAGCCTCCTAATGTGAAGCTATTGGACTTAAACATTACGCTACGGAGGCGGTTAAATTATAGGCGGCTTGAAAACTTCTGACTGTGGGGTTCACCACTAGCCCTACAAACTCCACCAACCCGGACTGGGCCCCCGTGTGTGGAACCTAACCTTCCCAAATTTGAGAATATCCCCTATCCCAGCTGTGGGGAGGTTATACATTATAAACATAACGTAAACTTTTAAGTCCTAAATTCCAACCATCATCATCATTATGTTATCTCATATACGTCCCCACCGAGGGGCTCGAGCCAACCTTGAATTAGGGCGATGCCCCACGCGGGCCCAGTGCGGGTTGGTCGTCTTCACACACAACCTGCGAGTTTCTCCGCAAGCGTATACAGGTGTCCTCACGATGTTTTCCTTTACCGTAAGAGCGTCGGATAAACGTACATATGAAATCGAAATTCGAAATCACATTGGCACGTGGCAGGATTCGAACCACAACCTCCCGAACAGGAGTCGACGGCCCTAGCCGTTACGCCACCGACCAACATAAGTATAACTTAAAAACATGTCTCATGTTTAAACATTTCTTCTATCCGGATTCTGCATAATTATCAACACATACATACACGGCCTGCGTTATACCAGCAAGTCGTTCAAATTTATGACTGTCTCTATCTCTTTTTCACTTGTGCTACTAAATGCAATTCGACCGTGGCGTTGTCTCACTCGTTTGGCGCTTGCGCAAAACGCGTCTCTTTGTTCTCGTATAGAAATTTTCGCATACACGTATAGTTGTAGATATATATGTATGTATGAATGAAAGCTTAGATATATTCGGGCACGTACTGTGCAGTGTTTGTATTTTTAACGTATTGAATGTCAACTTGATATGAAAACGAAGGGTTTTGCGTATAAAATATGTATCAAGGTAGATGTAAGGAAGCGACAGTTCCTTAGGAAAACATGATGTAGGTATCTCCTTAACTTAATTGGCGAATGTTTCGTTGAAACTTTTCCTTTTAAGGGTCGCGTACCTTGAAAGGAAACAAAACCGGCTAAGTACGAGTCGGATTCGTACACCGAGGGTTCCGTAGCACCTTTAAGTATACGAAATACTGGAGCATCAATGAATACAGGAATAATATTCATTTCATCAATATAGGAAACATCGAACATTTCGAACTGACAGTTTTTTACAAGCTTTTAATTAACTTGCAATGTATGTATGTTTGTTCGGGTGGAACCTTGCAATTTAAATTTGAACCACTTCCCGGTTTCCGATTACGCTGAAATTTTGCATGCATATGTACATCGCGTGACAATTCAACATTAAAAGCTTGTACTTAAAAGTTTTTGGGTTTTTTGAAATTTATTTAATTTTATTCAGTTCGGATCCTTGGCGCGAGTCTTATCTTTATTTGTTATTTTACTTTAGAGTTTCCTTTATAATGACATCTTGTTAAAAGCAAAAGAAAACCGGCTAAGTGCGACTCGGGGTCCTACAAACAGGGTTCTGCACCAAAACTATAACTACCAACAGAAAAAGACCTCTCAGTAGGTACTCATTTTGTAATTAAAAGTATAACTACATCGTGTGATATATTAAATCAATTATAATTTTTTATAATTTTAAGATATTTTTTTACAAGTTATTTAAGAAAATAGACAAAAATTTATCATTTAAGAGACAAAGGGAATAACGTATTTTTGCCTACTTTCTTAATTTATATATTTTAGATAATCACAACGAACTCTTTCATTTGATATATCACACAAAATAGTTAGCGGAACTTTTTTTAATTTTACCCTTCCCCCCCAAAAAAGGCCCCCATGTTTAAAACTTATTATTTTTATTACACGTCCGTCTTTGGGTCACCAATTTCCAAATACGTACCAACTCAAACGGTCCAGTAGTATCGTAGCAAATTGACTGTGAAAGATGTATAGACGGACAGACAAACACACGAAAGATCCTAGAATGGTTTTTTTTCTACCCTTTGTGGTACGAAACCCTTAAAAATAACACTAAATCTATACCTTCGAATTTTGTGCCACGCAAGTGGGTACCAACTTACTAAAGAACGCTTTGTGTTTGTAATGAAAATATCAAACACTTAGGTAATATCTGGGTACGGTATCTGGGTACGGTATCTGGGTACGGTATCTGGGTACGGTATCTGGGTACCCACTTCCTAGTGTGTGATTCAATAATATTATACTCTATGAATAATTTGTAGGTATTATTCAAATATTTTTTTAAGACATCGTATCTACGTTATTTTGTAAAGAGATGTTGCTGATTTAAATTTATGTATTGATTAAATAAATGTACACTAAAATATTTAGAAAACCTAAAAACTTTTAGTTAAGTAATTTTAGTATTGTATTGTCACGCGAAATACCTAAGTTTGCAAAATTTCAGCTCAATCGGAAATCGGGAAGTGGGTTAAATTTTACTTGCAAGATTTTGTTACACCGGGACAGGTGAAATTAATGTAAAGTTTGCAAAAAAAAGGTTATTTGCAACCAGTATTAAAAATTCTGTATAGAAAATCTATGATAATTTCATAAATCTAACTGCACATCTTAAGTTGGTCGACTTGTGGCACGATGGGTATGGTGTAGAGTGAGGGCATTAAAAACCGTACGTGCATACAAAAATTGTTTAATGGTGAATTAAACGACCTAATAATTTTGAACAGAAAAAAAAAAACTTCAAACAGGAAACTAAGGTTCCCCCCGATTTCTCTGGGATGCCATCATCAGATCCTGGTTTCTTTATCATGTTTTTACGATATCTTCTTTCCAACAAAAAATAATCATCAAAATCGGTTCATAAACGACGAAGTTATCCGCGAACACACATAAAAAAATGAAATAATACGGTCGGATTGAAAAACCTACTGATTTTTTTTGAAGTCGGTTAAAAAGAACATAAGAATTAGAAAAACATATTAACCTAAAATTTTAAACGCAAATCACAATACATAAATGAATCTTACTCGAAATGGCTCTTTTAAAGAGAACAAGTTTAAGATAGGTAATTTAAGTTAATTTTATATTGAGATATGATGGTGAATAATAGAATGGATTTTTTTATTACGTCATACTTTACTTAAATTGTGTCACATGGATTGTTTTGTGCCAGCGCATGCGTGATAGAATAAATAGATGAAATGAAATAGGTCGAATGAAGCGTCGGTGGCTCAACCGGTAACGACTCGGTCCTCCTAACGAGAGGTGCCGGGTTCAAATCTGGACGGCCAATGTACCAATGAGTTTTTCGAAACTTACGTACATATACTCACCTATAGCTTTAACGGTGAAGGAAAACATCGTGAGGAAACCGGCACACACCTGCGAAGAAACTCGAAGGTTGTGTGTGAAGTCGACCAACCCGCACTGGGCCCGCGTGGTCGACTAAGGCCTAATCGCCCTGATTCAGGGTAGGCTCGAGCCCCTCGGTGGGGACGTATATGAGCTGATATAATAAAAAAATCATTAATCAAACATTGATTTGTAATTTTAAAAACCTATTAGGTAGTTATGTAGTTTCTTAATATATTTGAAAGAAGTGTAAAAAAGTTAATAGAACTCATTTTCTTAACATCAAACTCAATAGACTTATTATAAGAATAAATTGGCACGAAAAAATCAGTCTCACCTAGTTAAGCCTATTTCATCATTCATCATATCAGCCGAAGGAAGTCCACTGCTGGACATAGGCCTCCCCCAAGGATCTCCACGACGACCGGTTCTGCGCTGCCCGCATCCAGCGGCTTCCCGCGACCTTCACCAGGTCATCGGTCCACCGAGTGGGAGGCCTGCCTACACTACGTTTTCCGGTGCGTGGTTGCCACTCGAGAACTTTACTGCCCCAACTGCCATCTGTTCTACGAGCAATGTGCCCCGCCCACTGCCACTTAAGTTTAGCAATTCTGAGAGCTATGTCGGTTACTTTGGTTCTCTTACGGATCTCCTCGTTTCTGATTCGATCACGCAGAGAAACTCCGAGCATAGCACGCTCCATTGCCCTTTGGGTGACCTTGAGCCTTCTTATGAGGCCCATAGTAAGCGACCATGTCTCAGTTCCGTACGTCATCACTGGCAACACACATTGGTCGAAGACCTTGGTCTTAAGACACTGCGGTATCTGTGACGTGAAGATATTGCGAAGCTTCCCGAACGCTGCCCAGCCGAGTTGGATTCGACGATTGATCTCTTTCTCGAAGTTGGACCTAACTAACTGGACTGTTTGTCCCAGGTATACATATTCGGTAACAACTTCGAGTGTAGAGCCTCCAACCTTCAGAGGAGTAGGTATGACACGGACGTTTGACATAATTTTCGTCTTGTCCATGTTCATTCTAAGACCCACTTGTTGAGAGGCTCTACTGAGGCCATCGAGCATTGTGCCTAAGTCGTCCATAGTCTCAGCCATGACCACGATATCGTCAGCGAATCGAAGGTGGGTGATGTACTCGCCGTTGATATTGATGCCGAGTCCACCACAGTCCAAAAGCTTAAAAACATCTTCCAGGGCGGCGGTGAACAGTTTCGGAGATATAACATCTCCCTGTCTCACCCCTCGCTGCAGCTGGATAGGTTCCGAGTTTTGATCCTGGAGGCGAACCGACATGGTGGCGTTTTCATACAAACACTTTAGCACTTCGATATATCGATAGTCAATTTGGCACCTCTGGAGAGACTGTAACACAGCCCAGGTTTCGACCGAATTGAAGGCTTTCTCATAGTCCACGAACGCCAAGCATAGTGGCTGATTGTACTCTTCGGTCTTCTGTATAATCTGCCGCAGCGTATGTATGTGGTCTATGGTACTAAATCCTTTTCGGAAACCGGCTTGTTCGGGAGGCTGGAAGTCGTCAAACCTGCGTGCGAGACGATTCGTAAGTCATTCTAAAACACCTCGAGAGAGAAAACACCATGAGGGTCACCTCGAAAACAGTTTGTAGACATGGCTCAGAAGTGAGATGGGTCTATAGTTAGTAATGGTATTGTCGCCCTTTTTGAAGAAAAGCACGACCACACTTCTGTGCCATGCCTTAGGCGTTTGTCCTTCAAGTATGACGGAATTAAATAATTTCTGAAGAGCTTTAAGTAACGGTGTTCCACCTGCTTTCAGAAGTTCAGCCGTAATTCCATCATCACCCGGTGCCTTATTGTTTTTAAGCTGTTTAAGAGCCATTCTAATCTCGTACAGGCTGACGTCCGGGATATTTTCGGTATAGTGTCGGGTAAGTCTAGCTCTTGGGTCTTTAGCCAGATCGCTGACAGGCAGACGTGTGGTCTTGTACAATTGTCCGTAGAACTTCTCAACTTCTTCCAGCAACTCAGTCTTAGACGATATGATCCTGCCGTCCTCAGTCTTCAGCTTGGTCAGTTGACTTTGACCAACAGACAGATCTCTTGCGAACACTTTTGAGCCTTTGTTGTTCTCAATCGCCTCTTTAATACAATTTGTATTATAGTGGCGCACATCGCGAGTTAGAGACTTAGAGATCTGCCTGTTTAGTTGCCGATACTGAGTAGCGTCATCAGAGGACTGCAAAACCAATCTTCGTCTTTCTTCTATGGGGTTGCTGGTCAATTCAGAGATTTTTTTGGTTCTGTTTGAACGGCGAGTTTTGAAAATCTTAGACCCGACCGTTTGGACAATTTCCACGAACCTGTCGTTATAATCGTCCACATTCTCGCAGTTTCCTAGGCATTCGAAGCGATTTTGCAACTCGAGCTGAAAGTTTTCGGGGTTTTGGAGCTGGATGGGCGCTGGTCGGAGTGTGGACTTCATCAGTCGACATCTTTCTAGCTTGGTCTTTAGATTCAACGTGCCTCTTACCATTCGGTGATCGCTTCCTGTTTTGACTGAGTTGATCACAGAGACATCATTGAATAGTTGCCTTCTTGTCGACAAGATGAAGTCGATCTCGTTCTTCGTTACGCCATTGGGATGCAACCATGTCCACTTTTGCTGTTTAGGCTTTTTGAAGAAGGAGTTCATCATAAAGAGGCCCTCCTTCTCCATAAAGTCGGCCAGCAGCTGGCCACGTGCATTTCTCTCTCCATATCCAAATTGCCCCACTCTCAGCTCACCATCACTTCGTTTGCCCAGTTTCGCGTTAAAGTCCCCCATAACAATGGCGTATTGATTCCGGGAGCTATTATGTAGAGCTCTAGAGATATCCTCATATAGGAGCTCCACTTCGTCGTCGGAGTGTTGCGCGGTCGGTGCATAAACCTGAATAACTTTCAGCGAATACCGTTTGGTAATTCGGAGAATAAGGTACGCTACCCTCGTCGAAACACTCTCGATCCGGACCACATTGTTAATGAGGGACTTGTGGACTAGAAACCCGACACCACCCTCGGACAGTAGATCGCCCTCCCGGAAATAGAGCAGGTTTCCGGATTCAAGGATTATGGTGTCCTCCCCCTCTCTTCGGACTTCACATAATCCTACGATGTCTACGATGTCTACGATTTCATCATTATCGTCATCATGATATCAGCGGAAAAACTACCACTACTTGACAAAGGCTTTCCCAAGGATTTTCACAACGACCGGTCCTGCGCTGCCCGCATCCAGCAGCCTCTCGTGACCTTCACCGGGTGGTCCAACCTAGTTTACTGGACCTGGACCATCTTCGTAATAACACCTTTAGATATTATTTCAGAGTGAAAATTTAACCCGCGAGTTTTTTTAAATTCACAATTGGTAAGCCCTTGGCATCATCTCACCTGATGGTAAGTGACGATGATGCCGAAATTGGAAGTGGGCTTACCAAGATTCCCCAACGCAATAGAGAACTGGCTATATTATCTTCAAGCCGGAACACATCAATGTTGTTAACACTGATGTTTGGCGGCAAGACTTAGATAAGATGGTAGTAGCTAGCCAGGTGGGCTTAGAAAATGCACTATCACCAACCAAACCGAGTCTTACAAGTTGACCCCACCGGGAATCGAACCCGCAACCTCCTGGTGTGAAGCGAATGGACTAACCATAACGCCACGGAAACAGACTTTATCAGGCACTGAACCACCGAGTCAGTCGCAGTGACAGATGAAAGATATCTCGTTATTTCATTACCCTACATTCCTCGCAAAGTATCGTAGACAAAGGGCAAAAACTTTTCATTCGTCTGTCTATACATTTGCCCGATGTACTTCTTGCCCAGCTGCGAAAAGGGTTAGTTTGCTTTCGTTTCATTGTTATTTGGTCACGTTTTACAAATACTCCATTTAATTTTTGGGATTGTAACGGGATTCTATTTCTAAGCCTTCGCTGTCCGTCCGTCCGTCTGTCTGATGTTTAAAAGACTGTATCTTTTGAACTGTGATAGGTAGAGCCAGCTGAAACTTTTACAATATGTGTTATTAAGGAAGATTTACTAACAATCTTTAAAAAAATACAAAATGTATCAGACTAAGGGGGTTCTCGTACAAACAAAAAATGTTTTTTCAAAGGTTTATTGTTTTTTCCCTATCGTAAAAACGGCAAAACTCACAGAAATAAAACTAGGTGTGATCATTTAACTAATAAAAAAAAACCGGGCGTACACGCGTTAAGGAGTCCGGTTTGAAAAACAACCGGACGAAAGCGTGTTAAACTCGCTTGGAGTGGGTTCCGTACGTTTATTGAGAAACCTATGTTATTTTAATTACTACTTATATATTTTCCTTTAATTTAAAGATAAAAAATTATTCTTGTTTGAAAATTTTAGGCCTAGTAGTTTTGAAAGTATGGGAATTTTCACTTTTTTTATTAAATAACTTAAAAACTTTTTATCATCAATAAAAGTATAAAAAAAAAAAATATGTTTGGCCCTGGCAACTTACAACACGCGTATACTGCGGACTAACGAGAAACTAACAGAACTCGAAGAAGTGTTGAGCAGGTTACGATGGGATATCGTAGGTTTATGTTAAGTCCGAAGAGAGGGAGAGGATACCATGATCCTTAAGTCCGGAAACCTGCTCTATTTCTGGGAGGGCGACCAACAGTCCCAGGGCGATTTGCGCCAGTATAATACAAATTATATTAAAGAGGTGATTGAGCACAACAAAGGCTCAAAACTGTTCGCGAGATGTCTGTCTGTTGGACAACACTAACTGAGTAAGCTGAATACTGAGTCTAAAACTGAGTTGCTGGAAAAGGTTGAGAAGTTCTAAGGACAATTTTACAAGACCACACGTCTGCTTGTCAGCGATCTAACTAAAAACCCAAGAGCTAGATTAAGGAACGACAAGGCACCGGGTTATGATTGAATTACGGCTGAACTTCTAAAAGCAGGTACCGGTACTAAAAGCTCTTCAGAAACGATTTTATTCCATTATACTCGAGGGACAAACGCCTAAGGCATGGCACAAAAGAGTGGTCGTGCTTTTCTTCAAAAAGGGTGACAACACCCTGCTGAAGAACTACAGACCCATCTCACTTCTGAGCCATGTTTAAAAGCTGTTTTCGAGAGTCATTACGAATCGTCTCGCACGCAGGTTTATAATTCGGCGAGAAAGTTCGTCGCACACTTAGCTAAAAAATAACCCTCCTTCTGCCGCAGTCGAGTAAAAATAAACTTTATGAATAGCATAGTCAGATATAAACTTCATTTAAGTTCACAAGGTTTTTAGTACGAGTATGCGGTAGCCAAGGTCCTAAGTAGTAGTCACAAAACCACTGGTGACCACTGAAAAAAAATTGATAGAAAGGGAGAGAGAGAGATTATATTCAAATGAAACCTCATTTGCTGCAATATTTTCCTATAGTGAGATGCAACATTGAGCTTCGCAACAAAAACGTACTTGTGACCTATTTACTCTATGACGAAAACACACCAAGCCCATTCAGCAAGGGGCAAAAAGGTTAAGATACCCGTTCGTGAGGATTCAGGGCTATTTACAGATTGGCACATCCCTAAGGGCCTTATATTATTAAAGGAGTTTGATAAATATACCCATATCTCCCCTTTCTACCCTTTTCTTGGAGGATTCAGCGAAAATTGGAACATTTTCTTAGAAAAAAAAAGTTTAGTTGGCAAACATGATGATTGCGAATAGGGTGATAATCTTCTGAAATCTTTTCGTTCCAAACAAAAAAAAAACGCATGCTAATTTTTACCCGACTTCAAAAAAAGGAGGAGGTTTCTCAATTCGACCGTATATATGTGTGTGTGTTCGCTGATAACTTCGTCATTTATGAACCGATTTTGATGATTCTTTTTTTGTTGAAAAGGAGATATCCTAAGGGTGGTACCATGATAAGGAAACCTGATGATGGCATCCCAGAGAAATCGAGTTTCCTGTTTGTAGTCGGTTTTTTTTTGTTCAAAATTATTTATTCACAATTGATAGGCCCTGGGCATCGTCCCACCTGATGGTAAGTGACGATGATATCGAAGATGGAAGCAGGCTTGCCAAGATTCCCCAACACAATGATGAACTGGCTATCTTATCTTAGTGCCGGAATACATCAATGCTGTAATTTTAAGTGACTATAGCATACTCGTAAAAGTAGTGGGCGAGGCACATAGCTCGTAGATCCAAATGGCCGTTGGGGCAGTAAAATTGGTGGCAGCGCACCGGAAAACGTAGGCGAGCGTCTCACTCGGTGGACCGATGACCTGGAAGCCACTGGATGCGAGCAGCCCAGGACCGGTCGTTGTGGAAATCATTAACAACATTGATGTGTTCCGGTTTGACGATAAAATAGCCAGTTCTCCATTGCGTTGGGGAATCTTGGTAAGCCCGCTTCCATCTTCGGCATCATCATCACTTACCATCAGGTGAGATCATGCCAAGGCCTTACCAATTGTGAATAATAAAAAAAAACCCTGGTCTTTGTCCAGCAGTGGACGTCTTTCGGCTGATATGATGATGATGATGTCGCACGTGTATTGAATGGTGCAGATAAGTGTTACGATAATACTTACGTGTCTAACATTTAGTTTATGTAAAAATTATAATTATATTATAAGCATACTAGCATCCCCAACACACGGGATTCTAAAGAGCTTATTCTTTATTTATTTATTAATTTACAATTAGTAAACCCTTGACAACATCTCACCTGGTGGTAAGTGACGATGTTTCCGAAGATGGAAGCGGGCTTACCAAGATTCCCCAACGCAATAGGGAACTGGCTATCTTATCTTCATGCCGGAACACACCAAAGATATCAACATTGATATTTGGTGGCAAGACTTAGATAAGATGGTGGTAGCTAGCCAGGCGGGCTTAGAAAATGCCCTACCACCAACCAAACCGAGTCTTACAATTGACCCCGCCGGGAATCGAACCCGCAACCTCCTGTGTGAAGCCAGTGAACTTTGCCTCTGAGCTACGGAGGCGGTTAAAATTCTTCTAAATCAATAAATAAAATAAAAAGAATAAATCAAAGTTATTCTAATGATAACGTACCATTATAATATTTACGTTTACAATAAACTAATTATTTATTAATATAACTGAATTAATGCTATCTGGTTTTACGGTTACAGTTCATTCGCTAAATTAGCTGCACATCCGCTTGCCTGGTCTCACAGTTCCGACAAAGGGGCCGCCCTGAGTTCGCACCCGCAGCGGTGAAGTATTTGACACAGCGAGCGCATATATCAAAGTTGCAGCTAATGCAGAGAACGAACTACAATAAAAAATACTCCAAAAGTCACATCCTGTTTGTCAAGAAATCATACCTGTGTCAGCGACATACACTCACACACAGTCACACTTAAAGTACTTTCACAGATAGGGGTTACTTATTGACGTTACCATTGTTCTTGTGTTGTGAACATCTTTATGGCAATTCTTTTTATTTAAGTATCTACACTACATAAGTATGCCTTGGGTGTCACCTACCCTCATCATTAAATTAAATAGTCTTCGACTTCTGTGCAATACAAAAACCCGATAGGGTTTCTTTTGTACTGTATTAATATCTGTATGTTTGTTCTTTAAAACAATAAATAATAATAAAAAAAAAACTATAATAAACTCACACAAAATTGATCGGTCAGCTGATCAGTTTGTATGAGGTTCCTTGGGGATAAGCTGCTGACAGCAAATTAATAAACAGTTTGACTTAGGTTAGCTTTATTCAATTTGAGGGTTCCGTAGACCCAACGGGTGCCCAACGGGACCCTATTAATGAGCCTCCGCTGTCGGTCCGTCTGTCCGCGGGCTGTATGTCATGATACGTTGTAGGTAGAAAATTGAAATTTTACACATAATGTGTATTTTTATTTCCGCTATAACAACAAATACTAAAAATTAAGAAAAGCGAAAAAACAAGGGTGTTTTATATAGGTGTTTAGAAGTATAATTGATCTAGCTCTATCGTAAAAACGGTAAAATATACGAGAGTGAAACTTTGTGTGATTATAGTACTAATACTGAAGTACAAGAACAAATAATAAAAATTAGCCAAGTGTGAGTTGTACTTGCACTAAAGTCCGAACTGAAAAAAAAGCATATTTTTGTCGCTCGCGTTGATGTCTTTATCATTGTCATTATTATGTAGTTGTGTGGAGAGGTGTGGTGGTACGGAACACTCGGGTTGCTAGTCCGACTCACACTTGGCCGGTTTTATAAGAATATGATGCTTCTTCTTCTTTTCGAATCGATGGTTTGAATATTGACACTTGTTATTTTGTATCTTACTGGCCCAATAGGTAGCCACGCGTATGCCATTATCAGTGGCCCCCCAGAGGTCTACCATTGTGCAGGTGTCCGGGCACTCGGGGCAAGCCAATAAGTGCGTCATAGTTTGTGGGGTGACTCCACATGGGCACTCTTCTCCGTCACAGAAACCCCAGCGACACATATTCTCCCTACATCGGTCAACCTGAGTCCGCAGTCTATTCAGAGATTTCCAAATAGACCATGGCAAGTCGCTGCCCGGGGGGAGGGCCTCTCTTTGTGGGATAAAGCTCAGGGAAGGTATTTATTCCATAAACTGGATTTAGCCATTAGCGGGTCATCTTGGTTAACCATAATATGCTGCTGGAAACCTTGTTCAGTTTATGACACAGATTTTTTTCTTGTTACAGATTGCTGCGCACCAACAGTCGCAAAAGGGAACAATGATTCAGGTGGACATCACATTTCCTTTGCATTTGAATGATTACGTACTAATCAGTCTGCTTTGACTTTGTACGGACATAACTGCGCACTGGCAAATACACATAAACACACACTCTTACACAAGATTCAAGATAGATTAAATATATTTAATCAAAATAGGTGCAAATTACACTCTTTCTGATAGTCATAAAATAGTGATTACATAATTTTATTTGTTAAAATCAAGAAATAAACAATCATTAGTTAGAAACGTCAAAATCCAATCCGTGATATAAAAAAAAACAAATAATTATAGTTCTAATGACATGAAAACAATATGACACGAGAAGTTACACATTAAAATTATTGAATGTCATGAACGCCTTTGACAAGTGTAGGTCAGTTCCCACGGACAGCACCCGGTCACGAGTACAACGCGAGAGTTAGCCATCGCTCCCATCAACCATATTAGAGGGAAAGGAACGAGCCGGCTCCCGATGCGCCACCATCAGCACCCACACACATCCACTCACACACACAAACAAACACACACCACACACATACACTTTTGCTGTTTATATTTATTTTTGTACATGCTGTGTAACAATTCACTGATTATGTTCCTGTGATTTGCTTGTACGTAACTTTATTATTTTTATTTTTGTAAGCCCCGTTTTTCCGAGTGAGGGCCTGATGAGTTGGTGACCTTATAACTCAAGATATTTTTATCTTAGCTTAGGCACCAGTCTCCCACTAACAACTGCTGTTTTGACCTTATATAATTGCTCCTTTTACTTGTGTTTAATTTGTTGCTTTGTAGTGAGAAATAAATGATTTTTATTACTTTTTTAATTAATTTAACCGACTTCAAAAAAGGAGGAGGTTTCTCAATTCGACCGTATAATTTTTTTTATTTTTTTATGTGTGTTCGCGGATAACTTCGTCGTTTATGAACTGATTTTGATGATTCTTTTTTTGTTGGAAAGGGTGATACCATGATAAAGAAACCAGGATCTGATTATGGCATACTAGAGAAATCTAGGGGAACCTTAGTTTCCTGTTTGAAGTCGGTTTTTTTTGTTCAAAATTATTTGATTTTAAAGACGCCAACTCATATACGAAGGCCTTCCTGAGTTGGGGGGTTTTGCCGTAATGGCCACGTTTGGCAACTGGCGATCGCAGTTTGTGATGTGGTGGCACAGTAGATACGCGGAAAGACCGCTGCTGTCCATCCACCAGTTTAGTCTTATCTAGTTTAACCAGGTGTTCCACATGTACAGAGGCCAGCACGTCAAGCTACACACTTTAGACTTTGTACCGTTCTTATGCCGTATGAGTAAGGATCAGATTTGCACTTAGAGTGTCTAGCTTGCTGAGCTGGCCTCTGTACCTGTGGCACATCCTGGACACTTCATACAACGGGCCAGAAATAACATTTCAAAAAAGGAATGACAAAAAACAAAATGGCGTTGAAATCCTATAGGTTCGACAACCAAAATGTAACCAATCTGTATCAATCTGGGTGACGAGGGGGTGAGGTCGCAATCTAGAGAGCGGCAGGGAGTGTCCATACTGTATGTTAGTACTAATAATATATACTTCGCCCATGGTGTTAAATAAATAAATAAAAAAAGATTGGATCCCTTAGTAGTCGTTCTGTGCGACACCCAAGGGAATAAATGCGATGGATTCTAAGCCGGGAGCGATGAGGCCTAATAAATGATTAACAACATCACAAATTATCCCAGATCAAGTCAAGTGAAGTTTTGAAACGAACAGACGAACAGACAGACATTTCAGTAACAACATTTTATAATCGTGTTTGGGTGTAGGTCGCTCTTAGTTCGTAAATCACTCACTAAAGGAATTAAAGTAGTTAAAAATATTATCTAAATGATAAGACTCGTACACCGTTCAAAGACATTCATAAAAATCGGCAAGGTACATGTCGGGCAAAGCGCAATGTAGTGTTCCGTAGTTGCCATTATCGCGTCCTTATCTTATTTGGAAATTACCAAATACAGCGGTTTAGTTGATATGGGGTGGGGACACTCGACTCCAACAAAATTTAGCACTTTCAAGCCTATTTTCTGGAAAACGGAACCTTAAATTATAAAATGGTCTTAGAAGACTCACAACTATTTTTAAGTTCTAACCAACGATACCCCACACGACTGGGTTTGACAAGAAAAAAAAAATCAACCCAACTTTACTAAGTTACCCTTAAAAGTTTTTTTCCTAATTTTGTTTTACAGTTCTCTCCGCGTTATTATTATATAAATATCTTTGCCAAATTTCAACTCTTAATTACTAATAGTGTAGGAGCTAGGCCACGGACAGACAGACATGACGAAACTATAAGGATCCCTTTGTACTACGGAACCCTAAAAACGACGCCCACGCAAACGAAGCCGTGGGCAAAAGCTGTACTTAATAAATAAGCAAAAAGAAAATTCAAAAGCCATGTTAAACCTTGAAATCCATACCATATCTGTAACAATTATCCTCCATCTCTGCAAAGAGTACTCGCGAAGTTTGGGAGCTGTCAGAACTTAGCACTTGATACTTCACAAAGTTTTTGAAACGTGATTTTCGCCGAAAAGAAAGTAATGAGAGGTCAAAAACAGGCAAAGTTTCACCGGTTGCCATGGCAACAAAACACCTGTAGGCTGCGATTGTCGTCCTTATGAATAGAAAGATTAAGAGCGTTTTCCCATAATCATACCCCGTACAAACTTAGAATTACTAGTTCTTTGAAAATGGAAGGGCTGATTCTAATAACACTATACACATTTACGCAGCAAGTCACAAAATGGATGTATTAAATTTTCAAAATACTTTATTTAAAAAGGTAAGCGAATTTTAATATTAAGTACTATGAAAATCTTAAATCACTATAAGATAATGCCAAGGGCTTACTAATTGTAAAAAAAAACACACCGGTAGCACTCCGGGAGTGCCGGCAGAAGTGAAAACTTTAGTATTAACGTTGTGTTTAATTATAAGTACAAAAATACTATCATTTATGAGGTAGAATACAATGTTTATTTATTGCGCTATCGTACACAAATATGACAATTTACATGTTATTATTCATAATATTATATCGTTATTTATTTATATATTACATTAATTTTTATCTCTTAGAAATATCAACTTTCATCCATAATTTCGACGACTTTTTCACCATCGTTATTACCAGAATCATCATCGCAAATTTCTAAAACTGATACAATCGGCCGGATTGGACTCCGACAAAATATACAAAGATTTGTTCTTGCCATTTTAATGATGCAGACTTCATAGTGACAAAAAAAGGCCATAAAAAATTAAAGATGGGCACTTTACCTAGTTTAAAACTGGATTTGTCGGTTGGTTTCGGTATTGTTTGTATAACCGAGTTTCAATTATTTTAGGAGAATAAGTATGTATTTCATTTTATTTTTTAAATTACAGCTTTGACCAATCACCGACTGTAAATCATATTATACTGCTGATTAAATCTTTATCAGAAAAATATATAGATATTCGTTTTAAGCATTTCGCAACCATTCAAAACGATAGGGCAACGAACCGACAACAACTAACTAAAACTGTTATTTTCGCAGGTAATTGAATTTTGTAAATAAAATTATGTTCGTAATAATAATTTGTCTATTATTTTGTGCTAGAAATTTTAAGTACGTCAGTACACATACAAAACAGTAAAAATGTTAACCCTCATTTTATTCATTTATTACACAAACTATGTTCTGAGTACGTCCCATTACTTTCTACACTTATTGACATCTAGTGTGAAATAGCTGAACTACGTAGTGACATCAATATGTCGATGTTAGGTCGCTAGGCGAGTAGTTTTGCTACTAACCGGCAGATGGAAAATTGAGAAAAGCGCCCTGTGCTGCCTAAGCGGAGCAGCACACTCAGGCACGGTAGAAAGAGTGGGAGATACTTGTTCCTCTCCCTTCCCCTCGATCTTACGCTTTTTCGATCAGCATCACGTGACCCTGACGCGAGTTTGGAAGTTTTTACCCATCCAACAAAAAGTGCTCAGCGCCGCTAAAGAAGTTTTCACTGCAAAAAAAAACTTTTATTAAGTGACAAAACTATTTTTTGCAAATTTAATCTCTCCACAACCTATGATTTCTTGACTTGTTTGTGTATAAAGTTTCATTAGAATCGGCCCATCCATTATCATATTTTGCGGATGGACCGTGGGTGTTGTGGGGAAAGTTGTTCAATATGAAGAGAGAAGCTCCAGTAAACAGATAACACACACAAATTTTGTTACACCCTGTATAGTGTCGTAGGTGTGATGCGGCTCATTGAATAACTGAATTGATTAATTAGTCACTAATGTAGGTAGAAACTTTAATTTATTAACATACTAGCTGTCCCGGCGAACTTCGTTCCGCCTTAAACTACACTACACTGCCCTACCCTACCCTACATAAGAACCTTCTCCTGACACTAACTAACTCGAGAATTAGCGAAATCAATCCAGCAGTTTTTGAGTTATAAAATTACAACGAAAAGTAGTATTGATTTTCATATATTTAGATACATGTCCAGCATAAACAACTGCGAAGGTGTGAAGAAGGTACTGCGATGGCAAAACAAAACAAATTTGTTATTTTGATGGGGCTCGATTGGGTTACGTTAATATTATTATAATATTTCCGCCGTCTGTCGGTTATATCCGCCACACGATAAGAGAAAATTATATCTCTAGGCAGTTTTTTTATATTTTCCTTACTTGGTTCTAAGGGTTGTCACTAGATATATTTTTATTTTTCTTACTTGGTTCTTAGGGTTGTCACTAGATATATTTTTATTAAAAACTAGCTGTCCCGGCGAACTTCGTTTCACCTTACAACTACCACTACACTACACTACACTACCCTACCCTACCTTCTGGTCATTATTCAAAGTGATTCGGAATAAGGTACCTACCTCCTATACAAACCCTCATCATCATCATCATATCAGCCGAAGGACGTCCACTGCTGGACATAGGCCTCCCCCAAGGATCTCCACGACGACCGGTTCTGCGCTGCCCTCATCCAGCGGCTTCCCGCGACCTTCAGCAGGTCATCGGTCCACCGAGTGGGAGGCCTGCCTACACTACGCTTTCCGGTGCATGGTCGCCATTTGAGAACTTTGCTGCCCCAACGGCCATCTGTTCTACGAGCGATGTGCCCCGCCCACTGCCACACTTAAGTTTAGCAATTCTGAGAGCTATGTCGGTTACAAACGCTGTTTTTTGAGTTTTTTTTATGGATATTATTATGCTACCGTTTTTCTTTGTGTTATATTGTTGTTTATCTGTGTCTGCTACGTGAGAACGTTTGCACAGCGTTGTTGTAAAATGTACATTTATTCACTACTGATAGCTCGTGGAATCACCTGTGTACACTTTGCCCCGATCAAGACAACACACAATGCAAATAAAACATTTTCAAAGGGGTACTACACAAAAATCGGAATCCTTACTAATATTATAAATGTGAAAATAAGTTTGTTTGTTTGTACCCCTTTTCACGCTTCAACGCCTTGACCAATCTTTATGATATTTAGCATGCAGGTAGCCTGTGTCACGGGGAAGGACATAGGCTACTTTTTATCCCGGGAAAATAGCATAATCTGATGTAGTTCATGAGAGAAATAAAAAAATACTCGATTGTTGTGGTTTTTGCACAGAGATGGTTGAGTAGGTGGGAAACGACATAATTTACTAATCACCCTTAAAGATAGTCATAAAAACGATGTCCACGCAGGCGGAGCCGCGGGAAAAAGCTAGTAATATTATAAATGTGTAAATAAGTTTGTTTGTTTGTTACCTTTTCACGCTTCAACGCCTTGACCAATCTTTATTAAATTTGGCACGCAGGTAGCCTGTGTCACGGGGAAGGACATAGGCTACTTTTAAATAGCATAATCTGATGCAGTTCCTTAGGGAACTAAAAAATACTCTATTGTTGTGATTTATTGCACACATAATTTACTAATCACCCTTAAAGACAGTCATAAAAACGATGTCCACGCGGGCGGAGCCGCGGGATAAAGCTAGTAATATATAAGTGGCACTTCAGCGGTGACCTGTCGCCACACTCGTGTTAGGTGGGCACCAGATTGCAGTATTTATCGTAACGTTATTTTTATTTCTAGTGTCTATATTAATCCGATTTCTGTGGGTCCCGTACGAACCTCCTTGGTGTGGCTAAAATTCAGAGCGTCTCAAATTAATTGTTTCCCATACAAACTTAAAATGACTACCAATTGAAAATGGATACGCTGATTCTATTGATTACATTTTTGAAATACTTTATTTTAATTTCAAAATAACTGTGAAAATCATACATCAATACTTGTTATTTAGTGACAACACATTTTTTTTAATTTAATTTATCCACAAACAAATATTTTGTGACTTGCTTAAGTGCATAAAGTTTCATTAGAATCGGCCCATCTATTTGCAAGAAGTTGTAATTTTAAGTTCATTTGGGAAACGATTTTATGAATACGCTCTTATGTCTAATGTTTGTTTTTGTATACATAATAAATAACAAAGTAAATGAAAAAAATTTTTTTTTTAAATCTTTCGCATTAAAAAAAATGTATTAACCCACTTCCTACAGAAGATGCAAATACAAACAGAAATATTATCAGACATTTTTCCCTCGAAAATCACGATTACAATTAGAAAAAGAAGCCAAGTACGAGTCGGACTCAAGCACCGAGGGTCCCGTACCACCGCACAATATAATTTTTTTGATAAGAATGCAACGAGTACCACAATCATATTAATTTCAAAATGAAAGAGATCATCATCAGTTTGGACTCTTTAGCCTGAGTACGACTTACACTTTGCCAATTTTTAATATTTGTTGTTTTATTTCAGTATTAGTACTATAATCTCACCAAGTTTCACGCTTGTATATATTACCGTTTTTACTAAGCTAAATCAAAAAATCTTCTAAAGACCTTAAAATTATAGATTTTATATGGAGACCCCCTTATTTTTTCACTTTTTTTAATTTTAAATATTTTTTGTTATAGCGGCAAATTAAATACACTATCTGTGAAAATTTCAACTTTCTACTCATTATGTTCATGAAATACAGCCCGATGACGGACGGACAGACGGACAGATAGCGGAGGCTTAATAATATGTGTGCTCAGGAACTTCACGACCTCATTCCCCCAGCTCGATTCAACCTTCGGTCAACGAGGCGCAGGGGGAGATTCCACCCCTTTGTTGTTGATATTCAGCCTATACGCACGAAGCGTTACGCTTCCTCATTTATTATGCGGACAGCGATGGAGTGGAACTCCTTGCCTGCGTCTGTGTTTCCCGACTCCTATAATTTGAGGATCCTTAAGGCGAGAGTGCACTATTTGAGTTTGCGTGTACCATCCTCGACTACATCGTCACTTATCATCAGGTAAGATGAACGCAAATGGAAGCGTGCTTACCCTAAAAACACTCACAATAAAATACAGATACGTTTTTTTTTATACAAATACCCAATAGCATCAATCTGTTTGTAGTGTGCTGTATGTGTTATGAGTCGCTCGGTGCTAGTACTACGAGATTAACTTCAGCATTCTATAGAAATCTTCTATTCTGTGGACGGGACCACCTCATTTAGGGTTCCATACATGCGATGCAAAGAGGAACTATAACGCTGCCCAAACTACGAACGTACAAGGCAAAAAATGAACGAACAACGCCGCTGTGTATCCGCTAGTAAAACCTTTTTTTTACTTCAATTAATGTTTTTTTTATCGAAGAAAAAAATGTTTTGTAATTAACTGGATATGAGAAGCGATTTTGTTTTCCTCGAATTCTATTATAATACACAGAACTAATGAAAAAATATATCCTATTGCAACTTCCCTTTTGTAGTTGTAACTATAGTGCTGCTGCAATTTAAAGCGAAACATTATGATAATTTATGAACTTCTTAACAAAACAATATAAAATGATTTCGTTTTCTTACTCTTTGTAAATTTTATTTATTTTATTTACAATAAATTAAAAACCACCATTTTTTGGACGATTCGTCCTCAGCAATTGACGTAACAGCCACGTTGCAGTACGAGCTGGCAAGAACTTTATTTCCAAGCTATTTCGTTCGGTGTTTCAAACATCGTGAATCGAGTTGCTAATTTAAGGGACAAAGGAGCCTAATAGAGGGTGATTTCGGGGTCGTGATCCCAAGATTTTTTTCTGTATTAATGAATAATTGCGGTGTGGCCTTTAGATGTTTTATTGGAAACACTGATGTCTAATGTTTCATTTATTTAAAGAAAACGTTTATTCCTTAAAAGTATTGTCGCACGTCAGGTAGTTATGTAGGTAGGTAGGGAGTGCGTTCTTTTAAAAAATGCCGATGCGTACAATTCAATTTATTATTCAATTAAAGATGAAATAAAGTCCTAAAAAAGAAAATAAGAATTAGAAAACGATACACACTTAAATTTTATAATACGAATCACAAGCATAAATAAATCTCACCCGAGATGGGTCTTAATATGGAGAAACAGGTTTAAATAAAAGTTATACTAAATTATGATGAAAGAAACGAAACATGACGAAATGGTGAAAGATATTGAATGATTTTTTGAAAACTGGAAATGAAATGGAATGAAAAGAAGATCGGATAAAAGGAGAACAAAAAACTGCGCCCCGCGCTAAAATATGGTCACTCTAATTTTTAATCCCCATCCACTTTAAAAACCTAATGATAATGTAACATTACATCAACTCAAGTGTTCTTGTGTAATAAGGAGGGTGACGATAATCTCCAATCATTCCAGTTTGTGTTTTTAGGGTTCCGTACCCAAAGGGTAAAACGGGACCCTATTACTAAGACTCCGCTGTCCGTCCGTCTGTCACCAGGCTGTATCTCATGAACCGTAATAGACAGACAGTTGAAATTTTCACTGTTGATGTATTTCTGTTGCCGCTACAACAAAAAAATGCAAAAAATTTGAAAAAGTGAAAAAATAAGGGGGTTGTACGAGCGACCGTTAAGACGAGAGAGCGGTTCGAGTGCATCGACAGCCAGCGCCACCTAGACACTGGAACGCAATCAAATCATTCTATCTTCGCAATCAACACGGCCACCACAGAACGGCCACTAACCGCCGCTCATTAATTTCTACATTTATTAATTTACTTAAGTAATTTGTGCTACCTTGCTAAATAATAAAACTACATCTAAACCCAAAACTATATGTGTTGTGTTCCATCATTTAAATCGCTCCAACAGGGGTCTCCATACAAAAACGTGTTTTTTTAAACGTGAAGTAACTAGCCACATCTGGTATGATGGTACGGAACCCTTTAAATGCGTTTTTGGCTCGCACTTGGCCGGTTTTTTGTTGTTATACAAAACCAAAGCAAGGCATATAATATTACACTTCTAGTCTTATCCTATTGTAATTCTCTCATGAAAGTGAGTTACATGTTCGTTTTTTGCTCCGCGACCCCGAAATCACCCTGTACTTATAGATATCAAGCCTATTTACTTTTTCCACACGCCGTATCTAAGAGGAGCTCCGCCAACTGTTTGCTTTTCATTGGAGCGCGCCTCAAGCACAAGTGGTTATTCAACTTTTTAAGCAAGTAACTAACTATAAGAGATTGGATATATTATTAGGGTCCCGGAGCTGACATAACAAAAACTGGAACCTTTTATAACTTCGTTATATCCATCCGTCTGTCTTGTCCGTCAGTCTATTTGTTAATTTACTTTGCTACTAATTTAATTTACTTTTTTAATACACAATTGGTAAGCTCTTGGCATCATCTCACCTGATGGTAAGTGACAATGATGCCGAAGATGGAAGCGGACTTGCCAAGATTCCCCAACGCAATGGGGAACTGGTTATCGTATCTTCAAGCCGGAACACATCAATACTGTTAACATTGATGTTCAGCGGCAAGACTTATATAAGATGGTGGTAGCTAGCCAGTCGGGCTTAGAAAATGCTCTTACATTCTACCAACCAAACCGAGTCATATAAAGTTAGACCCCGCAGGGAATCGAACCCGCTACCTCACTTAAACATTACGCCATGAAGGCAGTTATCGTGTTCCAAATCCTGCCACGTAAAAATGTTTTTCGAACTCTGATTTCATATGTATGTTTATCCGACGCTCTTACGGTAAAGGAAAACATCGTGAGGAAAACTGCACACGCCTACGAAGAAACTTTAAGGTTGTGTATGAAGTTGACCAACCCGCACTGGGCCCGCGTGGTCAACTTAGGCCCGATCGCCCTAGTTCAGTGTAGGCTCGAGCCCCTCGGTGGGGACGTATATGAGCTCATATGATGAAAACGATCAAACGAAAATGGTTTTGGTCACAAAAACACCAATTAGATAGTCTATAGCAAAATAATTTTGATAAATAATTTCTAAAATATTATATTTGCTTAATCCCCTCTTGAATAAGGGTAACGACAGCATCAGAAATAAATTATAAACTCTTGATCACTAAATTGCCCTCCTACTTAAACTTCGGAAAACCTTACTCGTTTTGTTTTCCATTAAGTCTTCGATTTTTAATTCACCAAAATCACAAAATGAGTACATTATATGACGCTGCTAAACTATGACGTCACGCCTAGGAATTAAAAAGTAACTCAGATGACCAGCATTCGTCATCCCTATTTTTATCAACCACACATGCTGGCACCTACTGACATATATAAAGGGTACCCAAGGACGGGAATCCAGTAATTATTTGACGGGGCCACCGTTTGAAGTTAGCCGTTATCCTTTTTAATGTTGGTACAACGTACGGTAGCGCTGCGACGAGTAGGGACAGCAAAAAACAGCTATGTAAATAAGCATTTATTTGGCAGCCAAATAAGACAAAAGTAGCCTTAATCCTATGAAAAGTGTGTTCCAGTCAACTTTTTGACGTGATAACGTCTTATAATTCGATGGAGCCGGCTGCACGCACGAAAAAATGCGTCGTTACCTCGCTCTGAGGCGTTCCGTCGTTACCTCGCTCTGAGGCGTTCCGTGAGGCGTTCCGTTTTCGATATTATGAAACCATTCCATCAGTATTTTCTTATGACGTTGTCACGTTCAACTATCGTCAGTAAACCGACTTTACAGACAACCGTTTTTTTTTTTCATTTGAATAAGAATCAATATCAGTGAATTGGGGGGTTATTTTAATAAGCTTATTTTGAAGAAAAAAAAAACTTTAAAATATTTTCAATTCAATTCAATTATTCATCCAAAATAGGTGCAAATCACACTCTTTCTTATATTCATAAAATAATAATAACAATTTCATTTGTGCAGAATCAAGAAATAAACAATAATTAGTTTATAACGTCAAAATTCAATCCTTGATATAAACCAGATTATGTCATTAGAACATGAAAACAATATGACACGAAAAGTTAAACATACAAATCATTGAATGCATTTAACAAAAGTAGTACAACATTTAATTTGAAAATATTTTTTATTATTTCTTATTCTTCTCAGCAAATCCTTTCACTTGATACCCATGTCTAATATGCATAAAAAATAACTGATCCGCTATTTTTGAAAGTCCACCATATTGGATTTGGAATGAGGTCACTTACCTTACCGTGTATTGACATCCAAACTGAACGTGTTTGGAAAACTTCAGCTCAATCGGAAACCGTCAAGTGGGTTAAATTTAACTTGTTAATTTTTAAGTGGACCACTTGCTTACTTAAATACATTACAAGTTAAATTCAAGCTTGTAATAATTGACAACGCTACAAACATGTTGCAACGTCTTTATATTGGGTGAGATGCAGCGAGACTAGGTTATACGGTGACTGAATAAGTTTATATTTTTCTGACTATATATATATTTAATTCTAAAATAACAAAATTGATATTAGGTAATAAAATAAATGCTTATAAAATACGCACTTAGCAATATAGTAACCAACTATAAATATGCTTATGTACACCTATAAACATATAGAACCCACCGACTTCAATCACAAAAGTGCTGAATTCACTTAGTAGTCAATATATTGGAAACTACTGAACCGATTTTGAGAAAAACTTACACTGTTCCCTAGGTTGAATGATAGATAGCCAGTTCGCCATTGCGTTGGGGAATCTTGGCAAGTCCGCTTCTATCTACGGTATCATGTCACTTACCATCAGGTAAGTTAATAATAAAAAATAAATGTCTGGAAGAGATCGCTTGTTAGCGATAAGACCGCCTATATGTACAACTTCCTTAATCATTGTATTTTTTTTTTCTCTTATGTTGTGCAATAAAGTGTTTTCAATCAATCAATCAATCAATCAATCAATCAATAAAAACTGGCTAACTGCGAGTCAGAACCGCACACAAAGGGATCCGTACCATCATACTAGATGGTGCTAGTTTCTTCTTATTTAAAAAATTCCGTACCATAATACTAGATGGCGCTAGTTTCTTCACGTTTAAGAAAACACGTTTTTTTGTAAAGAGACCCTCTAATTTTTTCACTTATTGTAATTTTTAGTATTCGTTGTTATAGTGACAACAGATATACATCATCTGTGAAAATTTGGGCTGTCTAGCTATCACGGTTAATGAAATATAGCCTGGTGACAGACGAACAGACAGACGGACGGACGGACAGCGGAGTCCTAGTAATAGATTCCCGTTTTTGCCCTTTGAGTACGGAACCCTTAAAAGATACTTAATACAATAAAAAACACTTGCATTTTGACTTTTAGGATCTCAGAAATACGTGGACCTACATTCATACATACATACAATCGTACACTTATGAACTATGGCACACCTATTCAAAAGCCCATAATATATTCTAACAACATCATCATCATCATATCAGCCGAAGGACGTCCACTGCTGGACATAGGCCTCCCTCAAGGATTTCCACGACGACCCGACCGGAATACTACATATACTAACATATACAAAAAAATTTGCAATTCAGACTACATTACATAAATACGTATCGAATTAAATAGCTTCTTTTTTTGAAGTCGGTAAAAAGTAGTCTCGGAGCTGGTGTACTCGTAATTATGAAACTTAGAGTTAGTCCTCATTTTGTTTGCTGACCGTCCCGTCGTGGCTGTGTCGTGTAGCGAAAAGGGCAGCGCCGGCGACACATTAGAGCTTATTTGCCTAAATCTGGACGCACCCAGCATGTGTATATTATGCGTACAATATATCCGTCATAATTTTGAACAAAGAGCTCTTTGAATTATTACTAAAAATTGTAATGAAAAATGGGATTATTTAATTTACTTTTTGGGTTCCGACCACACAAGGAAAAACTGATCCCTTGCTTGCAGGATCACTTTGCTGTCTGCTTATCTGTCTGTCTCTCAAGAACCTTTTCCTTAGGAACAGGTCGAGGTAACAAGTTTAAAATAATATGAAACACTGAGGTCTACAGTCCCTTGGAGGTGTAAAAAAATTCAAGTGTCTAAGACATCGCATTAAAAATATGACAATTAATAGGTGTTTCTCGTGGATTCACCCACGTGGACAAAGTTTCTATGACTTTTCGAGGGTGCGCAGTGCGCGAGCCGCAAGCGGGTCCTGAGCGTAGAAAAAAGTTGCCGTGTTAATCCAGGTCCTAATCTGTCTACTTACCAAATTTCAGCCAGATCCGTTGAGTAGTTTTTGCGTGAAAGATTAACAAACATACATGCATACATTCTTACAAACTTTCGCGTTTATAATATTAGTAGGATTTTTCACATACTTCGATACTCATAAACCGTTTCATAGAAACTTGTAAGGTACTTCCTGTTGAATTTAAAAGTTGTTTCTTGCCTCACAGTACAAGTAAAAGAAATCTAAAAGTCTTAAATTTGTAGTCATGTCAAATTTAAAAATATTCTTGACTTTTTGTACATAATAGCCAGTCGAAAAATAAGCCAAAAATTTTTTTCCAAAAAAGTATTTTTTTCTCGACTATTATGTGTGTGGAATCAGTCGTTGTTGGCTAGCGCCAAAAGTTGTACAGAGTTCTGTGAACTTTTTTCAACTCGATTTTCCAGCCTTCTGGAAAACGCTGTAAAAAAACACCAATATTTGTCACACGAGAGTTCTTCTCGTGGATAATAAAATATGAAAAGGTCTATAAAATTATGGCATTAAGACGATAGTGTTTAATTTTCGGCGTCTAAAATCTACTATGTGTGGACTTTAATAACTGCGTTGCGAGACAAGTTAACGATGGCCCGAAGCGCAGCGCACCGCATCTCTAGGCCATCACAGACAGCTCCGGGCTTCGCCCTATGCGGAGCTCCGCTTACGGCCTCGCACGAAACACTCCAGGCCTCGCATCAGCCAAGTTTTCTTAGCCTTCATAACTGAAAAAATTTAGAGACATAAAGAATTACGGTAACTCGTTGCCGATCAATACTCGATTTCACTCCCCATATAATTTATGAACTGCGCTCTCATCAAATCAGCTCATATACGTCCCCACCGAGGGGCTCGATCCTACCCTGAATTACGGCGATCGGGGCCTCACACAACCTTAGAGTTTTTTTGCAGGCGTGTGTAGGTCTTCTCAAGATGTTTTTCCTTCACCGTAAGAGCGTCGGATAAACGTACATATAAAATCGAAATCAAAAAACACATTTGTACGTAGCAGGACTCGAACCACGACCTCCTGGACAGGAGGTAGCGGCCCTATCCGTTACGCCATCGAGGCTAAATAAACTGCGCTGTATAGTCGGGTAAATAAATAAGTAAATAAATATCCTTTACTGCACACCAGAAAAATAATAACAAAAGCTTAATGTATGAATAACTAAACTTAACTTAAAATAAATAATGACAACTTTAGATAGGAATCAATTACAAAGCAGTAAACTCCGAAACAGTTAACGTGTGTGATCGACGCCACCACGTAAGCAAAGTATATATTTTATTAGTACTAACAGACACTAACTGCCGCTCTCTAGATTGCGACCTCACCCCCTCGTCACACAGATTGGTTAGAGTTTGGTTGTCGAACGTGTAGGATTTCGCCGCCATTTTGTTTGTTCCGTAGTTCCTTTTTTAGGGTTCCGTAGTACAACAAGGAACCCTTATAGTTTCGTCATGCCTGTCTGTCCGTCTGTCTGTCCGCGGCCTAGCTCCTATACTATTAGTAATTATAAGCTGAAATTTGGCAAAGATATATATAATAATAACGCGGAGACAAGGGTACTTCCCCTACAAGTAAAGTGGGGATTTTTTTTATTTTCTCGTCAAACTTAGTCGTGTGGGGTATTGTTGGTTAGAGCTTAAAAAACAGTTGTGAGTCTTCTAAGAACATTTTGCAATTTAGGGTTCCGTTTTCGAAAAAATAGGCTTGAAAGTGCTAAATTTTGTTGGAGTCGATTGTCCCCACCCACTAACAACTAAACCGCTGTATTTGGAAATTTTAAAATTAGATGTGGACGTGGCCCGACACGCACTTGACCGGTTTTTTTTTAAATATTATTTCTGGCCGGTTGTATGAAATGTCCAAGGTGTGACGCAAGTGAGCTGCTGCTTTTCCGTAGTCGGGTTAGAAGCCGCGGGTGGCAGCTAGGTACTGGGGTAACATAAGTGGGTTTCGTAGTCCGCGCGGGCAAGTAAATGGCCAACATTAGTTGCACGGCCACCGCGGAGCTGAGCCAACAGTTGACATTAGAATTTATGGCTAGAAAAATAATGTTGGTACACTGCTTTTATTTTTTATTATTTTCATAAAAGTAGCTAATGGAAAAATTTAATGAAAATGTGGACTTTGCCTTTCGTGCGGTGCATTTATTGTGCTTGTGTTTTTATAGGCTGTTGCACGCGGCTTCGCCCGCGCAAAATTCCGTTTTTTGCAGTTCCCGTGCGTATTTTCCAAAATCATTTCATAGTGGTTGTTCGTCATAATTGTTATCTGTATGGCAAATTTTAATCGAGTTTGTGATTAAAGCTGTGCGTTGATAGATAAATAAATTTTAAAAAAGGCCACAAATCTACGCGGTCAACATAAAACATTCTAGGCATAAAGTTTTTTTTTTTTTTCAGACGCCCATATAGAATAGATTATATTTAATTGCATTGGATATATTTAATTTAATATAATTATATACCATACAAAACTTCATAAAACATGAAAGTGAAACAGTGTTTAATGTGAAACATCGTGCGTTAATGTGATCATGAAATGTGAAAACACCAATGAAAATTGTAGCGTAATTTAGCATATAATATACAAGAATATAGTATAATTATATAGTATTAAATATAAATACAATATAAGAAAAAAAAACGCAAATACCTAGCTAAGTGACTCACAGGCAGTACTTGCCAAAAAATATAAACGAAAAAAAAAGCGCAACTATTTTCTTTCAACAACGATTTTGGTGTGTTTATTTCGTACCTCCATTATAAGCTAAAAACTCCAATTTAAAAACTGAAAATGGGATTCTTGTAAAAGAAACAAAAACCATAGACAACAGAATCGCAGTGGCCAGTGTTTCATAGACAATATGCTAGCTATGTCTACGCTCATGATGCCAGCCGCAACGATCACGACAATGACGAACGCCGGGCCGATACCGGTGGCCGCTGCCACTAAGCTCGAGCCCAAGCTGTTGCAACTGCCCCACCCGGCGCTGATGCAACAGATCCCGCAGCAACAGCCCCCGCAGCCTCATCATCACCAACAGCATAATCAGCATAGCAATAATAAGCTTGGTAAGTGATAGATTTATAATTTCTAATGGTCTATTTTCATAATAATATTTTTTTCCCACGTATTGGTGACTATTGGGAAGTGTCTGGATCCGTATAGGAGAAGATATATTCCAAAATCAAACCCAACATGGAGTGGAAGGTCCAATGGAACAGACGAAGAAATTCAGAAAGAGTCATGTGAACTCTACTTGCCGACCTGCAAAATGTATAAATAATTTTCGAAAGACCCAACAAAATTAGATACAGGCTTTTATTTCTTTCATTTCAATTAAAGTCCATGACATGAGTTATCGGGTTGTACATTCATAGGTCGTGCGTTATAGGGTAGCGTTTCCAAATTGAAAATAATTTTCGAAAAGCCTTAAACTTCTAGGTATACACAAGCTTTTATTTTAAAATAATTATAATTATTTTGTATTCTTCACGGCAAACCCTTTCCGTAACTGGTTCGCCATCTTTGGGAGTACGCCATATTGGATTTATAATGAAGTCACTTAACTAACCATGTATTGTGCTCCAAACTTAACGTCCATACAATATTTCAGCTCAATCGGAAACCGGGAAGTGGTTCTTATTTAACTTCCACGATTTTTGCCAAACTACCATACACGTTATAAAGCTTTGAAAAAGGCAAGCGTAGTTAATACAGTTTTTTTACGAATCTATTAAAACAATAGACAATCCTGGGACTTAGGTTCCACCTCCACAGTTCACCATCAGATAAACTTCAAAATAGCACAAGGATCTATTATCACCGGGTATACCGGCTTCATGCCAAATTTCAGCTCAACCAAACACCAGGGAAGTGGGTAAAATTCAACTTTAAAATTTTTAAGCGGACTACTTACGAGCATTCCATGGCTGGTAATTTTAGGAACAAATTAACAATTAAAAACTTAACTCCAATTTTTTGGCCATGTCGGTTAAAAGGTATTCTGATTATATGCTGCTTAATGAATTAAGAAGAATATAACGAAAATTCGCATTACAAAATCCATCAAGCAGTTTAGGCTACAGGGCGTGCCAAAGGAATAAACAAACATACATACATTCGAAAAAAAACCGGCCAAGTGCGAGTCGGACTCGCTCACCGAGGGTTCCGTACCACCATACCATAATAAATCGAAAACTATATATGATAAAAATAATTAAAAATCTGTTTATACTTGGACCAATTATAGCCCTTTCATACGATACCCCACATGATACGGTTAACTAAATTCAAGTTTTAACCGCCGTTTCTTGCATAATTGATTATGTACTTTATATAGAGACTATATATTTTACGATTTATTTACAAATGTATAGTTTTCAGATTTTTCCCCTCACTTGTAGTATAAGACGATATTACTAGCCAAATCTCATAGTTCTAGGTCAACTTAAAATACCCTATAAATTTTGAATCCCTTGAGAGTGTCGAAATATACGTTTTTTGCGGCATAAACGGTCGCATCTTTTTTTCACGTTAACTTAGAAGTTTGATTTTTTTAAAGCTTCAAGGGACTGTGGACCGAAGTATATGATTTTAATTTCAACTTGATATCTTCACGAGTGAAAAGCGTCGGTGGCTCAACCGGTAACGACTCGGTCCATCTAACCAGAGGTACCGGGTTCAAATCTGGACGGCCAATGTACCAATGAGTTTTTCAAAAACTTACGTACATACTTACCGATTGCTTTAACGGTGAAGGAAAACATCGTGAGGAAACCTGCACACGCCTGCGAAGAAACTCGAAGGTTGTGTGTGAAGTCGACCAACCCTCACTGGGCCCGCGTGGTCGACTAAGGCCTAATCGCCCTGATTCAGGGTAGGCTCGAGCCCCTCGGTGGGGACGTATATGAGCTGTAATGATGATCTTCACGAGTTCACGAGATAAAGGGTCTTGACAGACAGACGGACGGACAACAAAGTGATTCAATAATGGTTCCGTTTTTTCCTTTTAAGGTACGGAACCCTAAAAAATTACCATCTATCTATCTGTAACTATCACCTTTGTCGGTGTAGGGGGCTAGGAGAGTCTCCTGCTTGCCACTGTGGCGCTATCGTGCGCAGACTCACCAGCGTCAGAGCGATTGACTCGCCAATGTGACACGCAAGAATTCCATTCCTCATATTCCAGTGACTATAGGCACACCCCGGACACTACATACAAACGGTCGTGAAATGTCATTTATAAAAACAAATGACGGAGCAAAAAAAATCACGGTGGATTCCCATACGTTCTACAACCAAACTGTAACCAATCTCTATCAATCTGGATGACGAGGGGGTAAGGTCGCAATCTAGAGAGCGGCAGGGATTGTCCATACTGTATGTTAGTACTAATATGTATACCTTGCTATAGGTATAGCAGTCTTGGTGTGACTTTATGTGGGGCTGGTCCTGTAACTGGTAAAAGTGAGAGTGCTGCATGTCACACGAAAGACGCGCACTACTGGACAAAGGCCTTCCCCATGGATTTCTACGACGACCGGTCCTGAACTGCCCGCATTCAGCAGCTTCCCGCAGCCTTCACCAGGTCGTCGGTCCACCGACTGGGAAACCAGCCTACGTTAAGTCTTCCGATGCGCGGTCGCCACTCGAGAACTGTACTGCCCCAATAGCCATATTTTCTACGAGCTATGTGCCTCGCCCACTGTTACTTAAGTTTAGCGATTCTGTGAGATTTGTCGGTTAACTTGGTTCTCCTACGGATATTCTCATAACTGATTCAATCACGCATGGAAACTCCGACCACACATTTTTTAAATTCACAATTGGTAAGCCCTTGGCATCATCTCACCTGATGGTAAGTGACGATGATGCCGAAGATGGAAGCGGGCTTACCAAGTTTCCCCAACGCAATTGAGAACTGGCTATCTTATCTTCAACCCGGAACACATCAATGTTGTTAACACTGATGTTTGGCGGCAAGATTTAGTTTTAGAATTAGCAAAGTTGATGGTAGCTAGCCAGACGGGTGTACTCGTAGAAAATGCCCTACCACCAACGGTGGGGTCAACTTACAAGTTGACCCTACCGGGAATCGAACCCGCGACCTCCTGATGTGAAGCGAATGGACTAACAATTACGTCATGGAGGCGGTTAACCGGCCACTATTGTACTTAGGCAGCTTTCAACAAAAATAATCATTAACAGGTTACGTGATGGCTAATTAATAAATGTACTCTACGAGGAACTACTCGCTCAGTAATTTTTTTTATGGATTCTCGATAAGACTAGTGAATGCTTGCATGTAATTTTGTAGTAAAATATACTGGAACTGTAATTATAATTAATAAGCATATAATCTGTTAAATTACGTACCTATGTTATTGGCAAATAATTATATTGTATTTTAGCTATGCGCTCATAAAAACGATGTCCACGCGGGCGAAGCCGCGGGCAAAAGCTAGCATTGGTAATATTGGGTAATTTGTATAATTATAAATATTAAAAAGGAGGAGGAGAGAAGTGCCCGGCTAGAAGCTTTGTGAGCGGATTCACGGAGCTCAACGAGCTCGCTCCGGCGTAGCTGGCTAAGTGGCTACAAACACCAGATATACAATTATTAACTAGGTTTCCTTTCAAAAGGCACGATAATAATAATGATTCCGTACGGTTTACAGACAAACAAAACTATAAAAAGACCGTGCCACACCATGGACACTACATACAACGGGCCAGAAATGACATTTGAATAAATGAAAACGCTTACACGTTAAAAAACCGACTTCCATCGCGACAATTTAGTACATTTTTGTTTTATTATTTTTGGTTTTTGTTAATGTTCTAATAAAGTACTTCGCCGATTTTGATATGTTAGTACTAATATATATACTTTGCCGTTGCCCTGTTACTTTCCCATCAAAGTCCTTTATTGAATTTGGGTTTGTCGTAAATTATTTCACAATAATACCTCCAACAACTTAACCTGGCTAGAACACATCGTCCCGCTGTTTATAGCACTTCGTGCGATAAAGCCATCTCTCATATTTACCTGGGTCATAACGTGTGCTACCAAAATTTTGTAATTAAATCTAGACACACGGCAGTGCGGCAGCCAAGTCCCAAAGGAAAGGGCCAGACCGGTTGTACACGATCCATTCGTGCCACTTTCGACCTCCCGTAACTTAAATCTGTTTGACCAACATACTTGCAAACTTGTGTGTCTAGTAAGACCCCCTCGATTAGCCAAAATGTTTTTTTACCGTTTCTGAGATATTGACGTCCGAAAAATCTATATTTTTAAAACTTACTCACTCAGTGACTTGCTAAGTCATCAAAATTACAGATCACTTCCAGATGACTTTGAAACTTTGGGATTGATATAGGTTATTGGGCGTATTAAGGAAAAAATTAAAAAAAACTAGCCAGAGGGCCACCACCATCCGTACCACCACCGTTGTGTAATAAACAATATGTTATCAAAAATATATAACATGTTTCTAAATAGAGAAAATAAAAATTATTTCTTTACAAAATTTAAAACATAAATGTTAAAACTGGCTAAGTGCGAGTTTGACTCAAAGTAGGGTTCGGTAGTCTTTTCAAAAAATAAATGTGTGTTTTAAAACAAAATTATTTTAGCAGTTGTATAAAGAACATTTGTATGGAATATCTATGAACTTTTTCAAAATCCAACTGCACGTCTTAGTTTGGTTTACTCTAACTCCTAAACTAAGAAAGACTACTAAGCCACGTTAGTTTTCCTTTCAATTGATTATACGTCCTACTATTTACATTCTTTTTCAGATGTTATGAAAAATATTAACACTTCCCAATGAATTCCTAATCGAAAAATGTTTTTTGCAAACCCTAAATAGTTTTAAAAGACCTATTCAACGATACCCTACACCATATGGTACGACAACGAAAAAAATTTTCCCCTCTAATTACAGCTTTCTAGTACTAACAGTTTCTGAGCTAAGCCGTAGACAGACAGACATGGTGAAACTATAAGGGTTCCTTGCTGTGTTGACTACGGACTTCGATACAAAAAAATTACAGAGATCTAAATGGGTAGGTACCAAGTTCTATAATGGTTACTTAAATCATAGCTACAGGACTTTATATTCAGGGTTGTACATTCTCTTTTATTTGGGGAACCCTGAAATAAATATCAAAAAAGAGTCCGTAGCTATGGTCTAAGAAACAACTGTAGAACTTAGTACCTACCCATTTGAATATTAGCAATATTTTTTTGTATTGAACTTGGCTCCGTTTCACAATTATGTGATGTTGGGATTTAAATTATTAAAATATAAACCTATGTTTTATGTACTAGGGTTCGGTAGTAATTATAGGGAATCCTTATAAGATCGTTTCATCCGTCCATCTGTCATAACAGACAGTTACAGTGATATGTATGTATGTATATATCTTTGGCACGCTCTGAAGCCTAAACGGCTTGATCAGTTTTAGAGTGGGAGGTGTGGTTCGTGTTGGTCCCGTGATTGACATAGGATATATTTTTACCCGACTGGCCAAAAAACCATAGTTGAGTTTTAAAGCAGCCGGGTTTTAAATTTTTATTTAAATTCTAAAGTTACTTAATTTGGAATCATGTTTCACATTCATTTGAGCATTTGGCCTTTTGAGTATTAAAACCCTTTTCAAATAAAAGCTTGTACAAAAAAGTTTTTGGGTTTTTCGATAGTAAATTTATTCTATTCACATGTACAGTTTGGTGATTGTAAGCTGAATAACTACAGAATATCACCTATTTCAGTTCTGGGAATGGGAACTAACCAAACAGGATTTAATTATTCAACGCACCTATTTACAAGTTTCGTTATTAAACGCACCCTGTTACGCGCCTAGTTTGTGTGAAGCCTGAAATTTGCATAAACATTTTGACGACCCTTTAGATGTTACATAGACATATAGACATAGCCATATACTGGTGTGGCCATATATACTTCTTATAATGTTGATGTGACAAGTAACGTCACGTTCGGGTGGCAGTTTATACTTCTTATAATGTTGATGTGACAAGTAACGTCACGTTCGGGTGGCAGTTTATACTTCTTATAATGGTGATGTGACAAGTAACGTTACGTTCGGGTGGCAAATTATACTTCTTATAATAGTGATGTGACAAGTAACGTCACGTACGGGTGGCAGTTTATGACGTTACTTGTCACATCAACATTATAAGAAGTATATATGGCCTCACCAGTATATGGTGACAAGTAACGTCACGTTCGGGTGGCAGTTTATACTTCTTATAATGGTGATGTGACAAGTAACGTCACGTTCGGGTGGCAGTTTATACTTCTTATAATGGTGATGTGACAAGACGTCACGTTCGGGTGGCAGTTTATACTTCTTATAATGGTGATGTGACAAGTAACGTCACGTTCGGGTGGCATGTTATACTTCTTATAATGGTGATGTGACAAGTAGTGGCACGCTAGGATCGCTGTTTCGATTTCTTATTAAGGTGATGTGACGGGTAGCGGCACGCTAGGATGGCTGTTTAGACATACTTTAGAATACTGATATGACACATTTCAAACGTAAGCACTTTATTGGGGGGAAAATATGTGAATCGGTACTATTGACTGTTGGTAATAATAATAATTGTAAAACATTAAAAAATGGAACAACTAACAAAAAATATATTAAAAAAAATATAGGTAGGTAGTATTAATAATAATAATATTCAGGGGCAACTCACATAAGTTGTAATCTGGCACCAAACTAGGATTAAAGATTCGATAATTAATAATTTAACGACAACTACAAAACATATGAAAGTGAAAATTTGTAACCTGATTCTTCATTTCAATGAATTCACTTTGTCAATTGCAGAAACATGATTCGTTAATTTTATAACAAAAAATATATAACAAAGAAACCTTTTTTAAAACTGAGATTTGCATTCTACAGGCCAACTAGGCCGATTGAAACATCTAAATTTTAAACACACACTTTAACATGCCAGTTGGGTTTTAAAAAATGAATTTTACTTTTTAATTAAAACGAAAAAACCATTGAAAAAGTGAATAAGTGTGGTTATTTTCTTTACTCTTTACACGTAAAGAAGAAAGCAGAGACAACTGTTCCAATGAATGCCTCACCTTAAAGGACAGAATGGATAGCATTATTTGAGACTAGCTGTTTCCCGCGGCTTCTCTTGCGTGGACAACGGTTCTATGACTTTTTGAGGTTGCGCAGTGCGCGAGCCGCAAGCGATTCCGATAGTATTAATCCAGATCCTAATCTGTCTACTTACCGAATTTCAGCCAGATCCGTTCAGTAGTTTTTGCGTGAAGAAGTAACAAACATACACACTCACAAACTTTCGCCTTTATAATATTAGTGTGATTACGTGTACCATCCTCGACTGGATCATCACTTTTCAATAGGTTAGTTGCAGCGTCGGTGGCTTAACCGGTAACGACTCGGTCCTCCTAACCAGAGGTGCCGGGTTCAAATCCGGACGGCCAAATGTACCAATGAGTTTTTCGAAACTTATGTACATAAACTCACCGATTGCTTTAACGGTGAAGGAAAACATCGTGAGGAAACCTGCACACACCTGCGAAGAAACTCGAAGGTTGTGTGTGAAGTCGACCAAACCGCACTGGGCCCGCGTGATCGACTAAGGCCCGATCGCCCTTATTCAGGGTAGGCTCGAGCCCCTCGGTGGGGACGTATATGAGCTGATATGATGGAGTTGCAGTGAAACGCACTCAATTTTTTTAATTGAAAAAAAGCTTGCCTAGGAAGATGTTTGGTACGGAACCCTCAGTCGTCAGTCAACGGGTCGCAAAACAATTTTGTTACACCCTGTATATATCAAACTTGTGATTGTTATTTAGCGGAAAAAGCGTTTCCTAAATGCCTATGTGAAATCATGTAGTATTAACATGCTTATTTCAGATTCTGCGTAAATCCGTAGATCTTTGTATAGGCGCGGAGCTGGCGCGCTTCCAGGGCTGAATTAAAAATTGATTGGGCGCAAAAACCGTTTCCATGTAATAACCGCTTTATCGGTGCGGCATGGTGTGGGCTCCGGCCTAGAAACTGGGAAGGTTCATTTTTAAATAAGCAATTTTATTTTATTTTGTCGTTAAAATAAAAAAAGGCAGTTCTTATTTCATTTAACTAATTGGTAGGTACGTGCTATCAACATCAAATATTTCAGCACAAGAAAATGATAAAGTTTGCTAAATACTTAATTTTCCATTCATACGTAAGTGACATTAATAGCGCCCGACCAAATTCCAGCCAAATTAGAGCAACTTCACTTTTGGCAGCCATTTTGTTTTCCGCCATTTTGATTTTCTAATGGCACTAAAAAAAAAATCTATCAAATTATGGCTAAGAACCATTGTAATAAAAAATTATTGAAACCGGTCGGAACATTTAGGAACTGCGATTTTGTTAGGTACTCTTATTTTGTTAAATTTTAAAGTTTTACTTCCATCTTTCTTAGCATCTGTGTTTTTATAGTATTTTTTTAATATTTAACATTTTTTTATATATAGTATGTAACTTATGTTAATGTATTAGAAGTAAGTTTTCCAAACACAATGAAATTAATAACTCACTGAAATGTACCCTGACACCAACATGGCATATTCAGTACTAGATAAGAGTTCATCATATAAGCTCATATTACGTCCCCACCGAGGGGCTGGAGCCTACCATTAATTAGGTCGATCGGGGCATAATCGACCACGCGGGCCCAGTGCGGGTTGGTTGACTTCATAAACAACCTTCGAGTTTCTTCGCAGGCGTGTACAGGTTTCCTCACGATGTTTTCCTTCACCGCAAGAGCGTACATATGAACTCAGAAATTCGAAAACACATTGTCACGTGGCAGAATTCGAACCAAGACCTCCCGCAGAGGAGGTAGCGGTCCTACCTAACCGTTACGCCACCGACGCTATAAGACTTTGAATCAAAAACAATAAAAAAAAACATGTGGCACTCGGGGACTGCCGCGGTAAAGCTATTGCATAGCTTTTTCTATCAACTTATGCAATTATAATTATTTATTTATTTTTTATTTATGCAGTATTTACCAGTACTATATAGTCCTTGGGGCGCGGGATGTTTATGCAATAAATTAACACTAAGAAAGTTACACCAGTAAAATTGACCAAGTCCTTTTAGTAACGCAAATCGCTAATAGATGGCACTGTAAGTTTTTTAGAACTCGGCCGAGCGTGGGGTGTGTTAGGTTTTATTTTCGTTACGGAATTTCTTGATTCGTTCGCCGCGCTCAAAGCCAACGATAAAAGCTATTGAAACGCTAACTATCGTTTCGAGCCGATCTCTTTTGTCGCGTTTCATAATTAAATTCTTTTTTGATGTCGTTGCTCTATGGTATTTGAATTTGAAAATAGTTGTTATTTTTTGACAAGAGAAAAAAAAAGGTTGATCGTGGTCCCGTCGAAACTGATGTGTATTTAAATTTTTTGTACAAATTGTGTTATAAGTTGTTGTTGAGGCCCACCATTTTATTCTGTGGGTTTCATCCAGCCCCTGCGAGGTTTGACGTCCCCGAAGTTTTACCTGATAAAGGATTAATCCTGGGACGGAGCAGTGCTGATCACCAGCCAGTCCTTTCTACTGCCCGCCCAGCTGCTCGCCATAAGGGAAGTGAATTTATTTTATCTTTTATCCCAAGCGACTCTCTGACTCTCTGACCTTTCCACCGACCTAGAAGATTTCCTGTTTCCAGTTTCTAACCTTTAGTTATTTATTTTAAATTTTAAAATGTGTTTTGTATCTGATACATATTTTGTTAAAAGATAGGGTAATTCAGATCAAACTGAAATTTTAAACTTAGTAACTTATTTAAGTACCAAAGGGACGGTGACGATCGTTGCCTGCCGGCATACTATGAAATAACCATTTTATATACAAATAAAATTGTAACCTTAAATTTATTTCCGTAAATTCTCCATAAATATATTAGGTCATTGTTTTTTTTTAATTGTCTACACGGTCAACCAATGAAATCGCACCTTTTTTATACTCCTATTGTTTATTGTTCCTTACTTTTAAAATAATCATGAAAATACATATATTCTAATTTACCCCATAACCTTTTTTTCCTTAAAACTCCGTTTAGGCCCGAACCTCTAAATCTTACGTATCGTATGTGGCAAACTCCGTGAGGGTTTTTATCCCCAGTTCCCAATATTTTTGTCACATATTTATGGCGCCCGAACTATAGTATTTTTGCCTTTTACGGGGTAAAGATATACACAGGTTTTTCCTTTTTTTTCCGTCGTTTGTGGGTGAATCCGTTCCCGTCTTAGTTTTGATTATTTCTAATCAAGATGGAACATCCTGAGGTTGGTGCTTACGGAGACGCGGCCCCTGAAGAAATTCAACAACAAGGTTTGGTTGAAGATGCTGCCGAGGTTACTGATGATTTCTTAGAACCTCCTATTACGGCAACTCCGTCTGTTCCCGTCCAGAGCCCAATTCTTGGTACTCAGAGGTTCCAGACTGCCCGTTTTACTCGTTTACCCCAACCCACCACTTCTAATTTCACGATTCCAAGGATAGACCAGGTTGTTGATATGCCTGAAGATAAAAAACGCTTGACATATTTAGTTTCCAAGGACATCTCGTTGTCGAAGTGGAACCTGAATTTCGACGGTAGTTCCTGCGTTCGAGAATTCTTTTTCTGTGTGGAGGAAAATATGCTGGCTAGTGATTTCCCCCAAACCTACGTAGCCAGGCGGTTCCACGAACTTTTATCCGGGATCGCTTTGAAATATTTCCGCTCACTACGCCCTGGGTTACGTACTTTTTCGGAAATCAAAAATAGTTTTTTGACATTTTATGGATCTCCAGATTATGATTTCGAGGTTGAACAGGAACTGCGTAACCGCAAACAACAACCACAAGAGAGAGTCCGTGATTTTCTCACGGTGATCTATGACTTGAATGCCAGGTTATCCAATCAACTACCTAATGATACACTTTTGAACATCGTAAAGAGGAATTTACACCCTCGATACGTAACGTGTTTATCCACAAACAGAATTAAGGATTTAGAAACATTGACAGAAGTAACCAGCAACTTTGAAATCTATAATAATTCGTTCTTACAAAAACCTTCGACTTCCAAGGTTGTTGCTCCTGTTGTAGCAGATGTTTCGTCTTTATGTATCAAGTGTAACCAACCTGGACACAATTTTAGACTTTGTCCGGTGATACCTGGTATCATTTGTTTCCAGTGTAAGAAACCTGGAACAATTACACGTTACTGCAACAATTGCAATCCTGGAGCTGTCAAACCTTCATTCCCAAAAAAACGCGTAGTTCACCGGGGATTTTTTTTTCCAAAACGTCAAACGATTTCTCCGGTGATTAATACAGACTCTCTTGATAATAGGTTGTATATTGAGATAACAGTTTTAAACAAAGTTCTTACTGCGCTTTTAGATTCAGGTGCGCAAACTTCATTAATCAGTTATAACTATATTCGCGATTTGAACATTTCGATTAATAGGGAATGTTGTCCTGCGGTTCTTTCAGCTGACAACTCGCCGATTAACATTTTAGGTACTTCGGAAGTGTCGATAACATTTAATTCGAGAACTTTAAAGCACACATTTTTAGTTGCTGATCAAGTTTCTTCAGAACTTATTTTAGGTATCGGCTTCTGGAATGATTTTGGTTTAACTGATATATTACGTACCGCTTTTATTAACCAAGTAAACGGTAACCTTCGTGTCCCAATCAATAAAGAAACGTTTTCTCCTATTACTGTAGGTGAAGTTTTATGTGTACGCCCCAGAAGTGAGCTTTCCGAATCACAGGAAGTACGTTTACAAGATACGATAAAATATTTTAGTGATATTTCGTCCGATAAGATTGGCCTTGGAAAAACTACTTGGGTTTCTCATAAGATTATTACCAGTGGTCCTCCTATTCGCCAAAGGTACTACCCTCTATCTCCAGTCAAACTCAAAGTTTTAAATGAGGAGATTGATAAAATGTTAGATGCGGGTGTTATTCGTCCTTCACGTTCTCCTTGGGCTAGTCCAGTTGTCATGGTCACCAAACCAGATGGTTCGGTGAGATTTTGTGTTGACAGTCGTAAGTTGAATAGTGTTACCGTGAGAGATTCTTACCCTCTTCCAAGGATTCAAGAGATTTTAAATTCTTTACAAGGAGCCAAATATTTAACTTCACTAGATTTTAAAAGTGCGTTTTGGCAAATACCACTTGCGGACAAGGACTCTTGTGAAAAAACCGCTTTTATCGTTCCACAGAGAGGTTTGTTTGAATTTGTAAGGATGCCATTTGGTTTAACAAATGCCGCTTCAGAGATGCAACGTTTGACAGATTTAATCGTTAACTATGAATTTACCGGTACTAGTGGTGATGTCGTTTTCGGTTATATTGACGACTTAATTTTAGTTTCGAGAGACTTTGACTCCCACTTAAACCTCATTCGTAAAGTACACGACCGCCTGAAAGAAGCTGGTCTATCTGTCAACTTAGATAAATGCAAATTCTGTATGAGCGAGCTTAGATATTTAGGTTATATCGTCAACCATGACGGTTTAAAAACGGATCCTCGCAAACTCGATGCTATCAAGGAGTTTCCGATTCCTGTTACTGCAAAGTCCTTACGAGCTTTTATTGGTGTTTGTTCTTATTATCGACGTTTTGTTGATAATTTTTCTACAATAATCGCACCTCTTACAGTACTTATTGGTAAGAAAAAAGGTAATGACCCTATTGACTGGTCATCCCAAGCCCAGGATGCCTTTGAAAAGTTGAAAGAAGTTTTAATTAGTGCTCCGCTATTGATTTGTCCTGATTTTTCAAAGCCTTTCACGCTGCAATGTGATGCTTCAGCAGTTGGTTTAGGTTCAGTCCTATCTCAGGAAGTTGATGGTGTTGAACATCCTGTTGCCTATTATTCGCGGTTATTTACCAAAGCCGAACGCAATTATAGCACAACTGAGCGTGAACTTTTAGCCGTTCACGATTCAATCCTGCATTTTAGAGGATTTGTTGACAGTATGCATTTTAGCGTCATTACTGATCATATTGCCTTGAAGTGGTTGCTAACTTTAAACAATCCTTCTGGACGTCTCGCTCGTTGGGCTATAACTATAAGCCAGTATACGTTTGATATTGTGCACAGGAAAGGTGTTCTTCATGTGGTTCCAGACGCTCTCTCAAGACTACACGTTAATCTGATCACTTATGATCAAGGTTCTGAGTATACGCAAGATCGTTGGTACCGGAAAATTTATAATGGTGTTCGCAATCATCCACATATGTTTCCATCGTATGTTTTAAGTGGTGGTGTTTTATTGCGTCGGATGCCTATTTTATCCCCATTAGATAACGATCCGTGGCGTATTGTCTTACCTTCTGAGAAGACGCGTCAAGCAATTTCTGAAGCTCATTCTACTGAACCATCTATTCACCCTGGTATAAACAAAACTTATTGGGCTCTAAAGAATAAATATTATTGGCCTTACATGTTTAGGGATGTCAGCGACTTTATCGCGTCTTGCGATGTCTGTAAGGCTTATAAAATTTCAAATACTCAACCAAGAGGTCATATGCAAAATCCTTTAAATGTTTCAACTCCACTCCAAATGTTATCAATTGATCTTATTGGTCCTCTTCCACCATCTTACTATGGTTTCAGACATATCCTGAATATTGTTGATGTTTTCACTAAATATGTCTGGATTGTTCCGCTGAAGAAGGTAACTGCTCGGAATATTATTTCTGCGTTGGAAAACGAGGTGTTCTTCAATTTCGGTGTACCTCGCTCACTTTCATGTGACAACGCCACTGTATTCCGCAGTTCTAGATTCGAGGATTTCTTGAGGTCTTATAATATTAGACCATTTTTTACGGCCTATGATTCACCTCAAGCGAATGTGGTAGAGCGATATAACCAGAGTGTAGTTACTTGTCTTAGCATTTTGGTTTCTGAAAACCATAGAAATAGGGCACGAATGTTACCAAAGGTTAAAATATATTTAAATTCTTGCGTTAATCTCGCGACTACTTATACTCCTAATTTTCTCATGTTCGGCAGAGAAATTCTTTTAGATAATCGTGATACGCGTCCGCAGACTTCCGGTGCTAATTTATCCGAGAGTCGGCATCGTCGCGCTTCCGCACTAGCTTCGTTAGATCAAATTTATGCAAGAGTTGCCGATAATCTTTCGCAAGCTTTTCTAAAAAATTCAATAACTTACAACGAGAAAAGAGAGTCTGTAGTTCTCTCTGTGGGAGATATTGTTTGGCGTAGAAATTTCGCACGTTCATCTGGTGTTGGTTATTTTATGGGAAAATTTGCACCACGTTTTATTCGGTGTCGAGTTTTACGTGCCGTTTCTTCTCAGACGTACGAATTACAGGACTTGGATTCTCCTTATGTTGGTCATTACCACATTAAGGATATTTTAAAGTAGGAAGCCTCCTTTTTTTTCTTTCGTTGAGGGAGGGTCTCCAAAAATTTTTTCGCGGGTATTCCCCGAATTTTTCCCGTTTCTCTTGGTTTTTCCCTCGAGAAATCTTTTTCGTGACAGCCCTACTTGCCATCTGTGCAGTGTGCTTCGTTTTTCCTTCTTCTTTCTCACTTTATATTATTTAATTAGTTGTTTAGTTATGCTCTTTCGGCATTAGTTGACTATTTTAGGCTGTGCACAGCGATCCCTTAACACTAGTGTGTTGTTGGGGTTATTAAGTCTGTTCACTTTTAGATGGAGTTTTTGCCGTTTGTATGTGTAGCTTCGTGTATAAATGTCAATTTCTACCAGCTTCAAGTAAACGTTCGTAGTTAACTAGTTACTTAGAGAGATTTTATTTTTTTCTTCTTCAGGGCTGTCCAACGTCTATAGGGTTGTCCAAATTTCAAAAATTTTTTGGACTTCTCGCCTTTTTTTTGTGAGTTTGTGGGTATTTTGAAACGCTAACTATCGTTTCGAGCCGATCTCTTTTGTCGCGTTTCATAATTAAATTCTTTTTTGATGTCGTTGCTCTATGGTATTTGAATTTGAAAATAGTTGTTATTTTTTGACAAGAGAAAAAAAAAGGTTGATCGTGGTCCCGTCGAAACTGATGTGTATTTAAATTTTTTGTACAAATTGTGTTATAAGTTGTTGTTGAGGCCCAACATTTTATTCTGTGGGTTTCATCCAGCCCCTGCGAGGTTTGACGTCCCCGAAGTTTTACCTGATAAAGGATTAATCCTGGGACGGAGCAGTGCTGATCACCAGCCAGTCCTTTCTACTGCCCGCCCAGCTGCTCGCCATAAGGGAAGTGAATTTATTTTATCTTTTATCCCAAGCGACTCTCTGACCTTTCCACCGACCTAGAAGATTTCCTGTTTCCAGTTTCTAACCTTTAGTTATTTATTTTAAATTTTAAAATGTGTTTTGTATCTGATACATATTTTGTTAAAAGATAGGGTAATTCAGATCAAACTGAAATTTTAAACTTAGTAACTTATTTAAGTACCAAAGGGACGGTGACGATCGTTGCCTGCCGGCATACTATGAAATAACCATTTTATATACAAATAAAATTGTAACCTTAAATTTATTTCCGTAAATTCTCCATAAATATATTAGGTCATTGTTTTTTTTTAATTGTCTACACGGTCAACCAATGAAATCGCACCTTTTTTATACTCCTATTGTTTATTGTTCCTTACTTTTAAAATAATCATGAAAATACATATATTCTAATTTACCCCATAACCTTTTTTTCCTTAAAACTCCGTTTAGGCCCGAACCTCTAAATCTTACGTATCGTATGTGGCAAACTCCGTGAGGGTTTTTATCCCCAGTTCCCAATATTTTTGTCACACTATGCAATAGCTTAATAAATAATTGACTGAAATATCAGACTTAACAGACCAACAAGGCATATTAAGTATTAGTTGAGTTCATTGATTCGCACGTTGGCTCAGCTCGGTATCCCCTCACGCTCTACTTGGTGCCCGCGACTGGTTCAGCCGATAACTGAGGGGGGGATAACGGCTCAGATATCATACAGGATAAAATGAGAGCGTCGAAAGCGTACGGTAGCTGGGACCGCTACCTCCTGTCTGGGAGGTCGTAGTTCGTTTTTTGATTTTAAAAACGAGGTTCGTCCGTGGCGTGGTTAGTCCATTCACTTCACACTTAGAGGTCGTGGGTTCGATTCTCGGTGGGGTCTAACTTTGTAAAACTCGGTTTGGTTCTTGGTTGGGCATTTTCTTAGCTCGCCTGGCTAGCTGCAACCATCTTATCTAAGTCTTTCCGCCAAACATCAATGTTGACAGCATTGATGTGTGCCAGTTTCCTATTGCGTTGGGGAATGTTGGTAAGTCCTGTTCCATCTTCGGCATCATCGTCACTTACGATCAGGTGAGATGATGTCAAGGGCAACTGTGGAAAAAAATCATATGTACGTTTATTCGACACTTACGGTGAAGGAAAACCTCGTGAGGAAATTCGTACACGCCTGAGAAGAAACTCGAAGGTTGTATGTGAAGTCGACCGACCCGTACTGGGCCCGCGTGGTCGACTAAGGCCCGATCGCCCTAATTCAGAGTAAGCTGGAGACCCTCAGTGGGAACGTTTATGAGCTGATCTGATGATATACAAGATGACCAACCTTCGCGGGTTAGACCAGATGGGTCAGGCCGTTATTGGCATCTCGACTATTTCCTTGCTTCGCAGGGCAGGTTAAGCCGTTGCTGCCGATTGCTCACCAGTTGGCAATCGTTTAGCCGTGTCAGGTGCCTTATAGGTGGCTTGAAGGTTCCTGTCCCTCTAATATGATTTATGGGTGCGATGGCTGACTTCGCGTTATACTCGTGACCGGGTGCTGTCCGTGTGAACTGGCCTACTCTTGTCAAAGGTATCAATGACATTTAATGATTTTTATGTATAATTTTTCGTGTCATATTGTTTTCATGTTCTAATGACATAATCTGGTTTATTTCAAGGATTTGGCTTTACACAGGAGGTCGCGGGTTCGATTCCCGGCGGGGTCAATTGTAAGACTCGGTTTGGTTGGTGGTAGGGCATTTTCTAAGCCCGCCTGGCTAGCTACCACCATCTTATCTAAGTCTTTCCGCCAAATATCAATGTTGATATCATTGGTGTGTTCCGGCATGAAGATAAGATAGCCAGTTCCTCATTGCGCTGGGGAATCTTGGTAAGCCCGCTTCCATCTTCGGCAATATCGTCACTTACCACCAGGTGAGATATTGTCAAGGGTTTACTAATTGTGATAAAAAAAAAGATTGAATTTTGACATTATTAACTCATGATTGTTTATTTCTTGATTTTTCACAAATTAAATTGTTGTTATTATTTTAAGACTATCAGAAAGAGTGTAATTTGAACCTATTTTTAACCGACTTCAAAAAAAGGAGGAGGTTTCTCAATTCGACCGTATGTTTTTTTTTTGTGTTCGCGGACAACTTACAATTAGTCGTTTATGAACCGATTTTGATAATTCTTTTTTTGTTGGAAAGGAGATATATCCCAAGGGTGGTACCATGATAAGGAAACCAGGATCTCATGATGGCATCCCAGAGAAATCGAGGGGAACCTTAGTTTCCTGTTTGAAGTCGGTTCTTTTTTTCAATAAATACCTTAAATCTTGATTCTTGAAAATCTTCGGGCAGCAGGGCGAGACCTTAAACCTCCACCATTTCGGACGCGGCCCTCGTGTGTGAATTATGGCCCAACCTCCCCTTGTTTGGGTAACGAGCCGTGCCCCAACAGTTGGGACGTTTATATACAAGGTGTAAAAATGGTGTAGGACCTGATAAGGGGGGTTCTACTCATCAAACTGGACAACCTTTCCAAAGGGACCCATAGTCAATTCTCAAATAAAATAGTGGACTCTTCATACAGAAATGCACAAAATTGTTCGATCTGCTGATCGATTTGTGTGAAGAGTTAAACATTTTTAACCGCTCCCGTGGCGTAATGGTATGTCAATTAACTTCAAACCAGGAAGTCGCGGGTTCGAATCCCGGTGGCGTCAACTTGAAATACTCAGTTTGGTTGGTGGTAGAGAATTTTCTAAGCACGCCTGGCTAGCTACCACCATCATATCTAAGTATTGCCGCCAAACATCAAGTGTGTTAAAAACATTAATGTGTTACGGCATGAAGATAAGATAGCCAGTTCTCAATTGTGTTGGGGAATCTTGGTAAGCCCGCTTCCATCTTCGGCATAATCGTCACTTACCATCAGGGAGATAATGCCAAGGGCTTACCAAATGTGAATAAAAAAAAAGTCACAGAAGTGGTTCAGTATGATAAGTAGAAGCCCCAATTAACGGGACCTTCACCAACTTTGTTACATCCTGTATAATACTGTAGTTAACTCTATGCCGCTCCAGTCCCCAACAATTTGAGATAGCCAGTTCTCCATTGCGTTGGGGAATCTTGGTAAGCCCGCTTCCATATTCGGCATCATCGTCACTTACCATCAGGGGAGATAATGCCAAGGGCTTACCAAATGTGAATAAAAAAAAGTCACAGAAGTGGTTCAGTATGATAAGTAGAAGCCCCATTTAACGGGACCTTCACCAACTTTGTTACATCCTGTATAATACTGTAGTTAACTCTATGCCGCTCCAGTCCCCAACAATTTGAGATAGCCAGTTCTCCATTGCGTTGGGGAATCTTGGTAAGCCCGCTTCCATCTTCGGCATCATCGTCACTTACCATCAGGGGAGATAATGCCAATGGGTTACCAAATGTGAATAAAAAAAATATAAAAAAGTCTTAGAAGTGGTTCAGTATGATGAGTAGAAGCCCCAGTTAACGGGACCTTAACCAATTTTAGTAACACCTGTATAATACTGTAGTTTAACTCTTTGTCACTCGAGTCCCCGACAACTTGCTGTGCCATAATTTCCTATTTAGCATACAGTCCAAAACAAACCTTTGCAAGACCTTTTAGATTCAAATTATGAATCCCACAAACTACGTAACGCTCCCAGCAACAGTGACCACACGAAGGCAAAAGGTAACCCCCTCCCCTTTTACCCCCTTAACCCCCAAAACACCCCCCGCCCAAGGGAGACGGCATATCATAAATTTAGCTAATTATTGGCCATCCGACCCACGTAATTGCTGGGTGATTCTCCTATAGTGGTGTTTCACCCAGGGTACGTGCATTTTGGGTAATTTGCAACCGACTTCGTAAAAAGAGGAGGTTCTAGATTTAAGGGTTCCGTACCCAAAGGTTAAAAACGGGACCCTACTACTAAGACTTCGCTGTCCTTTTGTTTTTCTGTCTGTCACCAGGCTGTGTTTCATGAACCGTGATAACTAGATAGTTGAAATTGCTATAATAACATATATTAAAAAATCAAAAAAAGTGAAAGTCTAAGGTGTTTTTTTTTAAACGTGAAGAAACTAGCGCTATCTAGTATGATAGTACGGAACTGAAGTAACTAGCGCCATCTTGTATGATAGTACGGAACTAAAGAAACTAGCGCCATCTAGTATGATAGTACGGAACTGAAGAAACTAGCGCTATCTAGTATGATAGTACGGAACTGAAGTAACTAGCGCCATCTTGTATGATAGTACGGAACTAAAGAAACTAGCGCCATCTAGTATGATAGTACGGAACTGAAGAAACTAGCGCTATCTAGTATGATAGTACGGAACTGAAGAAACTAGCGCCATCTAGTACGATAGTACGGAACTGAAGTAACTAGCGCCATCTTGTATGATAGTACGGAACTGAAGAAACTAGCGCCATCTAGTACGATAGTACGGAACTGAAGAAACTAGCGCCATCTAGTACGATAGTACGGAACTGAAGAAACTAGGGCTATCTAGTATGATAGTACGGAACTGAAGATACTAGCGCTATCTAGTATGATAGTACGGAACTGAAGTAACTAGCGCCATCTTGTATGATAGTACGGAACTGAAGAAACTAGCGCCATCTAGTATGATAGTACGGAACTGAAGAAACTAGCGCTATCTAGTATGATAGTACGGAACTGAAGTAACTAGCGCCATCTTGTATGATAGTACGGAACTGAAGAAACTAGCGCCATCTAGTATGATAGTACGGAACTGAAGAAACTAGCGCCATCTAGTACGATAGTACGGAACTGAAGAAACTAGCGCCATCTAGTATGATAGTACACATCTGTTTATCAGCTCATTTCCTGTTTTACTCAAATATTCGTCACAATAACACACAGAGCAGCGATCCTTCCACAGCTACACACGCCAGACAGTGAGTGAGTGGAATGGCGGGTTTTTCTCAAAAAAATCGATGAAACCATAGATATAAACTATTTCAATGAAGCAAAAGAAAGCAATACAACAAAAAGGCACAAGATTTTGATACGTATTTATTCACGGTGAGGGCTTAAAGTGGCGTGCACTCTTCTGGAGCCGATGGGTTCCATTACGCCCTGAGCGAGTTAGCATTTATGTTGGAGCCAAAAGGTTCCATTACAGCCCGACAAGTTAAAAAAATATTTATTTCTGTGGGAACGGAAGAATTTTAGATTTTCTCATCGGTTTTTCTGTAATCTATATATTCAATCTCATGTACTCTGATTTTTTAAATATTTTAGGTCCATTAGTTTTGAAGATCAGGGGGGGGGTGGGGTAATAGTCCATTTTGACTATTTTCTAAATAACTTCAAACCATTTATTTAAAAATTATAAAAAAAATATTTAAAATTATCACAATACTTAAGCCTTTTCATGCAATATATATTTTTTAAACATTTTTTCAAAATATATATTTTAGATATATCAATCTTAAATATATATTAAAAACGCGAAAATTTGTAAGAATGTATGGATGTATGTTTTTTACTCTTTCACGCAAAATCTACTCAACGAATCTGGTTGAAATTTGGTAGGTAGAGACAGACTAGGACCTGGATCACACAGGCTACTTTTTTCCACGCTCGCGAGCGGAACAGCTCGCGCACTGCGCACCCTCGAAAAGTCATAGAAACGTTGTCCACGCGGGTAAAAAGATGCGGAAAACAGCTAGTATTTTATCATTTCTTTCCTTATTATTATCTATTTTATTTTCATCAAACGTCAAACTGACAAAAAAATCCTATAATAATTTGTACAACTGTTCTTAGTGTTTCCTTAATTTAATTATTTTAAGAAGCTTTTTCTAGTTATTATTTGCATTCTTGATGAGTTCATGTCAATCAAACGAAAGAAGGTTTGTGCGACTTGTCTATAACACAGGTTAACTATACTGAAGCACGGTCATGAGTTATACTATTAGTGGAAGAATTATATATTGTAATACTGTGCCGGTATCTATCACTAGACGGCAGTCTTTAAGCCGTGCCTGATGACTGATGACTTAAAGGCGGCTAGAAAAACTTGTGACAGTGGGGTTTGCCACTAGCCTTCCAGCAAATCGGATTTGACCCCCGTGTGTGGAGATTAGCCTACCCTTTCCGAGTTAGGGAATTGGAATCCATATCTCAAAAAGTAAAAACATTGCTCGTAGAACAGATGGCCATTGGAGCAGTAAAGTTCTCGAGTGGCGACCACGCACCGGAAAGCGTAGTGTAGGCAGGCCTTCCACTCGATGGACCGATGATGCGGAAGCCGCTGGATGCGGGCAGCGCAGAACCGGTCGTCGTGGAGATCCTTGGGAGAGGCCTATGTCCAGCAGTGGACATCCTTCGGCTGATATGATGATGACACATGTGTAAATCGGTGACACAAAGACAGACGTGCAATGTAAATAAATTATTTTTAATCATGGAGGCCACTTTTGACGTGTTAGTAAGAAAATTAAAACATATATTAGTTCAAGTTTTGCAAACTATATAAAGTGAGATATCAAATGAAATCACTTGTTGTAAGAATCCCAAACATTTTTTTATACAACTTTTACACATATATAATTTAAAAGTTATTTAAGAAAATAGTCGAAAATTAACTATTCCCAACCCGTATCTACGAAACTACTGAGGCTTGAAAAATCTTGAAAAAAATCACAGTATATGAAGTTAAATTCATAGATTACAGAAAACTCTATGAGAAAATAAAATCTTAAGCCCTTGTGTTCCCACGGGAAAAATAAAATTTCCATTGTCCAGAATAATTAGACCCCTATTTACCTAGAGCATAGTATGTACGGAGCGGTTTTGTTCTGTTGGTGGTTAAGTTTTGGTGCGGAACTCTGTTTGTGTGACCTCGAGTCGCACTTGGCTGGTTTTTTTATCATATAGCTACGGGTTCATCATATCAGCTCATTTATGTCCCCACCGAGGGGCTCGAGCCTACCCTGCATTAGGGCGATCGGACCTCAGTCGACCACGCGGGCCCAGTGCGGGTTGTGCGACTTCACACACAACCTGCGAGTTTCTCCGCAGGCGTGTGCAGGTTTCCTCGCGATGTTTTCTTTCACTGAAGAGCAACGCATAAACGTACATATGAAATCTAAATTTGAAATCATATTGGTACGTGGCAGGATTCGAACCACGACCTCCCGGACAGGAGGCGGCGGCCCTAGCCGTTACGCCACCGACACGGTTAATTTTAACTTATTTATTTTGAAAATCCGTTTATATACAAAGAAAAACCCATGCCTAGGGGTCACAGCTTCGCTCGGTCACTAGTTCGTTAACAAAAGAATATTAACTCTTTTGTTATGCGGGTAGTTAAAATTAACAATTGTTGAAGCGGGGCGCGGCCCACTAGCGTCTACGCCAAAGCACAGATTACTAAATAGTTACTTCGGCCAAAGTGTATAAACGGTTATACAGACAGACATGTTACTATGTGCTTTTTATCAGTTTCACCAGTATGTCTGTAATGGAATCTTTGCACGTGTGTTTTACCCACTTCAAGACGTCGGATTAAATTCAAATTTAATTTGCAATTGTAGCGTATGTTTAATATGTAACTCTTTTCTCTCGCTTTCCTGCAATCTGTGGGAGTGATTTTTGTGGGAGTGGTTTCGTGAAACGGAACGGAAGCGTGTAACAGAAAATACGGCTTTTTTTTAGTCACGAAGGCTAAGGAAAAATGTCAAACTCCTAATGCGAGTCAGTTGTAACACATCATTTGCGACTTCTGTAAGAATCGCTCGTTATTAGGGTTCTTTACCTCAAAAGTAAAAAAACGGAACCCTTATAGGATCACTTTTTTGTCCGTCTGTCTCTCCGTCCGTCTGTCAAGACCCTTTATCTTGGGAAAGCGTGGAGGTATCGAGTTGAAATGAAAACCATATAATCCGGTCTACAGTCCCCATCTCTTCCAATAGGAGTCGTTGAGAAGTTCTACGGACAATTGTACAAGACCACACGTTTGCCTGTCAGCGATCTAGCTAAAGACCCAAGAGCCAGACTAACCCGACACCATACCAAAGATATTCCGGACGTCAGCCTGTACGACAAAACAAAAGACCAAAAAATCACACTTCTAAGTTAACGCAAAAAGAAGATATGGCCTTTAAATGCTGCAAAAAAAAACTTTCGACACACTCAAGGAAATATGAAATTATAGGTTATTTTTCGTTGAACTAGAACTATGAAATGTGGCAAGTAATACATTGAATTATTATTACTATCGCTGAAGTAATACCGTCTTATACTGCAAGTATAAGGAAAAATCTGAAAAGTATACATTTTTAATTAAATCATGAAAAATATCCCTACTAATATTATAAATGTGAAAGTAACTCTGTCTGTCTGTTACGCTTTCCCGCAAAAACTACTGAACGGATTTGGCTGAAATTTGGTAGGTAGACTGGATTAGGACCTGGATTCAGACATAGGCTACTTTTTACCACGCTCGCGAGCCGCTTGCGGCTCGCGCACTGCGCACCCTCGAAAAGTCATAGAAACGTTGTCCACGCGGGTGAAACCGCGGGAAACAGCTAGTAGTCTATAATTAAAGTAAGTAATCAATCCTCGTTTCTGATGCGATCACGCAGAGAAACTCCGAGCATAGCACGCTCCGTTGCTATTTGGGTGACCTTGAGCCTTCTTATGAGGCCTTTTCTTTTATTATTAATTTATTAACCAAACAAAGTGTAAAAAAGTGTGTAATGGTGTGAATCCATAGATAGCGGTCATCCTATAACCCCCGCACAATAGTAGCCAAGCTTCGCCCGCTTGAATCCAATGCACATATGAACATTTAATAACGAGTATTTACATTCGAAAGCATTGGTGGCTCAACAGTAACGACTCGGTCCTTCTAACCGGAGGTCCTGGGTTCGAATACGGCGCTCAATGTGTACTAGTATACGTTTTTAGAAACTTTCAGACATATGTACTTTACTTACCAATTGCTTTACCGGCGAAGGGAAACATCGCCAGGAAATCAATGCTTTTTTTAAATTTTTATTCACAATTGGTAAGCCCGATCGTCGGCGGCGTACAGGCTAGGGCCGCCGCCTCCTGTCCGGGAGGTCGTGGTTCGAACCTGCCACGTACCAATGTGATTTCGAATTTAGATTTCATATGTACGTTTATCCGACGCTCTTACGGTGAAGGAAAACATCGTGAGGAAACCTGCACACGCCTGCGAAGAAACTCGCAGGTTGTGTGTGAAGTCGACCAACCCGCACTGGGCCCGCGTGATCGACTAAGGCCCGATCGCCCTAATTCAGGGTAGGCTCGAGCCCCTCGGTGGGGACGTATATGAGCTGGTATCATCAAGCCCTTGGCATCATCTCATTTTGATAAAATAATCGTTTTCCTACCGATGTTTTCCTTGTTATTAACGGTCGAAATGCACAGACAGCATGACACTTTAAAAGTATGATTTTCGAAAATTATAAAAACTTTTAGGTGTAAGACTTAATTAAAAAAAAAAGAATTTTAGTTGTTTAGTATTCTTCTCAGCAAACCCTTTCATTTGATACCCATATCATCATCATCATCATCATCATCATATCAGCCACATATCGTCCACTGCTGGACAAAGGCCTCCCCCAAGGATGTACACGACGACCGGTCCTGCGCTGCCTGCATCCATCGGCTTTCCGCGATCTTCACCAGGTCATCGGTCCACCGCGTGGGAGGCCTGCCTACGCTACGTTTTCCGGTTCGCTGTCGCCACTCGAAAACTTTACTTCCCCATCGGCCATCTGTTCTACGAGCTATGTGCCCTGCCCACTGCCACTTCAGTTTAGCGATTCTGTGAGCTATGTCGGTTACTTTAGTTCTCATACGGATCTCCTCGTTTCTGATTCGATCACGCAGAGAAACTCCGAGCATAGCACGCTCCATTGCCCTTTGAGCCTTCTTATGAGGCCCATAGTAAGCGACATGTCAATAAAAAAAAAGTTCACCATATTGGATTTAGAATGACGTTACATAAGCCAACTATGCATTTTTCTCCAAACTAAAAGTGTAAGTATGCGAAATTTCAGCTCAACCGGAAACCGGAAAATAGAACAGAATAGAATATTTAGCTATGTACGTTTATCCGACGCTCTTATACGGTGAAGGAAAACATTGTGTGGAAACCTTCATACGCCTGCGAAGAAACTCGAAGGTTGTGTGTGAAGTCAATCTACCCGCACTGGGCCCGCGCGGTCGACTACGGCCCGATCGCCCTAATTCGGGGTAGGCTCGAGCCCATCGGTGGGGACGTATATGAGTTGATGTGATGATTTAGCTTCCAAAATTTGTTCCAAACTAACTAACATGGCAAGTTAGTAAAGCTTGTCAAAATAAACAATTAAATTGAACTTGTACTTGCAATTTGAAATCACCTTATTGCGCCCGCCTCGCAGTACATAAACAATTATATTTAGTTATACACCTACATTCTGATCAAAGTGATGTCAATCAAACTTAATTGTTTCATCCGTGCTAAAGGATTTGTTGCCTGAGAAGGGATAACGGCTCTTTAATCTGTCTCTCTATCTGGTAACAGTTCTGATACGCCTTGTGCTCCTACTTGATGAGAGCAAAGGGGGATATCTCCACCAAGCGAGGTGGTATTCCTGGGGTCCAACTGTGGACTCGCTCGCTGACTTCGCTCGGTCACCCAAAAGCTAAAACCCTCCGCATTTCCATAAGCTTGAATTGAGCCATATTAAACCAACCCGACAAATAACAGAATTCAGAATTCCTTAGTCAAACCCCCAAATGGCCTCCGTACACAGCACAATACCGGGTTCAGTACATAAAACGCGTTCAGACGGTCGCAAAAACGCGTCGGTGCTATTGGACCGTTCTAGTCAACCATGTGAAAGGCCGTTACTTTGTGTTTGGTATAAGTGAAAAATTGATGCCCAGAAACTTCTTACATGCTTTTTCATATTATTGACATCCACTTTTGACCTCGGAGTGACTGCGAACTTATCTAGCTTCTTTCAGCCTGTGCTCAGCGAGTGACTTTTCTAAAATCATTCTTCTAGTACAAATACGTACGTTCAAGATAACCTTGCGAATTTAAAATCGTGGGTAGGAAGTTGAAAGTCCTAAGTTACTTATTTGCTTTTTCTTATGACCTAATGACAATGTTCGCTATTTTATTTGCATGCAGAAGTGATTAGGTCATGTGAAGACCTCAGCATCTATCTAAGCACCGAATTGTTACGAAAATATTTTTGAAGTGAAATCTTCTTTAGCGGCGTTATGCACTTTTTTTGTAATGGGTAAAAAATGTTAAACTCGCGTCAGGACACGTGACCTGATCGAAAATTCGTAAGACGGATGGAGTAGTGAAAACTTTTAGCGGCGTTGTGCACTTGTTTTGTAATGGGTAACTCGCATCAGGACACGTGACCTGATCGAAAATTCGTAAGACGGATGAAGTTCATTTTTCTGAGATATAAACTTTTTAATGTAATATAAATTATCATGTTTGTGTACGATAGCGCAATAAATTAATATTGTATTCTACCACATAAATGATAGTACTTTTATAATGATAATCAAAACAATTCGTGCAAAATTATTCCCTAACCATTCCAAAATATCAAAAATGCACAACGTTAATATTCAAGTTTTCACTTCTGTCGGCACTCCCGGAGTGCAACCCGTCGTTTTTTTTTCCTCGGAACGGAGGAAGGATGATATAGATGCTCATATATACCATTACAGCTGCAGTGCTGGCTGTACTGGTTATGTGGGACTCACAGTTGAAGACTGTGCCTACCCACTAAAAACCCCCTGAAGCTTGGCAACTTGGTTACCATAAAGCCTACATTGGAGCGACCCATTCCCTGGAGAATGGGGGCGCGAAAAAGTGGGGCACTAAGGAGGACTGCGTGGGGCTACCGCCTAGGGGGTTACATTGTTGTTCTGGTGAGGGGGGGGTGTGTCATCTGTAGATTGAGGGGGGGTTATGTCATCTGAAGATTGAGGAGGCATTTCAGGTTGGCTGAAATTTGGTCGGGATGATCAGACACTACGTGTCTTGGTCTACGGACCATATACCTAAATAGTTCCGCTGCCCCTCGAATTAACGGATAGAGTGCGTCTCCGAGGGCTTGAAGAAGTTCTAGGAGAGGCCTTTTATGAACTCTTGAGTAATCGGTTAGTTTAAGTCTCGGTGTACTCTTAGGTCTGCGGTTCTGACGCACCTGTGGGCGTTAAGCACTCTACAAAAAAACAGGTTTTGAACAACTTGAATTTTGTGCATGTTCCGTTTGGACGCATGCGCATAGACGGAGGCCACATACGTCATTACCGGTCGGTTGCAAACCATAAAGACTATGTCTACCTAGCAAACAAGACGGTTCTGGTTGAAGCGGGCGTTTCGGGTCAAGTTTTGGATGTGGGGTCCAGAGGTGAGTTGAGGGTCGCGGGTAACTCATAAGTATTTGGCTGTGGCTTGCTAGGGGGCAGGGGTGCCTAGCATACGGATTGATTGTTCAGGGGAAATTCACCTACGATGGTAGTCGAAGCAAACCGTGGACATTTTGCTCGGGTTCACATCGATTCTCCATTTCCTAAAACATTTGCCTAGCTCTTTAACTGGTTATAGCTGCTGCGCCAGATTGCAGTGTCGTCCGCAAAGAGGGAAAACTGTACGCCTTTTTGCTGGATGGGGATGTCGTTTGTGTACAGAGTGAACAAAAAGGTCCCCCGGCTTTAAGAGGACGCGGAGAGGAGATGTACCCCCTCGTGTCTGAATCGGAAGGTGCGGTTTTGGAGATAGGCCTCTACTATACACAAGTCAGTCGGAAAGGCCTAAGTATTACAGTTTTTAAATGAGTCCCACGTGCCAAACCTTCCGGAAGGCTTTATTTACGTCGAAGAAGACAGCGACTGTCTTCTCGCGTCTGGGATGAAATCTGTTCATTATGTATTCTACTATGCAGTGGAATTGTTTTGGGCACGAGTGCTGGTGGTTAATAATGAGAGGGGGTTCTTCAGGCGAGAGGATATGCCTCTTCATCCGAGTAAGTATATCTCTTTCGAGTATTGTCCCCATTGCCTTGAGGAGGCTTATGGGGCGGTGGTTAGATGGGACGTTTAGGGGTTTCCCTGGCTTTAGGATGCCTATCACTATCGCTCCCTTCCATGCTGTCGGGAAGAAACAGAGTTTGGATATGGCCGGGGTCACACTCTTGTGTGCTGGGTGTGCATTGAGCGGCAATTCTGTCCGCGAAGCATTCCACTTTCTCATCCTCCTAGAAGGCTATCGTGTTATCGGGCCGCGTTAGGGGAGGGTTGCGGGTGATTGCGTCTACGCGGAGTAGTAGGAATTTCCTCGATGACTTTACTCAAAGTGAGTTCCGCAATTCAGAAAGATCCGTTCTAAGTTTACGTTGTAGTTTATTCGCTTTTCGCCTATTATCGGGTGTGGGGTATTTCGTGGCTCTACGGATAGCTTCTCTTTTGGCTCTAATTAGGAGTTTAGTCTCGCGCGGGAGTTTGAGGTATTTGTTCTTAATGACCTGTTCGTTCTCCTAAGTTGCAGTTTGAACTAAGTGGGTAATGGCATTGACTGCGCTATCTATTTTGTCAGTACTGTCAAAGTTGTCGGGTTAAGAAAGCATATGCGGAGTCGGGGGCGTGTATGGTTTTGGTCAGTGAGTCGGTAAAACCTTCCCAGTTGGTGAATTTAGTTGGAGGGAGGGGAATGGCTTTCTGGGGTCCTAGTTTCAAAGAGACTGGGCGGTGGTCTGAACCTAGGTCGTTCAGTGTGTCAATTGCACTCAAGTTGAGGGAGAATACTTAACTATGGCAAAGTCGAGTATATCAGAGGCGTGGTCCGGATTATCCGGGTAGTGCGTGGGGGAGTATGGGGAGTATACGGTTAGATCAAGAGTTTTGGTGATTTCGAGAAGCTTAACGCCGCTTGGATTGGTCGATAGGCACGTCCATTCAGTATGTTTGGAGTTTAAGTCTCAGTTAAGTCAAGTTGAAACACAATGGTGAATCCGCCTAGGGCGAGGATAGTCTCGAAATCGTTGTGTAGGGGAGTTGTACCGCTTGGTATATAGACAGATGCTATAACCAGTGGCTGGTGTCCCGTCATGGCTAGTTTGACTATAGTGGCTTCCATGTTAGCGAGTGGGGGTTGATAGTGTGAGAGCAATGGATTGCTTTCTTATGATGTAGATGGTTGTTCCTCCGCCGTGACTGTCCGGTCTGTCGTTTTGAATAAGGATGTATTTGGGAATACTAAGACCTTTTTGAAAGTGGGGCTTTAGGAATCTAAAATATTTTTTTCTGCTCCGCTTATAATAGTAAGATCCTTGGAGACTGAGAGGGTTCGGAGTCTCCTAGGCATGTAGCGCCATCTACAAAAATATTTTTTTTTGTGATAGATAACGTATTTTTTCAGGGATGTAAGAAAGCAATGCAATACCTATATACAAAACTTTATCCAAATCGTAAGGGCCGTTTTTTTATCCACAACTGATAAGCCCTTGGCACCATAGATGATGGTAATCGACGATGATGCCGAAGATGGAAGCGGGCTTTCCAAGATTCCTCAACGCCATTGGAAAAAAAATGTTTCCGAGAAACCAAATATATTAACTAGAATTGCTTACTTAAAGTAATAAGATGACTACACTTTTAGAGCACTCTGCGCTCTTTGTTAGTTTGCCATAACAGTTATGACAGAGATAGAATGATTCAATTAGACGATACCCGCTACCGCTACCGCTGCCTCCTATACCTCGTCCCACACAATGACGCAGCAGCAAAGAGATCGGCTAACGAACCGCGAGGGTGATGCTATAATTTACATACACTATATACAGGACGGTTTGTAAATTAAATTATTCGGGCTACGCCGTTCGCCTTCCGTCAGGGTGTAGCAGCGTTGGGAGTATTCATAAACATTACGCTGAGGCACTTATAACCAAAGCGGTTGGAATTTACCCAAAGGAATTTCAGACCGCAGTGTCTTAGGAACAAGGTCTTTGACCAATGTATATTTGACCAATGTATATTTGACCAATGTATATTGCCAATGATGAGGTACGGAACTGAGATATGGTCGCTTACTATGGGCCTCATAAGAAGGCTTAAGGTCTCCAAAAGGGCAATGGAGCGTGCTTTGCTTGGAGTTTCCCTGCGCGATCGAATACTTTTTTATAGGGCATGAAAATATATTATTTATTTATAATATATTATAATATTTAATGTTAATATAATATATAATATTGCCATTAAATTAAAAATTATTTAGCTTTTGCCTACGGTTCCGTCGCATGGACATCCATGGTGCGCGGTGGGAGAGCCACAAGCGGCTCGCCATCGATACTGCGCAGTATGCGAAAATGAGCGCGTTAAATGTCCACACCATCGCTTCCCTCCAACTCAAACAACTTTAAGTAAGCAACAGCTCGAAAGAGCTTATTTAAGCAAGTGTTCTTTGACCAAAAGGAACCGCGTACTTCAATTATAACCAGAGGGTGCGTGGTGCGCGAGCCGCAAGCGGCTTTTCGTACTTCGCAAGGAATTTTAAGCAGTTGGTGCTGGTTGCTACTATAATAGATGGCAGTCGTAAAGCCGTATAGAGCCTTAATTATTGGAAACGCTAAGCACGTCAAAAAACCGACTTCCGTCGCAAAAAACTTAGTACAATTTTGCATTATAATTTTTGGTTTTTGGTGATTTCCTTAAAAACTACTACACCGATTTAGATGAAATTTATATGGTACCATCTCGGCAGCATATCCTATTGAATGAAAAAAACAATCATGAAAATTTATTCATAATTTGCGAAGATATCGTGTAACACACACACACACACAAACTAACAATAGTACTGGGAACCTCCTTCTTTTTGAAAGTCGGTTGTAAATAAGTATCTGACAGTGGGGTTTGTTGTTGTCTAGAGTTTGGCCTAACCTTCCCGAGTGTGGGAAGGGACACGTGCCCAGCAGAGGGGACTTTATGCGTTAGGCCTTAAGATGGGTTAAATTACAATATTCAATTCAAATTAATGAAAGACTGTGTAAAGCTATCACCATGGAAAAAAATATACTTAAAGTAATAAAAAGTTGATAAAATTGAATACAATTTAAAAAATTATACCATTTTTGATGTAAAAAAATATACTGTAGACCCTGTTTTTGGCATTAATTGCAAAATTTCTCGTTAACAAATAGTTAATTTTTAAATGAAACCAACACACAAAAATCGGTGACTTTAGACTTTTCATTTTAATTGAACAATTTTTTTGAAACTTATTTGAAAGTGATGAAAAGTAATAAAAACATGATGCATTGATTTGAACTTAAAATGAATAGACTTAAGATCGATATTATTGAAACACGTATTAACTTGCTCGGATTGAGTGATCTTAGCACCTTAACGATGATGATCTAGAATAAAAGTAAAATCATTGTTTCTATAGTTCGTACGCCGAATTAGCTGCACCTCTGAAAAATGCCGCTCGCCGCTGCACTGCCGGCTCGCGTCCATCGGTTTCGTCAAAGAGCCGCCCGGAGTTCAATTGCGGCGCCGCCGAATTTAAACCTACATAGGTCGCGCGAATCGTCATCATCATCATTATAATTTAAAAGTCGTGCTCTGGTCGGTGTAGGTCTTCCCAGGTCTCTCTCCTACACTATCTCCTTAATTCGTTTCCACCTTAACTTTCTTCTTAACTTGGTCTATATAAGCAGTTCTTGGTCTTCCTCTTCAGCGCTTTCCTTCGATATTTCCTTCTACTATATTTTTGATAAAATTATCGTGTCTAAATAGGTGTCCTATCATCTTTCCTCTTCTGTTCTCAATGATCTCAATTATATTCTTCTTTTCGTTTACTCGTTTCAATACTTCTTCGTTCGTTACTCTTTCAGTCCAGCTTATTTTCTCCATCCTTCGCCAGCACCACGAATCTTGTTCAGTCTTTAATCATTTATATTGGCGACGATTCTGACAATACTTCGTTCAGCAATGAAAGTAAGTAAAATAAGTGATTTAATCGGGGAAGTGCTTTATTTTTGACTAATTTCTTAAATAACATAAAAAATATTTATCTTAAAATTATTAAAAAAAATGTTTGAGATTCTCACAAAAATCCCTTTCATTTGATATGTCACACAATATGTTTTGAAAACTTTTTTTTAATTTTCTAATTGACCCCTCCAAAACTTGCCCCTATGTTTAAAATTCATTTATTTAGTTTGCACATCCGTCTTTGGGTCACTAACTTACATATTATGTGTAGGTACCAAATTTCAACTCAATCGGTCTAGTAGTTTCCTAGTAAATTTAGCTGTGACAAACGGACTGACAGACAGACACAAGATTGATTCTATAATGGTTCCGTGTTTACCGTTTGATGCACTGAACCCTAAAAATACCTACCTAATATTTTTTTTGTAAAATTGCTTTATCCTTCAACACATTTCCAGTACTCCGTTCGGGTGTACTGCAGCTCAATCCCCGTACGTACTTTAAGAATAACGTGTAGAGCGTTCGGTGGCGTAACATATAAGGCTGCTTTATCAAGTCCGGGAGGTTGCGGTTCGAATCCCGCCACGTACCAATGTGTTTTCGAATTTCGATATCATATGTACGTTTATCCGACGCTCTTAAGGTGAAGAAAAACATTGTAAGAAAACCTGCATATGCCTGTGAAGAAACTCGAAGGTTGTGTGTAAAGTCGACTAACCCGCACTGGGTCCGCGTGGTCGAGTAAGGTCCGAGTGCCCTAATTCAGGGAAGGCTAGAGCCCCTCAGTGGGGACGTATATGAGTTGCTATGATAAAGAAGTACGTTTCTATGTAAATAAATGAAAAGAAACATATAAACACGTTACCCTGTCGTTGGTATACCTACTTTGCCGGCCGCGTACGCAGAGAAAAATATTAAAAAAAAGAACATCATAATATTATTTCCGATGCCAATGGCGCCATTTACTTTCCGCGCCAAAATTTATTCACTCATCGATATGCGAGCTGATTCGGGCAGATTTATAAAAGTTTCAATAACCTACTTGGAAATCCTCATTCTCCATGGCGTGTTAGTTATCTTGACTGTTGGATTTTAAGATTTCAAAAGATTTCAAAATGTTTATTAATAATTGAAAACGCTAAACATGTTAAAAAACCGACTTCCATCACAACAACTTGGTACATTTATCCATTATTATTTTTGGTTTTTGTTAATTTTCTAATAAAGTACTACACCGGTTTTGATAAAATTATATGGGACCACGCGGTAAGCATTAGATTTCTAATAAAAAAAAAACATAAAAATCGGTTCACCCGGTCAAAAGTTCTGAGGTAATACAAATAAAAAAAAACATACAGACGAATTTTGAACCTCCTCCTTTTTGGAAGTCGCTTGAAAATAGGTGCATGTACACTCTTTCTGATTATACATTACATAATGTCAGATTGTAAAAAAAATAAAAAATCATCAGTTAATCATGTCATTAAATTATTAATATAAAACAAATAATGTCATTTGGACACGAAAAATAATATGACACGTAACACACGAAAATCATTTAATTTGTCGTTAATGCCTTTGACGAGAGAAGGCCAGTTTGAACGGAGAGCTTCGAATGGTTTACTAGCAAGAGTCAGTCAATTCTGATTTTAAAAAAAACCAGCCAAGTACGATTTGGACTTACGCACTGTCGTTTCGCTACCAACATATTTAGGAACCAAACTTTGTAAACATCAACGAGTATCTACAACGATCAGATCGAAAGAAAAAATAACTTTGTATTTGAAAAAAAAAACTGCCATACATTTATATAAGTCACGGTCAATTCCTCAATTGCAAATGTAAGTTTGTGATCGCACAACAAATGTTTTTTATGTGATATAACTAAAAATTTCAATTTTCAGACTTTTTCTTTTACTTGTGCTGTGAGACCCTGCTTCTTGCCATATTTCGTGATTCTAGGTCAACAGGACGTAACCTAAACGTTATAATTTATACAAAAATGGCCATATCTTTTTATGGTTTTGACTTAAAAGCTTGGTTTTTTTTCAGCTCCTACCAAATTGAGCACCGTAGACTTTAGTGTTTATTGTTATTTTCATATTGACACATCCAAGCGTTTCAGAGAGCAAGGGTTTTGACAGGTTAAGCAATCTTGCATTTCAAAACGCTAAAAATTTTGTTTTTACATACTTTTCTTGATTTTGAATCTTGGTGGATTTGTTTCATGATTTGCTAATGACCCCAATGACTAAACTTGCAATTAAATTTTGTAACACTTCCCATTAAAAATTTAAACTTTTATCACGTAAAAGAATTTATAAAATCATCTTTTATGAGGAGAAAACATCGAATCCCATCAAAACCATTATATTATGTCAAAAAAATCGCCAAGTCTCATGAGTCTCCCCTAAAATATGTGGGATCTCAGGTGAAGCCAAGTCTAGGTGGCATTACTTTTTTAAAATCAATATTCAGCTATAGCAAATTGCACTGTAGTTATATTTTAAACATATCGAGTAAATAATTATACTTTAACTTTTGATCAATATATTTTATGCATCTTTGTTGCATTTAACTTTATTTTTCATCTCATTTTTTCCGACTTAGCAATAAAGAAATGTATTTATTTGTAAGTAAATTATTTCCAAATGTCATGGATGTATCATCCTCATATGTTTTTAAGCACTATTGACCCTTTTTGACGGATTTTGGGTCATACCTAGTGATTGCCAAGTCAAAAAAATATCTTTAAATTTGAGATGAAATATACAGTCCTAGGCAAACAAAATGCATAATATATATATTGATCTGATCAATTTGATCATAAGTTTAAGTATTATTTACTCAGTATGTTTAAAAGAGAAATATGGTGCAACTTGCTGAATATTGATTTCAAAAACTACTAACAAAAAATACTTGGATACACCTAATATCTCATATATTATTAGGGAAGAGCCATAAGACTTGGCGATTTTTACATAGAAATGTTTTTAATGCAATCTCATTTCTTTTTTTATGGATTGATTGATTGAAAACACTTTATTGCACAACATAAAAGGAAAAAAATATACAATGATTGAGGAAGTTGTACATATAGGCGATCTCTTTGCAAACAAGCGATCTCTTCCAGACAACCTTTATGTGAAGGAAACATAAAAATCAGTATAATTTTTTATTATTTTTTCTAACCATATTAGAAAACTATAAATATACTCGTGCAATTTAATATCTCTCACTTTGAAAACTAAAAACTTGTATACGAACTGTCAACCCCTATTTCACCCCTTGGAGGTGGATATTTTTGTTGTTTTCAGACTTTATCCTCTATAAACTCCTAATTACCTATCTCTGCTGTTTATGGACTTTTCCCTTTATAAACTCCCAATTATCTATCTCCATGTTAAATTTCAACTTTCCAAGTCACCTGGAGTGGGCTATATTTTTGATGATCAGTGAGATAGTGAGAGAGTGAGTGAGTGAAGATATATCTAAACTTCGATTAACGATATTTTTAACACCGTTATAGGTAGAAACTTATAACTATAACCCAATTACTTATATTTAAGTCTTCTTCTCATGTAAGTGACATTTTGTCTTTTATGAGAATAAATATCTTTAAACCTAACTTGTAATATATAATATACACTGTCTTCGTTACTTTTACAATGCAATTTAAAATGCAGGCAGTTTCTTTAGTCTCTAACAAAGATTTTAAGAGCTCGAAAATGCGTTGAGGTCCTTTGAGAAAAGGGTGTACGGCCGTACTTGCTCGACTTGGCGGGGGGCACTGCCGTCAATAATTTCAACACAGAATACAAAGCTTTGATGTTAGCATCTGCAGGGAGTAGTATCATAACATATTCCTATTGTGCCTCTAGACATTGTATAAATTACCTACAAAAAAATGTTTTCGACCTGTTATATAAATTTTGGTCTTGAAACACTTTTTATCTTTTTCAAAAACTTGCTATTTAGGTGTGCAAGCCACCAAAATGTGTAAAACATTTAATTTAACATAACTATGTCTCCACCTATTCACTTAATAATTTTTTCAAAGCTTTTATTTTTAGTACAATCGGGGAATCAGCTGCAGTACACCCGAACGGAGTTCTGGAAATGTGTTGAGAGTTAAAATAATTTAACTACAAAATTAAAATTAAATAGGTATTTTTTATTTAGAATTTATCATTATTTTTAGTCACTTTCACTGCTGTACGAAGTACCTTCATAATCGTTGCCTACATTAATAATTAAAGACTAAACAAGATTCGCGCGACCAATTGAACCAAGGGCGGCCCCTTGACACAACCGTTTGACGTGAGCCGGCAGTGGCGAGCGGCATTCATCAAAGGTGCAGCTAATTTAGCGAACGAACTTTAAAATGTTTGATGTATGTACGAGTATGTATGTATGTTTGTTGAAGTTAAATCTTGCAAACGATTTTAAAGCGACTTCCAGAAATCTGATTCCCGCCGGAGACAATGGATCATCAGATCAACTTAAAATACCAAAATCTTTTGGTATTTTAAGTTGATCTGATGATGATCTTAGGAGGTGGAATCAAGGTCCCAGGATCGTCTTTTATTTTGAAATGAATCGTAGGAAACACTGTTCTCGCCTTTTTACGAGCTTTTATTTAACTTGCAATGCATGTGTGTTTGTTCGGGTGGAATCTTGCAAGTTAAATTTGACCCACTTCCCGGTTTCCGATTGAGCTGAAATTTTGCATGCATATGTATATCGCGTGACAATGCAATATTAAAAGCTTGTACCTCAAAGTTTTTAGGTTTTTCGTAACTTGTTGAATTTAGAAATGTAATTACTGTATGTACTGGTGATAAGGATCCCCAACTAAATACAAAAATAATAGTTTTTTTTTTAGCTCTTAATTGACATCTTTTTAATAAAATGAATAGGTATCGTGGATGTGTTTATAGTTTCTTACACACAGGTCTGGTGACACGGGACCCGCGGTGCGTGAATCCGACTCGCACTTGGCCGGTTCCACCCCTTTGTCGTCAATGTTCCACCTTTTTTCACGTAGCGTTTTGCTTATTCGTTCATCATGCGAACGGCCTAGGAGTGGATGTCCCTTCCGACGTCTGTATTCCCCGAATCGTATAATTTAGGAATCTTCAAGACGAGAGTGAATAGGCACTATTTGAGCTTGCGTGTTACATCCTCGGCTGCATCAGCACTTACAATCAGGTGAGGTGCAGCCAAATGCACTCAAATTTTTAGTTAAAAAAAATAATTTTGCATGATGAATACAATACAAATTTTGTTACAAGTAAATGTGTAAATAATATAGATATATCTATAGTAACAAATTACAGGATAACTTATTACTATAGATATATCTATATTACTTACACATTTACTCTAAGGCTCGTTGTAGCGTGAAATTTGGCCCTTTGTATTTCTTCATACTGCACACAGGTGCACAATTAAGGGAAGATAATAAACAAGGTTCAAACGATAAAGTTCAGTAAACAAACAAATTAACGTAATTTTCTGAACGAGAGAAGTTAAAACACTTCTTTTGTGTTCTTGGGGTTCGTACACCAAAGTTCAATTGAACAAATAAATACTACTTATACGTTAATGAGAAGTTGACCCACCCGGCCCGTCGCGCCATTTACGTAACGCGAGACATCGCCTGGGGTCACTTAGGACCCAATATCGGATAGCCTATGAAAGTAGCTAAATGACACTTATTGCTTTAATCGTTTTTCAAGTATGAAAATTTAAATAACCTATTTTAAAATGAGCGTCGGCGGCGAAGCGGCTTAGGCCTATCCGGGAGGTCGTGGTTCAAATCCTGCGAGGACTTGAACCACGAGATGCTGTGAGGGCATTATATGAGCTGATGTGATGATGATGATGATTTTATAATCAAAAACACCCGATACATTTTTGCAAAGTAAAATAGAAAAATATTATCTGTATAGTTTTTAACCTGAATTCGATAAACTTTTTACGTGTAATTCGTTTTGGTATTCCAGAAAAATTGCGACATAAATAAATAAATCTTTATTGTACAGAAAAAAGATTACAAAGACTGTGAACCTTAACTCCTAAACTAGGTAGAAACCTGTATTTGAGGTGTTAATGACTCCCCTGCTGTAAATTACAATATTTAACTTTCTATTATAACTTTATAAAAAACACATACTTTCCAAAGCTTTGTACGGCTAAACTATTGCAGATAGAAAAAAAAACCTAACGTCTTTACAATTTTGCTCCATCTGACGAAAATACAGAAATATTTTTAGGGTTCCGTACTTAAAGGGTAAAAACGGGATCCTATTACTAAGACTCCGCTGTCCGTCTGTCTTCCTGTCTGTCTGTTCGTCTGTCACCAGGCTGTATTTCATAAACCGCGATAGCTAGACAGTTAAAATTTTCACGATAATGTATTTCTGTTGCCGACATAACAACAAATATTAAAAGTTAAAAAAAGTGGAAGCCTCGATACAAAAAACGTGTTTGTTTTTTTTGAAACGTGAAGAAACTAGCGCCATCTACTATGATGGTACGGAACCCTTTGTGCGCGGTTCTGACTCGCACTTACCGGTTTTTTTTTATCATCTGCCGAGGACCTCATAGCGTAAAAACTAGAGGTTAGTAGCTCCCACTTCTACCCACCACTTTTTAACCTTGGGAATCTGAAGACTCCAGGCGATGACTCGGGAGATGACACACCAATTGTGATTATGAAAGAAAAATTATACAGGCTGTTAAAAAAACCCTTGCTTGTGAATACAATCAAAATATCATATTTTAAATGTGATCATGAACGATTCTAATCGTTCAGGTTATACCAAGACAGTCATGTTCCTAAAACGCTCGTTATTTAATATTCCTGTGTGCAAAATTGACATTACACTATGCCAATCTCCCAAAATGACCGCATCCCGATAGGCGAAACACGCGTTTTCCGGAAGAAAAAAAAACAGTGCTACAAAATTATTTCATAAGTCAGATAAATATACAGTGCATAAAATCTGAGACATGGTCGCTTACTATAGGCCTCATAAGAAGGCTCAAGGTCACCCAAAGGGCAATGGAGCGTGCTATACTCGGAGTTTCTCTGCGTGATCGAATCAGAAACGAGTTGATCCGTAGGAGAACCAAAGTAACTGGCATAGCGCTCAGAATCGCTAAGCTCAATTGACAGTGAGCGGGGCACACAGTTCGTAGAACAAATGACCGTTGGAGCAGTAAAGTTCCCGAGTGGCGACCGCGCACCGCAAAACGTAGCATAGGCAGGCCTCCCACTTGGTGGACCGATGTTATGAAAGTTGCAGAATTGGTCGTCGTGGAAATCCTTCGGGAAAGACTTTGTCCACTGGGACGTCCTTCGCCTGAAATGAAAAGCTGAAAAAAGGTGTTTAGACATAACTGAGTCCGCGCTCCTTTCGTAATTCGTTCTCCTTTCATCCGATCTTCTTTTCATTCCATCTATTTCTTCTTTTTAACGCATGCGCTGACATTAGTTTTCAAAAAATCTTTCAATATCTTTTACCATTTCGTTTCCTTCATCATACATAATCTAGTAAAACTTCTATTTTAACCTGTTTCTCCATATGAAGACCAATCTCGGGTGAGATTAATTTATGTTTCTGCGATTTATATTTTAAATTTAAGTGTGGATCGTTTTCTAATTATTATGTTCTTTTTTAGGTCTTTAATTCATCTTTATTAAATTCTGATTATCCGTATTGGGGGAGGCCTTTGTCCAGCAGTGGACGATTTCCGGCTGATATGATGATGATGACCCGTAGCACGCATTTATTTCGAAGCCCACGCCATAACTACTGTCATACTTACGAGCACCTAAGACGTGCTACAATACTTACCGATTGCTTTGACGGTGAAGGAAAAACATCGTGAGGAAAGCTGCATATGTAGTTTCAGATGAGTATGAAGGTCGCGTTGCACACGTCCGTAGGTGTAAATCTAAAACCGCGGTGATGCTAAGTGCAACACTAGGCAACCGCCGTCAATCCCTTGGATAGCACGGTTAATTCTGCCACACCATAAGAAAGAGAGAAGAGGGTGGGCTCGAACCCCTTGGTGGTATATGAGCTGATATAATGAAACATAACTACCGTTAGTGATAATGTCACCCTTGAAAAGGAGTATCATAAATCACATTTTGTTCTCTTGAAAATACATTAAGAGACGCCCGTTAACCGGGTCACACAACCCAACGTGTCATATCGCCTCTATTAAGCTTGAAAATACCCGCTTCAAAAATAAACATGAAAGCGATAAATTAAAAAATTCAAAACACCCTTTATAAGAGCTCAGTGGGTTGCCGGAGCAAAATTTCCACCGCGGTGCACTCAAAAACGGACCTTGTGTAACAGATACTAAATACACTTCTCTTTGAAAGTTGTCGAGAGAATTTGCACAAGGAATTTTCTACTTTACCGGACGGAAGTTGAGACTGGGTATCCTCTGAAAGCGCTTCCGGAGCTCTGGAGCTACTGAAACTGAGACGCAGTCTGAGGGTCATAGAGTACATTTTAGGGTGTAGACATTTTTAGTTATTTTAGCGACGAGCGAATAAGGATAAGTCGTGTGAAAGCCGATTTCTGTTAAAAAAACGGTACCGTGAGATTTACAGTAACATAATCTCCTTCGTCTTCGCCCCAAATCACGTCAATATTAAAAAAACAAAAGTTTTTCAAAAATTGAACTAGCGGAAAAAAAAATATAATCACGAAATATTTATTTTCTTTAAAACAAATCCGCGAGCACTAAAGTGACGTAATCACTAGGTTTTTCAAAAAGAGAATTTTACTGGCAGTGAAAAACTTTTATCTAATCCTCTCTTAGAGCGCCTTCACACCAGGCGAACAAGCGGTGCGACATCCACACGATTTTGTCGCGCTGCTACTTTTATTATCGAAACTACTACTTTTATAATCGCAGTCGCTTTTCTCATTATATTACCCGATTGCCCAAGGAGGTTAATTTTTGTCAGGTGTATGTATCAATGTGTACATATTGTATGTTTTTAGGTCTGCTCTTGGTAGGCTCTGGCCTGTAGCCTAAGCCGCATAATGGATTTTGTGTGTGAAGTGTCGTTAGATTTTGTTGATCTCCTGAATGACGTACAGTACTTCTTTGTTTTAAATTGCAGTCGGGTTTTTAATTTTGAATTAAATTGGTTATTAGATGTTGCGCCTTTGTTTTTAGGGTTCCATACACCCAACGGGACCCTACTACTAAGCCTCCGCTGTCTGTCCGCCTGTCAGCGGGCTGTATTTCATGAACCGTAATAGGTAGACAGTTGAAATTTTCAGAGAATATGTATTTCTTTAACCAATATAACAAAAAATGCTAAAAATTAGAAAAAATGAAAAAATTAGAGAGGTTTCCATACAAAAAACATGTTTTTTATTGGACTTTTGAAGTATTTTTGATTTAGCTCTATCTTAAAAATGGTAATACGTTCAAGCGTAAAACTAGGTATGATTATAGTACTAGTACTGAAGTGAAACAAAAGAATATTAAAAATTGGCAAGTATGAGTCGCACTCGCACTTAGGAGTCTGAACTGATTAAAAAAAGCATATTTTTGTCGGTCGGGTTGATGTCTTTTGTTTGTAACGTGAATAGGTATCGTTGTCGTTATACTATGAAGTTGTATGGTGGTACGGAACCCTCGAAGTGCTAGTCCGACTCGCACTTGGCCGGGTTTTATTCTTTTTTTCTCACACTTAGCCGGTATTTATTACTAAAGAGTCGCCTAATGTAAAAGCGCTCTTACTGTGTTCCCTTTTTAAGGGTCACTGTCTCCACAAATCCGCGTAGATTGATACCAATCGTATTTCTATACCACCAATAAAAACAAATCGCCTTAAATCTCGCCGAGACGTATTTTTTCAAGTTTCGAAAATGGAACGGATCTAGAACAATCAGCTGATTGGTCGTTTGGAAACGAACGGAACGAATGGCCGGATTTAAAAATGGAACACATTTGTTTTTATTGGTCGGGGGCTGGGTATTAAGGCGATGAAAATGTTGATTGCCAATCTATGAGTTAAATTAACTGTTCCGTCTGGTTTCAGTGGTATTTATCTGATTTTGAATAACATAAGAAAACCAATCGAAAAATGCACCACAACACTTTCTGCTTTGATTGTGTGCGTTTCCGCAGTCATTACTTGAAAACTGCTTTTTACAAGATATCTCAAATAATTATTATAAAAATTTCCTGCTAAGACCGTACAGGAACGGTGGCTCAACCGGTAACGACTCGGTCCTCCTAACCAGAGGTGCCGGGTTCAAATCCGGACGGCCAATGTACCAATGAGTTTTTCGAAACTTAAGTACATAATACTCACCGATTGCTTTAACGGTGAAGGAAAACACCTTGAGGAAACCTGCACACACATGCGAAGAAACTCGAAGGTTGTGTGTGAAGTCGACCAAACCGCACTGGGCCCGCGTGCTCGACTAAGGCCCGATCTCCCTAATTCAGGGTAGGCTCGAGCCCCTCGGTGGGGACGTACATGAGCTGATATGATGAGGATGATGATTAAGACCGTGATAGTACTAAAGTGATTTCGAGTTTCTAACTTAAGCCGTTTAAAACCGCCAGGAGACACACTTTATCAAGTTTGGTGGTCTATACATTACAAGCGTTAGGTACATCTTCCAAAAAATTTTAATTCCATGTATACGGAAGATACTTACTCCTTAAAATTTAAAATGTCACTTTCAATTATTGGTAATCAAGTTCTTGAACCTATTCTTGTGCCAAATTTCATAAAATTGAGTCAAATTTTTTTTACATTAAAACCCTTTCCAATACCCACATTTTGTCACCTAAATCATCGCTATACCCCAAATACTTAAAGAGTGATCGTCATGTCACACTTTCGCAAGCGAAAACGAAGCGAGCAAAAACGGAGCGAGTAAAAACACGTTTTCAAGGTTACAATGTAAAAGTTTTTGATGACGAACAGACAGACGGACTGAAACTATCATTGGAACGTTATTCTTAGGGATACGGAACCCTTCAAGTGTCTACTGAATTTGATGCCTTATGGCGTAATGGTTAGTCCATTAGCTTTACACCAGAAGGTCGCGGGTTCGATTCCCGGCGGGGTCAACTTTGTAAGACTCGGTTTGGTTGGTGGTAGGGCATTTTGATAGCCCGCCTGGCTAGCTACCACCATCTTATCTAAGTCTTGCCGCCAAACATCATTGTTAACAGCATTGATATGTTCCGGCTTGAAGATATGATAGCCAATTCACCATTGCGCTGGGGAATATTGGTAAGCCTGCTTCCATCTTCGGCATCATCGTGTCGTACCATCAGGTGAGATAATGCCAAGGGCTTACCAATTGTGAATAAAAAAAATCTACTTGCTTGAAGGTTACTAATCCGGTTTTTGACTACTAGTCATTTGAGTTACTTTTTATCAATCCGTCAAAAATTTCATTTTGTTGACTAAAATTTTTCGAGTTCCTAGCATGTGACGTCACTGTCTTTGACGAACTTATTTATGATTTTAAAACATAAATAACTTTACGAACTAATTATAAATTAAAACCCAACTACATAAAAAACTTAACCCATCTTTTTGTACAGTCGGGTAATAAAATATCTAATGTCACTCATGGGATTAAGACAAATCTAACGACACCTCGAAAATCCATAAAGCCGTGTAGGCCACAGGGCGAACCAAATAATTAAATAACCTCTTTTTTTGTCTAGTCGGGTAAAATGTATTCTATGTCACTCACGGGATCAAGACGAATCTAACAACCCTGGCACTCCAAAATCCATCAAGCCGTGTAGGCTACAGAGCGTGCCAAAGAAATATACATACATACATACACTCAAAAACATAATCCTCTTTTTGGTGCAGTCGGGTAAAAATATAAAATAGATTAATACATCAAAATGAATCAGTTTCTGTATTTTTATAGGAGAAATAGTGTTTGGTAAATAATATTGGACGTGGACATCGTTTTTATGACTGTCTTTAAGGCGCAATGGTACTTAAAAATCTGTCTTTGTCTTTTTCTTTAAGTGTAAAGAGGGAAAAAAATAACCACACTTTTGCACTTTTTCGATGTTTTCGTTTTTATTTTCATCATATTTATCTTAAATAAAAATCAAATCAATATTTTCCCTTCAGTCACCTACGAACTTTATTTCAGTAAATATATAATATTATCAAATTACTTATTTTAAGAATAAAACCGAAAATCTAAATATACAGGGTCTTCGGCAGATGGTTGAAAATACGAAAATGGGGGATAGGTGGGGTCGCCTCCCACCTATTTTGAGAATTAAAAAAAATCTAGGACTTGTAATTTTTTTTACAGGATTTTTTTTCCTTTTTTTAGAAATTTTGCCATTTTTATACCTTTGAACACATGTAACTTTTTGTTTTTTAAAGCTAGCTCCAAAATCTTTTTTTTAATAGACTTTTATAAGATTGTCGGCTCTAAAAAAAATTATGTTTGTTTCAAGTTATTGCTAAAAACAAAAATGTGGGCCCCCGAACTTAAAAAAAAAGTTGAACAAAAATTTAAAAGTCAACTTTGCGATGCATTTAAAAAAAAATTAATGGGGCTGGAAGGCTTCTGTTTTTTTAAAACATCTCTAAAGCTTAGGCTTTTGAATGGTATGTAATTTGTTTCGGTATCTTTTTTGTAACCGGAGTTGTTAATTTTTTTTACTCAATTGGACCATGTTGACGAAATTCCACTAGTTACATGTTTTGTGAAATGTATCAAATGCAAAGTTGAAAATAATGTAAATACTTACTGTTGGGACGGTTACAAAGAGCAGGTACGTTTTTTTACATTATTAACGTTAACGTTTTTTTTTGTTTTCGTTAATTTCACTTTGCTGTGTTTGTGATTTTGTTAAGTTTTTTTGTTGTTTGTCACTTTTTGTTATTATCAGACGTTTTGTTAAGACTTTGTTGTGGTTTAAAATGGCTCAATTTACCAATGCGGAATATGCGGACATTTTATTGGCATATGGAAGTGCTAACTCCAATATGCCAATAAATGACAAAAGATAGCCATTATGTGTGTGCAAGAATGTAAAAAACGTACCTGCTCTTTGTAACCGTCCCAACAGTAAGTATTTACATTATTTTCAACTTTGCATTTGATACATTTCACAAAACATGTAACTAGTGGAATTTCGTCAACATGGTCCAATTGAGTAAAAAAAATTAACAACTCCGGTTACAAAAAAGATACCGAAACAAATTACATACCATTCAAAAGCCTAAGCTTTAGAAATGTTTTAAAAAAAACAGAAGCCTTCCAGCCCCATTAATTTTTTTTTAAATGCATCGCAAAGTTGACTTTTAAATTTTTGTTCAACTTTTTTTTTAAGTTCGGGGGCCCACATTTTTGTTTTTAGCAATAACTTGAAACAAATATAATTTTTTTTAGAGCCAACAATCTTATAAAAGTCTATTAAAAAAAAGATTTTGGAGCTAGCTTTAAAAAACAAAAAGTTACATGTGTTCAAAGGTATAAAAATGGCTAAATTTCTAAAAAAAGGAAAAAAAATCCTGTAAAACAAATTACAAGTCCTCGATTTTTTTTAATTCTCAAAATAGGTGGGAGGCGACCCCACCTATCCCCCATTTTCGTATTTTCAACCATCTGCCGAAGACCCTGTATATAACTCAAAGGTGACTGACTGATTGACTGACTGACATAGTGATCTATCAATGCACAGCCCAAACCACTGGACGGATCGGGCTGAAATTTGGCATGCAGGTAGATGTTATGACGTAGGCATCTGCTAAGAAAGGATTTGGGAAATTCCCAATAGTACCGCAAAAATCGGGATCTGCGCGGGCGAAGCTGCGGGCATCCAAAAGTAGACGATAAAATGGCTCGAAAATAGGTACCTTTGCGAAACTATTCTATCGAGCCAAATTTATTAAATCGTGTTTCCATTCGTTGTAGTCCCTCGTAACTATTCTCAATAGTACCAATATGTTTTCATAGATTTTAAATTTACTGTTAAGTACTTCAAAAATGAATTCTAAAAACCTGTTTAAGTGGATTTTTAGGTACCACTGCTAAATTATGTCGTTTCCCGCCTCCTCAACCATATCTGTGCAAAACATCACAACAGATTTAAAAGAACTCAGGTACTGCATCGGATTATTGTATTCTCACGGGATAAAAAATAGGTAAGGATAAGGATTTTTGATAGTCTTGAGTCGTTAGAGACGGAATTTTCCTTTAGAGTCATTCTTTAAGTTTTGCACAGCAGAAGTCACAAAGGCACTTTATCGGAAGCTAGTTTTGGCTTGTCTGTGGACGGTGGGCCTGGTCTTCTGAGAAGAGGTCTGTGTATTCCTTGGAAAATCACTGAAACTTTATACTGTCAAACATTCCTTGTCTGTGAAGCTGAAAAAGTAAAAACTAACAACCGTCACTCACTATTTCCATGTTTTTCCCTCACACGTTCAATAAGAAAGCAATTTATACAATCGCGCGCGATTGTGTCACTCCAAGTTCTTTCATTGGTTAATTTTGCGCGCGTCAACGACAAAAAAAGGGGAAACGGAAGTGTTTTTCACGACATTTTTATGTCAGATGCTTGTACGAACGGAAGCTTAGGTTGCGGAGGAAATGGGAGAGTATTAGAATTGAGTGAGTGTTTTTGTCAAAAAATGTGTTTGAAATAAATAAAAAAAGTAAGTGTGTGGATTTATGAAACCACGGTAAAAGTGAAACTTTACAGAGGACGAAACGATCATGGCTGCTCTTGCTACGGTAAAGAGGACGAAACGATCATACCGTCAGACGAAAGCGACCGTCACGCGACATGCAACATACAAACGAAACAAATTTGAGACGATGTAATAAAAGTTTCACTTTAATAACCGGCCAAGTGCGAGTCCGACTCGCGCTAAATAGGGTTCCGTAGCCTTTTTAAAAAATAAATATTTATTTAAAAAAATTAAATTGTTTTTTTTATATTTGGGAATTGAACATTTTGTATGGAGAATCGATGAAATTTTTACAAATCCAACTACACGTCTAAGTTGGTCAACTTTTACTCCTAAACTAAGAAAGTCTACTTGGACGTAGCAGTTTTTCTTAAAATTAATTATACCTATGTATTAGTGTTTCTATTCTTTTTTTCAGATGTCCTGAAATAGTGGTTTAGCTGGTAGGCTAAACAAAAATTACCAATTTAAAACTCAATATTTTTAAAACGGAAAACACCCACGGCAAATATTGGTGCAATGAACAGGTTTGTTTGCACTCTATTTGGGTTTTTAATTTTTATTCGTATTATAAAAGTTGATTTATGTATGTGTGGGAGAAAACGTTTTTTTATCCACAATTAGTAAGACCTTGGCATCATTTCACATGATGGAAGTGACGATAATGCTAAGATGAACCGGGATCATCAAGATTCCCCAACGCAATGGGGATCTGGCTATCTTATCTTAAAGCCGGAACATACCAATGTTGTTAGCATTGATGTTTGACGTTAACACTCAGTTAAGATGGTGGTAGCTAGCCAGGTGGGCTATGAAAACTCCCTTTCACCAACCAAACCGAGCCTTAGAGAGATAAAAAGATCGCACGTTTATTTGTCACTGCAAACACACACATATTATTATAAATATATCTTACAAAGTTGACCCTTCCAGAAATTGAATTTGTGAACTCCTGGTGTAAAGCAAATGGACTAACCGTTACGCCACGGGGCGGTCAGTATGATGAGTAGAACCCCCAGGTAACGGCGACTACACCAATTTTGTTACACCCCATATACATATTCCCTTTACGGATCAGCTGAGGAATAAGGCCGGAGTATTCAAAATTCCCACGGGATAGGAATCAAAACTCGAACAAAGTCTGTACAACCACGCATTGACATGAGTGGTGCATGCTCGCTTAAATGTTCGTGCGGATGGTGGCGCATCGGGAGCCGGGTCTAATATGGTTGATGGGAGCGATGGCTGACTCTCGCGTAACGTTGTACTCGTGACCGGGTGCTGTCCGTGTGAACTGACCTACTCTTGTTAAATGCATTTAATGATTTTTATGTGTAATTTTTTTTTTAATGCACATATGGTAAACCCTTGACAACATCTCACCTGGTGGTAAGTGACGATGTTGCCGAATATGGAAGCGGGCTTACCCAGATTCCCCAACGCAATGGGGAACTGGCTATCTTATCTTCATGCCGGAACATACCAAAGATATCAACATTGATATTTGGCGGCAAGACTTAGATAAGATGGTGGTAGCTAGCCAGGCGGGCTACGAAAATGCCCTACCACCAACCAAACCGAGTCTTACAATTGACCCCGCCGGGAATCGATCCCGCGACCTCCTGTGTAAAGCCAGTGAACTTTGCCTCTGAGCTACGGAGGCGGTTTTCGTGTCATATTGTTTTCATGTTCTAATGACATAATCTGGCTTATATCAAGGATTTAATTTTGACGTTATTAACTAATAAATCGTCCTTGACTAATTATTGTTTATTTCTTGATCGTGCGTGATCGTTCGTGCGTGAACTTGGACGGCGCCTGAAGAATAATGGCGCAGATCCCCGCGCCGAGTCGTATCTGGTGCAACGCATATCATTAGCCATACAGCGGCGGGGAAACGTAGCCAGCGTAGTGGGCACATTTGCATCAGGCACGACTCGGGGCGGGCTTTTTGACTAAGGCTTAGGCCTTTTAATTTTAGTATATATTTATTTATTTGTTATATTTTAATTTTTGACATTTTGTATTATTTTTAAATAGTGATTACGTTTGACTAATTCTTACTTACATACTTATTAAATTTCTTGATTCTTCACAAATGACATTGTTATTATTATTTTATGACTATCAGAAAGAGTATGATTTGCACCTATTTTGAATAAATATATTGAATTGAATTGAACAAAGTGACTGAAATGTTTAGAAGTCATTATATTGAAACATTTTTTTAGGCCAAACTGCACTATAGTGATGAAAAGACTTGGAGCGTAAAGCATAAACAAAACAAAGAGAGATTGCAAAGAAAGAAACAAAGAAACAAAATCCGGATACGCTCCACTTAATAGACGTGGTCAAGTCATAGGCAGCAGCGATTTTGCTAATTTATTAAAATTTACAAATGCGTTAGATAATAATAATTGTAGATAATAAATGAATATAAATCTTCCCGCAAAGGATAAAAGGTAGAGATTATTTGAAGTTTAAAACAATTAAACTGTAATAAATAGATTAAGGTAGCCTTTGTGAGAGTTAAGAGGTTGAGCTAATATCCTGTCCTGCAGAGCACCAGGCCTTTACCATAGCAACGAGATTCAAGATTCAAGATTCGAGATGTTTGTTTGGTAGAAATCGCTCTCAGCGATAAGACCAACTAAATTGTACGTCTCTTAGTTGATAATTAAATTTTTATAATTATTTTTTATTATGTACTCTTTTTATATGAGTTTGAGTTTGTTTATTTAAAATATGTACAAATTACACTCTTTCTGATAGTCATAAAATAGTATTTGTGAAAAATAAAAAAATAAACAATCATTAATTAATAACGTCAAAATACAATCATAGATATAAAAAAAAAATATGTCGTTAGAACATGAAAAGAATATGACACGAGAAATTATACATTGAAATCATTTAATGTCATTAATGCCTCTGACAAGAGTAGTCTAGTTGACACTGATACTGCCATCGCTGCCATAGTAGAGGGAAAGGAACGATCTGGCTCCCGATGCGCCACCATCCGCACTAGAACACTACTGCACCTAACAGCGGGCGATGAGGCGGGTTCAAATATACATTTTTAATCTAATTCATTTTGAAGGCGGTTTTAGCCATTTGGAACCCTCCAAATTATCGAGGAAGACGTTCATCGAATACACTTCAATAGCGTTGACCACCAATCGCCTATCGCTTGCACCGAGCTAAATAAAAGGATCTAATACAAAATTCTTAGGAGCTTAAACGCAAAAATTCGTAATTGAAATATTTGGGACAATAGGACTTACGACCGAAGTTTGGAAGGGCTATCTCTGGTAATATACTTTTTTTTTAGGGTTGCGTACCTCAAAAGGTGAAAACGAAACCCTTATAGGATCACTCGTGTGACTGTCTGTCCGTCCGTCTGGCCTCGACCGATTGAGTTGAAATTTAATATACATATTATATAAGTTGGAATTTGATATTATACATATATACATCGGTGACCCAAAGACGGACGTGGAACGTTAATAAATGAATTTTAAACATGGGGCTACTTTTCAAAATATATTTCGTGACATACCTAAAGTATGTGCTAAAGTAAATAGTTTTACTTTCGCCCTTTACAAATTAACAAAAGTGGCATCAAGACCTACAGCAGTAGCAGCCTACCATGCTTACGTCGAATCTGTGCTTCGATATGGCCTAATAATGTGGGGTAATAGCACAGATGTGAACAAAGCTTTCATTTCGCAAAAGAAATGCATACGAGCCATATTTGGTGTAGCGACTGACACTTCATGTAGACCATTATTTAGTAAGCTTAATATATTACCGTTACCTTGCTTGTACATATTCGAAATGGCTAAATTCGTTAAAATAAATTGTAAGGTATTCTATAAAGAGGCTAGAGATGGAGTGCAAAGAAATAGGAGAAACCCCAACAGATTAACTGTAGAGGACATACCCCAGAGCACTAGTTTTCAAAAAAACTGTTTTTGGATGGGACAAAGAATATTTAACAAAGTACCTGATGATATTACATTATTACCATTTAACAAATTTAAGAACAAATTGCATGCGTGGCTGCTTCAAAATATGTTTTATTCAGTCAATGAATTTTTGACACATAAATATAAATTATTGTTACAACTATATTTAAACATGACATGATGTGAATTTATTTAAAATATTGACATGTTTTCGTATTCTATATGTGGAGTGAAATAAATTGTTTGTTTGTTTGTTAATCTATTCTTTTCTTGCTTTTTTAATGTTTCTAGTTATAAATTTGCATGCTATAACATAAAATGGCTAAACAAGAGAGTCTACGGTCTTTAAACTTACATCAATTTTGTACCTTGTTTAATGGCAAATAAAGAATATTTGTATTTGTATTTGTACCAAATGAAAAGGATTGTTATAAGAATCTCAAATATATTTTTTCATCAATTTTTAGATAAACAGTTTAAAAGTTGTTGAAAAATTAAGCGAAAATTTACTTCCTTATCAACGAAACTATTGGACCTAATTTTTTTTAAATCATAGTATATGAGGAGGTTAAATGTATTTATTGCAGCAAAATCTATAAGAAAATCTACAGTCCTTCCGTTCCTACGGGAAAAACGAAATTTCTACAATATAGAACATGTAGACCCCTATTTTTCTAGAGCAAATTATGTAGTAATTGGTCTTATTCTGTTGGTAATTAGAGTTTTAGTGCAGAACCTTGTTTGTGTGACCTCGAGTCGCACTTGGCCGGTACTTTTAATATAGTAAAATGTTATAGTGATTAGTTTGTAGGTATAATACTAGGTGTTTGGTTGAACTACGGACGCGTTAGGTGGTGAATACGAAGACGAATTAGTAACAAACCAAATCAGCGAGAGACAGTTTTTGCAAATGTGTGCTCGCAGCTCAGTGAACTTGCGTGGTTGGGTCAATCTCGCAGGTTAAGCGACCTGAAGCGCGGTCGTTACCCGGATGGGTTTCACTGCTAGTGGAATTTTTCTCGACCGTTCCCGTGCTTCGCAGAGCGCCTTACGTCGTTGGTGCCGATGCTATCATTAGATGACAGTCGTTAAGCCGCGTCAGAGCCCTGTTTGGTACATATCTTGAAAACTACTGAACCGAATCGCTTAAATGGTCGTGCGGATGGTGGCGCATTGGGAGCCGGGTCGTTCCTTTCCCTCTAATATGGTTGATGGGAGCGATGGCTGACTCTCGCGTTATACTCGTGACCGGGTGCTGTCCGTGTGAACTGGCCTACACTTGTAAAAGGCATTCATGACATTCAATGATTTTAATGTATAACTTCTCGTGTCATATTGTTTTCATGTTCTAATGACATAATTTTACATCAAGGATTGGATTTTGACGTTATTAGCTAATGTTGTTTATTTCTTAATTTTTTACAAATGAAATTATCTAATCACCATTAATTTATAACTATCAGAAATAATGTAATTTGCACCTATTTTGAATAAATATCTTGAATCCGATTTTAATAAAACTTGCGCTGTTTGTTAAGTTGAAAATATACTAAATATTATTAAAAATATTGCAATTAGATTTCCAGAATCTAAGAAATACGTGCACGAACATATATTACATATAAAATTTGGCACACATGTTTATGAGTCCACGTAGATAATAATATACAAATATTTTGTAACACTAACAAAATAACAAACATACGGCTTGAATTTATGACCTCCTTATTTTGAAGCCAGTTAGTGAATAGCTTTTAAAAATGAAAAACATAAAAAATAGCAATAAAAATAATTCATCATCATCATGTCAGCCGAAAGACGTCCACTGATGGACAAATACCTTCCCCAAGGATTTCCACGACGACCGGTCCTGCGCTGCTCGCATCCAGCGGCTCATTCTTACGACCTTCACCAGGTTGTCGGTTTACCGAGTGGGAGGCCTGCCTACGCTACGTCTTCCGGTGCGCCGTCGCCCCAATTTTTTTTTTATTCACAATTGGTAAGCCCTTGGCATCATCTCACCTGATGGTAAGTGACGATGATGCTGAAGATTGAAGCGGGAAAATGACAAAAATAAAAAACAAGTAGACGCAGCGTGTGCCCGTCGTGGATAAACGTGTTATTTTTTCTTCTTCCTTTTGATTTATTTCATCTATTTCTCTTGCGCAGGCACATAACAATCTATTTGTCACATTGTGAAGCAAAGTGCGACACATGTGTTTCAAAATCCAAATTCTTCGTATTTTTCAATTTATGTTCACGATAAAACTTTGATTTAACTTTCATTTATATAACCACGGTTAACATTTATCAAATAATTATTTTAAACCTGTCACTCTCCTAAAAGACCCATCGCGGGTAAAATATAATTATGTTTTTGTGATCTGTATTAATAATTTAATGTTGTTCTAATTCCTGTGTACTTTTTTTTAGGTCTTTTATTTCGTCTTATATTTATACTAGCTTTTGCCAGCGGTTTTGCCCGCGTGGACATCGTTTTTATAAATGTCTTAGAGGGTGCGCGGTGCGCGAGCCGCTTAAGTTAATTAGTAAATCATGTTATTTCCCACCCCCCTCAACCATCTATGTGCAAAAAATCACACAATCCATTTCCATTGCGATGTTAAAGAAATCAACCAAAAAAGAGTATATTTTCAGTTCCCTCAAGAACGGCTATTTTCACGGGATAAAAAGTAGCCTATATCCTTCCTCGTGACACAGGCTACCTGCATGCCAAATTTTGTTAAGATTAGTTTAAGTGTAGAAGCGTGAAAAGGTAACAAACAAACAAACAAACAAACACATTTATAATATTAGTAAGGATAGTAAGGATTCACGAATAAATTGATCTGTGAGCACGTACGCATTCACCCACGCCCCACCTCATCCACTCCTACGACGACGTACTCCAAGTGGAAGTCTTCTGGCTCATATGACGATGATACAAGAAATGAGTTAATCTTTACCAGACTGTATAACATGTCCGCTAGTCTGTAGTCCAAAACAAATAAGACGAAGAATATTGGAATAAAAATTGAAACAAGTCAAGTTTTTTTAAACTCCTACGCTTCTAGAGGAGATAAAATTCTTATCATTTGTCGTTGACTGCTAAAGTTTGTGTTTTATTTTTGGAATTCTAACTGACTAGGATTGCCACGTGTTCCTACCTCGCAACATGCGAAGAGACCTATGAATTTATTTATTTACCTTAACAGAGTTCGTAACACGCTGCAAATAGAGGTCCCCATACTAGGCTAGGCCTGTATTGTAGGGGCCGAATCAAAAAAAAACCGTCCAAGTGCGAGTTGAACTCGCGTGGAGAGGGTTCCGTACAATGCCAAAGTCAAATACAAAATATCACTTTTGAAATCCTCACAGTAAGACGCGAGTTAACTACTACTAGCGCTGTCTAGTGGTGTTTTAGTGAACTATATTCCGTAAGTGAACGTATTATATTGAGTTTACCACTTTATTTTCAATTGATAGATTTCTTAAATAGGTTTTTCTGTAATCTACAAGCAATTAACTATATTTTGTATTTTTTTCAAAATTGTAGGCTCAGTAGTTTCGGAGATCAGGGCGGGTGGAATGGTTATTTTTTGTCTTCTTTCATGATTAAAATCAAAACTATATATTTAACAACAATAAAAAAAATATATTTGAAATCCTCATAAAGAGCCCTTTCATTTGATATACGACACAATAAGGTTTGCAAAACTTTTTTTTTAAAATTTCCTAATGTTTCCCCCGAAAATGACTCTTATTTCAAAAAAAAAATTATTTACTTTGCACGTATTGTGTGTTTGAATTATAGATTACACCATCCTACCGAATTTCGCCTGGTTTGGTTCAGTAGATTCGGAGCAAATTGGCTGTGCAGACGGACGGACAGTCAGACAGACGCACGTGTGATCCTATAAGGGTTCCGTTTTTTTGTACGGAACCCTAAAATAGTTTAGTGATAAAAAGACAAAAGAGGTGTGTGTTTGTATGTATGTGTGTAAATATGACTAAATCACAGAAAAAGAAAGTATCTACTACGAGGGAAGGAGGGAGGGGATGGGATTTTTTTATTTTAATGAGCAATAAACACAAAATCTTATGTAGGTATTATAGCGTTACAATTTGGACGGTCCTATCGCTCAAAGCGACGATTTCTTCCAGACAACCCGGTGTTTGGAGAAAAAAGCACAAAAACAGTCACCAGTATCTAACGATAACAATACTTCATCATTACAGCTCCTATACGTCCCCACCGAGGGGCTCGAGCCTACCCTGAATCAGGGCGATTAGGCCTTAGTCGACCACGCGGGCCCAGTGCGGGTTGGTCGACTTCACACACAACCTTTGAGTTTCTTCGCAGGCGTGTGCAGGTTTCCTCACGATGTTTTCCTTCACCGTTAAAGCAATCGGTAAGTATGTATATACGTAAGTTAACAATACTTATGTAATTGGAATTGAGCAAGTAAGATGTAAGTTCTTTACCGATTACTATGAAACTTTGTACAGTCAGTAGTGGTGGGCACGCTACGGAAGGTTTTTGAAAAAAAATTCTCTAAAAACCTAAAAGCTTTTTGGTACAAGCTTTCATTTGAAAAGAGTTTTTTTTTTGTTCAAAAGCCGAATGCCCAAATGAATAGAAATATACGGTTCCAAATTAAAAAAAGGTAATTCCTACGATTCTATTCAAAATAAAAGAGTATTCTATTCAAAATAAAAGAGTAGTTTTTGTACCATGATATCACTTTTATATTTCATCATTAGATCAACTTCAAAATACCAAAAGGATCTGTTGATACGGCTTCATTCACAACTTCAGATCAATCGGACCCCTGGAAGTCGCTTTAAAATCAATCACAAGATTTAAACTAAACAAGCATACATACATACAAATATTGCAAGTTAAAAAGAAGCTCTTAAAAACACCGCGGTCGGAGCCGCGGGTCAGATAGACAATCATCAATGAAAAAAATCAAGAGGAAATCAATCAAGCTGAAATCAATCAAGATGAAAAAACATCATAATAAAAAAACGTCATTCTAAAAGTTTGGAGCTTTTTGGTGAAATTTCAGCAGCGAGTATGAAACGCTATGCTTTGTCGATGATGATGATTTTTAATAATGTACATTATCATCAAAGGAAGACTGATCATCTGGGAGAAGGAAAAATAAAAACCCAAGTACGGATCTTTTTACAAACTTTTATTTAACTTGCAATGTATGTATGTATGTATGTTTGTTCGGGTGAAATCTAGAGAAGTTAAATTTGACCCACTTCCCGGTTTACGATTGAGCTGAAATTTTGCAAGCATATGTTTATCGCGTGACAATGCAATATTAAAAGATTGTACCTAAAAATTTTTAGGTTTTTCTAAAATTATTTACTGAAAAGTCTGAAACAAGAGTGTTCCACTTTCTTTTTCCATTCACGTGAGGTATCGCCATGGTCGCAAGCCCTAATGAAAGGTACTTATGATATAATTTTGTTAATGATAGGGCTTGCGACCAAGGCTATTACCCCAGGTGAAGGGAAAAATGAGGGCTGTGATTTCATTTGAGAAATTCTTATTTTTATACTTTTCAGTAATGATTGATTTTCCGTAGCCAGGTGTTGGTTTTGTAAATTTTATTTTATTTCCATATTTTGTGTGCTGAGAGTACATATATTTTTTTAATCTTTTTTAATTATTAATTTAAAGTTTTTTTTTTTTTTAAATAATGTACTGTCGCTTCCATCGGGTGGGTCGCGCCCGTACATTGAATACCAACTGTTAAGGAATTAAAAACATTTGCATTATATGTTTTATTACAATGTGCTCATCAACCGACTTCAAAAAAGGAGGAGGTTCTATGTTCAACTGTATGTATTTTTTTTATGTATGTTAACCGATTACTCTGTCAGTGGAGCGTCGGTGGCGCATCCGGTAATGACTCGGTCCTTCTAACCAGAGGTCCTGGGTTTAAATCCCGTCTGGATGTACCAATAAGTTTTTCGAAACTCACGTACATATACTTACTGATTGCTTTAACGGTGAAAGAAAACATCGTGAGGAAACCTGCACATTTGATCTGTATGAAGGTCGCGTTGTACACGTCCGTAAGTGTAAATCTAAATGCCCTACACGTGACCGCGGGTGATGCTAAGTGCAACACCAGGCAACCGCCGTCTGTCCCTTGGATAGCACGGGTAATTGTACCACACGATAAGAAGAAGATGGCTGTCAATTCTGGACCAGTTTTGAAATTTATTTTTTTTATTCGAAAGAGTATTCTTCCCAGTTTGTCCCATTGTCACCAAGTCAGGATCTAATGATGAAATCCCGGGGAAATCGAGCGCATTCCTCAAAATTTATAAACACGTATTACGTGTTTCATGTATTTTATAAAGCTGTTCACGTTTTTGCGTCTGGTAGTCATCATCTCATGTTGATGAGCTGATGATGGAAGGTACAAATCCTTACTGGTTAGGAGTTGGATAATTCTTAAAATATTATTAGTATATACGAAGGTACGTATAGACCGATTATTCAGGTTGGCTGATGATGGAAGGTTGGACTCCTTTACTTTTATGCCGTTGAGATGATGATGGAAGCCACATGACTCTGTATTGGTTAATTAAACACATGCTTATATCATAATTGATATGATGATTCCTATTGGCGAGTAGGTGATTGGGTTTAACGTTGTTACATAGATAGTATTATCAGCAAAAATTAAAATAAAAGTTTCCAAAAAACTAAAAATCGACTTCATAAAGAAATTCACTCAAAAGTATGAAATAATATTTTCATATATTAATAACGATAACGAAATCAAAGGTAGGTACGCAAAAAATTACGGGCCTACAATTCTTTTTGTGGCCGGTACTAGCAAAGCCAAGGAATCTAAAACATCTGATAGGTAAGTAGCTGAGTGCTGACACCGACCTCAAAAAAAAATCGTAGGCCCCTTAATTGATTTTTTTGAGTTGTTTAATTTACCTTGAAAATCATCCATGTTGATTTTTTTTAATGCCATATGACCTATGACATGTGATAAATGGACCTTAGGACACCTTTGTCTGAATCGATTGAGATTTTAGGAGATACCAGGGAACAAATGAATGTACGCACATAAATACATAGACTGTAAAATCATAATCCTCTTTTTTCAGTAGTCCGGTAAAAGGGGTCGGTAGCTCAACGGTAATGACTCGGTCCTGTCCTCCTAACTGGTAGTCCCGGGTTTGAAGTCACCAATGAGTTTTTCGAAACACTTACCGGTTTCTTTGACAGTAAAGGAAACATAGTGAAGAAACCTGCACTTCTAATTCCAGATGCGTATGGATAAAGGTCGCGTTGCACACGTCCGTAGGTGTAAATCTAAATATTCTACACGTCACCGCAGGTGATGCTAAGTGCAACACCAGGCAAGCGCCGTCTATCCCTTGGATAGCACGGTTAATTGTGCCACACGATAATAGAGAGAGACAGAGAGAGATAGACAGAAAATTTACTTTTGAGCCTGACTGTACATTATCATCTCTCATTCTAACAACTAGATAACTTCAAGATTCATAAGTTTCTATAATACATGAATTGTGATGGTTCAGAACCCTCGGTATGTTAGTCCGACTCGGACTTGCCGGTTTTTGGAAGGATGAACTACCTAGATAGTAAGCCTTATAAAGTTCCAGTAACCCACAACCGCCTCCGTAGCTCAGAGGCAAAGTTCACTGGCTTTACACAGGAGGTCGTGGGTTCGATTCCCGGCGGGGTCAATTGTAAGACTCGGTTTGGTTGGTGGTAGGGCCTGGCTAGCTACCACCATCTTATCTTAGTCTTGCCGCCAAATACCAATGTTGATATCCTTGGTGTGTTCCGGCATGAAGATAAGATAGCCAGTTCCCCATTGCGTTGGGGAATCTTGGTAAGCCCGCTTCCATCTTCGGCAACATCGTCACTTACCACCAGGTGAGATGTTGTCAAGGGTTTACCAATTGTGAATAAAAAAAAAGTAGTAGGTATTAAAATTTTTAAAATTAATTTTGAACAACAAAAATTAAAACTTATAAAAAATTAAAGAATCTTACAGCATAAACAGTATTAATCTATAGTTTTATCCATAAACACTTTTCCCTCTTTTTTGGCTAGTCGATAAAAATGTATCGTAAGAAGAAGAATCTATCGACACCTCGTACTCCAAAATCCATCAAGCCGTTTAGGCTACAGAGCGTGCCAATGAAATATACATACACTAGAAAAACATAACCCTCCTACTGGCGCAGTAGGGTACAAAATAACAAAAACCCTGGAATTGTAATCATAATCATTAAAATAACAGATTGTTACATGTCAATGTTCATGTCATGTTCGTATGGGAAGTATCTAATCTCGTTTTTCCTGGAATAATGAACAGTACAGTATAGTAGGTGATATAAAGTTGTAGTAACATACAAATAATGAACAGTACAGTATAGTAGGTGATATAAAGTTGTAGTAACATACAAATAATGAACAGTACAGTATAGTAGGTGATATAAAGTTGTAGTAACATACAAATAATGAACAGTACAGTATAGTAGGTGATATAAAGTTGTAGTAACATACAAATAATGAACAGTACAGTATAGTGGGTGGTGTAAAGTTGTAGTAACATACAAATAACGAACAGTACAGTATATAGGTGGTATAAAGTTGTAGTAACATACAAATAATGAACAGTACAGTATAGTGGGTGGTGTAAAGTTGTAGTAACATACAAATAACGAACAGTACAGTATATAGGTGGTATAAAGTTGTAGTAACATACAAATAATGAACAGTACAGTATAGTGGGTGGTGTAAAGTTGTAGTAACATACAAATAACGAACAGTACAGTATATAGGTGGTATAAAGTTGTAGTAACATACAAATAATGAACAGTACAGTATAGTGGGTGGTGTAAAGTTGTAGTAACATACAAATAACGAACAGTACAGTATAGTGGGTGGTGTAAAGTTGTAGTAACATACAAATAACGAACAGTACAGTATATAGGTGGTATAAAGTTGTAGTAACATACAAATAATGAACAGTACAGTATAGTGGGTGGTGTAAAGTTGTAGTAACATACAAATAACGAACAGTACAGTATATAGGTGATATAAAGTTGTAGTAACATACAAATAATGAACAGTACAGTATAGTGGGTGGTGTAAAGTTGTAGTAACATACAAATAACGAACAGTACAGTATATAGGTGGTATAAAGTTGTAGTAACATACAAATAATGAACAGTACAGTATAGTGGGTGGTGTAAAGTTGTAGTAACATACAAATAACGAACAGTACAGTATATAGGTGATATAAAGTTGTAGTAACATACAAATAATGAACAGTACAGTATAGTGGGTGGTGTAAAGTTGTAGTAACATACAAATAACGAACAGTACAGTATATAGGTGGTATAAAGTTGTAGTAACATACAAATAATGAACAGTACAGTATAGTGGGTGGTGTAAAGTTGTAGTAACATACAAATAACGAACAGTACAGTATATAGGTGGTATAAAGTTGTAGTAACATACAAATAATGAACAGTGCAGTATAGTGGGTGGTGTAAAGTTGTAGTAACATACAAATAACGAACAGTACAGTATATAGGTGGTATAAAGTTGTAGTAACATACAAATAACGAACAGTACAGTATAGTGGGTGGTGTAAAGTTGTAGTAACATACAAATAACGAACAGTACAGTATATAGGTGATATAAAGTTGTAGTAACATACAAATAATGAACAGTACAGTATAGTGGGTGGTGTAAAGTTGTAGTAACATACAAATAACGAACAGTACAGTATATAGGTGATATAAAGTTGTAGTAACATACAAATAACGAACAGTACAGTATATAGGTGATATAAAGTTGTAGTAACATACAAATAATGAACAGTACAGTATAGTGGGTGGTATAAAGTTGTAGTAACATACAAATAATGAACAGTACAGTATAGTGGGTGGTGTAAAGTTGTAGTAACATACAAATAACGAACAGTACAGTATATAGGTGATATAAAGTTGTAGTAACATACAAATAACGAACAGTACAGTATATAGGTGATATAAAGTTGTAGTAACATACAAATAATGAACAGTACAGTATATAGGTGATATAAAGTTGTAGTAACATACAAATAATGAACAGTACAGTATATAGGTGGTGTAAAGTTGTAGTAACATACAAATAACGAACAGTACAGTATATAGGTGGTATAAAGTTGTAGTAACATACAAATAATGAACAGTACAGTATAGTGGGTGGTGTAAAGTTGTAGTAACATACAAATAACGAACAGTACAGTATATAGGTGATATAAAGTTGTAGTAACATACAAATAATGAACAGTACAGTATAGTGGGTGGTGTAAAGTTGTAGTAACATACAAATAACGAACAGTACAGTATATAGGTGGTATAAAGTTGTAGTAACATACAAATAATGAACAGTACAGTATAGTGGGTGGTGTAAAGTTGTAGTAACATACAAATAACGAACAGTACAGTATATAGGTGATATAAAGTTGTAGTAACATACAAATAATGAACAGTACAGTATAGTGGGTGGTGTAAAGTTGTAGTAACATACAAATAACGAACAGTACAGTATATAGGTGGTATAAAGTTGTAGTAACATACAAATAATGAACAGTACAGTATAGTGGGTGGTGTAAAGTTGTAGTAACATACAAATAACGAACAGTACAGTATATAGGTGGTATAAAGTTGTAGTAACATACAAATAATGAACAGTACAGTATAGTGGGTGGTGTAAAGTTGTAGTAACATACAAATAACGAACAGTACAGTATATAGGTGGTATAAAGTTGTAGTAACATACAAATAACGAACAGTACAGTATATAGGTGGTATAAAGTTGTAGTAACATACAAATAATGAACAGTACAGTATAGTGGGTGGTGTAAAGTTGTAGTAACATACAAATAACGAACAGTACAGTATATAGGTGGTATAAAGTTGTAGTAACATACAAATAACGAACAGTACAGTATATAGGTGGTATAAAGTTGTAGTAACATACAAATAATGAACAGTACAGTATAGTGGGTGGTGTAAAGTTGTAGTAACATACAAATAACGAACAGTACAGTATATAGGTGATATAAAGTTGTAGTAACATACAAATAATGAACAGTACAGTATAGTGGGTGGTGTAAAGTTGTAGTAACATACAAATAACGAACAGTACAGTATATAGGTGGTATAAAGTTGTAGTAACATACAAATAACGAACAGTACAGTATATAGGTGGTATAAAGTTGTAGTAACATACAAATAATGAACAGTACAGTATAGTGGGTGGTGTAAAGTTGTAGTAACATACAAATAACGAACAGTACAGTATATAGGTGGTATAAAGTTGTAGTAACATACAAATAATGAACAGTACAGTATAGTGGGTGGTGTAAAGTTGTAGTAACATACAAATAACGAACAGTACAGTATATAGGTGGTATAAAGTTGTAGTAACATACAAATAATGAACAGTACAGTATAGTGGGTGGTGTAAAGTTGTAGTAACATACAAATAACGAACAGTACAGTATATAGGTGGTATAAAGTTGTAGTAACATACAAATAATGAACAGTACAGTATAGTGGGTGGTGTAAAGATGTAGTAACATACAAATAACGAACAGTACAGTATATAGGTGGTATAAAGTTGTAGTAACATACAAATAATGAACAGTACAGTATAGTGGGTGGTGTAAAGTTGTAGTAACATACAAATAACGAACAGTACAGTATATAGGTGGTATAAAGTTGTAGTAACATACAAATAATGAACAGTACAGTATAGTGGGTGGTGTAAAGTTGTAGTAACATACAAATAACGAACAGTACAGTATATAGGTGGTATAAAGTTGTAGTAACATACAAATAATGAACAGTACAGTATAGTAGGTGATATAAAGTTGTAGTAACATACAAATAATGAACAGTACAGTATAGTGGGTGGTGTAAAGTTGTAGTAACATACAAATAACGAACAGTACAGTATATAGGTGGTATAAAGTTGTAGTAACATACAAATAATGAACAGTACAGTATAGTGGGTGGTGTAAAGTTGTAGTAACATACAAATAACGAACAGTACAGTATATAGGTGGTATAAAGTTGTAGTAACATACAAATAATGAACAGTACAGTATAGTGGGTGGTGTAAAGTTGTAGTAACATACAAATAACGAACAGTACAGTATAGTAGGTGATATAAAGTTGTAGTAACATACAAATAACGAACAGTACAGTATATAGGTGGTATAAAGTTGTAGTAACATACAAATAATGAACAGTACAGTATAGTGGGTGGTGTAAAGTTGTAGTAACATACAAATAACGAACAGTACAGTATATAGGTGGTATAAAGTTGTAGTAACATACAAATAACGAACAGTACAGTATATAGGTGGTATAAAGTTGTAGTAACATACAAATAATGAACAGTACAGTATAGTGGGTGGTGTAAAGTTGTAGTAACATACAAATAACGAACAGTACAGTATATAGGTGGTATAAAGTTGTAGTAACATACAAATAATGAACAGTACAGTATAGTGGGTGGTGTAAAGTTGTAGTAACATACAAATAACGAACAGTACAGTATATAGGTGGTATAAAGTTGTAGTAACATACAAATAATGAACAGTACAGTATAGTGGGTGGTGTAAAGTTGTAGTAACATACAAATAACGAACAGTACAGTATAGTGGGTGGTATAAAGTTGTAGTAACATACAAATAATGAACAGTACAGTATAGTGGGTGGTGTAAAGATGTAGTAACATACAAATAACGAACAGTACAGTATATAGGTGGTATAAAGTTGTAGTAACATACAAATAATGAACAGTACAGTATAGTGGGTGGTGTAAAGATGTAGTAACATACAAATAACGAACAGTACAGTATATAGGTGGTATAAAGTTGTAGTAACATACAAATAATGAACAGTACAGTATAGTGGGTGGTGTAAAATTGTAGTAACATACAAATAATGAACAGTACAGTATAGGAGGTGATATAAAGTTGTCATCATCATTACAGCTCATATACGTCCCCACCGAGGGGCTCGAGCCTACCCTGAATCAGGGCGATTAGGCCTTAGTCGACCACGCGGGCCCAGTGCGGGTTGGTCGACTTCACACACAACCTTCGAGTTTCTTCGCAGGCGTGTGCAGGTTTCCTCACGATGTTTTCCTTCACCGTTAAAGCAATCGGTAAGTATGTACGTAAGTTTTTTGAAAAACTCATTGGTACATTGGCCATCCAGATTTGAACCCGGTACCTCTGGTTAGATGGACCGAGTCGTTACCGGTTGAGCCACCGACGCTTTATAAAGATATAAAGACGATATAAAGTTGTAGTAACATACAAATAATGAACATTACAGTATAGTGGGTGGTATAAAGTTGTAGTAACATTCAAATAATGAACAGTACAGTATAGTGGGTGGTATAAAGTTGTAGTAACATTCAAATAACGAACAGTACAGTATAGTAGTTGTTATAAAGTTGTAGTAAGGTACAAAGTTTAATTAAAATCGTTTGACGATTTTTGGAAAAAAAAAGTGTTTTTTACTAAGATGGCAACGCTTAAAGATCAAAATAGGAAAAATTTAAAAAAAAACTTTAGGTAAGTACCCTTTTCCTTAGGTACCCAAATTTCAACTAAATCAGTGGTTTAGGAGCCAAAACCAGGAGTGACACATCAACAACACAAAGACACACACGTACATTTTCTATTTTACAGACAGAAATCGGTCAATCTCCATTTTTTTTGTCTTTTCAATACTCGAAAGTAAAACAGAAACAACTCTTCAACGCGTTCTAAAAAGTCCGGTGAATTACAAATTTCATATACAAAAGAGTTAAAAAAATATCTTTTAAACAAAAATTAAATCAATCCTCAAGGTTAACTGGGAGAGATCCCGGAAGGGATAAGTCCGCCTTTGTTATTCCTTTGTTAACTTATTTGTTTTTAAATGCATAAATTAAAAACCCGACTGCGTAAAAATTTTCCTCCTTTTTTTTGGTCAGTCGGGTAAAAATGTATCCTTTGTCACTCACGGGATGAAGACAAATCTAACGATACCTCACACGTTGAAATCCTTCAAGCCGTTCATTTTGTTGCAGGGAACATAGAAATCTACATCCATACATACAAACGAGTACATACATACATGCATAGACTCGAAAAACATAACCCTCCTTCTGGGGCAGTCGGGTAATTAAAAATATGCAAGTAAACAAACAAAGCGTCGGTGGCGCAATGGCAAGGGACGCTATTTCCTATCCGGGAAGTCGTGGTTTGAGTCCTGGCACGTACCAATGTGTTTTCGAATTTCGATCTCTTATGTACGTTTATTAGACGCTCTTACGGTGAAGGAAAACATCGTGAGGAAACCGGCACACATCTTCAAAGAAACTCGCAAGTTGTGTGTGAAGTCGACCAACCCGCACTGGGCCCGCGTGGTCGACTATGGCCCGATCGCCCTTATTCAGGGTAGGCTCGAGGCCCTCGGTGGGGACGTATATATGAGCTAATGTGATGAAACAGTAATTGAAAACGCTAAACACGTTAAAAAACCGACTTCCATCACAACAACTTCGTACAATTATGCAATATTATTTTTGGTTTTTGTTAATTTTCTAATAAAGTACTGCACCGATTTTGATAAAATTTGGATCTACACGGAAAATACTAGCTTTCAAATAAAAAAAGAAACATCACAATCGGTTCACCCAGTCAAAAGTTCTGAGGTAACACACATAAAAAAAAACATACAGACGAATTGAGAACCTCCTCCTTTTTGGAAGTCGCTTGACAAAATAACGCAGTAAGATTAGCGTCAGCATTGTAAGAGATTGTGCCACGGCAAATAGTGCCACATGGCAACAAAAATAAAAACAATAATTAAGATAAGGCACAACCCTGCCACTCATTGCCCTGCCCAGTTGCCCACCTACCCCCCCAGCCGCTCGTTCATTCAGCGGAGCTCCGAAACGACCCATGAGGGTGTCTTACAAAAGCAAATTGTACTTTAAAAGAACCGGCAATAATAAAATAATAAATATTAAACGAGGCACATTCCACGCGGAACGTTTTTGTGTGTAATTTTTTTAGGCTTGGAAGTTGTAAGGCTATAAACTGGCTGTATTAACCACGGATAAGATAAATAACGTTGGATTGTCAATAGTCACACTTTTGTTTGAAAATCAACTCCACTACACAAGCAATAATAACACATATACACGAATTGCGCACACTAATAAACAAAACACACTTAGAATACAGGGCTGCAATTGTGTCTCACACCATTTCGAGAGTCTGTACGTTACACACAACCACACGCAAATAAATAGTATGAACGCGTGCTTCGGTTAAGTATGATTGTCTAATCATACTTGTGGCGCGCCTGCCCAGCGCACATTTCCAATCCAACCTTATTTATCTGATCCGTGGTATTAACATTAAATCTGAACCAACTTCATTTCGGAACACTTGTTTAATAACTTAAGGAATCAATTAAAAATTTAAAACCCCGACTGCATTAAACTTAAACCCTCTTTTTTGACCATTCGGTTAAAAAATATCCTATGTCACACACGGGTTAAAGACAAATCTAACGAACTATCGCGCTTCAAAATCCATCAAGCCTTATCAGCTACAGAGCATGTCTAAGAAATAAATAAGTAAATAAATGAAATTTGATGTGTATGAAGGTCACGTTGCACACGTCCGTAGGTGTTAATCTAAATGTCCTACACGTGACCGCGAGTGATGCTAAGTGCAACACTAGGCAACCGCCGTCTATCCCTTGGATAGCACGGTTAATTATTGTGCCACACAATAAGAAAGGGAAGACAGAAACTAAGACCTGTATGAAAAATCCGGCCAAGTGCGAGTCAAACATGCGCACTAAGGGTTCCGTACCACAAACTAATTTTCGTCTACAGCGCCATCTATAGATATAGGGGAACTTATTACTGTTCTCGTATTAATACGTAAATTAACTGTGTAGAAGTTACTACTAGATTCCACTAGGTGTCACTAGTTTCTAAACAAACGGAATTTCATTTTTCCTGTAAGAATGGAAGGGTTTAAGATTATTTCAGAGATTTTCCTGTGATCTATGCATTTAACCTGATATACTGTGATTTTTTCAAAGTTTTAGGCCCAGTAGCTTTTGGAAATAACGTGGGTAAGTTTTAAACTATTACTTAAATAACTTTAAAAGTATTTATCTAAAATTTATAAAAAAATATATTTCAAATCTCACAACAAGCCCTTTTATTTGATTTGTCACACGATATATATCGCAAAACTTTTTTTATGCTTTCGAATTTACCCCTCACAATTGGCCCTCATGTTTAAAATTATGTTTGAGTTACACGTCCGTCTTTGGATCACCAACTTACTATGTGTACCAAATTTCAATTCAATCAGTCCAGTAGTTTTTGAGAAACGTTGCTGTGACAGACGGATGTACAGACACAGGAGTGATCCTATAATGATTCCGTTTTTACCTTTCGAGGTACAGAACCCTAATAAGAACTGTTTGAAAATTACACTATATTTGTCTCACTCCCAATACAGCAACCATTAGGCATACTTCACCAGGTACCACAATATGCGTGACAATGAATCACCCTATGGTGTTATACAAACTCATTAATTGAAAAATGAAAAAATGAAAAAAGTTTATTACGGTATCTCATTGTAAAAAATAATACATGTTGCAGGAGACTTCTTTTATGTATAAGAATACTTGTGCCAGTAGAATCCGTACTTCCATAACTAATAAACAACACAGAGATACAATAAAAAAATTAAAAACAACAATACTTTACAAATATATGCGCGACGTATTAATAAGCACGCGCGCGAAGTATTTATGTGTGCATGTGAATGAGTGTGTGTGAATGTATGAATGTGTGTGTGTGTTCGTATATCTTAGGCTGTTTGTTTTAAAAGATTCTCTACTTCTTCATAATGAAGAGTATTGAGCCATTTAACTATAGTCTCTTTACAAACGTACATATTTAGGGGGTATATATTAGTCTTACTATTTATTTTATTTTATAGATACGATGATAAAGAATTATATTGATGCTGTGCAAAAGATGTTTTTGTAAATTTAGAGGATGCTACTAAGCTTTTAAGACAAGAGTCTAGAGTTACAAACTAGGGCTAATAATTTAAACTGATTAATCCAGGAATAAACTGGAGAAGCTCAAGTAGGTAATTGGACCGTTGTTAAAACGGCTTCCATTACCACTCTAACAAAAGTACCTTTTAGGATTCGTGCCACGGAGCCACTCGCGTACCGCGCACTTAATTTATCGATTGAGGCCAAAGTGACACTTCATTTATGAAAATTGAAACTGAATGGCTACTTATTCCGTGTAAAAATAGTACAAGAAAACCTAGTTTGGGGCCAGATGACCGTGTGAGATTTGTCCACAAAATAAAAATAATTTTAAACAAAAAAAAACGACTTCAAACGCACTAGTCGCCACTACGATTTTTGAAGGTTCCTCTCGATTTCTCTGGGATGCCATAATCAGATCCTGGTTTCCCTATCATGGCACCACCCTCGGGATATCTCATTTCCAACAAAAAAAGAATCATCAAAATCGGTTCATAAACAACGAAGTTATCCGCGAACAAAGATATATATATATATATATATATATCCGCGAACAAAGACATATATATATTATATATATATATATATATATATATATATTAGTATATATATATATATATATATATATATATATATACCCTGACCCTGTTTTCTTACGCCCCGTCCGTCTGTGTCTCAGCCGTTTTATTAAACAACTTCAAAAAAAGGAGGAGGTTTCTCAATTCGACCGTATATATATATATATATATATATATATATATATAAAAGAATCATCAAAATCGGTTCATAAACAACGAAGTTATCCGCGAACAAAGATAAAGTTAAAGATAAAGTTATTCAAATAAATAAAAAAAAAAAAAAAAAGGAGGAGGTTTCTCATTTCGACCGTATATATATATATATACGGTCGAATTGAGAAACCTCCTCCTTTTTTTGAAGTTGTTTAATAAAACGGCTGAGACACAGACGGACGGGGCGTAAGAAAACAGGGTCCCGTTAACACCATTTGAGTATTAAGCTATTTTATAAATAGAGGCCAACGGTGAAACGAAGAGGTTAACGGTGAAGGAAAACATCGTGAGGAAACCTGCACACGCCTGCGATGAAACTCGAAGGTTGTGTGTGAAGTTGACCAACCCGCACTGGGCCCGCGTGGTCGACTAAGGCCTGATCGCCCTAATTCAGGGTAGGCTCGAGCCCCTCGGTGGGGACGTATATGAGCTGATATGATGATGATGATAAATAGAGGCCATATTAATACTTAATTTGTGAAAATTTTAACTGACCTCTATCGTGTAAAGTATGTGCAAGTAATCATAATTTAGGGCCAGATGACCGTGTGTGTTTTTTTTTCTAAAAATTGCCGAGAACCGACCGGCCGAGAAATGACAGGAGAAAGGGGCATTAGAAATAAGTTTAGGTATTTTTTTTTTAAATTAAAAACCCACTCGGTGGACCGATGACCTGGTGAAGGTCGCGGGAAGCCGCTGGATGCGGGCAGCGCAGAACCGGTCGTCGTGGAGATCCTTGGGGGAGGTCTTTGTCCAGCAGTGGACTTCCTTCGGCTGATATGATGATTTATTAAAAATTAAAAACCCGACTGCGTAAAAACTTAATCTCTTTTTGGTCAGTCGGGTAAAAATGTATGCTATGTTATTCACAGGATCAAGACGAATCTAACAATACCTCATACAATAAAATCCTTCAATCCACATTGAAATCTACATACTTAAATACAAACATACTTACATACATACACTCGACAAACATAATCCTTGCTCAGAGACAGTCGGGTAAAAATATTTATTTGAATAGTCAGCTATTTTATTGAAAATTACTACTTACTCGCTACCTTTTTCGTGTATCAGCCGAAAAAACGTCCACTGCTGGACAAAGTCCTCCCCCAAGGATTTCCACGACGACCGGTTCGGTTAGTGTAAAGTAGGTGTAAGGAATCTTACTTTAGGGCCAGATGACCGTGTGTGTTTTTTTCCCTAAAAATGGCCGAGAGACAGATTATGGAAAGGGCCTAAGCAAATAGAGTCCCGTCGGCACCATTTGAGTATTGAACCCTAAAAATTAAAACGATAATAACATTATGTGATCGATCTGTCGCAGGCATATTATTATTATTCAGACATAGGTAGTCCATATTTAGGTTAGTATATATATTTTTTGTTTTTATTAAATTTTGAGTGCGTTTGACTGCAAACATCTTAAAATTAATATTAGTATACAATTTGATAATGAATTAAAATTACGGATTTACAAGACAAAATTAAATTAAATATATTAAAATTAAATAAAATTAACTATTTAAATTAAAAATAACTACCTTGGAACCCGTATGGGTAGAGTCCCAGTGTTTAAGAAAGGGACTGTCCAACTTGTCTCCCATGATTTTCAGAAAACTGTTGGCATATTAAAGAAAAATATTGTGTAAGTCGTCATTTTACAATTGGTCAGGCAAATTCTAAAATGCCGTACGCAGATTTCTGCTACCCAGGGAAAGAGCCTCACGAACCTAACATCGCTCGCTTCGATCGCTCATTTCAGTAAAACAATCGCTTCGTTTCGCTCGCTCAGCTTGCTCATTTTACAATCTGCGTACCTACAGCATTTTACAATTTGCCTGGCCGTATACCTATATACAGACGAATTATACAATGACAAATTGAAAGCGGGACTTAACGTGATTTTATATAACATACGAGTATGAGCAGGTATTGATGTTGTTTTTACCTCAACGTATCGACTATCCTTCGATAGCCGTGGTCGCGAGTAGAAATAGTTACCTCAACGTTTCGACTATCCTTCGATAGCCGTGGTAGCGAGTAGAAATAGTTACCTCAACGTTTCGACTATCCTTCGATAACCGTGGTCGCGAGTAGAAATAGTTACCTCAACGTTTCGACTATCTTTCGATAACCGTGGTCGCGAGTAGAAATAATTACCTCAACGTTTCGACTATCCTTCGATAACCGTGGTCGCGAGTAGAAATAATTACCTCAACGTTTCGACTATCCTTCCATAGCCGTGGTCGCGAATAGAAATAGTTACCTCAACGTTTCGACTATCCTTCGATAACCGTGGTCGCGAGTAAAAATAATTACCTCAAAGTTTCGACTATCCTTCCATAGCCGTGGTCGCGAGTAAAAATAGTTACCTCAACGTTTCGACTATCCTTCGATAGCCGTGGTCGCGAGTAGAAATAGAATTTGCCTGACCATTTTCAAAGTGACTAATCATACAATATGCGTGCCACAAATTGATGGGCCAGAATGCAAATACGTGAAACTTTGCAAAGACAAATATCGCAGAGTGTTGTAGGCAATTAATATTTTTATCTTTGAGCGAAGATGGGGCGAACAAACATTATGTGGTCGTCCCAAAAAAAGAAAATGCACTTTATATCAATTATAAGTAGATATGATTTATAATTTAAATGTATGTGTTTATGTACATACACAAACACACATGAACGTCCGTATCCTCGATTTGCAGAAAAAGTGTTGGACCAATTTTGATGAAATTCGGCATATAGATATTTGAAATTATTTTCCAGGAGTAACTTCATAGGAATTTTATTTTCAAAATACAAGAAACAAAATAAAAATTTCTCTAAAACGGCATTATGGGTGTTTTCAAAATTTTATTTAATTTTAGTGATCGACAACACTTACTTAAGCCTAAAATATGCCACACTATGTGAATGTACCTTGTAAAATTAAAAAAAAATAAAAAGAAATCTCTAAAATGACGCTTAGTTTAACTGTCAAATTTGCGCAATCAAAAAATTTTTTATCTACACTCATGTCGTAAATCCTTCATTTACTTATCAGAAACGCTAAGCAAATGATATACCTTTCGATGGAGCCGTGACTAAGAATCCATACAAATTTCATTTCGTTATCGCAAAGTTGTAACAAAATGAAGTTTTATTTTTTTAATTTTTACGCAGATGCTTGCTATTTGAGCACACTAGCGTGTTTCGGAACGCAACCTTGGCGGCGCGCATGCGCGGTGCGATATTACTGCAAATTTATTTTCGCGCTATTAACGTTTGTATTTTTCCTGCAGTTTGTTTAATATGTAATTCGTTATTCGTTGTAATAAGTAAGTCGTTATTACAAGTTTTTTTACTAAAAACCCAGTAAAATGTCTGAAACTGATAGTGATATAGACGAAAATTTGACACCCCCGGATATTCTTGAAACAGCAACTAAAATAACCTTTAATAATTGTACCATACAAAATGTCAATAATTATTACAATAAACAATAATTACTTTATTTTGTCTTTAATTTAAATTTGTTGTATGAGTGTAGATAAACTATTGTATGCAACTGTACATAATTAGTATTTAACACTCGTGTATACTTTTATGAAACTCGCTGCGCTCGTTTCATAAACCACACTCGTGTTAAATACCCCTCATTATGCAACAGTTGCATAAATAGCGAATGCCATTATTGGTATGTGTAGAAAAACCTTAAAAATGTACCTTCCATACAATTTTAATAATGTTTAACATTCCTGCGAGACGCATGTTCTTGTTGGGGGAGGGGAGTTCAATTCATGGGGGGGGGGAATTCTAAGTATCCATTATCGCCCGAACATGTCTCAGTTCAATGGAGCGTGCTATGCTCGGAGTTTCTCTGCGTGATCGAATCAGAAACGAGGAGATCCACAGGAGAACTAAAGTAACCGACATAGCTCACAGAATCGCTAAACTGAAGTGGCAGTGGGCAGGGTACATAGCTCGTAGAACAGATGGCCGATGGGGCAGTAAAGTTCTTGAGTGGCGAACGCGCACCGGTAAACGTAGCGTAGGCAGGCCTCCCACGCGGTGGACCGACGACCTGGTGAAGATCGCGGGAAGCCGATGGATGCGGGCGGGCCTTTGTCCAGCAGTGGACGATTTCTGGCTGATATGATGATGATGATTATTGCTCGACTTAATACTTTTAACTGCTCGCCTGCTGGAGCCTCAGCAAAGTCCACGCAAAGAAACTTCTCAAGTGTTATTTATAAAGGACGAGCGAGGTGAGACTGACGGCGGCGGATCTCGCTTAGCCTATAATCCGGGTAGTGTTAATGGACCCTTTAGTGCCGCATTACACCATTTATCTGAGGCACTTTTTCTTTTAGTGGTACTTCTTCAAAATAGCGGCCGTTTTCTTGTGTTTTCGCCGGACCTTGCAAGAAATTGGGTTTTGAATTCGTTTTTATGTAACAGTTGATCCCAAACTCGTTATAATGTCAAACACAAAAGCGTTGGTGGTGTGAAGATTACGGCCACTATCTTCTGTCCGGGAGGTCGTGGTTCGAATCCTGTCACGTACCAAAGTGTTTTCGAATTTCATATGTACGTTTATCCCACGCTCTTACGACGAAGGAAAACATCGTGATGAAACCTGCACACGCCTGCGAAGAAACTCGAAGGTTGTGTGTGAAATCGACCAACCCGCACTGAACCCGCGTGGTCAACTAAGGCCCGATTGCCCTAATTCACGGTAGGCTCGAGACCCTCGGTAGGGACGTGTATGAGCTGATAAGATGAACCCAATCTCCAACTTCAGACATTGATATTATTATTTTTATTTTATATAAAAAATTAGTGCGTTTGACTACATCTCACCTGATGTAGTCGAGGATATGGTACACGCTAACTCAAATAATACATATTCACTCTCGCCTTGAAGATCCCCATATTGTTAAGAGTAGGTAAACACAGACGCAGGCAAGGAGTTCCACTCCATCGCTGTCCGCATAATAAATGAGGAAGCGTAACGCTTCATGCGTATAGGCTGAACATCAACAACAAAGAGGTGGAGCCTCTGCCTGCGTCTCGTTGACCGAAGGTGGAATGGAGCTGGGGGGATGGGGTCGTGTAGTACTTGCGCACACTCTCCGAAATGAATTCTATAGAAAACCGAGAGACGGGCAACACTGCGCCGCCAAAGTTTGCGGCGATGCTCTTTAGAATCATGGTTCTAACAAAGTTTGCGGCGATGCCCGCATTCAGCGGCTTCCCGCGACCTTCACCAGGTCATCGGTCCATCAAGCGGGAGGCCTTCCTACGCTACGTTTTCTGGTGCGCGGTCGCCACTCGATAACTTTACTGCCCCAACGGCCATCTGTACTAGGATAGATATTAAATATATTATATTAATTACATATTGTGATTTGCTAGGGATTTTTTTGCATCCAGCAAGGGTACCCTCATGCGGGAGGGAGGCGGTGAATCCTCATGTGGATACCCGTGCAGCCGTTTGTACGGGGTATGTGGGACTCACAGCTAATCTGTGCCTACTACTGAACACGCCTGCTGTTGGCTTTAGCCCGTGGGGCCTTGAAGCCTTCATCGGAGACGACCCCCATCCTGGAGTAGTGGGGCGCGGCACCCTGGGGAAGGGGAAGCGGTACCCTGGTAAAGGGGGCGCGAATAGTAAAATTTCAATGACGCAGTTAAGGTGGTGAACAGGTAAAACAATGACCAACAAGCCAATCAGCGGGAGATGGTTTTCGCAACTGTGTGAGTGAATCGGATGGTAGCTCAATTTGACTTGCGAGGTTGGTTCGATAACAAAGATTGACTGACCATAAGCAAGTCCATTACCTGGATGGGTTTGACTGCTAGTGGTATTTCATCATCCTCATCTTATCAGCCGAAAAACGTCCACTGCTGGCCAAAGGCCTCCTCTAAGGATTTCCACGACGACCGGTCCTGCGCTGTCCGCATCATCCATCGTTTTCCCGCGATCTTCACCAGGTCGTCGGTCCACCGCGTTGGAGGACTGCCTACGCTACGTTTTCCGGTGCGTTTCGCAGGTCGCAACTCGAGAACTTTACTGCCCCAACGGCCATCTGTTCTGCGAGCTATGTGATGATGGATGTGCATTTATCTCGACTGTTTCCGAGCTTCGCAAGACACTGTTATCAGAGCTAGATGGCACTCATTAATGAGGCAGATATTATGGCCCCGTGTGAGATGAAGGTACGGTATAGTCTAGCGGGGGGGGGGGGAGGGGGGGGGGGGTTGTTGTATGTATTCTTAACTTTTAAGAGTTTTATTAGTATCAAGCTAAAGTTCATAAAATTATTTTCTTAAAACACTCCTATAGACACTTTTAACTCCAGCAAATTCAATGGCAACATCTAAAAGCGAAATTAAATAAAATGTAATAAAACACACTCCGTCCAACCGCCACGCCCATAAAAAGGTTTTATTATATCAATATATTTATGTGTTACACCAATGAGATCGCGTGACACGCCATTTTTTTTAATTAGAGGGTCACGGCGGGTCATATAGGTCACCATCCGAGACCTTATATCTAAAGACGAGACCGAAAATTAAACCATTTTTTGGAGCCATATTACTTAGAAACGACATCGACCAATCATCATATTATCAGCTCATATACGTCCCCACCGAGGGGCTCGAGTCTACCCTGAATTAGGACGATCGCGCCTTAGTCGACCACGCGGGCCCAGTGCGGGTTGGTCGACTTCACACACTACCTTGGAGTTTCTTCGCAGGCGAGTGCAGATTTCCTCACGATGTTTTCCTTCACCGTAAGAGCGTCGGATAAACGTACATATGAAATCGAAATTCGAAAACACATTGGTACGTGGCAGGATTCGTACCACGACCTCCCGAACAGGAGGTAGCGGCCCATGCCATAAATCAGCAGTACTTACCTGTCAGTAATCATTAACTTCAGTACTTGTTCGGACGAGGGTGTCGCGGCAGGCTACTGTTTTCCAGTACGATCACAAATATTTGTGTAACAGTTATATACAGGTTGTCACAAAATTGGTGTAGGACCCGTTAACTGGAGATTTTACTCGTCCTACTGAACAACTTTCCCCAAGGAACCCATAGTCAATTCTCAAAAAAAAAAACTAAGGACCCTCCATACAAAAATGCACAAAATTGGTATTGTATGAAGAGCTAAACATTTTTTTACGATTTCAACAAAGCAGTAGAACAACGTTGTTCAGTATGATGAGTATAGCCCCAATTAACGGGAGCTGCATCAATTTTGTTACATCCTGTATATTGGATACTGTATTTTACTTACGCAACAGCTACAGATATTAACTAGACGTAAATATTAGCTACTTGAAAATGTGTCAGGAGCCGTCTATAAATACGTTCTCGTTGGTCGTCCAGCCAACTCAGAGCAGTTTCTCTTTATGAGATTATTTATTTAAAATAAGTGCAAATTACACTCTTTATGATAGTCATAAAATAATAATTACATAATTTCATTTGTGAAAAATCAAGAAATAAGCAATCAATAAGAAATAATGTCAAAATTCAATCCTTAAAATAAACCAGATTATGTCATTACAACATGAAAACAATATGACATGATTAGTTATACATAAAAATAATTGATTGTCATTGATACCTTTGACAAGAGTAGGCCAGTTCACACGGACGGCACCCGGTTACAAGTATAACGCGAGAGTCAGCCATCGCTCCCCTCGACCATATTAGAGGGAAAGGAACGACCCGGCTCCCGATGCGCCACCATCGGCACGAACATTTAAGCGAGCATGTACCACTCATGTTAGTTTGGATCATGGACGTCAGAGATTTTAGACAGTGTATGTCGTTCATTGTGCATTTTTCTAATGATAAAATTGTAGTGAAACTATATCAACAATAAAGAAGTGTAAATCGAATTCTACATTTTATCGGAGCGAATCCTTGATGTCTTCAATTGGAGCAAATCCGGGAGGTTACATTTGTATTTGTAATTCAGAATGCCTCGTCCATGGGTAAAGTCTTTGGTCGCAGCAGGTCGCAGCGGGTCACAGCGGGTGACAACGGGTTTTAAGTCAGTATTAATCAAGCCAGGCGATGGCAATGTAGGATTATTTTCACAAAAAATGCAATGTTACCGTTTTGAATGCATTTCAAGAACTTAACTTTGTAGGTATTTTGTAAGTTATAACCTAACTACTTACTTTTGAGGGTGCCGTTCACCCAACGGGTGACCGACGGGACCCTCTTACTAAGCCTCCGCTGTCTGTTCGTCTGTCCGACTGTCAGCAGGCTGTATTTCATGAACCGTAATAGGTAGACAATTGAAATTTTTACAGAATATGTAGCGTCGGTGGCGTAACGTCTAGGGCCGCCGTCTCCTGTCCGGGAGGTCGTGGTTCGAATCCTGCCACGTACCAATGTGATTTCGAATTTAGATTTCATATGTACGTTTATCCGATGCTCTTACGGTGAATGAAAACATCGTGAGGAAACCTGCACACGCCTGCGAAGAAACTGGCAGGTTGTGTGTGAAGTCGACCAACCCGTATTGGGCCCGCGTGGTCGACTAAGGCCCGATCGCCCTAATTCAGGGTAGGCTCGAGCCCCTCGGTAGGGACTTATATGAGCTGATATGATGATGATGTATTTCTATCGCCGTTATAACAGCAAATAATTTAAAAAGTGAAAAAATATGGAGGTTCTCCATACAAAAAAAAAGTTTTTTTTTATAGGTCTTGAGAGGTATTTTTGGTTTAGCTCTTTCTTAAAACAGTAATACATAAAAGCATGAAACTTGGCCCTAGCCATTACGCCACCGACGCTCAACTAAAATATATTTCCTACGATTCTATTGAAGATAGAAGATGATTACACTTCCAAAGTTCATCATCAGATCTGCTTCAAAATACCAAAAATCTATTTTATAAAAGATCTCTTGTATACAGGGTGACTTTTAATAAGTTCTTGATAACAAAAGATATGCATGTACTCGTCATTACAAACAACTTTCCTAAAGAAACTAAATGTTAAATTGGAAAAAAAAATGTTACTCGATACATTACAAAGTCATCAAATCGGCAAAAATGTATAAAGTTTTTTTTTTTCATATTTGGCATATAGTTTCTTTGGGAAAGTTGTTTGTAATCACGAGTACATTCATATCCTTTGCTATCAAGAACTAATTAAAAGTCACCCTATATATAAATTTAAGCTCAATCGGATCGATCGCAATATTTGAACCAACCTGAACAAGCTAACATACAAACATTGCAAGTTAAATTGTAGGGACACAGTAGTGTCAGCACTTTTTATACCAAGGCGAAGTTTGTCCGTTTTACATAGTACATAGCCGGCAATGGGGATGACGACAGCATCAGAAATAAATTATGAACTCTTTATCACTAAATTACTTAAAATCCTACTTAAACTTCGGAAAACCTTACTCGTTTTGTTTTCCATCAAGTCTCTGATTTTTAATAGGGATGACGAATGCTAGTCATCTGATTTACTTTTTATCATCTGTCAAAAACGACTTTTTGTTCTAAAAATGTTCGAAATACCTAGGCGTGACGTCATAGTTTAGCAGCGTCATATGTGTACTCATTTTGTGATTTTGGTGAATTAAAAATCGAAGACTTGATGGAAAACATAACGAGTAAGGTTTTTCGAAGTTTAACTAGAAGGGCAATTTAGTGATCAAGAGTTCATAATTTATTTCTGATGCTGTCGTCATCCCTATTCATCAAAATCACAAAATGAGTACATAAATGACGCTGCAAAACTATGACGTCACGCCTGGGTATTTCAAACATTTTTAAAACAAAATGTCGTTTTTGACAGATGATAAAAAGTAAATCAGATGACTAGCATTCGTCATCCCAGTTGCCTCCCGTCCGCGCTCAAGTTAACCGTTGACCAGTACCACTGATGAGATACTAGTTACTTCGTAACCAGTACTCTTATCTGTGTAACTAGTAGGTACCTATCTAGTAGAAATAAAACAGACATTTTGTTGTGTAACAATATAAGGTAAAACGTTTTAATCCTGTTTTGTGACACAATAAAATGTCTGTTTTAATTCTACTAGATAGGTACCTACTAGCTATACAAATCAGAGTCATCATCATCATCATCATATCAGTCACAAATCGTCCACTGCTGGACAAAGGCCTCCCCCAAGGATTTCCACGACGACCGGTCCTGCGCTGCCCGCATCCATCGGCTTCCCGCGATCTTCACCAGGTCATCAGATCAGATCAGGTCATCGATGTACAAATCAGAGTACAGGTCACAAAAGTATTTAAAATTAAAACCAGACTGCGTGAAATATATTCTGTGCTACTTACGAGGTCAAGAAATACATGTATAGTGACAACTTGCACTCTAAAATCCATTAAGCCGTTTAGCATACACGTTTAGCAAGCATTACATACAGGACCTGGGCGACCGACCGGCGACCGAGCGTTGCTTCCGAGTCTCCTAGGCATGTAAACTAAAAATGATATTTTTTGTGTGAAAACCACGTGAAAACCAATTTTCTCAAGAATTAAAGCTATCAAGATAGACTTATAATGTAAAACATTACCTATATACAAAAGGGGTTTGAAAGTTATTGGTGTCGATTCGGTTTAACACGATTTAACTTATTTGACAGGACTAAACTAAATTTAAGCATTCTATTCTTGTCTTTTCGGTACAGAAAGTAAAAGACAGAATGTGTAAATTTAGTTTAATCCTGTCAATTAAGTTAAGTCGTGTAACACCGAATCGACACCATTGGCACACTGAGGATTCGCCATTTTTTTTTTCAAAATGGCGTCGCACAATATAACCTGTGTTTTTGGATAGAGGACCTATAGAAGTACAAATTTTGGCCTTAAGTGTCACGTTTCTAAGATAATAACTATAGAAGTTAAAAATAATTAAAATTATTATGGAATATATTTAATTATCTCCGTAACGTGATGTTTTAGGACACTATGTTTCATGAAATTTTTTGTTTGTCTGTATGTCCCTTATCCAAATATATAGGTCTCAATGTGCGACGTCATTTTGAAAAAAATAATAATATGGCGGACTCCAGTATGCCAGTCTCCATACAAAAATTTTCAAACCCCTTTATCCAAATCATCAGACGAGAAACCAAAACCATCTGTTCCCTTTAAAACTTGTTGCTCATTGTTTAAATCCTTTAAGTAATTAAGGGTTGGATGGAAGAGATCCCTGTTTGGGATAAGTCCAACTTTGTACATATTCCGTTATTTATGTTCTGTACCTTTGAAGGGCGTCGGTGGCGTAATGGCAAGGGTCGCTACCTCCTGTCCGGAAGGTCGTGTTTCGAATCCTGCCACGTACCAATGTGTTTTCGAATTTAGATTTCATATGTGCGTTTATCCGACGCTCTTACGGTGAAGGAAAACAAAAACGTGAGAAAACCTTCTCACCCGCACTGGTCACCCCTAATTCAGGGTAGACTCGAGCCCCTCAGTGGGGACGTGTATGAGCTGATATGACTGACCTTTAAATGTATATTTTGTTGTATAATAAAGAGTTCGCGAGCAAACAAACAAACTTCTAAACTACTAATCATAATTTGACAAGTGAGGTATCATTGGAAGCGTCTTGATCATCCGCTGGTAACGGCTATGAGACGTCAAATTTAATTGAAATTGACACCATCTAGAGGACAAAATCATGAATAAAAAATAATTAATGATACCGTGTTGTCAAATGAAAAGATTTAATTAGCCCATTTCAAATGTATGACGAAGCAGGATGGGTCACGGCCCATCCACGGGCGTCATCGTTTCGTTGTTTGGTTCTTCTTGGAAACCATTCACCATATTCGAGAAGTACTTGGGTTCCTCAGGCGACTAACAATAACAAACGCATTTGCACTTTTGAACAACGATTTAATCATTCAACACAATAATTACAGGGCATCGTTTCTTAGATTTTCTTCTTCGTAGCCAGAAGATTCTCCCATTGTCGAATTTCAAAAATAAAACGTGGGTTATGATGATCAGGCTTCTATTCGTTTAATTCACAATGATTTTCTTAAATTATTATATGTACACAGATACGAATCTAAAGTGGTGAATTTAACGGGAAGCTATCTTCCACGTGTGTGCAGTATCGCTGTCAGACGGAAAGTGCGCATCCTGAGTCCGGCCGGCACCATTTTGGTAACCTCAGTTAGGTTGGCGAACCTGTCATGGCATTTTACCAACATCACCAATAATTAATTACCAACTTCCTTTTCAAAGCTAACTTCGTATCGACTACACCCAAGCTATAATAGTTCATCTTTGTTCAAGCTACAACTTGATGTTTCCTTAGGTACAGGTCATCTTTGCTCTTAAAACGCAAGACTTATCAAAGGTAACGCTATCCACCTAGAACAGAATACAGGTAGCAGGTCTTATTGCCTTTAGTATGCAAGGCCAATAACAGATGGCGCTATTCGCCTAAAAGGTATTGGTATTGTACACTCATGATACCTCAATCCGAGCAGGTTGTTGCATTCAACACAGTTGATCATGACCGCCTTTTGGGGTTGCTGAGCTCTCTTAACGTTGCCCAGACAGCTGTTTACTGGTTTCATAGCTATCTGTATGGACATCGACAACTCGGGTTGACAATACCTTATCCCATCGAACGTAAGTCTATTCATTTTAAGTTCAAATCAATATGGGCTTTAGCGTGGCTGTTACGTTGAATGAAACCGCACGCTTATTCTCGAATTTAACATGTTTTTATTACTTTTCTATACTTTCAAATAAGTTTAAAAAAAATGTGTTCAATTAAAATGAAAAGTACTAAAGTCACCGATTTTTTTGTGTTGGTTTTCTTTCAACATTAACTATATGATTTCGAGAAATATTGCAATTAACGCCAATAACAGGGTGTACAGTATATTTTTTTACATACAAAGTGGTAATATTTTTAAAATAGTATTCAATAAAATCGATTTTTTATTACTCTAAGTACATTATATATTTTTTTCTATAGTGATACCTTTCACAATCATTCAATAATTTGCATAAAATATTGTGATTTGACTTATCTTAAGGCCTTGATTGCGTGAGACATCAAGAAGCTACAATCAAAAGACGCTAGGAATAGTTGTATTTGGGAATAACTTCCAAAATCACGCCTCAGACGTGAGCCAAACCTATTATCACTCCAAACCTACCCAAAATACATATATAAATTAAATATATGTTTCAATATATAAGGTCTAACAAAATTAGCTAAAACTATTTTAACTGGTGCTTCTACCCATGAAACTGAACAACTTTGCCCATGAAACCCATAGTCAAATCGCAAAAAAAAAATGACTCTCTCATACTAACTCGATCAGCTGATCAGCCAACTTAGTATGGGAAGTTAATTTTTTTTTATTGAGATTTGACTATGTGTTTCATGGGGAAAGTTGTTCAGTTTCATGGGTAAAAGCACCAGTTAAAATAGTTTCAGCTAATTTTGTTAGACCTTATATAACCCCAAAATAATTAAAATAAAAAGTAAGTTCTAAAACTAAAACCCGACTACTGAAAAATCACTCTCTAAAATTTATGAAACAAAACAATATTCTCATCTTAAATTGTTAAGTACAAACTATTAAATATTTAAAATATATTAAATAAACAACTTACACGTAACCTTAGAGGAAAAGAAAATATTATTCTGAAATAGGGAAATATATTTCAGATGTCCGGCGATAACACTAAACTTGTCACCAATTTCGGACCATTAATAACCTGTATAATCGATAGTGTTGCACCGAATATCGATATTTTAGGTTGAATAGAACAACATTGATTTGGCTCACAAAGATAGAAAAAAACATGTGTTAGACAGTGATAATGTAGCTTTCCACTCGTGAAAGAAATATAATCGGTTTAGAAGTCCAAACTAATCCCCAACATACAAAAAAATTCAAAAATCAGGTACTTCATATTTTTTTAACAAATACATTACATAGATATGCGAATAAAAGATATATAAACAAAATAAATAGATGGATGCGGGTAGCGCAGGACCGGTAGTCGTGGAAATCCTTGGGGGCGGCCTTTGTCCAGCAGTGGACGATTATCGGCTAATATGATGATGATGAAATAAAATAATGTTACGTCTACTGTTCAAACATTAAATCAATTTTCATTACTAAACAGCAATTTTTACATTCATTGTAAATACGCGTGAGAGTGTATGTATCTTACGTATAGTTTGACGACTGGTTAACTGTTGGCAACGATAAAAAAGACCGACTTAAATCACAAAGTTGCTGTTTTAAACCGACAAAGTGGTTTTCTTTTTTTAATTTAAAATTTGAGTGCGCTGACTAAATCTCACCTGTAGTTGAGGATGGTACACGCAAACTCTAATAATGCATATTCACTCTCGCCTTGAAGATCCCCAAATTGTAAGAGTCGGGAAACACAGACGCAGGCAAGGACTTCCACTCTATTGCTGTCCGCATATTAAATGAGGAAGCGTAACGCTTCGTGCGTATAGGCTGATAACAACAACAAAAGGGTGGAACCTCCTACTGCGTCTCGTTGACCGAAGGTGGAATGGAGCTGGGGGAATGAGGTCGTGAAGTTCTAAAGACTAAAGACAGGCATCTTCGCGGCGATGCTCAAGGCTTTTAGCTTGTTTTTGTCCAGCTCATCGTTGCTAATGAGTCTCCGAGCACATTAGTCGATGGCGTCCAAGGTATCCAGCTGATAGCGGGCTGATCCATCCCATAGGTGAGAACAGTACTCCATAGAAGAACGGACTTGTGCTTGATATAAAGATAGAAGCTATCCGGGTGTGAAGTACCGTCTCACCTTAGAGAGAATACCCAGCTTCATTGCAGCAATTGGTACACACTTAACTGCGTATTTCTTGAAAACTCCTGAACCTATTTTGATGAAACTTGCACTGTTTCACAAATTGAAAGATACCTAATAAAACTAAACACTTATTGCATTTTCACATCTAGTATCTGAGAAACACGTGGACAAACATATGTATAAATGCGTACATACAAATATATGTACACTTATGAAATTTGGCATACCTGTTTAGAAGCCTACATATGGTAACATATGTGAAAATTGTGCAATTCCAATAATATTACATACATACGTGTTAAATTGAATATACCTCCTTTTTTGAAGTCGGTAAAATAAGCTTTTTTGAAGTCAGTAAAATAAGCTTTTCTTTAGTTTAACTTCACTGTACTGTAAAATATATCTCTTGAACTTTCTTTATGAAAATAAAAACAATAAATTTTCGATGATTCCTCTTACCTTATATATAATATTAAACTAATGAGACAAAAATAGTCCTTGCTTCCATAAAAAAAAATGTTTGCTCGATATCGATATAAACAATAAGGCTTTATTAGCACAACACTATCCTTGACGCGGGGGAAATTTCATGGTACAGTTGAAACGTCAATTTTGACACAATTTGGCCAGAATAAAACCCAATCTTGACCACTGGGGACCGACTACAATATAAAAAGGTTTCTCTTTGTAACAGGCAGGACTGACCAAAATGTTAAAGTTGGGCAAACATTCAAAAGTTAACCCATTTTGGAAGAAATAAAACAAAAACAAATAAAAAAGTTCTAAAGGGAGTTGATTATTATGATAAACTTCGAGATGGAGCGACAACTGACGCAATCTGGAGACAGCTGGGCGTCGTTCGGTTATAGCGGGGCACTTTAGAAGGTCACCCCTGTGTCTAATATGGGCTCCTTTTACCCGAACTGCCTTAAACGGAGGGTAATATTTTCGGATGCATGTATGTATGTATGGCGTAAAAACCTTTATGGATTTTGGAGTGCAAGGTGTGTGTGACATAGGATACATTTTTACCCGGCTGCCCAAAAGTAGGGGTATTTTTTATGAAGTCGGGTTTTTAATTTTTAATTAAAGAGCTACCGAACGCCTGTCCCATATGGCCTGTTGAAACTCTAAAGAAGTGTGCATGTCAGCTCCAACGAGCGACGGGAGTTTAGTCATGAAACAATTTGTTTTTGCCCTCTGGCTTTGCCCTGTGCGGAGGTCGGCCTCCGGCCTCACAGGGCGGGCTCCGGGCTTCGTCCTACGCGGATCTCGGCCATCGGTCTCGCAGGGCGCGCTCCGAGATTCGCCCTACGCGGAGCTCGGCCTCCGGGCTTCATCCTACGTGGAGCTTAGCCTCCGGCCTCGCAGGTCACGCTGTGGGGTTTGCCTCACGTGGAGTAAGCCTCCGGTCTCGCAGAGCTCGCCCCACGGTATGGCCATTGAGCCCTAGTCAGTTAATGACAATGAACGTAATTTTACTCCAGGTAGGTAGGTCAAACTTCTAGAAATATATATCAATCGTCGAATCCAACTCGATTGGACTGGGGTGAACTCTGCATTAATATCAACGGCGAGTGCATCACCCATCTTCAATTCGCTGACGATATCGTGGTCATGGCACAATGCTCAATGGTCTCAGTAGAGCCTCTCAACAAGTAGGTCTTAGAATGAACATGGACAAGACGAAAATTATGTCAAAAGTCCGTGTCGCACAGTTCTACTCCTCTGAAGGTTGGAGGCTCTACGCTCGAAGTTTTGCTGGGACAAACAGTCCAGTTAGGTAGGTCCAAGTTCAAAAAAAATCAATCTTCGAAAGCAACTCGACTGGACAGCGTTCGGGAACCTTCGCAATATCTTCACGTCCCATAGACCGCAGTGTATTAAAACAAAGGTCTTTGACCAGTGTGTATTACCAGTGATGGCATACGGAACTGAGACATGGTCGCTTATTTTAGGCTACTAAAGATGATTCAAGGTTACCTGAAGGGCAATAGAGCGTGCTATGCTCTGAGTTTCTCTGCGTGATCGAGTCAGAAACGAGGAGATCCGCAGGAGAACCAAAGTAACCGACTTAGCCCTCAGAATCGCTAAAACTGAAGTGGCAGTGGGTGGAGCACAGAGCTCTTAGAACAGATAGCCGTTGGAGCAATGAAGTTCTCGAGTGGCGACCCCGCACAGGAAATCATAGCGTAGGTAAACCGATGAACTGGTGAAGGTCACAGGAAGTTGCTGGATGCTGACAGCACAGGACCAGTTGAAGTGGAAAAAAACGGTAAATACTTTTAAAAACCTATAAAAAAACTCTTTTTTGTATGGAGACCCCTCTAATTTTTTCAATTATTCTCAATAGAGGTATAGTATTTGTTGTTATATCGGCAACAGAAATACATATTCTGTGAAAATTTCAACTGTCTACCTATTACGGTTCATGAAATACAGCGCGCTGATAGACGGACAAACGGACAGACGGACGTAGAGCGGAGGTTTATTAACAGGGTCCCGTTGGTCACCCGTTAGGTATAAGAAACCCTAAAAAGCACCGGTCGCTGTATAAATTCTTCGGGGAGGCTTGTTTAGCAGTGGATGGCTCTCGGCTGATATGGTGAGCTACTGCTGATATGCAGGTAAATGACTCAACTAAAACTAATATCCAACTAAATTAAAATTTTATTTTAGAAATTAATACCCTAAATTATATTGAAAACAACAAAATCAAAATACGCTGTCTAACTATGAGAAACAACTTGCTATTTTCGTTACGAATCGTATAAATGTACATTTTCTACTTTTTCCATTGTGTGGCATTTGGTGTATGGGAGTTTTTGTACCTTCACAAATCTTGTGGCTTCTCGTACTTCCCTCAAAATAGTTGTGGGGCATCAGTAACAACAGAAAATAATATTGGGTTAAGGTAGTGTATGTCCCCCGCTTGAAGGATTACTAAATGAATTTTAACCCAGAGCCCAAAATCAAGAACTATGACTTGGAAGTGAATAAGAATACACTGATGATGTTGAAAAACGGCCAAACCTTAATGCAATATACAGAGCTTATCGCGCTATCGCCAAAATTTTCTTATGAAACTGAACAACTTTCCCCAGACTTGTTATAGAAAACAAACCAGCTGATAGCAAATCTTCTTATACTTTAATAGATCTACTCTTGTGTGTCATCGCCAATGCTATCTATTTTCAGCCATCATAGCACAAGAAGAGGAAGACCAAGGCGAAACTACACAGAGCAAATAAAGGAAAAGGCTGGTGTTATGTCGTTTCAGGTCTTAAGATGAGAGCATAAGAAAACTATAACTTATGCCATTCTGAGCACAGACTATTCATGCCTAAGTAAATAAGCGTCTGGACGCTATTAAAGACTTTTACAAGTGAGTGGAGTACCGTGGAGGCTTATTTCAAACAGTTTACTCTCGTGGTGATCTGGCAGCACTCAGCGTCTAGAGTAACGCTCAATTAATAAACTTCTTGGGTTTCTACCAAAGTGAAATTTGGTTGAGAGTTCTAAAAACCAGGTAAAGTAACAGAGACGACATGACACTTGATACCAGATGCCACCGACCCCATTGTGCTATGATAACAAAGGAGTGGCCAAGTTTATTATTTCACACTTTTGCAGTTTTGATGTTGCCTTGCTACATCATAGGAAACTGTTTAGTCACGTTAAGCTCTTTCATGAATTTGTTGTTTTATACGACCTACATTTGGTTACTGGGGTCACCTGTGACTTGACACCTTACGAAAACAGACTAACCTTCCCGCAACCCGCGACCCAATAGGGGGGTCAAATTATTTAATAGGAGACCCACAATACAATCCGCCAACAGCAGCCAACCTGTTAACAAAATCTAGACCCAAAGGACAGAGAAAATATCAACGTAGAAGAAAACATGGTATTATACTTAAACCTTTGAATGTCGCTCTAAAATCGATTGCAAGATTAGACCCGTACAAGCAATTTTTTTTTCTTAATCCACAATTGATAAGCACTTGGCATCACCTCACCTGATGGGAAGTGACAATGATGCCGCAGATAGAAGCGGGCTTAGCAAGATTCCCCAACGCAATGGGGATCTGGCTATCTTATCTTCAAGGCGAAACACATCAATGCTGTTAACACTGATGTTTGGCGGCAAGACTTAGATAAGATGGTAGTAGCTAGTCAGGCGGGCGTTGAAAATGCCCTACCACCAACCAAACCAAGTCTTACAAAGTTGACCTAGCCGGATATCAAACCCACGACCTCCTAGTTTGAAGCGAATGGACTAACCATTACGCCATGGAGGCGGTACATAGAATAAACTCGTCACTTTATTGAATTAAGTTCGAGTTATTAACAAATACACAAAAAGGTTTATTGAAATTCGAATAATTTATTAAAGGACAAAAATATTAAGCATCAACGATACCCCACACAATAAAGTACATGAACACATAATATCACCCCCACTTTACACGTAGGGGAAGTACCCTAAAAAAAGTATTTTTACAGATTTTGTTTATAAGAGTTATTAATATATCTCAGCTCATATATGTCCCCACCGAGGGGTTCGAGTCTACCCTGAATTAGGATGATCGGGCATTAATGGTATAACAATACCAAATTTCACCTTAAATTTGAGCAAAACAGCTGAGACATATCGACGGACAGATATACTGACATGGCGAAGCTGTAAGGTTTTCTAGTTTGACTACGGAATCTTTCCCTCTCATATATCTACCAGACACGCTAAAACTACCAGGTTTATGATATAGCGTCCCCACTTTCCTTCCATAAAACATACAGTCGAATCGAATACCTCCTTCTTTTTCTAAGTCGGTTAAAAGAAATTGTCCTGAACTTATTTCGTAGACAATCGATTATAGTGCAGCTGAGAATGTTGAGACACAAGGTCACCTGAGTGGAATACTTAGTCTCCTTGTACCATGAAACCTTCAAAAGAAATCGAACCTCTGACCGTAAGTAATGCGGATAAAATAAGGATTCCCTTTTATATCGTTTATGTAACGGTTGAGTAGTTATCTTATTAATTTTGCCGGGTTATTTGTACCTACTGCTAGAAATCGCTAGGGAGTATTACTGGAACAGAATATTACTTTTGATTGAGCGTGACTTCGCTGTGAAGTAATTCCTACAGTTTCATTTGTCGGGTCGTTTAATCCCTACTAATATAATAATATTATAAATGCGAAAGTAACTCTATCTGTCTGTTACGCTTTCCCGCAAAAACTACTGAACGGGTTTGGCTGAAATTTGGTAGGTAGACAGATTAGGACCTGGATTAAGACATAGGCTACTTTTTACCACGCTCGCGAGCCGCTTGCGGCTCGCGCACTGCGCACCCTCGAAAAGCCATAGAAACGTGGTCCACGCGGGTGAAGCCGCGGGAAACAGCTAGTAAATCAATAAGTGCTTTTAGTACTTGTTAATTCTTTAAAGTGAGAGCGTCGGTGGCGTAATGGCTGGCTCGTTCCTTTCCCTCTTATATGGTTGATGGGAGCGATGGTTGACTCTCGCGTTATACTCGTGACCGGTTGCTGTCCGTGTGAACTGGCCTACACTTGTTAAATGCATTCAATGATTTTTTTTTAATGTATAACTTTTCGTGTCATATTGTTTTTTATGTTCTAATGACATAATCTATCTACATATAATCAAGGATTTAATTTTGACTTTATTAACTAATTATAATTATTGTTTAAATCTTGATTCTTCACAAATGACATTGTTATTATTATTTTATGACTATCAGAAAGAGTGTAATTTGCACCTAATTTGAATAAATATCTTGAATCTTGAATGTACGTATATCCGACGCTCTTATACGGTGAAGGGAAACATCGTGAGGAAAGCTGCATACGCCTGCGAAGAAACTCGAAGGTTGTGTGTGCAGTCGACCAACCCGCACTGGGCCCGCGTGGTCGACTAAGGCCCGATCGCCCTAATTCAGGGTAGGCTCGAGCCGCTCGGTGGCGACGTGTATGAGTTCCGAGTGTCGAGTTTCTTCGCAGGCGTGTGCAGGTTTCCTCACGATGTTTTCCTTCACCGTTAAAGCAATCGGTAAGTATATGTACGTAAGTTTTTGAAAAACTCATTGGTACATTGGCCGTCCAGATTTGAACCCGGAACCTCTGGTTAGAAGAACCGAGTCGTTACCGGCTGAGCCACCGACGCTTTTTATACTTTAAATATTATCCGATCATAATGATATATTTTTTTTATATTGATACAATAAAAAGCTAGATTTATAGGTTTCATTTTTAGAGTTCCGAAGTCAACAAGGAACCCTTATAGTTGTACCGTGTCTGTCTGTCCGTCTGTCCGCGATTTAGCTCAGAGATTATTAATACCAGAAAGCTGTAATTTGGCATGATTATACATATTAATCATGCCAACAAAAATGTGTAATAAAATCTTTAAAAAAAAGTTTTTTTTACGGTAGCTCCCCTACATGAAAAGAGGAGGTGTTTTTTTTTGCTAACGTGTCGGTGTCGTTGAATGTTTCTTCCAAAACCACTGAGGGTTTGCTAAAATCTTTCTTTGATTCAGGGATCAGCTTTTTTTTTTTTTTTTTTTTTTTTATTAAAAATTTGAGTGCGTTTGACTGCAACTCACCTGATGGTAAGTGATGATGCAGTCGAGGATGGTACACGCAAACTCAAATAATGCCTATTCACTCTTGCCTTGAAGATCTTGGTTTGAGAAATATTGAGATTTTCAGTGCTATTTTTTGTTTGAGTCAAGTGTCTCCACCACTACAAGCTAAACCGCTATTTCAAAACATCTGAAAAAAATTAATATAGTAGAAAATATAATCAATTTAAGAAAAAAACTATCACTATCACTATATTAGTTTACGAGTCGATGTGCAGTTGGTTTTGTAAAAAGTTCATAGATTTTCAATACAAAATGTAAAAGTTCATAGAATTTTCATACAAAATGTATATGTTCATAGAATTTCCATACAAAATGTAAACGTTCATAGATTTTCCATACAAAATGTAAAAGTTCATAGATTTTCCATACAAAATGTAAAAGTTCATAGATTTTCCATACAAAATGTAAAAGCACTTCCGGGTTGGTGGAGGCGGTAGGGCTTGTGGCGAACCTCACTTTCATAAGATTTCAATAAAAAAAACTAAGAAACTGGATTTGTATGGAAAATATTAATTCCGAATTTTCCACGCATAACGGACTTCATAGTATGGCAGGAAATAATGTTGAAAACACCATTAAAATCGGTGGAGCTATTTTTGAGAAAAATTTACCGCCCAAGTGCGGAGGGTTCCGTACCATCTTACATATCTGTTTTATGTTCTGTAATCAAACATGTCAATAAAGAGTTTACAAACAAACGTAAAAAAACACGTTTCTGTCCCCCTTTATTTTATATTTAAATTTATTTTTATTATTTGTTGTAATAGCGGAGATAAAAATACACACTCTGAAAAATCGCTCCGGCAATTCCAGGCTTCACAAAATTTCAACTGTCTACCTATTACGGTTCATGAAATACAGTCCGCTGACAGACAGACGGACAGACGTAGAGAGGAGGCTTATTAATATGGTCCCGTTGGCACTCTCTGGACAAAGTATATTATATATTAGTACTAACATAAAGTATGGAGACTCCCTGCCGCTCTCTAGATTGAGACCTCACCCCCTCGTCACCCAGTTTGATACAGATTTATCATAGTTTGTTTGTCGAACGTATAGGATTTCGGCGCCATTTTGTTTGTTCCGTCATTCCTTTTTTGAAATGTCATTTCTGGCCAGTTAAATGAAGTGTCCAGGGTGTGCTCTGGGTGCGGAATCCTAAAATATATTTTTTTTCTTTTCGGCTGTATTTTCGTATGTACCTAACTGGTTTCGATGTTTTTTTTTTTAAAAAAAAGCTGTAGCTATTATTTCTTTCTTATCGTGTGGCACATTTAACTGGCTACCCAAGGGATAGACGGCGGCTGCCTGATGGGGCACTCAACATCAACCGTGATCACGTGTAGGGCATTGTTTTCATCACGGTGAAGAAAACATCGTGAGGAAACATGCACATCCGACTCCAAATGTTTATGAAGGTCGCGTTGCACACGTCAATAGATGTAAATCTAAATGCCCTACGCGTGACCGCTGGACTTATGAAAATAATATTGTCCTACCGTCCTACCCCAAATTGTTTTTTTAGTTTTTTAGACTCTCAGTGTAAGACAGAATGAGCAAATAAACATAGTAAGATACGTCAAGAGCACTTAAACTGAAATTAAATAATTAGTAAATTAATAACGCTCAATCGAAACTTTTGCGATATCTCTAGAGCTTAAAAATTTTAAAAATATATATTTAGCCTTAAAAACCACCCAAATGCGACACGAAACATGGTTCCGCACTAAAACTTTAACCAGCAATTGAGCAAGACCTCTCAGTTTATATTTTGCTCTTGGTGAATAGGGGTCTACTTATTCTGGTATATAAATTTCATTTTTCCTGTGGGAACGGAAATTTTTTCATAGATTTTCTTATAATCCATGCATTAAACCTCGTATACTGTGATTTTTTCAAGATTTTAGGTCCTGTAGTTTGAGAGATAAGATAAATGGAATGGAATGGTAAATTTTAGGTCCTGTAGTTTGAGAGATAAGATAAATGGAATGGAATGGTAAATTTTAGGTCCTGTAGTTTGAGAGATAAGATAAATGGAATGGAATGGTAAATTTTCGCCAATTTTCTTAAAGAACTTCATAACCATTATTCTTAAAATTATTAAAGAAATATTAGAGATAAGCCGTTTCATTTCATATGTCACCCCCCAAAATAGTCCTCATGTTTAAAATTCATTTCTTTCCTGGCCACTGTAGCGGGAAGGGTCGATGGACAATCGTCACTTACCACCAGGTTAGATGTTGTCAAGGGTTTACCAATTGTGCATAAAAAAAAATTAAAAAAAATGGACCGTTTTTTGCTCACTGGACCGCGAAGCATGTGACGCCCTCAAATCGGGCTGCAAAATAATGGTGGCTTTGTCTCGACTGCTTTCTTAATTATTTGTTATTTATGTTTTACTAACATAGGTTTTTAAGTGACATTGTAACTAACATATTATTATGGACTGTAATTGTCTGATAATAAACTGAAATTGAATTTTGAATTTTACGTCACAGGTCCTTCTTTGGTTTACCAACTTATATGTGTTACTCTATTTCAACTGAATCGGTCCAGTAGTTTCCGAGCAAATTGGCTCTGACAGACGGACGGACGGACAGTCACACGAGTGATCCTATAATGGTTACGTTTTTACTTTTTGAGGTACGGAAACCTAAAAAGGGCGATTTATTAAGGTGAAAACTGAGTAAGGTAAACCAGTAAGTATTAAGGTGAGCGACCTTCTGGTGTGAAGCGAATGGACTAACCAATACGCCACGGAGGCGGTTAAGGTTAAGGCGGCATCTCACCTGATGGTAAGTGACGATGATGCCGAAGATTGAAGCGGGCTTACCAAGATTCCCCAACGCAATCGGGAACTGGCTAACTTATCTTCAAGCCGAAACACATCAATGCTTTTACGAATTAGATGAGATGGTGGTTGCTAGCCAGGCGGACTTAGAAAATGTCCTTGCACCATCCAAAACGAGTCTTACAAAGTTTTTTTTTTATTATTATTTTTTTATTATTTGAGTGCGTTTGGCTGCACCTCACCTGATGGTAAGTGTCGATGCAGCCGAGGATGTGACACGCAAACTCTAAAAGTGCCTATTCACTCTCGTCTTGAAGATTCCTAAATTATAGGAATCGGGGAATTCAGACGCCGGAAGGGAATTCCACTCCTTGGCCGTTCGCATGATGAACGAAGATGCAAAACGCTTCGTGCGTAAAGGTGGAACATTGACGACAAAGGGGTGGATCCAGTTTTTGTCTAGTTGACGCTACCGGGAATCAAACTAGCACCCTCCTGATGTGAAAGCATAGGGACGGAGGCAGTTAAGTCTTCTTGCGATCGTAAACTTCAAACAACCTTCTTACGTAGGTACGTCAGTATGTTAATGTGTCTCGTCGTGCGACAGCGTGTACATTATGCATGTGCACGTGCTCGCACGTAGTCAAGTGTGACCTCGTTTCAGAAAAATCTGGCAGAAATTATATTATTACTAGATATTTGCCGCGGTTTTGCCCGGGTATGATATGCTTAGTTTGTATGACAGTCTTTGTTTGTACACTGTTTTTACACGACTGCCCAAAAAAAGGAGTGTATCGTTTTTAGGTCCAATGTATGTATGTATGTTCATTTTTTCCAAGTTATCTTCTAAACGGCTTAATGGTTTTTAGAGTGCAAGGTATCGTTAGATTCGTCTTGATTTAGTGGGTGACATACGATACATTTTATCCGACTTTCCAAAAAGGTTATGTTTCCACGCAGTTTTCTTTTTATTTTATTTTTTAATTTAAAGTTATTATTCGATGTCTATATTATTATGTAAGATAAAGATAAATACTCTCTATTTATATTACACACTCGTTAAAAAAATATAATCTAAACAAATTATAAAAACTTAAAAAACTTAACTTAAAAAATAGTTGATACTTTTGATTGTAGGTTCTTGGTGGAACATTACATCACACATATTGGTATATACCTACATTAATTTCACTTGAAACAACTAAAACTCCATTTATAATTTGTCAGCAACCGGTTTCGTACACCATCTTCAGTCAGACTATTTATTTAATGTGTGGGTACATTTGAAATAAATTTTAGCGTTACTAAGTAATTACGATGTCCGTCTGCCTGAAGATGGTGTTCGAAACCGGTCGCTGACAAATTATAAACGCAGTTTTATTTCCTTCATGTGGAATTATTGTAAAAATATACCAATATTTGTTAACTTAAAAAAAATATAATAAAAACAAACACAATATAAAAAAGGAACTGTAGCGGTACAATTTGGGCGGTACAATATGTATTAACCTGTTCAAAATTGTATGCTTCTAGATCATCGAATTGAAAAAAGCTGGCTTACATTTCTAGACAGCAGTGCGCGGTAAACCAGTCTGTTCGTAGATTTTTACTAGTTTTTATTTAACTTGCAATGTTGGTATTTATAGGCAAAGTATATACATTATTACTAACATACAGAATGGACACTCCCTTCCGCTCTCAAGATTGCGACCTCACCCCCTCGTCACCCAGATTGATACAGATTGGTTACAGTTTGGTTGTCGAACGTAAAGGATTTCGCCGCCATTTTGTTTGTTCCGTCATCCCTTTTTTGAAATGTCATTTCTGGCCCGTTGTATGAAATGTCCAGGGAGTGGTATGAGTCTGTAAGTAGCCCGCTTCAAAATTTGCAAGACAAACTTGACCTAATTCTCGGCTTTTGATTGAGTTGAAATTTTGCATACACGTTCAGTTTGGATGACAATGCTTTGTTAGGTAAGTGACGTCATCTTAAATCCAATATGGCGTACTTCCAGAGATGGCGGACCACTTATTTTTTATCAAAATACGAAATAAATAAAGCTATTTTTAAACTTAGGTTTTCATGTTTTCTCGAAATGAGCTTAATGTGATACTTACTCATCAATATAGATTAGATTAGATTAAATTTATTTATTTCATATTACCAATACCAAGTCTACAGTATTTTAAAAATTTCAAAGGATAATATAATCGTCAAAATAAAGAAATTATATATAAATGACAAAATTGGAAATAAAAACAAATATAAATGTCGCAATACAATAATAAAAATTAAAAAATAAATATCTTTCCAAGGTTTGCTGGAAGAAATTTCTAATTAGAAATAAGTAATACCTATTGTATAATTTTATTTCCTGCCTGTTATGTTATCTTTTTGGTACACAAAACTGTTCATCATCATCATATCAGCCGAAGGAAGTCCACTGCTGGACATAGGCCTCCCCCAAGGATCTCCACGACGACCGGTTCTGCGCTGCCCGCATCCAGCGGCTTCCCGCGACCTTCACCAGGTCATCGGTCCACCGAGTGGGAGGCCTGCCTACACTACGCTTTCCGGTGCGTGGTCGCCACTCGAGAACTTTACTGCCCCAACGGCCATCTGTTCTACGAGCAATGTGCCCCGCCCACTGCCACTTAAGTTTAGCAATTCTGAGAGCTATGTCGGTCACTTTGGTTCTCTTACGGATTTCCTCGTTTCTGATTCGATCACGCAGAGAAACTCCGAGCATAGAACGCTCCATTGCCCTTTGGGTGACCTTGAGCCTTCTTATGAGGCCCATAGTAAGCGACCATGTCTCGGTTCCGTATGTCATCACTGGCAACACACACTGGTCGAAGACCTTGGTCTTAAGACACTGCGGTATCTGGGACGTAAAGATATTGCGAAGCTTCCCGAACGCTGCCCAGCCGAGTTGGATTCGACGATTGATCTCTTTCTCGAAGTTGGACTTACCTAACTGGACTGTTTGTCCCAGGTATACATATTCGGTAACAACTTCGAGTGTAGAGCCTCCAACCTTCAGAGGAGTAGGTATGACACGGACCTTTGACATTATTTTCGTCTTGTCCATGTTCATTCTAAGACCCACTTGTTGAGAGGCTCTACTGAGGTCATCGAGCATTGTGCCTAAGTCGTCCATAGTCTCAGCCATGACCACGATATCGTCAGCGAATCGAAGGTGGGTGATGTACTCGCCGTTGATATTGATGCCGAATCCACCCCAGTCCAAAAGCTTGAAAACATCTTCCAGGGCGGCGGTGAACAGTTTCGGAGATATAACGTCTCCCTGTCTCACCCCTCGCTGCAGCTGGATAGGTTCCGAGTTTTGATCCTGGAGGCGAACCGACATGGTGGCGTTTTCATACAAACACTTCAGCACTTCGATATATCGATAGTCAATTTGGCACCTCTGGAGAGACTGTAACACAGCCCAGGTTTCGACCGAATCGAAGGCTTTCTCATAGTCCACGAACGCCAAGCATAGTGGCTGATTGTACTCTTCGGTCTTCTGTATAATCTGCCGCAGCGTATGTAGACACAAAACTGTTAAATAAATAAATTTCAATTTATATATAAAATATTAGATACAATCAAATCAAAAATAATTTATTTTAAATAGGTGTTTACACACACTTCTAAACAGTCCCAAAATTTTTTTTGCATTTTTTGATATGAGTCTTAAATTTATTATCTGACAAACTAGTTACATGTTCTGGAATTTTATTGTAGAATGACTTTTTAACGTTACTCAGTCCCGAAAAGGCTATATCTATTTTATTTACATTTCTTAAATTCAAAGTATTCCTGACACTGTTTTTAGGAAATAAATGCAAATTCTTACGAACGTACATGATGTTTTCATATAAAAATTGACTAGCAACAGTTAAAATATTGATTTCTTTGAACTTATTCTGTAACGACTCACGTAATCGCATCTGATAGATTGCGCGGATAGCTCTTTTATGCAAGATGAAAATAGTTTCTTTTACAGCTACATGCCCCCACAGTAAGATGCCATAAGACATTACACTATGGAAGTAACTAAAATACATTAGTCTCGCAGTACCCACATCCGTTAACTGTCTTATTTTGTTATCGGCATAAGCAGCTGAACTAAACTTTCCCGCTAAAATTTCAATGTTTGGACCCCATTGAAAAGAAACATCCAAAGTTATACCGAGGAACACCGTAGTATTTACAAATTCTAATTTATTACTGTCTAATATTACACTATTATTGACCTTTTTTACAATTGGCAAACAGAATTTTATACATTTTGTTTTCTTAGCATTTAATAATAAAGTTATTCACAGTAAACCAGTTCAGTATCTATGAAAGAGTGTTTTTACTTCGTCAATTTCGTTATCTTTCCTATTCACTTTAAAAATAAGAGAAGTATCATCCGCAAACAACACAATATTTGACAGATGTTGTACCATAAAAGGCAAATCATTTACGTAAACAAGGAAAAGAAAAGGCCCTAATATGGAGCCCTGGGGCACACCCATTTTCACTCCAGATGAGCTCGTGTCATTCACTTGTACTTTTTCTGTTCCGTTCTCTAAATACGAATTTAAAATTCTGAAAACCCCATACAATCTGTATGTCATTTTAATAATTATTTTAATTTGTTAATATACTCATTTACTGAATCAAATAAAGTATCCAACAAGAAGTTCTTAAATTGGAGCTTAAACGTTTCGTCATTCTTGATCTTTGATGAGTCCCGCACTCGTACAACGATGGACCGATAAGTATTAAGTCCCGTCATCATCATCATCAAATCAGCCGAAAATCGTCCACTGCTGGACAAAGGCCTCCCCCAAGGATTTCCACGACGACCGGTTCTGCGCTGCCCGCATCCATCGGCTTCCCGCGATCTTCACCAGGTCGTCGGTCCACCGCGTGGGAGGCCTGCCTACGCTACGTTTTCCGTTCCCGTCACCTAAGATTATTGATCGAAAATATTGATCCTTGCTCGCGTATAAAGGACTTCTGAAGAATAGAAGTTTTAATCAAACTCAACAATGGCAGAGAAGTCTATTTAAAAGATTTACAAATGTTATTGAACGTGTTAGTTGAATAGAGAAGCACTATTTAGTACCTAGTGAAGTGATGTTATTATTGACTTCTTCGCATATCATATTTGTGATAAACTGAAGTGGTAACTCAAGTAAGTAAATTAAAAAACACTGAACAATGCGAATTCACTAGTTATTGTCACAAGTGGAAAAACTTAATATGTTTTTCTATGCTTTCAGTCACTAGCGCTATCTGGTTCCGTATTTTTATCACGCTTTTATTAGCTTCACCTGTATGTTTGTATGTAACCGACTCCTTTGGACTCGATTTTGACCCACTTTAAACGGACAGATTTAATTCAAACTTTGTAGACTTATCAAGAATCAGCGACAATATAATAATTTCATAAGTTTGAACTAATAAATAAAAAGAGTTAAAAAAAAAACTAAAAAACACGCTTTTAAAGTACATCAGACTAAGAAGTAAAAAATAATTTTTAATATAAGTTGAAAATAATAATTAACAAATTACTAGTATTATTGTGAAAAATTGTGAGTTGCTCCATAGACGAAAAATATGGCACAGAGCGCCCCACACTTTTTCACAATAATACTAGTAATTTGTAAATTATTATTTTCAACTTATATTAAAAATTATTTTTTACTTTTTAGTCTGATGTACTTTAAAAGCGTGTTTCTTAGTTTTTTTAATCTCTGTTTTTTTTGTAATGAGTTACCCCTTAATGTGTTCCTGATCCTTGTTAACTTTAAGTAATTACGTTTACTGTCAGCATTTTTATGAATATAAGAAATATCTTCCCTGAAATATTTTTTTCTACTTTTTTTTATGAACCTTTGCGCTTTTTTGCCTTTACGAATTTTTATAAGCAAGTTTCAGGAAGCTGATTTATTTTTGTAGTACTTATGTTTCACACTGTGCAAAAACTACACGAATATTATTACACATTTCATAAATGTGGTGGGAGAAAGCATTTTGTGGCATAAAGTCCAAAAACTATACAAATATTGTTACTCCTTATAAGAATGTGTATACGATGTGAGAGTCCAAAAACTACACGATTATTATTACACATTTTATTGTATGTGGTGAGAGTAAGTATTTTGTTGCATAGAGTCCAAAGACTATACGAATGTTGTTACACCTTATAAGAATGTTGTGTACGATGTGAGAGTCCACAAACTACAACAATATTATTACACATTTTATTGTATGTGGTGAGAGTAAGTATTTTGTTGCATAGAGTCCAAAAACTATACGAATGTTGTTACACCTTATAAGAATGTTGTGTACGATGTGAGAGTCCACAAACTACAACAATATTATTACACATTTTATTGTATGTGGTGAGAGTAAGTATTTTGTTGCATAGAGTCCAAAAACTATACGAATGTTGTTACACCTTATAAGAATGTTGTGTACGATGTGAGAGTCCACAAACTACAACAATATTATTACACATTTTATTGTATGTGGTGAGAGTAAGTATTTTGTTGCATAGAGTCCAAAGACTATACGAATGTTGTTACACCTTATAAGAATGTTGTGTACGATGTGAGAGTCCACAAACTACAACAATATTATTACACATTTTATTGTATGTGGTGAGAGTAAGTATTTTGTTGCATAGAGTCCAAAGACTATACGAATGTTGTTACACCTTATAAGAATGTTGTGTACGATGTGAGAGTCCACAAACTACAAGAATATTATTACACATTTTATGTATGTGGTGACAGTAAGTATTTTTTTGCATAGAGTCCAAAAACTATACGAATGTTGTTACACCTTATAAGAATGTTGTGTACGATGTGAGAGTCCACAAACTACAACAATATTATTACACATTTTATTGTATGTGGTGAGAGTAAGTATTTTGTTGCATAGAGTCCAAAAACTATACGAATGTTGTTACACCTTATAAGAATGTTGTGTACGATGTGAGAGTCCACAAACTACAACAATATTATTACACATTTTATTGTATGTGGTGAGAGTAAGTATTTTGTTGCATAGAGTCCAAAAACTATACGAATGTTGTTACACCTTATAAGAATGTTGTGCACGATGTGAGAGTCCACAAACTACAACAATATTATTACACATTTTATTGTATGTGGTGAGAGTAAGTATTTTGTTGCATAGAGTCCAAAGACTATACGAATGTTGTTACACCTTATAAGAATGTTGTGTACGATGTGAGAGTCCACAAACTACAAGAATATTATTACACATTTTATGTATGTGGTGACAGTAAGTATTTTTTTGCATAGAGTCCAAAAACTATACGAATGTTGTTACACCTTATAAGAATGTTGTGTACGATGTGAGAGTCCACAAACTACAACAATATTATTACACATTTTATTGTATGTGGTGAGAGTAAGTATTTTGTTGCATAGAGTCCAAAAACTATACGAATGTTGTTACACCTTATAAGAATGTTGTGTACGATGTGAGAGTCCACAAACTACAACAATATTATTACACATTTTATTGTATGTGGTGAGAGTAAGTATTTTGTTGCATAGAGTCCAAAAACTATACGAATGTTGTTACACCTTATAAGAATGTTGTGCACGATGTGAGAGTCCACAAACTACAACAATATTATTACACATTTTATTGTATGTGGTGAGAGTAAGTATTTTGTTGCATAGAGTCCAAAAACTATACGAATGTTGTTACACCTTATAAGAATGTTGTGTACGATGTGAGAGTCCACAAACTACAACAATATTATTACACATTTTATTGTATGTGGTGAGAGTAAGTATTTTGTTGCATAGAGTCCAAAGACTATACGAATGTTGTTACACCTTATAAGAATGTTGTGTACGATGTGAGAGTCCACAAACTACAAGAATATTATTACACATTTTATGTATGTGGTGACAGTAAGTATTTTTTTGCATAGAGTCCAAAAACTATACGAATGTTGTTACACCTTATAAGAATGTTGTGTACGATGTGAGAGTCCACAAACTACAACAATATTATTACACATTTTATTGTATGTGGTGAGAGTAAGTATTTTGTTGCATAGAGTCCAAAAACTATACGAATGTTGTTACACCTTATAAGAATGTTGTGTACGATGTGAGAGTCCACAAACTACAACAATATTATTACACATTTTATTGTATGTGGTGAGAGTAAGTATTTTGTTGCATAGAGTCCAAAAACTATACGAATGTTGTTACACCTTATAAGAATGTTGTGTACGATGTGAGAGTCCACAAACTACAACAATATTATTACACATTTTATTGTATGTGGTGAGAGTAAGTATTTTGTTGCATAGAGTCCAAAAACTATACGAATGTTGTTACACCTTATAAGAATGTTGTGCACGATGTGAGAGTCCACAAACTACAACAATATTATTACACATTTTATGTATGTGGTGACAGTAAGTATTTTTTTGCATAGAGTCCAAAAACTATACGAATGTTGTTACACCTTATAAGAATGTTGTGTACGATGTGAGAGTCCACAAACTACAACAATATTATTACACATTTTATTGTATGTGGTGAGAGTAAGTATTTTGTTGCATAGAGTCCAAAAACTATACGAATGTTGTTACACCTTATAAGAATGTTGTGCACGATGTGAGAGTCCACAAACTACAACAATATTATTACACATTTTATTGTATGTGGTGAGAGTAAGTATTTTGTTGCATAGAGTCCAAAAACTATACGAATGTTGTTACACCTTATAAGAATGTTGTGTACGATGTGAGAGTCCACAAACTACAACAATATTATTACACATTTTATTGTATGTGGTGAGAGTAAGTATTTTGTTGCATAGAGTCCAAAGACTATACGAATGTTGTTACACCTTATAAGAATGTTGTGTACGATGTGAGAGTCCACAAACTACAAGAATATTATTACACATTTTATGTATGTGGTGACAGTAAGTATTTTTTTGCATAGAGTCCAAAAACTATACGAATGTTGTTACACCTTATAAGAATGTTGTGTACGATGTGAGAGTCCACAAACTACAACAATATTATTACACATTTTATTGTATGTGGTGAGAGTAAGTATTTTGTTGCATAGAGTCCAAAAACTATACGAATGTTGTTACACCTTATAAGAATGTTGTGTACGATGTGAGAGTCCACAAACTACAACAATATTATTACACATTTTATTGTATGTGGTGAGAGTAAGTATTTTGTTGCATAGAGTCCAAAAACTATACGAATGTTGTTACACCTTATAAGAATGTTGTGCACGATGTGAGAGTCCACAAACTACAACAATATTATTACACATTTTATTGTATGTGGTGAGAGTAAGTATTTTGTTGCATAGAGTCCAAAAACTATACGAATGTTGTTACACCTTATAAGAATGTTGTGTACGATGTGAGAGTCCACAAACTACAACAATATTATTACACATTTTATTGTATGTGGTGAGAGTAAGTATTTTGTTGCATAGAGTCCAAAGACTATACGAATGTTGTTACACCTTATAAGAATGTTGTGTACGATGTGAGAGTCCACAAACTACAAGAATATTATTACACATTTTATGTATGTGGTGACAGTAAGTATTTTTTTGCATAGAGTCCAAAAACTATAAAAATATTGTTACACATTTTAAGAATGTGTGTACGATGTTAGAGTCCTAAAACTGCACGATTATTATTACACATTTATTGTACGTGGTGAGAGTGAGTATTTTGTTGCATGGAGTTCATATTATTACACATTTTGTGTATGTATTCACAAGTCATTATGCCGTTTTTAGAGTCTAAAACCTAAACGAATATAATAACACCTATTACAATTCGCTCATTTGGTACTACAATGACGAAAATGCACTTTTTGTAACTTTACAGAAGAGCGATTTAAAAAAAAAAACAACTTTCATCATCCAGTTAATGACCTTTAAATATATCACTATTCTATGATTTTAGACTTAAAACATGGCATAAGTATTATAGTTTTATGAGTAGTCTATGTCAACTGTTTATCTACATATATATCTCTTTTATTAAAACAAAACTAAAGCGACACCCCCAATTTCGTCATTGTTCCGCCAGGATTCTTTTAATTATATGTAATGCTTTCATACAAAACTCAATATAAGGTTACAGTAGGAAACAGTTTTTTTTTAATCATTTTTAATTATTCATTTGGTAACTTCTACAATACTTAGTTAATCAGAAAATCACATTTTGAAAAATGCAGTCGCTTGAATTTATTCAACTATCAGTCGTATAAATAACAACTTCTCAATAGGGACTAATTCTTAAGCCTAATACTAAATCTTTACTCATTATCATCATCATATCAGCCACAAATCGTCCACTGCTGGACAAAGGCCTCCCCCAAGGATTTCCACGACGACCGGTCCTGCGCTGCCCGCATCCAAAATATAAGTAATTCAATTCTGCCAACTAAAAAACAGATTCAATTACAACTAAAATTCTTAACACAGGTTGACAAAAGCTAACCATTATTTTTAATCATCCGTCACTGTTAATATTTTTTGGTACCTCGTATAAAACTTATATAAAATTTGCCGTCACTTTCACTTAATCAACTTGCAGTCGTATTACTAAGATTAATTTCTATTAAGCTTAAACAATCTCAACTTCTCGATTGGAAGCAATTTTCAAGAGTTTGACTTACATACATTATCAACCGACTTCAAAAAGGAGGAGGTTCTCAATTCGACTGTATGTTTTTTTTTGTATGTTTGTTACGCGATATCCGCCGATTGTGAACCGATTTTCAAAATATTTTTTTTATTCGAAAGAGTATACTCTCGAGGGGGTCCCATTGTCACCAAGTCAGGATCTGAGGATTGGATCTCAGGGAAATCGAGAACAACCCTCAAATTTTATAGGCACATATTACGTGTTGCATGTATTTCCTAAAACTGTTCAAGTTTTGGTGTCTATTAGTCATCATCTCATGTTGATGAGCTGATGAAGGAAGGTAGATGGAGGATAATTCTTCAAATATTTTGCGTAGATACGGTAAGTATAGACCGATAGTTGTATTCTTTCAGATTATTCAGATGAGCTGATGATGGAAGATTTAACTCCTTAACTTTCATTCTGTTAAGATGATGATGGAAGCTACAGGAATCTGTATCTTTTAATGAAACACATGCTTTATGATTTAATGGTTTCTATGGGCGAGTGGGTGATTGGGTATAACGTTTTTAGATAGATAGAATTATCACTAAAAATAAATAAAATAAAAGTTTAAAAAACTTAAAAACCGACTTCAAAATGAAATTCACTCAAAAGTATGAAATTATATTATTTATTTAGATACACGACATTAACCAACAATAACGAAATCAAAGGTAGGTACGAATGAAATTAGGGGCCTAAATTTTTTTTCTGAGGTCGGTGTCAGCAATGCCATCGAATCTAAAACATTTGATACGAAAGTAGCTGTGTGCTGGTACCGACCTCAAAAATAAATTCCCTAAAAAAATGGAGAAAAAATTAAGAAGTTGTATATTCCATAATTCATTATTTACATTATCGTCGTTTTCCCGCAAAATAAATATAATATCTGGGGAAATATCAACGTAACTACGCTTTTTTGTTGCTGTTCCGCCGAGTGGAGATAAAAAAAATGTCACATTTATCTTTTGGTCAGTGCTGCACACAAAATAACTTTATGGAAACAACGACGAAACTAAGCATTGTCGTCGCTGTTCCGCCAAGTGCAGATAAAACAAATGTCACATTTATATTCTCGTCATTGTTGCACACAAAATAAGTCCTCACTTTACGGAAACAACGACAAAATTAAGCATTGTCGTCGTTGTTCCGCCAGGAGGGGATAAAAATGATGTCATATTTACCTTGCCGTCGTTGTTGCACCAAACTGACACCTCACTTCAAGGAACTCCCCGGCACAACTGACTAAATCGCCGTTGTAGCTGTAGAATGCTTGCGTTTTGGTATAAAAGTAACAATGACGTCAACGCCATCTAGCCGCAGTTTATGAAAATACATTACCGTCGATTTTACCCCGAAAGTAACCAACCAAAATATATCGTTTGACATACTTAACTCATTTTTGATAAAAACCTTAATTACGTCATTGTAGTACCAAATGTAATATCGGATGTTTGCACGAATAAATATTTTGTTTCATGGAGTTCAAAAACTACACAAATATTACTACACCCTTTTTGTGTGTATGTGAGTATTTCCGAGTAAATATAGGATGCGTCAATATCCAATTTGCACTTGCCGACGATCAGCTGTTATTGATTTCATTACTGATTCTGTACCGGAACCAAGTAGGTACTTACAAATATTAGGGTTGCTCCCGCTTCCGTCTCAGAAATTTCACTTTAAAGGGCGCACCTTAACAAATTCATAACCATGTTCACAGCGTAGATATGAGTTATCTTAGTCTTTTTAGGCCATAGTGTATAACCTGGATTTTCAACTTCTTGTTAGTACATGCACTTTCGAGAGCTTCGTACGGCTAAATTGTAACAGATAGTAAAAAATTATTATATATATATCTGACACAATAGAAAAATATTTTTTTTGACCCCATATAAGTAAAACGCGCAAGTGACCTCTAAAATCGACAAATTTACGAAAAAACTTAGTATTTAGTTGTTTTTTTTGCCGACTTTAAAAAAGAGGAGGTTCTCAATTCGATTGTATTCACATTGGTCACAAATAAATTTCTTCAAAGTCGGTAAAGTATTTTTTTAATAAATTCAACAAAATCCTAATATGTAGCAATATGTACTTGATTGTTGCGATCGAACTGGGTTTTTAACGTGTTTATTATAAAAAAAAAACTTGTCATACAAATTGATCAGCTAATTAGCTAACTTTGAATGACAGCAAAATTTTTGCAAGCGCCAACCCTAAATAAATCCTTCACTGACGCTTTTAGATACATTTGCAAATGGAATTCAATTTCCTATGCCTACACAGCCTAAAGAGAGCGCCGTTTCAGTCGCACATACAGGGTGTGTATAAATACTTGTGTCGAATGTGTTGAAGGTAAAAACACAATATAATATTACGAACACATAGTGTGATATTTTTGGTGATTTATGGCAAAGGATGTCTGATACTTACCTGGGTTCTTGTGAGAGCGTTGACGATCAGCCAACAACCGGTTTTTCTTACTAATAATTTAATTTATACATCATAACAGCTCACACATACGAGGGCTCAAACCCACTCCGAATTAGGGCGATCGGGCCTTAGTCGACCGTCATGCGGGCCCAATGCGGGTTGGTCGACTTCACACACAACCTTCGAGTTTCTTCGCGGGCGTGTGCAGGTTTCCTCACGATGTTTTTCTTCACCGTAAGAGCGTCGGATAAACGTATATAAGTAATTTAAATCCGAAAACACATTGACACGTGGCAGGATTCGAACCACCACCTCCCGGACAGGAGGTTGTGGCTCTAGCCATTACGCCACCGACGCTCTCGTAATTTATCCCGACGAAATTCATATATACACTAGTGGGTGTCTGCGGCTTCGCCCGCGTAGATCCCGTTTTTTGGTGTTCCCGTGGGAATTACCCGAAAGCCCTCCTTAGCGGTTGTCTGCGTCTTCATTACTGTCTGTATTACAAATTTCAGCGAAATCCGTTCAGTAGTTTCGGCTGTGCGTTGATAGATGAGTCAGTCAGGTTTGCCTTTTGTATATTTAGAAGAAGATAAATGTTAAAATTAGTCTTAAGTTAGAATAAAATGCATTAAAAGTTGCTGTAAGCTGTATTTTCAACCGACTTTCAAAAAGGAGAAGGTTCTCAATTCGACTGCATGTTTTTAGGGTTCCGTATTCAAAGGGTAAAAACAGACCCTATTACTAAGACTTCGCTGTCCGTCCGTCTGTCTGTCCGTCTCTAACCAGGCTGTGAACCGTGATAGCAAGAAAATTGAAATTTTTACAGATTATGTATTTCTGTATTAAAAAATTCTACTAAGTTTTTTAACATGTTTAGCGTTTTCAATTGAATAATATACAGGTGTAAAAAGGTAAAAATGGTGTAGCATCCGTCAACTGGGGGTTCTACTCATAATACTGAATAACTTTCCCCAAGGAATCCATCGTCAATTCTCAAAAAAAAAATTGGACCCTCCATACTAAAATGCACAAAATTGGTCTATCAGCTGATCGATTTGTATGAGGAGTATTTTTTTTTTGCAATTTCAGCAAAATCGTAGAACAAGGTTATTCAGTATGATGAGTAGAAGACCCAGTTAAGGCGTTAATATGACAGATTTTCGTTATTTTTGACGTGAATTACTCCTAAACGATAGAAAACCCAAGGTTAAAAAAATACTCTGATTGTTGATGATGTTCCCTAAAGTCAAAAGCTATTAGAAACACGATTGAGCAGTTTTGGCTCGATAGAAAAAAAACCCAAAGATAGGTCTACACCGTTACTTTCAACTCTATTTATGACTAATATTTTGAAGTATAAATTTAAAAAAATACATCAATATTTAATATAATAATACATGTTATTATTTTTAAACTTTTATTGTAGTTTTTGATTAAAACGAAAAACCAATGTCAAAGTGAAAAAGTGTGGTTATTTTCTTTACTCTTTACACTTAAAGAAAAAGACAGAGACAACTGCTCCAATCAATACCTTGCCATAACGGAACCTACACCAATATTGTTAGACCCTGTATAATATATTGAACCTAAAAACGAGCTGGTGGCGGCTTTTAACAATCGCATCCTTAGCGAGATCGAGGAAGACCAGGTCGTTATACATCCATAATCTCAAACTAGAGATCCTTAGAGTTTCGCATTTGTGCATTTGTACACCATTATAACTCAAGAACGGCTGGACTAATTTTTATAATTTTTGTGTTTTTGCATTTGTCTTCGTCCGGAATAGTATAATAAGTATTAAAAATATGATATTCATGAATAAAAAAAAAATAGTCACAAAATAATTGGTTTTAGGGTAGGGTAGGGTAGTGTAGTATAGTTAGGGTAGGGTAGGGTACTGTAGGGTAGGGTAGTGAAGGGTAGTGTAGTGTATGGTAGGGTAGGGTAGGCTAGTGTAGGGTAGGTAAGTGAAGTGTAGTGTATTATAGTGTACTAGCTGTTTCCCGCGGCTTCACCCGCGTGGACCACGTTTCTATGACTATTCGAGGGTGCGCAGTGCGCGAGCCGCAAGCGGCTCGCGAGCGTGGTAAAAAGTAGCCTATGTCTTAATCCAGGTCCTAATCTGTCTACCTACCAAATTTTAGCCAAATCCGTTCAGTAGTTTTTGCGGGAAAGCGTAACAGACAGACAGAGTTACTTTCGCATTTATAATATTATAATATATAATATATAATATATAATATATAATATAGTAGGGATGGTGGAACGAAGTTCGCCGGGACAGCTAGTCACAAATATAATATAATAGTTGGTTGGCATGATTCACATCCTGAAAAACTCTTTTTCCAGTTCAAGCGCGTAGAGTTTCTTATCTCTCTCTCTCTTTCTCTCGTTGTCTTATCGCGTGGCACAAGATGGCGGTTGCCAGGTGTTGCACTAAGCATTACCCGCGGTCACGAGTAGGGCATTTCAGATTTACACCTGCGGACGTGTGCAACGCGACCTTCATACACATCTGAAATCAGATGTGCAGGATTCCTCACGATGTTTTCCTTTAACATTCACGGTTAGTTTAACGAATGCCATCTAGTGATAGAAACTGGTACTAACGGCTTGACGTGCCCTGCGAAGTACGGAAATGGTCGACAAGCATTCTTCTGACAGTCAAATTCATCCAGTTTTCAGGTAAGTTAACCAGAGTGATCGATGCAACCACGTAACGATTTACTAAGCTACGAATAACTGAGCTACGACCGCTTCTTAGCCTTGGGCAGCCCTACACTAGTCACGTACCGTGGCTGCGGTTGATAGCACGACCGCCAAATGTTTACAAAGGACACTTGTATGTTGTGTCATGTATTTAATAGCGTTTCTTTGTATCGAAATAACAAACTCGTGACGATGGTAAACCCTAGCCTGCGGCTCGGGCTCACAAATGACACTTGTTTGTTATTGACCTCTTTACTACCCTTGTATCATAAATAACTATTCCCGTCGTCGGGTGTTAGTATCACGCGTTCACTCACGTGACACGTGTCTTGCGGATCAATGACCATCAATGTAGGTTTAGGATCGCATTTCGTTTGCGCGCCTCTGCGTTTGATGGCCATCATCATCATCATCATCATATCAGCTGAAATACATCTACTGCTCAAAACATCCTTCCGCCGAGAATTTCCACAATGACCGCTTTTGCACTACCGCGTCTTTCGGCAACCTTCACCAAGTCGTCAGTTTACGTTGCGCAGTCGCCACTTGAGAACTTTACTACCTCACTGGCCGTCCTTATTATGTGCTCTGTCCTCTACCACTTGAATTTAGTGATTCTGTGAATAACGTCAGTAACTTTAGATCTCTTACGGATCTCATTTTCAACCGACTTCCAAAAAGGAGGAGGTTCTCAATTCGACTGTTTTTTTTAATGTTTGTTACCTTAGAACTTTTGACTGGGTGAACAGATTTTGATGTTTCTTTTTTTTTATTTGAAAGCTAGTGCTTTTCGTGTGGTTCCATATAAATTTTATCAAAATCGGTGAAGTTCTTTATTATAAAATTACCAAAAACCAAAAATAATAATGCACAATTGTACTAAGTTGTTGCGATGGAAGTCGGTTTTTTAACGTGTTTAGCGTTTTCAATTATTCTGATTCGATCACGGTAGGAAACCTCCGAGCAAAGCTCGCTCCATTGCAGTTTTTGAACTTAAGCCTTCTTATAAGGCCCATAGTATCACTGGCAACACACACTGGGCCAAAGACCTTAGTCGCGGTAATGGATGGGACACCGCGGAAGTGAGTCACTGCTATGCTGCGCAAACGCTTCCAAGCCAAGTGGGATTCAGCGAGTGGAAGTTGGCCGTCAATGCTGGCATGTTTATTTTTATCCGACTTCTCAAAAAGGAAAGTTATGTTTTCCGAGTGTATGTATGTATGTATGTAGGAACGGCCTCAACGGCTTGATGAATTTTGGAGCGCGAGGTGTCGTTATATTCGTCTTGACCCTCTGAGACCTACTCATATTATAAATGTGAAAGTTTGTATGTATGGATGTTTGTTACTCTTTCACGCTTCAACCACTGGACGGATCGGAATGAAACTTGGCACACATATAGGTTAGGTACTGGAATAGGACATAGGATACTTTTTACTCCGGGAAAACGTCTTATTCCCACGAGAAACTCGAAAACAACGCGGGCGTAGCCGCGGACGGATGGATACTAGGATATATTTTAAGGTTTGAATTTTTCAGGGTTCCGTTACTTAAAAGGAAAAACAGAACCCTTTTAGGATCACGTTGTTGTCCGTCTGTCCGTTCGTCTGTCTGTCAAGACCCTTTATCTCAGGAACGCGTGTTGAAATTAAAACCATATACATACTTCGGTGTACAGTTTCTTGAAGTTGTGAAATAAAGTAAATCAAACTTATAAGTTAACGTAAACAAAAGATACAAACGTTTATGCCGCAAAAAAATGTATATTTCGACACTCTCAAGGGCATCGAAATTCATAGGGTAACTAAGAAATTATGCAAGAACTCTAGAGCTATAAAATTTAACAAGTAATACCGTCTTATACTGCAAGTATAGGGAAAATAATATAGTCTTTATTTAAATACCTAATCTATTATGCGAGGAACGGCGGTCCAAATTTTGAATTGAGTTAACCGTGTCATGTGGGGTGTCGTATGAAAGGGCTTCATTGGCACAAGCTTAAACAGATTTTTAATTATTATTTTGATAAATAGTTTTCTATTCATGACGAAGAATGAAAAAAAAACCATTTTTCCTTTCTAATATATACGAGTATAGGTAGGTCACAAAGCGTCGGTGGCTCAACCGGTAACGACTCGGTCCATCTAACCAGAGGTACCGGGTTTAAATCTGGATGGCCAATGTACCAATGAGTTTTTCAAAAAAACTTACGTACATACTTACCGATTGCTTTAACGGTGAAGGAAAACATCGGGAGGAAACCTGCACACGCCTGCGAAGAAACTCGAAGGTTGTGTGTGAAGTCGACCAACCCGCACTGGGCCCGCGTGGTCGACTAAGGCCTAATCGCCCTGATTCAGGGTAGGCTCGAGCCCCTCGGTGGGGACGTATATGAGCTGTAATGATGAAAGGTAGGTACCTAATAATTTTGGTGTATGTAGTACCCAACAGTTTGCACTGTTATGATTTATAATATGTACCAACAAATTTGTACGGAACCCTCGGTGGGCGAGTCTGACTCGCACTTGTCCCGTTTTTTAATTAAATTGGTTGAGTTATCGATGTTTCTAATGTAAATTTATCTTGTTCCAGAACACTATCACATCTTCGTCGGAGACCTGAGTCCTGAGATCGAAACGCAGAGCCTCAGAGATGCCTTCGCGCCGTTTGGAGAGATTTCGTGAGTCAGCTTTTAGTCTTTTAACACGGTCTTCGTTGGCTCTCTTGTGAGACCGTAGAGAATCCTCCCTCGCGCGCGTATACTTCCCGCAGATGTCCTACTTTTTACCCGACTACGAAAAAGGAGGGTTATGTTTTTGACAGTCTATATAATGTATATATGTATGGAGTAATCATTATGGCTTGCGACCACGCCGGCTATTACCCCAAATGAAGGGAAAAATAAAGGCTATGATTTCAGGCGGTAAATTCTTGTTTTCATACTTTTTCGTAGTCGGGTTTTATTTTTTTTTATTTTTTTATTTCCATAGTTTTTGTGCTCAGAGCTTAACACTGCCCCACCTCGCTAACCGCGGCCGCGTGTCGTGTTGCTTGATTGTAGCGCGTGTACATTGAGCCGTCTCATAATATCGCTTTTGAGACCATTTGCTAAGAAATTAAAAATATTAGCATGTGTAATGTATATGTATTTAGAATTTTCTCGTCAAGACCTTTCTATTTGTAGGATGACTAGTGTGGGAACTGCACGTCATAGGTATCGATATGTCGATTATTTACTAGACCGCGGGGCGCAACAGATGTTTCAATTAAACCAGTTTTTTTGTTATTTTTAACCACGGCGCTTGACTGGATGCAAAGGATTTTTAAAAGAATCGATACCTATGACGTGCACTTCCCTCACTAGTCTTCGTAGAAAAAGTAGGACGTCTGCGGGGAGCCTCATCATTACAGCTCATATACGTCCCCACCGAGGGGCTCGAGCCTACCCTGAATCAGGGCGATTAGGCCTTAGTCGACCACGCGGGCCCAGTGCGGGTTGGTCGACTTCACACACAACCTTCGAGTTTCTTCGCAGGCGTGTGCAGGTTTCCTCACGATGTTTTCCTTCACCGTTAAAGCAATCGGTAAGTATGTACGTAAGTTTTTGAAAAACTCATTGGTACATTGGCCGTCCAGATTTGAACCCGGTACCTCTGGTTAGATGTACCGAGTCGTTACCGGTTGAGCCACCGACGCTTTTAGCATAGCCTATAGCGGGGAGCCTATAAATACAAATTATGTCCTTATTTTAATACTAGTTGTGAACTGCGGCTTAGCCACTCTTGATATCAAAGGTGCACGGTGCGCGAGCACATAATGCACATAATTCAGAATTAGTAAGCCCTTGGCGTCATCTCACCTGGTAAGTGACGATGATGCTGAATATGGAAACGGGCTTACCAAGATTCCCTACTGCAATGAAGAACTGACTATCTTATCTTCAAGCCGGAACACATCAATATTGTTAGCATTGATGTTTGGCCACGTGGGCTTAGAAATACCCTTCAACCATCCAAACCGAGTCTTACAAAGTTAGACTCCAGCGGGAATCAAACCCACGACCTCCTGATCTGAATCTTATGGACTTAAACATTACGCCACGGGGGTGGTCTAACTAAAAACAAATTTTAAGAACACTTAAAAACGTTAATGACGAAATAGTCAACAAGGAATCCTTACAGTTTCGTTATGTGTGTGTCTGTCCGTCTGTCCGCGGTTTAGTTCAGAGACTATTAGTACTAGGAAGCTGTGACTTGGCATGGGTATTCAAATTATTAATGACGCCAACAAAATGTTACAATAAAATATTGAAAAAAGAAGTGTGGCACTCGGGGACTGCCGCGGTAAACACGTGTGGCACTCGGGGACTGCCGCGGTAAAGCTATTGCATAGCATTTTTTATCTACTTTTAACACTAAGAAACTTACACCAGTAAAATTGACCAAGTCTTTTTAGTGCCGCAAATCGCTAATAGATGGCACTGTAAGTTTTTTTTTAGTACGCGGTAAGTGCTAGGTTTTTTCGTTACGGAATTTCTTAAATCGGTCGCCGCGCTCAAAGCCCGCGATAAAAGCTATGCAATAGCTTAAAAAAAAATAAGTTCACCTCCCCTATATATGTAAAGAGGGGGTGATTTTTTTTTGTTGACGTACCCTGTAGTGTGGGGTATCGTTGAATAGGTCTTCCAAAGCTACTGAACGGTTTTTTATAACTACTTTTTGATTTAGGGATCGGCTTGCCGAAATAATAGGCTTTAAGTGCTAGTTTTTGTTAGGGTCAAGTCCAGTTTTCCGTCCCCCCTTACTGGCTAAACCGCTAATTTATATATAGTAGTTGGACGTACGTATATTTAATTTAATTTAATGTAAATTAAAAGCGTCGGTGGCTCAACCGGTAACGACTCGGTCCATCTAACCAGAGGTACCGGGTTCAAATCTGGACGGCCAATGTACCAATGAGTTTTTCAAAAAAACTTACGTACATACTTACCGATTGCTTTAACGGTGAAGGAAAACATCGTGAGGAAACCTGCACACGCCTGCGAAGAAACTCGAAGGTTGTGTGTGAAGTCGACCAACCCGCACTGGGCCCGCGTGGTCGACTAAGGCCTAATCACCCTGATTCAGGGTAGGCTCGAGCCCTTCGGTGGGGACGTATGTGAGCTGTAATGATGATGATGATATTTAATTTAAAAGTAAAAGTACCACGGCTAGGTAGGCTTTCTTAGTTAAAGAGTAATAGTCGACCAACTTAAGGTGTGCAGTTGGATTTGTTAGAAGTTCATAGATTGTCCATAAAAAAACTTCTATTACAAACTGAAAATATAATTTAGATTTAAAGATATTAATTCTCATAAAAGACAAAATGTCACTTACATGTTAAGAAGACTTAAATATAAAACACAAAAATATGAATCACATAGTCATGGTTATAATTAAAAATATAACTACAAACTGGCTTTCCACAACAAACAAATAAGAAAATAGTTATTATTATTTAATAAATTTTAAATAGTTTGCGCATAAATTGGTTAAATATGTTATCAATTGATATCAATTTTGTTATCACTGCCTATATAACTCCTCCAGAAAGTCCAAAGCGCCTTCGGGTCGCCGAAAACTTCTTGGAGCAACTTATTGGGTTGCCGAGTTAAAGGACCCTGGGCTGTGCTAGCTTCTTGAAGTGCAGTGGGATATGGGCAGCAGTCTCTTCAGCTTTCATGCACCCTGGTCCATGGTACCAAGAGCGAAAAAGTGTTAAACGTCGTTTTTTTTTAATTTACAATTGGTAAGCTCAGGTGTGAGGGTGAGTGAAGATGGAAGCCGGCTTACCACGATTCCCCAACACAATAGGGAACAAAGTTTCTTATCTTCAAGCCGGAATATATCATTGATGTTACTGATGTTTCACGGCAAGACTTAGATATTATGATGGTGGTAGGCGGGCTTCGTAAATGCCCTACCCCAACCAAACCGAGTCTTCCAAAGTTAGAATCGGCCGGTAATAGATCCAGCGACATCCTGAAGTAAAGCTAATGGACTTAACCACAAAATAATGTCCAGTTACAAGCAGTCGTAACGTAACGGATCTGAGATCTCTTAGTGTTGTCATGTCAACTGTACAGTGTACACCTCAGAGGTATCCCCGAGAGGTGTGGGTATAACTCCTTATCCTTACTTTAATACTATGAATGTGAAAATGTGTTTATTTGTTTGTTACCTACCTTTTCACGCTTTAAAACGTCAACAAATCTTGACGAAATATGGCATGCAGGTAGTCTGTGTCATAGGAAAGGACATACTCGTAGGCTACTAAGGCTCCTCTTTGTCCCACGAAAATAGCATAGTCAGATACAATTTCTGAGGAAACTGAAAAAAAAGAGTATTTTTTTCGATGATTTATTTAACATCGCAACGGAGCAACAGATTGTTATCTTTTCTGCACAGAGATGATTGAAGAGGTGGGAAATGACATAGACTACTAATCAATATAGCCCGATATAGTACCCGAGGAATCTGGAGTAAGCTCCTGTCTACGCTCACGAGCCGCTTCCTGCTCGCGCACCACTCACCCTACATACAGTAGGGACACTCCCTGCCGCTCTTTAGATTGCGACCTCACCCCCTCATCACCCAGATTGATACAGATTGGTTACAGTTTGGTTGTCGAACGTATAGGATTTCGCCGCCATTTTGTTTCTTCCGTCATTCCTTTATTGAAATGTCATTTCTGGCCCGTTGTATGAAGTGTCCTGGGTGACAGTACGTTAGCGAATCGGCGAAGGCAAAATATACTGCGTTTGAACCACACAGTTAAAAACATGATAAAATAGATAAAGTACATCGTACAAACGATATTCCAAGGTACGAGTACTCCTGCTTCGCTATTCTTTGATGCTGGAGGGAAACTCTTTAATAACAAAATTGGTGTAGGTCCCCTTAACTGTGTAACGCGGTAACGCTGTTATATTCGTTCTACTTTCATTCGACCTATTTAATTTCATCTATTTCTTCTATTACGCATGCGCTGACAAATTTGGCATACCCAAATTAATTCCATCCTTTCGTGTTCTTTACCTTTCCAACTTTTTAAAAAACAAATTAAAACAAAATAACTTGTACATAGAAACTGCTGCTCTCTATAAAGACCAATCTTTGGTCTCACATCAGGTCATACGTCCCCACCGAGGGGCTCTAGCCTACCCTGGATTCGGGCGATCGGGCCTTAGTCGACCGTAAGAGCGTCGGATAAACGTACATATGAAATCAAAATTCGAAAACACATTGGTTTATTATTATTTTCAACTTATATTAAGAATTATTTTTTACTTTTTAGTCTGATGTACTTTAAAAGGGTGTTTTTTAGTTTTTTTAAACTCTTTTTATAATATTAGACCATCCTTCAATATTCTTTGCCTTTCCAACTTATTAAAAAACAAATTAAAACAATATAACTTGTACATAGAAACTGCTGGTTTATAAATGTGAAAATGTGTTTGTTTGTTTGTTACCTTTTCACGCTTAAACGCCTTGACCAATCTTAATGAAATTTGGCATGCAGGTAGCCTGTGTCACAAGGAAGGACATAGGCTACTTTTTATCCCGTGAAAATAGCATAGCCCGATGCAATTCCCAAAGGAACTGAAAATATACTCTTTTTGATTAATTTCTTTAACATCGCAACGAAACAATGGATTGTGTAATTTTTTGCACAAAGATGGTTGAGGGGGTGGGAAATGACACGATTTACTAATAAGCATATCCTGACATAGTTCCCGAGGGATCAGGAGAAAATTCATGTCCACGCTCGCGAGCCGCTTGCAGCTCGCGCACCGCGCACCCTCTAAGTCAGTCACAAAAACGATGTCCACGCGGGCGAAGCCACGGGAAAAAGCTAGTAAAATAATAATTGTGAGCACATAAGTTTATTACCCACGCCCCCCATCCATACCTACCCACCGAACCCATGACGGGTTACCCGTCATGTCACAACTGGGGCGTCTACTCACCACACTGAACAACTTCTGTTCTGTGACTGCTGTAAAAGCGAAAAAAAAATTAACTCTTCATAAAAATCAGCTGATCGACCAATTTTATGCATTTTTGTCTCGAAGGTCCATTTTTATTTTGCCAATTGACTTTGGGTTCCTTGGGGAAAGTTGTTCAGTATGATGAGTAGAACCCCCAGTTAACGGGAACTACACCAATTTTGTTACACCCTGTATAAGTAAAGTAATATGAGACTGATTATTCTCACTCGAGACGTCTAAATAAGTAGCAAGATTAGTTTCACTCAGAGGATCGAGACGAATTTAACAACACCTAGCACACATAAATCTATCAAGCCGTTGAGATTTCAGGCTCAGCCGAAGAAACAGACATACATATACAGGATGACCTAATCTATCACCCCTTAACGGGAATACGTGACATTACAAATCACCCTGTATACATAGATACGAGTATAGGCACCCGAAAAACATCACCTTCCTTTTTGCATAATCGGATAAAAATCATTTTGGCGTTATTTTCCTGTATTACCACACCCTGGACACTTCATACAACGGGCCAGAAATGACATTTCAAAAAAGGAATGACGGAACAAACAAAATGGCGGCGAAATCCTATACGTTCGGCAACCAAACTGTAACCAATCTGTATAAATCTGGGTGACGAGGGGGTGAGGTCGCAATCTAGAGAGCGGCAGGGAGTGTCCATACTGTATGTTAGTACTATCTATATATATAAAAATTAATCCCAATTTCCCTTGGTCACGGCATAACGCGTGAACGGCTGGACCGATTTCGCTTATTCTTTTTTTGTCGAGTTCGTTATTGTCAGGAGAAGGTTCTTATGTAGGGTAGGGTAGGGTAGGGAAGAATAGTGTAGTGTAGTGTAACGTAGTGTAGTGTAGGGTAGTGTAGGGTAGGGAAGTGTAGGGTAGTATAGTGTAGTGTAAAGTGGAACGTAGTTCGCCGGGACAGCTAGTTATATATACTTTGGTATTACGTCGCTTTGACTTGGACCAATCAATTAATTCTAAGTCGTATTTCCCTCGTCCCGTATATCACTCGAAAAAGAGTTGGAAGCTCGTTAACTGACCCTCTAAAAAGATTTGTTTAACCGCCACACAGCCAACGCCGTCTTTGGCCGCGGTCCAAGTGTGAAATCCGACATTTTGTGCATTGTCCAGGCGGGGGCGTGACCCGCGCCAATCTTTTATGGGCATCGTATAATTGAATTCTCGGTCGTTGGCTGGACAGTTTTTAACAGATTTTTTTTAAAAAGGAGGTTATGAATTTGACCCTAGTGTATTATTCTTGTAAGAATTGTAAAATGTTTCTAAATGCTATTCTATGAGGGCTTCTAAATCAACCAAATTGCCAAAGTATATGTATGTTTTTCACTTATTACTTAGAAAATAGAAATCAAAAGGCAATTACTATTTTTAATTGGATAACGTATCTTTTAATTGAGGGAACAGTGGAAGTTTAATCAAAATCGGTTATGTAGTATTCAAGTTATGGACTGCTTTGTGTACTAATTGGAAAAATACGTCGTCGGTTCTTTATTGAAGTCGGTTGTTCTTATAGCGTTGTTATTGAACAACGTACCAATGAATTTTTGAAACTTACGTACATATACTTTTCGATTGCTTTAACGGTGAAGGAAAACATCGTGAGGAAACCTGCATATCTGATTCCAGGTGTGTATGAAGGTCGCGTTGCACAAATCCGTAGAGGTGTTAATCTAAAAGCCCTACACGTGACCACGGGTGATGCTAAGTTCAACACCAGGCAACCGCCGTCTATCCCTTGGTTAGCATGGTTAATTGTGCCACACGATAAAAGAAAAAAAGCGTTGTCAATTTTTCGATACTTACAAAAGCTGTTGTCAGAATGAGGACCCAAATATCGCGATATTACCTATGGTTTAAAAATTGACCTGCCTATCTTTACTAACATTATAAATGTGAAAATGTGTTTGTTTGTTTGTTACCTCTTCACGCTGCAACTCCTCAACCAATCTTGACGAAATTTGGCATTCGTCATGGGGAAGGACATAGACTACTTTTTATCCCGTGAAAACAGCATTGTCCGATGCAGTTCCTGGGGAACTTAAAAGAAGAAGAGCACCACCACGCTTCTGTGCCATGTCTTAGGCGTTTGTCCCTTGAGTATAACGGAATTGAACAACTTCTGAAGAGCTTTTAGTACCGGTGTTCCACCTGCTTTCAGAAGTTCAGCCGTAATTCCATCATCACCCGGTGCCTTGTTGTTCTTGAGCTGTTTGAGAGCCATTCTAATATCATACAAGCTGACGTCCGGGATATATCAATATATACAGCTCTTGGGTCTAGCCAAGTCTTTAGATTTTTGTATTTATAAAAGTATTCCCATACAAAAGAATCTATTTTTTTTTCTCATATATTTTTGTAAGGATGTGGCATATATTTTATTTATAAACAACTAAAATATGTCATCAGTGATATATCCGGACAAATTAAAAAAAAACACACCTGTCATACAAAAAAAAGGTTTTTCTGCAAGATGGCGCAAAGGTTGTCGATAAAATTTTCACCGTGAAGAACTCATAACAATTCTTTTAATATGCCATAAAATGTCTGGTAAAACTCAAAAACAAATTGAATTTTAAAGAAGCTCCCGCGAGAAAGTGATGTTCTCCGTTCAAGCTCACCTCATTATCTGACGAAATTCAACAATGCGTATCAGAAGTCTGGAATTAAAGTGTAGCACGAAAGGTCCTTCCTTTTTAGGGTTCTGTACCCAAAGGATGCCAACGGGACCGTATTACTAAGCCTTGGCTGTTTGTCTGTCTCATTCTATCAGCTCACATACGTTCCCACCGAGGGGCTCGAGCCTACCCTTAATTAGGGCAATCGGGACTTAGTTGACCACGCGGGCCCAGTACGGGTTGGTCGACTTCACACACAACCTTCGAGTTTTTTCACAGGCGTGTGCAGGTTTCCTCCCAATATTTTCCTTCACCGTAAGAGCGTTGGATAAACGTGCATATGAAATCGAATTTCGAAAACACTTTGGTACGTTCGAACCACAACCTCTCGGATAGGATACTGCAGCCCTAGGCTTTACGCCATCGACGCTCTTGAAGTCTGTCTGCAGTCCTAGCCTTTACGCCACCGACGCTCTTGAAGTCTGTCTTTCATAAATGAAATACAGCCCATTTATAGTGTATATTTCTGTTGCTGCTGTAACAACAAAAACAAAAAAAAAATAATTAAATTAAAAGGCTTCCTATACAAGAAATGTGTTTTTTGAAAAGTGAAGAAACTGGCGACATCTAGTAGGATCTAGTAGGTATCTTCATTATAGTTGCTTTATGAAGACGTTTTGGTACGGAACCGTCAGTGCGCGAGTCCGACTCGCGCTTGGCCGGTTTTTTTGGATGTCATTTAACATAAATCAAATACACAGCATGAGATTAGGAAGAAAGGTTTTCCCAACGTAGTTCGCACTTTCATTCTTATCGTGTAGCACATTTAACCGTGCTATCCAAGGGATAGACGGCGGTTGCCTTGTGTTGCACTTAACATCACCTGCGGTCACGTGTAGGGCATCTAGATTAATACCTACGGACGTGTGCAACGCGACCTTCATACACATCTTAAACCAGATGTGCAGGTTTTCTCACGATGTTTTCCTTTACCGTAAAAGCAAACGGTAAGTATATATGTACGTCATCATATCAGCCGAAAGACGTCCACTGCTGGACATAGGCCTCCCCCAAGGATCTCCACGACGACCGGTTTGCGCTGCCCGCATCCAGCAGCTTCCCGCGACCTTCACCAGGTCATCGGTCCACCGAGTGGAAGGCCTGCCTACACTACGTTTTCCGGTGCGTGGTCGCCACTCGAGAGCTTTACTACCCCAACGGCCATCTGTTCTACGAGCAATGTGCCCCGCCCACTGCCACTTAAGTTTAGCAATTCTGAGAGCTATTATGTCGGTTAATTCGGTTCTCCTACGGATCTCCTCGTTTCTGATTCCATCACGTAGAGAAACTCCGAGCGTAGCACGCTCCATTATGTAGGTAAGTTTCAGAAAAACTGAGTGGTCTTCCGGATTTGAACCCGGGACCTCTCGTTAGGAGGACCGAGTCGTTACCGTTGTGCCACCGACGCTTCTAGATTCTAGTTCGAAATAGATTTAGTATATCCAGAATTCGTTCCCTAGAGAGTAGATACACGCCGCATTTCGTGTGACCAGACAAGCTCGCTGGAATAGTTTTCCAATTGAAACTTTTGTTCAACTCTGCACCTGGGCGCGAGAAACTGACATTTCTGCGGAACAATCTGGTCACATGGAGCTGCCATATACGTGGTGTAACAAAATTGGTGTAGGACCTGTGGCGACATCTGCAGTACCCGCCACTAACAACTACATGCCTGAACTTAAGACTGAACCATCGATCAAACTATATGGAGAGTTGCATCTTCACCTCGATAGATGGCAACGTAGATGGTAGATGGATGGCAAACTTAGTGCGATTATATTAATTATATTGAAGTAAAACAACAAATAATAAAAATTGGCCAAGTGTGAGTCGTACTCATGCTAAGGAGTCCGAACTGAATGACAAAAAAAAAGTATATTTTGTCGTTCGCGTCGATGTCTTTTGTTTAAAATGTAAATAGGTATGTGAACGAAAACTATGAAACCCTCGGAGCGCTAGTTCAACTCGCACTTGGCCATTTTTTTTTATTTTGGGGTTTCTTGATAGAAAACCGCCCTAATTCATCATCATATCAGCCACAAATCGTCCACTGCTGGACAAAGGCCTCCCCCAAGGATTTCCACGACGACCGGTCCTGCGCTGCCCGAATCCAACTCGGCTGGGCAGCGTTCGGGAAGCTTCGCAATATCTTCACGTCCCAAATACCGCAGTGTCTCAAGACTAAGGTCTTTGACCAGTGTGTGTTGCCAGTGATGACTTACGGAACTGAGACATGGTCGCTTACTATGGGCCTCATAAGAAGGCTCAAGGTCACCCAAAGGGCAATGGAGTGTGCTATGCTCGGAGTTTCTCTGCGTGATCGAATCAGAAACGAGGAGATCCGCAGGAGAACTAAAGTAACCGACATAGCTCACAGAATCGCTAGACTGAAGTGGCAGTGGGCAGGGCACATAGCTCGTAGAACAGATGGCCGATGGGGCAGTAAAGTTCTCGAGTGGCGACCGCGCACCGGAAAACGTAGCGTAGGCAGGCCTCCCACGCGGTGGACCGATGACCTGGTGAAGGTCGCGGGAAGCCGCCCTAATTATCCAAACCATTTTATTATATCGCTTTGTCGGCGTGATTAATATGCCATGCCAAATTACTGCTTTAGTACTAATATTTGAGCTAAGCCGCGGACAGATAGACACGGCGAAACTGTAAGGGTTCCTGGTTGAATTCGGAACCCTAAAAACATACGGTTGTATTGAGAACCTCCTTCTTTTTGTAAGTTGGTCACTAGGAACATGGCTTTATAGCAACCGTTAGCTCAATCGGACCTCGCGAAGTTTACTTTAAATCGATTGCAAGTTTCGACTCGGACACATTAATATACAAACAAACAAATAAAAAGTCTTCCTGAAGTAAAACAAAAGCTTTTTTTTATTCACAATTGGTAAACCCTTGACAACATCTCACCTGGTGGTAAGTGACGATTTTGCCGAAGATGGAAGCGGGCTTACCAAGATTCCCCAACGCAATGGGGAACTGGCTATCTTATCTTCGTGCCGGAACACACCAATGATATCAACATTGATATTTGGCGGCAAGACTTAGATAAGATAGTGGTAGCTAGCCTGGCGGGCTTAGAAAATGCCCTACCACCAACCAAACCGAGTCTTACAATTGACCTCGCCGGGTATCGAACCCGCGACCTCCTGTGTAAAGCCAGTGAACTTTGCCTCTGAGCTACGGAGGCGATTAAAAAAGCTTGTAAAAAAACAGGCCAAGTGCGAGTCGGTTCCGTACCATCACACCTCTTCACACAAATATAAGAATCACTGATACCTATTACCGATACCAAACAAAAGACTTTTTGCGCGAGCGACAGAAAAATATTTTCTTATTCAGTCGGAACTTTAGCGCAATACGAATCACACTTGGCCAGTTTTAATGACATGTTATTTTACTCCAGAACTAGTTCTATATACACACTGAGTTTCACCCTTGTATTTATTACCGTTTTTACGATACATTGAAATTAAAAGTACTACTAAAATCCCTAAAAAACATGTTTTTTGCCCCCCTTAATTTTTTACTTTTTCTTATTACCCACAAAGAAGGAGTGTATTGTCTCCAGGTCTTACGATGTATGTTTATGTATGTGTTGTAGGCATAATATAGTGTAATTCGTCATTTTACAAATGATCAAGAAAATTCTTAAATGCCACACGCATATGCGAAATCTTTCTGCTACCTTTGGGGGAGGAGGGGGGAGCAGCCTCCGCGAGACTCTTTGACTGTATAATCAATCAAACCTAACATCGCTCGCTTCGCTTGCTTATGTCAGTTTCGCTTGCTCATTTTACAATCTGCATACGGCATTTTACAATTTGCCTGAACGTTTATATATGGACAAATTATACAATTTACCTGACCATTTGTAAAATGACTAATCATACAATATGCCTGTTACATATTATGCAAGCATCCCACGCGGTAGACCGACGACCTGGTGAAGGTTACGGTAAGCCGCTGGTGGTGGGCAGTCGTCGTGGAAACCCTTGGAGGAGCTTTTGTCCAGCAGTGGACGTCTTTTTTTTTTATTCACAATTGGTAAACCCTTGACAACATCTCACCTGGTGGTAAGTGACGATGTTGCCGAAGATGGAAGCGGGCTTACCAAGATTTCCCAATGCAATGGGGAACTGGCTATCTTATCTTCAAGCCGGAACACATTAATATTGTTAACATTGATATTTGGCGGCAAGACTTAGATAAGATGGTGGTAGCTAGCCAGACGGGCTTAGAAAATGCCCTACCACCAACCAAACCGAGTCTTACACAATTGACCCCGCCGGGAATCGAACCCGCGACCTCCTGTGTAAAGCCAGTGAACTTCGGCTGATATGTCTTTCGGCTGATACCATGCTTATGATGTTTCTTTTTTCCACGATATCTTCTGAACAGCTTGATGGATTTTAGAGTGCTAGGTGTCGTTAGCATCGTCTTGATCCCGAGAGTGACGTGAGCTACATTTTATCTTGTAACCTATTTTTTGATAAATAGTTTACTCACAGATTCGCTCAGAGGTGAAGTTTCATACTTCTGATGATTAAATACCTAATTCCCAGTGCGCCTTGTACTCTCTACCTACTCTTTGCCGCTAAGGAGATTAAATATAGTTGGTTCCACTCTGTTAGATTTTCTTTATGTACTTAAGAAAATAAAATGAGATTATATTTTATCAAAATGTACTCTACGTTGAACACCTGAATTTTAGTTGGAGGTTATACTTATATTTTTAAGCAGAGGAAGGTGTTCCTGATCGAATTTAGTAACAGCTGTCCAACTACTGTTACGTCCAGGGTGACATATACACAGACTCACAGATTTGGACAGAAGGATACGCCCGTCTCCATATTTTACTCAGATTTTCTTCATACATGCAAAAAGTAGCGGCATCTGACATAACTCATATGAACTAGCTTAGGCAAGTGTTGACGTCAGTGCCACGCTAAAAGGACCTTGGTAGAATTGTCGCTTTAGAACTGCGTTTATTTAATTTGTTTAGAATAAAAAATACAATGTAAGGTTACATAATGATAACAATATATCCCTTGTTTCTTTTTAGCCTTTCTTTCATGATTATTAAAAGCCCCTAACAACACAAAAAGGCATTTTTATATGGAATATCTTTTCACCGCATTCTGCAATTTTCCGCAGACGACTGAGTGGCGAGTGTGCGAAACTTTTGATTTTCGCACCAATTCGCTGGGAGCATTAGTCGTGCGCGTTGGCCGGGTTCTTACGCCCCAGTAATATAGAAGTCATTGCTGCTACTGGTGATTTGAGCGATGTCTGGCCGCTTGGTACGACGGTTAATTTTCCAAGAAAAGGTTAAATTACTTCGAGGCATTTAACAGACAATAATTATGTAGTGGAACCAAAGAAACGGACAAGCGATGAAGCTAGGACATCAATTACGACCGTGGCTACAAAATGGGGTCTAATCAAAAATACGGTTTCAATATGTTTTGCACTTACCCGTTTGGGGATTAATGGAAACACTAACAAATCATTGTTAAGAGTTAATTATTTTAAGTCTTAAACTAAGACAAAGCCTTAATTCTTGCCTTTTTATTAAATGGCATTATCGAAATGCAAAGAAGAGGACAGGTGTGTGTCTCTTTCAATTTTGTCAAAAAAAACTTGTGGTAGGTCAAAGAAAATATAGTCCGAAAGGTACGGAGGCGAGAAGTGCTGCCCTCTGTGTTGAATTGAATAACTAAAAGTTAAATGTGGTGAGCTGATTATAAAATGAGTGATGTTCTATTAATTCGCCTAAAACGGTGTAGATGGCGCTGCATGTAGAGACAAATGTATGTTAGAATCTGACTTCTCAAAACAGAGGGGTTATATTTTTATGTATAGAGAGAGGGAGAGAGAAAAGAGAGAAAGAGAGTTTTTAATTTTTCTTAATTCAAATTTATTTTATTATTTTTTGTTATAATAAAAATAGTGTGTGAAAATTCCTAATGTCTACCTGTGACGGTTCATGGAATATACCCGCTGACAGAGATACGGACGGACGGACAGCGAAGGCTTAGTAATAGGGTCCTGTAGGTCACCCTGTGGGTTAACGAAACCCTAAAAAGAATTAGCTCCAATAATAAAAGTGTTATAGCTAAGATTGGCACGAGCGTGTTGTAGCACAATCGCTGTACACATAGCATAGTCACACCCTACCATAATTATTATAGCCAAGTCTTGGCACGAGCGTGTTGTAGCACAATCGCTGTACACATAGCATAGTCACACCCTACCATAATTATAGCCAAGTCTTGGCACGAGCGTGTTGTAGCACAATCGCTGTACACATAGCATAGTCACATCCTACCATAATTATAGCCAAGTCTTGGCACGAGCGTGTTGTAGCACAATCGCTGTACACATAGCATAGTCGCACCCTACCATAATTATAGCCAAGTCTTGGCACGAGCGTGTTGTAGCACAATTGCTGTACACATAGCATAGTCACACCCTACCATAATTATAGCCATGTCTTGGCACGAGCGTGTTGTAGCACAATCGCTGTACACATGGCATAGTCACACCCTACCATAATTATAGCCAAGTCTTGGCACGAGCGTGTTGTAGCACAATCGCTGTACACATAGCATAGTCACACCCTACCATAATTATAGCCAAGTCTTGGCACGAGCGTGTTGTAGCACAATCGCTGTACACATAGCATAGTCACACCCTACCATAATTATAGCCAAGTCTTGGCACGAGCGTGTTGTAGCACAATCGCTGTACACATAGCATAGTCACACCCTACCATAAATTTAGCCAATTCTTGGCACGAGCGTGTTGTAGCACAATCGCTGTACACATAGCATAGTCACACCCTACCATTATTATATAGCCACGTCTTGGCACCGAGCGTGTTGTAGCACAATCGCTGTACACATAGCATAGACACACCCTACCATAATTATAGCCAAGTCTTGGCACGAGCGTGTTGTAGCACAATCGCTGTACACATAGCATAGTCACGCCCTACCATAATTATAGCCAAGTCTTGGCACGAGCGTGTTGTAGCACAATCGCTGTACACATAGCATAGTCACACCCTACCATAATTATAGCCAAGTCTTGGCACGAGCGTGTTGTAGCACAATCGCTGTACACATAGCATAGTCACACCCTACCATAATTATAGCCATGTCTTGGCACGAGCGTGTTGTAGCACAATCGCTGTACACATAGCATAGTTACACCCTACCATAATTATAGCCAAGTCTTGGCACGAGCGTGTTGTAGCACAATCGCTGTACACATAGCATAGTTACACCCTACCATAATTATAGCCAAGTCTTGGCACGAGCGTGTTGTAGCACAATCGCTGTACACATAGCATAGTCACACCCTACCATAATTATAGCCAAGTCTTGGCACGAGCGTGTTGTAGCACAATCGCTGTACACATAGCATAGTCACACCCTACCATAATTGTTATAGCCAAGTCTTGGCACGAGCGTGTTGTAGCACAATCGCTGTACACATAGCATAGTCACACCCTACCATAATTATAGCCAAGTCTTGGCACGAGCGTGTTGTAGCACAATCGCTGTACACATAGCATAGTCACACCCTACCATAAATTTAGCCAATTCTTGCCACGAGCGTGTTGTAGCACAATCGCTGTACACATAGCATAGTCACACCCTACCATTATTATATAGCCACGTCTTGGCACCGAGCGTGTTGTAGCACAATCGCTGTACACATAGCATAGTCACACCCTACCATTATTATAGCCACGTCTTGGCACCGAGCATGTTGTAGCACAATCGCTGTACACATAGCATAGTCACACCCTACCATAATTATTATAGCCAAGTCTTGGCACGAGCGTGTTGTAGCACAATCGCTGTACACATAGCATAGTCACACCCTACCATAAATTTAGCCAATTCTTGGCACGAGCGTGTTGTAGCACAATCGCTGTACACATAGCATAGTCACACCCTACCATTATTATATAGCCACGTCTTGGCACCGAGCGTGTTGTAGCACAATCGCTGTACACATAGCATAGTCACACCCTACCATTATTATAGCCACGTCTTGGCACCGAGCATGTTGTAGCACAATCGCTGTACACATAGCATAGTCACACCCTACCATAAATTTAGCCAATTCTTGGCACGAGCGTGTTGTAGCACAATCGCTGTACACATAGCATAGTCACACCCTACCATTATTATATAGCCACGTCTTGGCACCGAGCATGTTGTAGCACAATCGCTGTACACATAGCATAGTCACACCCTACCATAATTATTATAGCCAAGTCTTGGCACGAGCGTGTTGTAGCACAATCGCTGTACACATAGCATAGTCACACCCTACCATAATTATAGCCAAGTCTTGGCACGAGCGTGTTGTAGCACAATCGCTGTACACATAGCATAGTCACACCCTACCATAATTATAGCCAAGTCTTGGCACGAGCGTGTTGTAGCACAATCGCTGTACACATAGCATAGTCGCACCCCACCATAATTTGTGGATTCGAGCCCCCGATCTACGAGTATATTCACTCTGACCAATTAAAAGTTGGTAAACCAAGTTCGTAGTTGGGATTTTGAAAGTCTAGTTTCGGGAAGTAGCTCAGTTAGGGAATTAGTTTTTGTAGGCGCGATAATGGTTGGCAGAAAACTCTTTATTGTGAATATTGTGTATTTAATCTAAATACCGTGTACAAAAAACAATAAATACATTTTCAATACAGTTGCTCGAAAAGTGGTAGGTACTTAAGCCCAGGATATTCCGAACCACCTGTTTTTGATAGAGCTGAAAACATAGTAATATTGTTTTTTTTGATTCGTAGAAAATATATGTTTTAGTTACGTATATACGTTCTTGATTAATCAATGGTTCAAACCGTAGACGTGCTTTTTACTTTGCCACTTTTTTAATTTCTAGCAAATATATATAGAAATAAAAATCAAAGATACAGAATCTAGTTTCAGACTTTGAAAGGAGCATTTAAAAAAAGATAGGTTACTATAACGCTTGTTGGTTAGATTCTCTTTGGGTTACATCTTTGTGAAGAAAGAAGAATAAATACCACGTTGGCATGTGTCAGAAGGAGGCCATAGGTCACACCAAGAAATATATCATCTTTGCCAAGGAGGTTTCATGCTTAAAATATAATCCTAAGCCATAAAAAAATTACGAATGCGTATGTGTGCCTAGCTAATAAAATAAGGCGCAATTTTAGTAAAAACTGAATTAAGTTGTTGTATGAATACAAATAGAATTGATGAATATATTGGTGATAGAAAATATACCTAAAATAAAGGGCGAATACTCCGCCCGACATTCAAAATGAGCCACAAGTCGAGTAAAATTACCTTTAGTTGCCAAAACCTTGATAGGTATGTGTACTCCATGTATTTTTTTTGTTGCGATCCTTTTTAGGGTTCCGTAGACCCAACGGAACGGAACCCTATTACTAAGCCTCTGCTCTCTGTTCGTATGTCCGTTATATTTAGGTAGACAGTTGAAATTTTTACAGAATGTGTATTTCTGTTGCCGCTATAATAACAAATACCTACTAAAAATTACAAAAAGTGAAAAAAAACGCGGGGTCTCCATACAAAAAAACGTATTTTTATAGGTCGTTAGAAGTGTTTTGATTTAGCTCTATCGTTATACAGGCGTGAAACTTGGTGTGATTATATTACTAATACTAAACTAAAATAATAAAAATTAGCCAAGTGTGAGTCGTACTCGCGCTAAGGAGTCCAAACTGAATAACAAAAAAGGATATTTTCGACGCTCGCGTTGATGTATTTTGGTTGTAATGTGAATACGCGTATCATTGTCATAGTTGTGTGGAGAGGTGTGGTGGTACGGAACACTCGAAGTGCTAGTCCGACTCGCACTTGTCCGTTTTTTAGATTTACTTTACCTGTTTTCTTACAACTTTATTAAAAACTGCAGGCTTACCAAGATTCTTCAACGCAGTGGGGATCTGGCTATCTTATCTTCAAGCCGGAACACATCAATGCTGTTAACACTGATGTTTGGCGGCAAGACTTAGATAAGATGGTGGTAGCGAACCAAGCGGGCTATGAAAATACCCTATTAACTAACAAAACGAGTCTTTCAAAGTTGACCCCGCCGGGAATCGAACCCGCGATCTACTGGTGAGAAGCGAATGGACTAACCATTACGCCACGGAGGCGGTTAAATGTAGGCAATAATGGCATTGTGTATCTTGTTAATTAAGTAGGTACTATGTAAAACACTCACAATTGCACCAGTTGTATGTCGCGTGACAGACTGACATACAGACTTTATTATTATATCTTCCTCTACACATGAAAAGCCAAGCCCTGTGCTTTGGGGGTGAATTACTGTTTTATATAATAATGTCACATTTGACCTCAATCCATCTTTTTACATGCTTTAATTTAGTTTCACATGTCCCGGTGTCTGTTATGAAATCTTTCAAGTTAAAATTGACCCCTTCCCGGTTTCCGATTGAGCTGAAATTTTGCATGCATATGTATATCGCGTGACAACGCAATATTAAAAGCTTGTATCTAAAAGGTTTTAGGTCTTTCGAAACTTTTTCGAGACTTATTTATTTATTATACTGATTCTATGCGTCGGTGACACAACCGGTAAAGACTCGGTCCTCCTAACCAGAGGTGCCGGGTTCAAATCCGGACGGCCAATGTACCAATGAGTTTTTCGAAACTTACGTACATATACTCACCGATTGCTTAAACGGTGAAGGAAAAACATAGTGAGGAAACCTGCACACACCTGCGAAGAAACTCGAAGGTTGTGTGTGAAGTCGGCCAATCCGCACTGGGCCCGCGTTGTCGACTAAGGCCCGATCGCCCTAATTCAGGGTAGGCTCGTGCCCCTCGGTGGGGACGTACCTACATGAGTTGATATGATGACTGATTTAATGATTTGTGGACCGCTGACCTGGTAAAGGTGGAAGGAAGCCGCTGGATGCGGGCAGCGCAGGACCGGTCGTCGTGCAAATCCTTGGGGGAGGCGTTTGTCCAGCAGTGGATGTTTCTCGGCTGATATGATGAAGTTGTTCAAAATTTATGCATGGACATACATATATCTGTTCTAGAACAGATGGCCGTTGAGGCAGTAAAGTTCCCGAGTGGCTGCCGCGCACCTGAAAACGTAGCGTAGGAAGGAAGATGACCTGGTGAAGGTCGCGGGAAGCCGCTGGATGCGGACAGTGCAGACCCGGTCGTCGTGGAAATCCTTGGGGTAGGCCTTATGTCCTGCAGAGAACGTCTTTCGGCTGATATGAGAAAGGCGTTCAAAAGTTATGCACGGACATACATACATACATACCTCCATACCAATAATTACAAAAACGCTCCAACCTAACTCTGAAACTTTCGCTGAGGACTGAGTATGGTATATCACGTCGGGGTCACCAATATCACGGGTGTGATTGTTCGGTTCAAGGTTGCGTGGAGAGGATGGAGAGTGACCAGGTTTGCGTCACTTTCCATCCTCTCCAGGGTTGTTAGTGTCACGAATATCCGGATATATTTAAATTTACATGAATGTATTACATATAAAGCTTATCCTTAGGTTGAGTCTATAGCGGGGCGCGGTTCGGGAGCGACTGCCGAGCCGAGCCCAGTGCAATGGCAAGCTGCATACGCAGCGCAAATATAACAATAATACATGTCGCTACAGATTCAATCTAAGCCTAAGTTATTGGAAGAGGTTTTACGGCGAATTTTACACGACCAAACGTCTGTCTATCCGCAGATATACCGACTCGTCATATCAGCTCATATACGTCCCCACTGAGGGGCTCGAGCCTGCCCTGAATTAGGGCGATCGGGTCTTAGTCGACCACGCGGGGCCAGTGAGGGTTGGTCGACTTTACACACAACCTGCGAGTTTCTTCGCAAGTGTGTGCAGGTTTCCTCGCTATGTTTTCCTTCACCGTTAACAGGTTCACAGTCCACAGCCCGTACTTTTTGTTTAGTCAGACACACTTCCACTATCCTTTGTGTTGCTTACTTACGCATATTTAGAAAAAATGTTTGTGCACTTAAGAGGCACGTATCACTGTTAGGCTTGGACTGTGAACCTGTTAAAGCAATCGGTGAGTATATGTACGTAAGTTTCGAACTCATTGGTACATTGGCCGTCCGGATTTGAACCCAGCACATCTGGTTAGGAGGATCGAGTCGTTACCGGTTAAGCCACCGACAACTTTTTTAGCCGACTACATACCGACATACCGATTACCCAACAGTTTATTAAAGGCCTCTCCGAGAACTTCTTCAAGTCCTCGGTGACGCATCCCAATCCGTTAATTCGAGAGGCAGCGGACTATTCCCCGCCTCTCAAACTATCTAGTTATATGGTTCGTAGACCAAGACACGTATGTTTGATCCTCCCGATCAATTTTCAGCCAACCTGAACTGTCTCCTGGCAGCTCAGCGAGGAACCGATAGTGTCAATTCCAAAATGACACAATCCTCCTCACTAGCACATTAAATGTAAATTACTAAGCGGCCGCTCCCATCAGGAGCTCTCCGCGTTGTCCCCTTAGCACCCTTTTTCTCACCCCCCCCCCCACCCTCCAAGGGGGTCGCTCCAATTGGCTTTCAAGGCAGCCAAGCTGCCAAAGCTACAGGGGGTTGTGCGGTCCTGGGCCTATATATATATATATATATATATATATATATATATATATACCTAATGTATATGTATGCATATAGGTGCAGGGCTGTGAGTCCCACATAACCAGTACAGCCGGCTGTATTGGTATGCGTAAATGCAATTATCCCCCTCCCTCCTCCGATTCCGTGGGGAAAAAAAATATTTTATTTTTCTCACAATTGGTAAACCCTTGACAACATCTCACCTGGTGGTAAGTGACGATGTTGCCGAAGATGGAAGCGGGCTTACCAAGATTCCCCATCGCAATGGGGAACTGACTATCTTATCTTCATGCCGGAACACACCAATGATATCATGATATCAACATTGATATTTGGCGGCAAGACTTAGATAAGATGGTGGTAAAATAGTAATAATAAAAAATTATATTATATTATATTATATATATATATATATATATATATATATATATATATATATATATATATATATATATCTGTCAGTGGTCAGGCTAAAGATCCAGGAGCCAGCTTTATTTCGGATGACAGCTGTCAAACTTACAACCGCTACTCAGTAACTACCGATCCTGGCCTTCTACGTTTTAAAGAAAAATGATAGATTTCCTCAAGACCTTTATTTCGGACTAGTGGATGCCCGCAGCTTCGCCCGCGCAGATCCCGATTTTTGCGGTTCCCGTGGGAATTTCCCAAAATGCTTTCTTAGCGGATGCCTACGTCATTACATCTACCTGCATGCCAAATTTCAGCCCGATCCGTCCAGTGGTTTGGGCTGTGCGTTGATAGATCACTATGTCAGTCAGTCAGTCACCTTTGAGTTATATATATTTAGAAGAAAGATACCAGCTGTCAAATTTAAAATCGTCGTAATTCAAAATCACCGACCCTAGACCTCGAGATCTACATTCATAATGACAGCTGTCAAAATTAAGACCACTTTTACTATGTAACTTTTGATCCTAGACTTCTAGTTTCTAAAGAAAAATAATACCTAGATCTATTTATTCTTCAACATCATCATCATATCAGCCGAAGGACGTCCACTGCTGGACTTAGGCCTCCCCAAGGATTTCCACGACGACCGGTTCTGCGCTGATCGCATCCAGCGGCTTCCCGCGACCTTGGTCCACCGAGTGGGAGGCCCGCCTACGCTACGTTTTCCGGTACGTGGTCGCCACTCGAGAACTCTACTACCCCAACGGCCATCTGTTCTACGATCTGTGTGCCCTGCCCACTGCCACTTAAGCTGAAGCGAATCTGAGCGCTATGTCGGTTACTTTGGTTTTGGACATTTCATATATATATATCCTCCTCAGCCGATTTCGGCCATGGCGACTGCTTACTACTCCTAGGCCAGGTTGTGACGTTCGTGCGCCCTAATGGGCTAACATAGCCGATCTTAGCGGCAAATTCATACAACAGGCCAGAAATGACATTTCAAAAAACGAATGACGTAACAAACAAAATAGCGGCAAAATTCTATACGTTCAATAACCAAACTGTAACCAATCTGAATCAATCTAGGAGAACAATCTGGGGGTGAGGTCGGAATCTGGGAGTGTCCATACTGTATATTATTACCAATATATACTTTGCTTTGGGTGACCTTGAGCCTTCTTATGAGCCCCATAGTAAGCGACCATGTCTCAGTTCCGTAAGTCATCACTGGCGACTTTATTCTTACTAAATTTGTTTTTCTTTAAATAAATAATTCTATAGCCCTAAATTAAAAAAAAAGACATCTGTTATCTCCAGCGTCCGTCATTTCAGTTTCAGCTTCAACGTGACTTCATAACTTTTTACTGCCGACATTAAAATTTAATATCCACCCTCGGGAGGGCGAAACAGATATACTTAGCAACAACATCAGCCAGAGAGAGACGCACTTAGTCATAGTACGTAATGTTTATTTATTTAACTACATTTTGACATTTGTTTATGTCCTTCAGCAAAGATAAATTTTGTAAATGTAAGCCCTTAAATATTTTAATAGGTATTCTGATGAGTTCGAAACTTTATTTATGACTTTTTCTTATGTTTTTACCAGGTGTAGGCATTACTTGTTATAATAAGATACCCTGATACCGGTATTCCTGTTTGCGCTATGACAAAGAGTACTAAATATTAGTAAAAATTAAAAAATAAGGGTATCCATACAAAGAACGTGTTTTTTTAAAGTTTTTAGAAGTATTTTTGATTTAGCTCTATCGTATAATTGAAAACGCTAAACACGTTAAAAAACAATATTAGTTAAATATTTTTCCTGTGTTCTTTCCTTGATACTGAATACCTATTTAACTGAGTTTCTCCACGCGATCGACTTTGACTATTTAGTGCCGATCGAATCAGAAATGAAGAGATCCGTAGAAGAACCGACAAACCTCACATAATAGCTAAACCTAAGTGGCCGGGGCACATAGCTCGTAAAACAGCTGGCTGTTTCGGTAGTAAAGTTCTTAAGTGGTTACCGCGAACCGGAAGACATAGTGTAGGCAGGCCTTCCACTCAGTGGACTGACGATCTAGTGAAGGTCACGGGAAGCGACTGTATACGGGCAGCGTAGAACCAGTCGTCGTGGAAATCTTTGGAGGAGGCATTTTTCGGCTGATAAGGTGATAATGATTGGAATAGTTTAAAATGGAATGTTAAAATTCATCATCATCAAATCATATCATCATCATATCAGCCGAAAAATGTCCACTGCTGGACAAAACCCTGCCCCAAAGATTTGCACGACGACCAGTTCTGCGCTGCCCACATCCAGCGGCTTCCCGCGACCTTCACCAGGTCATCGGTCCATCGAGTGGAAGGCCTGCCTACACTACGTTTTCCGGTGCGCGGTCGCAACTCGAGAACTTTACTTCCCCAAAGACTATCTGTTCTACGAGCTATGTGCCTGATTTAATGTTATTCAGATCATAAACTAGGAAATTAAAAATTTTAAACCCATTGAGGTAAGCGTGTGTGTCAGCATTTTTTGTACTTAATTACATTTTGTTATTGTTGACAGGGACTGCAGAGTGGTGAGGGACCCACAGACACTCAAGTCAAAAGGATATGGATTCGTTTCGTTTTTGAAAAAATCAGTAAGTATCCAGTTAGGTATTCCCCTCTACCAGATACGCTAAAACTACCAGGTTTATGATATAGCGTCCCTGGCCGCTATTCCTGCCAACACCATAAGGTGAAGACAAGGACCAGTTACGGTAGGTCTTGCCGCCAAGACGCTTGTCCCGGTACTCTGCAAGGCGAGTGCCTCGTGGAAGAGAACCACTACCTACTGTCTAGGTAGGTCCCGGAGCTGTAGGCGTGCTCACCTCCCGCGGCTTTAGCTGCTGGCGGTTCGATCCCCGCTCGGGATGCCAGAGAAGCTGGCTCCCACATATCCGGTGTGGTACTGGAGTTTTAGGCACGCTCATCGCAGGCATGTCTGTTTCCACCCTAGCGTTGTTGAATGTGGCGTGATGGTTAGTCCATTCGCTTCTTCCCACCAGGAGGTCGCGGGTTCGATTCCCGGCGGGATGAACTTAGCAAGACTCGGTTTGATTGGTGGGTTTGGTTTGGTTTGATTTTTTACGCGCAACCTATTGTGCACACCTCTGTCACGTGATACAAAACTGTCAGGATTGGCTGAATCTGACAAAAAAAATATAAGTCAGTGCAGCCCTGAAAATGCAAACTAATTACTTACTGTATACAAAATTTATTCTTTATAACCTAAAAAACTACTACTGAAAGAAAGACTATTATTTCAAAAACGTAACGCGCAAAGAGAATATAACAAACTACGTTTTCGATCACTAGATTTTACTCCTCATATTTTTTCATACCGGGCGCCTTATAATATGCAAATCGATTCTTAAGGAGTAAACTCCAAAAAAATGTTATCATATCAGACGGAAGACATCTATACTGCTGGACATAGGCCTCTCCCAAAGATTTTCACAACGTTCTGTCAAAGTATATATATTAATACTAACATTTAGTATGAACACTCCCTGCCGCTCTCTAGATTCCGACCTCACCCCCTCGTCACCCAGATTGATACAGATTGGTTACAGTTTGGTTGTCGACCATATAGGATTTCGCCGCCTATTTGTTTGTTCCGTCATTTGTTTTTAGAAATGTCATTTCACGACCGTTGTATGAAGTATCCGGGGTGTACTGCTAGTGTGTATGGCTAGGGCCGTTACCTCACATTTGGGAGATAGTGTTTCGATTCCTGCCACGTACCAACGTGTTTTCGAATTTCGATTTCATTCGATGCTCTTACGGTGAAGGAAAACATCGTAAGCGAACCTGCACACGCCTGCGAAGAAACTCGAAGATTGTGTGTGAAGTCAAGCAACCCGCACTGGGCCCGCGTGGTCGACTAAGGCTCGATGGACCTAATTCAGGGTAGACTCGAGCCGCTCCTCGGTGGGGACATATTATAAGCCAGTGATAAATTCTCTTTACGTCTAATTTTTTTTAATGAAATAAAAAATCTAGACGCATGAGAGAGGTGTGTTTTAGTAGCTTGATTGTAAGGGTTCCATACCCAAAGGTTAAAAACGTAACCCTATTACTAAGACTTTGCTCTCCGTCCGTCTGTCTCTTTGTCTGTCTCTCTGTCTGTCCGTCCGTCTGTAACCAGGCTGTATATCATGAACCGTGATAGCTAGACAGTTGAAATTTTCACAAATGATGTATTTCTGTTGCCGCAATAACATCAAATACTAAAAATTAGATAAAGTAAAAAAATAAGGGGGGGTCTCCATACAACAAACGTATTTTTTTAAACTTGAAGATACTAGCGCCATCTAGTATGATTGTATGAAACCCTTTGTGTGCGGTTCTGACTCGAACTTGCCAGTTTTTTTTTAAAATTAAAATGGCACTTTGCATGGAAGAGCACCACACGTTTAGCATCCGCGCTTTTTTCGAAAACAATCGATCTTATGCGACCGTTCTTCGGTCGTGGCGATGTTTAGTTCAGATTACGCCATATCCGTTAGTGTCCAAACAGAAATTTAATGAGACAAGGGAACGTAAGATTCGAGGCAACAGGATCGCCACTAAAAGCTCGACGTCAAGGGAAAAATATCTCAATAACGTGATATTTTAGGTCAAAATGTCCAAATACAATTTCGGCATTCTCTATCGAAAATTATAAGTTTAATCGTGCGCCGCAAGATTTCGAGAAAAAAAATCTGCACATAGTACATACACTATTACTATGCCACAGAAATTCGTACCCTTTTCAATATAAAAAAAACGAAACGTGTGCTGGGACACATAGTAGAAGTACGTTAGTACTAATATATATACTGTGGTAGAAGTGAAACTTCAACGGACAAGTGGAAAGGGTAACCCAGGCTAAGTACCTGCTTTATATCTCCATCTCAGCTTTTCTCTATCTACGAATACATCCGTTGCCCTCTCTCCGCCGCCGCCGCCGCCATCAGCCTTTCCCGGTCTACCCCCTCCACGCGGCCGTAACGCTTTCTCGTGACATAAAAAATCCTAATAGAAGATAATAATATAATAAATTCGTGTACCAACCCTCGAATATCATTCTGACAAAGTCGGTGTTCCAACACCCGAACATCATTCTGACATAGTCCGTGTACCAACACCCGAACATCATTCTGACAGAGTCGGTGTTCCAACATACGAACATCATTCTGACACAGTCCGTATACTAACACCCGAACATCATTCTGACAGGATCCGTGTTCCAACACCCGAACATCATTCTGACAAAGTCGGTGTTCCAACATACGAACATCATTCTGACATAGTCCGTATACCAACACCCGAACATCATTCTGACAGAGTCGGTGTTCCAACAAACGAACATCATTCTGACATAGTCCGTATACCAACACCCGAACATCATTCTGACAGGATCCGTGTTCCAACACCCGAACATCATTCTGACAGAGTCGGTGTTCCAACATACGAACATCATTCTGACAGGATCCGTGTTCCAACACCCGAACATCATTCTGACATAGTCCGTGTACCAACACCCGAACATCATTCTGACAGAGTCGGTGTTCCAACACCCGAACATCATTCTGACAGGATCCGTGTTCCAACACCCGAACATCATTCTGACAGAGTCGGTGTTCCAACATACGAACATCATTCTGACAGGATCCGTGTTCCAACACCCGAACATCATTCTGACATAGTCCGTGTACCAACACCCGAACATCATTCTGAGAGAGTCGGTGTTCCAACATACGAACATCATTCTGACACAGTCCGTATACCAACACCCGAACATCATTCTGACAGGATCCGTGTTCCAACACCCGAACATCATTCTGACAGAGTCGGTGTTCCAACATACGAACATCATTCTGACACAGTCCGTATACTAACACCCGAACATCATTCTGACAGGATCCGTGTTCCAACACCCGAACATCATTCTGACAAAGTCGGTGTTCCAACATACGAACATCATTCTGACATAGTCCGTATACCAACACCCGAACATCATTCTGACAGAGTCGGTGTTCCAACATACGAACATCATTCTGACATAGTCCGTATACCAACACCCGAACATCATTCTGACAGGATCCGTGTTCCAACACCCGAACATCATTCTGACAGAGTCGGTGTTCCAACACCCGAACATCATTCTGACATAGTCCGTGTACCAACACCCGAACATCATTCTGACAGAGTCGGTATTCCAACACCCGAACATCATTCTGACAGAGTCGGTGTTCCAACATACGAACATCATTCTGACATAGTCCGTATACCAACACCCGAACATCATTCTGACAGGATCCGTGTTCCAACACCCGAACATCATTCTGACAGAGTCGGTGTTCCAACATACGAACATCATTCTGACAGGATCCGTGTTCCAACACCCGAACATCATTCTGACATAGTCCGTGTACCAACACCCGAACATCATTCTGTCAGAGTCGGTGTTCCAACACCCGAACATCATTCTGACAGGATCCGTGTTCCAACACCCGAACATCATTCTGACAGAGTCGGTGTTCCAACATACGAACATCATTCTGACAGGATCCGTGTTCCAACACCCGAACATCATTCTGACATAGTCCGTGTACCAACACCCGAACATCATTCTGACAGAGTCGGTGTTCCAACAAACGAACATCATTCTGACACAGTCCGTATACCAACACCCGAACATCATTCTGACAGGATCCGTGTTCCAACACCCGAACATCATTCTGACAGAGTCGGTGTTCCAACACCCGAACATCATTCTGACAGGATCCGTGTTCCAACACCCGAACATCATTCTGACAGAGTCGGTGTTCCAACACCCGAACATCATTCTGACAGGATCCGTGTTCCAACACCCGAACATCATTCTGACAGAGTCGGTGTTCCAACATACGAACATCATTCTGACAGGATCCGTGTTCCAACACCCGAACATCATTCTGACATAGTCCGTGTACCAACACCCGAACATCATTCTGACAGAGTCGGTGTTCCAACATACGAACATCATTCTGACACAGTCCGTATACCAACACCCGAACATCATTCTGACAGGATCCGTGTTCCAACACCCGAACATCATTCTGACAGAGTCGGTGTTCCAACACCCGAACATCATTCTGACAGGATCCGTGTTCCAACACCCGAACATCATTCTGACAGAGTCGGTGTTCCAACATACGAACATCATTCTGACACAGTCCGTATACCAACACCCGAACATCATTCTGACAGGATCCGTGTTCCAACACCCGAACATCATTCTGACAGAGTCGGTGTTCCAACACCCGAACATCATTCTGACAGGATCCGTGTTCCAACACCCGAACATCATTCTGACAGAGTCGGTGTTCCAACACCCGAACATCATTCTGACAGGATCCGTGTTCCAACACCCGAACATCATTCTGACAGAGTCGGTGTTCCAACATACGAACATCATTCTGACAGGATCCGTGTTCCAACACCCGAACATCATTCTGACATAGTCCGTGTACCAACACCCGAACATCATTCTGACAGGATCCGTGTTCCAACACCCGAACATCATTCTGACAGAGTCGGTGTTCCAACACCCGAACATCATTCTGACAGGATCCGTGTTCCAACACCCGAACATCATTCTGACACAGTCCGTATACCAACACCCGAACATCATTCTGACAGGATCCGTGTTCCAACACCCGAACATCATTCTGACAGAGTCGGTGTTCCAACACCCGAACATCATTCTGACAGGATCCGTGTTCCAACACCCGAACATCATTCTGACAGAGTCGGTATTCCAACACCCGAACATCATTCTGACAGAGTCGGTGTTCCAACACCCGAACATCATTCTGACAGGATCCGTGTTCCAACACCCGAACATCATTCTGACAGAGTCGGTATTCCAACACCCGAACATCATTCTGACAGAGTCGGTGTTCCAACACCCGAACATCATTCTGACAGGATCCGTGTTCCAACACCCGAACATCATTCTGACAGAGTCGGTGTTCCAACATACGAACATCATTCTGACACAGTCCGTATACCAACACCCGAACATCATTCTGACAGGATCCGTGTTCCAACACCCGAACATCATTCTGACAGAGTCGGTGTTCCAACACCCGAACATCATTCTGACAGGATCCGTGTTCCAACACCCGAACATCATTCTGACAGAGTCGGTGTTCCAACACCCGAACATCATTCTGACAGGATCCGTGTTCCAACACCCGAACATCATTCTGACAGAGTCGGTGTTCCAACACCCGAACATCATTCTGACAGGATCCGTGTTCCAACACCCGAACATCATTCTGACACAGTCCGTATACCAACACCCGAACATCATTCTGACAGGATCCGTGTTCCAACACCCGAACATCATTCTGACAGAGTCGGTGTTCCAACACCCGAACATCATTCTGACAGGATCCGTGTTCCAACACCCGAACATCATTCTGACAGAGTCGGTATTCCAACACCCGAACATCATTCTGACAGAGTCGGTGTTCCAACACCCGAACATCATTCTGACAGGATCCGTGTTCCAACACCCGAACATCATTCTGACAGGATCCGTGTTCCAACACCCGAACATCATTCTGACAGAGTCGGTGTTCCAACACCCGAACATCATTCTGACAGAGTCGGTGTTCCAACACCCGAACATCATTCTGACAGGATCCGTGTTCCAACACCCGAACATCATTCTGACAGAGTCGGTATTCCAACACCCGAACATCATTCTGACAGAGTCGGTGTTCCAACACCCGAACATCATTCTGACAGGATCCGTGTTCCAACACCCGAACATCATTCTGACAGAGTCGGTGTTCCAACATACGAACATCATTCTGACACAGTCCGTATACCAACACCCGAACATCATTCTGACAGGATCCGTGTTCCAACACCCGAACATCATTCTGACAGAGTCGGTGTTCCAACACCCGAACATCATTCTGACAGGATCCGTGTTCCAACACCCGAACATCATTCTGACAGAGTCGGTGTTCCAACACCCGAACATCATTCTGACAGAGTCGGTGTTCCAACACCCGAACATCATTCTGACAGAGTCGGTGTTCCAACATACGAACATCATTCTGACAGGATCCGTGTTCCAACACCCGAACATCATTCTGACATAGTCCGTGTACCAACACCCGAACATCATTCTGACAGGATCCGTGTTCCAACACCCGAACATCATTCTGACAGAGTCGGTGTTCCAACACCCGAACATCATTCTGACAGGATCCGTGTTCCAACACCCGAACATCATTCTGACACAGTCCGTATACCAACACCCGAACATCATTCTGACAGGATCCGTGTTCCAACACCCGAACATCATTCTGACAGAGTCGGTGTTCCAACACCCGAACATCATTCTGACAGGATCCGTGTTCCAACACCCGAACATCATTCTGACAGAGTCGGTATTCCAACACCCGAACATCATTCTGACAGAGTCGGTGTTCCAACACCCGAACATCATTCTGACAGGATCCGTGTTCCAACACCCGAACATCATTCTGACAGGATCCGTGTTCCAACACCCGAACATCATTCTGACAGAGTCGGTATTCCAACACCCGAACATCATTCTGACAGAGTCGGTGTTCCAACACCCGAACATCATTCTGACAGGATCCGTGTTCCAACACCCGAACATCATTCTGACAGAGTCGGTATTCCAACACCCGAACATCATTCTGACAGAGTCGGTGTTCCAACACCCGAACATCATTCTGACAGGATCCGTGTTCCAACACCCGAACATCATTCTGACAGAGTCGGTATTCCAACACCCGAACATCATTCTGACAGAGTCGGTATTCCAACACCCGAACATCATTCTGACAGAGTCGGTATTCCAACACCCGAACATCATTCTGACAGAGTCGGTATTCCAACACCCGAACATCATTCTGACAGAGTCGGTGTTCCAACACCCGAACATCATTCTGACAGGATCCGTGTTCCAACACCCGAACATCATTCTGACAGAGTCGGTATTCCAACACCCGAACATCATTCTGACAGAGTCGGTATTCCAACACCCGAACATCATTCTGACAGAGTCGGTGTTCCAACACCCGAACATCATTCTGACAGGATCCGTGTTCCAACACCCGAACATCATTCTGACAGGATCCGTGTTCCAACACCCGAACATCATTCTGACAGAGTCGGTATTCCAACACCCGAACATCATTCTGACAGAGTCGGTGTTCCAACACCCGAACATCATTCTGACAGAGTCGGTGTTCCAACACCCGAACATCATTCTGACAGGGTCCGTGTACTTAACCCCCGAACACCATTTTAAGACCTTATGTACATGACAGCAATAATGAGAAAATTCCTAACAGACATAATACGAGTATAGTACGCGTATTTCGGTATCTATTACGCCCGCTTCGGCTCGAATACGATAAATAAACTGTGAGTTTGCATAACTGCATACTTTATTGATTTCCTACCACATGTGCTGGAATTTCATCATTTAATATTAATTTAACTGATAAATTGATTGCTCCTTTTACCCATGGTGAAGGTATATGCGTTCCCTAAGAGGTGTATGTGAGTGTATGGTGGTCACGTTTTATTTCTATAACGGCTAGACCGATTTTAATGTGGTTTTCATTCACTTACTGTTCCATAAAGTAAACTACTCATTATTATGTTTATCGCTTTTTAACAACCTTCACATAACCTTATGTAATGGATAAGAGAAAAGTTATGGCAAAAACTTCAAATTAACAGCTTGATTGAAGTCAGCACAAATTTAGTTCGTACCTACACTAAAATAACGTTCATTATAGTGCGCACTGTGACGTGGCGGTTACGCTACATTTGTGAGTAATAAAGATAGTAGGCCTAAAATTGTTTTTGTAAAACTCATCAAATGTATATAGTTGAATCACATAACCCGTGCCTTCAGATATCAAGGAAACTAGAAACTACTGTTATATACAATTTCTGTCAATCGAAGATCTTGAAAAAATAGTTTTTTTTTTGGATGTATTTGAGTTAGTTAGTTCGACCATACGTCCCTACCGAGGGGCTCGAGCCTACCCTGAATTAGTGCGATCGGGCCTTAGTTGACAACGCGGGCCCAGTGCGGGTTGATCGACTTCACACACAACCATCAAGTTTCTTCGCAGGCGTGTGCAGGTTTCCTCACGATGTTTTCCTTCACCGTAACAGCATCAGATAAACGTACATATGAAATCAAAGTTCGAAAACACCCACGCACCACACTTACACACACAAATGTGCACAAACACACACACACATACATCTCATGAAAGTAGTCCATACAGTAAATACCAATTCTAATATCTCGTTATTACTTGCTGCTGTTTGTGTTGCCAACATTGAAATTTAGCTTACTTCCTGTTGCGTGCAAGGAAGTTGCTCCTTCCGACACAGGGGATCTAAGTGGAAAAACTGGTGCATCAAAACATTTTGAGACATATTTTTTTTATTTGAACCACTAAACATTATGTTTTTATTTATTTATATAATGTATCTGTCACAGGCATACTGTATAATTCGTCATTATACATACGGTCAGACAAATGTCAAGCAAATTATATAATGGCGACGGCGGGGAGCGTCGCTTCGTGAGGCTCTTTGATAGTTAAGTCAATCAAACCTGACCGAACCTAACATCGCTCGCATCGCGAGCTCATTTACAATCTGCCGTAAGGCATTTTGACAATTTTCCTGACTCGGCATTGACCGTTTATATACGGACGAATTATTACAACTTGCCTGGCTCGGCATTTTACGATCTGCGTACAGAATTTTACATTTTGCCTGACCGTTTACATACGGACGAATTATTACAAATTGCCTGAATCGGCGTACAGCATTTTACATTTGGCCTGACCGTTTACATACGGACGAATTATTACAAATTGCCTGAATCAGCGTACAGCATTTTACATTTTGCCTGACCGTTTACATACGGACGAATTATTACAAATTGCCTGAATCAGCGTACAGCATTTTACATTTTGCCTGACCGTTTACATACGGACGAATTATTACAAATTGCCTGAATCAGCGTACAGAATTTTACATTTTGCCTGACCGTTTACATACGGACGAACTATTACAAATTGCCTGAATCAGCGTACAGCATTTTACATTTGGCCTGACCGTTTCTTCTTCTTCTTTGTCGTATCCTCATGACTGCGGGACGTGACCATCGTGGGTCGCACGTGCCACCACAGCTCTCCAGGCCACTCGATTTTGAGCTCTGTGTATGTTAGCCTGCAGTGTAATCCCGGTCACTTCTTTTATCACATCGGCCCATCGCATAGGCATTCGTCCTCTACTCCTCTTTCCGTCCATGCGGCCAGTGATTATATGCTTTTCCATGCTGTCTGATCCGCTCCTGACCGTGTGACCAAAGGATTGGAGAATTCGTTGCATGCAGGTGGAGGAGAGCCTCGTCTTCATGTTGAGTTCGTCGAGGATAGACTCATTTGTGCGGAGCTTAGTCCATGATATCCGGAGCATTCTGCGCCAGCCTACAAATTAAAAACAAACGCCGGGAATCGAACCGCCTCCGTGGCGTAATGGTTAGTCCATTCGCTTCACACCAAGAGGTCGTGGGTTCGATTCCTGGTGGGGTCAACTTGTAAGACTCGGTTTGGTTGGTGGTAGGGCATTTTCTAAGCCCACCTGGCTAGCTACCACCATCTTATTTAAGTCTTGCCGCCAAACATCAGCCTTTCAATATTGATGTGTTCCGGCTTGAAGATAAGATAGCCAGTTCTCCATTGCGTTGGGGAATCTTGGTAAGCCCGCTTCCATCTTCGGCATCATCGTCACTTACCATCAGGTGAGATGATGCCAAGAGCTTACAAATTATGAATAAAAAAAACCCGGGACCTCCTGCTGTGAAGCGAATGGACTAAGCATTACGCCACGGAGGCGGTTATTACGCCACGGAGGCGGTTATTACGCCACGGAGGCGGTTGTTACGCCACGGAGGCGGTTCTATTCTATGAATAGAGACACACTAGTGATTAAATTTTCATTTGCTCTTTCTCTTCCAGGAGGCAGAGTCTGCGATAACAGCTATGAACGGCCAGTGGCTTGGCTCGCGCTCCATCCGCACGAACTGGGCGACGCGAAAACCGCCGGCGCCCAAAAGCGAACGTAAGTACACAACAATATAATCGCAAAATTCCCTTTTTTAGCAGAATGACCCTTTTTAGGGATCCTTAGTACAACGAGGAACCCTTAAAGTTTCGTCATGTCTGTCTATCCGCGGCCTAGCTCCTAGACTATTAGTAGTTAAGAGCTGACTTAAAAAAAATTGTAAAAATAAACTTTTTAAGGGTACCTCCCCTACAAGTAAAGTGGGGATGATTTTTCTTTATCGTCAAATCCAGTCGCGTGGGGTATCGTTGGTTAGAGCTTAAAAAATAGTTGTCACTCTTCTAAGACCATTTTACAATTTAGGGTTCCGTTTTAAAGTGCTAAATTTTGTTGGAGTCTAGAGTCCCCACCCTCTAACAATTTGAAAACAATTTAAAAATTAGATATGGAAGCGATAATGGCAACTACAGAACCCTACATTTTGCGTGCCACGACACACACTTGGCCGGTTTTTTTTTCAAAATGTTCATTTCACAAAAATGTCCCCTACCAAAAGGTATCTTTCAAAATGTCCCTTTCACGAAAAAGGTATCTCCCAGAATATCCCTTTTACAAAATATCCCCTAAGAAAATGGTCTCTTTTTCAAATTGTCCCATTCAACGTCCATTCCATTCAATGTCCCATTTTAACCAGCTCCGTGGCATAATGAGTCCATTCGCTTGACACCAGGAGGTTGCCGGTTCGATTTCCGGCAGGGTCAACTTTGTAAGATTCGGTTTGGTAGGTGGTAGGACTGGTAGGGCATCTTATACCACCATCTTATCTAAGTCTTGTCGCCAAACATCAGTGTTAACAGCATTGATGTGTTCCGGCTTGAAGATAAGATAGCCAGATCCCCATTGCGTTGGGGAATCTTGATAATCCCACTTTTGACCAGAATGGCTTTTCAATTGTAGATTAAAAAAAGTTTAATTTAGCGTAACCAAACATTAAATATCTCAGTCCTTATAGAATATTTTGTAGTAGTTAACTTACCATAAAATATTCCTATTGAAAAAAGCAAAGACATGAGTTAATGTAAAATTATATTAAACTAAGGACCAAATTGTATTACTTCCATTTTGTGATTTCGACGCCAAGGACCGTCAATTTAATTTTCTAAACAAAAATTGGCCAAGTGCGTGTCTGACTACAGATGGTGTTGGGTTCCGGAGTCATTACTTGAAAATTTGTTTGTCTAGGGTACCGTAAATCGCTTTTCTAGGTCCAATAGTTAAGAGGGAAGAATAGTACGTGCTCGTCCATACAAAAAGAGAAAACGTTTTTCCACTTCTAAATATTTTCCAATCACCATAACTTTTTAGTATGTTATTGAAACAATGAATGATTAGGTTTATAGCTTTTCCTTTTTTCAAAATTTGCTATAGATTCAAACTTATAGGCAGCTCAAGTAACGTAATTTTTGTGATTAAAACTGTGTCGAATTAAGCCGTTTTTTGAACAAAATCAATGTATTTTTTTTAAAAAAGCGAAACCTACAAACCTAGAATATATTGTGTTGAAACGATCGACATCAAAATCAAAGAGATTTGTTGAGATTTAGTTTGTGGAAACCGTTTTCTCCCGAAATGGGAGTTTCGTCCAGAAAAGTACCTATTGTCAGTTGCGAGCTGCAACGCTCTCTATCGCACGTTTAGGGGTCGGGGGGAAGCAAAGCACACGTACAATAGAGATGTCGATGGTGAAGTCGATAGTAGAGATGGGATCCCACCCACGTTATCCTTATCTATCTGTTTAAAAAATTCTGGGAGTATGAAAAGTTAATATTAGTAGGTTTTCAAGAAAAAGATTGACCAGCGCTTATTGTTTTATTTCTTCCTAACTCAAAATGGATTACATTGCTTTTTTTCCGGGAGCTCTATTTAACGACTTTAAGTTAAGGCGACGCTTCTGGGATCTCGATTTTTCTCAGCAATTTAAAACGAATGTAATAGGAATGTACCGTACCGTCCGTCTGTCACCAGGCTGTATCTCAGGAACAGTGATAGCTAAACAGTTAAAATTTTCGCATATGATGTATTTTTGTTGCCGATGTAACGGAAACTACTATAAAATAGAATCAAATAAATATTAAAGGGGGCTCCCATGCAACAAACGAAATTTTTTTTGCTCTTTTTGGCTCGTTATTGATAACGGCAACAGGTGGACGCTTGATATATTCACAGAATATTAAATTGTATATAAACTTAAAAAATAAATAATTAAATTAAAATAAAACAAATATTCAAGGGGGCTTCCATACAACAAACGTGATTTTTATAGATAATGGTACGGATCCCTTCTTACACGAGTCCGATTCGCACATGGCCGGTTTTTTATAATTTTAAATCCCATAGTCAAAAGAGAAGTAGAGGGAGGGGACACGAAAAGTGTCACTAGAGAGCTTAATATTTTGTAAATGCTACTTTAGTAAAAGAGTGTGTAAAGTAATCTTTGATTAACTTTATCTACCCTCAGATCAAAAATAAAAGGTAGATTTAGTGTTAGCGCTTTGAAAACGGGGTGTACACAAAACTCTGCTCCAATAACTATGGAGCTGAGTATTGCTTACAGTCACGCGTTGGCAGACTTACTGTCAACATGCCGAAATGTGCTGTGACATGTCTCAAATGCACCTGTCTTAATTACAGTGAAGGATAGGACCTTTCACGTGTCTAAACATTATTAGAGGTCACCGCTTATGGTAAAGAAGCATACGTTTTTTTATGTTTACCACCATTTAATTTCTAATAGTCTAATGCTATTTTGAGAATAAATTTTGTTTTAAAAACTATATTGTTCTTATTAATAATTTTCATCTTTAAACTTTTTTATACAATCGGCAATTTCATAGGTAAAGGCTAAGTATTTAACAGAACACGCGTTAACCCACCTTATGTTATGATTGTTTTATGAAACTCATAATCTACATTTTTTTTAATCTGAGTCTCTACCCCATCAAAAAATATCCTTTTATTATTTACGTGTATTTTTTTTTAAATTCGCTGAACATTTTTTTGAAGTGAAAACTTCTTTAGGCGCGTTGGGCATTTTTGAGATGGGAAAAACCATTGTACTCGAGACACCGTTACCATCAGGAACAACTTTTTTATAATAATTTATTTCAACCAAAAAGACATTAACAACACATTTACAGTGATCGGTTACACTCTACAATTAATTTCAATTGTATACCACCTTCAACCCATACTAATTAATGATTTAGGTACTTGTGTTATGGATATCCAGTAACTGTTTAAAGTTTTTACTTCTGTTGGCACTCAGAGAGTAGTAAGGTTTTTTTTTGATGTGTAACATCTTTGCTCTCGCTTTCCTGCAATTTGTGGGAGTGATTTCGTGAAATGGGACGGAAAAGTGTCCCATGGGACGGAAATGTATCCCAGGGAGTCGCGTTTTTTCAGGCTTTAAAAGCGCGGAAAAGGCAAAAGTATCTATGACCATACAGCCTAGTCTGCCGTATCTTTGCCGTCCTTTTATAAAGTATTTTGTCACATGTTACACATCATATGCGAGTACTGTAGGTCTCGCTCGAAATTTTTTTTTTACATATCGACTTCATGTCCCATTTGGCTGCGGAACCCTAAAAACGAATAACTCAGAACTACTTACTTATCTCGTTCCTTCATTTTGTTTCTCATTAAGTCCTCCGAAATATTCCGTTATGTTCATCCAGTTTAATCTGAAATTCATTCATTACATTTTTATAAGCAACGGACTCGAGATCACTCCGACTGTTTTGATCTTGTATTCATGAGGAAAGATAAAAGAGCCTCGCTTTGAAAGAACTTAATGCAAATTCACAATTGGCGCAAGTGTATATACCTGATGATTACATATTTCATCGCATCAGTCAATAGACGTCCACTGCTGGACAGACCTCCCCCGAGTTGGGATGGGCCTTAATCGTCACGAGCCTATTTTGCCTAGAGCTACCCGGCTAGGTGGAGTTCGCAGCCGGAACTACGGGCACACCCTGGACACTTCATACAACGGGCTAGAAATGACATTTTAAAAAAGGAATGACGGAACAAACAAAATGGCGGCGAAATCCTATACGTTCGACAACTAAACTGTAACCAGTCTGTATTAATCTGGGTGACGAGGGGGTGAGGTCACAATCTACGAGTAGAGAGTGGCAGGGAGTGTCCATACTGTATGTTAGTACTAATATACTTTTCTACGGGTCCGGCTGTTTGGATCAGGGTACTACAGGATCGGGGGTAGCCCACCGCTTGCCTGCTATCGGATCTATCGCCTTCGGCAGGCTTGTCGGTCCCCTGACTGGGTAAAGGACTTGTAGTGGTATGTGATTAGTTGCAGGGGTTGGGCAGTGTCTGCTGCCTGGCAAACACGTGGCGTCCAAGCGTCCCCCCCGCGCGCAACTAGTGTTGTCGTAGCCGGCCATGTGGGCTCTGGGCGAAAACAACACGCACATCATGAGTTGTCCATTAAGCGGAACTGCTATTTTGTTTACTGGTGGGGAAACATCGTAGCGCCTCACACGCGGCGGACCGACGACCGGTGAAGATCGCGGGAAGCCGATGGATGCGGGCAGCGCAGGACCGGTCGTCGTGGAAATACTTGGGGGAGTCCTTTGTCCAGCAGTGGACGATTTGTGTCTAATATGATGATGGGGAAACATCTCCGGTACTTGCCTGGATAGCAAGTAGAACTACGCTAGTACTGCTCCGGCCGATCCAGCCGCATAGGTGTGAGACTGGACAGGTGCGAAAAGCGCTCTGGAGATGTGGGAGCCAGCTTCTCTGGCGTCCCAAGCGGGGATCAAACCGCCAGCAGCGAAAGCCGCGGGAGGTCAGCTTGCCTACAGCTCCTTTACCTACCTGGAGAGTAGGTAGTAGTCTCTTCCACGAAGCACTCGCTTTGCAGAGTACCAGGACAAGTCCCTTGGCGGCAAGACCTACCGAAGTGGGTCCTTGCCTTCATCTTATGGTGTTAGCAGGAATAGTGGCCCTCACTTTGTTTATTTACTATATACCCAAAGGGTCGGTAAATGGGGACTCTATATCATAAATCTGGTAGTTTAGCGTATCTGGTAGATATACGAGGGGTCATGTACATTGTACGTACCTAGTATTTATTTGATTGTTAGGTTTGTATTAGGCCGCTGGATGCGGGCAGCGCAGAACCGGTCGTCGTGGAGATCCTTGGGGGAGGCCTATGTCCAGCAGTGGACTTCCTTCGGCTGATATGATGATATGATAGGTTTGTATTAAGCTAAAATTATGTATTAAGTAAATTCGAAGGTTTTGAAATAAAAATTCCCCTTGGTACACCCAGGTGGACTAAGGTGAGCTACGGGAAAAAAATAATTCCCGTGGCCCACCCAGGTGAACCAAACAGGTGGCCCACAGGCGACACCCGAAGTCGACCAACCCGCACTGGGCTCGCGTGGTCGACTAAGGCCCGATCGCCATAATTCAGGGTAGGCTCGAACCCCTCGGTGGGGACGTATAAGAGCAGATAATTGTGATGAAGGTAGAAATAATTTAAATTTCTGTTTTCTTAAATTGTAGACTTTTTCCTTATGTAGGTACACGTCTTCTGCCATTCTTTTGTAACTTTCTCTTTCCAAGGTCTGCTGTAAGAATTTTCTTAAATAAATAAGATTTAAGTTCTTTTGTCTTGTTTAATGTTTGCAAGTCTCACTCATTATGATTGTATGACCGTAGGTTGTATGCCTACAGATGTAATTTAAATTATTGACCAGCTGTTTAAATACTTTTGCATGGAGACTGGCTAAGTGATTAATTAAACATAATGAATTTATCTATAATAAGTGGGTACATGTTTTTTTAAGACATTTTTCACACACGATTAAACCTATATTAAACCTACTCTACAATTACTAAACTAGTTCGTGAAACACATGCCTGTAACATGAAGAATTGATTGATAGTTGATAAAAAAATGGACAACATTAAAAACATTAAGAAAAACCGTATTTTTTTCCAGTGATTAGTTGATATATCAGTACATATCTTGAAACTACTGTACCGATTCTGGTGAAACTTACACTGTTCCCCAAGAAGAAAGATACTTTCTTAATGTAATAAAAAACAATTATTGCAATTAGATTCCTAGTTTCTAAGAAAAACTTAGACAAACATAGATACATACAAACATACATACAAGCCCACGTTGATTAAAATATACGAATATTGTAAAATTCCAACAACATCACATACACATACGTGTATAAAAACTGGTGTCATCATCATAAAAGCGATTATAGAATTACTTACTTACTTACATAATATCAGCTCATAGACGTCCCCACCGAGGGGCTCGAGCCTACCCTGAATTAGGGCGATCGGGTCGACCTGACTTAGTCGACAACGCGGGCCCAGTGCGGGTTGGTCGACTTCACACACAACTTTCGTTTTCTTCGCAGGCGTGTGCAGGTTTCCTCACGATGTTTTCCTTCACTATTAAAGCAATCGGTGAGTATATGTACGTGAGTTTCGAAAAACTCATTGGTACATTGGCCGTCCGGATTTGAACCCGGCACCTCTGGTTAGGAGGACTGAGTCGTTACCGTAAAAACTGGTGTAGTTCTCGTTAAATGGAGCTTCTACTCATCATACTGAACTACTTTCCCCAAGGAACCCATAGTCAATTCGCAAAAAAAATATTCGACGCTCCATACAAAAATGCACGAAATTGGTCGATCAGCTGATCGTTTTGTATGAAGATTTCAAATTATTTTTTTGTAGAACAAAACTTGTTCAGTATGATGAGTAAAAGCTCCATTTAATTTTGTTACATTCTGTATAAGGAACGGTGTGTTTTTAATTGACGAGAGCAAAGGAAGATGTTTCCGCAAGGTGACAGAGGGCAAGGCACATAGCTCGTAGGACAGATAGTGGCGACCGCGCACCGGAAGACGTAGCATAGGAGGCCTTCCACTCAGCGCGGTGGAGCGACAAACTGGTGAAGGTCGTGGGAAGCCGCTGGATGCGGGCAGCGCAGGACCGGTCGTCATGGAAATCCTTGGGGGAGTCCTTTGGCCAGCAGTGGACGTCTTTTGGCTGATATGATGAGGTGGTGTGCCTGGGGTCTGGTCGTGAACCAACCGTGAATGGTTGGCTCTTGTTTATATACTTAGTAGCAAAGAAATGTTAATAGTGCGTTCTAGATGTCGTACATAGTTTGAGCTCTGGTCGCTTGTTAACTGCGGTGCCGCCACATACGTTTTGATTGAGCCAGATTCCCCTTCTGACCGTTAGAAGATTCTTCCCAAGTGAGGGGAACTACATAATAATATATCAAAGCACATGCAATTATCAAAAAAAAATAGCTAGCCTTACAGTAGCTGCATAATATGATGTGTAACATCTACAAAAAAAAGTAAGTGTGTGGTTTTATGAAACCACGGTAAAAGTGTAACTTTACAGAGGACGAAACGATCATAGCTGCTCTCGCTACGGTACAGAGGACGAAACGATCATACCGACAGACGAAAGCGACCGTCACGCGACATGCAACACACAGACGAAAAAAAATTAAGACGAAGTAATAAAAGTTTCACTTTAAGAAACCCACCGGCCTTCCGGCCGCCGGTCTCCGGCGTCGTATTAGGCACCATGGCCATGTTTCCTTAGCCTTCGCGACTGAAAAAAACGCATTTCCTGCGACACACTTCCCTCTTTTCACGAAATCACTCCTACAGAAATCACTACCACAGATTTCAGGTAAGCGAGAGGAATGTTACACATTAAAAATATATAATTTCAGGGGTAACCGGGTTAATGACCTCCTTTTTTTTAGTCGTTTAAAAAGTAACTCAAATTAATAGCAGTCACTCACGCGTATTCACTCTCCATGTTACACGTAAGCTGTACCAGTTTGTTACAAAGGCATACGGACGCACAGAGCCGTCCCACAAAGGCGTGGGGTAGCTTTAGCAAAGCCGATCGGCTCTGTGTCTGTGGGCTTAGAGTGTGTTCGTATTTGCAGAATAGGGGTGACGACAGCATCAGAAATAAATTATTAACTCTTAATCACTAAATTGCCCTCCTACTTAAACTTTGGAAAACCTTACTCGTTTTCTTTTCCATCAAGTCTTCGATTTTTAATTTACCAAAATCACAAAATGAGTACTTAAATGACGCTGCAAAAGTATAACGTCACGCCTAGGTATTTCAAACATTTTTAGAACAAAATGTCCTTTTTGACAGATGATAAAAAATAAATCAGATGACTAGCATTCGTCATCCCTATTGTTATCTAGCTAAATAATGGTAGTCGTCCAACGGAGACGACTATACCGGTATCAAACAATCGCTGCCCGCGGGGCAATGAAACATCTTATTCGTTGCGCTAGGGATTGGGGCGCTTGCAGTCAGTGGGCCCCATATAGATTCTTTTTTCAAAATTTTTTTTATTTACAGTTAGTAAGCCCTTGGCATCATCTCACCTGATGGTAAGTGACGATGTTGCCGAAGATGGAAGCGGGATTACCAAGATTCTCCAACGCAATGGAGTACTGGCTATCTTATCTACAAGCCGGATTTTTTTAAATTTTAATAGGTGTTTCAAAGAAATGAAACTTCTGGTTTTTTAAAATAAAAATAGATAATTTAGTGCATTCATCATGTCAGCTCATATAAGTCCCCACCGAGGGGCTCGAGTCTACCCTGAATTAGGGCGATCGGGCCTTAGTCGACCACGCAGGCCCAGTGTGGGTTGGTCGACTTCACACACAACCTTCGAGTTTCTTCGAAGGTTATGCAGGTTTCCTTACGATGTTTTCCTCGTATGTACGTAAGTTTCTAAAAACTCATTGGTACATTGGCCGTCCGGATTTGAACCCGCCACCTCTGGTTAGGAGGACCGAGTCGTTACCGGTTGAGCCACCGACGCTTCTTTAATTTCTTAAATTTAGTGCATTAATATTAACCAATTTCATTATTTGCAATAATCACACAAAAGCCTAAAGTCTTAAACTTATTATTATTATTAAAGATTATGTTTTAATTTTTTTTTATTCTCTATTGGTAAGCCCTTGGCATTATTATTAATAACACATTTAAATTAAACACGCTCTTTATTAATTAAACAAAAAAATAGACATTTTTTTTTCTCGATAACCCGAGAAGACCCGAGAAATCAGGCTCGAGAATTCTCGAGACCCGAGAACTGAAAAACCTCGAGAAATCACAAACCCTAGCCGGAACACATAAAAACTGTTAACAATGATGCTTGGCAGCAAGTCTGACATAAGACATGGTAAAAATGGCTTAGAAAATGCCCTTCCACCAACTATACCGAGTCTTACAAAGTTAGACTTCGCCGGGAATCAAACCTGCGACCTCTTGATATGAAGTTAATGGACTATACTATTACGCCACAAAGGCAATTAAAAATAATTCTTACATTGTGACATAACTACTAACGATCTATAACTTTCGGTTATAATTAGTGAAATTAATAGCCCCAATCAAATTCCCGCCAAATCTGAGCAACTTTATTTTCGGCGGCCATTTTGTTTTCCGCCATTTTGATTGTTTTATTACCTGCACCTAAAATCTATCTGCCCAGGGTGTAATTATCATCATGATCATATCAGAGGAAAGACGTCCACCGCTGGACAAAGGTCTCCCACGTCTCCATCCCTCGTGGAAATCATTGGGGGAGGTCCTTTTCCAGCCCAGGGTGTACAGAATTTCATTTTAGTAAAAGCACCACCTCTGTGTCTCTTACGGTTCTAGCAGCCAGTTGACCCTCTCCATGAATAGTTGAATAGATTCTATTAAATATAATATGGCTATGGACCATCACGGTTAATCTAGCTTTGGAATTTATCCACCCGTTTAGGAACTGCTATGACATGTATAAACACACAGATAGACATAGGCTTTAAGCTTATATAACTCTCTCTTTTTGGGTCAAACAATTATGACAACAGCAATTAGTTACAATGGCAAGGACATCATCATTGTATCCTAAGGATTTTTACAAAGAACTGTCCTACGCTGCCCGCATCCACGTCGTCAGTACACAAAGTGGGAGAGGTAGCTCCTGGTCGGGGTCGCCACTTGAGACCTTTACTGTCCCAGTGGCCCAAGACCTACTGTAACTGGTCCTTGTCTTTACCTTATGGTGTTGGCAGGAATACCGGCCCTCACTGTTATGCCCTAGGGTAGGTGTAGGGACGCTATATCATAAACGTAGTAATTCTAGCGTATCTGATAGACATACGAGAGGAAATGTGCCAGTGGCCCTATATCATGGTCGCTATATCATAAAAGTAGTAGTTCTAGAGTATCTGGTAGACATACGAGAGGGAATCTCCCAGTGGCCCTATATCATGGACGCTATATCATAAACGTAGTAGTTCTAGCGTATCTGGTAGATATACGAGAGGGAATGTCCCAGTGGCCCTATATTATGGACGCTATATCATAAACGTAGTAGTTCTAGCGTATCTGGTAGATATACGAGAGGGAATGTCCAAGTGGCCCTATATCATGGACGCTATATCATAAACGTAGTAGTTCTAGCGTATCTGGTAGATATACGAGAGGGAATGTCCCAGTGGCCCTATATTATGGACGCTATATCATAAACGTAGTAGTTCTAGCGTATCTGGTAGATATACGAGAGGGAATGTCCAAGTGGCCCTATATCATGGACGCTATATCATAAACGTAGTAGTTCTAGCGTATCTGGTAGATATACGAGAGGGAATGTCCCAGTGGCCCTATATTATGGACGCTATATCATAAACGTAGTAGTTCTAGCGTATCTGGTAGATATACGAGAGGGAATATCCCAGTGGCCCTATATCATGGACACTATATCATAAACATGGTAATTCTAGTGTATCTGGTAGACATACGAGAGGGAATGACCCAGTGGCCCTATATCATGGACGCTATATCATAAATGTAGTAGTTCTAGCGTATCTGGTAGATATACGAGAGGGAATGTCCCAGTGGCCCTATATCATGGACGCTATATCATAAACGTAGTAGTTCTAGCGTATCTGGTAGATATACGAGAGGGAATGTCCCAGTGGCCCTATATTATGGACGCTATATCATAAACGTAGTAGTTCTAGCGTATCTGGTAGATATACGAGAGGGAATGTCCCAGTGGCCCTATATCATGGACGCTATATCATAAACATGGTAATTCTAGTGTATCTGGTAGACATACGAGAGGGAATGTCCCAGTGGCCCTATATCATGGACGCTATATCATAAACGTAGTAGTTCTAGCGTATCTGGTAGATATACGAGAGGGAATGCCCCAGTGGCCCTATATCATGGACGCTATATCATAAACATGGTAGTTTAGAGTATCTGGTAGATATTCGAGAGGGAATGTCTCAGTGGCCCTATATCATGGACGCTATGTCATAAACATGGTAGTTCTAGTGTATCTGGTAGATATTCGAGAGGGAATGTCCCAGTGGCCCTATATCATGGACGTTATATCATAAACATGGTAGTTTAGAGTATCTGGTAGATATACGAAAGGGATATCCGCTAGTAAACTATAAAATATTAGAGGGTGCGCGGCTGCCGACAGCATCTTCAACACCATCAGGGGAGGGCGCTGCCAGATGCACTCAAATTTTAATGTGTTTGGGATCTCGCATGGAAGGTCATACTTTTTGGTTTGTTTTAAATCTGTTTTTATATTACTTTCTTTTTAATTTGTTTTTGTTATTATTTTTTAAGATTTTTCCGACTTTACAGTTGTCCTAAATTTCCTTACTTCTAATTTCTTACCTTCATCGTATCTCATACCTTTTTTGCATGTCAAATTTTATTAAAGCTAACGCGGGTGGTATCATTGTATTTATTAGACCAAGCCCCGACCTTCCATGTCTTCGTTGTACTTGTGCCAGCAACATCACAAATCGGAGGGCGCGTCGAGGCTTACTAACTGCTACTAGGGTCTTGGCCTCCGACACTTTTGGAGGCCATCCGTCACGACCCTGCGTCACTTCATGGGCTATCTGGATGGCATTGACGTCTATTTCGACTTCATGTTTCCAGCTGCATCTGGGTCTTTTTTTTCACAATTGGTAAGCCCTTGGCATCATCTCACTTGATGGTACGTGACGATGATGCCGAAGATGGGAGCGGGCTAACCAAGATTCCCCAATGCAACGGAGAACTGGCTATCTCATCTTCAAGCTAGAACACATCAATGTTGTTAACACTGATGTTTGGCGGCAAGACTTAGATAAGATGGTGGTGGCTAGCCAGGCGGGCTTAGAAAATGCTCTACCACCAACCAAACCGTGTCTTACAAGTTGACCCCGCCGGAAGCGAACCCGCGACCTTTTGGGTGTGAAGCGAATGGACTAACCATTACGCCACGAAGGCTTTCTTTCAACCGGACGCTTTTTGCTCGGTCGCTCAGCCGAAACCGCAGCACTGTGGATCAAATATTTCTCCTCAGACAACTTATAGAGGGAAGTGGGATAGGCTCAAAATATTGATGCTCTCTTAGGGGACTCCACTAAAGCATATGATTGTGTGGACTCATTTAAAAATTTCCACCTATACTGGTTCAGATTGTAAGAGAAGCACGTCTGGCTGACGAAAAACTTAAGGACATTTCACTAGCAACATTTTAAATTTAAATTTCACAATTGACAAGCCCTTGGCACCATCTCACCTGATGGTAAGTGACGATGATACCGAAGATGGAAGCGGGCTTACCAAGATTCCTCAACGCAATGGAGAACTGGCTATCTAGCGCACTATAAGACCGTTATGCAATACAAATAATTATTTTAATTACTTATTATTTTTCTGTAAATACATTTGTAATTTATAGTTTTTTTTCTGTAATATGCATATATTTATAAATTATATCAGTTATTGACAAGTGAACAGTAACAGTCAAAAGTATTTTATACATATCGCAGGCATACTGTACGATTCGTCAATTCACATACGGTCAGGCAAGTTATATAATGGCCAGGGCGGGGAAATCTGACTGTTAAATCAATCAAACCTTACTGAACCTGACATCGAATAGAATAGAAAAGAAAATCTTTTATTTAGAGCACAGCAGTACAACAATTTCAAGGTACATTTCATCGCTCGCAATTTGCCTGGCTCGGCATTTTGCAATCTGCGTACAGAATTTTACAATTTGCCTGGCTCGGAATTTTACAATCGGCGTACAGCATTTTGCATGTTGCCTGACCGTTTACATACGGTCAAACTATTACAAATTGCCTGACCATTTCTAAAATGACTAATCATACATTCGCTTGTTCATTTTACAATCGGCGTACAGCATTTTACATGTTGCCTGACCGTTTATACAAGGACGAATTATACAATTTGCCTGACCGTATGTAAAATGACTAATAATACATTTTGCCTGCCACATATACATGAGTAAAAATGAACAAACTCAAGTTCAATAAATGTCATGTTTTGCGCTACAAAATACAATAATATAGATTCTGCCACGTGGTAATTTATTTTAATAATTTATTGCAAACCAAATAATCGGATAACCAAACAGTTAAGAAAAAAATCTGACGAAGTTTGTTTTCGAACAGCTGTTTTAATTTTATACAGATATTACCAAGAATGTAATTTAGAATTTAATTAATTACCTTGTAAATAACTGTTACCAATAAATTCATTAATCATATAATTAATTAATTAGTCTCGAATATTCATTGGTAGCAATTAATTATTTTTCACAGTTTTCTCTTATCCGATTTATTTTTTTGTTTATACCTATCAGTTTTATCTCATTTAGAAGATTTTATTTCTCGTTTTTAGGATTTTGTTCATCAAAAGCAACCCTTATAGGATCACTTCGTTGTCCGTATGTCTGTCTGTTTGTCAGTCATGACCATTTTTGTCAGAAATGCGTGCAGGTGTCAAGCCGAAACTATTCATTGAGACTACTTCTATGACCCCAAACTATTCATTGAGACTACTTCTATGAGCCCAAACTATTCATTGAGACTACTTCTATGAGCCCAAACTATTCATTGAGACTACTTCTATGAGCCCATACTATTCATTGAGACTACTTCTATGAGCCCAAACTATTCATTGATACTACTTCTATGAGCCCAAACTATTCATTGAGACTACTTCTATGAGCCCAAACTATTCATTGAGACTACTTCTATGAGCCCAAACTATTCATTGAGACTACTCAACGAGCCCAAACAAGATACCTTTTATATCTCTCTCTCTTATCTTGTAGGGATAGACGGCGGATGCCAGGTGATAGCATCACCCGCGGTCACGTGTAGGTTTATTTAGATTTACACCTACGGACGTGTGGAAAGCGACCTTCATATACATCTGGAATCAGATGTACAGGTTTCTCCACGATGGTTTTCTTCACCGTTAAAACAATAGGTATGGTAAGGTAAATAGGTATATGTACGTAAGTTCCGAAAAACTCATTGATACATTGACCGTCCGGACTTGAAACCAGGACCTCTGGTTAGGAGGAACGAGTCGTTACCGGTTGAGCTACTGACGCTTTTTTGAGACCTCTGATGTAAGTCGTAAGTTGGGTATGCTGCAGACACCAGAAGATGCTGCAGCATCAGGTCAAGGTTACCATGTTCTATCTGACACTTATTCATTGAGACTATTCCAATTAACTGATGAATAAAAAAAAACTCAATCACGATACATCTGCTGTAAGTTGGCAAGAAGATGGGTATCCTGCAGATTTCAGGAGATGCTGCAGCATCAGTTCAAGGTAACCATGTCCTTGTGATATCATAAAACTAACAGGACACCAACCTTAGAAACGATCAGACCGGTAGAAGTTACTCACATCCCTTCATCACCTAGAAAAGAGCTAAAAATCTTTAAACGGCTGAACAGATCTTTGTAAATTATAGCTAAGAAACACCTGGATTACTTCAGCTTTCAAACAAAAAAAAATCATATCAAAATTGCTCCATTCATTTAGGAACTACGATGGCGCAGGCAGATACACACGTTAAACTTATATCACCCCTCCTTTTTCCGTCGGGGGTTGAACATTTCTATAGAATGTATTACTAACCTTATCGTACCTCAATCAAAATAACTGCAGATGTAAGTTCGTAAAAATAAACATAAAATTTATGTGACATAAACCTGAAAGGTCCTTGGCGACAGACATATGCTCAGAAATTGCAAAAAAAAGTAAAAAAATAGATAAATTCGACCGCACCGGGGATCGAACCCATGATCATCATGATACGAGAAGCGTCGGTGGCTCAACCTAATCAGAGGTCTCGGGGTCAAATCTGGACGGCCAATGTACCAATGAGTTTTTCAAAAAACTTACGCACATGTACTTACGAGTACCGATTGCTTTAACGGTAAAGGAAAACATCGTGAGGAAACCTGCACATCTGATTCTAGATATGAATGAAGGTCGCGTGGCACACGTCTGTAAATGTCCTACACGTGACCGCAGGTAATGCTAAGTACAACACCAGGCAACCGCCGTCTATCCCTTGAATAGCACGGTTAATTGTGCCACACGATAACAAAGAAAGATCTACGAGAAAGAAGCCCATCGCTTTGACCACTGGACTATCACATAAACTGGTAAATTTCGTCTGCAGTGAAATAACCAATCTTATTGCGAGAAAAAGACGATTTTTGTAAAAAATTTGGAAAACCGTTTCCCCAGAGATATATTATACTAAACTAAATCGATTTTTTACTCCTAAAAACCCCCAAATAGCAAATTTAATTAAAATCGTTAGTGCCGTTTTTGAGATCTCAAAACACATGTATATATAAATATTGCCTGTATTTTCGGAGTTTACCTTTACTTGTGCTATGAGACCTTGCTTCTTGCCAAATATCATGATTCTAAGTCAACAAAAAGTACTCTATAGGTTTTAATTTACATGCAAATATTAATGTAGGTATGTGACATGAATGGCCGAAAAATGGCCTTATCTTTTTATTGCTCTGACTTGTTAGAAGCTTGGATTTTTACAGCATATACCTCCACGCGTTCCTGAAAAAAAAGTCTAGCCTGACAGACAGGAAGATTAGCAGACAGACGGACATCGAAGTGGGCCTCTAAATGTTCCTTTTTTCTTTTGAGGTTCGGAACCCTAAAAATAAATGATCAAAAACAAAAATTAAATGTACAACTTTGTCACACGATGGAAGTAGGTGTAGGGTGATATATGGGCGTGGGTTAAAACTCCAACGTGGAAATATACTTATTATGATATAATTATACGGAAATAAGACCTAGAAAGAAATATAAAAATAGTCAAAACATCATACAATTAAATTTAAAATACAAATCACAAATAAACATAAATTGATCTTACCCGTAATGGATCTGTAGGAATGTATTAAATTATGAGGTGATGACGATAATTTTTGGTTTTTTAATTGTAAAGTCAGATGGATGAAAAAGAAATAGATGTAATGAAAAAAGATCGAATGAAAGGAGAATGACTGCGCATCGCGCTACAACTTGTGCGGTCCTATTTCGCTGAAAGTGATTCCTTCCACATATAAAACATTACATCATTGACATGTTCCAGAACTAGAAATAACATAATATTATCCACTTCCCAATTGCCTTAAAGATTCATGCGAACCCACTCACTTACCAGTCATTACTGACTCGGTGGCTAAGTGATTAGTGCTTTTGACTACTGATCCGGGAGTCGTGGCTTCGATCCCCACCCAGGGCAAACATTTGTGTGAAGAGCATCAGATTTGTTTGCTCTGTGTCTGGGTTTTAAATATCTATATAAGTATGTATTTAAACTTATATAAGCATGCATATCAGTCTCTGCTTTCCATAACACAGGGATTCCTACTTTGGGGCCAGATGACCATGTATCATTTGTCCCAGAATATTTATTATTACTTAATCTTATTCAAGAAGCGTCGGTGACTCAACCTGTAACAACTTGGTCCTCCTAACCAGAGGTGCCGGGTTCAAATCCGGACGGCCAATGTACCAATGAGTTTTTCGAAAATTACGTACATATACTCACCGATTTTGGCCGTATGGCTCCCGGCTTAGAATAGGGCCATCCTATTTCATCCAATAGGTGTCGTAAGAGCCGACTAAGGGACTCAAACCGAAGGATGGGCAGCAGCGTCTTTCCGTGACTTGCAGCCAATCTGCAACACTGCGATCGCCAACCCGCCTGCCAAGCGTGGCGATTGCGGCAACACCCCCCAAATGACCGACACAAATAAAAAACGGCCCCTAGTCCCCGGCGGCCCCGCTATTCCTGGCTCCGGTAGCGGTCAAGGTAACGACGGGGCATGGGGTGCGAAGAATCCCCGGCAGATGCCAGGCTACCAAAACAAAAGACCTCTGGCCCTGGCAACCTACAACAAAGTGAACAGAACTCGAGGAAGCATTGAGCAGGTTACGATGGGACATCGTAGGATTGTGTGAAGTCCGAAGAGAGGGGGAGGACACCATAATCCTTAAATCCGGAAACCTGCTCTATTTCCGGGAGGGCGACCAACTGTCCGAGGGTGGTGTCGGGTTTCTAGTCCACAAGTCCCTCATTAACAATGTGGTCCGGATCGAGAGTGTTTCGACGAGGGTAGCGTACCTTATTCTCCAAATTACCAAACGGTATTCGCTGAAAGTTATTCAGGTTTATGCACCGACCGCGCAACACTCCGACGACGAAGTGGAGCTCCTATATGAGGATATCTCTAGAGCTCTACATAATAGCTCCCGGACTCAATACACCATTGTTATGGGGGACTTTAACGCGAAACTGGGCAAACGAAGTGATGGTGAGCTGAGAGTGGGGCAATTTGGATATGGAGAGAGAAATGCACGTGGCCAGCTGCTGGCCGACTTTATGGAGAAGGAGGGCCTCTTTATGATGAACTCCTTCTTCAAAAAGCCTAAACAGCGAAAGTGGACATGGTTGCATCCCAATGGCGTAACGAAGAACGAGATCGACTTCATCTTGTCGACAAGAAGGCAAATATTCAATGATGTCTCTGTGATCAACTCAGTCAAAACAGGAAGCGATCACCGAATGGTAAGAGGCACATTGAATCTAAAGACCAAGCTAGAAAGATGTCGACTGATGAAGTCCACACTCCGACCAGCGCCCATCCAGTTCCAAAACCCCGAAAACTTTCAGCTCGAGTTGCACAATCGCTTCGAATGCCTAGGAGACTGCGAGAATGTGGACGATTATAACGACAGGTTCGTGGAAATTGTCCAAACGGTCGGGTCTAAGATTTTCAAAACCCGCCGTTCAAACAGAACCAAAAAAATCTCTGACTTGACCAGCAACCTCATGGAAGAAAGACGAAGATTGGTTTTGCAGTCCTCTGATGACGCTACTCAGTATCGGCAACTAAACAGGCAGATCTCTAAGTCTCTAACTCGCGATTTGCGCCACTATAATACAAATTGTATTAAAGAGGCGATTGAGAACAACAAAGGCTCAAAAGTGTTCGCAAGAGATCTGTCTGTTGGTCAAAGTCAACTGACCAAGCTGAAGACTGAGGACGGCAGGATCATATCGTCTAAGACTGAGTTGCTGGAAGAAGTTGAGAAGTTCTACGGACAATTGTACACGACCACACGTCTGCCTGTCAGCGATCTGGCTAAAGACCCAAGAGCTAGACTTACCCGACACTATACCGAAGATATCCCGGACGTCAGCCTGTACGAGATTAGAATGGCTCTTAAACAGCTTAAAAACAATAAGGCACCGGGTGATGATGGAATTACGGCTGAACTTCTGAAAGCAGGTGGAACACCGGTACTTAAAGCTCTTCAGAAATTATTTAATTCCGTCATACTTGAAGGACAAACGCCTAAGGCATGGCACAGAAGTGTGGTCGTGCTTTTCTTCAAAAAGGGCGACAATACCCTGCTGAAGAACTACAGACCCATCTCACTTCTGAGCCATGTCTACAAACTGTTTTCGAGGGTCATTACGAATCGTCTCGCACGCAGGTTTGACGACTTCCAGCCTCCCGAACAAGCCGGTTTCCGAAAAGGATTTAGTACCATAGACCACATACATACGCTGCGGCAGATTATACAGAAGACCGAAGAGTACAATCAGCCACTATGCTTGGCGTTCGTGGACTATGAGAAAGCCTTCGATTCGGTCGAAACCTGGGCTGTGTTACAGTCTCTCCAGAGGTGCCAAATTGACTATCGATATATCGAAGTGCTAAAGTGTTTGTATGAAAACGCCACCATGTCGGTTCGCCTCCAGGATCAAAACTCGGAACCTATCCAGCTGCAGCGAGGGGTGAGACAGGGAGACGTTATATCTCCGAAACTGTTCACCGCCGCCCTGGAAGATGTTTTTAAGCTTTTGGACTGGGGTGGACTCGGCATCAATATCAACGGCGAGTACATCACCCACCTTCGATTCGCTGACGATATCGTGGTCATGGCTGAGACTATGGACGTCTTAGGCACAATGCTCGATGGCCTCAGTAGAGCCTCTCAACAAGTGGGTCTTAAAATGAACATGGACAAGACGAAAATTATGTCAAACGTCCGTGTCATACCTACTCCTCTGAAGGTTGGAGGCTCTACACTCGAAGTTGTTACCGAATATGTATACCTGGGACAAACAGTCCAGTTAGGTAGGTCCAACTTCGAGAAAGAGATCAATCGTCGAATCCAACTCGGCTGGGCAGCGTTCGGGAAGCTTCGCAATATCTTTACGTCCCAGATACCGCAGTGTCTTAAGACCAAGGTCTTAGACCAATGTGTGTTGCCAGTGATGACGTACGGAACTGAGACATGGTCGCTTACTATGGGCCTCATAAGAAGGCTCAAGGTCACCCAAAGGGCAATGGAGCGTGCTATGCTCGGAGTTTCTCTGCGTGATCGAATCAGAAACGAGGAGATCCGTAAGAGAACCAAAGTAACCGACATAGCTCACAGAATTGCTAAACTTAAGTGGCAGTGGGCGGGGCACATTGCTCGTAGAACAGATGGCCGTTGGGGCAGCAAAGTTCTCGAGTGGCGACCACGCACCGGAAAGCGTAGTGTAGGCAGGCCTCCCACTCGGTGGACCGATGACCTGGTGAAGGTCGCGGGAAGCCGCTGGATGCGGGCAGCGCAGAACCGGTCGTCGTGGAGATCCTTGGGGGAGGCCTATGTCCAGCAGTGGACTTCCTTCGGCTGATATGATGACTCACCGATTGCTTTAACGGTGAAGGAAAACATCGTGAAGAAACCTGCACACACCTGCGAAGTAACTCGAAGGTTGTGTGTGAAGTCGACCAACCCGCACTGGGCCCGCGTGGTCGACTAAGGCCCTATTGCCCTAATTCAGGGTAGGCTCGAACCCCTCGGTGGGGACGTATATGAGCTGACATGATGATTATTCAAACTTAATTCTCCTTTTGCAGTAAAACATTGTTTTCCTTTTCGCGCAGTCGGTTAAAAATAAATTTTGCTAACCCACACTCGTGTATCTATAAAAATCGTTAGTTATATACAGCGTGTAGCAATAATACTCGCAAATGGCATTCCCTCGTTCGAATCTCCCGAGAGCACCTGGCGAATCAATTTCTAGCGGTAATGCTTTCCTATACACCAGTATGTATGTACGTATGTATGTATGGCAAGAGAAAATTAGGTTTGCTCCGTGGAGCATTCAAAAGGAGGCGCAACGTGTTTTCAAGTACATACCCATTTCTGTTATGTTGTCTAGTTAATGTCGTCTATTTTGGGAACCTTATAATGTTACCTTTTAATATAATAATTTCACATTAAAAGTAATATATATATGATATATATTATTTATTGCACACAAATATTTACATAAAAAACACTTAGAAAGGACATATGATAGAATTCAAAGGACGGGGGGTAGACGAAAGAAGTAATTAGCATTAGGAACTAGTTGCAATTTCATTTGCGTTTCCATGTAGACTTAGACACTTTATTTTATTTATTACTAGCTTTTTCCCGCGTCTTCGCCCGAATGGACATCGTTTTTATGACTGACTTTGAGGGTGAGTGGTGCGCGAGCCGCAAGCGACTTGCAAGCGTGGAAATGAGTTTACTCCAGATCCCTGTCACTGATCGGGCTATTTTGAGACAGTGCAGTCTATGTCACTCCTTAACCATCTCTGTCCATTGTTCCGTTGCGATGTTAAAGAAATTAAACAAAAAGAGAGTTTTTTTTTCAGTTTTCTTGCCTAAGTGCGGTAGAACCTCTAACTTGAAGTTGGTCACACTGTCAGAGACTAGTGATGTCGAATTTGAAGTTGGTCACACTGTCAGAGACTAGTGATGTCGATTTGAAGTTGGTCACACTGTCAGAGACTAGTGATGTCAAATTTGAAGTAAGTCACACTGTCAGAGACTAGTAATGTCAAATTTGAAGTTGGTCACACTGTCAGAGACTAGTGATGTCAAATTTGAAGTAAGTCACACTGTCAGAGACTAGTAATGTCAAATTTGAAGTTGGTCACACTGTCAGAGACTAGTGATGTCAAATTTGAAGTAAGTCACACTGTCAGAGACTAGTAATGTCAAATTTGAAGTTGGTCACACTGTCAGAGACTAGTGATGTCAAATTTGAAGTTGGTCACACTGTCAGAGACTAGTAATGTCGATTTGAAGTTGGTCACACTGTCAGAGACTAGTGATGTCAAATTTGAAGTTGGTCACACTGTCAGAGACTAGTAATGTCGATTTGAAGTTGGTCACACTCTCAGAGACTAGTGATGTCGATTTGAAGTTGGTCACACTCTCAGAGACTAGTGATGTCGATTTGAAGTTGGTCACACTATCAGAGACTAGTGATGTCAAATTTGAAGTTAGCCACACTGTGTCGATTTTGATGCAACCATCAAAGGAATTATACTACTGTTTGGATTTTCACACTCTTCTTGCGCAGACGGCTCCTGACAAATGAGTATTATTATTCACAACATAATCCTGACATCTCGTGTTGGGATACAAATATCGTTTATAATATACAGCGAGCTTTAAACATGTATTATCATAAATAACGTTGTGTATTATTAAAGGAAATGGCCGCCATAATACATTTTTATGGGTTCAGCATACAACTTAATAGTACCATTAGACTTAAGGGGGACTATTAAAGCTCTTTGTTGCTTATCCAGGACCTACAAAAATGAGCTGACAGACTTGTTGTACATGGCAGACACTAACCGCCTATATAACGTAGTGGTTAGGTCCTTGCTTCATACTAGGAGGACGCGGGTTTACTCCCGATGGGGTCTAATTTTGGCATCTTATCTAAGTGTCTCTACCAGCGTTGACGTGTTCTGGTATAAAGATAACCTTTCAAGCGGGGTGCCATCTGTCAAATTTCATACAAACGTCAAAAAAAAGTAGTTTGCAATGAAATACAATAAAAACCTAGAAATCCTACATAGCCGAGATAGTTTGCCTTTTAAATAGATTATAATATGTCCTAATATTCAATTTTTTTTAGTAGTCCTGATATAGCGGATAAGCTGGCAGACACTTGACTCTAACAAAAATTTGCACTTTATTGCTTAATATTTAGCAAGCCAATGCCTGAATTGAAAAATGGTTTTAGCAAACCCTCGGTAGTTTTGAAATACATATTCCACGATATACCCCACACAGTAGGTTAAGTCAACGAAAAAAAAAACATCCCCTCTTAAAAAAAACTTTTTTTCAAGATTTTATTGTACGACTTTGTCAGCATGATTAATATGACTATACCCATACCAAATTACAGCTTTCTAGTACTATTAGTCTCTGAGTTAAGCCGCAGACAGACGGACAGACATGATGAAACTATAAGGGTTTCTTGGTTACTTCGGACCGCTATTAAGGAGACCTTATAGGGATCACTTTGTTATCCGTCTGTCTGTTTGTCAAGACCCTTTATCTTAAGAACTTGTGAAGTAGCAAGTTGAAATAAGTATTAATTGCTGTAAAAAATGTACTCAAACGCATTCTAATTTTTTAATTAAAAAAACAAGCTTCTATCTCAAAGCAATAAAAAGATAAGTACATTTCGTTGTCATTGCGTTGGAGAATCTTGGTAAGTCCGCTTCCATCTTCGACATTATCGTCACTTACCATCAGATGAGACAATGTCAAGGGCTTATATACAAACTATGAATAAAAAAATTAACTCACATATTTTTAATTGCAATTAAGTCAAAACTTACAGGGTTCCCGTTAACCTAGAATTATGTAACAAAGCAAGAAGCAAGGTCTTACAGCACAAGTACCTAAAGCATAAAACCCGATATGTGGGAAAACATTTTTTCAACCAAAAAGTTAAGTTTGTCCGTCAATCTCATTGTTGTACTCTTTGATGCTTGTAGGGTTTTGTATCCAATCGTGTTCTGTTACGGAATCCTTAGTGCGCGCGTCCGATTCGCACTTAGCCGGTTTTTAGCCACAACAGCATTTATCATTCATTACTTTATGGGTCTTGTGACTAGAACAAACCACACATGGTCATCTGGCCCCAAAGTAGGAATCCCTGTGTTATGGGAACCAGAGACTGATATGCATACTTATATACGTTTAAATACATACATTTATAGATATATTTAACACCCAGACACACAGCAAACAAATCTGCTCATCACACAAATGTTTGCCCTGGGTGGGGATCGAACCCACAACCCTCGGATCAGTAGTCAAGAGCATTAACCAATGAGCCATCGAGTCAGTCAAAATAAATTGCATTATATTTAAATATTCTTCAGATGTAGTACTCTTACAAGTATTCAGCGAAAGCCTCGATTTTATTCTTTCTACGCCCTGTATATTATTCGTAGACCGGCACATTGCTAAAAGTTATTACGCAAATAATATTTTCTCCAAAGCCGAAAAGCCTAATCTTAAAACAAGGATGAAGTTTATTTATATAATGTTATGACCTCATTACTGAAGTGAAACACCAATTTTCGTTTTGGCTTACACATATTCTTTGGTTATATATAATAGCGTTCTCTTGAAGAAAGCAGTTCTTTGTTTCTGTTAAAATTTATATACAGGATGTAAGAAAATGTTTGTAGGACTCGTTAACTGGGGCGTTTATGTAGGACTCGTTAATTGGGGCATTTATGTAGGACTCGTTAACTGGGGCTTTTATGTAGGACTCATAAACTGGGGCATTTATGTAGGACTCATTAACTGGAGCATTTATGAAGGACTCGTTAACTAGGATATTTATGTAGGACCCGTTGACTGGGGCATTTATGTAGGACCCGTTGACTGGGGCATTTATGTAGGACTCATAAACTGGGGCATTTATGTAGGACTCATTAACTGGGGCATTTATGAAGGACTCGTTAACTGGGGCATTTATGTAGGACTCATAAACTGGGGCATTTATGAAGGACTCGTTAACTGGGGCATTTATGTAGGTTTCATTAACTGGGGTATTCATGTAGGACTCATTAACTGGGGCATTTATGAAGGACTCGTTAACTAGGGTATTTATGTAGGACCCGTTGACTGGGGCATTTATGTAGGACCCGTTGACTGTGGCATTTATGTAGGACCCGTTGACTGGGGCATTTATGTAGGACTCGTTTACTGGGGCATTTATGTAGGACTCATTAACTGGGGCATTTATGAAGGACTCGTTAACTAGGGTATTTATGTAGGACCCGTTGACTGGGGCATTTATGTAGGACTCGTTAACTGGGGCATTTATGTAGGTTTCATTAACTGGGGTATTCATGTAGGACTCATTAACTGGGGCATTTATGAAGGACTCGTTAACTAGGGTATTTATGTAGGACCCGTTGACTGGGGCATTTATGAAGGACTCGTTAACTAGGGTATTTATGTAGGACCCGTTGACTGGGGCATTTATGAAGGACTCGTTAACTAGGGTATTTATGTTGGACCCGTTGACTGGGGCATTTATGTAGGACTCGTTAACTGGGGCATTCATGTAGGACTCATTAACTGGGGCATTTATGAAGGACTCGTTGACTAGGGTATTTATGTTGGACCCGTTGACTGGGGCATTTATGTAGGACTCGTTAACTGGGGCATTCATGTAGGACTCATTAACTGGGGCATTTATGAAGGACTCGTTGACTAGGGTATTTATGTTGGACCCGTTGACTGGGGCATTTATGTAGGACTCGTTAACTGGGGCATTCATGTAGGACTCATTAACTGGGGCATTTATGAAGGACTCGTTGACTAGGGTATTTATGTAGGACCCGTTGACTGGGGCATTATGAAGGACTCGTTAACTAGGGTATTTATGAAGGACCCGTTAACTGGGGCATTTCATAAGAGACACACACATAGTCAATTTTAATAAAAAGAAAAGACAATGTTACTCATCTTACTGGTCAGAACCACAAAAGAGAGGATACGTAGTTGCCAGAAAATGTTTAAAAGACCTAACAAACGTGTTTCTAAAGAACATATTTTCAAAGTTAAAAACTAACGTAACGACATGCAGACTAAAAAAAAATAACGTACCTACATGCAGACTAAACAAAATTAACGTACCGACATGCAGACTAAACAAAATTAACGTACCGACATGCAGACTAAACAAAACTAACGTACCGACATGCAGACTAAACAAAATTAACGTACCGACATGCAGACTAAACAAAACTAACGTACCGACATGCAGACTAAACAAAATTAACGTACCGACATGCAGACTAAACAAAATTAACGTACCGACATGCAGACTAAACAAAATTAACGTACCGACATGCAGACTAAACAAAATTAACGTACCGACATGCAGACTAAACAAAATTAACGTACCGACATGCAGACTAAACAAAATTAACGTACCGACATGCAGACTAAACACGTTTAAAAACCTACTTCCATCGCTACAACTTAAATAGTACAATTTTGCATTATTATTTGTGGTATTTGTTAATTATCTAAAAAAAAAAAAATTATTTTTTTAAATATATATGAGAGCAACAAAGTTAAATTGAAAACCTCCTCCTCTTTAGAAGTCGGTTGAAAAAAATTTGACACTCTTACAAATTTGTCAGTTATTTATTACACCAAAGTAGTGAATTTTTAAATGGTCCAATTTTTTTGTAAACTGACACTTCATACAACGGTCGTGAAATGACATTTCTAAAATCAAATGACGGAGCAAACAAAATGAAAGCGAAATCCTATACGTTTGAGAACCAATCTGTATCAATCTGGGTGAAGAGTGGGTGAGGTCGCAATCTAGAAAGCGGAAGGATGTGTCCATACTGTATGTTAGTATTAATATACTATATACTTTGCAATGGGTTCCTTTGGAAAAATCGATCGGTATCACGAAAAGAAGACCAGTTAACGGATAGTACTCTAATTATGATACGCCCTGTATAATAATGAGCATTTTGTTTAACTTGCACGCTGATTGATTAATTAATGAAAATGATTTATGTTTCCACGGCAGACATTCTAAATTATTTATCGACTATTTTCTTTTTCCAGTGAACTCCAAGCCACTGACCTTCGACGAGGTGTACAATCAGAGCTCACCCACCAACTGCACAGTCTACTGCGGCGGCCTCACCACTGGCCTCACTGAGGAGCTGATGCAGAAGACCTTCCAGCCCTTCGGCTCCATCCAGGAGATACGCGTCTTTAAGGACAAGGGATATGCATTCATCAGGTATGAATCACTTCTCCTTGCAGGCTTGGAACGCCCTCCCGGTCCGTGCCAATGCTGGCACAACTTACAAGATGGTGTCCGTTCAAATAATATACAAAATTTACATGTTTACCACCACAGCACAGTTGGGAATTTATATGTTCACCACCACAGCACAGTTCGGAATTTATATGTTTACTACCACAGCAGAGTTCGGAATTTATATGTTTACCACCACAGCACAGTTCGGAATTTATATGTTTACCACCTCAGCACAGTTCGTAATTTATATGTTTACCACCACAGCACAGTTCGGAATTTATATGTTTACTACCACAGCACAGTTCGGAATTTATATGTTTACCACCACAGCACAGTTCGAAATTTATATGTTTACCACCACAGCACAGTTCGGAATTTATATGTTTACTACCACAGCACAGTTCGGAATTTATATGTTTACTACCACAGCACAGTTCGAAATTTATATGTTTACCACCACAGCACAGTTCGGAATTTATATGTTTACTACCACAGCACAGTTCGGAATTTATATGTTTACTACCACAGCACAGTTCGAAATTTATATGTTTACCACCACAGCACAGTTCGGAATTTATATGTTTACTACCACAGCACAGTTCGGAATTTATATGTTTACTACCACAGCACAGTTCGGAATTTATATGTTTACTACCACAGCACAGTTCGGAATTTATATGTTTACTACCACAGCACAGTTCGCAATTAATATGTTTACCACCACAGCACAGTTCGCAATTAATATGTTTACCATCACAGCACAGTTCGGAAGTTGTATGTTTACCACCACAGCACAGTTCGGAATTTATATGTTTACCCCCACAGCACAGTTTGGAATTTACATCACAGTTTATAATTTATATGTTTACCACCACAGCATAGTTCGGGATTTATTAGGAAACGTAACAACACTTATCCACAGTATATATTTGTATCCACAGTATAGATTGGGTACCATAGAAATATAGGGTAGTATAGAAAGGCCCAACTGAAATCTTTTTTTTTTCATACTTGTGTAGGATAATCGAGCTAATTAGGTATTTCTAGCTTACGTTGTAGGGGAGGATTTGTAATAAATATCAACAACAGTGGTATAGTAAAATAATAGTTTAATTTAATTAGGTAGACAGTAATTCTAACTCAATTACAACCTTATTTAAATTAGATAAAACCAACACAATATAGCTCAGGTACGTAAAAGTAACTAAAATAAGCAAAATAGGTAGGTACTCACAATTTTAAGATATTTATACGGGCAGCAGGGCGTTCTTACATTTTTAAGACTCACACTCGAATGGCCGTCTGCCTGCGCAGTCTGTCTATTTATACTGTGGCGTAAACAAGTGAGGTAATCGCGTGATGACGCGATTACGTCACCTCTTGTTTTGCTTGTGATAAAATTGCAGAAAAGTTGAAATTTACAAAACATAGCTAACAGTCGGCCATCCGTTTCAATCGGACGACCTCGTACGTTCACATTATGCAACGGTATTGAGAATTAGGATGAAAACCTACAGCTAAGTACTTGCATTTTAAATATTTTAAACTCACTATGTTGCTTTACTAATAGAAATAATATGATAATTAACAATTTATTCTAAGTGATAATTAAAAATATTTACGTTTGTAACCTATATTAAAATTAAATCTAATAAGATACTGACGTACTTAAATGTTTTCTAGCTAACAAAGAAAATACTCACAAAATAAAACTTAAATACATCAAATTTATTGATAATGGAAACCAAATTATTTGATTAAATTCCGATTTCAAATTAAAATTGGTAAAAGGCCCCCATTTGACCTAAATACCAGTAACATAAATTTGGCAACAGTCTCCATTCGTCCTGAATACCAGTATCCAATTTTGGCAACAGGCCCCATTCGTCCGGAAGACCATAATATTATCATTAACATTTTGTTGTCATAATTAAATTTAATAATATTTACCTCTTACAGTTACAGTACTTGCTCATAACCTAGTAGAAACAATAAAAATTGTCTCTAAATTTTACATTACATCTGTACAAGTTATTAAAATAATTGTTCTATAATAACTAGGTATGTACATACTAGCACATAAATATTACAACAATAAGAATTATTTAAATTAAATTGACATTAAACCTCAAATTAAAATCATTGTTAATCACGATTTTATTTATTTAGTCTAGTGTGGATGCAATAAACACACGTTTTAAACCAACCTTCAGAGCTTGTGATAGTAAAAAGTAAGATCGATACTTCGCATTTGTAATTAATATTATAGGTATTAGTAAATTTAATCAAGTCTTTCCGATATATTATGCAATTAAGATTATAAAAATTTAAATTTTAAAATCAGGTTTCTACTTAGTTTGCTCTGCTAAAAGAGAAAACATTAAACTTTCTAACAGATGTAACAGGAAATAAAAATATCTAAAATACTGGTGCTCATAACCTTTTTATTCACTAATCACAGGAATATCTACTAGGTACCACTTTAACGTGCCACGGCTTATAACTACCGCCTACACACAAGGTGTTACGGCTTAATATCAATACCGCCTGCACACACAAGGTGCTACGGTTTAATCTCAATACCGCCTGCACACACTAGGTGCTACGGTTTAATCTCAATACCGCCTGCACACACAAGGTGCTACGGTTTAATCTCAATACCGCCTGCACACACAAGGTGCTACGGTTTAATCTCAATACCGCCTGCACACACAAGGTGCTACGGTTTATGACTCCCACCTGCATACACAAGGTGCCACGGCTTATTCGACGTGTATCTCTAAGTTCATCAACTCTGAATTTTAATGTTTCAACAAAAATAGTCATCCATGACTTCCATTTCCATTAGACGCGTTCATCTTTAACCAAGTTTAGCATCTACAATATTCATCTACAAGGATTTGCTGTCCAACGGTCTCAATTCTCCGCTCTCAATAATAACAAGCATTTAATCTGCTTTATCTTACATTGCCTTATGTTTTAAATTTTCAAGTCGAAAGTTTGATCATAAAGGTCACAAAGTTTTGCCACCATCATAAAAACCTTACAATGAAAAGAAAGATTTAAATTTGAATATAACATTGGTTCCCAAATGCCATATAAGTTTCAGGTCATTTGTCTCAGATTTTTATCAACTGTCAATATGGCAACGGCCGAATACCACAAGTCACAAGTCATAGGCAACAGACCTCATATTCCAAAACTTCAAAGAAACTAATATGAATGCCCTATAACATGACTAATCAAATGCTTCAGCTCAAGATAAATGGGAAGAACTGTACAAGTTTTTTGATCGTCCTTGAAAGAAAAGCCTACGCCTCCTCGCTCGAGTATTTTCGTTATTGTAAGTATACTTCACATGATATGGCGACACATATACGTCTTTGAAATAAAGAACTTATGGAACAGTTTGAAATTCAAACTAAGAAAGGATTACAAATGATCTACCGGAAGTTCTACTACTCTGCAAGAACCAAGATACAATTTGCGTTAACTGAAATACTATTCACACAAAGACACCAACAAAGAGAAATTTCACCAAAACGAAGTATGGCTATTGCCGCATGATAGGTCATGGTGTTAAGAAATGCAAAAAGTAGATATTTTATGGTGAGCCATCTAAGCCTCAAGCCAGTCCTAATGTTATTGTTACTCTCATATGTACAGTAACACATTGAAGTAATTAACACTGTATTTGAAGCAGTTAGGGGTTAGTAACTTGATAACGGAGCTCGGAGTAACCAAGTGTCTCACCAGTCGCTGTCACCAGTTTCGAATACTATACGAGCGATAAAAAACCCAAAACAGCAAATGGTACAGAAATCAAGGCTATTGATATCTATTGGCAAAGTAAGCGTTTACTTGGTGGCATATTTAGGTAATAAAAAGCAAAGCTTTATACTTAATTATGTATGGTATGTACCTACTTACAGTAAAATTACAATAGTCGCATACGATATGTAACACGTGACAAAATATTTAATCAAAAGAAATTATCCGTGTAAACCTTTAAACAGATCATCTTTTTTCTTTTCTTTGCCATAGACAATTATTAGACAGTCAATGATAGGTCATCCTTGGTCCCAGGTATATATCATCACATCATCATCGTCGTCATCAGTGGCCTTATGCGTCTGTAACAGACGATTTAGTCAGCGACTCGGATACAGTGTTTTTGGTGACTGTGCAGTCCGAAGGGAGACCGGCACAATTAGAGACAGATTGATGTTTCCAGTGCCTCCGTTCGGATAATAGTTTGAACCACACGTATAAATGGACAGTCAATAAAAGGTCATACACAAAAGAAGCATATTTTAGTACTGGAGGGAAATACTGCTTTTTAACAGTGTGCTAATTGGTAAACGGTTGAAAAATGGGAAGTTTACGAGCTGATTGTGAAGACAGGAGGACAGAAATAAAGGTGCTGGATAGTCTTCAACTTTATCAAGAGAGTCGCTCAAAAACGAAAGGGGTTTTGATAGGTGTAATTCGTAAGTTCTAACAGCAGATTCTTTTTTCATTAGCAAATTTAAATTATTAGACATTTTATAGTTCAGTCGAATCTGTGATGTAAAATCAAAATCAATATCACGTTAAGGACCGCTTTCAATTTGTCACAATATAACAAGTCTTCATAATCCTACTAATAAAAGGTGACCCCATATTACGAATGTCGGGTAACGAATTGACTTCTACCTTTTTGTAATGAGCGGCAGCGATTTTCGCCGTCATAAAAGTGGATGACCTTTTTTTTAATAAGCGGTAGCGATTTACGCCGTCACAGAAGTAGATTTTTTTAAAATAAGCGGTAGCGATTTTTCATCACGCGGAAACGTATCCAAAGCTTCCTTTTAGCGTTTTAAATTCGTTTCTCTACTTGAACTTTATAATTATTTTAGACACTCTTGGCTTCTTGTTATTTTTAGTACTACATTGGAAAGTTACATAGCTAAAATCTAGAATATTTTCTGTATATATACACTTAAAATGAAGATGCCCTTGTTCACCGCAGCTAAAACACATCATTGTGCCTTTTATTAAGTTTCTGAAGCTTTGTGATCCAACCTAAGTCTTAAATTATCACCCCATTTTGTAGTTTTAACGTTCTTTAATTAACTAACAATTTATCTGGTCCCGTAAAATGTACTGCTTTAGCACTAATCTATTGTTTTAAGTCAATTTTGTATTAAAGCAAACGTCTGTTCCAAAAATTGTAGCAAAACTAATATAAATAATGAATAACAATCGGATGTCCTTTGCGTTAGATTTTGAAAGTCCACAATGAGAACAACAATACAAAATTATGGGTAACGAGATTCAACAACAATACAAAGCTATGGGTAGCGAGATTACGTTCCTGATTGAAACAAAGACCTGGACCTTGGCAGACGTCAAAGGTCAAAAGTCAATCTCCTGTAAATGGGTCTATAGGGCCAAAACTAATGCAGGTGAATTCTCGACATATTCAAAGTTGGAGGGATACACTCAGAAAGAAGGAATAGACTATTTCGACACGTTGAACCCATTTGTTAAACACATTCTAACTTAGCAGTAGCCAGCAAAGGAAAGATATGGGATATCACATATATTAGACTGAGACAGGGTGATGTTTAGCTGTATAACCCTAACCGTCAGGTGACTACGTGGCAGATATCTTACAAGGAGGTCACACAGCAGCACAAAAACGATTTTAGATTAGAGGATGATTCCTGGTGCTGCCAGTTTCTTGGTTACTTATTAAACTACAGGGACACACTGCTCCTCGGGTATGGTGACAAAATAATGACATACATAAGTAATAATGATGTCACAGCAGCAGGTTGTATGCTATTGTAACCAGGTTGTAGGGGCTCTATGGACAAGGGAGCTCAGATCGCGAGCGGGACGTGGAGCGACGCCGCTGGATGGCACGTTTACGTAACGAGGGATTGATTTTTTTTTTGTTCATCTTCTCTTCTTCTTTTTTTTTTTTTTTGTTTGTGTACTTAAGCAATACAATAAATAAATCAATCATTCATTGAACCACCAACAAGAAACAACAACATTCATTTATTTAACGGGCAGCGATTGAGTGGAACTCCTTGCCTGCATCCGTGTTTTTCGATTTAGGGATTTTCCAAGTGTAATATTCTGTGCAAGTCGGAGACTTGCGAGCGTTGCAATCTCCAGTGCCAAAGTAGAAAACCTAGCAGAGTACCGCGTGGCGCCAAGGTTCGCATGTTGACAGAACCGATTCGGTGAACGCAGCTTCCGCTGACTGGCTAGTTGACTCGCTGGTTCACTGGCTGTCCCGCCGGCGCGTTGGCTGTCTCACTGCCTCGCTGGCTCGTTGGGTGTCTTGCCGGCCCGGTGGCTGCCACGAGAGCTCGCCGGCTGCCTCGGCGACCCGCTGGCGTGCTGGCTGCCACGCTGGCTCGCTGTCTGCCTCGCTGACTGTATCGCCGGCCCGCTGACTGCCACGCCAGCTCGCCGACTGCCTCGCTGGTTACCTCACCGACCCGCTAGCTGCCTACTGCGTAAACGCCGATTCATGTGGCTGCGTGACCGCCACTCCATGTCCAGCGAGCGTACTGATTCCGGCGGCTGCGGGACCGCCGATCAACGATGCTTGGAGGCCGCTCCCTCACAACTGTTTGCTCGACGCCGCTTAAAATTTTGCTCGCCATTCCGGTGTATGGAAAAGGCTGTCCATATTACCTGAGCAAGAAAAATATACGCAGATAATCTGTTCTCAACAAAGGGTATAATGTACAAACTGAGCGTATTCCTAACATGTGTTTTGTATATGAAACTAAATGTTTTAAAAAGGTAAACATATATTATAATACTTCAACGTCACAGTCAATAAGGTCACTGCATCATGTTAATGCACAAAGTTTTACAAAAAAAAATTATTTAAAAGCCGACAACAGGTTAACTGCATCCCGCTTCTGATATGTAGGATAATCGAGCTAATTAGGTATTTCTAGCTTACGTTGTAGGGGAGGATTTGTAATAAATATCAACAACAGTGGTATAGTAAAATAATAGTTTAATTTAATTAGGTAGACAGTAATTCTAACTCAATTACAACCTTATTTAAATTAGATAAAACCAACACAATATAGCTCAGGTACGTAAAAGTAACTAAAATAAGCAAAATAGGTAGGTACTCACAATTTTAAGATATTTATACGGGCAGCAGGGCGTTCTTACATTTTTAAGACTCACACTCGAATGGCCGTCTGCCTGCGCAGTCTGTCTATTTATACTGTGGCGTAAACAAGTGAGGTAATCGCGTGATGACGCGATTACGTCACCTCTTGTTTTGCTTGTGATAAAATTGCAGAAAAGTTGAAATTTACAAAACATAGCTAACACTTGTCTTATGTTGTAAACAACCACCGCTCGAACAAAAAACACCACTTTCCGAATACGAGTATGAGTATGAGACTATAAAACATTGTAAATGGTAACTGCGACGTGGACGTATGAATTAACACTGAAAACTGCTATTATTTTATACGGTCATCTTCTAACACTTTTTCCATAAAATTTGGGGGTTTTAAATGGGTGGAGGGGGCTGGGCCCCCTGGACCCCATATCATGAATCTTGGTGATCAAATTGACTTTTTTGGAATAAGCTGTAGCGATTTTCGCCGTCATAGAAGTGGAGGACCTTTTTTTAATAAGCGGCAGCGATTTTTTTCGGCGTCATAGAAGTAGATGACCTTTTTTTTTAATAAGCGGTAGCGATTTGTCGGTCAAGGAAAAAGTGTTTAAAGATGTACAAAATAATAGCAGGTTTCAGTGTTAATTCGTACGTCCACATCGCATGTTTTTTTTTTCGAACGGTGTTTGTTTACAACGAAAAGTATGAAAAAAAAGAGTTTAGTATATTCACACAGCATTCAGTAAATAACTAACAAACATTTTGTGACCAATACCGCCGGTGTGATTCAACCCTACCTGCATTCTTGCCTATAGATACGTCAGTTATAATTATGTATATCATTTCTCGCTCGTTTGTATGGAGTGTCCGGGGTGTGACTTATCTATAGGATAATACACTCTAAGAAAACCTACACTTAGCATATGGTCAGTGTGAGCATACTTTATCGCGAAGCCTTCACCGTCTGCCGTAGTCGGGCTCACACACGTCAACAATAAATATTACACTTACTTAGCAGAAAATAGTTAAGTTAGGTATCAGGCATAATGAAAAATTTACAAATAATTTGTCGTGTCATATTGTACTTGGATTTTTCCTGGAATTATTAATAATTTTCCTTCAATAATTATTCAGTACCTGGGCGACCGAGCTTTGCTTGGTGTTGAGACCTATCTAAATCGATTTTTCGCCCCAAAAAATTCACTTATACTAATTTTCAAGCAAATCGTTGGAGACGTTTCCGAGATTCAGATTAAATATACATACTCGTGTTTACAAGAATTGCTCGTTAAAAGGTATTAGATTAAATTTTCCAGGAATTTAAATTAGGAATATGAGCTAAAGACATAGCATAAAAGACATAATTCTATTTTGAACGTGTCTTACATGTCACATTTATGAGCAGTTGACAACTTTAAACTTTGACATTTGAAATTTCAATGGCATTTTCTATTGGTTTTCCTTTCGAACCGAATATAAACTATATTTCCGGAGCCGGGTCGTTCCTTTACTTTTAATATAAGGGGAGAGATAGCTGACTCTGACGCTGATTATGCTCGTGACCGGGTGACATTCTTAATCAACACTTTTAATGTGTAATTTTAACTTCTCGTGTCATATTGTTTTCGTGTCTTAATACTAATGACGTTTTTTTGTTTTATTTAAGTATATCAATGATTTTATTTTGACATTAGCTTTTGCCCGTGGCTTCGCCCACGTGGACATAGTTTTTATGACTGTCTTAAAGGGTGCGCGGTGCGCGAGCCGCAAGCGGCTCGCGAGTGTGGACATGAATTTTCTCCAGATCCCTCGGCAACTATGTCAAGATATGCTTATTAGAAAATAATATCATTTCCCACCCCCTCAACCATCTATGTGCAAAAAATCACACAATCCATTGTTCCGTTGCGGTGTTAAAGAAATTAACCAAAAAAGAGTATATTTTCAGTTCCCTCAGGAGCTGCATCGGGATATGCTGTTTTCACGGGATAAAAAGTAGCCTATGTCCTTCCTCGTGACACAGGCTACCTGCATGCCAAATTTCATTCAGTTTGGTTAAGGCGTTGAAGCGTGAAAAGTTAACAAACAAACAAACACATTTTCACATTTATGATATTAGTAAGTCTTATCAACCTAATGCTTACGTTTATTTTTAATATTTTTTCACAAATGACATTATGTATATGTAATTACCATTTTATGACCATGTGAAAGAGTGTAATATGCCCCAATTAACCCGACTGCGCCTGAAGGAGGGTGGTTATGTTTTTCGAGTGTATGTATGTATGTATATTTCTTTGGCACGCTCTGTAGCCTAAACGGCTTGGTGGATTTTGGAGAGCGAGGTGTCGTTAGATTCACCTTGAACCCTTAAGCATCCGTAAGTAACCTAGGATAGGATAAATGTTTATCCGACTAGCGAAAAAAAGAGGTTGTTTTTTTTTCTTAGGCACGCTCTGTAGCCTAAACGGCTTGGTGGATTTTGGAGAGCGAGGTGTTCTTGGATGTGTCTTGATCCCATGAGTGACATAGGATACATTTTTACTCGACTAGCCAAAAAAAGAGGTTAATTATTTCTTTGGCACGTTCTTAGCCTAAACGGCTTGATGGATTTTGGAGTGCGAGGTGTCGTTAGATTCGTCTCGATCCCGTGAGTGACAAAGGATACATTTTACCCGACTATCCTACATGTAGGGGCTCAGTTTTTATGCAGTCGTGTTTAATTAATGCCTAAAGTTATTTGAATAAACATTTTAAAATCCTGAATTGTTGAAAATCTTAATTGTTAACGACCAATTGTTCTTAATTATAGGTTTTCGACGAAAGAGAGCGCCACCCACGCTATAGTGGCGGTGCACAACACCGATGTGAACGGGCAGCCCGTCAAGTGCTCGTGGGGCAAGGAGTCCGGCGACCCCAACAACGCGCAGGCGCAAGGACAGGTCAGTTTCAACCCCCGACGCAAACAGAGGGGTTTTATTTAATAACATTTAAATCTGTAGTATCTGTCCGTGGCCAAAGAATAAAAAATATGACTTAAGTAAAGAGAGATATCTTTGTGATAGCAGTCATGCGAAATTAAACTTACTTACAACGCCGCTAACGTTCATACGACCTTGTAAGACACGGATGCGAAATGTATTATATTAGCCTACCAAAAGTAGATGCACTCGTAACGAATCAAAATGCACCTTAAGTCCGCACACCGAGAGTCGGTATCACTTTGCCCGTCATGCACCTTTATAAAAGCCGCTCCTATTGTAGGGTTGGGAGTTGTGAGAAAACAAATTAAATTTATCAATCTTCGATATTGCTAGTAGAACAAACACACTAGGGCGTAATGTAATGTAGTACATTAATGTGGAAGTAGGTAATAGGTACCTTATATTTATACATTATTACGTTTTTTTGTAATAAAAATTGGCGAAGATCGTAGGCTTAGTCAGCTTTCTGTTTTTAGGGTTGTGAAGTCAACAATGGACCCTTGTAGTTTTTCCATGTCTGTCCGTCTGGCTGCGGCTAGTACGACAAAGCTGTATAAACAATAAAATCTTGAAAAAAAAAACTTTCAGGGCACTTCCCCTACGTATGTAAAGAGAGGGTGATTTTTTTTTCGCTGACCTACCCTATCGTGTGGGGTATCGTTTAATAGGTCTTTTAAAGTAACTAATTAGCGATCGGTTTGCGAAATATTAGGCTGTAAAGTGCTAATTTTTGTTTGAGTTAATTGCCCCCCACCCCCTCTACAAGCTAAACCGCTATTTTAAGACATCTGAAAAAAGTTGAAAATAGTGGGACATTTAATCAATTTAAAAGGAAAACTATCACGGTTGAGTAGGCTTTCTTTGTTTAGGAATAATAGTCGAGCAACTTAAGATGTGCAGTTGGATTTGTCAAAAGTTCACTGACTTTCCATAGAAAATGTTCTATTACCAACTGTATATATAATTTTGTTTTTATTATGAACATTTATTTTTTGAAAAGACTGGAACCCTACTTTCCGCGAGTCCGACTCGCACTTGGCCGGTTTTTAGGTAGGTAGGATTTACTACGTACAGTAATAATAACCTACCCATTGCAGGTATAATCATTCGGGAAAAATAAAGATCATAACGTTTTTGAAACTCCACTAATTTACCTACTAATTTCTACCTACCTTTCTTTCATTGATAGACCAAGTCATGAATGTACTAGTAACCAGTTTAAACTGACCTTGAATAAGTAGGCAGTCACTAGTACTAGGAGGTCTATTTACAATGAATTAATTTAAGGTCATTGACTTTTCAGGCGAAAAAGTTATTATCTACGAAGATGCGGTCGGGTCGTTAATTTAAATAATTAAACTTTAATAGTTATGTCAGTAATTTAGCCCTACCTAGATCTTAGTTTTAATAATCCTTACTAATATTATAAATGTGAAAATGTGTTTGTTTGTTTGTTACCTTTTCACGCTTCAACACCTTAACCAATCTTGATGAAATTAAAATTAAAGTCACTGGAAAGGACATAGGCAACTTTTTATCCCGTGAAAATAGCATAGTCCGATGCAGTTCCTGAGGGTACAGACAATATACACTTTTTTTTTGGTTAGTTCCTTTAACATTGCACCGGAACAATGGATTGCTGTGATTTTTTGCAAAGAGATGGCTGAGGGGGTGGGAAATGACATAATTTACTAATTAGTATATCCTGACATGATTCCTGAGGGATCTGGGGAAAACTCATTTCCGCGCTCGCGCACGTCAGCGTCGCAACGGAGCTACGGACTGAAGTGGTTTTTTGTATAGAATTGGTTCAGGGGGTGGGAAGTGACATAGACTTCTAATCAGAATAGCCCGATATCGTTTCTGAGGGATCGCAGGGAATCTCATGTCCGCGCTCGCGAGCCGCTTGCGGCTCGCGCACCACTCAGTCTAAAAGACAGCCATAAAAACAATGTCCACGTGGGCGAAGCCGCGGGCAAAAGCTAGTAACAAATAAAAATAATAAATCTTTCCTTTCGATATCATTCGGCAGACTAAAGAATGAAAAGTCAACATTCCTGTTGTTGTATGTGCTATAGTACCTTTTGGCTTTTCGAGTGGCCATACGTAAATAAAAACTTGATAATAAGTTGGCATAAGAATTAATTTTTAAGCTATTGCATACTTTTTATCGCGGGCTTTGAGCGCGGCGACCGAATCAAGAAATTCCGTAACGAAAATAACCTAACACCCCAAGAGTTCTAAAAAACTTACAGTGCCATCTGTTAGCGATTTGCGACACTAAAAGGACTTAAAACCTACGCTCGGCCGAGTTCTAAAAAACTTACAGTGCCATCTATTAGCGCTTTGCGGAACTAAAAGGACTTAGTCAACTTAACTGGTGTAACTTTCTTAGTGTTAATTTATTACATAAACATCCCGCGCCCCAAGGACTATATGGTACTGGTAAATATTAAAATAAAAAATAAATAAATAATTATAATTGCATGAGTTGATAAAAAATGCTATGCAATAGCTTTACCGCGGCAGTCCACAAGTGCCACATTTGATATTTTTTGTTACCGTTAGGCGCGGTCAGTTAGAGCGCGCACGTGACACCATACTCATCTTGCCGCATGCATGAGGTCGCACAGCGTAGGTTACATTTTCGTGCCTACAGCGCGTAGTGCGACAGTCCTGCCATGGCGTCGAAACTCCTAAACGGGTGCACCGAATTCAATGCGGTTTTTTTTGTTTTTAATTCTAAGCTAGTTATCGCAGTAAACATCTATTTTTTGGGTTCCATAGTCAACAAGGAAGAAATTTTTAATTAGGAATCCGTTTACGAAATATTATAAATTTCAATAAAACTTTGTATTATAATATAACTTTATACTGCTTACTATACTGAAATTGCATTAAAGCTTTTTTACATACAGATCCAAGGTCTTTCTAATTCTTGTTTAAACAATTTGGATAGAACTGTGTGAGTTATTATAGAACTCAATAAGGCCTATTACACTGGGCATTTTATTATTAGATTAAAATCCTACAAAAGCCTACCCCCCCTACAAACCCAGATTTTCATTAAGTCTGACACATACAATAAATTAAAAAAATAAATCTTAAACGTACTTCTACACGTCTAATTAATTCGAAATATTGAAAAGACCATCTTTTAAAAGCTGTTTGGTTTTCCCATTGCAGGCGCAAGTTTCATATAACATTCTTCGTTTTCCAGCTCGGCGGCACAGCCTACAGTCCGTTCGGGGCAGCGTACACGGCGGGCGGAGTACCCCCCACTTCCTACTGGTACAACACGTACCCGCAACAACTGGGGGGCTTTCTACAAGGAGTCCAGGGGGTGCAGGGGTATTCGTACGCCGCTGCCGCCGCCGCTGGGCAGTTTGCTGGCTACCAACAGCAGTATATGGGGTAAGATCATAACTGACAATACGGTACTGAGACATGGTCGCTTACTATGGGCCTCATGAGTAGGCTCGAGGTGATCCAAGGGGGGGATGGAGCCAGCTCTGTTCGGAGTTTCCCTACACGATTGAACCAGAAATGAGGAGATACTACTTTGGGTGCCTTTAAAAGTGCGATTAGAAATAAAATAAACTGTTAAATTAAAAATAGTTGTAAAATTAATATTGTCTCAGGGCTCGTATATTTCATGTTTTATTTATATTAAGTGGAACTCCAGGTCGTTTTTAATTTAAAATTTATATGTAACTAGCTGTTTCCCGCGGCTTCACCCGCGTGGACCACGTTTATATGACTTTTCGAGGGTGCGCAGTGCGCGAGCCGCAAGCGGCTCGCGAGCGTGGTAAAAAGTAGCCTATGTCTGAATCCAGGTCCTAATCTGTCTACCTATCAAATTTCAGCCAAATCCGTTCAGTAGTTTTTGCGGGAAAGCGTAACAGACAGACAGAGTTACTTTCGCCTTTATAATATTAGTAGGGATAGTAGGGATACTATATACAATACAATACAATTCTTTATTGATAACTTTTTGTTATAAGTCAAAGTCTATATTACAAAAAATAAGCTAATTTAAGCTTAAAAAATTAAAAATATATTTAATAAAAATATTAATTAGATTAAAATGTCAACATTAATTAAATTTTTTATAGTAAATTATAAAACACATGACATTTCCATAAATTCATTATAACTATAAAATTGACGAAATAATAGCCAATTTTTAAATTTTCTTTTAAAGTACCTATAGTCTGTTATATAAGACTGTTTGTTTCCTAAATTAATAAAATAAAAATAAATAAATCCATAAGAGAACTATGGTAACCGACATAGTCACAGAATCGCTAAACTTAAGTAGCAGTGAGCGAAGCATATAGCTTGAGGAACAGGCACCCGTGGGGTAATCAAATTCTTGAGTGATGACCGCGTCCGAAAGACGCAGGCATACCACTCGGTGGACCAACGACCTGTTGAAAGCCGCAGCAAACCGCTGGATGCGGGCAGCGCAGCGCATTCGTTGTGGAATTCCTTGGGGGATGTCTTTTTCCGGCGCATTCCAGAAAAATGGCGATACTCAAAACGTATACTTTCGAGGGCTGCGCTTTGATAAACTATATAATTATAAATAACGCTTATTGGATCCAATCGACGACAATATAAAAATATATCTAAGAGACATCTAAACAAATCGGTCAAGTGCGAGTCGGACTCGCACTCCGAGGGTCCCGTACTACCACTCTACTCCACACAACTATGACAATGATACCTATTCACATTTTGAACAAAAGACATTAACGTGAGCGACAAAAATATACTTTTTTTGTCATTCAGTACGGACTCACGACTAGTACGACTACGACTCACACTTGGCCAAATTTTTATTATTTGTTGTTTTACTTCAGTATCAGTACTATAATCACGCCAAGTTTCAAGTATTACAGTTTTTTAAATAGAGCTAAATCAAAAATCCTTCTGAAGACTTTTTTTGTATGGAGAACCCCCTTATTTTTCACTTTTTCTAATTTTTAGTATTTCTTGTTATAACTGCAACAGAAATACACATTCTGTGAAAATTTCAACTAATTACGGTTCATGAAATACAGCCCAGTGACTGACAGACAGACAGACAGCGGAGGATTAGCTATAGGGTACCGTTGGTGACCCGTTAGGTGTACAGAACCCTAAAAAGAGGTCAAGTGCGAGTCGGACTCAAATAAATGTTCATTTTAAAAAACAAAATTATACTGACAGCTGGTACATAAATTACATAATAGAACACTTATGGAAAATACTTTTGACATATCCAACTGCACATCTTTAGTTGATCGACTATTGCTCCTAAACTAGACATAATCTGGTTTATTTCAAGGATTGAATTTTGACATTATTAACTAATGATTGTTTATTTCTTGATTTTTCACAAATGAAATTATCGTCATGCCCGGAGTCGGGAGCATGGCTTCATGCGTTTCCGTCACCTCACATTGGCACCTTACTGGAAAGCGACTCATTGCGTGTGGCCGTGGCTCTCCGCCTGGGCTGCAGTGTTTGTGAAACCCACGTATGCACTTGCGGTTCAATGGTGGAGGCTAACGGTCACCACGCCCTGAGTTGCCAAAAGTGTTCAGGCAGATTCCCGCGCCATCACGCACTTAATGATATCTTACGGCGTGCTCTGGTATCGGCTAATATTCCATGCGCACTGGAGCCGCCAGTACCTAGTCGTAGCGACCCGATGGCCTAACGCTGGTGCCATGGCAGAAGGGGAGGAGTCTTCTCTGGGATGCCACATGTTCCAGCACTTTCGCACCCTCTCACCTAGCGCATATATCAAGGACAGCAGGTTCCACGCTGAGGCAGCCGCTCGGTCGAAGCACTCAAAATATGCTGCATTGGAACTAACCTACATGTTTGTTTCATTTGCCGTTGAAACGGCTGGCTCATGGGGAACCGAGGCTTAGGGTTTTGTGCGAGACATTGGGCGCCTTCTGCGGGACAAGGGATTTGACCCCCGCTCCGGGGCCTTCCTGGTGCAAAGGCTGTCTATAGCCATACAACGCGGCAACGCTGAGAGCGTTATGGGCACCTTTGCGCCGGGGACACTCAGGGGTGGCTTATTTTAGTTTTAGAAATTTTATGATTTGTATGTTTGACAACTGTAATTTACATGATTTTATTAAACTCCTATTATTATTAAATGAAAATAAGTTATTATTTTTTATGATAATCAGAAAGTGTAATTTGCACCTATTTCGAATAAATACCTTGAATCTTGAATCTAAACTAAAAAAACCTGCTTATCCGTGATAGTTTTCCTTTTAAATTGATTATTTAAGCTACAATTTAAAAAAATACAGATGTCCTGAAATAGCTATTTATCTTGTACGGGGAAGGACACTTGATTCGATCCAAAATTAGCATTTCAAAGCTTAATATTTCACAAACCGATCCACGAATCAAAAAGTACTTTAAGCAAACCCTTAATTGTTATAAAAGACCTATTCAACGATACCCTACATGACATAACGACGTTAAATTTTAAAAAATCACCATCTCTTTACATGCAAGGAAGGTACCATAAAAATGTGTAGGCGTGCCAAATCACAACTTTCCGGCACCTATTAATAGTCTCTGAGCTAAGCCGCGGACAATCAGACAGACAGTCCTGGCGAAACTATAAGGGTTCCTTGTTGACCTCGGAACCCTAAAAAAATATCAAATTCACAAAAAAACAAGCGGCAGTTACTCCTAACGTCGGAAACACGTCATCGGCGCCGAAGCAACACCGTGCAGCTGAACTAACACACGTCCGCGCAGTGTTGCCAAATGACTTTTGTTAAATATAGCTAAATAATATTTAAAAAGTCACTATAACAATATAAAATGGCAATTCTGTCGCTAGATGTATGGTGTTACTGTGCATGAAAAGTCGCTAAAATGTATGAACTGTCAATTTGTTTTGTTGCTAGACTGCTCCGAAAATACGTTAGATCTAGCTACTAAGTCGCTAAACTGGCAACACTGCGTCCGCGCGCCGTTGTGCGCATGCGGACTCGACATTGATCGTGAAGTTGTCTTGTTCAGTATGTCTAGATCTTCATTACCACCTATATTGACGCAAGTGTTCGAGATACGCTTACTGCTAATACCTACTTGTAATGAGATGCCGCTTTATAATAATATAATACATTATTTAAAGCTTATTAAAAACTGAACATGACAAATAGCACAGCTCTACAAAAAAAATTTTTTTTTGTTTCCCTGGATATCTTAGCAAATTTTGATGTTTTCAAGTGCCCAGATTACGAATTTATTCATGAAAGTATTGAACATGCTCTTGTTTTTATGACTATCGCATATCATATTATATTATCAGCTAATTTAATAATTAAAAGTTAATTAAAAAATAATAAAAATATATTTTCCCAGTCATGATTAGAGTTCTGAGCAAAAAATGAGAGCAAATCTTACAAAATCATTGATATTTTCATGAATTTTGAGCATAAATATAACCAAAATCGATCTTATATCTTGGGCAACAAAACCACTGTAGACCAGAATAATTTTCAAAAACATAAAAGTTTTTAGGTATAATTTGTCCTAAAAACTTATATGTTTTTCGAAAATTATTTGTCGCCGATTCAAATTTATTCAGGTACTTACGAGTACAATCGTGTACGAGCTCAGTAAGACTAAAAAGGTTCTTTTTATTTTTCGCTTTTCAGTTCCTTTTTTTTTTCGTCGGTTAAATTTTTTTGATAAATTTTTTTTAGGGTTCCGACGTCAACAAGGAACCCTTATAGTTTCGCTTTGTCTGTCTGTCCTGTGGGAAATCTTTTTAAGCCCGCTTCCATCTTCGGCATCATCGTCATTCGTTACATACCATCAAGTGAGATGGTGCCAAGGGCTTACCAATTGTGAAAAAAAAGATAGATAGCAGTGAGAATGGTTTTATTAAGGATTTAACCGATAGGTAAGTAGGTAAACATTAAATTGTTTTATTTCACTTATTTTCAACCGACTTCTTAAAAGGAGGAGGTTCTCAATTGGACTGTATTTTTTAAATGTTTTTTACCTATGAACTTTTGAATGGATGAACAGATTTTGATGATTCTTTTTTTATTTGAAAGTTAGTGCTTTTCCTGTGGTCCCGTTTAAATTTTATCAAAATCAGTGTTGTAGGTATTTTATTAGAAAATTAACAAAAAACAAAAATAATAATGCAAAATTGTAATAAGTTGTAGCAATGGATGTCGGTTTTTTAACGGTTTTAGCGTTTTCGTTTATTTATATACCTTAGAAGTAGATTATAGGTGAGGATATCAATTTATTATGAGCTACTGTTGCTGATGATGTTATTTCGCATGAAGATAATATATTCAGTTTTATTGTATTGGGGAATCTTGGTAACACCGCTTGAATCTTTTATATCAATAGTTACTATCGTCTCACTTCACGTAATGAAAATCTACATTAAGACGTCATTTTTTTTCTACCATTTTTAGTTGTTTTTCCAAAAAATAAACATAAATTTAAACTAATAAAACAACAAGAAATCAACTCCACTGAGAATCGACCCTGGGACCTCCTGGTATGAAGTGAATGGATTAGCTATTACGTCACTGAGGCGGTTAAAATAGAACCTAGACACACGGCAGTATGTCAGCCAAGTTCGAAAAGAAAAGGGCGAGACCGGCCGTGGGTATATTAAACCTTAACATGCTGTAAGTGCTTATTATCCTTTTTTTACAAATCTGTGTTAAACATTTTATTATTTTGTTTTTAATGCACTTTTCCTTTTTAATGTTTCTCAACGATAACTTAAATTTAACTGTGTCTAATGTTTTGGGTTTCACAATTAGTAAAACTATTTAATTTGTGTTACAATACAGATTGTGTAAGTGTTGTGTGTGTTAGTCCTTAAATAAACAAAAAAATACATTTCGGGTCACTTTCGACCTACCCTCTCTCTCTCCTATGCATCTCTCTCTATTGGACGTATCGTCAGCGGTAACGTTGCAAGAACGTAGGTCTTTCTCAATGACATCCTTTCACCTCGTTTTCGGTCTTCCTCTTCTAGACAGCCTGGATGTTCTCGTTAGTCACAATGTTTCCGACATATTCAGGAGTTATTCTGCATACATACCCAAACCATCGAAGCCTACTTTCTTGTAGCTTATTTGCGATGTTCCACACACCAATACTACCACGAACGTTTTTGTTACGTATTTTATCGAGTCACTTTCGACCTACCCGTAACTCAAAATTGTTTGACCTACATATTTGCGATTTTGCGTGTGTAGTAAGACTCCCTTGATGACCTAAAATCCTAATTTTTATAAATACATCTCTTACAGTTTCTGAGATATCGACGTCCGAAAATTACTATTTTTATGAGTGACCGACTGACTCATAGAAATTATAGAGCACATCCAGATGACTTTATTATTTATTATATCAGCTCATATACGTCCCCACCGAGGGGCTCGAGCCTACCCTGAATCAGGGTGATTAGGCCTTAGTCGACCACGCGGGCCTAGTGCGGGTTGGTCGACTTCACACACAACCTTCGAGTTTCTTCGCAGGCCTGTGCAGGTTTCCTCACGATGTTTTCCTTCACCGTTAAAGCAATCGGTAATGATATGTACGTAAGTTTTTGAAAAACTCATTGGTACATTGGCCGTCCAGATTTGAACCCGGTACCTCTGGTTAGATGGACCGAGTCGTTACCAGTTGAGCCACCGACGCTTTTAGACTTAGAAACTTGAAATTTGGCGTCAAGGTAGGTGATTGGACGTTTACAAATAAAAAAATCAAAAAACGGCTAAGTGTGAGTCGTACTCGCGTACCAAGGGTTCCGTATCATCAGTACTCATCAAAATATTTATAGACGACTTGTAGGTGACTTAGAAACTTGAAATTTGGCATCGAGTCATGTTATCGAACGTTTATAAAGGAAAAGTTCGAAAATGGCCAAGTGTGAGTCGTACTCGAGCACTAAGGGTTCTGTATCACCACTTCTCATCAAATATATAGACCATTTCCAAATGACTTAGAAAGTAAGGTAACCTATAAATTTGGCATTGAGTTAAGTTATTAGGCGTACTTACACTAAAAAAAAAAGAGAAAAACAGGCCAAGTGCGAGTCAGACTTGCGAAATTAGGGTTACTTACCAGTCCTATTCATCAAAATTGTAGGGTTATTTTCATGAAATTTAATTAAAAATACTTTGATACCCTAAGCTCTCAACCAAAAAAAATAATTACAATAGTTCTAGCTGTTTTAGTCACGACTGCATTTCAAATGGTATTCAAACACTAAATGTAGTAAATGATCACAAAATCTTAGCTGCAAATTAGTGCGCTATATCTGCCTTAATAAACTGTAAATGAGCGAGCGAAGCGAGCGATATTTGGTTCGGTCAGGTTTGATTGATTATACAGTAGCAGAATGCTGAGCAGAAGAAGAAACGCTACACGCTGCACGTTTATAGCAGCGGGATTATATTTACTATGTTTGGGTTAATAATTATTTATCTAGCGTAATTTAATTAAATAGGATAATGTTCATTGGTTTGAGCTGTGCGTTGTTAACCCGGCGACAAAGAAGATTAACCCGAGCGATTTTCAATTGGGGAAATTTCGAAAAAAACATATTATAATCGTTATTGGTTTTCTCAGTAGCCGGAGATAAGACCTCAATATTTGTACCATAGTGTAGTGAGCAAGCGCCAGTGAAGAATGGTGAAATCCCTTTACTTGAATAAAACGGCTGCTCTATACATTTTTAGTTCCAAAAGAGAAATTATTTTAGTTGTCCTTTTGAGGTTGTTGCATTGAAACCAAATTATAGTTTGATATCTAAATTAACTTAAACATCTTGGTACTGCAATGACTTCAGCAGATAACCAGATAATTAAGAAAAAAACCATTCGGGTCATATTGACCCAGCGTCATCGTCCGCGTTATTTTTTACGCGTCATTGGCGCTGGGTTAATAAGTCAAAGCAAACTATTTTATAAATGCGTTGCCCGAGCAAATCCCGTTTTTGCCGTTCCCGTGAGAATTTCCCACAACCCTTTCTCAAAGGATGCCTCCGTCATAATTGCTATCCGTATGCCAAATTTTAGTCCGATCCGTTCAACGGTTTTAGTTTTGTGTTGATAGTCAGTCAGGTCACGTGTAGGGCATTTAGATTAACACCTACGGACGTGTGCGTGCATCGTGAATAAGATGTGCAGTTTTCCTCACGATGTTTTATCTTTACCGTTAAAGCAATCGGTAAGTATATGTACCTTAAGTAAGTCTCTCATTGGTATATTGTTTTTTTTTTTTTTTTATCCTATACTTATATTAATAAATATACAGTTTAATTGTATTTTTAATATTTATCCTTAATGTGTGAAATAACTTCTTCCGTATTTTTTTTTGACGTGTAATACTTAATTACCAATAAATAAGTTATGAGTTATGAGTTATTGGCCGTACGGATTTGAACCCGGGACCTCTGGTTAGGAGGACCGAGTCGTTACCGGTTGAGTCACCGATGACGCTTTTACTTATTTTTACGCTATTTATTAGTGTTGATTCATCATATCAGCCAAAAGACGTCCACTGCTGGACATAGGCCTCCCCCAAGGATCTCCACGACGACCGGTTCTGCGCTGCCCGCATCCAGCTGCTTCCTGTGACCTTTACCAGGTCAGTAGTTCACCGAGTGGGAGGCCTGCCTACACTACGCTTTCCGGTACGTGGTCGCCACTCGAGAACTTAGTAATGATTATGATTAATATTTATTACATATACTCGTAAAAATAACATAATGAACCTTATCTTTCAGAATGGGTGGTGTGCAGCTGCCCTGGGCGCTTGGCGGGGGAGTAGGTGGTGTTGGCAGCGTGGGTGGCGTGGGAGGCGTGGGGGGAGTAGGGGGAGTTGCTGCCATGTCACAGCCACCGCAAGTGCTGCACTACCCGCTCCAGCACTTCCAGGTGCAGCCCGTGAGTACCTGTATCTATCTTGTTTACTCTTGAACAAGCTGATATTTTTGTTTACTTGTGAACTCTTTATCAGATCATAATATAGTTTTTTTAATTCACAATTGGTTAGCCCTTGGCATCATCTCACCTGATGGTAAGTGACGATGATCCCGAAGATGGAAGCGGGCTTACCAAGATTCCCCAACGCAATGGGGAACTGGCTATCTTATCTTCAAGCCGGAACATCAATATCGTTAACAATGATGTTTGGCGGCAAGACTTAGATAAGATAGTGGAAGCTAGCCAGGCGGGCTTAGAAAATGCCATTACACCAACCAAATCGATTCAGTGTAAGACTCCTCTGTGAATCGCACCCACGACCTCCTGATATAAAGCTAATGGCCTTAACCATTACGCCACGGAGGTTGTTAACATCTGCATGTTGAAGAGGGTGGTTACGTTATGGATGGTCATATGGTTCAGTACTTAACTATTTCATTCGTGAGCGTCGAAATAACAACGTAGCTATATCTCACAGGTGCTCCTTCAATAGTCTTGATCTTCGGCAATCGAAATTGTACAGGATGCCTTGGATAACAATGGATGCAAACGCCGTGATCCCAGCGATAGCGTGACACGTCTGTTCTGCTCAATGCTCCGTCAAAAAGTGTCTGCCCGGGACTGACAGCCAGCTCATATGGCTTCTCATCTCAGTGTTGCCACCTCAATCACAAACAGCCTACCGTTAAATCATCTTTGCTACCACATACGATCGGCTCACGAGTACAAGCGATTGTTACGCCACCACCGGTTTCACCCAGGTACTAATACCTGACGTTTGATCCAAATAAAGTTTAACGATCTAAGTAAACGTGTCTCGAGCTGGTATTGGTCACGTTTTCAATGACGCTTCGACATATACGCATCATCCCACCTGATGGTAAGTGAAGATAACATGGCAGAACTTAAACAGCCTACTGTAGTCTTTTTGTATTTAGATATTATTATGCATCGCAGAATCGATCGTTGTTGAAAACCCAGTAGGAGGCCTTTGTCCAGCAGAGAACGTGTTTTACTACTTATGGCAGCTCTGAATAATCACACTTCACACTAATATTAAGGCGAAAGTTTGTCAGTGTGTGAGTGTGTATATTTTTTACTTCTTCACGAAAAAACTACTAAACGGATCTGGCTGAAATTTCGTAGGTAGACAGATTAGGACTTGGATTAACACATAGGCTACTTTTTTCACGCTCGCGAGCCGCTTGCGCCTCACGCACTGCGCACTCTCGAAAAGTCATAGAAACGTTGTCCACGCGGGTGAAGGCCCGGGAAACAGCCAGTTGAACATAAGTTCCATTGCAGATTGGTGAGGACGAGTGGCTAGCGCCGAGCCTGCTGGTCTGAGGGCAGCGCGCGCCGCCCGCGCCCCCGGAGCCCTGTTGCTGCCAGCACAAGGAGTGGATGTGAACGCGCCCCTATTTAATCTCCTTTGTGTCGTTAGTTTTTTTTGCTCAATTTGTAACATTTTGTACAAAATTGCGCAGCGATTTCTTATTTTTTTTATTCGTCCCAGAAGAAAAGAGTAACATTTTTATATTTTTTTTAAGTTTTTAAAGTATACGGATTTTTTTGTAATGTGTAACGCAATACCACAGTGCAATGATCCATACAGTAGTCCAACGCCTTTAGTGTATGCGTCTACTACGCCGACATCACTATTAACTGGCCACACGCTGCACCTGCGCCAGTACCATCGGACAGTGTGTCCCGAGTTTCTGAACAACGGAGACTAGGGAACTTGGGGCTCGACTTACCCCTCGGCCCCCGCACGATTGCCCTGTCTAGACGTCTCCGTTGGACGACTGTATATATTATTTAGACTGTGGTACTGTGACTATAGTTTGAGCTCTCTGATCAGCTGTTTTGATGTTGTTTGTCCGTAAGACTTTTACATTATTGTAATTTACAAAACGTGTGTAGTTTAATGGTTCATGACTTCGTTTTGGCAAAGTTGTACCATAGTACAAACATAATAGTAGCTTATCTCTATACAATGCTATGGTATCTCGCGCCGTTTATTTGTGTGCGCTCCAGTAGGCTCGTGCGAACGCTGCGTCAGTTAGGGCTGCCGCGCCGCGCCGCGCCTAATGTATATTTCGCGCTGCGCGTCTGGTTGCGATTTGCGTTAAGATACCCTTTGCCATTTGTATGGTAGTGTAATATGTACTGGCTTTTGCCCGCTACTTCTGCGTGGACTTGGGTTTTTTCTAGATTCCCCAGGAACTATATCGGGCTATTCTGATAAGCAATCTATGTCACTTCCCTCGCCCTCAACCAATTCTATACAAAAAAAACACTTCAATCCGTTCCTCCGTTGCTCCGTTGCGACGCCAACGTGCGCGAGCGTGGAAATTAGTTTTCCCCAAATCCCTTCAGGAAGTATGTCAGGATATGCTACTTAGTAAATTATCTCATTTCTTACCTCCTAAACCATCTCTGAGCAAAAAATCACAACAACTTATTGTTCCGTTGCTATGCTAAATAAATTAACCAAAATAAGAGTGTTTTTCAGTTCCCTCAGGTACTGTATCGAACTATGCTATTTTTACGGGATAAAGAGTAGCCTATGTCCTTTCCCCTCACATAGGTTACCTGTATGCCAAATTTCATAAAGATTGGTCTAGGTGTTGAAGCGTGAAAAGGTAACAAACAAACACATTTTCACATTTATAATATTAAGTAAGGATTAACTACAATATATGTCTACATCACGCAAGAGCAAATATTGTTGTGTCTTTGGATGCCTCAATAACAATTCTTAAAATCCAGGGCAAAACCATGCTAAACTGTTAACAGGGATGAAAACTGTATCTGAATGTATTCTTTAGAATCATTACAGGCGTTTGCACTTACCTACAAAACTTTAAAAAAATGTCACAGCCTCAGAGTAAGTAGGGCACAGCCCTGTGTGAGTAAGGTATTAAGTAGGGATGCATCCGATACCGATACCAATACCGATATATCGGCGATACTTCGGGTTTGCCGATATATCGGTATCGGCGATATTTTTATGGCAGATGCAACGATACTTTTCAAATTTCGCGCTTTAAAAATGAAATGTAAACGCGCGTGTTGTCCCATCTATTTCGTTGCAAATGAGGCATCTGTCGCATCTGAGAGACTATTTTCCACCGCAGGTCTTATTCAAACAGACTTGCGAAATCGCCTTTGCCCGCAAAACTTAAGAATGCTTTGTTTTTTTAAATAAAAATCTTATAAATGTTATTTTTGATTACTAAAACTATTAATTAATTGTGTTTTATTTATTCTACCTTCCTTTTTGAATTCAATAAGCGTATCGGTATCGGTATCGGTATCGCCGATATTTTTATAAGAGTATCGGTATCGGTATCATATCGGCAAAAAGGCGTATCGATGCATCCCTAGTATTAAGTTCCGAACGGGGCGGCAGATAACCTACTATTCTTTTTGTGCTATGGTTGTACGGTCTGAAGCTACGACACAGGCTGAGAGATCCGTTTTCAATAATTTCCGAGATAAAGGTAGTATTCGGACCTTGGCGATGCGATGGTTACAGACGACCTTGACCGAGTCGCGCTACCCACTGTTATGTACTGTATGATCCGTTTTTTTTGTTACCCTTTTCGGAGGGTGGGAGGATTAAAAATGCGTTACGCATACCAACGTCCGAACTTAGGTTGGTTATGTGGGGCTCACCTAGTGTATACCCACTAAAATCCTCCCTGGATTACAAGTCTGCTAAGACTTATGAACCCTTCACCTGAGCGACTCCAACAAGCGCTCAGTGACTGCGCGAGGAGCTCCTGAAGGGAGCTATCGCTTTATGAATTGCATGTATGATCCGTCAGTGCTTCATATTAATATATACAAAGCAGTGGGTCGCGCGTCTCGATTCGGGTTGCCTGTTGCAGTCGATTGTTGTCGTCGCGAAGATCGAAATGCCACGTATAGATGGGTCATAATTGCGACAACTTACCTCGGAGATAATATGCGACCTTACAAACAACCCATTCTTAACAAAAAGCTTGTCAAAACAGAGCTAAGAAACCGTTGTACGCTACTTTTGTAATGACGTTAACAAAGTATTATTATAGTCCGCGCGACTGTTTGAGATCACTCGGCGAAAGTAAGAAGGGATATTCGAGTATATACTCATCTCTCTCATTTACGGAGTGATTTAGTCAGTGAAGGTATAAGCGATTATCCCTCTTCACTTTCGCCGAAAGGTCTTAAACCGTCGCGCAGGCTGTACCTAAGATGCATTATTATTATTTTTGTTAAGCGTTACCTTTATACAGCGTGTATATGAAAAGGCGAGAAACATAAATGTAAGGGTACGAAGTTATGACTGATATATAACATTTTCATTGACCGAGCGAGCGCGAAGCGTCTCTGTTTCAGCTTGGGCAAAAATGCTTTCGTATGTCTGTTTGGATGTCCGGATGTCCATATGTCCAGATGTACGGCTGTTCTCCTCTACAGATCGCATTTCTTAACCGTTTCTCCGAGTGGAATATTGTGAGCAGGTTCAATAGTTTTGGAATTTCATTCAAAATGGCGGAGACATGGGGGGTGAAAACATGAAAAAATACATATTTAAGCCATTTCGAATAACTCGTGAGGTTTATTAGCTCACAGAGCCACTAGCAATAGGCAAAGTTGCAACCATCGACGAGTAAGGAATCGTCGATTTTTGCATCGACGAGTAAGGAATCGTCGATGGTTGCAACGAAATATGGGGTGAATGAACGTGTCGATCAGAGTGCGAAGGCATCACCGCATAACTTAGAAGAATAATAGATGTTTCGGTAAAAAAATAGGTTTGCTTCTTTTATTTGATTATTGACTCTCTAGATATGGCGCAGCGGGGCAGGTGCGTCACACCGAGACAAATTACATGACAGGCTTAAGACAGTGTTTGTCACGCACACAAGCATGAAATGAGATACAGTGTGACGCTCTATCTAGTCTATACTCTAGATATAAATACTCTAGAGAGTAAATAATCTAAGGTTATTTTAATTGTAGAATGTTATTTATAAGAATCATTTACACTTTCACCTCCAAAGGTTTCTTGGGTTTGCATATACACACTGTATAGATATTGGTACGGACAAAAATATGCATGTTCTATCTGTTTTACAATCATCAACAAACTCTTTACTTTTCCCGTGTTTTTCTATTTGAAAATCTATGAAATATTAATTTGGTAATACTATCAATTCTGTTTTTTTTTTATTTTTGGGTGTGTAAGTAAAAAAAAGGAGCAGCAGGCTTCGATCGTGTGCGGATTGTGCAAAATTATAATTAAGCGAAATATAAGGCTGCAAGCCTTTTGAACGATGTTTGTTGAGCTAAGAAAAAATACCCACAATATTAAATACGGGTAAAATACCCACAATACAAAATACGGGCAAAATGCCCGAAATAATTTTTAAAAAATGTGAGTCAGTCTTAACGAAGTTTAGTTTCTATTACTGCTTACAAACTGCATGACAGATGCATTAACATAATTTTAATGAAAATAATTTTAGTAGATATATAGTTAAAGTATCTAGGTGTATAAGAATAAATAAGAGTATATAAGAATTAGGTTTAATTGACAATTAATATATCAGTTAACACGCGGGCCAAACAAGGTTGCAACCATTTTCTTTGTAAAAGTTAATTCGGATATTTTGGAATGTGGTTTAAATGTACCAAAACATCTGATAGCACAAGTATAATAAATAAGTTTAGTGGAAAAAACGTAGATTTTTGGAAACATGTTTACGTAGGAAATGTAGAAAAACATCTTGTGAGTGAGATGATTTTATAAGACAATTTTATATCCGCCGAGTGGTAGATATTATGTAAGCCATGGACAACATAGTGTTTTTAAAGTGCTATGAATATAGTTTTTTTTTTTTTATTAATCCCCTTTTTTTGGACGAAGAGACAATGCCAAATTCAGCCCATGTAATAAATAGTACTTACTTACCTAACGAAGAAATCAAGATTAAAATTAACTACTGTTAAAAAGAAGGTTGTGTCTTAATAATAATGGATACAAGATCTTTGAGAAAAAACCGAAATGTAGTGAAAATAGATTTATTTATTGAATAGGTTACTAAGTGAAAAAATAAAAAAATATTTATTGCATTAAGTAGATGTTAAGACGCATTTAATCTTTTACTGTAGTTAGATAAAAAAAAAAGAAAATAACATTATGTGAGGTGAAGTTATTTCTCTCCAGAAACGTGTCTTTCCTTAAAATGTTGTTGGCTGTATTTTCTTGTTTGTCCTGAAAAATCTCCAAAATTTATATGATTTAGTGTTCTGTATAACATGCAAAAAATACACACAGTAATAAAACAGGTGAAACCAGTGTAGAGTATCAAAAAACCATCAAAATATATCAAATAGGTAATCTATTGATAATTGAGGTGATAGTAGCAAGTGAATATGGAGTAACATATGGTGCCATAAATAATGAAAAAAGGTGGTGAAAGTCTTAGAAAAGTAATCGTTGTTGGCTACGAAGACAAAAGATCAAAAGTCGATTGCTAGCACGATGGACTGATCAGGTCAAAGAAGGCATCACCCCTAAAAGTTTCTTTCGTGCGGTGAGGGCCACCATAAACCGGAATTGATGAGATAAATGATATGATTCAAAACCAACACAGACCACGATCCTCGGTAATGAAGGACCGACCCGAGAGAGAGAGAGAGAGAGATGGAGTGACAAAAACCTACGACTACTTACGCCTTCGATTTCAGGCCTTATATCATAAAGATTTAGTCATAAAAGACGTGCACCTAATATTACGATGTCAGATCTATGATACTGTTATAGTTAGTCAAGCTGGACTGAAGATTAGGAATCCTACAAAGGACACTGGACATGTAAGGACGCCGTCCCCACCATTTTGTATTCCGATAAAAAAGTCTCATGGAACACTTAAATTTTCGGTCAAAACATTTTCGTAACTTTGGGTACATAATAATAAATTAAAAGTAAAATAGAAAAGTTTCACCATAATCTGCTATGAAAAGCTTGCAAAAATGAATCAAAAATTATTGTTTTTATATTATTTAGGTTTGACACATAACTGACATGTCGTGAAAAGAAGTTATATCAACTCGAAAAGTCAAATATTGACCAGTAGGCCTTTTTAAAAGATATAGTAGTTATGATGTCGTGAGCTTATCAAAAAATACCCGGAATATTTTAATGTCGAATTTCTATGAACCAATTTTTTTCTTATTCATATTAGTACACAATATGTTAAAAGGTAATTTAGGTGACAATTTTCGACCACGTTGTATGCGTAGTTGGTACATGACAGACAAACTTGTAAGAGAGGTTTACTGTGATCGGCAATTTTCCCAGAATTTAACCTGAGAGAAATGATCTTTGCAACTTTTCATATAGTTTGACCGATGGTTCAGCCTGGAGCTGTGACAATGTAGTTTTTTGTGGTGGGTACTGCATATGCCGCCCCAGAGCAAAGAATTTTTTGACCAAATTCGTGGCTTATCAGCAATTTTTTGACAAAAGTTCAGACCTCATTGATGTCTCAGCCACATTATTCGCTGGTTAATCTGTTCCCCAAGATGGAAAGAACTATGAAAGGACGACATATTGTGATCATAGAGAACGTAAAGACCGAATCACTAAAGGAAGTGTATTATATCTGATGGTGCTCACTATAAAGGAGAAAATATTAAAATTAAACTTTAAAAAATTGAATAGACGTTTTAAAAAATGCTCAAATTCCGGGTATTTTTGATCAGCCTGTGTAGAGGTCTAAATAAGTCCTTTCTTGTGACAGTGCTCCAAGGGTGGGGATGTTTTGTCAACACAAAGCCGATATTGCAGATAATAAAGAAAGATAATACCTAGCACAAAGAGACAGTTTTCACATTGTTAAACTTTAGTTTACTTTCTATGACTAGGTACATTCTAGAAAAGAAAAAATTGTGTCCTAATTATATTAACGAGAAAGCCGTAAGCGTAAAACGACATTGTCTTTTTTGAAAACTTTTTGAATAAAGATGTGTCTTTCCACATCATTAAGGATTCGAATATTCAATATTTTGTAAAGATATATTTTATATATTATATTGAAAATGTTATTGGTTGTCTGTCGTAGTTTTTGTCTTTTCCGTTTCTTTTTCTATATTTAGCGTTTAATATATTATTTTGAGCATGTAATAAAACTTGGGAGACATATCGCTAGAGTTTATATCTAATAAGAATATTTATATAATAAAAAAAGCTATAAAATATACCTATAGTTAATTTCTGCTAAGGCACGAATTGTTAAGTCAATTTAGTCAATCTGTCAATCGATTAAAAAGTATGCCGCATATTTCGGGTTTTAAATGTTGACAGATAGGTATGTATTCTATGAAATAAACAGTATTTAATTTTGTAAAGTTAATTTATTGAGTGTTAAAAAGCACCAGTGAAATTTATAGGAGTTACTCAATATTAAATAATACAGAAAATAAAAAATAAATCAAAAAATCCATCATTTTCATACAAACAGTCATTGTAATCCATGCTACCGCAAGAACAGCTGACGACAGCTTATTGCCCGCCCGTTCGTTGACCCGGTAGGCATAGGTATAAGCAACTGATAACGCTAGAGAGTAGTAAAGTACATACGACCGGGCGCACGCATGGGTAGGTAAAATACGCTGTGTGTGGAGCGCTATATTTACCGATTTCATCTTTGTAAGTTCTTTGGTTTGTATGAAAAAGTAAAAATTACTTTGCAGATTTTTTTTTATATTTCTTCAATATTCTGTACTTCAATCTGAGTAACCTCTTATAATTTTACTTTTTTTTTCATAGCCTGTATAAGTATATAAAATAGTATGTATTATCTATGTAATTTCAGTTTTATATCCACACTTGGCATTTCTTTTTTCAACTATTTGAATGGAAATTTTCCATTTATACGTTGACAAAATATCAACGTACTGCGTTGATTTTGGAGGTATTGTAATTTATTTGTATTTATCATATTAAACGATCTGAAAAATATTTAAAACCATGCGTCATACTTGGAGGTTCTTGAGAAGAAGAAAAAAAATTACATATATCACAGAAAAATGTACGGTCAAAAATTTTAGCTAGTCAAATTTAGTTATAATCAATAATATAATAAAGTAACAATTATGATTCTAGAATTTAGAGCAAAATGCATTCATTTATGCCTACGAGCGCTTGAAGTAGAAATAGTAAAAGTTATATAATAATACTCGACTAGTGCATAAGCTAGGTAAGTATATAATGTTACTCTAAATAATATATGATGTGATACCGGCCGTCATACTGTGGATGGATATTAATATGTCCAAATGTCCAAATCTTGACGAGTCGGTGGATGCCTTTCTCTTGTTGCTATATACCTATACTTCCTTCGTATATGTATAGTAGTATGCTACATAAGTCAAAGGTACGGCTTTGCTGTCTCCATTAGATTTAAGTGCGGCTAAGTTAAAGTAACATGACATATATACTAGTTATAGTGATCAAATGATGCTTCATTATAATATGAAGAGTTAACTTAGCTAGGTGAAATTTCAAGATATTTTGAACTATATTATATATACAAAATATTGTGCAAAATAACGTATAACACTATATCGTTTAGATAGGGTATTAAATTTTAAGTGTTGTTTTTTTATTATAGTTTGTTTTATTATTTTAGTATCAAATGTTAATTTTAAGTCCCAAAATAACACCAAATACTATAAAAGTCCTTAAATAACATAATCGTAAAAAGTATTGAACTTTTCTTCAAAAATAGATACAAAATCACAGTTTTCGTCGTTCAGACGCATAGTGGCATAAACGCAAATTAACTTATACGCGGATGACCAGACGTTTCCGCTGAAATAAGTTGTTTCATTTGTTTTCGATTAATTACAATTAATTATTAGATTTCGCATTGATTAAAAATAGATGTGTCTTTTAAATATCCATACACCATTTCAGATCCTTTTCAATTTTATTAACACTGTCTTTTGAACAGATTTATACAAAATCTTAACTACCATGAGAATTCGGTAAATGTGTTTTAAATGAACTTAATTCACTTGCAAAATACTTAAATTGATATATTATATATGATATTAATGATATATTATTGAAATTTACTTTCAATAATATATCTTTTTTTTTTAAATAACCTTTCAATGTTTCTATTAAACGCTATTTATAAAGTAAAATAAAATGAAAACGCTTTAAATTGTGCACATCTATTTTTATTCACTAAGTGCCAAAATCTTTTTTCTTTTATGTCGTACTTCTAGTACAAGTACACGTATTGTCCGTCTCTCTCAACCTAAAAGAGAACACCAATATTCATCATTAGTGAATAATCCTCTAAAAGTGATTATGAATCAAATTTTACGGCCTTTAATGTATGAATCATCTGATAAACCCTTTAGGTTTTAAAAATTATTAGCATAGTTTGAATCTTTTTTTTTTATTTTGCTTCAAACAATTAGACTTGTACTTTTGTTATTGTCAATAATATATTTTTTTATATTATTATATTTGTCATTGTGATTTATCCGTTATTGTAAAGGGACTTGAAATTCATTGAAATAGTCAATTCCATTTTTTTATTGTCTCGCATAATAAAGTTTGTATATTAAATTCATCATATTTACCGAAAGAGGTCTACTGCATTAGTTAAGGGACATAAATAGACAAATAAAAAAAAAATCATTTAGTTTAATGTCCTAAAACATCAGATTACAGAGATAATTAAAATTAGACATGCAATTGTAAAAGACTTCTAATATTTCAATACTAGATTTTGCCAGCGGCGCGCGCGTGAACATAGTTTCTATGACTTTCTTCGAGAGTGCGCAGTGCGCACGCGTGAAAACAAGTATCCTATATGTTAATCCAGGTCCTAATCTGTCTACCTACCAAATTTCAGCCGTATATTTTTAGTAATTTTTGCATGAAAGAGTAACAAACATCCATACATACAAACTCTCGCGTTTATAATATTAGTAGGATTCTTCTAACTACAGGGTGGACCATAAGTTTTTTTACTTTTCAAACTAAATTAAAATGAAAACTAATTACATCAGGTGAAAACCGTTTATTAATTATGAAAGCACATAAAAAGGGAATTTATTTTTTAAAAATTACATCATCCATATGTGTTCCTTCATTATTTTGGCATTGCTGTAACATTGAGTGCAGTTCGAGAAATTTTTGGCCAAAAAGTGATATCCAAAAGAGGCGACATTAACTGGCCTCCTCGCAGCCCAGACCTGTCCCCAATGGATTTTTTTCTTTGGGGATACCTTAAAAGTAAAGTTTTTGAGACCAACCCCGTGTCTGTTGCGGAATTGAAGCAACGTATTCGCGAGGAAATGCAAAAAATTTTTCGGAACACTTGTCAGGCCGTCATTGAAAATTTTCGCTCCAGGTTATATTTTGTATATTTTTATTTAATCAAATAAAAACTAAAATCAAAATTTAAAAGAGACGCTGATATGTTTGTAATTTTAAATGAACAACCTTCATGAAGTTTAGGTGAAGAGTGGAAAACAGTTTTGCCAGTTTTAGTCCAAAACGCTGATAATATCTTTCTAGTTAACATTTTTTTATGAATATAAAGAAAATATTGTACAACGGACAAAATTACACTAATAAAAAATTAAGTAATACATTTTAAATATTTATATGTCCCTAATTTATATACATATAATTATTATTAATAGTTAAACATTTTTTATATTTTTTATTTAAAAAATATGGTGGGCAAATTAAAACGCACCTTGATCCAAGAACTGGCACATATTTGTGATGTACTAAAAGGTATGGGCACTTCAGTGTTTACAGAGTCATAATCAGGGTCATTTCCTAAGGCACCAATGGTCAATTCGCAAAAAAAAATTCGGACTTCTCATACAGAGTTGGCTATTGAGCTAACCAATTTATATGACAAGTTTTTTTTCAGAATTGACCATTGGTTTCTTGAGAAAAGTTGTTCAGTTTCGTCTTCTGATTCACCTCCTAAAATGCGTCCGTTGTCTAATCAGTCACCCTGTATATACCACAAGTCTGTGGCGGGTCTTGCTTGCCCAAATTTTGCCCCCCACATTCATAATTTATACTCTTAATTTTTTTAAGATATTTAATTTTAATTTATCCTATTTTTTGTACCAACATAGTTAATCTTAGTACCTACATGATTCAAGGCTGTAAAATTTTATTCTGTAGTCGTGAATAGAAGTTTTACTTGATGTTTTCAGTTTTAAGAAAATCTTGTAGAAGTTGTATTTTGGTTTTAGAAAAAGCTAGATATTTGATGTGTTGTAGCGTGTTTTGAATATGCAAACATATTCCCAATGCGGGCGCGTGCTTAATGAAGTAAAAAAACTCTTGTTTTATTACACAAAAGAAGTATTTTTTGAGACATGTAAAAATGGTCGTGGAACTATTTTCCATGGATCTACTTTGTAGGTGTCCTTAATTATTTTTATTTAGATGTCTGTTTTCTTTGAAGTTGGTGTTTAGAAGTTTTATTTGTTGTTTATTCGTTGTCATTCCTGTTTAGCAATACAATGAAGTTTGTGTACTTATATAAAGTTTATAGTGAAAATCGATGTTTTGCTCAAATTATGGTTTAATCTATTGTGTTGATTTTTATTATATTAAATTAGTACAAATACAATTTTTATATCAACATGACGACCACGGTTGCGACCGCGCACAGGTAGACGCCTTGGTGAAGATCGCGGTAAGCCGCATGGTAGTGCTGAAGCGGTCGTTGTTAAAATCCTTGGGGGAGGCCTTTGTTCAGCAGTGGATGTCTGATATGATGATGATGATGATATTGTTGAAATTAATAAATTTGTGCAATATTTTTTTTTCTAAAGTGTAATTATTTAATTTACTTTATTTTTAAACAAAGCAGTACTTACATCGATTTTTGCTATAAATGTCAGCAATAAATACAGCAATAATTAATGCAGTGCAATAGATATTGTCTAGTAGAACTTTTCATTTTTTCGTATCGCTAGATTGATTCTAGGCAAGTGAAACTTTTGCCACAGAATAGATAGATACAGAACAAAAAAGGGTCACTCCATAGTATACAATACACAACAGGTCGCGCTATGAATTCATTAAGAATAAAACCACGAAAAAAAAGAAAAAAACTCGTATGTTCAAGCGAACAATTTTGTGGTGCGTTTAATTAGGTTTTTAGCTGCGACTAAATCAGTCAAACAGTGAAAAATAATGATTTGTTGCACAATACGCACGGACCGTTTTGCTTCTTCGCAGCTATTTGAACGGCCAAGGAGTGGAACTCTCTGCCGGCGTCTGTATTCCCCGATTCGTATAATTTAGGAATCTTCAATACGAGAGAGAGCAGACACCATTTGAGCTTACGTGTTACTGCATATTTTTTGTCGACAGTGTATTATAGCTGACTTACTCGTAATAGTATACCTTAAAATAAATACTCTTCATTGCACACACTTTACAATTATAAGAAAAACACAATGTAAAAAACAAAATCTTATGTAGGTATATATATCGGTGCAAATTGGGCATTCCTTGTCGCTCAAAGCGATTTCTTTCAGAAAATATTATAAATTATTAATATTTTTGTTGTTTCTCTTGATATAAAAAAATATATAAGTAAATTTGATAATTTACTCTCAGATCTATTAAATGATCACTCAGGTTAACGAACAGAAACTGTATGCTTTGTCATTTCCTGGACGGTTTGATTATTAGTGGCATTCGTCTCGTCCGTTTCCGTGCTTAGCGATCCACGTTAAGCCATTGGTGCTGGTTGCTAGCACCGTTAAGCCGTGTTAGTGGACATCTAACAGAGTGTCCACCACTGGCGCTACAAACACCACCAACTCGGAATGTTTAGGCCCCCGAGTATGGGGTATGGCCTAACCTTTCCGAGTTTAACAAGAGCCGGTGCCCTTGCAGCGGGGCGATAAGGGTTGTCAACTTGCAACTTGCCAAGTCGTCAATTTTTGCAAGTTATCAATTTGCCGTTTATTTACTTTAAAATTATAAACAATTTTCTAAAAACCTTAAAGCTTTTTGGTACCTACAAGCTTTTATTTGAAAAGAGTTTTTATGCTCAAAAGCCGAATGCTCAAATCCAAATTCAAAAGAGGCTGTATTTCCTTCAATTCTATTGAAAATATAATACGATTCGGGACCATGATTGCACCTCCAAGATCAACCTCAAAATACCAAAAGGATCTATCGACACTGGAAATACCTACTGCATCATTCCAAATTTCTGATCAATCGAACCCCTGGAAATCGCTCTAAAATCAATGAAAAGATTTGAACTAAACAAACATACATACATAAAAAAAAATTGCAAGTTAAATAAAAGCTTTTAAAAAATTCGAATTTGAGCGTAATTTGACATTTCTTGTGCATTTCGTTAAAATGATCTTTTCTGAATCTATCTATTCTGAACTTTTGCCTTCATTTAATTTAATTCTGTACGTATTGATGAACCCTATGTATAATTATAATTTGTGATTTAAATCACAATATAGGAGATAACTTTAGATATGTATAAAGTATAACCTATTATTTATAATAGTTTATCTTGCCTCCCTTACCGATATCAAAAATATTTATTCCCTTGCCTCTTCCCGTCATCAATGGTCAGCCCTCATCGTTGCTCTTCGTCAAAATGCTCGGTCCTAGGTCTTTGTGAGCTTTGTGCATGTCTTTTCTTCAATATCAGGTCATGAGCTATGTTGACCGTGTTGTAATGACCTTACCACATAACATAAACATCTCATGTGCCTTTCAGTGAGTTTTTCTGTGATGGGTTCGACTTTGAGGCTTTTTTTAATGTGCTCGTTACGCACTCTGTCCAGTTTACTCCGCCGGCCAAACTCAGCATCTTAATTTCAATTAAGTGTAATTTCTGTTCATGCATCTTCTGTATGGCCCAGTATTCTATACTGCATATCATTGCTGGTCTATCAACTTTTTGTAGACCTTGCCTTTTGTTTTTACTATCATTATTGTTTCATAAAGGTTTCCTGAGAATGGTCGCCACCTTTGCCAGACGGTCTAGATTCTTGCATCGGCATCGATTGCGCAACTGTGGTTGTTGAAATTGCATTTCAAGTAGGTAATCGGTTGTCCGCTACTTCTCCAGGGTGTCTAGAAGATGTCTTACATTCCCATCAATAATTACGATATCGTCTACGTAAATAAGCACCACAAAAGAGGGTATTGGATATCCTTAGTTAGACAATCCATTACCCCACCATACATTATATATAAGGTTCTAATTTATTAGTTACCTACCATCCTTCAAACACAGCGTCTACTCCTGACACTGAACAACTTTCCCCAAGGAACCCATAGTCAAATCGCAAAAAAAAAGGACTTCCCATACTAAGTCGATTAGCTGATTGGCCAACTTACCAAGTCCAAAATATTTTTTTGCGATATGACTACGAGTTCCTTGGGGAAAATTGTTCAGTAACAGGAGTAGATGCTGTGTTTAAAAGATGGTAACTAATAAAGTAGGACCTTGTATTTTATCAAAAACAATGGGTAGAAAAAAGCATATCTAGATTTGTCTGATATTCTTTTTATACTAACCCTTTTCTGTCGTACCAGGAACATAGTGTTATAGTGTTTGACACAAAAATACTTGGCAAATTATTATTTCACAATTAACATTTCATAATGTTCCATTCAACTAACTAATCAACAAAAACACGTATTTTTATTTCGCAAAATGATATTTTTATTTATCAAATGTAGCAAAAATGATTTGTCAAACAATATAGCCCCGCTACAGAAATTAAGATAAAAATTTACAGTGTGGATCTCTGAATTTGGGAACAGGAGGGAGGTGGAGGAAGGGGTAGCGAAATACCACCTGCGAAAGGGAATTGCAGAAGCCCCCCCTTCGCTTCAGTCATTACTTTTTGCTAAGACCCAAAGGCAAAAAGAGAATTGTTCTAGTTCTAGTGCATAGTTTTTTCGCTCACTCGCCTCGCAGGTTGTCTATCATGTCAACCTAACATATCTCGTCCCTTCGGTTTTTGCTAACTAACCAACTTGCTTTTTCTATTTTTATTTTCCCCTCTGCGCCCCCGTTTTGCTATTTCTTTAAATTATAACAACAAAAAATAAATTACCCGCGGCCAGAGTTAAGCTATATATAAGGGGAGGTTACATGCGTCCAAAAAGTGAAGCAAATAAAATGGTGCCAATGGGAATCTCTTTTCTAAGTAGCTTTCGGTGCAAGGAAGTGAACTACCTATACGAAAAATTGCTATAACTACTAGAAGAATTACAATATTGAATATGTCTTGTTCTCGTTTTGTATGGGCCTGTACACTTGCATTGTTGCTTAGTTTAAAGAGTAATTTATTCCTATTCTTAATAAACAAATATATAAACTACAATGCATTTCACCAAAACCAACATGTTGTATTCGACAGTTTTCATATTGTTTTGTCAAAGTAACAATTTTGTGCTACCTTCCGGACGTAGTGACATAATTATATCCTCTTTGACTTCCTGTACCCAAAGGGAGTTTGCATCCAGTAATGAACGTATAGATTGTTTGTTGTTTGATCATATATTTACGTCTCTGGGTACGAGGCCTTTTAAGACAGCCTTCAAATTATTGATCATCATTTCTATTTTGATTTGTAATGCTGGTGTTGGTGCATTACAAATCATCTGGCACATCGAGAGTTACCAAAACATTTCAAAAATCTTCTTTTTGCTGAATGGGTTTATATTTTTTAAATTATTTTTATGATTATTATGGCTTATTATTCAGGTCTTGTACATGTAGTAGCCAGAATCTTATACAGGTCCTTTATTTAAAAAAAAGCTTAAGGATCGTAGTGCAAGCACCAATGCCCAATTCAAAGGTCCACATTGAACAATTTAGCCAAAAGAAAAAAATAATTATCCAATGATTTTTTTTTCAACTGAAGTAGGTTTTGCAGAGTAAAAATATGTCAAATGATTATCTAAATATATGAATGGTTTGTAAAACTAATTTATATAGAATTGATTTGAAAAATGATACATTTGCAAATCGTTGTGTTGTCTTTTGAAAATTGCCGAATAACTTTTTTTCAAATTACGTACTACCCGTCGTTACCACCGGTTTCTCCACATTTTATGTGTATCCCCTGATTCTTTCAACCGTCCATTGATGTTGTTTCTAGACTAGGTAAGTCTTTATTACACTTTTACTGTTTCTCAATTCCCAACAAAAAAATCATCAACATACACTTTTTATCTGTAGTCGAAAAACCTGAGCTTTTGTTTAAAAATAAAAAAATAATGTGATCATTCGAACTTACAAAAATGTGACCAGACAAAATGTTAGTGACTCTACCTTTCCCATTTTCTACATTTTAAATTAATAAATATATAAATACCCGGTTTTATATTACAATATTATTTATATAGTATACCTTGATATTGTGATGTAGGTTCTTATTTAAAGTTAACGGCGCTTACGTCCTTAATATTATTTCACAGTTTCGTCTTACAATCGCAAAATTTCGCTATTTCACCAAAGCTTTGGATGATAATTGGTAGTTTTTTAATTCCATCATTGGCAAGCCCATAATATCATCTCACCTAATGGTAAGTTACGCTGATGCCGAAGATGGAAGCGGGCTTATATGAAATGGAGAACTGTTTACCTTATTTTAATGCCGTTAATATTGATGTTTGGTGGCAAAAATAAGATAGGATGGTGGTAGTGGATTTAAAAAAAGACTTTGCCACCAACCAGAGTCTTGCAAAGTCAGAACCCGCCGGGAGTGGAGCCCGTGACCTCCTTGGTGTGAAGCAAAGAGTTGTAATTACACAATGAAGTTATTTTTTTGTGATTTTGTATTATGTTATATGTCATAGATTTTTTTAGTTAAAAATATATTTAAAAAAATCGATACGTATTAAAATGATAACGTTTTTTTGGAAGGTTATCAATAAAAAGTTTTTATTCCCTGGTATGTATGTTTAGGTTCATCAAGACAAAAACCATATTATGACGGACGTAGCGGCCTCTAAAATAAATAAATAAATATAATGTCAGTTATTTTTATACCTATCTACCCTACATTTTCTTTTTTTCACTTAGTTAAGTAAAAGAAATAAATAAGTGAAAAATTTAGTTTTAATGGACATTAGATATAAACCATAATAGTCATAATACGCTTGTCTGATATTGTTAAGTTTTTTGTTTTATTATTTCAATGTTTTAATGTTAATCGTGTTAAGTTGTTAAGAAAAATATATATTTACTGCATCTATAAAGGAATAAAAAATTTCATCAGAATTCGTTTGTCTCCTAAACTTTATAAAATTCAAACAACTGGTTTTTAAAAAAAAAACTAATTACTGCATTAGCTCAGTAAGATCAATATTTTTTTTTCCTGTGAAAATCTGAAGTTTTATTTCTTCTTATGTGGAAGAGTGTATTTTTCTTAACACAAAAACGTACATAACTCTGTTGATTTGACAGTTTTGTTTTTGTTTAAAGAGAGTTAACATAAAATACTATTATTTATTTTATAAGTAGAAAATGATTATACTCTGTACCTACCTATAACATAAATATAGATATAATACATACCTACATATGACATAGTGAGTAAGAATGATGCGAAATAAAAGGTAAAAAATAAAGAACTTCTTTTTACTTTCGAGCATTTACCTGAAGAGCAAGCGGCACTTAGCGAGCGATGGAGTGAAGAAAGTATTGAAACATTAAGTCATGCACTGGACGGCATTTACTATTTATAAGCTTTTTTTTTCAATTCATGAATGGTAGATCATTAATATAAACTAAAAAAACTAAAGGTCCCAAGATAGAGCCTTGAGGCACACCCATCTTTTCCCATGAATTCCTTGATTTCCTACCATTTATTTGTATTTTTTGTATTCTATTCACTAAATAATATTGTAAAAAATCTAGAACCTTATTTTTAACACCATAATGGTCCAGTTTTACAAGCAGTTTTATGTTTCACACAATCAAATGGCTTTAACAAACCGCAGAAGATCCCTATCGCATTCTGAGATTTCCCAAAAGCATCATACATATTTTTAACGAGTTCAACTCCCGCGTCCGTTGTGGAACGTCCTTTTGTAAAGCCAAACTGCAAGTTATGAAGCAATTTTTTGATGTTATTGTTGTCTCATTTAGTTTAGTATATTTTTTTCAAAAACCTTACTTAAAACTGATAGCACAGAAACAGACCTATAATTACTAGGGTCTTTCTTTTCTGCCGACTTAAAGAGTGGAACAACTTTATTTAATTTCATGAGATCCGGAAACACACCAGTGTCAATACAAATGTTGAATAGAATCGGTCAAGTAAGGGGCTACTCGTAAAGTTTCAATTACGGACTTTATAAAATTAACAGACATACCCCAAAGATCCTCAGTATTTTTCAAGCGACTTGCAAAAAGGAGGAGGTTCTCAATTCGTCTGTATGTTTTTTTTAATGTTTGTTACCTCAGAACTTTTGACTGGGTGAACCGATTTTTATGATTCTTTTTTTATTTGAAAGCTAGTGCTTCCCGTGTGGTCCCATATAAATTTTATCAAAATCGATTTGGTACTTTAGTAGAAAATTAACAAAAACCAAAAATAATAATGCAAAAATGTACTAATTTGTTGCGATGGAAGTCGGTTTTTTAACGTGTTTAGCATTTTCAATTATTTAGTTTCAACAACTTAAAAAGCTTATATAATTGTGTGTGGATTATTTTTTAGAAATGTAAAATCTTCTTCGCACTTTGGTACATTTTCAGAAAGTAATTGATTTGCGAGAATAGGCTCTCGGTTGTTTTGAGTGGAACATTTGTAAAGATATTTATATCCGAGGTTTCAGAAATGAGACCACGATCAGTTTGCAAGACATATTTTTTCTCTCGCAGCTTCGTTTTCCCCGTCTCTTTAATTATAACGTTACAAACAGCTTTTATTTTATTTCCAGAATATTAAATTTTCTTAGAGATGAAATTGTCTTTAGCTGCCAAACAAACTCTTTTAAATAATTTTTAACATACTCAACAAACTTGAGATCAAAGTTGTATGTCTTTTGTTCGTAAAGCGAAAACCATTTTTCTCTACTCTTGTACTTGTAATACCTGCAGTCGCCCAGTCACTAAACTTGAATGTTTGATTTACGTTAATTGTTTTCAATTTTAATATATTTTCTAACTCTGTACTGAGCATTTCAAAAAATAAGTTGAAAAAACTATTCGGGTCTCGTTGATCTAACATTGAGTTTGGTAACTTTTGGACAAGTACATCTTTGTACATCTCTAATCTTTGAGTAGTGACAGGTCTTGTTTGAACCGTAATTATTTCTCTACTTCTTTCACATGGAAATAGTAAAAGCTGACCACTTTGGTCATATTTTAAACAGTTTATGATACTTTTTTGTCTGTGTTTGCAATTACAGGAAAACATTATCTAAACATGTAGCTGATGTTGCTGTCACTCTAGTAGGCTCGTGAAACAAAAGATCTAGATCAAACGACTTAAATAAGCTTCGGTGGTGTAATGGCTAGGGCCGCTGCTTCCAGTCCGGGAGGTCGTGGTTCGAATCCTGCCACGTACCAATGTGTTTTCGAATTTCGATTTCATAATATGTACCTTTATCCGACGCTTTTACGGTGAAGGAAAACATCGTGAGGAAACCTGCACATACCTGCGAAGAAAGTCGAAGGTTGTGTGTGAGGTCGACAAACTCGCACTGGGCCTGCGTGATCGACAAGGCCCGATCGCCCTAATTCGGGGTAGACTCGAGCCCCTCGGTGGGGACGTATATGAGCTGATATGAATTAATGAATGTAATAATTTAGTTCCTATTTAACTAAGATTCAGTGCGATGTAAAAGATTAATTTTTCAATTACAAATAATCCAAAATATTTACAGTTTTTTTGCGTAGTCCGCTTGACGAAAGTTTACGAGTAGTTGTTAAGTGACAATGAAAACAGTTTATTTATTTAAACCAACTCATCAAGACAGACACACGGACATAGCAAAACGAAACTGGGTTTCGACAACTAGGTCCTAGTTTGACTAAGGAATTCTAAAAATTGAACTTTGAATTTGATGTGGTTTGTTTTTGAGTCAAAAACAAACATAATATATAAATGTATCTGAATGTGCGTCTGTTTGTCCGTCCGTTGCTTTGGCGGCTTTCTCATTATCAATGTACGGATTTGGTTTTTTTTTATATATTTTAGTGTAGCAAAAAGCTGAAGTAAAAAACGCATTATTTTTTATCACGTAAATGGATAAAACGATTGTTATTACTTTGTATGGCCTACTACACTAGGTAGTGCACTTATCAAAAAATTGTTGAATTAAAAAAACTTAGGTTACTTCTAAATTTTTTTCAAACACCTTTCTAGCAGTTTTGAGCGTCGGTGGCTCAAACGGTAACGACTCTGTCCTTCTAACCAGATGTCCTGGGTTGAAATCCGGACGGCCAATGTACTAATGAGTTTTCTGAAACTCACGTACATATACAAGTACTTACCGATTGCTTTAACGGTGACGGAAAACATCGCGAGCAAACCTGCATATCTGATTCCAATATGTGTATGAAGATCGCGTTGCACACGTCTGTGGGTGTGAATCTAAATGCCCTACACGTGACCACAGGTGTTTGTTTATGTAAAACTTTTCGTGTCATATTGATTTCATGTTCTGATGACATAATCTGGTTTATATCAAAGATTGAATTTTGAAGTTATTAACAAAAATTATTGTTTATTTCTTGATTATTCACAAATGACATTGTTATTATTATTTTATGACTATCAGAAAGATAGTAAATTGCACCTATTTTGAATAAATATATTGAATTGAATTGAATTCATTCAATACTCATTACTCATTACAAGAATACGTACCTTTTCTTGTAATTGCTCAAACGGGGTCGAATATAACATAAATAATATGTCGAAGGGGGTGGTTGGGTTATGGATGGCCTTGTGGTTCACGTCCTTAACTATTGCGGTATTGGCCGTCGAAATAACAATGCAGCTATATCTCAGAGGTCCTCCTTCAATAGTCTTGATCATTCGGCAATCTAAATTGTACAGGATGCCTTGGATAACAATGGATGCAAACGCGGTGATCCCAGCTATAGCGTGACATGTCCGTTTTGCTCACAGATCACCACTTTTAGTATTCTGTTCAACGCTCCGTCAAAACATGTCTGCTTCGAGACTGACGTCCAACTACTCGTAATATGGCTTCTCAACTCAGTGTTGCCACCTCAATCACAAACAGCCTTCCGTTAATACGTCATCTTTGCTACCACAACAATCGGCTCACGAGTACAAGCGATTGTCACGCCAACACCGGTTTCACCCAGGTACTAATACCTGACGTTTGATCCAAATAAAGTGTAACGATCTATGTAAACGCAATCAAGAGTTCATAATTTATTTATGTTGCTGTCGTCATCCCTGCTTACAATAAAATTAGCACATGAGCAACAAGAATTAGGCACGCGGCGAGGCTGGAGCCACAGCGCAGGCGCAGGGTTGAGAGGATGACTACCAGACGCAAATACTTGACCAGCTTTAGAAAACATAACGTGCCTATAAAATTTGAGGGCTGCCCTAGGTTTCCCTGGGATCCCATCATCGGATCCTGATTTGGTGACAGTGTGACCCCCCTTGGGAGTACACTCTTTCGAATAAAAACAGAACTTTGCGCAGATATCGCGTAAAAAAACCAGTCTAATTGAGAACCTCCTTGACCTCACACTTGTTCTGCAGGAGTACCCTTCGTAGTCGCCCTCTCGCCAAAAGAAATAGTATTGACCATCTTTTTTTTTTATTCATAATAGGTAAACACTTGACAACATCTCACCTGGTGGTAAGTGACGATGTTGCCGAAGATGGAAGCGGGCTTACCAAGATTCCGCAATGGGGAACTGGCTATCTTATCTTCATGCCGGAACACACCAATGATATCAACATTGATATTTGGCAGCAAGACTTAGATAAGATGGTGGTAGCTAGCCAGGAAGGCTTAGAAAATGCCCTTCCACTAATGTACACTATTTGTTGCGATGGAAGTCGGTTTTTTAACGTGTTTAGCGTTTTCAATTATTATCTTTTACGGACTAGTGTTAGGCCTCAGGGACATTCAAAAAGTAAGGACGTTAAAGTGGGAGAAAGGGACCAAACCGAGTCTTACAATTGATCCCGCCGGGAATCGAACCCGCGACCTCCTGTGGAAAGCCAGTGAACTTTGCCTCTGAGCTACGGAGGCGGTTAAAACATCAACATCTTCTTATCTTCTTCACAATCTCATGCAGTCGGAGGCAATAAGTCTTATTGTAAATGAAAGAAGATAACCTTTACTTGTCTTATATCTAGGAAGTCTAATTCTAAGGAAGTCTAAGTCTTTATAATTTTGTATCGAATTTAGATTAAACATATATTGCATACACTCGAAAAACATAATCCTCTTTCTGGCGCAGTCGGGTAATGAAACAGGAAGTGAGGTTCAAATAATACAGTTTATTATCATAGCAAAAAAATATTAAGAAATATACAAGCCATTTACTTTGATATTTTTGTCTGTCATACACAAGTAAGCAGATAGTTTTCTATTAGTAAACAACCTGTATCACCGTTTCCTGGCGATTTCGTTGCTGCTGTGAGAAGAAACGGTGGAAGAAACTCACACTGAATCAAATATCTTTGTGATAAAATTTTAAAACAAAGTTTAAAAAAATATACCTATATAACATGTTTAAACACACACTTTACAAGTCACCGGAAATGTCTGTAAAATTATTGAAATATACATCAGTAGGCCACCGTTGATAAGTAAGTAAGCTAGAGAAGTAAACAGGCCTACAGCTCAAGTGAGGTGCTTGTGTAAGGGCGTGATGCAGAGACACCAACTTTGCGCAGCGCCACCTGACATCTCTTGCTGAGCGCCTAAGACGACGCCTAAGCAATGGTAATGTATGGCATAGCTCGGGGACAATCAGCAGTAAGGTATTTCCGACGACTTGTGTTTCTACTTTTTATGCTGTTTTTATTTTAGTAACACTGCATTCCACCTCTGCAGGTACTGTAGCCATTGTGGCCGTGGGCGTGGCAGCATTCTTCCCGTTCTGGTATACTTCTGGCGCAGACAATGTCGCAAGGCGGCTCCCTGATTGCCGCCGCGGTGCCAATCAGCATGGCGCTGGCTACGAAGAGGAGCAGCAGGATGGTCGTCTTCTTGGAGAACATTGCTGTTGGATTCTGTTGGTCCAAAATTATAGGACTTGTAGATTAAATGTAGAAATTTTGGGGTTTAAATTTTATACTTAGAAGATCACATATTATGTATAAAAGAAGGTTTCAAACAAAACAAACTTCAATAAATGTCCGAGCACCTGTTGACATAAGATAATGATAGAAATATTCAAATAGCTAAGTTAGAGAGAGATAGAGAGAGAGAGAGATAAAAGAGAGAGAGACACTCTAGAAACTTTTGACCGCGTGAAGCCACGTGACTGTGTGTCTTGTTCTTCTGTATTGTTAATTCTTAACTGATGAGGTTTTATTCTTTGGATGATATTTTTACAGTGTTTAACAAAATAGCGTGACAATACTTTTGAAGGTGAACTCCGTCTCGTGAAATAACACAATTCCATTCTGTCATCATCATCATCATATCATCAGAAATACGTCCACCGCTGGACAAATGTCTCCCCCAAGGATTTCCACGACGACCGGTCCTGCGCTGCCCACATCGAGCGGCTTCCCGCGACCTTCACCAGGTGGTCGTTCCACCATGTGGGAGGCCTGCCTACGTTACGTCTTCCGGTGCGCGGTCGCCACTCGATAACATTTACTGCCCTAACTGCTCTCTAGATAGTAGTATAGTTTATACTTGTGTTGCGCATGAAAAGTTATTATTTACCAACTGTCCAACTTAAAAAAAAATCCTTTTCGGGAACTAATCGTATATATACATTATTATTCGGTCGCGTCAGTGGTGGCTCAACGGTAACAACTCGATCCTCTTAACTGGAAGTTTCAGGTTCAAATCTGGACGGGCAATGTACCAATGAGTTTTACGAAATTTACCTCCAAATACATTACAGAATGCTTTAGCGGTGAAGGAAAACATCGTGAGGAAACCTGCACATCTGATTCCAGATGTGTATGAGGGTCGCGTTGCACACGTCCATAGGTGTAAATCTGCAAGAAATGCCCTACACGTGACTGCGGGAGATGCTTAGTGAAACATCAGGCAAAGCCGTCTATCCTTTGGATAGCACTGTTAAGGCTCCTCTGTCTCTAAAGTAAGCAACTCGATTCACGATGTTTCAAATACGAACGAAATAGCTTAGAAATAAAGTTCTTGTCAGCTCGTACTGCAACGTGGCTGGTCAATCGCTGCGAACGTGTAGTGCGAAAATTGTGGTTTTGAATTCATCATAAATAAAATAAGATGTAATTTTAAAAAGTAAGAAAATAAAATCATTTTGTATTGTTTTGTTAACCCTCGGTTGGTCGCTATATTTTGTTCCGTATTAAAGATAAAAAATTGTACTTCAAGGTAGCTTCCTTCATAACTATCAATTAGTGCAAAAAAAATGTATATAATTATTTGTTAAAAATTATTTCCTATCATTTAAATTATTTAAAACCACACAATGGGTTTTATTTAAAACTGTATTATGCTACTAAAAATATTAAAATAAATAAATAATAATAAGAAATAAAAAAATAAAAATATTTTAAATCTCCGGGCTTATAAAGACCCCACGCGACCGACGGTGTCACAAAAAAAGCTCGACCAACCGATGGTTAAGAACTTCATAAATTATCAAAAAGTACGGATTGAAAATGCAACAGTTTTATTAACTAGAAAAAAAATATAGCATTAGGATATATATTTTTTTGTGTTTATTAAAATATAATTCGAGGAAATCAAAATCACTCCTCATATCCTGACAAATTACAAAACAATTTTTTTTTCGATTAATTAATCCTTAATACTAAAAGTAGTTTCAAAGTTGCTCGTTGGCGGCGGTATAAGCCATAACACGATAAGAGAGGAGATTATTTTTACTCACCACAAACTCAGGAGGGTAGTCTTCGAGGAAATGTTTTTGTTATCTGATAATTGTTCTTCGGGCGTCTGGTATTTATATGCCTTTGGTACTCTGTGTCGGGATTGATAATTAAAAAAAAACATGTTTTCATTCTGACGCACTGATATTTTGTTTTTCTCAAGTGTTAATTAAGTTACATTGACTGTCCTCTTAGTGACATTGTGTGGTATTTGAGTACCTATATTCTTAGATGTTCACATTTGAGCTTTTTAAAATTGCTACTACAGATTTATATATGAAATATGCAAATTCCAAATTGTATTTTTTTTTCCTTTAATTTTGTTTTTTTTTCTCAAATTTTTCGGTTATTTTTATGTGTGGATCACCAGAGGAAGCAAATTACCTTTCAAATGAGACCATTTTGAAGTCTGTACCTGCCGCTTATTCAAGAGGAAACATATTTTTCATAAACAGCTACAAAAAAAAGACATTTAGAGGGGAAAAGGATGCGTCCCCTAATGGGGGGTTTTTCTTCAATGAAATGTGGTGTAGTACACGCCTTTAAAATAGCGGTAACCCTATCCGATACACACAGTATGTGCTGTGCAGTGCAACTTTTCAACTTATTTGCATACTTACACATGGTACTAGCTTAACTGCAAGTGTCACTTTTAGCACCACCTAGGCGCCTTCACCAGCTCGTTGGTCCACCGAATGGGAGTCCTGCCTAAGCCACGTCTTCCTTCATTTCTATGAGCTATGTGGTCCGCGCACTGCTACTTGAGTTTAGTGATTGTGTGAGCTATGTCGGTAACTTTAGTTCTCGGATCTCCTATTTCTGATTCAATCAAGTTGGGAAACTCCGACCATAGCTCGCTCCATCGTCCTTTACGTGATCTTGATAAAGTGAGTGATAACATTAAGAGGGATCCCCCTACATAACGTTTATAATAGTGATATTTATAGTTATGTAATATGAGTACCTACATACTTACGTACTTTCAGGGCCGGGCGTTTTTTTCTAGACAATTCGCCCCGCGCCGGCCGTATTTCGATTATTTTAAACGGCCATAAAAAATAAATAATATAGATAACTACCAACTTTTTTCTATTATTATATTGTTGTTATTTATATTTTCTATTTATGAAATAAAACATTTAAATACTCTATTATGTCTTTATTTAGAGGCATCACAAAAATTTACAGTTTTAGAAAAAAAAAAAGTTTAACATTATTTAACTTGAATATCTTATTTATCTTATGTATCTTTTATTTATCTTCCATATTATTCATCATCTTTGCCATCTAAATCCACATCTGAGTCTTCATAATTCCGTAATTCCACTTCAATTTGTTCGTCCTCCAAACGAATGTTTTGCGGGAGCGGCATTTTGGCGCGAAACCGATCGATACACTGCGCGTCACTTTTTTTGCTCTTACGCCTACACTTGACGCACCACATTCACAATTTTTTGCATGTGTTCTCGCAATGAACCAAGCTACACGTACGATAAATGTTTATCACGTTGCGTCTACGTGATTTTGTAGAGAACAGTATGAAAATCAAATAACGTGGCATACTCGTGATCGGCGAGTGAGGGAATAATTATCATCACGTGAATGTCACGCAATTGGCCCTGAAAGTGTTAAGGCGAGGCATTGATTGGAACAGTTGTCTCAGTCTTTTTTATTTACGTGTAAAGAGCAAAGAAAATATTTGTACTTTTTTAATAGTTTTTCGTTTCAATTAAAAACTTCAATTATAATTTAAAAAAAAAAAACATCTGAAATATTGAAGTGTGTTTTTAGACTAATCGACAAAGAAATTTGTGAGGTACTTAATCGGCCTGGTTTGCCTGTAGAATGCAAATCTCTCTTTTAAAACAGGTTTCTTTGATATATTTTTTTTCTGTTACAAAAGTTAACGAATCGTATTTCTACAGCTGAAAAAATGAAATCATTGAAATGAAGAATTAGATAACAAAATAATATCACTTTCACATGTTTTGTAATTGCTGATAAAAATCGGGATCCCTGCAACCAAAGTTTCCAATGTGTGCCTTAACGAAAATTTTCAACGATGCATATTAGTAAAAGGTACTGCAGTTTATTTAGAAATTGTCAACTCTGTGAAACATAGTTCGCTGTAGATACAGATAGAATAGACGCTCAAAGCGGCCACTTTTTACACGACTGCCCACAAAAAAAAGAGTGTATTATTTTCAGGCCTAATGTATGTAAGTATGTTTATACCACGACATTTTCTAAACGCCAGAACCGATTTAAATGAGTGAGGAGTTATTAGAATCTGCGCGCTCTGTTTGTTGACACTGGGTATATGAAATAAAAAAAAAACCTAACCACTCCAGGAGTGCCGACAGAAATGAAAACTTTTTACAGTTATATAAGTTTTGACCCTCCGACTGTTCCTGGTGGTAACAGATACATCGGTGTCGGGTCAAGATTCAAGATTCAAGATATTTATTCAAAATAGGTGCAAAATACACTCTTCCTGATAGTCATAAAATAGTGATTACATAATTTTATTTGTAAATATCAAGAAATAAACAATCATTAGTTATTAACGTCAAAATCCAATCCGTGATATAAAAAAAACATGAAAACAACATGACACGAGAAGTTATAGGTACATTAAAATTATTGAATGTTATAAACGCCTTTGACAAGAGTAGGCCAGTTCACACGGACAGCACCCGGTCACGAGTATAACGTGAGAGTCAGCCATCGCTCCTCTCAATCATATTAGAGGGAAAGGAACGACCCGGCTCCCGATGCGCCACCATCCGCACAAACATTCGGTACTGTAACGGTGTAGCGAGTTCAATGGTTTTATCCCTATTTAAAAAATGACCAACACATTTTTATAAGTTTTGATACTCCAAGTGTTCCTGGTGTCGGTTACGGTAACGGTAACGGTTCCAATCTCAAAAAATGCCCAACGCGCTTAAAAAAAGATTGACTATAATGTTGGTAGTATGTCCGTTAAAAAATCACATTATTAATGACTCGCATTTCAGTGCTGAAAAAAGAGTTACCGAGTTTATACGTGGATTTTATTGTAGTCGGGAGACATTCCTGTTAGGGAATCGTTGTGGAAGTCTCCTGACTGCAATTAAACTCATGTGTAAACTACATATCTTACTTTTTTTAAACTTTGAAGTGCAAGTCATTAATTAGGTTACTAGGAATACTTCATTCATACCTGCTGTAGCGAAAAATAAATAAAATAGATTTATTTATTTCGCTACATTTGATGGCGCCCAAAATCTTATGACCTATGAAATATAACGTATAAGAACACGACGAAGTCACACTGAACTACGTACAGAAAAGAAATTAAATCTCTCACCTCTAGCAAAACACGAGGGCACGGCTCTGTAAACTATCTATAACGACTTGTTTAATATGCATATTTACAATAATTTCGACGTAGAACACCAAAAATTTATAAAAAGACAAAAAAAAAGCAAAACGACTATCTCATATTTTTCTTCCCATCAAAATATGACAGCTCTCAAATTTTAAAATATTACCGCGCATTCCAACGATATGCGTCTAGCTGGACATTGAACCAAACGCAGATTTTAATTTTGCGACGGAAAGGAGTTTTCAAAACTTTCAAACATTCAAACATTTATTAGATATAACACTACAACTCAACACAAAACAATATAACATGAGTAGACAAAAAAAATGTAGGTACACAAAGTGAATGATAAAATCATCACATCAGCTCATATACGTCCCCACCGAGGGGCTCGAGCCTACCCTGAATAAGGGCGATCGAACCTTAGTCGACCACGCGGGCCCGTTGCGGGTTGGTGGACTTCACACACAACCTTCGAGTTTCTTCGCAGGCGTATGCAGGTTTCCTCACGATGTTTTCCTTCACCATATAAGAGCGTCGGATAAACGTAAATAGGAAATCGAAATTCGAAAACACATTGGTACGTGGCAGGATCGAACCACGACCTCCCGAACAGGAGGTAGCGGCCCCTGTCATTACGCCACCGACGCTCTAAATGATAAAATAAACAAAAACAAAAGGTAGATACCTAACGTCGCCACATAATAATATATGGGAGGTAAGTGTGCGTTGCGCTGTAGTGTGACGCCAAACAGGACCCATCTCAGCATACGCTGCAGCCAGAGCCACTGCGCTGCTTTTCGGATGTTTTCGTTGCACTACACACTAATTGCTAAGCCTCTCTGTTCCTCGTTTTCATAAAGACTCTTGACTACGCCGTTAGTTGGTTTGGTTGAAATGATAAATTCATCCAGCTAAATTACTTAACTCTATTTTTGCTTGTTTAATACTTTTACTCGTATTTCTTGTTTAGTTACGACGGCAGTCGTGTTTTTTTAAAATATATTTTTTTACATATTTGTTAACACCTACCCTATTTTTTTTTCTCAATTGGTAAACCCTTGGCGTCAGAGCGTCGGTGTCGTAATGGCAAGGGCTGCTACCTCCTGTCTGGAAGGTCTTGCGTGGTCACATTCCTGCCACGTACCAATGTGTTTTCGAATTTCGATTTCATATGTATGTTTACCCGACGCTCTTACGGTGAAGGAAAACATCGTGAGGAAACCTGCACACGCCTGCGAAAAAAATCGAAGGTGAGAAGTCGACCAACCGCACTGGGCCCGCGTGGTCGACTAAGGCCCGATCGCCCTAATTCAGGGTAGGCTCGAGCCCCTCGGTGGGGACGTATATGAGCTGATATGATGAAGCCCTTGGCATCATCTCACCTGATGGTAAGTGACTATGATGCCGAAGATGGAAGTGGGCTTACCAAGATTCCCCAACGCAATGGGGATCTGGCTATCTTTATCTTCAAGCCGGAATATTGTTAACACTGATGTCTGTAACTACAACGAACAATAAATAAAAAAACTGTTGGCACTGCTCATTAACTAAGTACCTTTAATTATTATCAGTGATTAGTGCGTACACGCCTTTGCTCTGTTTTCTTCTAATCCTTGTTTACGGCCTGAAAATTAAACATGTGTCGGGTCGTTCATCTGAATTGATTAAACAAGACACGCATATTTACTTAATACACATGTTTATTTAAAAAGTGAATCTTTGCGACGCAAAATGTAATGTTTGAAGTAAAGTACGAAGCATAAAGCTAACAGGTACTATAATACCACAGTCTAAGAATCCATGCAGTCGTCCAACGCCTATAATAATCGCGTCATCGCCGATTTCACGAGTCACTGATCACAGTACCAAGGGTTGTCACAATACTTGACCATTAAATGAAAGAAAATGCCATTACGTAGAAAAATTACTTCAATAGTGTAAAATCGATATTTGAAGGTACTTACCTTAGATCTCTGATCAATAATCCGTTGCCAAAATCAAAAAATGGCGGCCATTTTGATTTTTTTAGTTACTGAACTGATTGCTTCCAAAATCGATATCTAAAGTCTCCTGAGGCACAGTATATATATTAGTACTAACGTACAGTATGGACACTCCCTGCCGCTCTCTAGATTCGACCTCACCCCCCCGTCACTCAGATTGGCTGTAGATTGGGTACCAAACGTAAAGGACGAGCTACGCAAGCACTTTTATTCACTATATTCACTTTGCGCGCCGCTGTGACTTCGTTCACAGGAATAAAAACCAACCAGTTACCGAACGTAAAGGCCCAACTGAACTCTTTTTATTTTTCATACTTGTCTTATGTTGTAAACAAACACCGATCGAACAAAAAACACTACTTTCCGAATACACCATACACATTATGAGACTATAAAACATTGTAAATGGTAACTGCGACGTGGACGTATGAATTAACACTGAAAACTGCTATTATTTTATACATCTTTTAACACATTTTCCATAAAATTGCGAAATTGATAAAGGATTTTGTCACAGATTAAAAATCGACATGATAGTTTTGTTGCTTTGGTGTAGAGATGGGACGAAGTGAATGACTGAATGAATGATTTTGAACTGTTGTTGCGAGGTAAAAATTGGGTCATCTTTGGGCTCAACTGTTCTATAGGGTACATTGATTTGGCAGTCCGCGAGTTTTTGGTAAGAGATAGGCTTTAGCTGAACATCCATACCAAATTTCAAGGTTAGGAAACCAGCGGTTTTTGAGTTATGAATTTTTGAAAATTGTATTTTTAGGTACCTACTCTTTGGCCTTTGTTTTGTGAGTTTATGTAGGACCAAAGATGACTTATTACTGATTGTATAATTTGATTCCAAAGATTCATAATATGGGGTTAAAACCCCCAACAAACCTTAGGGATCCGAGGGGGATGTGGGAGTATCAGGGCGGGGAAAGCACGCGAGGCCGACTTGAGGGCAGACAAACTTGGGGGTAACACATCGAAAACCAGGGAGTAAACCGTCAAGGTCAAGGTCAATCAGTCAAGGTCATTTCAAGGTCAAGGTCTAAGTCAATTTGATCCCAAAGATTCATAATATGGGGTCCGCGAGTGAGGTACGGGGAGTTCTAAATAGAAGCGGGAGCGAGCGAAGCGAGCTCGGACTTTCGGAGCACCCCGACTCGGATCCGTTAGGTTCGGAGACTGTGCGGGGAGGCGAGCTTAGCTTGCCTCCCCGCACAGTTGTAGTGTTAGGTTTAACATGAGAATGCAGAAGTAGGAGCCCCGAGTTTGTCGGCCCCGCGTGCTTTCCCCGCCCTGATACTCCCACATCCCCTTCGGATCCCGAAGGTTTGTAGGGGGTTTTTAATGGGTGGCGGGGGCTACGCCCCCGTTAGGGGTCCGGGCCCCGCGTCCTTTCCCCGCCCTGATACTCCCACATCCCCTTCGGATCATGAAGGTTTGTTGGGGGCTTTAAATAGGTGGTGGGGCCTACGCCCCCGTTATGGGTCCAGGCCCCGCGTGCTTTTCCCGCCCTGATACACCCACATCCCCCTCGGATCCCGAAGGTTTGTTGGGGGTTTTAAATGGGTGGCGGGGGCTACGCCCCGTTAGGGGTCCGGGCCCCGCGTGCTTTCCCCGCCCTGATCGGATCCCGAAGGTTTGTTGGGGGCTTTAAATGGGTGGCGGGGGCTGGGCCCCCTGGACCCCATATCATGAATCTTGGTGATCAAATTGACTTACACCTGTTTTTGGAATAAGCGTTAGCGATTTTCGCCGTCAGAGAAGTGGATGACCTTTTTTTTTACTAAGCGGCAGCGATTTTCGGCGTCATAGAAGTAGATGACCTTTTTTTTAATAAGCGGTAGCGATTAGTCGGTCAAAGACTACCTAACAAAAAAGATTACCCCCTAGTTTTCGATTTGTCACCCCCAAGTTTGCCCGCCCTCAAGTCGGCCCCGCGTGCTTTTCCGGCTTCGCGGACCCCATATTATGAATCTTTGGAATCAAATTATATAATCAGTAATTAGTCATCTTTGGCCCTACATGAACTCACAAAACAAAGACCAAAGAGTACCTAAAAATATAATTTTCAAAAATTCATAACTCAAAAACCGCTGGTTTCCTAACCTTGAAATTTGGTATGGATGTTCAGCTAAAGCCTATCTCTTACCAAAAAATCGCGGACTGCCAAATCGATGTACCCTATAGAACAGTTGAGCCCAAAGATGACCCAATTTTTAACTCGCTACAACAGTTCAAAATCATTCATTCAGTCATTCACTTCGTCCCATCTCTACACCAAAGCAACAAAACTATCATGTCGATTTTTAATCTGTGACAAAATCCTTTATCAATTTCGCAATTTTATGGAAAAAGTTTTTAAAGATGTACAAAATAATGGCAGTTTTCAGTGTTAATTCATACGTCCACATCGCAGTTACCATTTACAATGTTTTTTAGTCTCTTATTGTGTATGGTGTATTCGGAAAGTGTTGTTTTTTGTTCGAGCGGTGTTTGTTTACAACGAAAAGTATGAAAAAAAAAGAGTTTAGTATTCACACTGTTGCATTCAGTAAATAACTAAGAAACATTTCGTGACCAATACCCCCGGTGTGATTCAGCCTACCTGCATTCTTGCCTATAGATACGTCAGTTATATATATATATATAATTTCTCGCTCGTTTGTATGGAGTGTCCGGGGTGTGCCTGAGGTCACTCATCACGAATCCGTTGCCCGAATTGAAAAAAGTGGCCGCCATTTTGAACTTTTTGATTACTGGACCGATTCCTTCCAAAACGATTTCTGAGGGTCCCTGAGGTCCTTTATCTCGAATCCGTTGCCCGAATTGAAAAAAACGACCGCCATTTTAGTTACTGGACCGATTCCTTCCAAAACGATTTCTGAGGGTCCCTGAGGTCCCTTATCTCGAATCCGTTGCCAGAATTGAAAAAAGCGACCGCCATTTTAAACTTTTTAGTTACTGGACCAATTGCTTCCAAAATCGATATCTGGCTACTTATCACGAATCCGTTGCCCGAATTGAAAAAAGTGGCCGCCATTTTGAACTTTTTAGTTACTGGACCGATTGCTTCCAAAATCGATATATATATATATATATATATATATATATATATATCATTTCTCGCTCGTTTGTATGGAGTATCCGGGGTGTGCCTGAGGTCACTCATCACGAATCCGTTGCCCGAATTGAAAAAAGTGGCCGCCATTTTGAACTTTTTGATTACTGGACCGATTCCTTCCAAAACGATTTCTGAGGGTCCCTGAGGTCCTTTATCTCGAATCCGTTGCCCGAATTGAAAAAAACGACCGCCATTTTAGTTACTGGACCGATTCCTTCCAAAACGATTTCTGAGGGTCCCTGAGGTCCCTTATCTCGAATCCGTTGCCAGAATTGAAAAAAGCGACCGCCATTTTAAACTTTTTAGTTACTGGACCAATTGCTTCCAAAATCGATATCTGGCTACTTATCACGAATCCGTTGCCCGAATTGAAAAAAGTGGCCGCCATTTTGAACTTTTTAGTTACTGGACCGATTGCTTCCAAAATCGATATCTGAGGTCTCTTATAACGAATCCGTTGTCAGAATTGAAAAAAGTGGCTGGAATTTTGAACTTTTTAGTTACTAAAACCAATTGCTTCTAAAATTGAGGGTCCCTGAGTTCCCTAATCACGAAACCGTTGTCAGAATTGAAAAAAGTCCGCCATTTTGAACTTTTTAGTTACTGGACCGATTGCTCGCAAAATTGATATCCGAGGATCCCTGAGGCCCCTTATCAGGAATGCGTTGCCCGAATTGAAAAAAGTGGCAGCCATTTTAAACTTTTTAGTTACTGGACCAATTGCTTCCAAAATCGATATCTGGGGGTCCCTGAGGCTCCTTACGAATATCACGAATCCGTTGCCCGAATTGAAAAAAGTGGCCGCCATTTTGAACTTTTTGGTTACTGGACCGATTCCTTCCAAAACGATTTCTGAGGGTCCCTGAGGTCCCTTACCTCGAATCCGTTGCCCGAATTGAAAAAAGCGGCCGCCATTTTAAACTTTTTAGTAACTGGACCAATTGCTTCCAAAATCGATATCTGGGGGTCCCTGAGGCTACTTATCACAAATCCGTTGCCCGAATTGAAAAAAGTGGCCGCCATTTTGAACTTTCAGTTACTGGACCGATTGCTTCCAAAACGATTTCTGAGGGTCCCTGATCCCTGAACATTTAATAATTTTAATGTACCTATAACTTCTCGTGTCATGTTGTTTTCATGTTTTTTTTATATCACGGATTGGATTTTAACGTTAATAACTAATGATTGTTTATTTCTTGATTTTTACAAATAAAATTATGTAATCACTATTTTATGACTATCAGAAAGAGTGTATTTTGCACCAATTTTGAATAAATATCTTGAATCTTGACCCGACACCGATGTATCTGTTACCACCAGGAACAATCGGAGGCTCAAAACTTATATAACTGTAAAAAGTTTTCATTTCTGTCGGCACTCCTGGAGTGGTTAGGTTTTTTTTCATTTCATATACCCAGTGTCAACAAACAGAGCGCGCAGATTGTAATGACTCCTCACTCATTTAAATCGGTTCAGGCGTTTAGAAAATGTCGTGGCGTAAACATACTTACATACATTAGGCCTGAAAAGAATACACACTTTTTTTGTGGGCAGTCGTCTAAAAAGTGGCCGCTTTAAGCGTCTATTCTATCTGTATCTACAGCGAACTATGTTTCACAGAGTAAGTAAACTGCAGTACCTTGTACTAATATGCATCGTTGATAATTTTCGTTAAGGCACTCATTGGAAACTTTGGTCGCAGGGATCCCGATTTTTCTCAGCAATTACAAAACATGTGGAAGTGATATTTTGTTATCTAATTCTTCATGTCAATGACTTCATTTTTCAGCCGCAGAAAAACACAATTCGTTAACTTTTGTAACAGAGAAAAAATATATCAAAGAAACCTGTTTTAAAACAGAGATTTGCATTCTACAGGCAAACCAGGCCGATTAAGTACCTCACATTTTTTTTGTCGATTAGTCTAAACACACACTTCAATATTTCAGTTGTTTTTTTTTATTATAATTGACGTTTTTAATTGAAACGAAATAAAAAACAAAAAAGTACAAATATTTTCTTTACTTCTTACACGAAAAGAAAAAAGACAGAGACAACTGTTCCAATCAATGCCTCGAATTAAAGTATGTAGGTTCTCATTTTACATAACTATAAATATCACTATTATAAACGTTAGGGAGGGGGATCGCTCTTAATGTTATCACTCACTTTATCAAGATCACGTAAATGACGATGGAGCGAGCTATGGTCAGAGTTTCCCAACTTGACTGAATCAGAAATCATCAGAATCTGAATCATTTCTTTCTTATCTGAATCTGATCCGAGAACTAAAGTTACCGACATAGCTCACACAATCACTAAACTCAAGTGGCAGTGCGCGGACCACATAGCTAATAGAAATGATGGAAGTCGTGGCTTAGGCAGGACTCCCAGTCGGTGGACCAACGAGCTGGTGAAGGCGCCTAGGTGGTGCTAAAAGTGACACTTGCAGTTAAGCTAGTACCATGTGTAAGTATGCAAATAAGTTGAAAAGTTGCTCTGCACAGCACATACTGTGTGTATCGGATAGGGTTACCGCTATTTTAAAGTCGTGTACTACACCACATTTTACTGTCGAAACCTCCCCCCCATTAGGGGGTCGCATCCTTTTCCCCTCTAAAAGGCATTATTTTTATTGTTGCTGTTTATGAAAAATATGTTTCCTCTTGAATTAGCGGCAGGTACAGACTTTAAAATGGTCTCATTTGAAAAGTAATTTGCTTCCTCTGGTGATCCACACATCAAAATAACCGAAAAATTTGAGGGAAAAAAACAAAAAGCTTAAAGGAAAAAAAATAAAATTTTGGAACTTGCATATGTCGTATATAAATCTGTAGTAGCAATTTTAAATAGCTCAAATGTGAACATCGAAGAACATAGGTACTCAAATACCACACAATGTCACTAAGAGGACAGTCAATGTAACATTGACAGTAAAATTAACACTTGAGAAAAACAAAATATCAGTGCGTCAGAATGAAAACATAATATTTTTTTTAATTATCAATCCCGACACAGAGTACCAAAGGCATATAAATACCAGACGCCCGAAGAACAATTATCAGATAACAAAAACATTTCCTTGAAGACTACCCTCCTGAGTTTATGGTGAGTAAAAATAATCTTCTCTCTTATCGTGTTAAGGCTTATACCGCCGCCGACGAGCAACTTTGAAACTACTTTTTAGTTCAATTAAGGATTAATTAATCGAAAAAAAAATATTTTCTAATTTTTCAGGATATGAGGAGTGATTTTGATTTCCTCGAATTATATTTTAATAAACAGAAATAAAGAAAAACAATATCTTAATGGTACATTTCTTTTCTTTTTGGTACCATAGAACTGCTGCAATTTCAATCCGTTGATTATGATAATTTATGAAGTTCTTAACCCTCGGTTGGTCGCGCTTTTTTTGTGACACCGTCGGTCGCGTGGGTCTTTATAAGCCCGGAGATTTTTAAATATTTTTATTTCTTATTATTATTAATTTATTTTTATATTTTTAGTAGCATAATACAGTTTTAAATAAAACCCATTGTGTGGTTTTAAATAATTTAAATTATAGGAAATAATTTTTAACAAATAATCATATATTTTTTTTGCACTAATTGATAGTTATGAAGGAAGCTACCTTGAAGTACAAATTTGTATCTTTAATATGGAACAAAATATAGCAGTTTTCGTTAACGTCGGGCTTTTAAAGACCCCACGCCACCAACCGAGGGTTAACAAAACAATACAAAATGATTTTGTTTTCTTATTTTTTTTAATTACATCTTATTTTATTTATGATGAATTAAAAACCACAATTTTCGCACGATACGTTCGCAGCGATTGACGTAACAGCCACGTTGCAGTACGAGCTGACAAGAACTTTATTTCCAAGCTATTTCGTTCGATGTTTTAAACATCGTCAATCGAGTTGCTTACTTTAGAGACGGAGGAGCCTTAACAGTGCTATCCAAAGGATAGACAGCGTTGCCTGATGTTTCACTAAGCATCACCCGCAGTCACGTTTAGGGCATTTCCCTTTTTCTTGCAGATTTACACCTACGGACGTGTGCAACGCGACCCTCATACACATCTGGAATCAGATGTGCAGGTTTCCTCACGATGTTTTCCTTCACCGCTAAAGCATTCTGTAATGTATTTGGAGGTAAATTTCGTAAAACTCATTGGTACATCGCCCGTCCAGATTTGAACCTGAAACTTCCAGTTAAGAGGATCGAGTTGTTACCGTTGAGCCACCACCGACGCGACTATTAGTACCCGAAAAGGATTTTATTTTGATTTTTTTAATGTTGGACAGTTGGTAAATAATAACTTACCATGCGCCTGAAAAGTTAGTATAAACTATACTACTATCTAGAGAGCAGTTGGGGTAGTAAAGTTATCGAGTGGCAACCGCGTACCGGAAGACGTAGCGTAGGAAGGCCTCCCACATGGTGGACCGACCACCTGGTGAAGGTCGCGGGAAGCCGCTGGATGCGGGCAGCACAGGACCGGTCGTCGTGGAAATCCTTGGGGGAGACCTTTGTCCAGCGGTGGACGTATTTCTGATGATATGATGATGATGATGACAGAATGGAATTGTGTTATTTCACGAGACGGAGTCCACCTTCAAAAGTATTGTCATGCTATTTTGTTAAACGCTGTAAAAATATCATCCAAAGAATAAAACCTCATCAGTTAAGAATTAACAATACAGAAGAACAAGACACACAGTCACGTGGCTTCACGCGGTCAAAAGTTTCTAGAGTGTCTCTCTCTCTTTTATCTCTATCTCTCTATCTCTCTCTAACTTAGCTATTTGAATATTTCTATCATTATCTTATGTCAACAGGTGCTCGGACATTTTATGAAGTTTGTTTTGTTTGAAACCTTCTTTTATACATAATATGGGATCTTCTAAGTATAAAATTTAAACCCCAAAATTTCTACATTTAATCTACAAGTTCTATAATTTTGAACCAACAGAATCCAACAACAATGTTCTCCAAGAAGACAAGCATCCTGCTGCTCCTCATCGTAGCCAGCGCCATGCTGATTGGCACCGCGGTGGCAATCAGGGAGCCGCCTTGCGACATTGTCTGCGCCAGAAGTATACCAGAACGGGAAGAATGCTGCCACGCCCACGGCCACAATGGCTACAGTACCTGCAGAGGTGGAATGCAGTGTTACTAAAATAAAAATAACATAAAAAGTAGAAACACAAGTCGTCGGAAATACCTTACTGCTGATTGCCCCCGAGCTATGTCATACATTAACATTGCTTAGGCGTCGTGTTAGGCGCTCAGCAAGAGCCGGGTGTGTCAGGTGGCGCTGCGCAAAGGTGGTGTCTCTGCATCACGCCCTTACACAAGCACCTCACTTGAGCTGTCGGCCTGTTTACTTCTCTGGCTTACTTACTTATCAACGGTGGCCTACTGATGTATATTTCAATAATTTTACAGACATTTCCGGTGACTTGTAAAGTGTGTGTTTAAACATGTTATATAGGTATATATTTTTCAACTTTGTTTTGGAATTTTTTCACATGATTCAGTGTGAGTTTCTTCCACCGTTTCTTCTCACAGCAGCAACGACATCGCCAGGAAACGGTGATACAGGTTGTTTACTAATAGAAAACTATCTGCTTACTTGTGTATGACAGACAAAAATATCAAAGTAAACGGCTTGTATATTTCTAAATATTTTTTTGCTATGATAATAAACTGTATTATTTGAACCTCACTTCCTGTTTCATTACCCGACTGCCCCAGAAAGAGGATTATGTTTTTCGAGTGTATGCAATATATGTTTAATCTAAATTCGATACAAAATTATAAAGACTTGGACTTTCTTAGAATTAGACTTCCTAGATATAAGACAAGTAAAGGTTATCTTCTTTCATTTACAATAAGACTTATTGCCTCCGACTGCATGAGATTGTGAAGAAGATAAGAAGATGTTGATGTTTTAACCGCCTCCGTAGCTCAGAGGCAAAGTTCACTGGCTTTCCACAGGAGGTCGCGGGTTCGATTCCCGGCGGGATCAATTGTAAGACTCGGTTTGGTTGGTGGTAGGGCATTTTCTAAGCCTGCCTGGCTAGCTACCACCATCTTATCTAAGTCTTGCCGCCAAATATCAATGTTGACATCATTGGTGTGTTCCGGCATGAAGATAAGATAGCCAGTTCCCCTTTGCGTTGGGGAAAAGATTTAATAAGTAAGATTTGGTAAGCTCGCTTCCATCTTCGGCAACATCGTCACTTACCACCAGGTGAGATGTTGTCAAGGGTTTACCAATTGTGAATAAAAAATAAAAAAATATATGGTCAATATACTTCTTCTATTGGCGAGAGGGCGACTACGAAGGGTACTTCTGCAGAACAAGTTTAAGGACAAGGAGGTTCTCAATTAGACTGGTTTTTTTTACGCGATATCTCCTCAAAGTTTTATTTTGTTCGAAAGAGTGTACTCCCAAGGGGGTCACACTGTCACCAAATCAGGATCTGATGATGGGATCCCAGGGAAACCTAGGGCAACCCTCAAATTTTATAGGCACGTTATGTTTTCTAAAGCTGGTCAAGTATTTGCGTCTGGTAGTCATCATCTCATGTTGATGAGCTGGTGAAGGAAGGTAAAACTCCTTAACGGTTAGAAGTTGGAGGATAATTCTTTAAATTTTTATACGTAGATACGTAGGAACGCATAGACCGATAGTTGTATTCTTTCAGGTTATTTCAGATGAGCTGATGATGGACTCCTTAACTTTTATGCTGCTGAGATGATGATGGAAGCCACAGGACTCTGTATATGGTAATGAAACACATGCATTATGATTTTGATGATTCCTATTGGCGAGTAGGTGATTGGGTTTAACGTTGTTAGACAGATAGCATTATAAAAAAAAGAAAATAAAAATTAAAGTTTAAAAAACTAAAAACCGACTTTAAAATTAAACTCACTCGAAAGTAAGAAATAATATTATTATACTTAAATACACGACATTAGCCAACAATAACGAAACCAGAGGTGGGTACGAATTAAATTAGGGGCTTAAATTTTTTTTTAGGTCGGTTTCAGCAAACCATCGAATCTAAAACATTTGATACGTAAGTAACTGTGTGCTGGTACCGACCTCAAAAAAAGGTTTAAGCCCTCCCTTCAAGCGCTCAACAAACCTATAGGACGGATAGCGCACATCGCTGTAACGCTCCACGGACCTATCGGTTACTTGGCCCTTGCGTGCTCCGTTTTAGGTTGAAAAAAGTATACAAAACAAGGGTTCTCTTTGTCGCTGGTTTAGGCTCTATGTAGCTGGGAGCCTTAGCTAACATGTCTCAACATGTCTTTATTCAATAGGCGGTAAAATAATTTTGATAATACAAAAGAAAAATAAAACTTGTCGACGGTCGCCATGTTTTATTTACGTCGCGAATTTCGCAAATTTGTGCGTCGCTTTTGATGAAATTAGCACGAAATGCTAAGTAAATTGCATTTGTTTAGGTATTACGGTATTATTGCGTTACTATGAAGGAGATTTTAAAACAATTTCCTGTTCGAAAAAACTCTTGTGAAAAAGTGCTGTGTTTGGTGGTACAGATTAGGGTTTCGTGACCAATTTGCATCAATTCTGTGGGATTTTGTCATAGAATGGTAAGTAAATTGCATGTATTTTTATTCTAAGGTATTACTGCTTTACTGTGTAGTGATTTCATCACCGTACCTTGCTCGAAAAAACCCTTAGAAAAATTATAAAAACATTGTTTGGAGCGGCAAAAAAAAAACAGTAAACGACACAATGAAGCAATATTTTTTTTTAATTGTTTTTGCACTAGGCTATCTCTTTTTGTTTTGTATCAAGTAGATACATTACCTAGCCATTAGAAAAAACATCATTTTGAACTTTATTTATGTAGAATATAAATAGATATAGTAAAAAAAAAACTTTCAAATTAATCGTGTTTTATTTAATTTTTTTGTGTTAGAAGAAATCTTAAAAAAAATAGAATCAAAAAGGAAATTTAATCAGCTTACCAGATCAGTAATTAGTTTTTATATGTTTTATACAAAAATACTGAGAAAACCGCAGCGCGGCCGACCCCCGCCAATCCAGACCGGATGTATATTTTTGATACAAGCGTGACGTCGCCGCCGGTACGTTGGAACTAGTCGCCAGAATTAATTCTTACCCACCGTTAATTTAGTTATTGTTGGTTGATGTCGTGTATTTAAGTATATTTTTTATTTTTTTTCTCTATGAATTTGTTTATTGCCCACTACTACCCCACAATAATGATTTCTCATATTTCCTTCACCTAAAGGTTGTCTGGAAGAGATCGCTTGTTAGAGATAAGACCGCCTATATGTACAACTTCCTTAATCATTGTATCTTTTTTTTTTCTCTTATGTTGTGCAATAAAGTGTTTTCAATCAATCAATCAATCAATAATATTATTTCATATTGTTGAGTGAATTTCATTTTGAAGTCGGTTTTTAGTATTTTTTTAACATTTATTCTTTTAAAGTAAAACTTCTTTACGCACGCTTGACTAGTGAAGTAAGCTGGTGGCTGCGTGATGAGAGGTGGCTCCGTTCTTAACCCTCGGTTGGTCGCGCTTTTTTTGTGACACCGTCGGTCGCGTGGGTCTTTATAAGCCCGGAGATTTTTAAATATTTTTATTTCTTATTATTATTAATTTATTTTTATATTTTTAGTAGCATAATACAGTTTTAAATAAAACCCATTGTGTGGTTTTAAATAATTTAAATTATAGGAAATAATTTTTAACAAATAATTATATATTTTTTTTGCACTAATTGATAGTTATGAAGGAAGCTACCTTGAAGTACAAATTTGTATCTTTAATATGGAACAAAATATAGCAGTTTTCGTTAACGTCGGGCTTTTAAAGACCCCACGCCACCAACCGAGGGTTAACAAAACAATACAAAATGATTTTGTTTTCTTATTTTTTTTAATTACATCTTATTTTATTTATGATGAATTAAAAACCACAATTTTCGCACGATACGTTCGCAGCGATTGACGTAACAGCCACGTTGCAGTACGAGCTGACAAGAACTTTATTTCCAAGCTATTTCGTTCGATGTTTTAAACATCGTCAATCGAGTTGCTTACTTTAGAGACGGAGGAGCCTTAACAGTGCTATCCAAAGGATAGACAGCGTTGCCTGATGTTTCACTAAGCATCACCCGCAGTCACGTTTAGGGCATTTCCCTTTTTCTTGCAGATTTACACCTACGGACGTGTGCAACGCGACCCTCATACACATCTGGAATCAGATGTGCAGGTTTCCTCACGATGTTTTCCTTCACCGCTAAAGCATTCTGTAATGTATTTGGAGGTAAATTTCGTAAAACTCATTGGTACATCGCCCGTCCAGATTTGAACCTGAAACTTCCAGTTAAGAGGATCGAGTTGTTACCGTTGAGCCACCACCGACGCGACTATTAGTACCCGAAAAGGATTTTATTTTGATTTTTTTAATGTTGGACAGTTGGTAAATAATAACTTACCATGCGCCTGAAAAGTTAGTATAAACTATACTACTATCTAGAGAGCAGTTGGGGTAGTAAAGTTATCGAGTGGCAACCGCGTACCGGAAGACGTAGCGTAGGAAGGCCTCCCACATGGTGGACCGACCACCTGGTGAAGGTCGCGGGAAGCCGCTGGATGCGGGCAGCACAGGACCGGTCGTCGTGGAAATCCTTGGGGGAGACCTTTGTCCAGCGGTGGACGTATTTCTGATGATATGATGATGATGATGACAGAATGGAATTGTGTTATTTCACGAGACGGAGTCCACCTTCAAAAGTATTGTCATGCTATTTTGTTAAACGCTGTAAAAATATCATCCAAAGAATAAAACCTCATCAGTTAAGAATTAACAATACAGAAGAACAAGACACACAGTCACGTGGCTTCACGCGGTCAAAAGTTTCTAGAGTGTCTCTCTCTCTTTTATCTCTATCTCTCTATCTCTCTCTAACTTAGCTATTTGAATATTTCTATCATTATCTTATGTCAACAGGTGCTCGGACATTTTATGAAGTTTGTTTTGTTTGAAACCTTCTTTTATACATAATATGGGATCTTCTAAGTATAAAATTTAAACCCCAAAATTTCTACATTTAATCTACAAGTTCTATAATTTTGAACCAACAGAATCCAACAACAATGTTCTCCAAGAAGACAAGCATCCTGCTGCTCCTCATCGTAGCCAGCGCCATGCTGATTGGCACCGCGGTGGCAATCAGGGAGCCGCCTTGCGACATTGTCTGCGCCAGAAGTATACCAGAACGGGAAGAATGCTGCCACGCCCACGGCCACAATGGCTACAGTACCTGCAGAGGTGGAATGCAGTGTTACTAAAATAAAAATAACATAAAAAGTAGAAACACAAGTCGTCGGAAATACCTTACTGCTGATTGCCCCCGAGCTATGTCATACATTAACATTGCTTAGGCGTCGTGTTAGGCGCTCAGCAAGAGCGGGGTGTGTCAGGTGGCGCTGCGCAAAGGTGGTGTCTCTGCATCACGCCCTTACACAAGCACCTCACTTGAGCTGTAGGCCTGTTTACTTCTCTGGCTTACTTACTTATCAACGGTGGCCTACTGATGTATATTTCAATAATTTTACTGACATTTCCGGTGACTTGTAAAGTGTGTGTTTAAACATGTTATATAGGTATATATTTTTCAACTTTGTTTTGGAATTTTTTCACATGATTCAGTGTGAGTTTCTTCCACCGTTTCTTCTCACAGCAGCAACGAAATCGCCAGGAAACGGTGATACAGGTTGTTTACTAATAGAAAACTATCTGCTTACTTGTGTATGACAGACAAAAATATCAAAGTAAACGGCTTGTATATTTCTAAATATTTTTTTGCTATGATAATAAACTGTATTATTTGAACCTCACTTCCTGTTTCATTACCCGACTGCCCCAGAAAGAGGATTATGTTTTTCGAGTGTATGCAATATATGTTTAATCTAAATTCGATACAAAATTATAAAGACTTGGACTTTCTTAGAATTAGACTTCCTAGATATAAGACAAGTAAAGGTTATCTTCTTTCATTTACAATAAGACTTATTGCCTCCGACTGCATGAGATTGTGAAGAAGATAAGAAGATGTTGATGTTTTAACCGCCTCCGTAGCTCAGAGGCAAAGTTCACTGGCTTTCCACAGGAGGTCGCGGGTTCGATTCCCGGCGGGATCAATTGTAAGACTCGGTTTGGTTGGTGGTAGGGCATTTTCTAAGCCTGCCTGGCTAGCTACCACCATCTTATCTAAGTCTTGCCGCCAAATATCAATGTTGATATCATTGGTGTGTTCCGGCATGAAGATAAGATAGCCAGTTCCCCTTTGCGTTGGGGAATCTTGGTAAGCTCGCTTCCATCTTCGGCAACATCGTCACTTACCACCAGGTGAGATGTTGTCAAGGGTTTACCAATTGTGAATAAAAAATAAAAAAAAATATGGTCATTATACTTCTTCTATTGGCGAGAGGGCGACTACGAAGGGTACTCCTGCAGAACAAGTTTAAGGACAAGGAGGTTCTCAATTAGACTGGTTTTTTTTACGCGATATCTCCTCTAAGTTTTATTTTGTTCGAAAGAGTGTACCCCCAAGGGGGTCACACTGTCACCAAATCAGGATCTGATGATGGGATCCCAGGGAAACCTAGGGCAACCCTCAAATTTTATAGGCACGTTATGTTTTCTAAAGTGGTCAAGTATTTGCGTCTGGTAGTCATCATCTCATGTTGATGAGCTGGTGAAGGAAGGTAAAACTCCTTAACGGTTAGAAGTTGGAGGATAATTCTTTAAATTTTTATACGTAGATACGTAGGAACGCATAGACCGATAGTTGTATTCTTTCAGGTTATTTCAGATGAGCTGATGATGGACTCCTTAACTTTTATGCTGCTGAGATGATGATGGAAGCCACAGGACTCTGTATATGGTAATGAAACACATGCATTATGATTTGATGATTCCTATTGGCGAGTAGGTGATTGGGTTTAACGTTGTTAGACAGATAGCATTATAAAAAAAAGAAAATAAAAATTAAAGTTTAAAAAACTAAAAACCGACTTTAAAATTAAACTCACTCGAAAGTAAGATATAATATTATTATACTTAAATACACGACATTAGCCAACAATAACGAAACCAGAGGTGGGTACGAATTAAATTAGGGGCTTAAAATTTTTTTTAGGTCGGTTTCAGCAAACCATCGAATCTAAAACATTTGATACGTAAGTAACTGTGTGCTGGTACCGACCTCAAAAAAAGGTTTAAGCCCTCCCTTCAAGCGCTCAACAAACCTATAGGACGGATAGCGCACATCGCTGTAACGCTCCACGGACCTATCGGTTACTTGGCCCTTGCGTGCTCCGTTTTAGGTTGAAAAAAGTATACAAAACAAGGGTTCTCTTTGTCGCTGGTTTAGGCTCTATGTAGCTGGGAGCCTTAGCTAACATGTCTCAACATGTCTTTATTCAATAGGCGGTAAAATAATTTTGATAATACAAAAGAAAAATAAAACTTGTCGACGGTCGCCATGTTTTATTTACGTCGCGAATTTCGCAAATTTGTGCGTCGCTTTTGATGAAATTAGCACGAAATGCTAAGTAAATTGCATTTGTTTAGGTATTACGGTATTATTGCGTTACTATGAAGGAGATTTTAAAACAATTTCCTGTTCGAAAAAACTCTTGTGAAAAAGTGCTGTGTTTGGTGGTACAGATTAGGGTTTCGTGACCAATTTGCATCAATTCTGTGGGATTTTGTCATAGAATGGTAAGTAAATTGCATGTATTTTTATTCTAAGGTATTACTGCTTTACTGTGTAGTGATTTCATCACCGTACCTTGCTCGAAAAAACCCTTAGAAAAATTATAAAAACATTGTTTGGAGCGGCAAAAAAAAACAGTAAACGACACAATGAAGCAATATTTTTTTTTAATTGTTTTTGCACTAGGCTATCTCTTTTTGTTTTGTATCAAGTAGATACATTACCTAGCCATTAGAAAAAACATCATTTTGAACTTTATTTATGTAGAATATAAATAGAAATAGTAAAAAAAAAAACTTTCAAATTAATCGTGTTTTATTTAATTTTTTTGTGTTAGAAGAAATCTTAAAAAAAATAGAATCAAAAAGGAAATTTAATCAGCTTACTAGATCAGTAATTAGTTTTTATATGTTTTATACAAAAATACTGAGAAAACCGCAGCGCGGCCGACCCCCGCCAATCCAGACCGGATGTATATTTTTGATACAAGCGTGACGTCGCCGCCGGTACGTTGGAACTAGTCGCCAGAATTAATTCTTACCCACCGTTAATTTAGTTATTGTTGGTTGATGTCGTGTATTTAAGTATAATAATATTGTTTCATATTGTTGAGTGAATTTCATTTTGAAGTCGGTTTTTAGTTTTTTTTTAACTTTTATTCTTTTAAAGTAAAACTTCTTTACGCACGCTTGACTAGTGAAGTAAGCTGGTGGCTGCGTGATGAGAGGTTTACGGAAGTTGATCTGGCGAGACGAACGGAAGTTGAGAGGGATATATAAATTAGTGAAGATAGAAAGAGAGATTATATTTATTTTTGTTTACCAACATCTGTTGTCAAGGCAACAATATCGGTTGTCAAATCAAACATAATAAGATAAAAACGATTTGATCATTTTCAGAGGATAATAAAACTCATTTCATATTCATATTCAATTTATTCATAATATTTTCAAATATTACATGTCAAAGTGTGTAATTATTATAATTATTATAATAAAAAATAAACACAACAAAATAATAAAATTTAACAATAAAAAATTAAAATAATAATAATTGAGTCACAAATGTCAGAGAAAATAAAATAATCAAATTGTATTTACTAGTTAGTAGTCAAATTATAATTTACAAACTCTGTATAGCTATAGAAAGCGTGCTCGAGTAGCCAGCGTTTAAGTCTACTCTTAAAACAGCTCAGAGAAGGGGCTGCAATGACGCGCTCGGGCAGCTTGTTGTAAACGGTAGGGCCCATCACGTGGACGAGCTTGTCCGATTTAGCGAGCCGCCGCGGCACGGGCAGGAGTTTACTCATGTTGCGCAGATTACGCCCATGAACATCACCCGGTCGTCTGTAGTCATGAAGGTGACTATATACGTAAATGGCAACCTGAAGGATTAATACTGACGGCAAGGTCAGAATTCGAAGATCTACAAACAACGGCTTCGCGGGAGTATCTTGTGGCACTTGTACAATCGCTCGCACAGCTCTTTTCTGCATGCGGAAGGCGCGTTCGCAGTCGGCGGCGCGCCCCCACAGCTCAGCACCGTATTGTAGAAGCGAATGTACAGTGGCGAAGTAACATGAGCGAGCCACCTTCCGAGGCACGACCCTTGCAAGTCGACGCAGCGCGAAGCATGCACTTCCCAGCTTCCCACCCAGCTTGTCAATGTGGGATGCCCATGTAAGGCCGCGATCGAGCTCGAAACCAAGGAAGCTGGTCGCCTCAACCTGCTCTATCTTAGTTCCTCCCGCGAGAACCATCATTTTTTTCGGTAATTTTCCTCCGAGAGAAAAGTGTAAGAAGTGCGTCTTCTTCAGGTTCAGAGCCAGACCATTCAGCGCGAACCACCTATACAACTGGCCAGCGGCAACATTAAGATTATATTCTAGCTCGTCATGGGTCGGCGCACTCACAATGCAGGCGACATCGTCGGCATATATGTATATGTCGCCAGCCGAAACACATTGGGGCAGATCATCCCGCGCCCCAAGGACTAGCCGCAAGTGGCCGCCATTTTGAACTTTTTAGTTATTGGACCGATTGCTTCCAAAATCGATATCTGAGGGACCCTGAGGTTCCTTATCACGAATCCGCTGCCCGAATTGAAAAAATTGGCCGCCATTTTGAACTTTTTAGTTACTGGACCGATTGTTTCCAAAATCGATATCTGGGGGTCCCTGAGGTCCCTTATCACGAATCCGTTGTCGGAAGTGAATAAAGTGTCCGCCATTTTGATTTTTTTAGTTATTGGACCGATTGCTCTCAAAATTGATATCTGAGGGTCCCTGAGGTTCCTTATCACGAATCCGCTGCCTGAATTGAAAAAAGTGGCCGCCATTTTGAACTTTTTAGTTACTGGACCGCTTGCTTCCAAAATTGTCGGCCACTTTTTTAAATTCTGGCAACGGATTCTTGATAAGGGACTTCAGGGACCCTCTGATATCGATTTTGGAATCAATCAATCCAGTAACTAAAAAGTTAAAAACTATATGGTCCTTTAATCAAAAGGAGCACACGAAAACAGTAAAACATCAAAAAATAGTGATTAAATACTGCTTAAATAAAAAATAAAAAAAATATATTTGCATAAGTGGATAAAAAATGCTATGCAATAGCTTTACCGCGGCAGTCCCCGCTTTTTTTTTATTACCCAATGGGGCACGAGAGTCTATTTTAAAGCCTCCGCTGTACGTCCGTCCGTCAGGTACCTACAATTAAAATTTTCGCAGAGTGTGTATTTCTATAGCCACTATAATCAGAAACAATGAAAATATTTTTTTTTTTTAATTGGTCACCATACAAGAAACGTGTTTTTTTCTTGTACGATGTTACGGAACCCTTCGTATGCGAGTGCGGCTCGCGCTTGACCGTTGTTGTTTCTGTTGTTCAGGTTTAATAGGAAATCCTTACTAGAATGTGAAAATGTGTTTGTTTCTCTTTTTAGGGTTCCGTGCACCCAATGGGTGTCCAACGGGACCCTATTACTAAGCCTCCGCTGCCTGTCCGTCTGTCCTTCCGTCCGTCGTGAACCGTAATAGGTAGACAGTTGAAACTTTTTACAGAATGTGTATTTCTATTGCTGCTATGTCAAAAATAAACCAGCCAAGTGCGACTCGGGGTCACACAAACAGGGTTCCGCACCAAAATTTATACTACCAACAGAAAAATACCTCTCAGTACATACTTTGCTCTACGTACACAGGGGTCTACTTATTCTGGACTTAGAAATTTCATTTTGCCTGTGAAAATGGAAGGACCTTAGATTCTCTCATAGATTTTCCTTTAATCCATGCATCATCATATCAGCTCATATATGTCCCAGCCGAGGGGCTCGCGCCTACCATGAATAAGGGTGACCGAGCCTTAGTCTACCACGCGGGCCCAGTGCGGGTTGGTCGTCTTCACACACAACCTTCGAGTTTCTTCGCAGGTGTGTGCAGGTTTCCTCACGATGTTTTTCCTTTACCGTTAAAGAAATCGGTGAGTATATTATGTACGTGAGTTTCGAAAAACTCATTGGTACATTGGCCGTCCGGATTTGAACCCGGCACCTCTGGTTAGGAGGACCGAGTTGTTACCGGTTGAGCCACCGACGCTTAGTAATCTATGCAATTAACCTCATATACTGTGATGTTTTCAAGATGTTAGACCCAGTAGTTTCAGAGATAAAGGTGGAATGGTTTATTTTTGTCTATTTTCTTAAATAACTTTAAAATAATAAAACAAAAAAGTGCCCCCCCCCCACGTTTAAAACTCATTTATTTACTTTGCACGTCCGTATTTGGGTGACTGACTTACATATGTGTACCAAATTCGAACTCAATCGGTCAGTAGTTTCTGGACAAATTGGCTGTGACAGACGGATGGACAGACAGACACACGAGTGATACGAAACCCTAGGAATATTAAAAATTTCAAAAAGTGAATAAATAAGGGGATCTCCATACAAAAAAACGTGTTTTTATAGGTCATTAGAAGTATGTTTTTACCCGACTGCGCCAGAAGGAGGGTTATGTTTTTCGAGAGTATGTATGTATGTATGTATGTATGTATGTATGTTTGTATGTATAATTGTTTGGCACGCTCTGCAGCCTGAACGGCTGGATGGATTTTAGCTTGAGACGTGTCGTTAGATTCGTATTTACTGTGAGAGTGACACTGGGTATATCAAAATTAAAAAAATAACAAAATGGCGGATTTTTGGCGCAAAATTCAAATGTTTGACACGCTCTGCAGCCTAAACGGCTCGATGAATTATAGCTTGAGGGTTGTCGTTAGATACGTTTTTACTGTGAGAATGACACTGGGTATATCCAAATAAAAAAACAAAATGGCGGATTTTTGGCGCCAAATTCCAATGTTAGGCACGCACTGCAGCCTGAACGGCTCTATAGATTTGAGTTTGATGGGTGTCGTTAGATACATATTTACTGTGTGAGTGACACTGGGTATATCAAAATAAAAAAAACAAAATGGCGTATTTTTGGCGCCAAATTCAAATGAACTCATTCAATAATAAAACTTAAAAAATGAATAAAATAAAAAACGGTAATTTAAAAAACTAAAAAACCCGCCTGCGTTTCTGTGTAATTTGGAAATGAAAAACCCTAAAACAAGAAAGTCGTCATACCCGATTGCACTTAACTTAAGAAAAATTGTAGCAGTCGGGACCAATTCTAGAAATGGAGGCATAGTGAATTGAGAGCACATACCTATATTACATTGCAGATTACTCCAATATACTGACTAGACGGCTGACTTTCTAGAATGGGTCCCGACTGCTACAATTTTTCTTAAGTTAAGTGCAATCGGGTATGACGACTTTCTTGTTTTAGGGTTTTTCATTTCCAAATTACACAGAAACGCAGGCGGGTTTTTTAGTTTTTTAAATTACCGTTTTTTTAATTTAGTTGTATCGTAAAAACGGTAATACATATAAGTGTGAAATTTGGTGCGATTATATAGTACTAATACTGAAGAAAAGCAAAAATTAATAACAATTAATATTCACAATTTCGCGCTAAGAAATCCGAACTGAATGACAAAAAAAGCCAATTTTTGTCGCTCGCGTTGATCTCTTTTGTTTGTAATGTGAATATGTATCATTGTCATTATACTATGTAGTTGTGTGGAGAGGTGTGGTGGTGCGGAACCCTCATACCGCTAGTCCGACTCGCACTTGTACGGTTACTATACTATGTTAGTTGTGTGGAGAGGTGTGGTGGTACGGAACCCTCATACCGCTAGTCCGACTCGCACTTGTACGGTTACTATACTATGTAGTTGTGTGGAGAGGTGTGGTGGTACGGAACCCTCATACCGCTAGTCCGACTCGCACTTGTACGGTTACTATACTATGTAGTTGTGTGGAGAGGTGTGGTGGTACGGAACCCTCATACCGCTAGTCCGACTCGCACTTGTACGGTTACTATACTATGTAGTTGTGTGGAGAGGTGTGGTGGTACGGAACCCTCATACCGCTAGTCCGACTCGCACTTTTACGGTTACTATACTATGTAGTTGTGTGGAGAGGTGTGGTGGTACGGAACCCTCATACCGCTAGTCCGACTCGCACTTGTACGGTTACTATACTATGTAGTTGTGTGGAGAGGTGTGGTGGTACGGAACCCTCATACCGCTAGTCCGACTCGCACTTGTACGGTTACTATACTATGTAGTTGTGTGGAGAGGTGTGGTGGTGCGGAACCCTCATACCGCTAGTCCGACTCGCACTTGTACGGTTACTATACTATGTAGTTGTGTGGAGAGGTGTGGTGGTACGGAACCCTCATACCGCTAGTCCGACTCGCACTTGTACGGTTACTATACTATGTAGTTGTGTGGAGAGGTGTGGTGGTACGGAACCCTCATACCGCTAGTCCGACTCGCACTTGTACGGTTACTATACTATGTAGTTGTGTGGAGAGGTGTGGTGGTACGGAACCCTCATACCGCTAGTCCGACTCGCACTTGTACGGTTACTATACTATGTAGTTGTGTGGAGAGGTGTGGTGGTACGGAACCCTCATACCGCTAGTCCGACTCGCACTTGTACGGTTACTATACTATGTAGTTGTGTGGAGAGGTGTGGTGGTACGGAACCCTCATACCGCTAGTCCGACTCGCACTTGTACGGTTACTGTACTATGTAGTTGTGTGGAGAGGTGTGGTGGTACGGAACCCTCATACCGCTAGTCCGACTCGCACTTGTACGGTTACTATACTATGTAGTTGTGTGGAGAGGTGTGGTGGTACGGAACCCTCATACCGCTAGTCCGACTCGCACTTGTACGGTTACTATACTATGTAGTTGTGTGGAGAGGTGTGGTGGTACGGAACCCTCATACCGCTAGTCCGACTCGCACTTGTACGGTTACTATACTATGTAGTTGTGTGGAGAGGTGTGGTGGTGCGGAACCCTCATACCGCTAGTCCGACTCGCACTTGTACGGTTACTATACTATGTAGTTGTGTGGAGAGGTGTGGTGGTACGGAACCCTCATACCGCTAGTCCGACTCGCACTTGTACGGTTACTATACTATGTAGTTGTGTGGAGAGGTGTGGTGGTACGGAACCCTCGGAGTGCTAGTCCGACTCGCACTTGGCCGGTTTTTTTTTATTGATTTCTTTAACATCGCAACGGGCAACATCGATTTTTTGCATTACATGGGTTAGGGGCTAAAAAATGACATAGATAGCCCGTGATAGTTCCCGAGAGACCTAGATGAAACTCATTTCCAGCCTCGCGCACGTCGATCGGATTGGCGTGATCATTTGCATAGAAATAGTTTTGTGGGTGGGAGTGACATAGACTGCTTATCAGAATAGCCTGATATAATTCCCGCGGGATCTGGAGTAAACTCCTGTCTATGCTCGCGAGCCGCTTGCGGCTCGTACACCAATCACCCTGAAAGACTGTCATAAAAATTATGCCCACGCGAGCGAAGCTGCGGGCAAAAGCTAGTGTGTGCTATTTTCCAAATGTGTTGTCATTTATCTAACGCCCTATACGAGTTATTATTATTATTATAACTCTATCAAACCGATTTCGGTCATGGCGACTACTTCGGTTTGCCGCGCGTGTGCTCGAAGATGGTTTATGTAGCCAATCTTCGCAGCGAAACTCCTCGTGCACTGAGGGCATTTAAGTATGCCTCCCACGTAATTGTATGAAATGGTCGCAGGTGGTCGGGCCTTTAACTGGTCGCGATTGGTATCAAGGTCAGCTTTACGCTGATCCTTGAACTCGCGCACTTGCCTCTTCACAATTCTGCGCCATTCAGGCCGTTCTGCTGCCAAACTCTCCCATTGAGAGGGTTCTATATTGCATCCTTTCATATGTCGCTTCAGAACATCTTTGTACCGGAGGAGTTGTCCGCCATGTTTCCGCTTACCCTCCTCCAGTTCAGAATAGAATATGCGCTTCGACACTCTCTCCTCCTTCATACGTGACACGTGACCGCACCACCGAAGCTGCCGACGCATTAAATAGGCTTCAATGCCACCTACATTGGCTCGTCGTAGAACTTCGGTATTACGCACCCGATCGGACCATCTGATCTTCATAATCGAGCGGAGGCATTTGAGGTGGAAACGATCCAGAGTGCGTATGTGGCGGCGATACACGCACCACGTCTCGGAGGAATATAATAGATTTGGCAGCACAATTGCCATATATACCGATATTTTAGTGGCCAGCTTAAGGTCTTGCGAGCAGAAGACCTTGGAACACAGCTTCCCAAATGCTGCACTTGCAACACCGATCCTGCTGTTGATCTCAGCATCAAGGTCACACTTGGATGAGATAGTGCTCCCAGATAGCGAAATTTATCCACCTGCTTAAGCACATGCTCACCAACCTTTATGAACAGTGCCTCGTGACTATGAATGTCCAGGGACATGACTTCTGTCTTTTTGATACTGATCTTCAGGCCTAACTTACGGTAAGATTAGTGGAAAGTGAAGTGGTCAGGGAAGTCTTACACACAGTTTCTAAAGGAATCCGCATTCGTATTCGCACAGACGGCAGACTATTTAATTTAGCCAGACTAAAGGCGTGTACAAAAGTCTCGCATGCATTGATAACAGAGATCATGTATGCTGATGACCTATGCTTTGTAGCGGAAACCGCTGATTACCTACGAGTATATCCTGTCCATTACAAGTTTGCAACTAGTTGGAATTTTCATCATCATCATATCAGCCACAGATCGTCCACTGCTGGACAAAGGCCTCCCCCAAGGATTTCCACGACGACCGGTCCTGCGCTGCCCGCATCCATCGGCTTCCCGCGACCTTCACCAGGTCATCGGTCCACCGCGTGGGAGGTCAGCCTACGCTACGTTTTCCGGTGCGCGGTCGCCACTCGAGAACTTTACTGCCCCATCGGCCATCTGTTCTACGAGCTATGTGCCCTGCCCACTGCCACTTCAATTTAGCGATTCTGTGAGCTATGTCGGTTACTTTAGTTCTCCTGCGGATCTCCTCGTTTCTGATTCGATCACGCAGAGAAACTCCGAGCATAGCACGCTCCATTGCCCTTTGGGTGACCTTGAGCCTTCTTATGAGGCCCATAGTAAGCGACCATGTCTCAGTTCCGTAAGTCATCACTGGCAACACACACTGGTCAAAGACCTTAGTCTTGAGACACTGCGGTATTTGGGACGTGAAGATATTGCGAAGCTTCCCGAACGCTGCCCAGCCGAGTTGGATTCGTCGATTGATCTCTTTCTTGAAGTTGGAACTACCTAGCTGGACTGTTTGTCCCAGGTATACATATTCGTCAACAACTTCCAGTGTAGAGTCTCCAACCTTTAGAGGAGTGGGTGCGACACGGACATTTAACATTATTTTCGTCTTGTCCATGTTCATTTTAAGACCCACTTGTTGAGAGACCTTACTGAGGCCATCGAGCATTGTGCTTAGGTCTTCCATAGTCTCAGCCATGACCACGATATCGTCAGCGAATCGGAGGTGGGATATGTACTCGCCGTTGATATTGATGCCGAGTCCACCCCAGTCCAGAAGCTTAAAAACATCTTCCAGGGCGGCGGTGAACAGTTTCGGAGGTATAACGTCTCCCTGTCTCACCCCTCGCTGCAACTGGATAGGTTTTGAGTTCTGGTCCTGGAGGCGAACCGACATGGTGGCGTTTTCATACAGGCACTTCAACACCTCGATGTATCGATGGTCAATTTGGCACCGCTGGAGAGACTGTAGCACAGCCCAGGTTTCGACTGAATCAAAGGCCTTCTCATAGTCCACAAACGCCAAGCATAGTGGCTGATTGTACTCTTCGGTCTTCTGTATAATCTGCCGCAGCGTATGTATGTGGTCTATGGTACTAAAGCCTTTTCGGAAACCGGCTTGTTCGGGAGGCTGGAAGTCGTCAAACCTGCGTGCGAGACGATTCGTAATGACTCTCGAAAACAGCTTGTAGACATGACTCAGAAGTGAGATGGGTCTGTAGTTCTTCAGCAGGGTGTTGTCACCCTTTTTGAAGAAAAGCACGACCACACTTCTGTGCCATGCCTTATAACGGAAAAGTATAACGGAATTAAATAACTTCTGAAGAGCTTTTAGTACCGGTGATCCACCTGCTTTCAGAAGTTCAGCCGTAATTCCATCATCACCCGGTGCTTTGTTGTTCTTGAGCTGTTTGAGAGCCATTCTAATCTCGTACAGGCTGACGTCCGGGATATCTTCGGTATAGTGTCGGGTTAGTCTGGCTCTTGGGTCTTCAGCCAGATCGCTGACAGGCAAACGTGTGGTCTTGTACAATTGTCCATAGAACTTCTCAACTTCTTCCAGCAACTCAGTCTTAGACGATATGGTCCTGCCATCCTCAGTCTTCAGCTTGGTCAGTTGGCTTTGTCCAACAGACAGATCTCTCGCGAACACTTTTGAGCCTTTGTTGTGCTCAATCGCCTCTTTAACACAATTTGTATTATATTGGCGTAAATCGCGAGTTAGGGACTTAGAGATCTGCCTGTTTAGTTGCCGATACTGAGTAGCGTCTTCAGAGGACTGCAAAACCAATCTGCGTCTTTCTTCCATGAGGTTGCTGGTGAAGTCGGTTCCATGAGGTTTTTGGTTCTGTTTGAACGGCGAGTTTTAAAAATCTTAGACCCGACCGTTTGAACAATTTCCACGAACCTGTCATTATAATCGTCCACATTCTCGCAGTCTCCTAGGCATTCGAAACGATTGTGCAACTCGAGCTGAAAGCTCTCGGGGTTTTGGAGCTGGATGGGCGCTGATCGGAGCGTAGACTTCATCAGTCGACATCTTTCTAGCTTGGTCTTTAGATTCAATGTGCCTCTAACCATCCGGTGATCGCTTCCTGTTTTGACTGAATTGATCACGGAGACATCATTGAATATTTGCCTCCTTGTCGACAAGATGAAGTCTATCTCGTTTTTTGTTACGCCATTGGGATGCAACCATGTCCACTTCCGCTGTTTTGACTTTTTAAAGAAGGAGTTCATCATAAAGAGGCTCTCCTTCTCCATAAAGTCGGCCAGCATCTGGCCACGTGCGTTTCTTACTCCATATCCAAATTGCCCCACTCTCAGCTCACCATCGCTTCGTTTGCCCAGTTTCGCGTTAAAGTCCCCCATAACAACGGTATAATGGGTCCTGGTGCTATGTAAGGCTGTAGAGATGTCCTCATACATAGTCTCTACCTCGTCGTCGGAGTGTTCCGTAGTCGGCGCGTATACCTGTATGACCTTCATCGAATACCGTTTGGTGATTCTGAGTATAAGGTATGCTACCCTTGTCGAAACGCTCACGATTTGGACCACATTGTTAATGAGGGACTTGTGGACGAGAAACCCGACACCACCCTGGGACTGTTGGTCGCCCTCCCGGAAATAGAGCAGGTTTCCAGATTTAAGGATCATGGTGTCCTCTCCCTCTCTTCGGACTTCACACAAACCCACGATATCCCACCGTAACCTGCTCAATACTTCTTCGAGTTCTGTGAGTTTCTCGTCAGTCCGCAGTGTGCGCGTGTTATAAGTTGCCAGGGCCAAAGGTCGTTGGGTTTGGTAGCCTGGCATCTGCCGGGGATTCTTCGCACCCCCTACCCCGCCGTTACCATGACTGCTACCGGAGCCAGGAATAGCGGGGCCGCCGGGGACTAGGGGCCGTTTTCTGGTTGTAGGATTCATAGGGGGGGTTTTGCCGTAATCTCCACGCTTGGCAGGCGGGTTGGCGATCGCAGTTTGATTGCAGGTGTGTTGCAATGCACGGAAAGACGCTGCTGCCCATCCTCCGGTTTTAAGTCCCTTAGTCGCCTCTTACGACACCCATTGGAAGAGATGGGATGGTCCTATTCTTAGCCGGGAACCATACGTTTGAATTTTGTAATGTTGCAAAGTGATACTAATGATGCAAAATGCACGTACATACTTACATACAGGGTGTGCGTTAGTGCTAAAGTACGAAATCCATTTACGCACCTACACAGTAAGTAGTTATGTGCACGTTCCCTAATATGGTGAGTCAAGGTTCCTCCGTCACTAAAATTAGCAACTCGATTCACGATGTTTCAAAAATTGAACGAAATAGCTTGGAAATAAAGTTCTTGCCAGCTCGAACTGCAACGTGGCTATTACGTCAATCACATTGGATGAATTTTGTGAAAATTTTGTTTTTCAATTCATCCCTACTATCCCTACTAATATTATAAATGTGAAAGTAACTCTGTCTGTCTGTTACGCTTTCCCGCAAAAACTACTGAACGGATTTGGCTGAAATTTGGTAGGTAGACAGATTAGGACCTGGATTCAGACATAGGCTACTTTCTACCACGCTCGCGAGCCGCTTGCGGCTCGCGCACTGTGCACCCTCGAAAAGTCATAGAAACGTTGTCCAGGAGGGTGAAACCGCGGGAAACAGCTAGTTACAAATAAAACAAGAAGAATTTCCAAAAAATAAGACAGCGAAATTATTTTACTATGTTTTTTTGAGTAGTTCCTATATTATCATAATGACTGTGTCGATTAAAATCAGAATTCAAGGAGGTTGACGGCGGTGTAAGCCTTAAAGTATAGCACGCTTTGAAACAAATAACAGCGGGTCCAAAGTTGATTTTGCCAATAATAACGGACGAGGGCTTTAAAGATTTCAAATGGTATACTATGCAGGATAGTAGACCATTTGAAATCGTTAAAGCCCTCGTTGAGTAAAAAAAAGTATTTGTATCTATGGCAGAAAACATAAACAATACTGGTCAAGTGCCAGTCGTATATAAAACAAGAGCCGTCGTGAGTTTTAACGTATCATATCAACTCCCTGAGCGAAACAGCGTACCCAAGCTTGTATTAAAATTAATAGAGCTCCTACAAGATTAATCTGAACAAGATGGTGCGTGCATTCGTATGACACCCATACGTCACGTCATAGTCAGTTAAAAGTGCGAATAGATAAACGTGTCCTGTGTAGAAGCAAAGGTAGAAGGTGCCTTAGTGGGTATTAGCACATTCGTCATGTTTTGTACTGAAACTCCTTTATCTGCCTATAAACAGCCTTAAACTCATAAATTAATCATGGAAATATTATCAAAACACAACATTAAACCACAAAGCACCTGCACACACCATTAATAATACACTATTAACGAACTTGTTTTTTTATCACAAATAAGCTTTAGCCAGCGGCTTCGCCCTCGTGGAAATTTTTTATGTCTGTCTTTGTGTGTGGTAGCTAGCTAGCGGTTTGCGAGCATTAAATTAGTTTTCTCCAGATCCTTGGGAAACTATGTCGGGCTATTCTAATTAATATATTTGTGACTTCTCACCCTATCAACTGTCTTTGTTCAAAAAAAACACGTCAATGTTTTGTCACTTCCCATCCCCTAAACTATCTTTGTGCAAAAAATCCCGCCACTCCGTTCCTCCGTTGCAATGTGCACTAGCGTGAAAAATGATTATTTTCCAGATCACTCGGGAATTATGACAGGCACTTCATATTTAAAGTCTATGTCACTTCCCACCCCCTCAACTATATCTTTTTTTATTTTTATTTTTTTTATTTGTATATAAGAACACATACAGTCGCATTTAAAGAATTCAGCTTAAAAAATTCATTTAGGTAGACCTGGAGGTTCCTTAATTAAATACATAAGATAGTAACATTTGAGCACAATAATATGTTATTGTTCTTATTTTTAAATAATAATACCTATAATATGTCAACACATTTTTTCGCTACATGTAATATGAAAACACAATTCTTACATTAATTTTTAGTATTGAAGGGCTACATAAATTACTTTAATTTACTCAAAGTTAAATTTTTGAAGGATTGTATTGAATTACAAAAAGGGTCTATGTCTTGAAATAAATTATTATATAATTTTGGAACTCGTCTAAAAAACCTGTGTTGAGTATAATTTGTACGGGCAAAGCTGATATGGAAAAGCTCACGCTGTCGTATATCTGTGAATAAAATCATGTCAATCTGTTACTTCGTAGTGACGTGCGCGAGCGTTGAAATATGTTATCTCCGAAACTCTCAGGAACTATATCCAGGCCATGCTAATTAATAATCTGTGACACTTTCCACCCCTTTAACTATCACTGTGCAAAAATTTACATCAATCCGTTGTTTCGTTACGATGTGAAATAAATCAACAAAATAAACATTTTTTTTAGTTCTCCAGGAACTGCCTCGTCCTATGTTACTTTCATGGAATAAAAAGTAGCTCGTCAAAATTTCTTGTTTCTCAGAGCAACAAATTAAAAAAAGTGGTAAAATAAAAAACACGTGTGTGGTAAAATCAATTTTGCGCATAGTAAAATAGCGTATGAAGATCCAATTTTCTTTTTTTTCTTTTTATTCAATAGAAACAAACAGTCATTTAAATAAATCTAGAAAACGTTTTACTTCAATATTGACCTATCGTTTCCTTAATTATTAAGTAATATATTAATTTACAAAAAGCCATCGCTGTGGACGATGCACGATCCACATTTAACAGAACAATTAATAAGAATGTAATAGAAGAAACCAAACTAGTCAAAGAGGTTACAAGTACAGAGATTTAAAAAGAGAAAAGGAGTTTAGTTTTTACTTGACGCTTAAAGTTGTACAAAGAAGAGGAAAACATATCCACATCCAAAGGGTAATCATTATAAAACTTACAAGTTCGACGAATGAAACTATTATTAACAAAACACTTTTTACTAACATCTGAAAGAAATAGCATCTTCTTACGACAATTTCTTTCGCGTTGACGTGGTATTCTAAAATAAATTTTTTGCAATAATGTGGGTGAATCCGTAATGTTGTTCAATAATTTATACAAGGTTACCGAATCAAGATAATTGCGACGCTGCTCCAGGTTTTCGACCCTATGTCTCCTTGTCGAAGATTCATAATCGTTGTAAAAACCACCAGTACGATAATCCAAAGCCTTCACGAACTTCCTCTGTAATCTCTCAATTCTTTTTATGTGTATACTGTAAAAAGGACGCCATACACTACAAGCAAACTCCAGATTGCTTCTAACGTAGCTATTATATAGTAGCTTGTACGTACGAGCATGTTTAAAAGGTTTTAATGTCCTTAAAATAAAGCCTAGCTGCCTGAATGCCTTATTTAAAATTTTGTCAAGATGTGGTACAAAAGTTAACTTTGAATCTATAATGACTCCTAGGTCCCTCACTTGTGTTACTCGTGTCAAATTATTGTTACACAGAGTGTAATTATAGACTATTGGTTTAGTATTTTTGGAGAAAGTTATTACTTGACACTTGTCAATATTGAGATACAATTTATTGTTGTGGAAGTATGATTCAAAATTAGCAAGATCGGATTGAAGTTGTTCACAGTCCTCAACATTCGGATAATTCTGAATATCTTAGTGTCGTCTGCGTAAAGCAACATATTTAAATGTTTAGCTTGTCAATATCGTTAATATAAAGAATAAAAAGCAAAGAACCTAAATGCGAACCTTGTGGAATTCCGGAACTAATGTATTTGTAATCTGATTTAAAACCTCCAAGTGCTACAGCTTGACTCCTATTTTCTACATAAGATTTCACCCAGCGAAGGAGATCGCCGTGTATGCCGAGAAGCCTTAGTTTTATAATTAACGTATTGTGACAAATTTAGTCAAATGCTTTTGCGAAGTCGGTATACACGGCGTCAACTTGGTAACCCTCGTTAAGTGCATTTAATAATATATCAGTGAAATTTATTAAATTAGTTTCAACGCTACGACCTTTAAAGAACCCATGCTGATTTGGACTTATATATGGATAGACTGTATTAAATATCTGTACAGTGACTATTTTTTCCAAAATTTTGCCAAACTGACACAATTTGGAAATGGGACGGTATTTTCGAATATCCTGACTAAAGGTATCTTTGGGTATAGGGGTTACCAGAGCTTGTTTCCATATGTTCGGCACGATACCTTCGCTAATTGATTTTTTGTATATAATTGTAAGAGGCAAAGCCAGACTAGAAGCACAGTTACGAATGAGCAGAGGATGCACACCATCAGGGCCTGCTCCTTTATTGGTGTTCAATGATTGTAAATGTTTAAAAACGATGGATTCCGATATTTCAATAGTATGTAAATCAAACACAGCTTGATCTGGCGAATTCAAATCGTTAAAGTATACAGGGCTACATACCGACGAAGGCTCAAACACCGAATGAAAATGGACATTGAATAAATTACAAATCTCCGCACCGTCACTAGATGAATGATTATTGTAACGCATAGTTTGCGGTAAACCATTATTAGGAAATATTGACTTTACAAAGGACCAAATAAATTTAGGGTGAGTATTTATTTTCGATTCAGAATATTCTAAATATTTGTTGTAACACTTACGTTCCAATTTAAACGCTCTTTTACGCTGTATAGAAAAACTATTGTAATCCAGTGGATTACCATACCGTTTCCAAAGTCTGTGATATTTTTGTTTTTCATTTAGTAATTTTATTAATGACTTTGTATACCATACTGGTTTAGTAGTTGAATATCTTTGAGACCGTAATGGAACAAACTTTTAAAATAAACCATTAAGCAAATTATAGAATTTGGAGACAAAATCTTCTAAACAAAGGGCATTAAAGAAAGGGTACCAATCAATTTTATTAAGTTCAAAGTTAATTTCGCCGTAATCAGCAGCATGATAGTAACGAATATGTTTCGTACATGTCTTTAAGGGAGATATGTATACCAATGGCAAATAAATATTAAGAGACGGGTGATGAGAGTCCTCACTGGTCAATGGAAATTCACTGCGTGTAACGGAACAATCCCCGTTAGTCATTATTAAGTCTAATATACGTAAGTTATTATTTTGAATAGAATTAAACGGTTTTAAGCTGGTAAAGGATAAAAATTCACTGAGCAGTTGAGTAGGTAAATTAGAATTTGTTTATTTTATTTATTTATTTATTTGCTATTCGGAAGATTTACAGCTTAATATTATATATAAGTAACAAAATAAAATGTAAAACGATGCTAATTACAAACCTTGCTTGCAAGAGTAATATGATTAAAACTATCTGGAACCCACATTGCGTCTGAAATATTAAAATCTCCAGTCAATAGGAATGAGTCATGCGTATGGTCTAGTATTATTTGCCCGGCTTCATCGAAGAATGGGGTTACTCGCATAACGACTGATTTCTTTCACGCATATTGACTTATACGCATATTGACTTATACGCATATTGACTGATACGCATATTGACTGATACACATATTGACTTATACGCATATTGACTTATACGCATATTGTACATAGTTTCCCGTCCAGCGGCTTCGTCTGTTGATTTCCCACCGTAAAAAGTAGCCCGTGTCCAATTAATCTATCCTTTACTCGCATATTTCTCTGCAAAGGAATCATGAAAATTACATACGTAGGTTTGAAGAGAGATCAAATTCACTTTACTTCTTCATAATTTTAACTAGGGGGTGCTCCGCGTGCTGTGCTTTTATTACGATGAATTCAAAATAGCAGACATTTGGAAAATGCCAATTAAAAAACGAAAAACTCTTATTTTTTTATGATTAAAAATTTTGTATGGCGACCAATTCTTGGAAAATGGGCGAAAAAATTCGACCCCAAATTTGGCATCGGCATCCAAAAAAACTACCAGATATAGATTTTCATTCCAATCGGAGCAAATCCATGCATTCAAGGCATCAGTGTAGCAACTTCCATGTGGTATATACGCACATGCAATATGTAGATAGCTGCACGGGTTGGTAGAAGAGAGGGCATGCGTGCGGGCTGGGCGGGCTACAGCGCCAAGCGGCAATGAGACCCATAGTGTCTCGGCGCCCGCGCGCGCGCCGCCCCACTCCCGGCGCAGGGGCTGATACCACAGATAAGAAAATGTTTTTCCGCTCCGATAGATTGCGTAAGGAGGCGTGGCACGCGCGTCGCCTTCATGCATAAACGGGTATGTTGCTGTCATTCGTAAATGATTGTACTGCGCAGAAATTGCACAACTTCATGACAAGCTGAGCTCCGAGTATTTTTGTGACAAAATGTCGAAATGTGCTATAATAAGCTACAAAAATGCAAGTAGTAAAGTGAATTTAAAAAAGGGAGGAGTTTCTTACCATGTGTAAGTGAAAAACATTAATGAAAATCAATCTAATATATATAAATCTCGTGTCACAATGTTTGTCCTCAATGGACTCCTAAACCACTTAACCGATTATAATAAAATTCGCACACCATGTGCAGTTCGATCCAACTTGAGAGATAGGATAGTGCAGTGTAGGGTAGTGTAGTGTAGGGTAGGGTAGGGTAGTGTAGTGTAGGGTAGTGTAGAGTAGTGTAGGGTAGGGTAGTGTAGTGTAGTGTATGTAGGGTAGGGTAGGGTAGTGTAGGGTAGGGCAGGGCAGTGTAATGTAATGTAAGGCGGTACGAAGTTCGCCGGGACAGCTAGTCTTAATATATATAAATCTCGTGTCACAATGTTTGTCCTCAATGGACTCCTAAACCACTTAACCGATTATAATAAAATTCGCACACCATGTGCAGTTCGATCCAACTTGAGAGATAGGATAGGGTAGGGTAGGGTAGGGTAGGGTAGTGTAGTGTAGGGTAGTGTAGAGTAGTGTAGGGTAGGGTAGTGTAGTGTAGTGTATGTAGGGTAGGCTAGGGTAGTGTAGGGTAGGGTAGTGTAGTGTAGTGTAGTGTAGGGTAGGGTAGTGTAGTGTAGTGTATGTAGGGTAGGGTAGGGTAGTGTAGGGTAGGGTAGTGTAGTGTAGTGTAGGGTAGGGCAGGGCAGTGTAATGTAATGTAAGGCGGTACGAAGTTCGCCGGGACAGCTAGTAGTTATATAAAAATATGAATATTTGTTTTTGGGTCTTTGTTATTAAGTGCGAGGGTGTTGTCGATATTTTTCAACGATATATTTTTATTTTTACTTTCAGTTTTCCAAAAAATCCTGAATTGAAGGAAAAGTGGATCACAAGTACAGGGCGAACCACAGATCTACTAATTCAATAGATTAAACATTGATGACGTCAAACCGTACCACCCTAATTGTCAATTGGATAACTATGGATATCTGTCCAAGCTACCAAATAAAGAAGGCACTTTTAGCCCAAAGGGTAACAAGCATTCGGAGTCCTTTAAAATTTTGTTGCGTTGTCTTTTGCGTCGGTCTTAAGGTGCCTAGTCGGACGAAAAAGGTTTTAAACAATCTTAAAGAAATAGTTAAGTGTTTATTTTTGGTTGTGGAATAGTGAACAATACATGGAGAATGTCGTGCATTGTGCGTGGTTGCAAATCTCATTCGAGAAATAGAGAAAACTCGAGTGATAATAGCAGTTTCCACACGTGAGTAAAAGAAATACGTTTTCTCGTTAAATGAACCACGAAATGTTTCGATATCAATGAGACAAGACTTTCATGAAGGCTCATTTTACAAATCTAAATGAGACTATAATGTTAAGAGTGAAAATAAGAACAAAAATTGTAAAAATAAACAAAACTGTTTTTAGGTTACTAGTGACGTGAAAATTATGGTCGATAAATGTGCGTCACTTAGTCATCATATCAGCTGAAAGGCGTCCACCGCTGGACAAAGGCCTACCTCACTTAGTAATAGTAATGGTATCTTACATTTTAATTATTTTCTTTAAGGTTCCCCCAAAGTGATCAATTTCGCTAGCGGTGGTTTGACGCCATTAGCAAAAATGAGAAGCAGCATAAAAAATCTTGGAGATTGTGCTCAAGACACTTCAGCCCCGAGTGCTTTGTACGAGGAAACTTATTGCAAGTACGAGAAGATGCCGCACCCACTTTGAATTTACCCGATAAGACAGCAGTTGTGGTAAGGAACTTTATAGTATAAATTATACATTACAATTTTAGTTTTTATTTGAACAGAGTTTTTTATGCTCAAATGAATATAAAATGTCAATTGCCATGACAGATATTTACAATATTTGATATGTGTATACGCTGTCCCCAACACTGAAGGACTTGTCACACTGGATGCGGTCTGTGGTCATGACGCTGTGTTCGCTTTGACCTGACTGCTGACGGCATACTAAGCAATGCCTGTCCTGTGAGGGATTGAAATAAAAATTTACCATTTGAATATGGCTATAGAAAACATACATTCAGCTCGGGGCTTTGCCATACAACTCCTAAGAATATACTGGGATGCCGGCTAAAATGTATGGATTGATACAACTCCTAAGAATATACTGGGATGCTGGCTAAAATGTATGGATTGATACAACTCCCAAGAATATACTGGGATGCCGGCTAAAATGTATGGATTGATACAACTCCTAAGAATATACTGGGATGCCGGCTAAAATGTATGGATTGATACAACTCCTAAGAATATACTGGGATGCCGGTTAAAATGTATGGATTGATAGGTATGTGACCAGTGGCATAGTATGTAGGTGGCATATTTTTGTAAGAATTCATAGTACAGATGTCAGAGGACATCAACTATTAACATGTTTTTATTTGTTCGTTCTGGGTGGAATTTTGCATTAAATAAACTAAAATCCACTTTTTTATTTGCCTTAAAAAGAATAAAATAATGCTTTATGGGTCTTGATGATCCAAGAGGACATACACACATAAAACACACACAACTACCACGTACATGCTAACAAGTGAACTTGGAAAATATAATATGCATGAAACTTGATGAATGTGAATATGAAAATTTGAGTTTTAATATCTTAGTAGAAAGATACATCTAACGTTTTTCGAGTTTTTCTTACATCACTGTTTTATCCGCACATACTTTCTATGCATACAAGACACTACATTTACTTATATAATTTCTGTTTATTATTTTATCACGTTTTAAAGTTTGATATTTTTTTTCAGGATTTTACGATCTTGCATGGGGCTACGAAACCAAGTATTACTAATGACACTTTTTCATCTATGCCACAAGCAACCGTAACCATGGTAAGCATCTGACAAGAACATGACACATGCGTTCCATTTTTAGGGTTCCGTACCTCATAAGGAAAAACCAAACCCTTATAAGACCAGTCACGTGTCCGTCCATCCGTCCGTCACGCTTGTTTTTCTCACCGACTGTTTAACGCAGAAAGTTAAAATTTGACGTAACTATAGTTTTAACCCACACATTTTGCAACAATAAAAATATTTTTGGGGAATTTAGGAGGTGGCAAGTTTGGTAATCACAAAAAAATATATGAACCCTTTCGTGTTGAGTGTCGTTTAAAAAAGGTTACTACTAAGCATTCATATAGTATTTCTTCCAAATTTTACCTTTGTTTGTTTTGGAGATATTGCTCAAAATATCTGCCAAAACACTATTCGCACTCAAAACCGCTGAAGCCAAAATTTTGAAATTAATACAGTTTACTACAACTTAGATCACAGATTACTTGAAAACTGCCTGGAATATCGTTATTATCATAGATTTTCAAAAAATAAATAAAAGCATTGTCCAGTAAAAGCAGATCTCTGATTATGTGAGACAATGTATGTAATTAGAGGTCTTGTTATACCGGTCACAAAAATTTTGATACGGAACCCTGTTTGTGTGAGTCCTACTTGCGCTCTTGACCAGTTTTTCAATTAACACTACTTTTTTGTTTATTTTTAACTATGGTATCTCAATGTTAAATAAACTTTTTTTCAGGATTTCCCGATGTTAAAAGCAAGCGAACCAAGAAGTTGTAGTGAGCCTTTTGTGCCTAGGCTACAATCAAACACAACCACGGTAAATTTCTTGACAATAATATAGCACATGCTTTCTATTTTTAGGGTTCCGTAGTCAACAAAGATTAACCCTTTAAGAAGAACCCTTATAGTTTCGCAATGTCCCCCCTGGCTTAGCTAAGTCAGAGACTTTTAGTAGGTACTAGAAAGCTGTAATTTGGCAAGGGTATATAAATTAATGAAGTGGTAGAGTAAGAAATCGAAGGAAGTTTTCTCCACAATTCGAGCACTTACTGTATTATAACTTTTTTTTACAAAATCATAATAAATACTAGCTACACTTCTATTTCAGGACATGTGGAAAAAAATGTAAATAGTAGGATATATAATCAACTTAAAGGGAAAACTATCACAGCTAAGTAGGCTTTTTTAGTTTAGGAGTAATAGTCGTCCAACTTAAGATTTATAACAAGATTTGTTGGCATATTAAGCAGTTCGATTTATAAAAATTTCATGGATTTTCCATACAAAATGTTATATCACCAACTAAAAAAAATAAAAATTTAAAATAAACATATTTTTTTTGAAAATAACTACGGAACCCTATTTTACGCGAGTCTGACTCGCACTATGCCAGTTTTTTAATGTACACTTAACTTAAAGTTAGTTGTTTTCTGTTTATGTTTTATCGTATTTCAAAGTCTAATATATTTTTCAGGATATTAACCATGTCACATGTAGCTAACGAACTAAGTAGGACTAATGACACTTTGCTGCCTATGCCACAAGAAACCACAACCACGGTAAGCCTTTGACAACATCGCACGTGCTCGATTTTTCAGTCTACATACTCGTATAGTCATTAAAATTTCTGTTTTTATCATACTTCAATTTAATTTAATCGTACTTCAAAGTTTTTCTATATTCCATGTCACATGTAGCTAGCCAACCAAATGACAATAATGCCAATTTTCTTCCTACGCCACAACCAACTGCAACCACACTCACATACCTCAAAAGAAAAAGCAGAACCCTTACAAGATCACTTACGCGTCTATCCGTCCGTCTGTCACGCCCATTTTTCTCAGATACTTTTTAACATAGAAAGTTTGATTTTTTTTCAGCATTCCATGCCACATATAGCTGGCGATCCAAATAGCATTAATGCCACTTGCCTGCCTACGCCACAAGCAACCGCAACAATGGTAAGCTAATGACTTTTAGGGTTGTATACTTTCCTTATGGAAAAACAGAACCCATACAAGGTTACTTACGCGTCCATTTGTCCGTTTGTCACGCCCGTTTTTCTCAGATACTGTTTTACGTAGAAAGTTTGAATTCGACATTGTTATATATTATACTAGCTTTTGCCAACGGCTTCGCTCGCGTGAACATAGTTTCATGACTGTGTTCGAAGGTGCGCAGTGTGCGAGCCACACGTGACTCGCGAGCGTGGAAAAAAGTAGCCTATATGTTAATCCAGGTCCGCATCTGTCTACCTACCAAATTTCATCCAGATCCGTTTATCTGTTATGGCGTGAAAGAGTAACAAACATCCATACATCCATACAAACTTTCGCTTTTATAATATTAGAAAGGATCATACTGGCTGTGCCCGCGATTTCGTCCGCGTGGAATAATGTCTTTGGGTAGCATTTTTAATTATTTAGGCTAATTATTTTACAAATAAGATACATACGTATAAATAATGAGTGATTTGCAGTGTTTCACTGCAAAGAGCTTATTAAATTATTTAAGTACATATATATGTATATTAAGGTGTAAAGTATTAATATGAGTTTATTTAAGTACGTTTTTATGTCATAGTTTTCCCAAAAAACTAAAAACCATAGTCCAGCATAAGTAGTAGATAGTATATTAGACAATGTATTACCGAGAGGTCTTGTGAAATTGGTGTTACGATTAATTCGATAAACGCACATTCACATTTTTGCATTGATTGAAGTAATTGACAAGTTTAACTTTTGCCTTCAGGGATTATTAGATGAGACTACGACAACGAGTACCATCATTGCAGTGCAGGAAGGGCGCATTGCCAAACCAGAAAAAAAGATTTAAAAAATGGAGAAAATAAGGGGGTCTCCATACAAAGAAATGTGTTTTTTTATAGGTCTTTAGAGGTTTTTGATTTAGCTCTATTGTAAAAACGGTAATACATTAAAAGCGTGATACTTGGTGTGATTATAGTACTAATACTGAAGTAACACAACAAATAATAAAAATTGGGCAAGTGTGAGTCGTACTTGCGCTAAGAAGTCCGAACTGAGTGACAAAAAAAGCATACATTTGTCGCTCGCGTTGATGTCTTTTGATTGTAATGTGAATAGGTATCATTTCGTTATACTATGTAGTTGTGTGGAGACGTGGTGGTACGGAACCCTCAGAGTGCTTATCGGAATCGCTCTTAGCCGGTTTTTTATCTTCATTTGGTAAATCCCTTGGCATCATGGCAACCCGGCGTGGATGAGGTCGGGTATCTCATAACCATCAATTCATAAAACACTAAATATTTCTAAACTCCGCGATTCCTGGAACTCGGCTGGCTCGGTAGCCGGAGGGGGTGCCGCGAGGAGTGATTTTAAGGGATTTTTAAATATATTTAAACATTATCTAGTGAACTACACTTGCGAAAACACAGCGGGTACGTAATATGCGACCTCATAAATGAAGTTATTAGAATGTTTTATGTTGACTTTATGTTATATTGAAGCTAAATTATATTACACAGATATATTTTTTAATTTTGTGTGCACAGTAGTCAAAATATCTGTTTTTTAGATAGTAAGTCATAGTTCCTAAATATTGTTGATTTTTGTATAAAAAAAATATTGTTTATAACATCATTCAATTTACAAAATAGTTTACAGTTTCTGAATACTTCTTTTAAGAAATGTTAATAACTGCCTGTGTCAGAAGTATTCGCCCATCTTTACCAAAAACATGGATACATAAATAGTTTTTTGATACTCTAAGTCAGATTAAAAAATAATAATAATTAAATTTAAATTATATATAAAGAAGGCTCGAGCGTCTGAGTGTTTGTGTATATGTATGTGTGTGTGCGTGCATCAAGGAAAGAGATAGTGAGGGAGTAAATTTGCAATTGTAATTAGGATATGTGTGTAAGTAGATCTTCTACCTCTTCATAGTTTAGAATTTTTAGCCATTCAATCACGAGTTTTTTTGCATTCATAGTAAGTCATAGGGTAGATATTAAGTTTTTTTGTTCACAGTATTATATAAGAAAGTTGATAACGTATTGTACTGGTGCCTTGCAAAACTAGTTCTAATGGTCTTGGAATAAGTCTTATTTTACTTAATAAATACTGGTTAAAATTGAGAGATTCATGTTTTTTCATTATGATATTTATAACATACAATTTACGAACTGTCATTAGTCACGACCTCATAAAATAAGTTATTAGAATATTATTTGTTGATTTTATGTTATCTTTTAGCTAAATTATATTAGACAGATGTATTTTTTTAATTTCGTGTGCACAGTTGTCAAAATACCTCAGTTTTTTAGATAGTAAGTCATAGTTCCTAAATACTTTTGATTTTTGTGTAAAAAAACACTACTTTGTTTTTTTATAGAAATATAAATACTTTTATAACTAGAACTCGGTAATTTTATCATTTTACCTCACGTCCCTCATGTAAATTAATATATTACAGTAATAAGTAGTCATTTCAGTTATCAAAATCGACAACTTCTATATTATGTATTTGCGTATGTCACACCCACCTCACAGTTGGTGTAACTATTTTTCACCTCATTCACATTAATTTACATTCACTTGGCATGTACATAATGATAACGGTTGAATTATGTTTACAATAATTATTAATGACTAGGTTTTTCCAGCGGCTTCACCCGCGTGGACTCCGTTTTAATGACTGTCTTTAAGGGTGATTAGTAAATTATGTCGTTTCCCAGCTACTTAACCATCTCTGTGCAAGAAATCACAACAATCGAGTAATTTTTCAGTTCCCTCAGGAACTGCATCAGATTATGCTATTTTCCCGGGATAAAAAGTAGCCTATGTCCTTCCCCGTGACACAGGCTACCTGCATGCAAAATTTCATAAAGATTGGTCAAGGCGTTGAAGCGTGAAAAGGTAACAAACAAACACATTTTCACAATTATAATATTACTAGCTTTTGCTCGTTTTTATGACTGTCTTAGAGCTGCGCGTGGACATGAGTATTCTCCAGATCACTCGCGAACTATGTCAGGATATGCTTATTAGTAAATCACGTCATTTCCCATGTTAGATGGCGCTAAAGTAGCAAAATGTTGATATTTGTTGACATTTTTTTTTATTTTTTTTTTAATAAAAAGTACCCTATGTTACTTCTAGTACCTCCCAGAATATGTGTACAAAATTTCATGATTATTCGTCAAGTAGTTTTTGCGTGAAAGCGTAACAAACATCCACGCTTTCACATTTATTATTTTATTATATATATATTTAATAAAAAATACCCTATGTTACTTCTAGTACCTCCCAGAATATGTGTACAAAATTTCATGATTATTCGTCAAGTAGTTTTTGCGTGAAAGCGTAACAAACATCCACGCTTTCACATTTATAATATTATTATATATATACTAGCTTTTGCCCGCGGCTTCGCCCGCGTGGACATTGTTTTTATGACTGTCTTAGAGGGTGCGCGGTGCGCGAGCCGCAAGCGGCTTGCGAGCGTGGACATGGATTTTTTCCAGTGCCACATATCCTGACATAGTTCCCGAGTGATCTGGAGAATATACATGTCCACGCTCGCGAGCCGCTTGCGGCTCGCGCACTGCGCACCCTCTAAGACAGTCAAAAACGATGTCCACGCGGGCGAAGCCGCGGGCAAAAGCTAGTAATATTATAAATGTGAAAATGTGTTTGTTTGTTACCTTTTCACGCTTCAACACCTTAACCAATCTTGATGAAATTTGGCATGCAGGTAGTCTGTGTCACTGAGAAGGACATAGGCTACTTTTTATCCCGTGAAAATAGCATAGCATAGTCCGAGTCCGATGCAGTTCCTGAGGGAACTGAAAATATACTCTTTTATTTGTTAGTTTCTTTAACATTGCAACGGAACAATGGATTGCTGTGATTTTTTGCACAGAGATGGCTGAGGGGGTGGGAAATGAAATAATTTACTAATTAGCAAATCCTTACATGGTTCCCGAGGGATCTGGTGAAAACTCATTTCCGTGCTCGCGCACGTCAGCGTCGCAACGGAGCTACGGACTGAAGTGTTTTTTTTGTATAGAATTGGTTGAGGACTTCTAATCAGAATAGCCCTATTTATATATATATATATATAAATAGGGCTATTCTGATTAGAAGTACAGCCCTAAATGTCAAACTCTGGCCACCAGGGATGTGCCGTACAGATTTAATCGATATCGAAAGAACCCAAAAGCTGGCAGCTACCATAATTTAGCTATGGGCATGTTTTATCCTTACTATTCCTTACTTATTATTTATTATATCAGCTCATATACGTCCCCACCGATGGGCTCGAGCCTACCCTGAATCAGGGCGATTAGGCCTAAGTCGACCACGCGGGCCCAGTGCGGGTTGGTCGACTTCACACACAACCTTCGAGTTTCTTCGCAGGCCTGTGCAGGTTTCCTCAAGATGTTTTTGAAAAACTCATTGGTACTATTCCTTACTATCCTTAATATATATATATATAAGCCTAATCGCCCTGATTCAGGGTAGGCTCGAGCCCATCGGTGGGGACGTATATGAGCTGATATAATAAATAATAAGTAAGGAATAGTAAGGATAAAACATGCCCATAGCTAAATTATGGTAGCTGCCAGCTTTTGGGTTCTTTCGATATCGATTAAATCTGTACGGCACATCCCTGGTGGCCAGAGTTTGACATTTAGGGCTGTACGGGGCATGAAATCGGCATACTGACAAGAATAGAGTCATCTCCTTTTCTCATATGGAGGGTTAGTTTGCGTAAGCACACAGCAATATCGTCGCAGTTTTATTTTAATTTGTGTTTAATCTATTGAATTAGTAGATCTGTGGGGCGAACAGTCATTGGTTTCCCACAAAAACAAGCACTGTTTGCTCAAAGCATTTTAACGATGATGACTTTGTGGTTACACCAAACAAAAAATACATAAAATGTTTTGCTCTGCCTCATGTAGACGTTTGCATACTGACTTCAGTACGTATCGGTCGTTCTAATATTTTCTTTACTTTTTACAAATTTACAACCCCATAGTACTGGGAAACATAGTTTGGGGCTAGATGAAAGTGTTTGATTTGTTCATGAATATTTTTACTGTAAGTAGGTAAGTATCTAGTAAGCATCTTTAAGTAGCAAAAATTATAGTTTTAATAAAGCTTTAGTTTAGTTTTCCTTGAAATAAATCATTAGTACAGGTAAGCAACAAAGTATTTCGTGGCTTAAAAAACGTAATAGTTTGTTACCCATTCGTAAAAACATAAAACTCGAAGTCAACAGAAAAAGGTTGCTAAGCAACGCATATGTTGACAGTTATAAACAGCAATAAGTACCTATTTACAGTGGCACGACTAAGCAGTCCGCGGTATACGGTAAATATTAAATAGTAGGGTAGTAAATTATTAGGTTTACTTTTTGTAAGTAAGAAGTATTTATGTATAGTAACATTACATTGTTTAAAAATAGTAACTAAGGGTTTTATTATCTTCGCATCGGAACCCGCTTTAGGTACATCATTTTATTAGCCAAGGGACGTCCACTGCTGGGCAGAGGCCTCCCCCAAGGTTATCCACAACGACCGCTCTTACGCTGCCTGCAAGCAGCGGTTGTCGGTCCACCGAGTTGGAGGCCTGCCTAATCTACGTTTTTCGTTACGCGGTCGCCACTCAAGAACTTGACTGCACCAACAGCCATCTGTTCTATATACAGGTTGTTCGGTTGTTGTTGTATTCTAACTTTGTATAAATTCTGAAATTGCAGTAATGTTTTAAAACAGAAGTTGTTCAGTTTCATGAGTAGCTTTCTTAAAAAAATGTGTTCTATTAACATCCTATATAGGTACTTCGATTTTTTTTCAGTTTGATACAAGTCCAATAAAAGTAGACAATGTTTCTGGATCGGCTGTGAAACGAAAACAGCACGTTGTTGAAGACACAATTACCAGTTCCAAAAGACTTCGACAAGAAGACCAGAAACTTGAAATTTGGCATGAAGATAATTTATTGGACATATATAAAGGAAAAATTATAAAACTAGCCAAGTGTGAGTCGTACTCGTGCACCAAGAGTTCCGTATCACCAATACTCATAAAATATATAGACCACTTCCAGGTGACTTAGAAACTTTAAGTTTGGCACCGAGGTAGGTTATTGGACGTATACAAGAGAATAACTCAAAAAATGGCCAAGTGTTAGTCGTACTCACACAATTTGGGTTCCATACCACCACTGCTCATTGGAATAATTATATGGGACACTTCCAGGTGACTTTTTTAATTTGAGATTTGGAATCGCAATGGGTTTATTGGACGTATTAAGTAAAAATTATAAAAATAGCTAAGTGTGACTCTGGCTTGCGCACCGAGGGTTCAGTACCACCAAAAAATATCTTATATGTATATCTATTACTTGAATAAGGATAGGAAATTAGTATTTGTACTTTACATAATTTATTGATATCCGAACAAAACATAAATTAGAAATGGGGCCAAGTTCGATGTAAAAAAATTACAGTGATCTAAATGGGTAGGTGCCAAGTTGTATAGTGCTTCCTAAAATTAAGTCATAGCTACGGAATAGAAATATTTATTCTCAACTTCTCCAAATAATAGAAAAAGTACAACGGTTTTCAGTTAAAAAAAATGTTTTGTGCTACTAAATGGTTTAAATTGGCAAGTTTAAATGATCAAGGCGCCAAGCAAGCAAAGCTTACTTTTTAAAAGTAAATAATATTCATTATAGAATAAAATTGAATACTGAAATCTTTCCAAGTTACACCATGCAGAAGCACAGAACATAACAACTTTTTTAAGAAACTGAAAACCATTGTACTTTTTTCTGTTATTTGGAGAAGACTAAAATAAATATTTCTATTTGAAGTTCCGTAGCTATGATTTAATTTTAGGAACCACTATACCTAGAACTTGGTACCTACCCATTTAGATCGCTGTAATTTTTTTATATCGAACTTGGCCCCATTTCACATTTATGTTTTGTTGGGTTCGTTTTGACTTAGACCCAATTATGTAATTAATAATTAATAATAAATAGATAATTAGACATGACAGACACAACTTTTTTAGTTAACATTTATCTTATTTTGTATTGTAAATATTATTATGCGCATCCAAACATTTGTTTTATATTGACAACTGTCACAAAAGTCCTGTACATAAAAAAAACTAAATTACGCAGGTTTATTAAATAACAATAAGTTTATTTTTATCTCCTGTAATTTTGTAATATAATATAAACGATGTGCAATCTGAAATTGGAGCTAGAGCTGGGTGAAGTCGAATGAAATAATGTGATCCTTTTAAGATAGTCCTAAAATGTTAAATGTTTTTCAAAACATAAAATGTTCAATGTTTGAAATGCACATATACGAGTATATAGACCACGGCACTGAAGGATTGTCGTTGAAGCTATCAAAATGTTTCATTTGATCCCAGCTCCCATTTCACTTTTCTGCACTATATGTATTACAAACAGCCTGTGTATTTTTGAGTTAAGGAAAATATATATGGCTAATGTTTATAATTTTTGACACGTAAGTAAAGAATATATTTTAATGTTATAGCAGTTAAAATATATTTTATAATAAAATGAAGGTTATGAGAATGAAATTTTAATTATTATTTGAATATATAAAACTTAAGCTACTCTGCTCACTTCGCACGCAGCGAAGTGGCAGGAGCACCTCCAGTAGAAGCACAGTCGGCTGGAGTTCAGTGCGACGGGGAGAGAAAGCGTCGAACTATCCGGGCATTATCGAGGAGGACTGCTTTCTGCATTGCTGCAATTATTGGTCTGCCTCGGAGATCCAGCCGCCTTAGGTAACGTTCAAGATCGGCTGAAATTAGTTCGTTCACGGACAGGACTACGGGGATGATTTCAGTGGATTCCACTCGCTACATATTTTATTGGCATCAGCCTGCACGAGGTTTTCGTCATATGGGATAGTGATATTAACCAAAAACACCATTGACTGCGCCCGATCCATCAACACGATATCAGGCTTATTCGAAGGAATAGTCCTGTCCGTGATGATGGGTCGGTCCCAGTAGAGCTTGGCGAGGTCGTTTTCGAGAACCGGCTCCGGCGTGTACTTGTAATACGGCAACCGCCGAGATATGAGTCCATACTTTAGAGCGATCTCTTGGTGTAGGATCCTGGCTGCTTGGTTGTGCCTGTGCAAATACATAGTGTTGGCAAGCATGGAAAAACCGGAAATTATATAACGCAGGGTCTCCCCTGGTTGACGGCACAACCGACAAACGTCCAAGGTGCCGTCTTTTATTATGAACCTCCTATAGTTGTTCGTCTTGACCACCTGATCCTGTATTGCACAGACAAAACCCTCGGTCTCCGCAAAAAGGTCTCCGAAGTGCAACCAGTGCACGGAGGCCTTCTGATCTACGAAGGATCCACAAAGAACCTAAAAGAACCTACCGTGCAGCTCTGTGTCTTTTCAGATGGCCTCTCGCTCAGCAGTGCTAAGTACAGCCGGCGCCTGCCAGTTCTCTTGGGCCATGGATAGAGGGGTTAGTCCTTTATCACAGGCTATGACAACTCTATGCAAGTTACTATCGACTTTCGTCAGGAAGTAATTTCGGAGGCTGCATATCTCGCGGTTGTGCATTTGTTTGCCACTTAGAAGGCCACGACCGCCACTCTTCCGTGGGATATACAGCCTCATCACTGAAGATCTCGGGTGATGCATTCTATGGAGTGTCATAGTAGTGCGGACTTTTCGATCCAGGGCATCCAATTCTGTCTGTGACCATCTGAGTATGCCGAAGGTGTACAAAAGAACAGGTATGACCCAGGTGTTGAATGCTCGTATCCTGGTAACGCCCGACAAATAGCTCTCAAGAACTTTTGTCAGGCGCTCCAAGAACACGTCACAAACCGCCTTTTTCACCGCTGCCTCGTGAACACCAATGCTCTGCGACATACCCAGATACCGGTATGTTTCAGTTTCAGAGAGGGTGCGGATGTTCATGGAGTCGATTTCAACTCTGTCTGAATGCACCACCCTACCCCTGTCCACATGAAGGATCGCGCACTTATCTACTCCAAGCTCCATGTTGATGGAACTGCTAAAATCACAAGTGATTTTTAACAGTTCCTCCAACCGTGTTGCATTTGAAACAAAAGTTTGAGATCGTCCATGTAGAAAAGGTGGGTCATGCGTGATTCACCTCTCCGAAACTGAAATCCCGTCCCAGATTTCTCTAGCAAAAAGCTGAGTGGATTCAGGGACAGGCAAAACCAAAGGGGACTCAGACAGTCACCCTGGAATATACCCCTCTTAATCCGCATTCGATAGCCGCTGACCATGGAGACTAAGGATCGTACTCCATTGCTCTATACACGATCTGAGGAAGTTTCGAACTGTCTCATCTATCTTGTACAGTTCAAGGACCCTCTTTACAAGAGGGGTCGCTCGATGTAGGCGGCGACCTCGGTTTTCCGGACGACTTAGGTGGTGCGGGTCGCCGGCGGTGGCGTGCGGTGGCGGTGAAGTCACGGCAGCTCGCACGAACCAGCGGCGTTGGGTTGTCGGACACAGGCGCCCGCGGCGGGGGCTGAGCGGCCGCGCGGGCAGCGCTCACAGGCGGCGACACAGGCTGCGACGAAATCGCTGATACGACGGAGCTCGACGTCGGTTGTTTGTCGAGGGCTCCACGTAGCGCGTCGATGTAAGCTGGCCTAGTTTCAGTGCTGCGTAGCGAACGTACTTCATTGCATGTCGGTCAGACTCTTTTTTAGGAACACGATGTCCTTCAGCAGGCTGGTGACGTCGACGTGGTCGAACCTGACAGGCGGTAGTTTGGCCAGCTCCCGCGCCACAAACGACGGCATATCGTCAGAGTCCGTCTCCTTCAGGACCTTAATGATGTCTTGAAGGGACTTCTTTCCATGTTCATCACCCCTTCTATGGGGAGCGAAGGTGCCGCAGATCTTCAGTGACCGGTAGAGCACCTCTTTGGCGCTGCAGATGTCACTCACGCTGAAGTTGCTGGAACAGATGTGGATGGCAGACAGCTCGTCCATCACGTCCAGCTTCTGCTGCAGGAACGCCAGGAGCTATTTGACGATGAGTGGCGCGTTGGAGGTGCTCTTGATGACGCGAGCAGCGGTGCGAGCCGCGCTCGACACGTAAAATGTATCACTATTAATTCCCTGACTCGGTAAATCGACCGCATCGCAGCGCGCATTGCACAGAACTGTGACACTATATTATAGTAAAGTGTACGTACGTGTAATATTATAGTACGTGTAATAAACACCTAATCGATATCTGACGGTCCTTGAGGTCTCTGACGACGGATCCATGGTCACTTTCGTAGCAATCGACGCAGTAACTGAAAAACCTACCATACCTCGCATTCCTAATATAATCTATCGATATTTAAAAAATGCCCTAATATAACCACAACACTATGAAAATGATACCATTTTTGGAAAAATTATTGCACGGAAAGTTTCAATTGAATAACCTTACTTCTAGTATTACGATCTGAAATTTTATTCGAAATAAATGTTTTTTAATGAATTGCACAACATTACATATTATTTATTTAGTTCTAAACAATCACATTATTTTTTAAACTTTTAGTGTTCATCAATTAAACTGGGCAGTTTTACTATTCTGGTATCACCTTACCGTTGTCATTCTGTCAATTTTCATAAACTCAATCTTATTTAATACAGTTTTAAGTCTATTTTTATTAAATGATTTTAAAGGTTTGTTTTTTTGTTTTTGGGGGAGGTTACTTTAAAAAAATACCCGATAGCATCAACCTTTTGTAGTGTGCTGTATGTGTAATGGCTCGCTCGGTGCTAGTACTAAAAAATAAACATCAGCGTTCTATTTAATTCTTCTATTCTGTGGCTGATACTCAGAGCGCACTGCTATCGCCACACCGCCGCCTCGCCGCGCGCCACTCGCATCGAGCGAGCGGTCCGTCCGGAAAACTGTATATCGAGAGTCAAAGTATTCACGATCGTAAAAATCTGATGTCAACCAGCTTTCGGTTATGCATATAAAATCATAATCTGCCGATAAAACCTGCGCTAAAAAATCATGAGACTTGGTTCGAAGGCCTCGAACGTTTTGGTAATAACCTGTATTTTTTTTACTTAGGGCCATCCTAAACGAAAGTACTAAATAAACAAATATATAAATTAAATAAATCAAGTTTATGGGGCAGTGGTAGGTAAGCAGCGTCGCAAAACCAAGCTATATAATATATGAAGATTGAGTGAGTAGGGACAGCGGTCGGTCGCAACAAAAGATATAACACAATCTCGCATATCGTACCGTAGTAAAAAACATTACGAGACACACCCACGCATACACAATAATACACAGAGTTAGTGTTAACTATGTCATTAACTAATCGTAATTTAAATACTAAAAATGCTTTAATTAATGCATAGAATAGGTACCAGCAAAAATCAATAAATATAAGTCACTTTAACTTGGTAAGATCCATCTCCTTAGATATATGAACAACCTTCGAGTTATCATTTTTACGCATAAGGATTTTGCAAACCCTTATCCACAGATAGGTATAATTCAGTTCGATTTTCAATTCGCGTGCGCGCCTTAATAACACCTTGTTAGATGGCGTGAGGTGGTCACCTACGTAAATATTGCTCGAGTTGCCTGGCAATCCGATGTCTGCGGAAGTGAGTCTACGACGCAAGCGGACTGCCGATAACAGCTGATCCTTGACGAGGCGCCGAGTAAATTTGACGACGATTCAGGGCAACGAGAAGAAACCCGAGGCACTTGGCAGACGGCGGCTGGTGGCGGTGCGACACTCACGCGCAGCTAATAGCAGCCATTCTGAGCTTCAATGCTCAACCCTCACCGGGCGGTGCGACACGCGCGCGTAGCTAGGTGTGTAGGTCCCCTCCTGAGCCATACCGTGCTCATCCATGCCGGGCGGTACGACACGCGCGCGCAGCTAGGCACCTGCCTCCTCCACAGCTTCAAACCCTCACTGGGCGGTGCGACACATGCGCGCAGCTAGGTATTTGTCTCCTCCCTAGCTTCATCCCCTCACTGGGCGGTGCGACACACGCGCGCAGCTAGGTGTGCAGGGTCACATGAGTCAGGCCTTACAGGCACTTACAGTCCCCGGAACTGCATCCCATTAGCTCCCGCTGGGCGGTGCGATACACGCGCGCAGCTAGGTGGTGCTAAATGGTTCCTTAGGCACCCCCAGGTCCAAACATCCTCTTCTATTAGCACGAATGTAGATTCCGTAATAACCGTAACCGTAGTAATCCGTCTCCCTTTAGAAAGACAAGAAATAATATAAAGAGAGAGAACCCCCTTTCCCAGTAATGATCGAGACATGTTGAATATTTGTATCTGTACCATTAGTATGTAACCACGACACAAGATCGATTAAATAAATCACTATCACTGATTGCCGATGTGTATTAAGCACTAAAATTAGGAACACGCTAAAATAAAATGAGCAACAGCGATAAATCTGCATAAATGTTTATTACACGTTATTTCAGCATAAACAATTAATCACAGTAGCTAAAAAGTAAAAAGCACTTTACGCATTATTTACAATAATAATTATCTTGCTTGAGCAGAGTAATACTAACGTAATCAAATAATCGCGGGTTATACTAATTCATAGACGATAGCTTTAACATGAAATGAGACAACGATAATTTATTGCAGCGTAACAGCACGTGCACTTAACTTCCGGTAGATGCAACAGTATAGCGCGGGAACACTTCTGGATCGCTTCGAGGACACCAACAAAAGAGGGCGGCACAACCGTTACAAAGCTTTATATAGAACGGTGGGCTCGTTGCCGAGAGAATATGATGCACTACGTGCTCGACGCTGATTGGCTGCGATCTGTTTCTCAGTGTGACCAGCTACATTGTAGGTGGCGCTGACATTAGGGCTGACTGACTGAATGTTTACTCGGTGGTTAGAGTTGGCGGTGTAACATGTGTTTCCCTCATCGATCCTCAATAATTAGAACCCTCAGCATTTACAATTGCAAGGGCATGATAGCAGAGCTGTCAGGCATAAGCTAGCCGAAAGTCAGCTTTGTTACATGTTTCTGTGTAATACCGACCCAAGGTTAATTGAAATTCAATTTTTCATAATTTTATTTGTGGTTTATTCGAATATTGGGGGAGCGAGGATCGTTGCCCGTCTGGCACTACATTAAATTCAGTTAATTTAAATTTTTATAAATAAATCTTCATAGATATAGTTACGTTTAAAACGATAGTCCTATTTTGTAATTTCACGGTCATTCCTTTTTAAGAGCCTATTTACCCTTTGTTTTTATTAAATAAATATATTCCATTTTACCCCAAAAATATTTTTTCATAAAACTCCGTTTAGGCCCGATTCCACTAAATTTTACGTGTGATGTAGCAAAGACAATTGTGATTTTAAAAACAGTTCTATTTAATTTTCGCAACAGTAGCTATAAGTTAGTCTTAGTGGTGTCATCTTCATTATTTTTACTTTGTTGTTAACAACCTTTTACTTATTGTTTTATTGTGCCTGGTCGGTGAATAAACGGTTTATCTATCTATCTATCTAACAAGGTAAGTCCGTCTACACGTACCCAAAATCCTTCAGGTCCATAAGTCTCACCTCCTTCCGATTGAAGGCTTTGGAGAGACTGTGCGACAGGGAACTGAGGGAAAATGTGCTGAGGGACATATTGCTGCACCGCAACCAGCATGCGTACAGCCAGGGTAAGTCTATGGAAGCCGCCTGGTATGCTGTTTTTAACAGGATCGAAGTAGCAATACATAACAAGTCTATGTGTCTAGGCACCTTCATAGATATTGAGGGCGTATTTGACAAAACTAACTTCAGCAGCATGAGGGCTGCACTTCTGAAACATGGAGCTAATGCCACTATGACTGACTGGATTGAAAAAAAGCTCCAACAACGGGTCGTCAGACTGGCGAGGGCTGGCGAGGAAGAAAACTAGAGCGGCCATGGTGGCTAAGGAATGCCCCAAAGGAGGACTCCTATTACCACTTCTATGGAATCTGGGTGTTAAATGACCTATTACCACTTTAAACGGTAAGCACTTCTATACGATCGGATATGCGGATGACTTGGTCATTCTTGTATCAGGTAACCTTACCAATGTAATCTGCGACGCAAAAAAAAAAAAAAATCGGCTGCACTGCGTATCGTGGAACGCTGGTGCACCAAGTACAAACTATACGTTAACCCAAAGAAAACAGAACTAGTATTTTTCACCTATAAACGAAATTTAGGTAACTACCTACTACGTGAACTTTTCAAAACAGAACTCCGCCTTTCAACGGAGGTCAAGTACCTAGGTGTCACATTTGACAGCAAACTTAACTGGAGTAGTCATCTCAGCAAGAAAATATACAACTCTTGATCACTAAATTGCCCTCCTACTTAAACTACGGAAAACCTTACCCGTTTTGTTTTCCATCAAGTCTTCGATTTTCTATGATAGGATGGATGCTCATCGGGAGCCGGGTCGCTCCTTTCTCTCTAATATGGATGATGGGAGCGATGGCCGACTCTCGCGTTATACTCGTGACCGGGTGCTGTCCGTGTAAACTGGCCTACTCTTGTTAAAGGCATTCATTGATTTTCATGTATAACTTGTCGTGTCATAGTGTTGTCATGTTCTAATGATATAATCTGGTTTATATATCAAGGATTGAATTTTGACGTTACTAACTAAGTATTGTTTATTTCTAGATTCTTCGCAAATGACATTGTTATTATTATTTTAACAATATCAGAAAGAGTGTAATTTGCACCTATTTTGAATTAATATATTGAATTGAATTGAATTAATTCACCAAAATCACAAATGACACTATAACCTATATACTATGACGTCACGCCTAGGTATTTCTAAAATTTTTAGAACAAAATGTCGTTTTTAACAGATGATAAAAAGTAACTCAGATGAACAGCATTCGTCATCCCTATTATCTTTTATTCACATCTTATTTGCAAAAGTATGTTCACGATACATGTGTAAAATAGATGATTTATCAATAACAAACAAGGCATTCGTGAAATATTTTTTTAATCTTACGACACAATTCATTCAATAAAGGCAAAAATAAATGTACAAATAATTATATAAACAAAATTAAGAGTATAAATAAAACAATTCAATCCATCGTTACCAATTTCAATCCCTTTGAAAATTCCTTAAATCCTTCAGGTGAAAATAATTTTTTTACATCATCGCGTTCCTTTTCGTTGGCGGAGTTTGGCTTTTCATCGCTACGATCACTGTGTTCCTTTTCTTTATTGATTTTCGGCTTCTTATGGTCACGTTGCTCCACTTTGTTAATGGGGTTTGAAGATTTATGAGAATTTTGAGGTTCTGGTGATTTGCTTTCATCACATGGCTCATTATTAACATGGTTATTCTCTTCATTATCATTATGTTCATCTTGTTTCTTTCCTTTTGGTTTATCGTTTTTTATACCTCCATTCAATTTATGCATATTCAGGTCATCTGGTTTATGAATATCTTTATCCTTCTTTTTGATTGATTGATTTGGTTTATTAAGGTCCTTTATGTCTTTTGGTTTTTTAGTTTTCATATCTTTATTTTTATTTAGATCACCTTGTTTAGGCATATTATTTTTATGGTCACTCCCTTTATCTTTATAGTTATCTCCATGTTTGTGTTGTTCGTTTTCTTTTGGTTCATTGTTTGTTGGCTTACCGTGTCCATCCTCACACGAATCCTCATCATTAGAATTTGGTGATTTAGGTTTTTTCACATCTTTTGGTTTTTTAGTTCCCATAATATCTTTAGTTTTATCAAAAATGCCCTTTTTAGGCATATTGTGGTGTTCAAGGCCTTTGCCTTTATCCTTTTTACCATTGTTATCTTTATGTTCATCCTGTTTCTTTTCTTGTGGTTTACCTTTAGTTTTTATATCTTTATGTTTATTTAGATCACCTTGTTTAGGCATATTATTTTTATGGTCACTCCCTTTATCTTTATCGTTATCTCCATGTTTGTGTTGTTCGTTTTCTTTTGGTTCATTGTTTGTTGGCTTACCGTGTCCATCCTCACACGAATCCTCATCATTAGAATTTGGTGATTTAGGTTTTTTCACATCTTTTGGTTTTTTAGTTCCCATAATATCTTTAGTTTTATCAAAAATGCCCTTTTTAGGCATATTGTTGTGTTCAAGGCCTTTGCCTTTATCATTTTTACTATTGTTATCTTTATGTTCATCCTGTTTCTTTTCTTGTGGTTTACCTTTAGTTTTCATATCTTTATGTTTATTTAGATCACCTTGTTTAGGCATATTATTTTTATGGTCACTCCCTTTATCTTTATCGTTATCTCCATGTTTGTGTTGTTCGTTTTCTTTTGGTTCATTGTTTGTTGGCTTACCGTGTCCATCCTCACACGAATCCTCATCATTAGAATTTGGTGATTTAGGTTTTTTCACATCTTTTGGTGTTTTAGTTCCCATAATATCTTTAGTTTTATCAAAAATGCCCTTTTTAGGCATATTGTTGTGTTCAAGGCCTTTGCCTTTATTATTTTTACCATTGTTATCTTTATGTTCATCCTGTTTCTTTTCTAGTGGTTTACCTTTAGTTTTCATATCTTTATGTTTATTTAGATCACCTTGTTTAGGCATATTATTTTTATGGTCACTCCCTGTATCTTTAGCGTTATCTTCATGTTTGTGTTGTTTCTTTCCTTTTGGTTCATTGTTTGTTGGCTTACCGTGTCCATCCTCACACGAATCCTCATCATTAGAATTTGGTGATTTAGGTTTTTTCACATCTTTTGGTTTTTTAGTTCCCATAATATCTTTAGTTTTATCAAAAATGCCCTTTTTAGGCATATTGTTGTGTTCAAGGCCTTTGCCCTTATCATTTTTACCATTGTTATCTTTATGTTCATCCTGTTTCTTTTCTTGTGGTTTACCTTTAGTTTTCATATCTTTTTGTTTATTTAGATCACCTTGTTTAGGCATATTATTTTTATGTTCACTCCCTGTATCTTTATCGTTATCTTCATGTTTGTGTTGTTTCTTTCCTTTTGGTTCATTGTTTGTTGGCTTACCGTGTCCATCCTTACACGAATCCTCATCATTAGAATTTGGTGATTTAGGTTTTTTCACATCTTTTGGTTTTTTAGTTCCCATAATATCTTTAGTTTTATCAAAAATGCCCTTTTTAGGCATATTGTTGTGTTCAAGGCCTTTGCCTTTATTATTTTTACCATTGTTATCTTTATGTTCATCCTGTTTCTTTTCTAGTGGTTTACCTTTAGTTTTCATATCTGTATGTTTATTTAGATCACCTTGTTTAGGCATATTATTTTTATGGTCACTCCCTTTATCTTTAGCGTTATCTTCATGTTTGTGTTGTTTCTTTCCTTTTGGTTCATTGTTTGTTGGCTTACCGTGTCCATCCTCACACGAATCCTCATCATTAGAATTTGGTGATTTAGGTTTTTTCACATCTTTTGGTTTTTTAGTTCCCATAATATCTTTAGTTTTATCAAAAATGCCCTTTTTAGGCATATTGTTGTGTTCAAGGTCTTTGCCTTTATTATTTTTACCATTGTTATCTTTATGTTCATCCTGTTTCTTTTCTAGTGGTTTACCTTTAGTTTTCATATCTTTATGTTTATTTAGATCACCTTGTTTAGGCATATTATTTTTATGGTCACTCCCTGTATCTTTATCGTTATCTTCATGTTTGTGTTGTTTCTTTCCTTTTGGTTCATTGTTTGTTGGCTTACCGTGTCCATCCTCACACGAATCCTCATCATTAGAATTTGGTGATGTAGGTTTTTTCACATCTTTTGGTTTTTTAGTTCCCATAATATCTTTAGTTTTATCAAAAATGCCCTTTTTAGGCATATTGTTGTGTTCAAGGCCTTTGCCTTTATTATTTTTACCATTGTTATCTTTATGTTCATCCTGTTTCTTTTCTAGTGGTTTACCTTTAGTTTTCATATCTTTATGTTTATTTAGATCACCTTGTTTAGGCATATTATTTTTATGGTCACTCCCTTTATCTTTAGCGTTATCTTCATGTTTGTGTTGTTTCTTTCCTTTTGGTTCATTGTTTGTTGGCTTACCGTGTCCATCCTCACACGAATCCTCATCATTAGAATTTGGTGATTTAGGTTTTTTCACATCTTTTGGTTTTTTAGCTCCCATAATATCTTTAGTTTTATCAAAAATGCCCTTTTTAGGCATATTGTTGTGTTCAAGGCCTTTGCCTTTATCATTTTTACCATTGTTATCTTTATGTTCATCCTGTTTCTTTTCTTGTGGTTTACCTTTAGTTTTCATATCTTTATGTTTATTTAGATCACCTTGTTTAGGCATATTATTTTTATGGTCACTCCCTGTATCTTTATCGTTATCTTCATGTTTGTGTTGTTTCTTTCCTTTTGGTTCATTGTTTTTTGGCTTACCGTGTCCATCCTCACACGAATCCTCATCAGGTTTTTTCACATCTTTTGGTTTTTTAGTTTCCATAATATCTTTAGTTTTATCAAAAATTCCTTTAGGTATATTCTTTACGTGATCAAACCATTTGCCCTTTTCATTTTCACTATCTTTATCTTCATGTTCATCCTGTTTCTTTTTTTGTGGTTTATTGTTTGTTGACATACCGAGTCCATTTAATTTGAGCAAATTTTTCGCCCCTTTTTGAAGGTCATCTGTTTTATGAATATGTTTATCCTTATTTACATCAGGGTTTGGTGTTTTATAAAAACTTGGTTTTTTAATTTTCATATTGTGAGATTTATCTTGACTACCTTGTTTAGGCATGTTATTTTTATGGTCAACCGCTTCATCTCTAACCTTATGTTCATGCGTATTTTGTTTTTTTTCTTTTGGTTTTTTGTTTGTTGGCATACCGAGTCCATCCTCACATGACTCCTTTTCATCAGAATGTGGTGTTTTAGGTTCATTTACATCATTTTGTTTTTTATTTTTCATTCCTGTAGTTTTATCAAATAACCCTTTTTTGAGCTTATTCTTCAAATGATCATGCTCTTTGTCTTTAATATTTTCATCAACTTTTTCTTCATGTTCTCCTTGTTCTTTTTCTTTTGGTTTATCGTTTTTAGTGCCTGTATTTTTTTCATTGAGTGCATTAACTTTACTTTCCAACATATTTGTAGGTTCATATTTGTCTTTTCCTACTTTGTTACCAACATCTGATTTTCTGTTTTCTGTTGACTTTTTGTCTCCGGCTTTGTTCGTGTCATTATTGCAGTCATCTGCTCCTCCTTAAAAAAAGAAGTGTTATATTCATCTTACCATACAATGTTGATGCTAACATTGTACTTCATGATTAAGAAATGTCACTCTAGACTTAGTGTCAGTAGACCCTAAAGTTAATTAGCAGTTTGGGGTCTAAACCTAACCTTCCATAGTCCCCCACTTTCCCCGTTCGAAATAAAGATAAAGGGATTGATTTAACCGCCTCCGTGGCGTAATGCTTAGTCCATTCCCTTCACACCAGGAGGTTGCGGGTTCGATAAGACTCGGTTTGGTTGATGGTAGAGCATTTTGTTAGCCCGCCTGGATAGCTACTATCATCTTATCTTGCCGCCAAACATCAGTGTTAACAACATTCATGTGTTCCGGCTCGAAGATAAGAGAGCCAGTTCTCCATTGCGTTGGGAAATCTTAGTAAGCCCACTTCCATCTTCTGCATCATCGTCACTTACCATCAGGTGAGATGATGCCAAGGGCTAACTAATTATGAATTTAAAAAAAAAATCGAGCGAGACCTACAGTACTCGCATATGATGTGTAACATGTGACAAAATACTTTATAAAAGGACGGCAAAGATACGGCAGACTAGGCTGTATGGTCGTAGATACCTTTGCCTTTTCCGCGCTTTTAAAGCCTGAAAAAAGGACGGCAAAGATACGGCAGACTAGGCTGTATGGTCATAGATACCTTTGCCTTTTCCGTGCTTTTAATGCCTGAAAAAACGCGACTTTCTGTTACAATGGGACACATTTCCGTCCCATTTCACGAAATCACTCCCACAAATTGCAGGAAAGCGAGAGCAAAGATGTTACACATCAAAAATGCCATAAGCTGAGATTTTTTTCCATTTTACAGAGAAATGGAAATACTTGGCAGCACACTGTCAAAAGACCAGTAATTCTTATTAAATGCCCTAGACAACAGTTACTCTTTACAAAGAGGATGTAAAATTAAAGGTACCTTAATTCTTTACTTCCCTTTTGTTTCAATTTATACGTAGAACACGTAAGTTTTGATATTAGACAATGTAGGGAATTATTAACCTTATTCCGTAGTGGTACATGTGTTGATAAAAAATACGCTTTTAATATGAATCGATCCATAGCTGTCGATGATTCCCAGTATGGGGAATTATCGTCATCGTCGGTGGAGTCACGGCTAGGGCCACTACCTTCTGCATGGGTGGTCGTGGTTCGAATCCAGCCACGTTTGCCGCGTTGTTTTCAATTTTCCGGTTGGACTATGACGTTTCCTCGGGGTAAAAAGTAGCCTATGTCCTATCCTATGTGTGCCAAGTATCATCCCTATCCGTACAGTGATTGAAGCGTGAAAGATTAACAATCATCCATACATACATCCATACATACATCCATACATACAAACTTTTATAATATTAGTACGATTGGCTCCCAACTGTAACAATTTTTCCTTAAAATGGGTAAAAACACGGCTGAAGCACTTTGGAGGGGAAAAAGGATGACTGGAGAGGAACCCTAATTTTTCAAGTCCGACTTACACTTAGCCGGTTTTTTTAATTATTTCTTTTTTTACCCCTAATAACTTATCTGGACGCCATACTTCAAGTTTATAAGTCACCTGGAAGTGGTCTCTATTTTTGTATGTTAATGTGAGTAATAAAAATAGTGATTTTTGTACGTCCGTCAATATCTCGGAAATGGTATAAAAAAATGTTGATGAAAATTTGGATTCTAGTTGGTTAAAAGAATTTTACTAGACACACAAAATCTCAACTATGTAGGTCAAACATTATTTTAAGTTACGGGTAGGTAGAATGTGGCCCGAAAAGGTTCGTGTAATCTAGACGCACGGAAGTGTGTCCTCTAGTTTGAAAAGTTTCGTGTAATCAAAACGCACGGAAGTGTGTCCGCATGGTTTAAAAAAGTTCGTGTAATCTAGACGCACGGAAGTGTGTCCGCCTATTTTGAAAAGGTTCGTGTAATCTAGACGCACGGAAGTGTGTCCGTTTAGTTTGAAAAGGTTAGTGTAATCTAGACGCACGGAAGTGTGTCCGTTTAGTTTGAAAGGTTCGTGTAATCTAGACGCACGGAAGTGTGTCCGTTTAGTTTGAAAGGTTCTTGTAATCTAGACGCACGGAAGTGTGTCCGTTTAGTTTGAAAGGTTCTTGTAATCTAGACGCACGGAAGTGTGTCCGTTTAGTTTGAAAGGTTCGTGTAATCTAGACGCACGGAAGTGTGTCCGTTTAGTTTGAAAGGTTCTTGTAATCTAGACGCACGGAAGTGTGTCCGTTTAGTTTGAAAGGTTCGTGTAATCTAGACGCACGGAAGTGTGTCCGTTTAGTTTGAAAGGTTCTTGTAATCTAGACGCACGGAAGTGTGTCCGTTTAGTTTGAAAGGTTCGTGTAATCTAGACGCACGGGCATGTGTCCGTTTAGTTTAAAAAGAAAAAGGCGGCACTCTTTGGCCATACCGCGTAGGCTTGAGTATAATATTATTTCAGTAGTATTTGTAGATTTTAAGTCTTCAGTAATTTTCAGTCTTCAAGATAACTGTTTCTTAACGTTGACATCATTAACACAAGGTTATTTGTAATGTCACGTATCCCCGTTAAGGGGTGATAGATTAGGTAAAAGCAATCGATTTCTTCGAATAATGTGCTATCCAAAAGTTAACCGTTTTTGAGTTATTATTTTAAATTTAATAACTTTTTTTTAAACTTCGGTTTCAGACGGTTAAAATTTGATTTAAAAAAAATACTTTCCTGATTTTGAGTTAGCGGACATTCCAATAGTTCATAGTAATTATTATTACACTTTTCAACATTTTATTGCTTGTTATGAACTATTGGAATGTCCGCTATGCGACAGCAATAAAAAACTCAAAATCAGGCATGTAATTTTTTTTATAAATTGAATTTTAACCGTCGGTAACTGTTTTTTTTTTAAATATTAATTTTGAAATAACTCAAAAATGGTTAATTTTTGGTCAGCACATTATAGGACTAAATCGATTGATTTTGACCTAATCTATCACCCCTTAACGGGAATACGTGACATTACAAATCACCCTGTATAGTCTATAACCTAACCTAACGTAGCAAAATGATGAATGCTTTCGCGGACTTCTTGTGGGAACTCGAAAAACGGTATACTTTGTTGATAAATTCACTATCAAAATTATACACCAAAAACCACAAAATGAAATTCTTCGGATAATAAAAGAAAAATTACAAACGAGATGCTACAAATTCCCGCCAAAAAGTAAACGAGCTTGATTAACATTACCTTTGCAGTTTATTTTTAAATTTACAAGTCTATTTAAAAAGTTTAGTTGCAAGGAGTTTTCGTACTAGAATAAAATCGAATTGACTTTATACGAGGAAAAATGAATGACTCAGCATTGAATTCTCAAAATTCTTTACTCTCTGTCTCTACCGTCTCCGAGGGTGCGCAGTGTGCGAGCTTAAAGCGGCCCGCGAGCGTGGAAAAAAGGAGCCTTTTATATTAAAGAAGACAAACCAAATTAAACAAAACAAACCTACAATCAAACCTACAAAATTTCATTCAGATACGTTCAGTAGTTTTAAAGATTTAAGATTAACAAACATCCATACATCCATACAAACAAATCGCGTTTATAATATCATTAAGGATAAGGATATTCTTTTAATTAAATATATAAATACACGAACATAGACAAAACCAAAGGTAGGTACGATACGAAACAAATTAAGGGCCTTGATTCTTTTTTAAGTTGGTGTCAGCAAAGCCATCGAATCTTAAACATTAATGATAGATGATGCCAAGGACTGACCAATTTTGTATAAGAAAAGATGATTGCTAGTACCGACCTCAAAAACAATTGTAAGCCCCTAATTAGTTTCATACCTACCTTTGATTTCGTTATTGTTGGTTAATCATGGTTTTTTTTTTATTCATAATTGGTAAGCCTTTGGCATCATCTCACCTGATGGTAAGTGACGATGATGCCGAAGATGGAAGCGGATGGAAGATGTATGTGTATTATATATCATCACATCAGCTCATATATATACGTCCCAGCCTACCCTGAATTAGGGCGATCGGGCCTTAGTCGACCACACGGGCCCGGTTCAGTTGGTCAACTTTACACACAACCTTCGAGTTTCTTCGACGGCGTGTGCAGGTTTCCTCACGATGTTTACCTTCACCGTAAGAGCGTCGGATAAACGTACATATTATAAGACCGAAATTCGAAAACACATTAGTACGTAGCAGGACTCGAACCACGTTTCCCGGAGAGGAGGTAGCGGCCATTGACTTCCTGTATGTTTGTATGCAAGACAAGGAACTCTAGACCGCGAGAACGCGTTATCCGCCTTCTGTGTAAGACTTCCTCTATGTTTGTATGCAAGACAAAGAAGTCTTTACCGCGAGAACGCGTTAGCCGCCTTCTGTGTAAGACTTCCCGTATGTTCGTATGCAAGACAAGGAACTCTAGACCGCGAGAACGCGTTATCCACCTTTATTGTGCGTCCTTAAGTACTTACCGGGTATATCACCGAACCCCAGAGTAGGTAGAGAGGCTGCATACCCCACCTGTGAAACAATGAAAACAACGTTACTTAATTAACACTCCTCTGCACTCGTGTCATAGTATTGGAAAAAAAAACGGGTGGGGCTGTGTCGGGGCACACGGCCGTTGGTTTTAACGTGAATACGTCTCGTAACGGGTAATATGTAGTTTCTATATAAAATATTATTATTATTAATATTATTATCTGCGTAATTTCAACCGTCCCAGCTGCAGATGTACTGGCACCGTCGTTGATCCGCTCGGCCGCATTCATTACTTTACGTTGCCGGCACTGCTTGACTCGATCATATGGTGTTTTATTGATACCATTCGATTGCTGTTGAGATGCCCTTTCCAACCGAATACGATCTCTGTATTTCGATGTGGCTTTTCGACGCGTATAGGCCGACATTATATATTTTTTGATATTATTTTTTTATTTAAACACCTTATTATAATCACAGTTACAATTTTACACTAATGTTTTATATATAATCGATAGATTTTGACGAGAGCTGACGATTGAAACTTGAATGAACGTCGTTGCTTCACCGAGTCGAAAGTTATACTAAATAGAAATCTCGATACGCAGCAAAATGACCTTCAAAATGGCGGGGCTGCCCCCTCCCCCGCGCGCGATGTGTTACAGTCCATAGCGTAATAAATTCTTTGATTCTTTAGCTATCAAGTGGTGTAAACGAAATTTGGATGGAGATGATAGATATGTAGCTACAACACTAAACTGTATCCCCCGATTTTGTTATCATTCGTTTTTTTGGATTGCATCCCTATGGAGGTAATTTTAAAGACGTATTCACGTCAAAAGACGTGTGGCACTCGGGGACTGCCGCAGTAAAGCTATTGCATAGCACTTTTTATCAACTTTTAACTCTAAGAAAGTAACACCAGTAAAATTGACAAGTCCTTTTAGTGCCGCAAATCGCTAATAGATGGCATTTTAAGTAGTGTTTGGTTTTTTCCGTTACGGAATTTCTTGATTCGGTCGCCGCGCTCAAAGCCCGTGATAAAAGCTATGCAATAGCTTAAAAGTGACTTAAAAATTAATATATTATGCCGAACTTTAATCTACAAACAACAGTTACTATCATTTGATAACTTAAAGAAAAACCCATAATCTTTCAGGTAAAAGCTTTCATTTGAAAATAGTTTTTATGCTTAAAAGCCAAATGCTCAAGACATGTTTCCAAATTAAAAAAATGCGAGCACAGTATTTCCTACTATTTCTATTGATAGTAATTTTCGAAAAACCTAAAAACTTATAGGTACAAGCTTTTAATATTGCATTTTCACGCGATATACATATGCATGCAAAATTTCAGCTTAATCGGAAATCGAAAAGTGGGTCAAATTTAAATTGCAAGATTTCACCCGAACAAACCTACTTAAATCATCATATCAGCCAAAAATCGTCCACTGCTGGACAAAGGCCTCCCCCAAGGATTTCCACGACGACCGGTCCTGCGCTGCCCGCATCATACATACATTGCAAGTTAATTAAAAGCTTTTATATCGAAGAACATATGATAGTTATAAGTAATACGTACAGAGCAAGAACCACTCCATCGAAGTTAGTGAAGAAGGTTGAAATTGGTTTCTTTTTTACCGGATTACGAAAAAGGTGTTTCTGAGATTCTATGTATGCATGTATGTATGTATGCATATATGTATGTTTGTATGTAGTTATGTATGTATGTTCATCTGTTTCCTCGTATTTCCTGAACCACTTAACCGATCCAGACAAATGTGGTGTCTTTGGATTTGGTCCATCACTACTTATGTCAAAGGATCTAAAGCATTCAGAAAAAATCATTATGGCGAGTTTGTAGGTGAATTACACAAACCAAAATTTTTTTTCGTATTTATAATGTTATGTGTGGTATCAAAAGAAAGGTCTTGACGAGTACTTTCTAAATATATAATGTGTATATACATGATGTGACACTAAAGTGCAGTATTACCTTAAGACGGGCTTGTACTCATCAAGCTGACCAATCCTTTTATACTTATTTGCTGAAATCGTAATTTTTTTTGACTTTACATACAAATCGGTCAGCTGATTGAATGAATGAATGAATGAATGTTTATTTGCAGTAAATATGGTACGAATAAGGTGATACATTGTAAAAGGAATCTCATATTTAGCCATTATACAGTTAGCATGCAAATATTCAACAGGGTTAGTAAACCACAATATACACTAATGTCATAAATTAAATGTCAGGAACAAACTCATAAAAATAAAATAAAATAAATATACTTATTGCATTATTTAAAAAACTCTTCCTAACCTATCAAATTTATATAATTTGAAAAAAAACATGTCATAACATAAATCAGATTTATTTAATGAAAATTAAAAAAAAACACCTAAACAGTAAAAATTTCTCTCTATCAACCATTTAAATAGCTCGTTGAACATTTTTTTGCCTTTTACATCCTTTATATTCTTTGGCAGTTTGTTGTATATTCTGATACACATATAGTAACTACTATATAGATAGTATTTATTAGTATTTTATGAGTATTTATTTATTGGTCTGTTTGTATGAAAAATCGGAAAAAAATTGTGATTTCGGCAAAGTGTTAGAACAAAAGTTGTTCAGTTTTATGAGTACAAGCCCACCTTAAAGTATCACCACACCTGTATATAACATATTCAAATGTTTTAATTTCTTAACAATTAGTCTCAAAAGAGATAATTAATCGACTTCAAAAAAAGGAGGAGTTTTCTCAATTCGACCGTATATATATATTATTTTTTTATGTGTGTTCGCGGCTAACTTTGTTGTTTATGAATCGATTTTAATGATTCTTTTTTGTGTTGGAAAGGAGATATCCCAAGGGTGGTAGCATGATAAGGAAACCAGGACCTGATGATGACATCCCAGAGAAATCGAGGGGAACCTTACTTTCCTGTTTGAAGTCGTTTTTTTTTTGTTCAAAATTATATAATGAGACGGTTTAATGTACGCGCTACAATCAAGTGACACTTCACGCGGCCGCGGGTAGCGAGGTGGGGCGGATTTATAAAAAAGTATATAAATATATTAGTACTAACATATATTATGGACACTTCCCGCCGCTTTAAAATTGCGACCTCAACCCCTCGTCAACCAGATTGATACAGATTGGTTATTGTTTGGTTCTCGAACGTATAGGATTTCGCCGTGATTTTGTTTGCTCCGTCATTTGTTTTCACGACCGTTTGTATGCAGTGTCCGGGGTGTGGTTATACTCTGGCACAAAAAATATGGAAATAAAATAAATGTTGAAAAACTAAAACCGGACTACGGAAAAGTATTTTAACCGCCTCCGTGGCGTAATGGTTAACCCATTCGCCTCACACCAGGAGGTCGCGGGTTCGATTCCCGGTGGGGTCAACTTGTAAGACTCGGTTTGGTTGGTGGTAGGGCATTTTCTAAGCCCGCCTGGCTAACTACCACCATCTTATCCAAGTCTTGCCGCCAAACATCAGTGTTGACAACATTGATGTGTTCCGGCTTGAAGATAAGATAGCCAGTTCTCCATTGCGTTGGAGAATCTTGGTAAGCCCGCTTCCATCTTCGGCATCATCGTCACTTACCATCAGGTGAGATGATGCCAAGGGCTTACCAACTGTAACTCTTGTTTCATTCTTTTCCGTAGTAGAATTTTAGTTTTTTTAACTTTTATTTTTCACTAGCTGTTTCCCGCGGCTTCATCCGCGTGGACAACGTTTCTATGACTTTTCGAGGGTGCGCAGTGCGCGAGCCGCAAGTGGCTCGCGAGTGTGAAAAAAAAAGGTGGAATCTGTTAATCCAGGTCCTAATCCGTCTACCTACCAAATTTCAGCCAGATCCGTTTAGCAGTTTTTGCGTAAAGAAGTAACAAACATACACACTCGCACAGTCACAAACTTTCGCCTTTATAATATTAGTGTGATAATGAAAAGGTGAAAAATGTGGGGTGCTGAATCATAGTCTTTATTTTACCCTTCATCTGGGGTAACTGTAGGGAATAGAATAATATTTTTTAAACAACAAGTTTTTCCTACAAGCCTTCATTGTAGTTGTTGATGTTAGTAGGGTTTAGTACCCAAATATGTTTGTGCGGGACCCTTGGTGCACGGGTCCGACTTGCACTTGGCCGGTTTTTTTTGTTAAGTGTTCTATGGTGCCAGGTATTTTTTTTCCTAAGCGGTCATTGTCCCGTTACGCTCATTGTCCCGTTACGCTCATTGTCCCGTTACATTATGACGTTGTCACGTTAAAATATCGTCCGTAAACCGACTTTACAGAAAACCTTTTTTTTTATGCACCCCCTATGGCCCATTATATGGGTATCAAATAAAAAGGTGTCCCATGAAGAATACAATAAATAAAATGTTTTTCATTTTTTTCTTAATTCACATTTGGTAAGCCCTTGGCATCATCTCACCTGGTGGTAAGTGACGATAATGCCGAAGATGGAAGCGGGATTACCAAGATTCTCCAAGGCAATGGAGTACTCGCTATCTTATCTTCAAGCCGGCACACATCAATGTTATTAACACTGATGTTTGGCCGCAAGACTTAGATAAGATGGTGGTAGCTAGCCAGGCGGGCTTAGAAAATGCCCTACCACCAACCAAACCGAGTCTTACAAATTGACCCTACCGGGAATCGAACCCGCGACCTCCTGGTGTGAAGTGAATGGACTACCCAATACGACACGGCAGCGTTTGAAGCATTTACATAAAAGATTTTAAAGTTTTTCGAAAATTATTTGTACAATGTATGATTAATGTCATCGATAAGACATGGTGGGCATGAACATGAAGCGGGCTTCCCGAGATTCCCCACAATCTCTTCAAGCCGGAATACAAAAATGCTGTTAACACTTATGTTTGGTGGCAAAACTTAGATAATATGGTGGTAGTAGCAAGCCAGGCGGAATTACAAGATTTATTACCACTAGCTGGTTAGACTCCGCCGCCGGGAAACGAACCCGCTATCACCTGGTGTGAAGCGAATAGACTAACCATTACACCACGGAGGCGGTGAAATTAATAGCCAAATTTTATCATACATTTTATAAGCCCAAGCCTCAAATAAAATCTCGTTTTAATCTAATCCTAGTAATATTATAATTGTGAAAGTTAGTATTTATGGATGTTTGTTACTCTTTCTCGCAAAAACTACTCAACGTATCCGGCTGAAATTTGGTAGGTAGAAAGATTAGGACCTGGATTAACATATAGGCTACATTTTTGCGCACCCTCGATGAAAGTCATAAAAACTATGTTCACGTGAGCGAAGCCGCTGGCACAAGCTAGTAAATAAGTATAATATGAACACTTACCAAAGTTAAAAGCACTATAGTTTGAAGTTTCATTGTAAAAGAGACACACAGTGTTTCAGTGTGAAACTGTCTGAATGTGCGCTGCAGCAGGCGTTGTACACTTTTATACTGCTATTTAATATACAAAATCAATATTGGTTTTCTGCTCGCATAATTGAAATATAATTAAGTTAATTAATATATCCAAAAGTTAAGTAATTAGTTTGTCTGTAGTGACAACTTCATGGGTGAGCTAACAACTTATAAACATTCCCACTGATGGGGCATGGCACGGGTCTCCTCCTAGAGGCGGCCATGCCCCACACACGGAGGAGGGGGGGAAACTTCGGGTTCGTGGAGGTTCACTGTCAGAAGTTCAACCTGGACGGTAGGTAGTGGTTCTCTTCCACGGTACCAGGACAAGCATCTTGGCGGCAAGACCTACCGTAACTGGTCCTTGTCTTCACCTTATGGTGTTGGCAGGAATAGCGGCCCTCACTGTATGCCCAAGGGTAAGAAAGTGGTCGAAAATATCATAAACCTGGTAGTTTTAGATATACGAGAGGGAATGTCAGAAGTTCAAGTCGCGTCTTTAAGCCATTTGACACGGCTTGACGACTGCCATCTAGTCATAGTAACTGACACCAATACAGCTTAACGTGTTTTTGTGGAAAATAAATCTCACTAAATGTTAAACCCATCCAAGTAATTCATTTATTTATAAAATAAATTGCACCGTAAGTCGCTTTGCACACGACGGGGCGGGGCGGGCCGGTCAATTTTGCCGCCAACGATAGCACAAAGGGAATCCTATACTACCAACGCACATGGAGGCGGCGCGGTCTTTTTATCCTCCATGGCCCGCCCCGCCCCATCGTGTGCAAAGCGCCTAACAGTGCATACCCAGAAATTAGCAGAAAAACTAAGATCAGAATCTACAAGACCATGATACGGCCAATCTTGATGTACGGATGTCAGTCTTGGACACCAACACTGAAGGAGGTAGGCAAGCTCTTACTTGCAGAGAGGAAAATTTTGCGGAAGATCTTGAGACTTACTAGGAGAGATGATGGCAGCTGGAGAGTATGGAAGAACCAGGAGCTGAAAGACCTTTTCTCTGAGCCCGACTAAATCAGCCCGACTTCGCTGGCTTGGTCACATACAGAGGATGGAGGAGAATCGCGCTTTAGAGACAGCGTACACGGGACGACCGACAGGGAAACGTCCAGTCGGGCGTCCCAGGTACCGCTGGAACGATGAGGTGCAGAAGGACCTGAGCGCCCTCCAGAGACCCGATTGGCGTGAGGAGGCGCAGAATAGGGACAAGTGGCGATTTTTGGTGTTGGAGGCTAAGATCCTCTTTGGGTCGCTGAGCCAGTGAAGTAGTAGTTGTATAACAATGCAGACCAAGACGCTGCAATATCAGAAACATTGTAAGAGGGCGAATTAGAAATTTCGCGTTCTGGTCTTTAAAAAAAACTTTGTTTCTTTTTTCTGCCGCCATTTTGAACTGTTATTTCGCGAATTTTTAATTAGCATAATATATAATTAGAAACAATTTTACGGCCGATTTCAAATTACGTCTACACAGATTTTTAATCAAAGAGAAATTAGAGCAACGTGCTGTAATTAAACACCTACATTATTGATTTTCGAAAAACCAAAAATCTTTGAAGTACAAGCTTTTAATAATGCATTGTCACGCGATATCTATATTCATGCAAAATTTCAGCTCAAACGAAAACCGGGAAGCGGGTCAAATTTAACTTGCAAGATTCCACCCGCTTGTAAAAGGGATTGACTCCAAAGTAGTTTTATGAAGATATGCAGGGTACATTAGGGCAATCTTGTCCATCATATACGATGATTAAAAAAGTGGGCAGCCGAATTCCATTTTGAACAAAACAGTATCGCAGATGGCCCTGGTCATGGGAAGCCAACAACGGCGACAAACCCGCTTAATGTGGCAATTATATGCGATATGATAATGAAACACCAGCGATTGAAAGTAAGAGATATGGCTGACATCGTCGGCATCTCCTATGAAATAACTCAAAATATAGTTGTCAACGAATTAGGTTTTTTCAACGTGTCGGTGATATGGGTCCCGAATCTCTTTTAAGTTAAACAAATAACCATTCGTCTAATCAGTTCACGTAACTGTCTAGACCTGTATGAAGCCGATCCTCAATACTCTTTGGACAGTTAAGTAACTATGAATGAGATGTGGGTCCACCAGTACACGCCAGACCAAACAGCAATCGAAGCAGTGCGTTTAAGCTGGATCTCCCTCTCCCAAAAAAGTCAAAGCGATTGTCAAAGAGATTTTGTCGGCTTATTAGTCATGACATCAGTTTTCTGGGATGCAAAGGGAGTAATAATGGTTGACTATCTCCAGAAAGGTGCTACTATAAACACGGATTATTATTGTCAACTTTTACGCCGCTTACGCGAGGATCTGTAAATAAAAAAAACGGTAATTTAAAAAACTAAAAAACCCGCCTGCGTTTCTGTGTAATTTAGAAATGAAAAACCCTAAAACAAGAAATTCGTCATACCCGATTGCACTTAACTTAAGAAAAATTGTAGCAGTCGGGACCCATTCTAGAAAGTCGGCCGTCTAGTCAGTATATTGGAGTAATCTGCAATGTAATATAGGTATGTGCTCTCAATTCACTATGCCTCCATTTCTAGAATGGGTCCCGACTGCTACAATTTTTCTTAAGTTAAGTGCAATCGGGTATGACGAATTTCTTGTTTTAGGGTTTTTCATTTCTAAATTACACAGAAACGCAGGCGGGTTTTTTAGTTTTTTAAATTACCGTTTTTTATTTTATTAATTTTTTTAGTTTTATTATTGAATGAGTTCATTTGAATTTGGCGCCAAAAATCCGCCATTTTGTTTTTATTTATTTTGATATACCCAGTGTCATTCTCACAGTAAAAACGTATCTAACGACAACCCTCAAGCTATAATTAATGGAGCCGTTCAGGCTGCAGAGCATGTCAAACATTTGAATTTTGCGCCAAAAATCCGCCATTTTGTTTTTTTTATTTTGATATACCCAGTGTCACTCTCACAGTAAATACGAATCTAACGACACGTCTCAAGCCAAAATCCATCCAGCCGTTCAGGCTGCAGAGCGTGCCAAACAATTATACATACAAACATACATACATACATACATACATACATACATACATACATACATACATACATACATACATACATACATACATATATACATACATACATACATACATACATACATACATACATACATACATACATACATACATACATACATACATACATACATACATATATACATACATACATACATACATACATACATACATACATACATACATACATACATACATACATACATACATACATACATACATACATACATATATACATACATACATACATACATACATACATACATACATACATACATATATACATACATACATACATACATACATACATACATACATACATACATACATACTCTCGAAAAACATAACCCTCCTTCTGGCGCAGTCGGGTAAAAAGACCTGGATTGTTGACAAAGAAAGTTCTCTTTCACCAAAATAATGCACGTGTTTACACGTCACTAAAATCGATGGCGGAAATTCACAACTGTGGGTTTGAATCATTACCCCACCCACCGTGTTCACCCGATTTATCATTGTCAGACTTTCATCTATTCCCCAAATTAAAAAAACAACACAATATAGGCGGCATGATATTTTCGAGCAATGACGAGGTCCAAGCTGAAGTGAACACCTATTTTGAAAAACACTTTGGTACGTGGCAGGATTCGAACCACGATCTCCTTGACAGGAGGTAGCGTCTTAAGGCGAGGTATGGATTGGAATAATTGTCTCTGTCTTTTTACGAATTAAGATTCAAGGTATTTATTCAAAATAGGTGCAAATCACACTCTTTCTGATAGTCATAAATTAATAATAACATAATTTCGTTTGTGAAAAATCAAGAAATAAACAATCATTAATAAGTTAATAATGTCAAACTTAAATTATAGAAATAAAATAGATTATGTCATTAGAACATGAATACAATATGACACGAAAAGTATTATACACAATTATTGAATGTCATTGAAACCTTTGACAAGAGTAGGTCAGTTCACACGGACAGCACCCGGTCACGAGTACAACGCGAGAGTCAGCCATCGCTCCCATCAACCATATTAGAGGGAAAGGAACGACCCGGCTTCCGATGCGCCACCATCCGCACAAACATTTAAACGAGCATGCACCACTCATGTCAATGCTAAGATAAAAATATTAATTAAAAGAAATACTAGACTTATCATGTCTTGTCGCTTCCATGTCAGTTCTTAGGTTGTTTATCATTTTATTACTATTGAACATGATTAGTAGTGTTGATAGAAGAAACACTGTCAACCCATACATTTTTGTCATTAAAATATTCGGATGTCTTATAATAACCTTTTCTACAAAGAGTTCTTTTGATACAATTTTTAAACTGTTTTTCTGACAAATTTAACACATCATCGGGTAATTTGTTATACATGAGTGAGCATTGTCCCACAAAGAACTTATTAATTTTGCTAAGTCTGGTACAAGTTAGTTGAAGTTTATTCCTATTCTGAAGATTTCGACTGTGCCTGTCACTATTCAGTGAAAAGAGATGCAGATGTTTACGTACATACATTATATTTTCATAAATGTACTGACAGGGGAAAGTCATTATATTAATATCTTTGAACTTATCTCGGAGCGACTCACGAGAACGCTTTCCATAAATCGCGCGAACCGCTCTTTTTTGCAGAACAAATATGGTATTTATATCAGCTGCATGTCCCCACAAAAGTATCCCATAAGACATAATACTATGGAAGTAGCTGAAATATACCAGTCTTGTGGTGTCTATATCTGTAAGGAGCCTGATTTTTTTGACTGCGTATGCGGCTGAACTCAGCCTGCCTGTTTGCCACTGGCCTTACAACCTCCACTGGACTTGGCTCCCGTTTGTGGGGGGACCCGTGCCCCACCTGTGGGGGGACATTAAGGGTGTTGATGACGAATACTGTCGAAGTCACAGACAACGGCGAGGCTTGATTTTATTGAAAAAAATTAGCTATGGACAGTGTACGTATGTACGTATGTAACGTGTGTCACTCACTAAACATATTTTGCGCGTAACTTTTATTTTTAGCTCATGATGACGTTAAGTATTTTATTGTATTGTATTGTAAATAGTGTTGATTTTCATGGTGCAAAGGAAACATCTGCTTTGGAAGTAGCTTGAGGAGGGTGACGGGGTGTAGGTATCCAGGATTTATGGTACTTATTTATATTAAAAGTGATGAAAATACACACACATACACACACACACACACAAATACGGCACGCACAGCTCCTATATAAGTCCCCACCGAGGGGCTCGAGCTTACCCTGAATTAGGGCGATCGGGCCGTAGTCTATCGCGCGGGGGCCCAGTTCAATATAAGATAATATTCTTTATTGCATTTTTAAAAGTAAATTATGAATAAAAAAAAATCGTAATTTAATTGATAACTAGTTATTTCCCTCGTTTTTCGTTAAAAAAAGTAGCTTTTGTGTTAATCCAGGTCCTAATCTGTGTACCTACCAAATTTCAGCCAGATTTTCAGTAGTTTTTGCGTGAAGAAGTTACAAACACACACTCACACACTCACAAACTTTCGCCTTTATAATATTAGTGTGATTTTTACCAGTAAATTGTACGCACGCATCTATTTTTTTAAAACCCACGTCCACAACCTAAGTCGGGCTGCACGGGAAAGCTGTTGGATTTGTATGGGAGGTACCTTATTCAGATTTTTCCCGGAATAACGAAAAGGTGGACATATAAAGCTGTAGTAACGTACAGAGTTTTATAAAAATCGTTAGACCCCGTTTAAGAAAAAGAAAATATGTGTTTTTATGGTGGGAACGGTTAGGACCGCTATCTCCTGTCCGGGAGGTCGTGGTTCGAATCCTGTCACGTACCAATGTATTTTCGAATTTCGAATTCAGTAATTAAAAAACCGATTTAATTGAATACAATTTTAAAAATATTACCACTTTTGTTGTAAAATAAAATATACTGTAGACCCTGTTTTTGGCATTGATTACAAAATTTCTCGAAAACAAATAGTTTATGTTGAATGAAACCAACACACAAAAATTAATCGTGGAAAACGGATGAAGGAAAACATCGTTAGGAAACCTGCACACGCAACTCGAAGGTTTGTGTGCGAAGTCGACCAACCTGCACTGGGCCCATGTAGTCGACTAAGGCCCAATCGCCCTAGTCAGTACCCAGGCTCGAGCCCCACGGTGGGGACATATATGAACTGTTATGGTAAACCCTTAAAATTCAAGATGGGAGAAATTCAAAAAATGGTTGGAGGTATAAAAGTTACATTGCCCTAACCACAATTTTACCCAAATACATTTAGTACCTAGCTTAGGCGTTAGAGCAAAAGACGGACACATACACATATGTGTTTTACTTTTCAACCGACTTCCAAAAAGGAGGAGGAATTGAAAAAAATCGACTTCATTGTTTTTTTGTATGTTTGTGTTACGATATCTTTGCAGATTGTAAACAGTATTTCATGATTCTTGTTTTATTCGATAGGGTTTCCCAAGTTGGTTCCATATAAATTTTACTAAACTCGGTGCAGTACTTTATTAGAAAATTAAGAAAAACCCAAAAATAATAATGTTAAATTGTACTAAGTTGTTGAGATGGAAGTCGGTTTTTACGCGTTTAGCGTTTTCAGTTATTCAGTTTTTTTTAACTGTATTAGTGTAAGATAATTAATCCACATCAAAATCCCAACTGCGGTTTTTTTTAACTATCACAATACCTTCTACACTCCTTCGCTGCTTGAAAGAAATAAAATACTCCTTGTTATGTATTGTATGCTTGATATAGTAGGTTCTTGGTGGAACACTGAACTGAACATATTTAGGTTTTTTCTTGCACTATTCCACAATTAATGTAAATAAAACAAATTTTGTTTTATTTACATTAATTGTGGAATAGTGCAAGAAAAAACCTAAATATGTTCACTCCTTGTTATATTTAACTCTATTTATTTATATTTATTCATTAAGAGGCTTAGGCTTTTCAGGATTTTTGTAGTAGTTGGTATTGTCTATATAACATTTGTTTTCCTATAGTTAAAACCCGAATTATTTAATTACATCCCATTCATTTATTGCTTATTAATTATTATATAGTGTGTATTGGATAGGGTTACCGATATTTTAAGGGCATGTTATACATCACTATTCGTCGACAAAAAACCGCTTATACGAAGTCGCATCCTTCTCCCCTCTAAATGGCAGCCATTTTTATTTTTTTATAGCTGTTCATGAAAAATATGTTTTCTCTTTAATTAGCAGCAGTAAAGATTTCAAAATAGTCTCATTTGAAAGGTATTTTTTTTATTGGTGATTATCACATAAAATTAACCGAAATATTTGAGGGGAATAAACACAAAAAAGTTTAAAGAAAAAAATAAAAAATATATGTTTTTTTCTTTTTTAAATCTACTGAAAAACCAGGTCATTAATGTCTTTTTTTTTCTTCTTAATCGGTTATCTTTGAGCTAATCTATAAAACGACACCAAGTTGAGCACCAATAGATTTATATTTAGTGTGCCAATTTTTGGATAATACGCGACCCTCGCAGTTTGCGGGCTACAAGGCAGGTTATAGTGAGGGCTACAGAGTGTCTGCAGAATGAATGCAGTCACTTTAAATAATTGTTTTAAGTAGTATTTCATTTAAAAACATGTGAAAATGTTAAATAGTTGTGAATTTAAAATTAAAGGATTGTCACAATCCCGCACAAGGGTCTCTTAACCATCAATTTCCATCATTGCGTTTAACATTGCTTATGACTAGTGGTAAATAATTTGGTGTTATTTTATAACTTAGCTCAAAATCAATCGAATATGAAGAAAATATAAACGTTAATGACCTCGTTTTTGCAGTAGGTTAAAAAAAAGAAAACTAAAATTATATTTTTTTTTCTTTAAACTTTTTTGTGTTTTTTCCTCAAGTGGTTTGGTTAATTTTATGTATGGGTCACCATTAAATTACCTTTAAAATGAGACTATTTTGAAGTCTGTATCGGTGCAAATTTAAGAGAAAACATAATTTTCATGGACAGATATTTTAACCGCCTCCGTAGCTCAGAGGCAAAGTTCACTGGCTTTACAGAGGAGGTCGCGGGTTCGATTCCCGGCGGGGTCAATTGTAAGACTCGATTTAGTTGGTGGTAGGGCATTTTCTAAGCCCGCCTGGCTAGCTACCACCATCTTATCTAAGTCTTGCCGCCAAATATCAATGTTGATATCATTGGTGTGTTCCGGCATGAAGATAAGATAGCCAGTTCCCCATTGCGTTGGGGAATCTTGGTAGGCCCGCTTCCATCTTCGGCAAAATCGTCACTTACCACCAGGTGATATGTTGTCAAGGGTTTACCAATTGTGAATAAAAAAAAAGCTACAAAAATAAATAAACTGAAAATAAAAATGGCAGCCATTTATAGGGGAGATGGAGCGCCCCCCTAATGGAGGGTTTTACGTCGATGAAATGTGGTGTATTTAAAATATCGGTAACCCTATCCCATACACACTGTACATTATATTGGTTGTAATATTAAACGCAGTTGCACCAATGTTAAACCCTTAAATACCCCAAAATAGTGCTACGCGCTAAATGTCTGTGGTTGAAGAGAGGATTTGTGTTGTAAATTTAGGTATAGATCGCGGCATTTAAGTTGAACATTGCACAGTGTCTTATTTTCAGGTCTTAATCGATGTGCGGGATGCGGAGGTCGCGCGCATCGAGGGTTGCCAGCCCCCCGCGTAACCCGCGCTACGGCCACGCGATTTATATATATACCATCCGCCGTACAGCTCTGGCCTAAGCCCGAATTATTTTTATACTTTCCCCAAAATCAAGAACAAATTGCGTGGTCAACGATTTTCGTCACCTGAAGATGCTGTAGACGCCTACAAAACGGCCATTTTGAATACCCCAACTTTAGAATGCAATGAATGCTTTAATAATTTGTTTTTACAAGTGGAAAAAGTGTCAATTTTCAAGGAGAATACTTCGAAAAACAATATATATATTTTCCACTAATAATGTATGTTCCACTAAAAATATATATATTGTTTTTCGAAGTATCACTGGGGGCCACTGAAAATTTCGGGAATCAAGGAAGCTTGATTTATATAATATTATAAAAAAAATAATCCCTATTTCCTTTGGTCACGGCATCACGCGTGAACGGCTAGATCGATTTCGCTAATTTTTTTTTGTCGAGTTCGCTATTGTCAGTAGAAGGTTCTTATGTAGGGTAGGGTAGGGTGGGGTAGAGTTGGGTAGTGTATTTCAGTGTAGTGTAGTGTAGGGGTAGGGTAGGGTAGGGTAGGGTAGTGTAGTGTAGGGCAGGGTTGGCTAGGGTAGGGAAGGGTAAGGTAGGGTAGTGTAGTTTAGGGTAGTGTAGTGTAGGGCAGGGTAGGGTAGGGTAGGGAAGTGTAAGGTAGGGTAGGGTAGTGTAGTGTAGTGTAAGGTGGTACGAAGTTCGCCGGGACAGCTAGTACATAATACATTTTAATAATTGTTTTTAATAAGTTTCGGTTTTAAATCACGTATATTTCACCTGCTGGTATGACTCCGTCTTGGAACAGCTGCTCTCATTCATTTAATTAACAAAACAATAATTACCAACGCGTACGTCAATTTGTTTAGTGCTGTTATTATTACAATTAGTTCTACATTACAAGGTGAGACGGGGTGAACAACAAACGAATTCCAGGAGATAAATAAGAAAACGAAATTAAACATTTTTTATCCTGTGATTTGAAACCTGTTCACAATTACAAGACAAGACAAGACAAGGACAAGACAAAAAAACAACAACAACAACAACTTCATTAAAAATTAAAAACCTGACCGCTTAAAAACTTAACTTCTGTTTTTTGGCCAGTCGCGACGTGGACTTTTAAAGATAGTGATACAAAATATATGTTTATTCACTATACAATTAAATAAACATTTTATTCAGTAAGTAGCGCGACGAATTTCGACGCAGTGGTGCTTCGTCGGTATTCATTATCATCATATCAGCCGAAAAACGTCCACTGCTGGACAAAGACCCCCCAAGAATTACCACGACGACCGGTCCTGCGCTGCCCGCATCCAGTGGCTTCCCCCAATCTTCACCAGGTCCAAAAATTTACCACCCTCCCCCCCCTTCTAACTCCAAAACTACTGGGCCTAAAATTTTGAAAAAATCGCAGAATAAAAGGTTAAATGCATAGATTACAGAAAAATCCATAATAAAATCCAAATTCCTTCCATTCTGACAGAAAAAATGAAATTTCCAAAGTCCGATTCTTCAGAAACTAGCGACACCTAGTGGCATTCAGTAGTATCATCTAGGTACGTAGTACGTAGTAATGCGACAACAGCAGTTAGTTCTCTTTTACCTGTAGATGGCGCTGTAGATGAAAATTCGTTATTGGTACGGAACTCTTTCTGCGCGAGTTTGAGTCACAATAGGGGATCGGACTGCTTGTCATTTGAGTTACTTTTTATGATCTGTCAAAAACGAAATTTTGTTCCAAAAATGTTTGAAATACCCACAAGTGACGTCATAGATTTTTAGCGTCATTGACGAACTTATTTTGTGAATTTGATCAATTAAAAATTGAAGACGTGATATAAAAACAAAACAAGTAATGTTTTTTGAAACTTCAAGAGGAGAGCAATGTAGGAAATCATTATTCAGATTTTAGTTTTGGTGCAGTCCGATCCCCTATTGGCCGGCTTTTTTTGTTCTTAAACCCAAGTTGGTTCCGTAGGTTTTTTGATATTTTTAAACCCTGACTCAAAAAGAGGGTTGTTATAAGTTTAACGTGTGTATCCGTGTATCTTTATATCTGTATGTATGTCTGTGGCATCATTGTTTGTTGACGAATAGACCGATTTCAAGTCGGTTTTCCTGTTTGAAAGCTGACGTAACCGAGGTGGTTCTCAGCTGTAATTTATGAAGATCTGTTCAGCCGTTTGAGGATCATTAGCTCTTATCTAGGTGACGAATGGATGTGGGCAACTTATACAGGTCTGATCGATTCAAAATTTGGTGCCCTGTTACTGTAATCATATTTCAAAACCATGGTAAACATGAACTAATTCTGCAGCATCCCCTGGAATCTGCAGGATACCCAATTCCTCGCCAATTTACAGCAAAGGTATTGTGTTTGAGCTCTCTGGAATAGTCTCCATAAATATGTTTTAGAAAGAATATGGTAACCTTGACTGCAGCATCTTCTGGAATCTGCAGGATACCCAACTCCTCGCCAACTAACAGCAGGGGTATCGTGTTTGGACTTATTGGGAATAGTCTAAATGATTATGTGCTAGAAAGAACATGGTAACCTTGACCTGATGCTGCAGCATCTCCTGTAATCTACAGGATACCTAACTCCCCACCAACTTACAGCAGACTAGGCATCGTATTTGGGCTCATTGGAAAAGTCTCAATGAATACGTGTACAATAGAACATGGTGAACTAGACATGATGCTTCAACATCTCCTGGAATCTGCAGGATACCCAACTCCTAGCCAACTTACAGCCGAGGTATCATGTTTGGGCTCATTTGAATAGTATCAATGAATAGGTTTTAGATAGAACATGGTAACCTTGACCTGATGCTGTAGCTTCTTCCTACAGCATACCCAACTCCTTACCAACTTAAAGCAAAGGTATCGTGTTTGGAATACATTAAATTTAAAATCATGAAATAAAACTTAAATTAAAATTAAAAACCCCCGACAAAAAAACCGCTAAAAAGTAGAAAATAATATGTCTTGACCCTTTAAATTTAAAGTAAGTACTTGTACTTATATTTTGATCTAAGTGTCGTCGCGTAGGGGGACCGCTAAGTTAATAAAATAAAAAGACAATACAAATGTTTTACTTTACTACAACTAATTACTAATAATTTACAACTAAGCTGCCCCCCTAGGCGACGACTCTTGGATTAAAATATAACTACTTATATTAAACTTAAAGGGCAAATACATATTATATTCTATAAGTTTTTAAATTTTTAATTAAAGTTTTTTAATATTTATTATATGGGAATAGATTAATGCGTTTTCTGACATTTCTTGTACTCAGTTGTTCTTGTTGAGACTTTTGATCCAAGAAACGGGAACGATTGGCGTCTTATAAAGTTTTTGTGAAAATTGACCATTTTCTTGCCGACTGTACGTTTTCTTGCTGAGTACGTTTTCTTGCTGACTGTACCTTTTCTTGCTGACTGTACATTTTCTTGCTGACTGTTAATTTCTTGCTGACTGTACGTTTTCTTACTGACTGAACATTTTCTTGCTTACTGTACATTTTCTTGCTGACTGTTCATTTCTTGCTGACTGTACGTTTTCTTGCTGACTGAACATTTTCTTGCTGACTGTTCATTTCTTGCTGACTGTACGTTTTCTTGCTGACTGTACCTTTTCTTGCTTACTGCACATTATCTTGCTAACAGTCAATTTTTCAAAATTTGTGAATGCCTGTAATGTTCTAAAAATTTAAAAATTTAGTAAATGTCTCTAAAGAGCTTTTTTGCGTGGCAGCAAGGGATCTAGTCGCCACCCCTACCTGACCTATCTCAACGTCCACCCTGTATTTAAGGTTTAAAAAGCCAAAACAGTTGATAGTAATTCATATTTCGTACTGAAAAATCTGCTGGCCGGCTCTTCAAGACCTTCACCGCTTTCTCTTTGACGTGCAAGCATCGGCGTGGGGACTTGAGATGGCTTTTGCATCTGTGTGAGTGTAAATAGGCAACCGTTGTGTCGCGCGTGCCATCCTTACTAAAGTTATAAATGTGAAAATGTGTTTGTTTGTTACCTTTTCACGCTTCAACTCCTTGAGCAATCTTAATGAAATATGGCATGCAGATAGCCTGTGACACGAGTAAAGACATAGGCTACTTTTTATCCCGTGAAAATAGCCTAGCCCGATGCAGTTCCTGAGGGAACTGAAAATGTATTCTTCTTTTGGTTAATTTCTTTAACATCGCAACGGAACAATGGTGGTGTAGTCGGTTCGGATTTTTGAAGGTTAAGTGGACTGTATTTTTGCGGAGCGGGGTTATATATAGCGGATGAGATATTGCGACTATACGTGTGTTCAATCAGGAATTAAAAGTATGGAAAAAGAAGGGAGAAGGACTCACCATCACGAAGTAAAGCGGCACGTGGATAGCCAGCGCTGGCTCAAATTCTCCTCTTCCTTACTGCAACTCCTCGCGGTAGGCACTTTGCTTAGCACTTCAGATTGCACACACACCGATTATATTTTGGTCTTTCACAGCGGTTGAATATTAAATTATTTTTATTTGCGGAGCGACATGCATTCGTTGCAATGTCATTTTCGGAAGACATCTTGTTCTTTTTAGTTCTTGGTTTCGACACCGCCAGACATGGCGTCGATGTATGCTTTCTCACTCGAGGCGCCATATTCGATGCGTGAGCGGGAAAAGGAGAGGAATATTACAGGATATGGAAGATTGAACACACATAACCTAACGCGCGAGTTTTTAAAATATGATTACGGCGTAAACAAATGGACTGTGTGATTTCTTCCACAGAGATGGTTGAGGGGGTGGGAAATGACACGATTTACTAATAAGCATATCCCGACATAGTTCCCGATGGATCCGGTGATTTATGTACACGCTCGCGAGCCGCCGCACCGCGTGCCCTCTAAGACAGTCATAAAAACGATGTCCACGCGGGCAAAGCCACGGGCAAAAGCTAGTATTATATATTGGTATCTCATCTGTGGCTTCTGCCCCGCACTCACCGCACTTTCACCCTCTGCTGCCTGCGTAGTTAAGTTATACAGATTCAAAAAGCATGTCTCGATCTCAGTGATTAACTGGTATCTGTACTAAAAATGCAAGTTTCATCATCATTGATAGCCAGTTCCCCATTGCGTTGGGGAATCGTGGTAAGGCCGCTTCCATCTTCGGCAACATCGTCACTTACCACCAGGTGAGATGTTGTCAAGGGTTTACCAATTGCGAATAAAAAAAAATTACCTACCCACTTTATGTAACAAAATTGGTGTAGGACCCTTTAAGAGGGGGTCCTACTCATCATACTGAACAACTTTCCCCAAGGAACCCATAGTCAATTGTCAAAAAAAAATTGTACGCTCCATAATAAAATGCACAAAATTGATCGATCAGCTTTTTTTTTAATAAAAATTTGAGTGCGTTTAGCTGATCAATTTGTATGAATAGCTGATATTTTTTTGCGATTTCAGCAAAGTCGTAGAACAAATGTTGTTCAGTATGATGATTAGAAGCCCCAGTTAACGGGACCTACACCAATTTTGTTACACCCTGATGTGTGACCTATAGGTATAAAGTTTTGACTTTCCTTAAGCTGGCTAAATGGTGGGACTATCCTTCTTTGCAGAGGTGGATGCAGCTTCATGCGAGCGCATCCCCCTCCTTGTATATTTAAGCCTGTTTATATGTGTCCAGTTGTGTGTATATTTTTGTGTGTGTCTATTAACTATTTTGATTTAACTTTAATGTACCTTATTATTCACCTATTAATCCTTGACATAATTACCTATAAATATTTCAAAATTGTTACCAACAGAACAATTTGACTTTGAAGAATTTGACAACTTATTTTGACAAATTATTTTAATATTAATTTTCAACCTGATTTGGTTTAATATTTATGTAAATGTGTTGTTTGAATTGTGTACTGTATGGATTTTTAGTCTGACAATAAATTAATTATTATTTTTTCGGCTAATTAATAAATCGGAAGCATTTTTGTAGTCTTCGTTATTGGCGCCTAATGTTAACTGAAAACGCCTGATAAAAATGCTTTGCAAACAAAATACGGTTAATGCTATAATTTTCTTTAGAGGCGTTTTACACCGTGTCTCTCTTTCTCAATTTCTCTCTCTCTCCTATCGTGTGTGTGCATGCTATAGGGACATATATGACACGGCGGTTGCACTGAACATCACACGTGAACACGTGTTGAGCAATTGGACGTGTGCAACGCGACCTTCATGTAGGTGTACACGTTTCTCACGATATTTTACTTCACGCAAATGTCTCTAAAATAGACATTGGTAATTCAATTCAATTACAAATTACACTCTTTCTGATAGTCATAAAACAATAATAACAATTTCATTTGTGAAGAATCAAGAAATAAACAAAAAAATACTTGTGGCACTTGGGGACTGCCGCGGTAAAGCTATTGCATAGCATTTTTTATCAACTTATGCAATTAATTTTTTTATTTTTTATTTGTGCAGTATTTACCAGTACCATATAGTCCTTGGGGCGCGGGATGTTTATTTAATAAATTAACACTAAGAAAGTTACACCAGTAAAATTGACCAAGTCCTTTTAGTTCCGCAAATCGCTAATAGATGGCACTGTAAGTTTTTTAGAACTCGGCCGAGCGTGGGGTATTAGGTTTTATTTTCGATACGGGATTTCTTGATTCGGTCACCGCGCTCAGAGCCCGCGATAAAAGTTATGCAATAGCTTAATAATTAGTTAATAACGTCAAAATTCAATCATTGATATAAACCAGATTATGTCATTAGAACATGGAAACAATATGACACGAAAAGTTATACAAAAATCATTGAATGCATTCACGAGTATAACGCGAGAGTCAGCCATAGCTCCCATCAACCATATTAGAGGGAAAGGAACGACCCGGCTCCCGATGCGCCACCATCCGCACGAACATTTAAGCGAGCATGCACCACTCATGTCAATGTTGAGATAAAAATATTTATTAAAACAAGTACATTTACTGGTACATTGACTGACACCTGATCTGGACTCAGGACCTCTGGTTAGAAGACCCTAGCATGTAAGTAGGTGGAGCAACGGTCGTGTCCAGGAGTTAGAGGAAATTTTGGAGTCTTGAGGAAAATATGCTTTTTTGTCATTCAGTTCGGACTCCTTTGCGCGAGTACGACTCACACTTGGCCATTTTTTATTGTTTATTGTGTTACTTCAGAATTGGGTATGCTAAATTTTTTATAAGCCATGAAAATAAAAAAAACCATTTCGAGATATTTTTATTTAAAGCCATATTTTTTCATTTTCCACTCGAAAAAGTAAAAGATTGCGTAAAAAAATCGGAAAAGGACAATAACCTTCATTTGACCCCTATGACGTCACGAGTTTACAATAAAACCTTATTTCACCACTGAACGGAACGTGCACTCTTACTTGTCATATCAATTACGGACCTTGCATTTGAGGACGAGCTTTCGTCGAGCACTGAAAAAGGCACTATTTATTTATCATCCACCAAAAACTACGTTTGAAACAATCAAATATTATTAGAACGTCATTCAAATTAAATACTTAAATGGGTAAGATATTCATTAGAGGTCCAATTTTTATTGTGGTTCTAAAAAACATTTAAACTCTGAAGGCCTTGTCCATACATAGATTATGATGTTTGATGACAAGTAAATTTTGACTTTGACGTTTCGTTGTTGGCTTTGTGATAGTTTCGTTTCGGAAAAGGCAAAGGTTACTAAGACCATACAGCCAGGTCTGACGTATTTAGGCTTCCTTAGCTGTTGGATTTGTAATGCTAGGGCCGGTGCAATGAAAAAACAACAAAATAAAACTACGAATGCGTCTACCACAAATCCCGCCAAAAAACCTTTGGGAATGATTGACTTGAGTGACTTGACAGTTGACGTCAAGGCCTATTCATTTCATCGTCATAGAAATAGGGCTGTTCGTTTCATAGTAATGTGAACCGATGACGTCATCAAGGTTTCAAAATTTAAAAAAATATTTAAAAATATCTAGAGGCTTAAAAAATGAAATATTCAAATTAGTTTTTCAAAATGGTCTAAACCATCAGAAAAAAAATTAAAAAAAATACATATTTTTTTTTAGCATTACCCAATTAGTACTTTAATCACGCCAAGTTTCATGCGTTTATGTATTGCCGTTTTTACGATAGAGCCAAATCATAAATACTTCTTACGACCTAAACAAAACACGTTTTCTGTATAGAGACCCCCCTTATTTTGTCACTTTTTTATTTTTAGTATTTGTTTGTATAGCAACAATGGAAATGCAAATTTTGTGAAAATTTAACTGTCTACCTATTATGGTTCATTAAATACAGCCTGCTGACAGACGAACAGACAGCGGAGGCTTAGTAATAAATAGCACACCCCGGACACTCCATACAAACGGTCGTGAAATGACATTTCAAAAAAGGAATGACGGAACAAACAAAATCACGGTGAAATCCTATACGTTCGACAACCAACCTGTAACCAATCTGTATCAATCTGGGTCGCAATCTAGGGAGCGGCAGGAAGTGTCCATACTGTATGTTAGTACTAATATATATAGTTTGGTAATAGGGTCCCGTTGGTCACCCGTTCATTGTACTGAACCCTAAACAGTGAGTGATAAAATCAACTTATTGTTATGGAAAAGCACAGAAAAACTTGTCATAAATATTGTGCCGTTCTTATGTGCCAAAAAAACATCAAAACTGCACCTGACAAAGTATATTTCCATAAGGGACAAATCACACATGGTCATCTGGCGCCAAAGTAGGATTCCCTGTGTTATGGGAACCAGAGACTGATATAAATACGTATTTACGTTTAAGTAAATACATATATATTTACTCATTATTATTTAATAATAATTTGATATTTGAATTTTAGTTATAATTTATTTGACATGTAATATATTGACATATTATGAATAAATAACTATGAACTATAGATATTTAACACCCAGACACAGAGCAAACAAATCTGCTCATCGCACAAATGCTTTCCCTGGGTGGGGATCGAACCCACAACCCTCGGATCAGTAGTCAAGAGCACTAACCAAGCAGGTACATTTTAGGAAAAAGTGGTGCAAGACGATGAAAAAAATATCAAACACGATACATTGTCTTGTCGTGTTTGAGCTGTTTATACTGTCATCATCATCATCATATCAACCGAAAAACATCCACTGCTGGACAAAGGCCTCCCCCAAGGATTTTCACGACGAGCGGCCCTGCGCTGCCCGCATCCATCGGCTTCCATCCAGATGGCCGTTGGGGCAGTAAAGTTCTCGAGTGGCGACCGCGCACCGGAAAACATAGCGTAGGAAGGCCTCTTACGCGGTGGACCGATGACCTGGTGAAGATCGCGGGAAGCCGAAGTTTATACTGTATTTGGACCAATTTTAATCAATTTAATTTAAAACTACAAAACCCTTCAGCATAAAAACATTATTTTTTGATAGACGGGTTATTAAATTAACTGCATATTTTGAGATCATGCTTATGTTATTGAATATACTACACCAATAGTATTTATCAAGAATAAATTAAATTTAGTTTAATTAATTAATTATATAAAACACTAGCTGTCCCGACGAACTACGTACCGCCTTACATTACACTACCCTACACTACACTACACTACCCTACCCTACCCTGCCCTACCCTGCCCTACCCTGTCCTACCCTACCCTACCCTACATAAGAACCTTCTCCTGACAATAATCAACTCGACAAAAAAAGAATTAGCGAAATCGGTTCGTGCGTGTTGGAGTTATAGCGTCAGGAAGGAAAACCCGACTTATTTTTATATAGTAGATTATTTATTAGTTTATTGTATATGTCACTGTAAGATGTAAGTATAATATCATGGTCAAAATTACACAATTTTACATACAACTATATCAATAACAATTTTAAAAATAAAAAGAATATTTCACCGTTAGGTTCGTCAGTCAAAAGGAACACCTCTGATCCCTCCCGGCGCAAAGGTGCCCATTACGAGTATACTCGCTGCGTTGCCACGTTGTATCGCAATGGACAGCCTCTGCACCAGGAAAGAGCAGGATCGTGGGTCACAACCATTATTATGCATCCGGCGACCTATGTCCCGGACTAATTCCTTCGCTTCAACAGCCCATGGTCCACTCGTCTCTACGGCGAAAGGGATGAATCTATAGGCTTGCTCCAACGCCGTATATTTTAAGCTTATGTTATATTTATGTGAGAGCCTTATTTTAAAATCCGCCGTTTTGCAAAACAGCGAGCTTAATAACGCCGAATTGTAAAATGAGCGAGCGACGCGAGCGATGCTAGGTTCGGTCAGGTTTGATTGATTATACTGTCAAAGACTATCTACCCTCCCTGGGTAGCAGGATGCTTCGCATAAGAAGCACAGATTACTAAATAGTTACTACGGAAGAAGACATTTTCGGTTTTATTTGGATTTTTTTGCTATTGCGTAAGAAAGTCCAAATAAAACCGATGTTTTTTTCTTTACGGCGTAGTTTTACAAAACGCCGCTGTTTTACAAAGCAGCGCGTTGTTTTTCATACCGGCGGATTCTACATAACGGCTGCGACATTCACAATGCCATGAAAACGATCATTTATTAAATACTAGCTGTTTTCTACGGCTTCACCCGCGTGGACAACGTTTCTATGACATTTCGAGGGTGCGCAGTGCGCGACCCGCATTGCGGCCCGCGAGCGTGGAAAAAAGTTGCTTATGTGTTAATCCAGGTCCTAATCTGTCTACCTACCAAATTTTAGAAAGATCCGTTCAGCAGTTTTTGCCTGAAAAAGTAACAAACATACATCCATACATTCTAACAAACTTTCGTGATAATAATATTAGTAGGTAAGATGTTTATAAGTTACTAGCTTTTGCCTATGGCTTCGCCTGCGTGGACATCGTTTTTATGACTGTCTTTAAGGGTGATTAGTAAATTATGTCGTTTCCCACCTACTCAACCATCTCTGTGCAAAAAATCACAACAATCGAGTATTTTCTAGTTCCGTCAGGTACTGCATCAGATTATGCTATTATTCGGGATAAAAAGTACCCTATATGTCCTTCCTCGTAACACAGGCTACCTGCATGCCAAATTTCATTAAGATTGGTCAAGGCGTTGAAGCGTGAAAAGGTAACAAACAAACACATTTTAACATTTATATTAGTAAGGATTCACCTCGCAGCTTTTACTCAGTTCAGCGGACGTAAAATCTGAATAAGATGCGAAATACGTGATCATCGTAAACACGTCTTTTTTAGGAAGAATATTCGACTAAATATTCGAAGAATATTGACAAAACCGGTTTCAGTCATTGTGTTAAGGCGCAGTGGTATCTAAAATTTCACTTAAACAGGTTTTTAGAATTCTTTTTTGAAGTAGTATTTTTAGTAATTCGTTTTTGAAAATCTAGGAAAACATATTGGTATTATTGAGAATAGTTATACGAGGGACTATATCGACTGGAAACACGATTTAATAAAGTTGGCTCGATAGAATAATTTCGCTAAGGTAGGTACCTCTTTTCGAGCCATTTTATCGTCTATTCTCGGTTTTATTCTTAAAATAAGTAATTTGATAATATGATTTATTTACTAAAATAAAGTTCATAGTAGGGATGCTTCGATGCGCCTTTTTGCCGATACGATACCGATACCGATAATCTTATAAAAATATCGGAGATACTGATACCGATACCGATACGCTTATTGAATTCAAAAAAGAAGGTAGAATAAATAAAACACAATTAATGAATAGTTTTAGTAATTAAAATTAACATTTATAAGATTTTTATTAAAAAAAAACCATTCTTAAGTTTTGCGGGCAAAGGCGATTTCGCAAGTCTGTTTGAATAAGACCTGCGGTGGAAATTAGTCTCTCAGATGCGACAGATGCCTTGAGATGCATTGCAACGAAATAGATGGGACTACACGCGCGTTTACATTACATTTTTAAAGCGCGAAATTTGAAAAGTATCGTTGAATCTGCCATAAAAATATCGCCGATACCGATATATCGGCGATATTTCGGTTTTGCCGATATATCGGTATCGGCAAACCCGAAATATCGCCGATATATCGATATCGGTATCGGATGCATCCCTAGTTCATAGGTGACTGAAGAGAAAACAGCGATTGCATTTTTATTTAAGATAAATAATATGATGAAAATAAAAACTGAAACAAACGAAAAAGTGCAAAAGTGTGGTTATTTTCTTTTTTCTTTACACGTAAAGAAAAAGACAAAGACAGATTTTTAAGTACCACTGGGCCTTAAGTCTTTCTTCACAAGAATTTAATACCTAATAACTCAATATTAAACAACCGCGAAACAATGGAAATAATCATCAGAAACCATGATATGGATATACAAATATATATTATACAAATATTTTATTGTTGACAGAAGACGTCAAGTTTAAATTGACGTCACCTTTTGCTCCACCAATAGAAATGAAAGGGATTTGAAAATTATTGGCATACTGAGGATTAGCCATTTTGTTTTTTTTTTTCAAAATAGCGTCGCACAATCTAACCTGTGTTTTTGGATAGAGGACCTATAGAAGAACAAAAAATGTCATATAACATTTTGGCCTAAAGTGTCACGTTTCTGAGATAATATATAAGTTAAAAATAATCAAAATTATTATGGAATATATATATTGAATTATCTCCGTAACGTGACGTTTTAGGACATTGTGTTACATGACATTTTTTGTTTGTCTGTATGTCCCCTATTCAAATATAAAGGTCTCAGTGTGCGACGTCATTTTGTAAAAAAATAATAATAGTGCGGACTCCAGTAATATATGCCAGTCTCCATACAAAAATTTTCAAACCCCTTTGCGAGGGAATTTAAAAATAGACACTTTTTGATGATTATTATTCACTATTAACCCGGCGAGGATGTGGAGGGGTCATTTTGACCCTGTTAATTTTTAATCTAGTGTAGTTTTTTTTCGGCAGTGATAGGATGCTGGACGTCTCAGTAACTGTTGCTAAGAGACCCGCCCACACGTTCAACACCGCTTCTCAGTCGGCTGCCGCCTGCGAACAGAGTTACACCTGCGCAAAGTCAAAAAGAGTAAATATCACCCTACCAAAAGCAGTACAATCCAGCCTCTAGCAGTGCCTTCATACAGTTCAGTATTTTTTAACCTTTGCTAAAACTAATGTAATAAAAACATTTTGTACTAACACATGTGCTTTTTTTTCAAAATCCATACAATATTAGCCGACCAATAGAGTCCACTTAAAATCTTTGTTGGAAAATATGAATTTAGCCATTAAAATTGGAATAAAATACAGGATCAAATATACCCTCTACAACCTGCATGTTACTTTTTTCACCACATCCTCGCCGGTTTAAACTATGATAAATTTAAAAAATTGTTTCACAGGTTTTGTAAGATTACAAAAAAACTGATTTCCATTTTGGAGTCCCGTGTGTATTCCCCTATTGTATAGGTTTTTTTTTGTAAAAGTTTGTTAAAGTGAAACTTTTATTAAATCGTCTCAAATATTTTCGCCTGTGTGTCTCGTGACGGTCAGTATGATCGTTTCGTCCTCTGCACCGTAGCTCCACGACGAGAGCTCAGCCATGATCGTTTCGTCCTGTGTAAATGTCTATAAAGTGAAAAAAGTTTCACTTTTACCGTGGTTTCATAAAACCACACACTTGACTTTGTTATTGTTGGTTTATTTGTATTTGAAAATATTATTTCATACTTTTGAGTGAATTTCTTTTAGAATTCGGATTTCAGTTTTTTAACTTTAATTTTAAATTTTTAGTGATAATGTTATCGATAAGTTCGTTGGCTGCATTTATCGCACCTTTGACGGCTCGCCGTAGATTGAATTCATAGCGGCCCCTTTGTCGGAGTGTTTGACGCGAGCTGGCAGCGGCGAGCGGAAATTATACAAGGTGCAGTTAATTGAGCGAATGAACTATATCCAACAATGCTTTACACATTCACCTAAACTCGCCCATAGGAATTATTAAATCTTAATGCATGTGTTTCATTAACAGATACAGAGTCCTGTGGCTTCCATCATCATCTCAGCAGCATGAAAGTTAAGTAGTAAAACCTACCATCATCAGCACACCTGAATAACCTGAAAGAATACAACTATCAGTCTCTACACGTACCTTATTATCTACGTATAATATTTAAGGAATCTCTATGAACTCTTAATCTTTAAGAAGTTGTAACTTCCATCATCAGCTCATCAACATCAGATGATGACTACCAGACGGAAATACTTGAAGAGCTTTTGAAAATAAATACATGAAACACGTAATACGTGCCTATAAAATTGGAGGGTTGCCCTCGATTTTCCTGGGATCCCATCATCGGCTGCTGACTCGATGACAATGGGACCACCTAAAATAGTCCTGAACAGAACAATGCGAAAACTTAACAAATGGTTCGTTAGTGAATGGATTAGCACTCAAAAGGTACAAAACCAGTATTTTTTCATTTTAGTTTTAACGGCCACCGCACACACCGTGGGGGCGATAGCTGTATTCAACAAATGATAGCTACAAAGCTGTTGGATTCATATATTTTTTTTGCATTTGCATCATCTCACCTGATGGTAAGTGACGCTTACGGCTTACCAAGATTCCCCAACGCAATGGGATCTGGCTATCTTATCTTCTCACATCATTGCTGTTAACACTGATGTTTGGCGGCAAGACTGAGATAAGATGGACAGCGCCCTGACGTGGTAAACCCATATCGATATGCGGCAAGCTAGGAAGATCGTGTTTTGCACTTCGCCGACTGGCGCGCACCGTATTCGCCAGCACGGTGCGCGCGTGCTACTTTGCGGTTGTACAAAGTATATAATATATTAGTCAATGACTTTTATATTACTGGCGTAAGGACCCGGTCAACGCGCGCAACTAATGCTCCCAGCGAATTGGTGAGAAAATCGAAAGTTTCGCACACTCGCGACTCAGTCGTCTGTTGGAAATTGTAGAGGGCGGTGAAAATACAAATACAATACAAATACAAATATTTATTGATAAACTTGATGGTTTACACGTCATAATGTTAATTTAATTCGAATATTTAATATTTATTAAATTATTACATTACATTTATAATTGGACATTCTAATTTTTTATATTATTACAAGTGCAGGTAATACACGTATGTACTTAGTATGTTTATTATTCCTAAGTATGCTCGTGGGGAGGGTCAGTGAACTCGTCTACTGTGTAGAACGCGTGTGATATTAGAAATTTTTTGAATTTTTTTAAAAACGAGTTGTAGCTGGGTGAATCCCGGATTTCGGGAGCTATTTTATTATATATTTTAGGGCCTATGAAGTCCAGACACCTATGGGACTTAGCCAAACGCCGCAATGGCAGCAGGAGCTCGTGGCGGTTTCTGGTGTTAAAACTATGTTGACCACCATGTGTGGAGAATTGTTGAAGGTTTTTCCTGACGTATTTTGCTACTTCCAGTATGTAAAGAGATGGTAGTGTTAGGATTTTGTGTTTTATAAACAGCTCACGAGCGGGCTGGTCACGTCTTGCGGTGTCAATTATTCTGAGTGCGCGTTTTTGCAATCTGAAAGCTCTCTCTCTCTCTCTCAGCTGCCTTACCCCACAGTACGAGACCGTAAGTTAAGATGGAGTGAAAATAGCCATAATAGGCTTTTTTATTTTAATTTATTTATTATTTAAAAGATATATAAGACTGTAAAAATCATGAAAGAAAGAATAAAAAGAAACATGGAATATCGTATCATCGTTAAGTAACCTTACATTGTAATTTATCGTATAAACAAATTGAATAAACGCATTTTTAAAGTGACAATTCTACCAAGGTCCTTTTAGCGCGGCCATGACGTCAACTCTCGCCCATGCTAGTTTGTACGAGTTATGCCAGATGGCGCTTCTTTATGCTTGTATGAAGATAACCTGACTAATATATGGAGACAGGCGGATCCTTCTGTCCAAATCTGTGATATTAGTACTAACGTGCACCGAGCTGTGGGCGCGCGCCGCCGACTGGCGTCGTGTTTTGTGCTACAGAAGCGAGCTGCGCGCGCCATGGCTGGCGTCGCCGACGATGTGCCCGCCCGCGAGTACTTCCGTCAGTACGGGAATCTCCCCCTACCCTGCCTTTACATTATACAGCCGTTATTTGCGCATAACCATCTGGACCATTTTGAAAGGAGACGCACGGATGAGCCAAATCTTCGTAGTAATAAGTGCGAGGGCCAGTTAGCAGACCAGCCGTCCATTTATGTTATTCATTCAAATCAGCTCATATACGTCCTCACCGAGGGGCTCGATCGTACCCTGAATTAGGGCGATCAGGCCTTAGTCGACCACGCGGGCCCAGTGCGGGTTGGTCTACTTCACACACAACCTTCGAGTTTCTTTGCAGGCGTGTGCAGGTTTCCTCACGATGTTTTCCTTCACCGTTAAAGCAATCGGTAAATATACAGGGTGTCCAGTAAATATAAGTACAAACTGAAACTGGGGATAGATCAAGTCATGAACTATCCGAATTTAAAAAATTATGTCTTGTAAAACTTCAACCGTTTCCGAGATATGGCGGGTTTTTTGAAATTTCCGTAAATCACAACTTTTAGTCAGTTTCAGGGATTCTACAGCTGCAAATGAAGGTATTTTGAAATACTTTTTTTGCTTTTTGTTACTGAAGAATTAGACTATCAAATACATTGCAATTTTTTTAAGAAGCTACCAGTTCCACGTAATAAAATAAAAATATTTGAATTTTTACCCATTAAAACTGCAATGTCCCAGATTTGGTAGCTTATGCTTTAAAATAAATGCACTACGCTAGTCCGGACCATTGCTTTAAAAAGTTGTACATTTTGTGCAGATTCCGAAATGGTATAATACTTATCATTTTTCCTAAAACAGAAAAAGATGTAGCGATTTGGTTTCAAAACGAACCAATTTTGTAATAAGTAGTTATTTAATTGATAATTTACTACTTTTCATGTCATGTTTGCTATTTCAAAGATAGGAAATGAAACAAGTTAAAATTTAGACCATATTTTATTAATACACGCTTAAATTTAATAATGAAAATGACCGCCACGTGCCAAGATACACGCTCTACACCTCTTAATAAAAGATCGCTTTAAGCGACGAGCGAATCCCCCGTTACTAATATGGCGAGCGGCTTCCTCAACTCGTCGCCTCAGTTGATTGACAGTTGTTATTGGTTGTCTGTACACCATTGCCTTCAGGTAGCCCCAATAAAAAAGTCCAATAGATTGAGGTCTTTTGACCGTGGTAGCCACAAAATTGGTCCCAAGCGCCCTATCCAGCGGTTTGGAAAATTGCTATTCAGATATTCTCTGACTCTTCTGGCATAATGGGCTGGGCACCCATCATTTTGAAGCCACATCTGCTGCCGCAATTCCAGATTAACATGCTTCATTAATAATGGTAAATCATTTTGCAAAAACTGTAGGTAATTTTCGGTATTTAGAGAGCCAGGCAGCTCAATTGGGCCTATTACTTGGCCATCGAGTATTCCAGTCCAGTAATTTATTTTGAACTGATACTGCGATCTGTCCTCTCTTATCAGTTGCGGGTTAAGTAGGTATCATGATAGGTAGCCAGCTGATTTTTTTAACCATGATAGGTAGCCAGCTAAACTTTTTAACCATGATAGGTAGCCAGCTGAATTTTTTAACCATGATAGGTAGCCAGCTGAATTTTTTAAACATAATAGGTAGCCAGCTGAATTTTTAAAAAAGTTCTACAGTACTAAATACATCGCAGTTTCAAAATTATTACTTTGAAAGCCATATTTGGCATCTTTACAGCCAGTGAGTACGTAAGTTAACCAAATAAAAAGAACTCCCAAAGGAGAACATAATATGTACTCGTACCATCTCTCTAGAGCAGTGTTTCCCAACCTTTGGTCCGCGAGTATATGTATGGGGGTCCGCAGCCTCATCTCTGGACCATTTAACAATAAAAATAAATGCCACCAAAAGTCTCGTAATCGCTACGCTTAAATACATTGGAATCCGATTTGAGACTACAACTTTTTAGTAACATCAACCCGAATATCACTAATTTAGTTGCAAAATGCAACACCAACCTTCACATTAAAGTATTATATTTTATAAATAAGGTTTTGTATTTGCAGTATTCAAATAAATGGTCCTTGAAAATTGCGCTTGATTTCCTAGTGGTCCGTGGCTGAAAAAGGTTAGGAAACGCTGCTCTAGAGCGTCTAACATTATTCAATTTGTATGGGAATTTAGTTTTTGACAGATCATAAAAAGTAACTCAAATGACTAGCAGTCCGATCTATTTCCGTATATTTGTTTTTATCGTATGACTTGTAATTAATATTACTAACAAATCATTATGAATTATTAATTATGTGCAGTACGATCCCTGGAGGATAGTAGTGGAATAGCAAGCACTGCAGGATCCCATGGGGGAGCGAATAAGGGGATTCTAGTGGAACGAGCGTTCTCGCTTGCGTAAACTTAATAAACTTACTAAGCGTCATTTTGGAGAAAACATATTTTAACCCTTAAACAAACGCGAGCCCCTGGTTATGATATGTAAAAAACGGATATGGTTCCTGAGTAATATGGCGCATCTGATCCCATTTTTTTCGGAAAACATTTAAAAAAAGGGGATGAAGGGGGTGAATTTTCGGTGGTAAATATATTACCATCGTCTGTGTAGGACTTGTAGAATGTGTTCGTTGGTGGTATTTATATTACTATTGTCCGTTACGCTTTTTTATAATTTTAGACTAGTTGTTTCACGTGACATTGGTTTTGCAATTTATTTATTTAATTGGTATCAAAATGTTTTATACATTATCACAATCATTTATTTCAAGATACATAAAACCATACTTACTGACATTTTTTGTATTTATTTCGATTATTAACTTTTCGAGAATAAACAATGGTAAAATAGGTACCACTTATAGCTTCTACTTTATGCTATCAAAAACATTGGTTTTCATCAAACACATTTTTTTTTATTATTCACAATTGGTAAGCCCTTGCTTTCTCATTAATGTATGTGTTAGATCACTCAAACATAGTGAAGTTTTTATAACTAAACTTATATAGCACTTTTGACAAACAAAAGTCACGAAAGTTTCAGAGCGTCATACAAATCTTTGCATTGAAAACTAAATATGACCGTTACATTGACTTTGACACCAACATTCACTGACAAATAAAGTTAAGTGTAATGTTGCCAGGTATTAGACAAAAAATATATCATAAAATACTATTACTTCGAATTTATGTGTTGCCATAAACTGCAAACTGTTTATTTTGTAATTAAACTAAGTGGTACGTATGTTACCTGTATTTGATTAAGCGTTGGCGGTAATATTACAGATTTTCGTTATTTTTAACGTCAATTACTCCTAAACGATAGAAAACCCAAGGTTGAAAAAATACCCATATTGTTGTTGATGATGTTCCTGAAAGTCAAAAGCTATTGGAAACACGATTGAGCAGTTTTGGCTTGACAGAAAAAAATCCCAAACATAAGTCTACACCGTTACTTTAAACTCTAGTTTTGACTTATATTTTGAAGTATACATTTTTAAAAATATACAACTATTTTTGTTATGATAATTCAAAGTGAGCAATGTTATGATTTTTCATACTTTCATTGTAGTTTTTGATTGAAACGAAAAACCATTGAAATAGTGTGGTTATTTTTTTACTCTTTACGCGTAAATAAAAAGACAGAGACAACTGTTCCAATCAACACCTCGCCTTAAGAAACTTTTGTATGACAGGTATCATTTTTAGAGTTTTCCCAGATATATACTTTTTGGATTTAATATGTATTATAGATGACAAAAATCTAGACAAATATCCTATAGAGCTATAAAAAATGTATTTTTTTTTACAAAACTGGTACTCTTAAAATTTTGATTAAAAAAGGGTACAAAATGGTAATTTTTGGAAAATTATTGTTAAAATCTTTTTTTCATATTTTCTTTAAATAATTCCAGCAGTTTCTATGCAAATCAGGGATACCGACACGCACACACACACACACTCACACACACACACACACACACACTCGGATAAACACACACATTTTTTTATTCACCACTTTTTGGTGTCTATGAGTGATATAGAGTGCATTTTCGTCAAAACCTCGTAGTCGGTTTTTCAGACATAACCTTCTATTTACTAACTCAAAGCTCGAAGGTGATTAATAAAAAAAGTAAGAATCAGAAGGTATTAGAAGTGAGGTATGAATCTATACGTGCCTGACGTCAGCCTGTACGAGATTAGAATGGCTCTCAAATAGCTCAAGAACAACAAGGCAACAGTTGATGATGGAATTACCGCTGAACTTCTGAAAGAAAATGGAATACCGGTACTAAAACCTCTGCAGAAGTTATTTGATTCCGTCACACTTGGGGGAAGTGTTATGTAGTGGTGTTCGTTTTTATAAAGGGCGGTAATACCCACCTGAAGAACTACAGACCCATCTCACTTCTAAGCGATGTCTACAAGCTGGTTTCGAGGGTCATTACGAATCGTGTCGCACGCAGGTTTGATGACTACCACCCTCCCGAACAAGCCAGCATACCTTGTGGCAAATTATTATATAAAAACTAAAGAGTACAATCCGTCTCTATGCTTAGTGTTTGTGTACTACGAGAAAAAAGCCTTTATTCGATCGACACCTGCGCCGCGCTATATTTCTTCAGCGGTGCCGAATTGACTATCGATATATTGATGTGTTTGTATGAAAACGCCAACATATTGGTTCGATTTTAGCACCAGAATTCGAAACCTATTCGGCTGAGGCGAAAACACATAGATAAATTCATAATATTTTGTTCAAACTATTTCACTTGTGTCTACAAATTAATAATTTTGTAATGCGTCACACTGAAATTTATGACAATCAAATAACTATTGTTTTTTCTTCTGCAAATAATGATGAAATTATGAGATAGAGATAAAAAGCACTTGTTCAAATATAGATAAAATTTAACGCACAAAAAGGAACGGTTATAACACCTTGTTGTTGTTGTTGTTGTTAGGGGCGGGCTGGTTTACGCAACCAGGCGACCACTGCGCCCATTTTACGTGATTGGCGGCATCACTGCCAGCCCAGCTCCTCCAAGAAGCCCAGTAGCCCCGGTAGGTTGCCGACGACCTGTTGATGTTCCTGGAGCGACCTCGGGTCACAGAGGTGCACGACTCATTACAGTGCTAGCTCCTTGCAAACCAGTAAGATGTGGGCAGCAATGTCCCCAGCCTCCATAAACGCTCTGCATAGTGGGCTGTTGGTGATACATAGAGCCTAGAGCGAGTAGGTGTTTATTAAAATGCCCATGTCCAGTAATAGCAGCTGTTACCTTGCGAAGCTGAGCTCTCCTAAGTCTCAGGAGCTTCCTGGATAGGCCAGGGTTAGTTATCGGAAGGGTCAACCTCGCTTGCTTGCAGGTTTCCATACCGGACCAGTTCAAATTGTGTTCGTTGTCTCAGGGTGGACCGTAGCCAGCCAGATGGGAGGGGTATTATAGGTTCCGGTCCCACGGTCATAAGTTCTGACCCTCTCCAGGCAAGCTCGTCCGCCGCATCGTTGCCGCGCCAGTTGCTGTGCCCTTCAATCCATTGCAGAGTTACGCCACCGTTGTTACTACGTCTGTCATTTTTGACACTCTAGTGTAAGCTCCGATGTGATCTTGCTGTTCTGCAGGGCCTGTAGTACAGCTCTGCTGTCAGACAGGATGCGGATGGGGTAAATATGCATCTCACTTACAGCAATTGCTTCAGCTGCCTTGATGATGCCAACCTGAAATACCGTGTTATGCGCACCACGGAGGTTGGCTATGCTGATGTTCTGATCCTCGGAGAAGACCCCATACCCGGTGCCAGAGCCTGTTTTGGAGCCATCCATAAATACTAGAAATTCTTCCAGGTTCTAAACCTCCCAGGGTTCTTCATATAATTGTACCGTGTATTTTTGTCAAAGACATACCATTTGGGGGGGCTTTATCATTAGTCGCTGCGAACAAAGGCTCCTCTGCAATGATATCGGACAGGAGCTCAGTGTGCGGGATCCTGTTTGTGCTCCAAAGGGATGCAACATTTAGACGGGCTGCAGCACTAGCTGCTTCCTGTTGGATAAACAGGTGCAGAGACGGCAGGTCCAGAATGGTATCGAGAGCTGAAGTGGGAGCTGTCCGCATGCAATCCGTCATAGCCATGCATGCCGTTCTTTGGAAGCATTGTAGTTTACTCATGACCGTAAATAGCTTGGCTTGCGGCCACCATACTACCGCGCCGTAGCTTACTACTGAACGTATTACCGCTGCGTAGAGCCATAGCGTTATCTTGGGGTAAGGCTCCATTTCCTACGTACCATTCTACGGCACTACCACAAGGCAATAGTTGCTTTCTCTATTTTCTTGCCGAGATGGCAAAAAAATTGACATTTTAGTTTACTGTCGATTGTGGCACCTAGGTACTCGACCTCCGTTGACAGGGGGAGTTCTATTTTAAAAAGTTTATGTTTTTAGGTTATTACCTAAATGTAATTTATTGGTGAACAATACTAGTTAAGTTTTCTTTGGGTTCACGAATAGTTCGTACTCGGTGCACCAGCGTTCCACGACGCGCAGTGCAGCCCAGGTTGCGTCGCAGATAACATTGGTAAGGTTACCTGATACAAGAATGACCAAGTCGTTCGCATATCCGATCATATAGAAGTGGTTACCGTCTAAGGTGGTAATCAGGTCATTTACCACCAGTTTTCACAGTATACTACGTTGTACATTATCACTCAAACTAGACACCCAGCAAAACTCGATCGCCCAGCTACTCAACAATGTATACGCTACATGACTAGACACCTTTGAGTAATAATGTACTACGCAGTATATTATCACTCAAAGCTAGACACCAAGCAAAGCTAGATCGCCCAGGTACTCAACAATGTATACGCTACATGACTAGACACCTTTGAGTAATAATGTACTACGCAGTATATTATCACTCAAAGCTAGACACCAAACAGAGCTCGATCGCCCAGCTACTCAACAATGTATACGCTATACATGACTAGACACCTTTGAGTAATAATGTACTACGCAGTATATTATCACTCAAAGCTAGACACCAAACAGAGCTCGATCGCCCAGCTACTCAACAATGTATACGCTATACATGACTAGACACCTTTGAGTAATAATGTACTACGCAGTATATTATCACTCAAAGCTAGACACCAAACAGAGCTCGATCGCCCAGCTACTCAACAATGTATACGCTATACATGACTAGACACCTTTGAGTAATAATGTACTACGCAGTATATTATCACTCAAAGCTAGACACCAAACAGAGCTCGATCGCCCAGGTACTCAACTCAAGGTTAGAATTGACTAATCATAGGAGTATTTTATTGGCTGATGATCATCAATGATTATTAGCACTGACAAAAAACAAACATTAAAATATCACGAAATTAACATCAACAATGAATTAGAGTTATTAATGACATGGTTAAGTAAAAATAATTTACAATTAAATATAGATAAATCACTTTTCTTAAATTTTAATAATCTCAGCGATATGTTACACATAAATTATGACGAACAAACTTTTAGGAGGGCCGATAATGTGACATTTTTAGGAATTATAATAGATCATTTGATAGACTGGAAACAACAAACCAATAGAATCTGTAACAAAGTAAATAGCATTTCATTTGCTCTGAGTAAATTGACCATGACGACTTCAAGAAAAATAGCAACAGTAGCCTATCAGGCTTACGTTGAGTCTGCTCTTAGGTATGGACTTATAGTCTGGGGCAACGGTACAGACATAACTATTTGTTGCGCAAAAAAAATGCATACGTGCCATTGTCGGTGCAGTACCAGATGAACCTTGCAAACCTATATTTAAGAAATTAAATCTCCCACCATTACCATGTATATACATTTACGAAATATGTAAGTTTGTTTAGGAGAATCCTGATCTTTTTAAAACTGCTGATCAAGTGTACCCTAGAAATACAAGACACAAAAATAAACTAGTGCACGATCAAATACCAAGAACAACAAAATATCAAAAAAATTGCTATTCTATGTGTATCAAACTGTATAATAAATTACCTGAGGAAATGAAGGAATTGACGCATAACAAATTTTTGAAGTCACTAAAAACTATGCTTATTGATAACTGCTACTACTCGGTGAATGAGTTTTTAAATGAAAAAATGTAAAATTTTATTTTCTAAGTTGTTGTTTGCATGTCTTTGAAATAAGGCTAAATGTGTATTAGACTATTAATTTATCTACCAACATACTGTACTTACCACATTTACGCAAATAAAATATTATTCTATTCTATTCTATTCAACAATATATGGCACTTATGACTAGACACCTTTAAATAATAATGTACTACGCAGTATATTATCACTCAAAGCTAGACACAAAGCAAAGCTAGATCGCCCAGGTACTCAACAATGTATACGCTACATGACTAGACACCTTTGAGTAATATTGTACTACGCAGTATATTATCACTCAAAGCTAGACACCAAACAGAGCTCGATCGCCCAGATACTCAATAATATATGGCGCTACATGACTTTGCGTAATAATGTACAATGAAATTTGCACTTTAATTATCAGATTTTTTGCTGTGACCCAAAGGTAACGTGCAAAGCTTCCAGTGTACGGCCGCCTCTCGAGAACTTTACTAACGGCCATCTGTTTTACGAGCTATGTGCCCCACCCAATGTCACTTAAGTTTATTAGCGACTCTGTGAGTTATATTAGATTTGATTTATTTATTTCATATTATCAATGTCAAGTTTACAGTATTTTAAAATTGTCAAAGAATAATAATATGATCTTCAAAAGAGAACTGATATAAAAATTACGGAATTGGGAATAAAAATAAAGAACTGATATAAATAAAAAACGGTAATTTAAAAAACTAAAAAACCGACTGCTACAATTTTTCTTAAGTTAAGTGCAATCGGGTATGACGACTTTCTTGTTTTAGGGTTTTTCATTTCCAAATTACACAGAAACGCAGGCGGGTTTTTTAGTTTTTTAAATTACCGTTTTTTTTTGTTTTTTTTTAGTTTTATTATTGAATGAGTTCATTTGAATTTTGCGCCAAAAATCCGCCATTTTGTTTTTTTTTATTTTGATATACCCAGTGTCACTCTCACAGTAAATACGAATCTAACGACACCCCTCAAACTAAAATCCATCCAGCCGTTCAGGCTGCAGAGCGTGCCAAACAATTATACATACAATACATACATACATACTCTCGAAAAACATAACCCTCCTTCTGACGCAGTCGGGTAAAAATTACGGAATTGGGAATAAAAATAAAGAACTGATATAAAAATTACGGAATTGGGAATAAAAATATAGAACTGAAATAAAAATTACGGTATTGGGAATAAAAATAAAGTACTGATATAAAAATTACGGAATTGGGAATAAAAATAAAGACAAATGTCGCAGTACATATGTAAAAATAAAAAAATAAATTCAATGTCAAGTTATATATAAAATATTAGATACAATCTGTATGTCATTTTAATAATTATTTAAATTTGTTAATATACTCATTTACTAAATAAAACAAAGTATCCAACAAGAAGTTCTTTAATTGGAGCGAAAACGTTTCGAAGTTGTTTTCATCTCTTTGATGACTGTTGTAAATGATGTTATGTTGGTCAACTTGATTTTTGGTTAGGGGATTTCCTCATTTCCTATTCGATCGCGTAGAGAAACCCTGAAAGCTAATTCCACCGCACCTTGGATGACCTTGATTCTTCTTAAGAAGTTATTTTGATCGATAACACCCTTTTCAACAGGGCTTCTACATATTTAAGAAGCTCTCTGGATACCGAAGAAATCGGGCAAATGGGCTTCAGCAAACATACCCGACACGCTGCAGAACCATGGCAGCATCATGAGAGTGTGGAACGCATCGTTGTACTGCACCCCTCAGGGTGCTGAACGACCTACGCTTGTCACTTACCTATAGTTGGCAGGTGTAGAGACACTGACAGTATGAGTTGAACAGAGTCAACTTTACCTCATCACCCTCACACTCACCCTCTTGCCCAATCTGCGTGTGATCATGTATCACCCCACTGACAGAGCATGTCTCCCTATTTATAGGTATCCAAACCGTCTGTAAGCTTCTCTTTTATATATTTTGCACTAGCTTTTGCCCTCGGCTTCGCCCGTGTGGACATCGTTTTTATGACTGTCTTAGAGGGTGCGCGGTGCGCGAGCCGCAAGCGGCTCACGAGCGTGGACATTAGTTTTCTCCAGCTCCCTCGGGAACTATGTAAGGATATGCTAATTAGTAAATAATGTCATTTCCCACCCCCTCAACCATCTCTGTGCAAAAAATCACACAATTCATTGTTTCGTTGCGATGTTAAAGAAATTAACCAAAAATAAGTATATTTTCAGTTCCTTAAGGAACTGCATCGGGGTATGCTATTTTCACGGAATAAAAGTAGTCTATGTCCTTCCTCGTGACACAGGCTACCTGCATGCCGAATTTCCTTAAGATTGGTCAAGGCGTTGAAACGTGAAAAGGTAACAAACCATCAAACAAATAAACACATTTTCACATTTATAATATTAGTAAGGATAAGTCCGAATACCCTTAAACGCATATACAATAGCGAATTCTTTGGTTCTCAATCTCAAACAACGTAATTAGTCTTAGGATATCATTAACTTTTTTTTCTATTTTATTGTTGCTAAGAACTGATTTAAATATTTCTACAAGGTCTCTTTTTTCTTCTTCATGTTTGTTGTACTATTATTTTTTTCATATTACTGTTGTATTGTTACTGTTTGAAACTGTATCCATATGGCGTACGTCAAGCTAGCTTATCTCTAACCTAAAGGCGAAAACTTCTCAATGTTCTTTATCTAATTGATGTTTAATGTAACCTAGTTTTCCTTAAAAAATAAAATAAAATAAATATTTTTTTTTATTATTTACAATTGGTAAACCCTTGACAACATCCCACCTCGTGGTAAGTGACGATGCCGCCGAAGATGGAAGCGGGCTTAACAAGATTTCCCAACGCAATTAGGAACTACTGGATATCTTATCTTCATGCCGGAACACACCAATGATATCAACATTGATATTTGGCGGCAAGACATAGATAAGATGGTGGTAGCTAGCCAGGCGGGCTTAGAAAATGCCCTACCACCAACCAAACCGAGTCTTACAATTGACCCCGCCGGGATCGAACCCGCGACCTCCGTGTAAAGCCATTGAACTTTGCCTCTGAGCTACGGAGGAAAATGGTGGTATGGCCATTGTGTTTAAAGCTGTCACAACATGAATGACTGAATAGTTCAATCTCACTTCAGAAACATTCTCCGGACCTTTTCCCGCCCTAAAAACCACAAGGTCTGTCTTCTTGACATTATATTTCAGCCCATTAGCATTAACTTAATGCTCAAAGACTGAAACCAACTTTCTTAAGCCCTTAATAAAGCGTCTTTCAGGAAGGACCTTCTAAATTTTAAATTTTGTTAAAGGAACGTCTGCCAAAGTTGAGAATTGTTCAGCAGTCTATGGCAAATCACAATTTTCATTCCAAAAAAACTAACCCTAAAATGATTGTTATTGTGTTTCAATTCCTACCACTGACGTAGCAATACGTTATTCTTTATTTGCGACAAGTGCGAGTAAAACTCACGTGGAGATGGTTCCGTATATTGATTGAGAATTTTCCTATGTTTTTTTACGATAGACTTCTTTTAGGTTTTCTTGTAATCTATATGTCACAAAAATACCATAGCAACAAATAAAACATATGTGTCAGTTGGGAAAAAGTCGTTTCTCTGTAAGCTTCTAAAATAATATCCAAAACATCGTGGCGACCGTGGTAGCTTCCTGAAGCTGCAATCTACATTAAAAAAAATACAATGGATTGTTTGAAGCGTAAACGTACTCAACTCCGTCGCGAATTCACAAAATTGGAAAAGAAATTTTTGTCCGCATTTGACAGCGCCGATGAAGACATAGAAGCTATCTTTACGACCCTAAATGGAGTCACAACAGCCTTGTTCGATGTAGAAGCGAAATTAACGGACGCGTTTTGCGAATCGAAAGATTTCGATGAAGCTGCCTTCGAAGAGGATCAGGACAAGGCTTTGGAGTACAAGTTACGATGGGACGTGATTAGCACCAAGTACAAATCTCTCAAGCCGACACCTATCGTTTCAACGTCAAGATGTAACAGCCAAGTTTCATTGAAATCGGATGCTTCGGTCGACGTTAACACAGTGCGCTCAAATCGACATGTGAACACTAAGAACGTGAAGATGCCCAAGCTCGAGTTGGCCAAGTTTGATGGAGATGTCAAAAACTGGATACAGTTTTGGGGCCAGTTCAGCAAGATTCACGAGGATGCCGATACTGACGCCATAGATAAATTTCAATATCTTATACAGTCGACTACAGAGAATAGCCCTGCTCGTCAACTTGTTATAAGCTACCCACCGAGTGCAGCCAACTATCCAAAAGCTATTGATGCTCTCAAGGCTCGCTTTGCCCGGGATGACATGTTGATAGAAACATATGTGCGAGGCCTACTCAGTTTGGTTTGGTCACAGTTGAAAGGTGATACTTCGTGCAATTTATCACGCCTCTACGTCAACCTACAAACGCATCTTCAAGCTTTGGAAACACTGAATGTTACTACAGATAAGTTTGCCTCTATTCTATATCCGATGATAGAAAGTGCGCTACCCGAAGACATACTTAGATCATGGAATCGCATTCGGTCTAAACGCGAGTTTCCCCGTGAAGAGGTAGATGATGAACTTAGCAGACTCATGTCCTTCCTCAGATCAGAAGTAGAATCAGAGGAACTCATAAATATGGCTCGGCAAGGGTTTTCGCAATCTGACTCAACTAATATTCCTTCCGTTTCGCAGCCAACCGCCTGTTTTGTCTCGGAAACTAAAAAAGATGTTCATGCTTCTTGTTCAAATGCTGGAACTTATCCAATATTTTGTTTGTGGTGCGACAAAGAAACTCATACAAGCACTGAATGCCACAAAGCGTCGAGAATGTCGCCAAAAGAACGAATCGAATTCATAAAATCCAAGAAAGCATGCCTAATTTGTTTAAAACAGTCGCACATTACAAAAAGATGCAGATATTTTCCAAAATGTTTGTTTTGTAAGAAACGTCACGTCACCCTTATGTGTCAAACTCTGCCAGAGAGAAAGGATTCGTCAGAACCCGAAAGAAGATCGAATAATTTACTATGTCAACTCAAATCGACTACCTTGTTGCAAACTTTAGCGATAAAACTCATTTCGGACAACAAGGAGATTTTTGTAAGAGTACTTATCGATTCTGGGGCTCAACGTTCGTACATCAAAAAAGATTTAGCTAGACAACTAGGTTTAAAGCCCGTTCGTGTGGAGAAACTTACGCACTGCTTATTTGGTGGCATCGAAACTTGTACTGAAAATCATTCGGTCTACGATGTCTGTCTAAAAAGCCTGTGTAATGACTTTTCTTTACAAATTTCTGTTTTAGGACAAGAAAATATTTGCGGTATTTTGCCTAAAGTTAGGTCTGATGTTTTGATTGAGCAACTACGACAGAAGGGTATAATTTTGACGGAATCGACGGCAACTCCTGACGATGTGACTCTTCTTATTGGTGCTGACTTCTCAGGTATGCTAATGACTGGTAATTTTTTACAACTCGACAGTCAATTAACCGCAGTTCAGACTAAAATGGGCTGGACGATTCAAGGTCCCGTCACGACTGGTGTCTATACGACGTCGATGATGACGAACCTTCACAGCTCTTTTAGACCAGAAATATCGGACTTGTGGGATTTAGAAATTCTGGGTATCCGAGACCCCAGTGAACAAGTTTCAAAGCAGTCTCGAGACAAGGAAGTATTACAACGTTTCAATGAAACTATCTCTGTAAATGAAGAGACCAGGTACGAGGTTTGTCTCGCATGGCGCGAAAATATTCTCAAACCTGAGCCCAACTACGAGGTAGCTAGGAAACGACTTCTGTCGACTACGAAGCGACTAGAATCCTTAGGTAGGGCAGGTGCATACGATGCTGCTTTTAAAGAATGGCTGGCACTAGGAATAATTGAAGAAGCCCCATGTCAAGATTCAAAAACTGGGCATTTCATGCCACATCACGCCGTAATAAAGGAGTCGAGTGCAACAACTAAGATTAGACCCGTTTTTGACGCCTCTGCGAAAGACATTTATGGTGTCTCGTTAAATAGCTGTCTTGAGAAAAGCGCTAATCTGATCGAATTAATAATTAACCTACTTATTGACTTTAGGAAGGAGGCCATCGGTGTCAGCAACATGCTAAATTCTGTGGACTGGAACACTGTTGTTGCATTTTCCAATATGAGGAAAATCAGATGGAATTTCTTGCCTCCCAGCGCTCCTTGGTGGGGAGGGTTCTACGAGAGACTTATTGGTGTTGTCAAGCAGATGTTAGTAAGAGTTCTGGGTCGTGCATCGCTTACACTGACCGAATTTCATACTGTTCTATGCGATTGTCAAGCAACTATGAACAATAGACCTCTTACTTACTTCGCTAACAATACCGATGAGCTAAGGCCTCTCACCCCCTCGTACTTTATTCAGCCTCTCAGGGGCAATGATGTCGGGGATATAGATGAGGTCGATAATACGTCCCTGAATGTGCGAGCCAAGTACTGCCAGACATTGAGGGATAATTTTAGACAACGCTTCCGCAGTGAATACATTAGTCACCTCATACAGAAAGGTTCCAAGTGGAACACCTCACAATCACTGAAGGTCGGTGACGTGGTGCTCATTGAGTCCGACTGCAAACGTTTGTTGTGGCCACTAGGTATCGTTGAAGAAACATACATTGGTCGTGATGGACATGATCGTGTTGCGAAAGTTCGTACAGCTTCCGGCCATAAAGTGCGACCATTTCAGAGGCTGTATCCTCTCGAGCTTCATCAAGCACCCAAGGACGTTGAGGGATTAGTACCACTTACTTCGACTCAGACTCAGAAAGACACTAGCGTGGGAGCCTCAAACACTGACGTAATTGGACAACCGACTGTGACTCGTTTTGGACGTTTGTCTAGGCCACCCGCACGGTTTAATTTTATGTAATTTTGTATGTTCTATTTACCCTTTATGTATGATCTTTGGACCTTCCGGTCCTCCCTGGCCGGGAGTGTCACAAAAATACCATAGCAACAAATAAAACATATGTGTCAGTTGGGAAAAAGTCGTTTCTCTGTAAGCTTCTAAAATAATATCCAAAACACTATACGTACTAACTATTTTCTGTATTTCTTTCAGAATTTTAAGCCGTGTTGTTTCAGTGATAAAGGAGGGATTATCATCTTTCGCCTAGTTTCTTGAAACTGTTTAACTTGAAATTATATCAAAAAAAAAAACTTGTTATTTTTTTATATATACCCACCCCCAACGGTTGCCCCCATGTATTCATTTATTTACGTTACACGAGCGTTTTTGGGTCACCGACTTACATAATATGTATACCAAACTAGCTGTCCCGGCGAACTTCGTACCGCCTTACATTACATTAAACTGCCCTACCCTACACTACACTACACTACCCTACCCTACACTACCCTACCCTACACTACCCTACCCTACACTACACTACACTACACTACCCTACCCTACACTACCCTACACTACTCTACACTACCCTACACTACTCTACACTACCCTACACTACCCTACACTACCCTACCCTACACTACCCTACCCTACCCTACATACACTACACTACACTACCCTACACTACCTTACACTACCCTACACTACACTACACTACCCTACACTACACTACCCTACACTACACTACCCTACACTGCACTACCCTACCCTACCCTACACTACCCTACCCTACCCTACACTACCCTACCCTACACTACCCTACCTTACCCTACACTACCCTACCCTACCCTACACTACCCTACCCTACACTACACTACACTACACTACCCTACCCTACCCTACCCTACCCTACCCTACCCTAACCTACCCTACCCTACATAAGAACCTTCTCCTGACAATAACGAACTCGACAAAAAAAGAATTAGCGAAATCGGTTCGTGCGTTCTGGAGTTATAGCGTCAAGAAGGAAAACCCGTTTTCATTGTTTATAAGATGTATTCTGCTATTCCGGACGGAAACAAATCCAACAAATCAAAAACCATGGCAATCGGTCCAGCCGTTCTCGAGTTATAAGTGTTGTAACAAACACGACTTTCTTTTATATATATAGATTTCAACTCAATCGCTCCAGTAGTTTTAGAGAAAATTGGCTGTATCAGAAAGACACACAGACACGCGAATGGTCCTTTAACGGAACCCTTAAAAGAATAAATCAACATAGAAAAAATATTATACTATTGTATTATATCATTGTGGCCTTATTGCTAGATAATTGTTCAAACAATAAAATTAATAATCATATTCTATAAAAAAAACGACTGCGTAAGAAATGAACTTTAATAATCATAAATTAGTTTAAAAAACTAAAAAACACGCTTTTAGTAAACACGTTAAGTAGTTATATTGGATGTCCGCCATGTTGGATTTAAGTCACGTGACTATTTTTTCATATTCCTGACAGCAAACCCTTTCATTTGATACCCATATCATGGGGGTGGATTTCAAACAGCCAGTCCGCCATCTTGGGGAGGCCGCCCTATTGGATTTGTTATGACGTTTCTTAGCTAGTCATGTATTGTCATCAGAACTCAGAGCGTGTGCAAAATTTCATCGTCATCGAAGACCGGCAAGTGGGTCAAATTAAGATTCCAAGATTTTCTTACATATGTAGTTAGTTACAAGTGAAGCTAATAAAAGCGTGTTAAAAAGATGGAAACAAGATGACCTAACTTATTCTGCAGAGAGTAAAATAATTCGTAGTCGCCCTGTCACCAATAGAAGCAGTAAAAACCATCTCCTGCACAATCTCTTGCATTCGGAGGCAATATGTCTTTATTGTTAAACTAGCTTTAAACCGACTGTCTTTAAGGGTGAATTGTGCGCGAGCCGCAGGCGGCTTGCGAGCGTGGACGTGAGTTTTCTCCAGAACTCTCAGGAACTAAATCAGGCTATTCTGATTAGCTGTCTATGTCACTTCCCACCCTCTCAAGTAATTCTGTACAAAAAAAACACTTCAATCCGTTGTTTCGTTGTGACGCCGACGACGCGAGCGTGGAAATGAGTGTTCCCCAGATCTTTCTAACACTGAGTCAGGTTATGCTAATTAGTAAATTATGTAATTTCCACATATTTGAATAGAAGGATCCGCCCGTCTCCATATTAGACTCAGATTTTCTTGATACAAGCAAAAAGTAGCGCCATCTAACATAACTCTTACGAACTAGCGTAGGCGAGAGTTGACGTCAGTGCCGCGTTAAAAGAACCTTGGTAGAATTGTCGTTTTAAAATTCGTTTATTTAATTTGTTTTCAAGAAAAAATACAATGTAAGGTTACTTAACGATGATACAATAGTCGCACGTGTTGGCCGGGTCCTTACGCCAGTAATATATGTCATTGATTTAAATATAAAAGTTTTATTTAATTAGCATTTCTTGTTTCAAAAGTTTAATAAGCATTATATCATATATAACGTCACAAATTTACACTTAATCACAAATACTAAAATAATGTACTTGGTACCTGTAATTAGGTACTTAGTGTATGTCGCGCCACCTCGTACCCGGCTCAAAAGCGCCCATTATACTGGTCGCGTTGCCACGCAGTATAGCCAGGGATATCTGTTGTACCAGTTGGTACCAGGTAGCATTAAAACATATAAGTTAAGATAAGATAAGATAATTTTTATTGACAAAAAGATTTATTGTAAGACTTTATTTGGCATATTTTCTCGTTTCAAATTACTTTCAACATATAAGTTGTATATGTTTTTATAAGCATTTTATAAAACTCTTTATTTCGATGACACCCCACTCGATAGGTTTAAAAAAAAATGAGGACAGCGAATTTGGCGACAGAAATCCGCCATTTTAACTTTTTAAAATCGTTAGGGTTCCGAAGTCAACAAGGAACCCTTATAGTTTTGCCATGTCCGTCTGTCCGTCTGTCCGCGGCTTAGCTCAGAGACTATTAATACTAGAAAGCTGTAATTTGGTATGGTTATACATACGAGTATTTATCACGCCGACAAAGTAGTGCAATAAAATCTTGAATTTTGTTTGGTACCTTCCTTATATGTAAAGAGGGCGTGATTTTTTAGGGTTGCGTGGGCAAATGGCAAAAAACGGAACCCTTATGGATTCGCCATGTCTGTCTGTCTGTCCGTCCGTATGTCACAGCCACTTCTTTCCGAAACTATAAGAACTATACTGTTGAAACTCGGTAAGTAGATGTTTTCTGTGAACCGCATTAAGATTTTCATACAAAAATAGAAAAAAAAAACAATAAATTTTGGGGGTTTCCAAAATTTATTGTAAAAATATATGATTATCATGCAAACTTCCACCGAAAATTGGTTTGAACGAGATCTAGTAAGTAGTTTTTTTAATACGTCATTTATTATAGATAATGGTGCGGAACCCTTCGTGCGTGAGTCCGACTCGCACTTGGCCGGTTTTTTTTGTTTTATTTAATAGATCTTTAAAATCAATTGAGGGTTTGCTAAAACCATTTTTTGATTCAGGGATCGGTTCAGAACATTTAATCAATTTAAAAGTAAAACTATCACGTTTAAATAAACTTTCTTAGTTTAAGAATAATAGTCGACCAATGTTCACGACGGAACAAAAGGTAAATAAAAATACTATATATGGGCCAAGCAATAATTATTGAAATAAAAAGAAATATAAAAAATTGTACAGAGCGACTTTGTGTGGCCGAGAGTAGCAAGAGAGAATGGCACCGCCAGTGCGGCTTAGATGGCTCCACCGTAGTGGGGGAAGCTAAAGAAATTATACAAGGCAAAGTGAACCTACAAGAGTAATGCAAAAGGGCCACATTGAATTAGAACAATATTTTATATAATATAAAACAAGTTCCTACTTTCATACAAAGCAATTTGGTTGGCTAGTTTGAATTTAACTTACTTTTTGAAGTGAATTACATACATATAATTGCGTTGGCCTGCTTATAACTAATAAACACACACACGTTAATAAAAGTCCGTTTGGTCGAAGCGACGGGACGACGACGGCGTAGACATTCTCCCGGCCGTTGAAAGCTCCACGAGAGCTTTCAAGAATTGTCGCCGCTCGACGACGACGGCAATAAGCACATGCGGTTGAGGGCGCGGCGCACTACGCCTCGCGCGGTAGAGACGTCTGCGACACGCGGGACTCCATCAGACCCCGGAAAGAGCTTGCTCACTCTACCGAGGCGCCAGCAAAGCGGGGGTGCGCTGTCATCCTTCAGCAGAACCAGATCGTCGACTTTCAGGTCCTTGCTCCTGACACGCCACTTAGATCGCTGCTGTAGTTCTCCGACGTATTCGTTGGACCAACGTCGCCAGAAGTGTTGGCGCACTTGCTCCAGACGCTGGTAACGGTCGAGGCGGTTGGTCTTCATGTCTATCAAAGACGGTTCTGGCAAGGCGGTGAGTGGTCTGCCGATCAAAAAGTGTCCCGGGGTAAGCGGCTGTAGGTCATCAGGGGAGGGACTCAGAGGGGATAACGGACGACTGTTAAGGATTTGTTCAGTCTGGGCAAACAAAGAACTTAATTCCTCAAAGCTAAAGTGTGCATTTCCCATGATCCTATGCAAATGAAATTTGGCGGATTTTACCCCGGCTTCGTGATAGCCACCGAAATGAGGAGCGTATGCTGGCGAAAATTTGAACTCTATGCCTTGCTGAGCTGTGAAATCCAAAATAGAGTTTACGTTATTCTTGTCATTAAAAAAACCTTTAATTTCACGAGCCGCGGCTACAAAGTTTGTGCCATTATCACAAAATATTCTTTTAGGCAATCCTCTACGAGCTATGAATCTCTTAAGAGTTAATAGGAAGGCATCCTTAGAGAGCTCACTAACAGCCTCCAGGTGCATACATTTATAGCTAAAACAAATGAAGATGCAGAGATAACACTTTGTGATTTTACATCCTCTTCCCTTGCGATCTGTTATGTAAAAGGGCCCAGCAAAGTCCGTCCCAACATTATTAAAAGGAAAGTCCGGCATTGTACGTTCTTTAGGCAGATTTCCCATTATGTTAGACATAGGCTTACCCCGAAAGCGGCTACAGATTAGACAGTGTCGTGCTGTGCGCTAGCTAGATTGCGTCCTCCTATAGGCCAAAATCGGTTCCTAATTGACGCTAATAAAAGCTGAGGGCCAGCATGCAAGAGCCGCAAGTGTTCTTGCTGGAAGAGAAGGGCAGTAAAATGACTATTTGCATGCAGTAACATAGGGTGCTTTTTATCATAGTCATAGGTAGAAGCTGCGATGCGCCCGCCAGTCCTTATTATTCCTTCAGAATCGATGAACGGATTAAGCGAGGCTATGTTTGATTTAGGCTTTAGTGGTTTGTTTTTGGATAATAGAGCCAGTTCGTTCTGAAATGAATATTTTTGTGACATTTTTATTAGACTGTTCATTGAAGTTTCCAGTTCTGAAGCTTGTAATGGTCCAGTTATTTTATTATTTTTATTGGTCTCTTTGGCATTATGGAACCACCTAATGATTCGTGCATACGCACGTTGCGCTATAATCAACCTAGAGATCCTTGAAAGATCATAGGGAGGCTCCCCCACCAAAGCGGGATGAGCTTTAATCTCAGGCAAATCGTCAACTTCAGAAAACGCTCCAGCAGACGGCCACATGGATTCACTTTGCAACAAGAAGTTAGGACCTTCCCACCATACGGTAGAGTCAGATAGTTGTTGTGGGTCGATACCACGTGACACTAGATCCGCGGGATTCTGTGAAGTTGGTACATATCGCCAGGCAGACGGATCTGTTAGTTCCTTTATATTTCCAACCCTGTTGGCAATAAAAGTCTTCATAGCCTTAGAGGTATTTAGCCAAGACAGTACTACCTTTGAATCTGACCAGTATACATGACGATCTATTTTGAATCGTAGAGCTTTTGTGACTACTGAAGCCAGCTGAGCACCTAGTAAGGCAGCACATAATTCCAGTCTAGGAATAGTAGTAGGGGTTATGGGGGCGACGCGCGATTTTGCGCAAAGAAGGCGCACCTTAGCATCACCCTGTGAGTTCATAGACTTCAGATAAATGCATGCTCCGTAAGCCTTTTCCGAAGAGTCACAAAAACAATGCATTTCTACATTGACTGGATTGTCAATTAAAACGTTTCTGTCGATTCTCAGTTCAGAAATATTTTTTAGACCTTCAGTAAATTTTAGCCAGTCAGATCGAACTTTTTCAGGGGCAGGATCATCCCACCCAAGATTTTTCTGTGTCCAAAGCTCTTGCAGCAGCATTTTCGGCTTGACAGTACAAAGTGATAACAATCCTAGTGGATCAAATATCTTAAAAGTCGTTGACAGAATGGACCTTTTTGTTATGACTTTAACCGAAGACGGCTCAACGGGAAAGTAGAGTTCATCCGATGTGGGAAACCAACCTATGCCCAAGGTACTAGTTGCATTACTTATTACTAGCGAGTCATTACTATCGCTACAATCTAGTTCTAACGGCAAGTTAGATCGATATTTTCTGAGATGAAAACCACCCTTCACAAGAGCATCTGCTACAGACCTTTGAATATAGCGCAACTCTCCCTCAGTGTGCGCCCCTGTTAGCATGTCATCAACATAGAAATCCTTTTGGATGACATCCCTAATTTTAGGGTCGTCAGATTCCTTGCCTAATTGCCAAAGACAGCGAGTACTAAGGAAGCTGGCGCTTGAAAACCCATACGTTACAGTATTCAGCCGCAGGGTGCGCAGAGGAAGTGATTCATCCTCGCGCCATAGAACTAGCTGCAGGCTACGATCCTGCTCGTGGATAAGGATCTGACGGTACATCTTTTCGATGTCCCCAGAAAGAACATACCTGTAGGTACGGAACCGTGTCAGTATATTAAAAAGAGAGTCTTGAATTGTTGGCCCTACCATTTGGAGATGGTTCATAGAAAACCCAGAAGAAGTGCGGGCGGAGGCGTCGAATACCACGCGAAGCTTAGTAGATTCACTGTTCTCCTTAAGGACAGGGTGGTGAGGTAAATAATATTGCACCTCAGACGAATCTCTCGTTTCATATTCAGACAGGTGTCCTAAGTCGGCATACTCCTGCATAAATTCAAAGTACACGTCCTTGAGCACAGGCTGTTTTTTAAATCTTTTCTCAAGGTTCAGAAATCTTATTTTTGCTAAACGATAAGAATCGCCCAAACAATCTCTATCGTCACGAAGTGGAAGCTGTACACAAAAGCGACCGTCACTACAGCGAGTTGTCTTAGCGGTAAAGTGCTGTTCACACAGCCTTTCTTCTTCTGATATTGTCGCCTTGTCTGGAACAGTTTCTAACTGCCAAAATTTAGCCAAATCGTTACTCAGATTGTGAAGATCTTCATTTCTCGAAAAGTTACATTGCATTTTATTAGAACCCGGATGTACGGGAAAGATAGGACCTGCCACCAACCACCCAAGCTTAGAGCTGCGTAATACTGGGTTATTCTCACCTAACGAGTGCTGTTTGGCCTCTATCAATTCCCAAAAGAGATCAGCGCCGATGAGCATGTCGACAGTAGACGGATTGTTGAAGCTTGGGTCTGCCAATTTAAAGCCTGACAAGTTAAGATGCGCTACATCGAAATAAGCCTTAGGCAACTTGCCGGAGATAGTAGGCAAAACGAGGCAAGACATAGTAGTAGAGAAAGAACTACAATTTGATTTAACGCGCACAGAGCAGCGCACAGGGGTTACATCCAGTGGAGAGTCGCCGATACCAACTATATTAATGTTGGAAGGCTGAGGAGTCAGCTGAAGAGCTTGTTTCACATGCTCTGTAATAAAAGAGGATTGACTCCCGCTATCTAGCAGCGCTCGTACCTTAGTGGATTTACCAGTCATGGGATTAGTTAAGTTAACTTCAGCCGTACAAAGCAATATTTCTGACGAGGATAAAGCAGGCATAGCGACGGTTTCCGAGTTAGGAGTAGCGCCATCACCTTTATATAAATGCTCATGCAGCAGAGAGTTGTGACGCTGTTTGCAAATTTTACATCCGCCAGGAAGCCTACAACGACGCGTATTGTGACCGCTCCTCAAACAATTATTACACAGCTTCGAAGACGAAACAAATGACATTCTATCTTCTACCGATTTGGCCTGGAACGCAGTGCACTCGTAAAGGCGATGTTGACCTTTACAAAACGAGCATTCCCGGAAAGAAGATGGAGAAGATTCCTTGGAAGCCACCACCATTGCCTTGGTGTGAGGTTTGTGTCGTGAGGCGCCATCTGCAGGCGTAGCGTACGAATTCCTAACAGTTTGTTTACTACGGTTCACTGTCTCGAGGACGTCAGCACGGTTTCTCAAAAAATTGAAAAAATCCTGAAGAGTCGGTATCTCATTTAATGTATTTTTATTCTCCTCCCATTTAAAATAGGTCTTAGAATCTAATTTTTCAGCTACTATATAAATAATCAACATGTCCCATTTGTCAGTAGGGAGGCCAAGTGTGCTAAGAGCTCGTAAGTTTTTTGTCACGTGATCAATTATAAATCGAAGTGACTTATCAGTTTCCCGGACCGATTCAAGGCTGAATAAAGACTTGAGGTGATTGTTTATTAGCTGGCGTTTGTTGTCATAACGCTCACATAAAATCCTCCAGGCCTCCAAATAATTTTTCTCTGTGACTTCTAAATTACAGATCACACGTGCTGCCTCGCCCTCGAGATATGAATTCAAATAATAAAATTTGTGAATATCCTTAATTCTAGAATTTTCATGAACTAACGCCGAAAACGTGTCCCTAAATTCCAGCCACCGAAAGTAAGTGCCATCAAAGGTGGGGATCTTTATAGTGGGCAACTTAAATCCCAGAGATTCGTAACCCTCATGATGAAGACAATGTGAGCCGGAGGCTCGAGAACAACTAGAACGATTGTGATCGTCAGTTTTGCTACTAGAATTGTTTTCTACTAACTGCTGAGCTAAAGCCGTGTAGTGATAGAAATCCTGCTCTATGAGATCCCTGATTTCTAATTCAGCGTCCTGGGTTGCAAAATTAACCACTTCAATGTCATTCTGCACAACATTGAATTCCTCAAATAAGGACTCAAACTTGGACAGTTTATTTTTCAGTTTTATTAACTCAAAAGAGGAGACAGACTCGAGAGCGCAGAATGTTTCTAAATAATTTTTAAATTTTGTGATACGGCCCTTAATGGAACTACGCTTCGATGTAAGGTTCTTAATATTCATTTCAGACTTAACAGCTTCAGCCTCAGTCATTTTAAATAATTTACTCAGTTATATTTTTCTAATAATTAAATAATGAAAAACGCATACGCTCCTCGTTCTGTTAGCGCGCGACGAGTAGCAAAGCCGGGTTATCTGCTCGATCAGCTGATGCACGAAGATATCGGTGCAACTCAGCGATGCAGCGGAGCGCTGCACGCGGCAAGCAGACAGTAGGCACGGCCACGCACACGGCGGCGGCGGCGCGGGCGCGGCGCGCAAACGGTGAAGCGCTTGATAACTGGAATTGAGAGATGCAAGCGGCTAGAAGGGCTAGGTGACTGCATGCAATGAATAGAATGTGGGTTGGCGGCGTGGTTATTTATAGAACAGATTTTTATGATGAGCAGGTGGGTAGGCTTATAGCAAATTATCGTGATATATGATAACAGATTGAATGCAGTTATACCTATATATTATTATGCATAAATCTAATTAACGTTAACAAAAGAATGTTACGATCTCTTAGCAGTTAGATATAAATTAAATTGATTGTGTTTTTTATACGTAAAAGTATTTAGAGATAAATCGATTGACTAATAGCAATAGGCGTGCAAATAATAGCCGATAAATGCGTAAATAGGCTCCTATCTATAAAAAATAGAAAATAAAATAGGCACTAACGAGATTGTTGCACGGGTAGCACTATAATCAAGGAATTAATTTCTCGGAATACACAAATCTGGGGGAGACGAAAAGGAAATAGAAAAGGAACGGGCTCACTTGTTGACTAGGCAGGCAGGATAACGATGCTGGTGCGCCTTCACACGCGCAGACGAGTCCGCTGCTTGCTGGTGAGATCCTCTTGTGGTAGATGACGTGTCCCCGGGGAACTCCCTCGGCCGGCCGCGCGCTCTGCAGTCCTTCGGCACGAACGGGATGTATGTAGGCTGCGCACACTGCACAGGATCAGGCCTCTGATTGTCTTCCAAAGGTAGCGAAGTGATCGAAGTGACGGCTTGGGCGTGGTAATCGACCTTCGTTCGCCCTGTAAAAAATCTGTAAAAAATTACTTCCAGAACCGATTAAGATTGCTCGTGTCCTGTCACGGTCGCCAATTTTTGTTCACGACGGAACAAAAGGTAAATAAAAATACTATATATGGGCCAAGCAATAATTATTGAAATAAAAAGAAATATAAAAAATTGTAAAGAGCGACTTTGTGTGGCCGAGAGTAGCAAGAGAGAATGGCACCGCCAGTGCGGCTTAGATGGCTCCACCGTAGTGGGGGAAGCTAAAGAAATTATACAAGGCAAAGTGAACCTACAAGAGTAATGCAAAAGGGCCACATTGAATTAGAACAATATTTTATATAATATAAAACAAGTTCCTACTTTCATACAAAGCAATTTGGTTGGCTAGTTTGAATTTAACTTACTTTTTGAAGTGAATTACATACATATAATTGCGTTGGCCTGCTTATAACTAATAAACACACACACGTTAATAAAAGTCCGTTTGGTCGAAGCGACGGGACGACGACGGCGTAGACAACCAACTTAAGATGAAAAGTTAAATAATTTTGTTCTTTATAGTAAAATTGTTTTGAAAAGACTTCGAAACCCTACTTTACGCGAAACCGGCTCGAACTTGGATGGTTTTATACTCAGTATCGGCAACTAAACAAGCAGAACTCTAAATCTCTAACTCGCTATTTACGCCAGTATAATACAAATTGTATTAAAGAGACGATTTGAGCACAACAAAGTCTTAAAATGTGTTGGCGAGCGATCTGTCTGTTGAAAAAAAAAAAAAGCCAACTAACCAAGCTGAAGACTGAGGATAGCAGGATCATATCGTCTAAAACTGAGTTGCTAGAAGAATTTAAGAAGTTCTTTCGACAATTGTACACGACCACACGTCTGCCCGTCAGAATGATAAAGCCAGAATAACCCGACACTATACTGAAGATATCCCGGACGTCAGCCTGTACGAGATTAGAATGGCTCTCAAACAGCTCAAGAACAACAGGGCACTTGGTGATGATGGAATAACAGCTGAACTTCTGAAAGCAGCTGGAATCCAGGTACTAAAAGCTCTTCAGAAGTAATTAAGTTACGTTGTACTCGAGGGATAAACGCCTAAGTCAAGGCACGGAAGTGTGGACATGCTTTTCTTAAAAAAGAGCGACAAAAACCTCCTGAACAACTACAGACCCATCTCACTTCTGAGCCATCTTTACAAGCTGTTTTCAAGAGTCATTACGAATCGTCTCGCACGCATGTTTGACAACTTCCAGCCTCCCGAACAAGCCGGCTTCCCAAAAGGCTTTAGTACTACTAAAGACCACTTACTTACGCTGCGGCAGATTGTACAGAAGACTAAAGAGTACAATCAGCCACTATGCTTGGCGTTTGTGGACTGTGAGAAAGCCCTTGACTTAGTCGGAACCTAGGCTGTGCTACAGTGTATCCAGCGGTGCCGACTATCCACGTGACTATCCATACGTCTAGATGTTGAAGTGTCTTTATGATAACGCCACCATGTCTGTTCGCCTCCAGGACCAGAAACCGAAAACTATCCAGCTTTAGCGAGGGATAAGACAGTGAGACGTTATATCTCCGAAACTGCTCACCGCCGCCCTGGAAGAGTACATCAACCACGTCAAATTCGCTGATGTTATTGTGATGCTGGGTGAGACTATAAAAGACCTAAGCACAATGCTCGATGGCCTCAGTAAAGTTTCTCAACAAGTGCGTCTTAAAATGAACATGGACAAGACAAAAATTATGTTAAATGTCCGTGTCACACCCACGCCTCTAAAGGTTGGAGAATAAACACTCGAAGTTGTTAATGAATATGTACGAGTGTACCTGGGACCAACAGTCCCGCTAGGCAGGTGCAACTTCAAGAAAGAGATCAGTCGACGAATCCAGCTCGGTTGGGCAGCATTCGGGAAGCTTCGCAATATCTTCAAGTCCCAAATACCGCAGTGTCTCAAGACTAAGGTCTTTAAGCAGTGTGTGTTGCCAGTGATGACATACGAAACTGAGACGTCATATAGGCCTCATAAGAAGGCTCAAAGTCACCTTAAGGGCCATGGAGCGAGCATGCTCGGAGTTTCTCTACCTACAGGATCGAATCAGAAACGACGACATCCGTAGGAGAACCAAAGTAACCGACATAGCTCACAGAATCGCTCTACTCAAGTGGCAGTGGGCAAGACATATAGCTCGTAGAACGGATGGTTGTTGGGGCAGTAAAGTTCTCGTGTGGCGATGGTCGCGGGAAGCCGCTGGATGCGGGCAGCGTAGGACCGGTCGACGTTGAAATCCTTGGGGGGGAGGGGTGGAGGGCTTTGTCCAGCAGTGGACGTCTTCGGCTGATATGATGACCATACGGCGTAAGCGATATATACCCAGTGCCACTGACAAATCCAACGACACCTCTCTAGCTAAAATCCATCAAGCCGTTTGGACTTCAGAGCGTACCAAAGAAATATACATACATACATATGAAGCGTCGGTGGCTCAACCGGTAACGACTCGGTCCATCTAACTAGAGGTACCGGGTTCAAATCTGGATGGCCAATGTACCAATGAGTTTATCAAAAAACTTACGTACATACTTACCGATTGCTTTAACGGTGAAGGAAAACATCGTGAGGAAACCTGCACACGCCTGCGAAGAAACTCGAAGGTTGTGTGTGAAGTCGACCAACCCGCACTGGGCCCACGTGGTCGACTAAGGCCTAATCGCCCTGATTCAGGGTAGGCTGGAGCCCCTCGGTGGGGACGTATATGAGCTGTAATGATGACATTCATATACTCGAAAAACATAACACTCCTTGGGTAGGTAAGTTGATTGTTATAACAGCTGCCATGTTTTATTAAATTAAACTTTATATTTTATATAAAAAAAATGTTAAACGTGACTACGTACGTGTTTATTGTTGACACAAGTGGTGCTATGTTATAATAATTTTTCCAAAAAGTATAATTCAGTACTATTTAAACATTACAGTTTATGGAGTGTAGAAAAATGTCATCATTCACTATCACTAATTTTTAATTCGAATTTCTGGAAAACGAATAGACTGACTCTTACAAATTTTACTGAGCAACCCCGTTCGTACAGTGGTAGTACGCGGCCAGGTTAGGCCATCTTCCACACCAGTGGGGCCCTGTCTGGGTTGGTGAGGTTGTAAGGCTGGTCTGACTCTCGCGTTATACTCGTGACCGGGTGCTGTCCGTGTGAACTGGCCTAAACTTGTCAAAGGCGTTCATGACATTCAATGATTTTAATGTATAACTTCTCGTGTCATGTTGTTTTTAACCTCTTGACTGACGATTTCCGGCACCCGGAAAAAAAAAACAAATTCCCTATCTGTCGACCTACCGGGAGCCGGAAAAACTACGGCGGCGGTCAGCTTAGCACCTAAAGATACGCCAAATGTTGGCAGGCCTGATTTAGAATGCATATCGACATGTATGGGAGTGAAGCAGATTACCTCTGTGACTGATCCTTTGCCACACTGACAATATAAAAATATTCAGAGAAACTTCATTCAAGAGAAAGTTCAGATGTCGTACTTCAAGTTACGAGTGTGTCATTTATTTGTTGTTTTCTTTGTTACTTTATTGTTTGTTTTGTGTTATTTTGTTTTTATTGTATTATAAACATACTTTGGTATAAATTACAGTAATATAATGTTCACTTATAGTTTCATTTTTATTTTTAACCAAGAAATATATTTAGTTTTAGGTAACTCATAGAAAATAGTAGAAAATATCAATTAACACAATTTAAAAGTAAAAACAATAAAAAGAATAAGTAAAATACCCTAATTATAATAATATTTTAAATGGAAACACCCAATATTTTATTTATATTCACAGTAAATCCATTAAACGCGTCCAGAACCCTGTCTGTCAAATTCCGGCTGCCGGAAAAAATCCTGTCTGTCTAATTTCCGGCTCCCGGTTCGACAGACAAGGGGGTGTGGCTTAGTAACAGCGTGACAGTTGAGAGGGTTCTAATGACATTATAATATGTTTTTTTTATATCACGGATTGGATTTTGACGTTCATCATTACAGCTCATATACGTCCCCACCGAGGGGCTCGAGCCTACCCTGAATCAGGGCGATTAGGCCTTAGTCGACCACGCGGGCCCAGTGCGGGTTGGTCGACTTCACACACAACCTTCGAGTTTCTTCGCAGGCGTGTGCAGGTTTCCTCACGATGTTTTTTCTTCACCGTTAAAGCAATCGGTAAGTATGTACGTAAGTTTTTGAAAAACTCATTGGTACATTGGCCGTCCAGATTTGAACCCGGTACCTCTGGTTAGATGGACCGAGTCGTTACCGGTTGAGCCACCGACGCTTCGGATTTTGACGTTATAACAAATGATTGTTTACTAAATTAAATACTTACTACTCAGGAAATGTGAAAAGTAATGTTTCAGAAAATCTTTAACACACATTATTCCTGTAAAATGTATACATTTTCTATGAATTGTATGCAATTCTGAGATTATGTTAGAAAACATGTACAGTGAACATTTCATGAACAGCGAGAAAAAAAAATTGAAAATAAAAATGGCTACCATGTAAAGGGGAGAAGGATGCGACCCCCTGATGGGGGGTTTTTCGTCCATGAAATGACACGCCCCTAAAATATCTGTAACCTTATCCGACACACACTGTATAAATAGAAATTGTACTAGTCGTTACATCAGTGAAACTACAAGGGAACCCCATTCATTTCCATTAAATGACTACGGAACCATATTTTGTGCGTGGTCCTATAAGTATAACAAAAACTGGCAAGTTCGTGTCGGACCTGTAGAGGGTCTTCGTTTACGGTACCCGAAAAACTCTATTATTCTATAAATTGGGTCTAATAATTTCGATTTTGGATATGATGGAGATTGTGATTGTGATTATGACTATGACTATGTCTATGACTATGACTATGTCTATGACTATGAATATGTCTATGACTATGACTATGTATATGACTATGTCTATGACTATGTCATATGACTATGTCTATGACTATGTCTATGACTATGAATATGTCTATGACTATGACTATGTCTATGACTATGTCTATGACTATGACTATGTCATATGACTATGTCTATGACTATGTCTATGACTATGAATATGTCTATGACTATGACTATGTCTATGAATATGTCTATGACTACGTCTATGATTATGATTTCGAATTTAAAAAAATTATGAAACAGAAATTGTACTTTACCTGTGGTATGGCACGCAATGACAATCCTGTTTATACCAGATGGTAATGGTTACGCGAAAAAGTGCACAATGTTGCTGTGCAATATATGAAGTGACCTTAACACTCCGTTACACGCGCCCCTACTTGATACGCAAGTACTCGCGCGCTCTACATATGTAGAACACTTTTAATCTAAGGGTTTTAAAGGAAAGGTTCATAAATTAAGTTTCATAAAATAAGGCTTTATTAAGAAACTGAATCAGACAAAATAATATAAGTTTAAACATATTGGCAACAATTTGGCAAAAGTTTAAGTCTTTATCTTTCAATGTCCATTTTCTTTAAAAACTTGTGTCTTCCACCTCCATTTCTTTATTTTTCGTGCAATCTGGACATAGAAGAACCTGATGGTCGGGACAAATCCACTATGGGAATATCATCGTCAGATTTTGCGTTTGATGTAGGCGCGCTAAATAGTGATTTTTTTCGAGAAGAGAGTTCTACTATTGAAGAAATTAAGTTTTGGCTCAAAATTTCTCTGACGTACGACCGCGTTGATCACGGCAAGCGCACTAATTATATTCATTAGTTATTAATAGAGAAATAATATGAGTGTGTGCATAAGTAACCATCAATTTGCGGCTCAAACTCCACGAAGTGCATGTGAATTCTATAATGGTATAACGGGCTACTGGAGTGTTAATGCGGTATTTTGTTTTACCAACCTTTTTTGAAACAATGGCTATTCCTGCAAAGCCAAAAATAATGAGTATACAATCATCTGGATCGCGTAAGAGAACCAAAGTACCCGACATAGGTAGCTCTCAGAATCGCTAAACTTAAGTGGCAGTGGGCGGGGCACACAGCTCGTAGAACAGATGGCTGTTGTCGTAGTAAAGTTCTTGAGTGGCGACCGCGCACTGGATAGCGTAGCGTAGGCAGGCCTCCCACTCGGTGAAGGTCTTGGGCAGCTGATGGATGGGCAGAGCAGGACCAGTCGTCGTGGAAATCTTTGGGGGAGGCTTACTTAATTTACTTACTTACGAGTACTGCGGATGATGAATCTGTATCGTGTTTTGTATGATAATGTTGAGCGCGAAACATGCTACAAGGTTATCTTATCTTTGTAAGTGGGGGCTGCAGTTGCAGCGACACTTCGGCACAATGGGATCTTTTGTGTCTACTCCTATAACCTTAGCTGCTGCGAGGTTACCTAGGACACTTCAAATCATTGAGGTTTTTCGTCTTTCGCTGCTTCAATTTTTGCTTCTATCTAAGAAAATTTTTTGGACAATCGTAACATTATGTATGTTCTACGATTTTTAATGAAAGCTACCAAATAGAGTTTCAAATCAGAAAGAAGTGTCATTTTTTTTTGACAGAACAATCTTGTTTTTGGCCGTATAGGCCCCCATACGACGTCAATGGACAATGGGAGGAGACAAGTGCGGAGGGGTGACATTAGTGTTCCTTTAAACGTTGTGTTGCAGATTTCTGCTTTTTTAGGACTTCTTTCCGAACATTTTGATAATAACACTAGTTTGCCTGCGTGAACATATTTTCTTTATCTGTCTTCGAGGGTGCGTGGTGCGCGAAACGTGGAAATGAGTTTTCTACAGCAATTGCATCAGCAATAATGTAATTCCGTACATCAGCAATAATGTAATTCCGTACATCAGCAATAATTTAATTCCGTACATCAGCAATAATTTAATTTCGTACATCAGCAACAATGTGATTTCGTGCATCAGCAATTATGTTATTTCGTACATCAGCAATAATGTGATTTCGTGCATCAGCAATTATGTGATTTCATGCATCAGCAATAATGTAATTCCGTACATCAGCAATAATGTAATTTCGTACATCAACAATAATGTGATTTCGTGCATCAGCAATCATGTAATTCCGTTCATCAGCGATAATGTAATTCCATATATCAGCAATAATGACATTTCGTACATCAACAATAATGTGATTTCGTGCATCAGCAATCATGTAATTCCGTTCATCAGCAATAATGTAATTCCGTACATCAGCAATAATGACATTTCGTACATCAGCAATAATGTGATTTCGTGCATCAGTAATAATGTGATTCCGTTCATCAGCAATAATGTAATTTCGTACATCAGCAATAATGTAATTTCGTGCATCAGCAATAATATAATTCCGTTCATCAGTAATAATGTGATTCCGTTCATCAGCAATAATGTAAATCCGTACATCAGCAATAATGAAATTTCGCAATAATGTATTGTTACTGTACACGCTAGCTGAAACGCGTCCCGCCGGATGCAGCACGTTGCTTGACAGCAGGTATCCATCTAAAGCGAGCTGGGTACTAGTATCCAGTGATACCAACCTGGCATGATAAAATCATACCACAATTATTGTAGTAATACACTAGTCCAAACGAGTTTAGGGTCTGGGTTGACGATGTAAAATTTTGATTTCTTACATCTACGAATAACTAACAAAAAATATAATTTTGTTAGATAGTTTTCTTTTGTAGAAACCAAAGCGATGTAAAGGTGTATGAGAAAACTTTAAGATTCCTTTGATAAAGTAATAAATTCTACATCACCATATAGCACTTACTTTGAAGTGCAAATTTTTGTTAGAGTAAAACTTCTTTACGCACGCTTGACTTGGGGAGTAAGCTGGTGGATGCGTGACGAGAGCATTACGGAAGTGTGTTCAGGCGAGGCGAACGGAAGTTAAGAGGGATATATAAGGTCTAACAAAATTAGCTGAAACTATTTTAACTGGTGCTTCCACCCATGAAACTGAACAACTTTCCCCATGAAACCCATAGTCAAATCTCAAAAAAAATTTGAACTTCCCATACTAAGTTGCCTGATCAGCTGATCGAGTTAGTATGGGAGAGCCAAATTTTTTTTGCATTTTGAAGGGTTCCATGGGGAAAGTTGTTCAGTTTCATTTCATTAGCTGAAACTATTTTAACTGGTGGTTCCACCCATGAAACTGAACAACTTTCCCCATGAAACCCATAGTCAAATCTCAAAAAAAAAATTTGAACTTCCCATACTAAGTTGCCTGATCAGCTGATCGAGTTAGTATGGGAGAGCCAAATTTTTTTTTGCGTTTTGACTATGGGTTCCATGGGGAAAGTTGTTCAGTTTCATGGGTAGAAGCACCAGTTAAAATAGTTTCAGCTAATTTTGTTACACCTTATACAGGGTGTAACATAAAGGTGTGGTGATACTTTAAGGTGGGCTTGTACCCATCAAACTGAACAACTTTCTCCAAGGAACCCATAGTCAAATCGCAAAAAAAAATTTGAACTTCCCATACTAAGTTGGCTGATCAGCTGATGGAGTTAGTATGGGAGAGCCAATTTTTTTTTGCGATTTGACTATGGGTTCCATGGAGAAAGTTGTTCAGTTTGATGGGTACAAGCCCACCTTAAAGTATCACCACACCTTTATGTTACACCCTGTATAATAATAATTAATAATAATATACTTCGCCTCGTGCTGAAGTGAGCAGAGAGGCTCTAATTCATAAATAATAATATTATTTATTTTAGAAATGTTTCCATGCAATTGTTATTACTTACAAACTAAATATAAATAAGTGAAGATAGAAAGAGAAATACTATTTTTTTTGTTTACCAACAAAATCGGTTGCCAGGGCAACAATATCGGTTGACAAAACAATCAAAACAAACATATAAGATAAAAAAGATTTAATTATTTTCAGATGATAATAAAACTCTCTTCATAAACTGTCTATACCTCCATATGACAAAAAAGATTTGATTATTTTCTGGAGACTAAGTATTTACTTTCATACATATAGATGGAGCTAAAGAAGTTTTACTTCAATCGTGTGATCTAAAGCACACACGTATTTTTTTTTAATTGTACTCTTAGAATATTTTATGAGTACGCATTAAAAAACACCCTGGGTATAGTGCGCCCATTGCGAAAAACACATATATAACTAAGTACAAATATTTGTTATTTAACATGTGTGTTTAAAATCAAACATAATCCAAATTCTATTATTCCACGATCGTATAAAAGGAAAACTTTTGAGCCGATTTGATCACTCCAGTCAGCGTCAGCATCGGAGCTTCACTGAAACCAGAAACTAACAAAATGAAGTCTTTCATCATCCTTATTCTCTTGGTAAGTGCTTTTTTCAATTTTTAAATTTTCTGGTTTTTTTTTCAAATATTTTTTTTTACTCTAAAATCCATAAAATTCTTCAAATTGATTGCAGATTTTGTTAAATCTAATCATTCGTCGCGTAGAAGATATTTTATTTTAATTTATCATGGTTTTGTCTTTTTTTAAGATTTCGTAGTCAAACAAGGAATCCTATTATTTCTTTATTCATTCATATGAGCTCATATAAGTCCCCACCGAGGGGCTAGAGCCTACCCTGAATTAGGGCAATCAGGCCTTAGTCGACCACGCGGGCCCAGTGCGGGTTGGTCGACTTCACACACAACCTGCGAGTTTCTTCACAGGCGTGTGCAGGTTTCCTCACGATATTTTTCCTTCACCGTAAGAGCGTCGGATAAACGTACATATGATATGTAAATTCGAAATCACATTGGTAGTCGTACGTGGCAGGATTCGAACCACGACCTCCCGGACAGGAGGCGACGTCACTAGCCATTACGCCACCGACGCTCTTATTTCTTCATGCCCATCGTTATATCACATCACAGACAATTAGTGCTATAAAGCTGTTTAAAATGTTCCACCTATAAAATTGAGGAACAATTGCTGTTTAGAAGGATTTATAGGAAAACTTTAACTACATGTTAAATTTGGAGAATTTTTTCTATAAGCGTAGCTCATTGTATGTTGTACCTTTCAATTGGTCTTTTGAAACTATTGAGGGTTTGCAATGAATACTTTTTCGATAACAATTCAATTATAAAAAATAAGCTTCAAAGCTTCATGTCCCCACCATGCCAATATGCCACATACTCTCTCCTCCTCCATAGTCGGACCCTCAATACTGAGGATCGTGGCCTCTTCAATCTGTTTTTGCTCAATGGTAGTGCGCCACTGGGCCCGCGTGGTCGACTAAGGCCTGATCGCCCTAATAGGCTCGAGCCCCTCGGTGGGGACGTATATGAGCTGACTTGATGATTGCGCCAAGTATCGTGGTCTGTCGCTTGCTAAAAAACATACAGTAAAAGTGACTTACAATAGTATCACTTCTCTCTTTCGTGTGGCACAATTAACCTTGCTGTCCGAGGGACAGACGAAGTTTGCTTCGTGTTACAGTTTGCATCACAAGGGCATTTAGATTTACACCTACGGACGTGTGCAATGTGACCTTTGTACACATCTGAAATTTAAATGTGCAGGGTTCCTCACGGTATTTTCCTTCACCTAAGTTAATGTACGTAAATTTCGAAAAACTCAATGGTAGTTCAGAAAATTAAATTGTAGTGTAATTTTTGAGCTGTATAATTTTACTTTATCATGTTATTGTACTTTATTGATCACTTGGCCGTCCTCGGATTCAAACCCGGGACTTCTGGATATGAGGGCTGATTTGTTAATGATGAGTCATTCATACTTTTTCACAAAGAATATTATTGTAAAATAAAAAAGGAATATTATCACGATTAAGTAAGATTTCTTAATTTAATAGTGTTTTAATTAGTCGACTAAACAAATGAATTAATCAATGTGAATTGGTTACCTGCAAAAAAACAAATAGATTGTCCTTACAGTATTTGCTGAACCATTTTTTTTAATTAATCATATTTTGTACATTAATATTGGTCTTTACCTATGGAATTGACGATTTTATAAAAAAAGTTTAAAGATGAAAATTAATATTCAGAACAATAGTTATTAAAACAAAATTTATTCTCAAAATAGCATTAGACTATTACAAATTAAATGCCTATTGCATATTGTTTACATATTTTGAGAGCACGGTGGCTTTAACCTCATGAAGTCGGGTTTTTTTTACCTGAAAAAATCGCCTTTATTGACGCAAAAAAATACACATTTTTAATTTTAAAGCTCTAGAGTTATCGCAGCAGTTTCTTCGTTACTAATATCATATTATTACCGGGATTGCGTCACTTTCAGAAAATTTCAAGAAAATTAAGTATTCAATAAATTGGCCCTTCTGACGACTAAGAAAACGCCTTTGTTCCATTCAATGGTACATAGCTCAGGGGATTCGAACATGAAAGACATGCTACTAGTTATTAATAAAAGACCATAAGTAGTGTCACCATAAGTTACGAAGTAACTAGTATCTTATCTGTGCCATAAGGTCAACAATAAAAAAAAATTCGAGCGAGACCTACAGTACTCGCATATGATGTGTAACATGTGACAAAATACTTTATAAAAGGACGGCAAAGATACGGCAGACTAGGCTGTATGGTCGTAGATACCTTTGCCTTTTCCGCGCTTTTAAAGCCTGAAAAAAGGACGGCAAAGATACGGCAGACTAGGCTGTATGGTCATAGATACCTTTGCCTTTTCCGCGCTTTTAAAGCCTGAAAAAACGCGACTCCCTGGGACAAATTTCCGTCCCATGGGACACTTTTCCGTCCCATTTCACGAAATCATTCCCACAAATTGCAGGAAAGCGAGAGCAAAGATGTTACACATCAAAAACTTTTTTATTTTCAATAAAATTTGGCATTAAACTTCAAAAACTGAATCGGCAACTTCATAGGTAAGGACCTATTACTTCAAAGTGATTACTTGTGCGTGTGGTCTGATACGCGTTTAACGACTTTACTTGCTGTGTTACGACGACGCGACAAAGTTGTGTCATAATAATCTTTTTATTTTTTAAGGTGGGAACCGCTCTGTGCTATCCGTCCAACGGATGTAAGTAAAAAAATAATAGTTTTAACTAAAACATCACATAGTAGGTACACAGGTACAACAAACACTTTGTATTTATTTAATAGTTACTAGCTTTTTCCCGCGGCTTCGCCCGCGTGGTCATCGTTTTTATGACGTCGTCTTAGAGGGTGCGCGGTGGATATGACTTTTCTCCAGATCCCTCAGGAACCATGTCAGGATATGCTTATCAATAAATCATATCATTTCCCACCCCCTCAAACATCTCCGTGCAAAACCACACAATCCATTGTTCCGTATTTTCAGTTCCCTCAGGAACTGCATCGGGCTATGCTATTTTCACGGAATAAAAAGTAGCCTATGTCCTTCCCCGTGACACAGGCTACCTGCATGCCAAATTTCATTAAGATTGGTCACGGCGGTGAAGCGTGAAAAAGTAACAAATAAACTGACAAACACATTTTAACATTTATAATATAAGGAAGGAAGTAAGAATTTCTGGAATAATGTCGCAATCGCTAAATCTTAATTTTTTCCCCGTGGATTTTTAAATTGTTTACCAGGGGTGCCTTTCTTGGTTTTTTTTTACTCATAATTGGTAAGCCCTTGGCATCATCTCACCTGATGGTAAGTGACGATGATGCCGAAGATGGAAGCGGGCTTACCAAGATTCCCCAACGCAATAGAGAACTGGCTATCTTATTTTCAAGCCGGAACACATCATTACTATCAAAATATTAAAGGTACCTACCAAAAAATAACAAATTCGTAAAAATAGCGGTTAAGATGTTTTTGAAGCGTATAAACTTTTGTAGCATATTTATAATATTATTACATTATTATTATTTTTTCAAAAAATTTGCTCACGATGAACCTATAAAAAACAAAGCGAAAAAATATATTTAGGACATTTAGGCCTAAAGCTTCGGTGGACCGATGACCTGGTGAAGGTCGCGGGGAGCCGCTGGATGCGGGCAGCGCAGAACCGGTCGTCGTGGAAATCCTTGGGGGAGGTCTATGTCCAGCAGTGGACGTTTGAGGCAACCGTGATGTCAATAACCTCGGGCCTTCTAGAATTGACGAACATTGGTTCATTGCCTCTATTTAGAATTTGTAGCGGAGAAGTTACTCTGTATTCTAATAGATCCTCCCCCCTTTTATTAATATCTGTGCTCCCCCAGACCGTGTGATGTGAATTAGCATCACATCCTATAAAAAGATAAAATTGATTCTTACCGCAGTGCTCGACTAGCTCCCGCACAGCAGGTGAAGGTGGCTCCGTCTCCTCATAGGGCATTTAGGCAGAAGCCACGATGACCTCGCTCCTGCCCCTTTTAAGGATCCTAACGGTTGTAAGATCCCTGGAACATAATTCGTATAAGGGCATTGCATCTACGCCATTTCTGACATAGATGCAAGTCCTCATATCATTAGTAAGACAGTTGTAGACTATGGATCCACCCGCCCTACCCAAACCCGATTCGGGTCCCTTTCTAATGTAAGTGTCCTGTATGGGGGGCAATGATCGTCACTTACCATCAGGTGAGATGACGCCAAGGGCTTACCAATTTGGGAATTAAAAAAAATCAATATTTAAATCTTAAATGTACAATTAGTCCTAAATCTACGATATTCATTGTTTGTAGATCCTTACTATAATATTATAAATATGAAAATGTGTTTATTTGTTTGTTTGTTACCTTTTCACGCTCTAACGCCTTGACCAATCTTAATGAAATTGGGCATGCAGGTAGACTGTGACACGAAGAAGGACATAGACTACTTTTTATCCCGTGAGAATAGCGTAGCCCGATGCAGTACCTGAGTGAACTGAAAACATACTCTTTTTTTGGTTAATTTCTTTAACATCGCAACGGAACAATGGTTTGTGTGATTTTTTGCACAGAGATAGTTGAGGGGGAAGGAAATGACATGATTTACTAATAAGCATATCCTGACATAGTTCCCGATGGATCTGGAGAAAATTTATGTCCACGCTCGCGAGCCGCTTGCGGCTCGCGCACCGCGCACCCTCTAAGACAATCATAAAACGGTCTACGCGGGCGAAGCCGCGGGCAAAAGCTTGTATAAAAAATAACTTCAATTCAGATCACTAGAAAAAAATACATTTGTGTTAATATTTATGTAAGTATGTATTAAAAAATTAACTTTTTTCTAGGTGACGACAACGACGACGGTTACGGAGCACAAGCAGGTAAGTGATTATAAACACTATCCCAAACATAAATACTCAAATTGCTCGCGCACCGCGCACCCTCTAAGACAATCATAAAAACGGTCTACGCGGGCGAAGCCACGGGCAAAAGCTTGTATAAAAAATAACATCAATTCAGATCACTAGAAAAAAATACATTTGTGTTAATATTTATGTAAGTATGTATTAAAAAATTAACTTTTTTCTAGGTGACGACAAAGACGACGGTTACGGAGCACAAGCAGGTAAGTGATTATAAACACTATCCCAAACATAAATACTCAAATTGTTTTGGGCCCATTAGAAACTTTAACGTTTATTGATGGTAAAACACAAAAAAAATATGTATTAATTTGTTACAGTAATCGGACGAAGGATACGGCAAAACTAAATACAGATCATAAAATCAATAAAAAAATGCTTTGTTTTGAGTTTTTCCTCAACGTTTAATTTTATGTTACCATTGTCAGTTATAAAATAAAACAATTCGTGTATAGGAACGAAGTACGATGTGAAGAACGCAAACGAAAAATAAAATGATAAAGGGGTTTGAAAGTTATTGGCGCACTGAGGATTCGCCATTTTGATTTTTTTTTCAAAATGCAACTGAAAACCGTTGTACATTCTCTTTTATTTCGAGAAATCTGCACTAGAAAATATATTTATATTTGATGTTTCCAAGCTATGATTCAGAAATCGCTATAGTTAATAGAACATGGTACCTACCCATTTAGCTCGCATTCCAAAGCGTACCAAAGGAATAAATAACCTATTTTTTTGCTAGTCGGATAATAATGTAAGATACATATCACTCACGGGATCAAGACAAACCTAACGACACCTCGCACACCAAAATACATCAAGCCGTGCTTGATTGTGCGTGCCAATGAAATATACAGACATACCAACATACATACAAACATAACCCTCCTTCTGGTGCAGTTAGGTATAATTAGGTATAATGTCTTAAACCTACGCTGCTTATTGTTTATCCGACGCTCTTACGGTGAAAAAAACCTCGTGAGGAAACCTGCACACGCCTGCGAAGAAATTCGAAGGTTGTGTGTGAAGTCGACCAAGCCGCGTTGGGCCCGCGTGGTCGACTACGGCCCTATCGCCCTAATTCAGGGTAGGTTCGAGCCCCTCGGTCCCTCGGTGGGGACGTATATGAGCTAATATGATGAAATTTATTGTTTGTAGATATAATTTAAATTCATATCTCTTAGTGAAGTCCATTAGCTTCACACCAGGAGGTCGCGAGTTCGATTCTCGGCGGAGTCTAACTTTGTAAGACTTGATTTGGTTGGTGGAAGGGCTTTTTCTAAGCCCGCTTGGCGAGATACATCGAGACATCTTATCGAGGTTTAGCTGCCAAACATCAACATTAACAGCGTTGATGTGTTCTGGCATGAAGATAACTAATCATTTCCCATTTGCCTTGGGGAATCTTGGTGGGGCCGCTTTCATTTGAGCATTAGAAAAAAAATTGGTATTTTTTTGTAATGAAAATCTAAATATTTAAAAAACCGTGACTGACTGAAACCGGGATTATAGATAAACAAAAAAATATATGTCTACAGTACAATACAAAAGCAGCAGGCTTTTTATTTTTATTTTTATTTAGGCGATGACAGCGATAACAGCCAAAGCGATGACAGCGATGACAACGATGACAACGATGATAGCGGCAGAGGAAACTCTCAAGGAAGTAAGTATATAGAGCTGAAAAATGCCAATTGTGGATAAAAAAAAACACAGGTCCATCTACAGTTAAGTTATACACATGATTTTTTTATTTTTTTCTTAATAACATAATATTTTATTAGGTGGATACTATGGCAGCAAAGACAACAACGACGGAAAGTCTCCAAGTAAGTTTATAACGTTGACCTATTTAACACCTACCCTGCTTAAGCATGTTATTTTATAAATATCCGTAGAACTATTCGTAAGTGTTCAAAAATAAAGTCTGACTTAACAACTAACTAACTCACCAACAAAAACAACAGTTGTGAATATGTAAGTCATACGCTTTTTTAAGAATCAAAATTTTCATGTACAGTCAAGGAATTTAATTCCCTACCCATTTCGATGATATGTCGTTAGACATTTGCAATGCATTAAGGTTGAAAATTAAATTTCAGTTATAGCATTGAAATATCAATACGTATTCTTTATCACTTCACATTACAGCTAACCACTTTGCAAAAAGTTATCATTTGCTTTTTTTTGTGCCAGTGTCAATCGAAAATAGCTCTTATGGTGACAGTTTGCTATACCATGTTGAACCGTAGGTGGGTTGGAAATTAAATTCCTTGATTGTACCTATAACTTTGGTTATGTACCAACAGGTAAACTATGAATGGTTTTACAGACAAATTCATTTCACGGACTTAATGATTTTACACATAAAATTATTTTACAGAAAAAATGATTTTACAGAAAAAACTTAACCAATGCATGTTGTATTGTATGAATATACGCATGAAATAAATTGTTCAAATGTGTGTTTAATGTTCACACATCAAGGTATTATTCAGTATACTAAAACGTCCTAAAAGAAATGGTTCAGTAAATCGAGGGTATTCTGGCAGAACCGATTAAGTACAAGACTTTAAAAAAAGTAAAAAAAGGCCTTAGCTTTTCTGATTTTTTATCTGGCAAAACTGTATTACTGCAGAAGCTTTTACTACCGTTTTTTGTCTGTGTAAAGAAGTTATCTACCATTTTTATGAGCAAACAGGGATGTAATCTCTTATGACACAGCATGAATAATAAAATGCAGTGCTAACAAAATAAAAGCATTTAAATCTCTTTACTCAAAAAAACAACCGACAAGCAAAACAAAATAAACATTTACAGCTTAATGACGAATTTCAGGTAAAACGAAATAATTGCACTACCTTGATGCCAGCTTTTACTTTTTTATTTACTTTTGATGACAATTATTGTATAAATTAATGTATCGAAAACTACTTAAATAACAAATCTAACTACAGGTACTAAAATTATATTTTTATGATGCTTCACTTAAAAAAGGGAGATGTTTTAAATTTATTTTTTTATAAATTAACTAGGTAAACACAATGACAACAGAAAAACAAGAAAGTGATCAGCGTTAAGAGCCCACTGGAGTTGATAATTCCCATACAAATGTAGTCTTTGATTCATTTGTTAACCAAACAACCGATTTTAAAATAATTTTATATTAATTATCGGATGACGTATATTTGTGTCTGTACTGCGTTACTTTATGAAAAACGAAACTAAAATCCATTAGTAATCAATAAATTTATTTTTAATGTTAAAGACGGAAAATAAGTTTATTGGTATTAAATGATTTCCTGTTTCGTTCTTAAGTAAGTAATGCGGTACAGTCATCTGATTATCGATATAAAATTATTTCAAAATCTGTTGTTTGGTTAACAAATGAATCAAAGACTACGTTTATATGGGATATATGAACTCCAGCGGGGATCTTAAACATATTTAGTTACACTATCCTACATACAGTAATATATTTGACTGCGTAATGGTTAGGGCATTCGCTTCAAAAAAGGAGGTAGCGGGTTCTATTACCGGCAGGGTCTAACATTATTAGACTCGGTTTTGTTGATACTTGAGCTTTTTCTACGTAAAAGCCTGCCTACGTAGAAAAAGTCACCACCTAATAAGTAAGGCTACCACACGTCAGTGTTAACAGCATTGATGTTATGCCTTGAAGATAAGATAGACAGTTTCCGATTGCGTTGAGGAATATTAGTAAGCCCACTTCCATCTGAACATCTCCGTCACTTTTTAGGTCAAATGATGCCAAGGGCATACCAATGGTGGATAAAAAATATCCGTCTACCTAAAAACAATACAATACAATATTATTTATTAAATAACAACATAAAAGAGAATAAAACAACATATAATACGAGAGCCTACGCAAGGGGCGGCCTTATTGATATCAATATCTTTCTTTATTTTTATTTAAGGTCCTATACCATTCATTTTTTAGGATCAAAAAGTTAATTAATCATATTATTCTTTGCGGATAATACACACGGAAATCGGAAAAAAGCATCCTGTACGAATGTTTTTATAATCCATTACATTTTATAATCATTTTTATTATAGTTTATCAAACAAAGAGGACGCTTTTCGTCTAGATGGCAACGTTGCTGGAGACAGATGTAGCCACAGGTCGGTGCAGGTAGCGCCCAGAAGGATTTTAATGTTCTTTACCAGGTACCGGGACCCTATTACTAAGCCTACGACGTCTGTCTGTCCGACTATTTTAGGGCTGTATCTTTAAACCATATGTGTTATTTTAGTAAAGGGATTTTTTTTATAAATAACAAAAAATAAAACACTCAAAAATTGAGGCAAATCCCCATACAAGAAATATGTTTTTAAAGGTTTTTTTGTTCTATCTTAAAACCGGTAGTATGCACAAGCATGAAACGTAGTGTAATTATAGATCTGATTCTAAAGTAAAGGAGAAAGTAATAAAAACCAGCCATGTGTGATTTGTACTAACGCAAAAGGGTCCGAACTGAAAGGAAAAAAAAAATCTGTTGCTATCGTTAATGTCTTATGTATGAAATGAATAGGTATCATTAATGTTATCGTGTGGGGAAGTGTGATGGCACCAACCGTAGGTGCGCGTGTTCGAACCGCAATTGGAAGGTTTTTGTCATGTCTCAAAAACGATTTTTAAAAAAGACTAAGGCGTAAGGCAATTTTTTCAACCTCATCGATGTACATGAAATTAAACTTCTGCAAATAAGATCTTTTTGGTTACCTTGGAGGCTCAGATCAACATGGCGCAGACCGCGCTAGTTTTGTGACTTATTTTTTTTTTAAACCGGCCAAGTGCGAGTCGGACTCACGCAAAGTAGGGTTCCGTAGTTTTTTCAAAAAATAAATACAAGTCTAAAAATATATTTTTTGCAGTTGGTAATATAACATTATGTATGGAAAATTTACGAAAATTTTTAACAAATCCATCTGCACATCTTAAGCTGGTAGAATACTATTCTTAAACTAAGAAAGCCTACTTCGCCGTGATAGTCTTCCTTTAAAACTGAAAAGGTACGGAACCCTTCCTGTGCGAGTCCGACTCGCACTTGGCCGGTTTTTTTTCTAATTTTCATAAAACTATAATATTTTTCTAGGTGATAACAAAGGAGAAAGCAATGGAGGAGGATTAGGTAAGTGATTATGATAAGTGTTTGTCCAGCGGTTAGGCCGCTGAATGCGTACTCAATTTACAAAATAATTTTTCGACTTATCATACTAAAATGATCAGATAATAGTGAACTTTGTATGGTTGGTTATTTTTTTCTGCAAATTATATATAAATTCTTTGAAGAAAATTGACTAGTTTCATTAACTGAACAACTCTCAAGTATATTTTTTTTGATATTTTAAAGTCACCGTTTAGATTTACGCTGAACACTAACTCACTGACTGACTACTGTAACGCTGCTAAAGGGACGCTGTAATTTATTTTTCACCGGGTGCCTTAGGCGCCTTATAAGGAATAGTTATCACTCTTAATTATTAGGTTAAACAATACAGTACAATATTCTTTATTACATTACAACATAAAATAGAATAAAACGACATATAAGAAAGGCTACACAAGGGGCGGCCTTATTGATATAAATATCTTTATTAATTTTTCGAATCGCAATGCTAAATATGAACATAAATAATTTAAGGTTCACGTATATACGTTTTTTCTCTTTACAATAGTTCTTGCCGCAGCGAAGTCTGTTCAGCAATTTAAGATCTACAAACACCCAGACACACTTATGGATTTATTATTATGTTAAGTTAGTTCTTATTGAAATTTTGTTCTTTTTAAATATATTTTCATTTTATATTTTTTTTAGTTGATTTAAAGGCGAAAGTACTTGGTGGTAAGTGTCCATTACATTTCATAATAATTTTATTTTAGTTTATCAAACGAAGAGGACGCTTTTCATCTAGGTGGCAACGTTGCTACAGACAGATGTTTGCAAAGATCAGTTCAGGTAGCGCCTTGTAGAATTTTAAGTTTCTGTACCTGGTGCCGGGACCCTATTACTAAGCTTACGACGTCTGTTTTTGCGACGTTTATAGGGCTGTATCTTTAAACCATATGTGTTATTTTATTATAGGGGATTTTCTTATATATAACAAAAAATAAAACAGTCAAAAATTAAGGCGAATCCCCCATTTTTTTTATTTTTTTTTCGAAAGGACAAGCTTGTTGGCCGTTGGGGCCTTTACAACTTCACCGGGCAGGTGGGCGAATCCCCATATAAGAGACATGCTTTTATAGTTTTTTGTTCTAGCCTGAAAAAAGTGATACGCATATGGCTGCATCTTAAAACCGTATGTTATTATATTAAAGGGAAATTACTTATAAATAACCAAAACTAAAAACACTCAAAAATTGAGGAAAATCCCCATACAAGAATTATGTTTTTAAAGGTTTTTTTGTTCTATCTCAAAAAGGGTAATATGTACAAGCATGAAACGTAGTGTAAATATAGATCTGATCCTAAAGTAAAGGAGAAAGTAATAAAAACCAGCCATGTGTGAGTCGATCGTACTCGTGATTAAGAGTCCAAACTAAACAGAAAAAGATATATTTTCTGGTGCTCTCGTTAATGTCTGTTGTATGAAATGAATAGGTATCAATCACTGACGTGCTCGTGTGGGGAAGTGTGATGATACCAACCCTCGGTGCCCCAAGTCCGACTCGCAATGGGCTGGTTTTTTGCATTTCTCAAAAACGATTTTTAAAAAAGACTAAGGCGTAAAGCAATTTTTTCAACCTCATCGATGTACATGAAATTAAACTTCTGCAAATAAAATTTTTTTGGTTATCTTGGAGGCTCAGATCAACATGGCGCAGACCGCGCTAGTTTTGTGACTTATTTTTTTTTAAACCGGCCAAGTGCGAGTCGGACTCACGCTAAGTAGGGTTCCCTAATTATTTCAAAAAATAAATACATGTTTAAAAATATATTTTTTGCAGTTGGTAATATAACATTATGTATGGAAAATTTACGAAAATTTTTAACAAATCCATCTGCACATCTTAAGCTGGTAGAATACTATTCTTAAACTAAGAAAGCCTACTTCGCCGTGATAGTCTTCCTTTAAAACTGAAAAGGTACGGAACCCTTCCTGTGCGAGTCCGACTCGCACTTGGCCGGTTTTTTTTCTAATTTTCATAAAACTATAATATTTTTCTAGGTGATAACAAAGGAGAAAGCAATGGAGGAGGATTAGGTAAGTGATTATGATAAGTGTTTGTCCAGCGGTTAGGCCGCTGAATGCGTACTCAATTTACAAAATAATTTTTCGACTTATCATACTAAAATGATCAGATAATAGTGAACTTAAAACTTGGCTAATTTTTTCTGCAAATTATATATAAATTCTTTGAAGAAAATTGACTAGTTTCATTAACTGAACAACTCTCAAGTATATTTTTTTAGATATTTTAAAGTCACCGTTTAGATTTACGCTGAACACTAACTCACTGACTGACTACTGTAACGCTGCTAAAGGGACGCTGTAATTTATTTTTCACCGGGTGCCTTAGGCGCCTTATAAGGAATAGTTATCACTCTTAATTATTAGGTTAAACAATACAGTACAATATTCTTTATTACATTACAACATAAAATAGAATAAAACGACATATAAGAAAGGCTACACAAGGGGCGGCCTTATTGATATAAATATCTTTATTAATTTTTCGAATCGCAATGCTAAATATGAACATAAATAATTTAAGGTTCACGTATATACGTTTTTTCTCTTTACAATAGTTCTTGCCGCAGCGAAGTCTTTTCAGCAATTTAAGATCTACAAACACCCAGACACACTTATGGACTTATTATTATGTTAAGTTAGTTCTTATTGAAATTTTGTTCTTTGTAAATACATTTTCATTTTATATTTTTTTTAGTTGATTTAAAGGCGAAAGTACTTGGTGGTAAGTGTCCATTACATTTCATAATAATTTTATTTTAGTTTATCAAACGAAAAGGACGCTTTTCATCTAGGTGGCAACGTTGCTACAGACAGATGTTTGCAAAGATCAGTTCAGGTAGCGCCTTGTAGAATTTTAAGTTTCTGTACCTGGTGCCGGGACCCTATTACTAAGCTTACGACGTCTGTTTTTCCGACGTTTATAGGGCTGTATCTTTAAACCATATGTGTTATTTTATTATAGGGGATTTTCTTATATATAACAAAAAATAAAACAGTCAAAAATTAAGGCGAATCCCCCATTTTTTTTATTTTTTTTTCGAAAGGACAAGCTTGTTGGCCGTTGGGGCCTTTACAACTACACCGGGCAGGTGGGCGAATCCCCATATAAGAGACATGCTTTTATAGTTTTTTGTTCTAGCTTGAAAAAAGTGATACGCATAGGGCTGCATCTTAAAACCGTATGTGTTATATATTAAAGGGAATTTACTTATAAATAACCAAAACTAAAAACACTCAAAAATTGAGGAAAATCCCCATACAAGAAATATGTTTTTAAAGATTTTTTGTTCTATCTTAAAAACGGTAATATGTACAAGCATGAAACGTAGTGTAAATATAGATCTGATCCTAAAGTAAAGGAGAAAGTAATAAAAACCAGCCATGTGTGAGTCGATCGTACTCGTGCTTAAGAGTCCAAACTAAACAGAAAAAGATATATTTTCTGGTGCTCTCGTTAATGTCTGTTGTATGAAATGAATAGGTATCAATCACTGTCGTTCTCGTGTGGAGAAGTGTGATGATACCAACCCTCGGTGCCCTAAGTCCGACTCGCAATTGGCTGGTTTTTGTCATTTCTCAAAAACGATTTTTAAAAAAGACTAAGGCGTAAGGCAATTTTTTCAACCTCATCGATGTACATGAAATTAAACTTCTGCAAATAAGATCTTTTTGGTTACCTTGGAGGCTCAGATCAACATGGCGCTGACTGCGCTAGTTTTGTGTTTATAAGTTAACACTAATCTTAATCACTTACCCAATCCTCCTCCATTGCTTTCTCCTTTGTTATCACCTAGAAAAATAATATTTTTCTACTAGATGGCGCTAATTTCTTCATGTTAAGAGAAAACAGAAACTCTATATAAAAATGCAACGTGTAAATTAAAGTAGCTAAATAAATAATTAAAAAACACTTATTAATATTTTTTTTATCTCTCTTCTTAGGTGACAGCAAAAAGGGTAAGCATTTTATTAAGAACATCTTAAAATATTTTCATGTGTGATAAAAAAAAGGAAAACATCCAAAAACGACAATTGGCTTCAGAGAATATAGCGGAATCCAAATTCATGTTTGTCCCCATGGGACTTTTAGCTTTCTCTTTTTTGATTGGTCCGCGTTCGCGCTTCTGATAGATTACCGTAGTTAGGTTGGAGCCGCGCTCTCATGAAGATTAAATGCAAAAAAATGAAAACATCACAAACTGATATTAAATTATCTGTGGTGATAAACTTATTTATCTACACTCATGTCGTAAATCCTTCATTTACTTATCAGAAACGCTAAGCAAATGATATACCTTTCGATGGAGCCGTGACTAAGGATCCATACAAATTTCATTTCGTTATCGCAAAGTTGTAACAAAATGAAGTTTTTTTTTTAATTTTTACGCAGATGCTTGCTATTTGAGCACACTAGCGTGTTTCGGAACGCAACCTTGGCGGCGCGCATGCGCGGTGCGATATTACTGCAAATTTATTTTCGCGCCATTAACGTTTGTATTTTTCCTTATGCAGTTTGTATAATATGTAATTCGGTATTCGTTGTAATAAGTAAGTCGTTATTACAAGTTTTTTTTTACTAAAAACCCAGTAAAATGTCTGATACTGATAGTGATATAGACGAAAATTTGACACCCCCGGATATTCTTGAAACAGCAACTAAAATAACCTTTAATAATTGTACCATACAAAATGTCAATAATTATTACAATAAACAATGATTACTTTATTTTGTCTTTAATTTAAATTTGTTGTATGAGTGTAGATAAACTATTGTATGCAACTGTACATAATTAGTATTTAACACTCGTGTATACTTTTATGAAACTCGCTGCGCTCGTTTCATAAACCACACTCGTGTTAAATACCACTCATTATGCAACAGTTGCATAAATAGCTATTTTGTGATTGATTTTTCTTTTTGGTTTTCCTTTTCTCATAGGCAGTGATGAAAAATTGTGTATATCAATCGGGGCCAGAGTATTCTGCTTCGCCCTGAATTCAAATTAACGCCCTTGAGGAACAAAATATTACTTTGGCCCCTTGTAGAGCATCGGTAGCGTAACGGCTAGGTCCGCTACCTCCTGTCCGGAAGGTCGTGGTTCAAATCCTGCCACGTACTAATGTGTTTTCGAATTTTGTATTACAAGTACTTTATCCGAAAACTCTTACGGTAAAGCAAAACATCTTGAGTAAACCTGCACATGCCTGTAAAGAGACTCGAAGGTTGTGTGTGAAGCCGACCAACCCGCACTGGGCCCGCGTGGTCAACTAAGGCCCGATCGCCCTAATTCAGGGTAGCCTTCAGCCCCTCGGTATGGGAGCTGATATGATTGTCATTTTCTGGTCGGTCCTCTTTTTTTTATTAAAAATTTGATTGCTTTTGGCTGCGCCTCACCTGATGGTAAGTGTCGATGCAGCCGAGGATGTAACACGCAAGCTCAAATAGCGCCTATTCACTCTCGTCTTGAAGATTCCTTAATTATACGAATCGGGGAATACATAACCAGATTAATGATGGTGAAAGCACAACGTAAGGCATACGTAAGAGATTATAAAGATAAATGATATTAAAGCGCTAGAAAGTGCTCTTTAATTCTAGATTAAAAATATTAAGGAAAGGAGAATTGCGAATTAAATTAGGGAGAGAGTTCCACAGGCCTATGGAAAGAAGATTGATGGAGTCAGATTAAAAATATGTAGAATGAATAGGCACAAAGAGGCTGAGGGAGTTTCAGATCGTAGAGGTCGACTATGAGATTAGGAGAACCGGATATTGAAACCAGTTTTTAAAATATGAGGGAGTGCAAAAAAATTAATATAATATTTCTTGTCCCTTTAAGTTTAATATACTTAAGTAGTAATATTTTGACCCAAGAGTCGTCTAGGGACCGATAAGTTGTGAAATTAGTTTAGTATAGTAATTAGTTGTAGTAAAGTAATTGATTGTATTCTGTTTTTATTTTATTTACTTAGCGGTCCCCTTAGGCGACGACTCTTGGATAAAAAAAAATTTCTACTTATATTAAACTTAAAGGAACAAAGCATACCTAATGTTTTATTTTTATATTTTTTTTAGGATTTTTGATGGGGTTATATTTTAAGTTTTATTTTATGCTTTTAAAATTTTATACATAACTAGTAAACACACTACAATCGAAATTATCACCACAATCACACAAATACTTTCCTGGATAAAACTGTTGCTGCACGAAATCTAGCCTATTTAGAATCGATTAAACCTGTAGAAGTTGCTTCACTCCCTTGTTTGAAGCTGCAATCAAATGTATGTTATAACTGTAATAATTGAAAACGCTAAACACGTTAAAAACCGACTTCCATCGCAACAAATTAGTACATTTTTATTTTTGGTTTTTGTTAATTTTCTACTAAAGTACTACACCTATTTTGATAAAATTTATATGGGACCACACGGGAAGCACTAGCTTTCAAATAAAAACAGAATCGTAAAAATCGGTTCACCCAGTCAAAAGTTCTGAGGTAACAAACATAAAAAAAAAAACATACAGACGAATTGAGAACCACCTCCTTTTTGAAAGTCGCTTGAAAAAAATCAATTGGACCTGTGGGAGTTTTTGAGACCCCATAAGAGCCCGCTGGAGTTCATAAATCCCATACAAACGTAGTATTTGATTCATTTGTTAAGCAAACAACCGATTTTGAAATAATTTTATATCGATAATAATCGGATGACGTATATCTGTGTCGGTACCGCATTACTTTTTTGAAAAACGAAACAGGAATCCATTTAACTTCAATAAACTTGTTTTCCGTCTTTTACCTTAAAAACAAGTTTATTGATTAATAATGGTTCCTGTTTCGTTTTTCAAAAAAGTAATGCGGTACAGACACAGATATACGTCATCCGATTATCGATATAAAACTATTTCAAAATCGGTTGTTTGGTTAACAAATGAATCAACTACTACGTTTGTATGGAATTTATGAACTCCTGCGGGCTCTTAATGATCAAGAAAAAGGGCTGCTGATGTGGGTATCATGCACATTTCATGTGATGCTGCAGCATGTCAAAAGTCAATGTCTACCGCCTCCGTGGCGTAATGGTTAGTCCATTCGTTTCACACCAGGAGGTCGCGGGTTTGATTCCCGGCGGGGTTAACTTTGTAAGACTCGGTTTGGTTGGTGGTAGGGCTTTTGCTAAGCCCGCCTGGCTAGCTACCACCATCTTATCTAAGTCTTGCCGCCAAACATCAGTATTAACAACATTGTTGTAATCCGGCTTGAAGATAAGATAGCCATTTCTCCATTGCGTTGGGGAATCTTGATAAGCCCGCTTCCATCTTCGGCGTCATCGTCACTTACTATCAGGTGAGATGATGCCAAGGGCTTACCAATTTTATCAAAGGTTACCATGTTCTGTCTTTTATTGAGACTATTCCAATGAGCCAAAATACGATACCTTTGTTGTAAATTGGTGAGGAGTTGGGTGTATCCTGCAGATTCCAAGAGATGCTGCAGCATCAAATCAATGTTACCACATTCTATTTAACACCTATTCATAAAGACTATTCCAATGAGTCCATTCTTTTAGGAACTACGTTGCAATAATATACTGCCAGTTTCAGTCGTCTGGACGTATTGTCCACTGTACTTTTTTTGCGAAAAAGTATGTGCTGTGATGTACTATATATTTTTTTAATATAAAAGTAATACTTTTTCAGGTGGAGATAAAGATGGCGGAAGTGACCTTAAATCCTTAGGTAAGTGATAATTATAAACGTTAACTACAGAATAATTTTCCCTTACAAATTAGATTTCAGTAATATTTACTCTTTTCGGTTTTATTATTTTCTCTTTTTCTTATGCCTTTGTCGAGCAGTAGACATCTTTTAGCTATTATTATGCTTGTACGTAACTTTGACTTTGACCTACCGGAAAACTACAAGAAGTCTCGTCCAATAGAAGTTAAAATCTAGTCAATTTGTGTTGACGGTGATGAACTACCGTACACTTTAAATAAACAATTCTTGTAGCATACATATAATAGGTTTCGCGAAAATCAGTCTAACGCTTTACACGAAATTTTGTATTGAGGAAATGATTTACTTTATAAGAAGGCTCAAGGTCAGCCAAAGGGCAATGGAGCGTGCAATGCTCGGAGTTCATCTGCGTGATCGAATCAGAAACGAGGAGATCCGTAGGAGAACCAAAGTAACCGACACAGCTCTCAGAATTGCTAAACTTAAGTGGCGCTTGCGGCTTGCGCAACACAGATCTTCAAAGAAAGTCATAAAACCGATGCCCACGTGAGCAAAGCCGCGGGCAAGCGCTAGTAATATATTATATAAGATGAAGGATAGACAATATTTTGTTTCTGTTTACATTTTATTGCAATGTTTGTTTAGTTCTAATCTTGCGATCGATTTTAAAGCGACTTCCTGGGCTCCGAAAGTTCTGAAATTCGGAATGAAGCCGTTTTCCCGGTGACAATAGATCCTTTTCGTATTTTGAAGTTGATCTGATTATGAAGGTTGAAGGTGGAATCATGGTCACCGAATCGTCTTTTATTTCCAAGAGATTCGTAGAAATTACAGCCTTTTTGAATTTGGAATCGTGTACTTATATTCATTTGAGTATTCGGCTTTTGAGCATAAAAACTCTTTTCAAATAAAAACTTGTAGGTACCTGGAAGGTTTAAGATTTTTCTATAATTATTTTCAGGTATTGTGTGTTATTTACTACGTATTTTTGTTTCAGTCAACGCCCGTTTATCAGCACTGAGTAAGTAAATGATTCACAATTTAATATGATTTTCACAAAGTTGCTGGGGCTACATTCCGCAATGTTGCTGGGACTATATTCCGCGATGTTGCTGGGGCTACATGCCGCAATGTTGCTGGGGTTACATTCCGCAATGTTGCCGGGGCTACATTCCGCCCTAGTCGCCAGGCTAGATAGTTTGCGAGATTACCCGCATTTACAAAACAAAATGTTTTTAAAGAATTTTTCAGGTTGTAATTGTACTGATTGGCCAAATTCTAAACTATTCGTCTACTCATTAAACAGAATAATTACTTTCTCCTAAAAACAATACATTGTAATCGTATACCATTGCTTCAATGACGATTACTAGTGATGTTTAAAATGTATAATATGGGAATGATGATGTTATCGTTATTTTAGGGTTGCGTACCTTAAAAGGTAAAAACGGAACCATTCATAGAATCACTCGTTTGTCTGTCTGTCCGTCCGTCTGTCAGAGTTAAATTGCTCGGTAACTACTGGACCGATTGAGTTGAAATTTGGTACACATTGTAAGTCGGTGACCCAAAGTAGAACGTGTAGCCACAGATGAGATTAGTTACTTCGTGTCAAATAAAAGGGCTTGTTGTGAGAATCTCATTTTTTTTTTTATATTTCTCAGATAAATAGTTTTGAAATCATTTATGAAAACTGGTGAAAATTGACCTAATCCCCCCCCTCTCAACCCCTTATCTCCGAAACTACCAAGCCTAAAGTCTTGAAAAAATCACAGTATATAAGATCTTAATAATTGATTACAGGAAAATCTTTAATAAAATCTAAAACCCTTCCGTTGCTACAGGAAAAATGAATTTAGACCCCTATTTACCTAGAGCAAAGTATGTACTGAGAGGTCTTGTTCTGTTGGTAGATAAATTTTTGGTGCGGAACACTGTCCGTCCGTCCGGTGCTCTAGTTCCCAAACTACTGGACGAATTTGGGTGAAATTCGGGTTAAGGCAATATTATTGTAATATTTCCAGTCGTTTTTTCAACGTTCCCCTATCTTGGTATTTTAGGGTTGATTTTACTATGATAGTAAAAAAAATCATTTACGGTTTTTTTACTCAAAAATGGCTATAACGATTTTGATAAATTTTGGTATGTTCCTACACCTGTATATGGCCTTCAGTACGCGGTAGTCCGTTGTTCAAGAAAAATCGTAATAAGGTACCTCTTATACAAATCCAGATTGTTTTTACTTTTTTCTCAAAATGGACTCTATCGATTTCAATGAAACTTTGTGAGTAATTAGGACTTAATACGGCCTACTTCACTGAGTATTTTATTATTCTAAGAAAAATCTGAGTATGGTACCTAGTCCCCATACAAACGTAAATTATTTGTAAATTTTTCATTAAGTCTTATACCTAGCTTTATTCTTTGCTAATCAGTAAGTATATTGTTTACTGTTGATTTGTGTGTGTCACAAGAAAGTATATATGCACGGCATGGCTGTACAATTTATTATATTTGTAATCGGGGTACATCGTTCTAATCAATGAATTCATGACAGACAAAGTACCTACTTAAGGCCCTAAGATGGGTCAAATGACAATATTCAATTCAAATTATTGAAAGACTGTGTAAAACTACCATCATGGCAAAAATATATAATATACTTAAAGTAATAAAGAATCGATTTAATTAAATACAATTTTAAAAATATTACCACTTTTGATGTTAAAAAAAATATACTGTAGACCCTGTTTTTAGCATTAATTGAAAAATTTCTCAAAAACAAATAGTTAATGTTGATTGAAACCAACACACAAAAATCGGTGACTATAACACCTTTCATTTTAATTGAACACTTCTTTTTAAACTTATTTGAAACTGATGAAACTTAATAAAAACATGTAAAAATCGAGAATTGGGCGTTCGGTTTCAACGTAACAGCCGCGTTCAAGCTCGAATTGATTTGAACTTAAAATGAATAAGCTTACGTTCGATATTATTTAAACACATTTCAACCTGCTCGGAATTAGTGCTCTTAGGGCCTTAATTTGCTGCTCTTTTATTTAATTTTATTGTTTTTCGAATGTTTAATAATTTAAATAATAGGACTACTCCTCTTTTTATCTCGCAATGCCCTAACAGGGCTCATGTACTACTACCCTTAGATATAACAACTTAATGCATGTACATGAATGAATAAATAAATGAATAAATCCCACAGAATTAAAACACTCCCAGTTTTTAGAGAATTTTCAAATTTCACCCCAATTTTCCCTCCCTTAAAACTGCATTTTGTCTTTTACGGACATAGGGAAGAAAAAGCCTAATCGTTCGAAACGTCTTCAAGTAATGCGGCTTACTAGCGAACAGATTTTTTTTTAATTTGAGGAAGTTTTATTTTATCTGTATACAATGAATTCAAAAAACATAGAACTTTGCGTACAATATTGGCCAATCAGCAAATGTTAGACTAGACTTATTTTCACTTTGTTTGGCATTATAGCGAAAGTTGTTCAATTTCACAAACAGGTAATTATTTTTGTTCAATTATTTCAATTTCAGCTAAATACAGATTGTAACTTAGATACGAATCAAAAAATGAGGAGATTCGCAGGAGAACCAAAGTAACCGACATAGCTCACAGAACCGCTAAACTATAGTGGCCGTGGGCAGGGCACATAGCTCGTAGAACAGATGGCCTTTGGGGTAGTAAAGTTCTCGAGTAGCGACCGCGCACCGGAAAATGTAGCACATGCAGGCCTCCCACGCGGTGGACCGACGACCTGGTGAAGATCGCGGGAAGCCGCTGGACGCGGACAGCGCAGGACCGGTCGTCGTGGAAATCCTTGGGGGAGGCCTTTGTCCAGCAGTGGACATCTTTCGGCTGATATGATGAACTTACATACATATTATTATACAAGGTGTGTCAAAATTTTATTTAAGAGCCAATAAATAGGGGTTCTACTTATTATACTGAACAACTTTTGTTCTACAAGTTTGCTGAAATCTAAAAAAAATTGAACTCTTCATACAAAACGATCAGCTGATTGACCAATTTTGTGAATTTTAGTATGGGGGGTCAAATTTTTTTTTGAGTATTGATGATGGGTTCCTTGGGGAAAGTTGTTCAGCATGATGAGAAGAACCCCCAGTGAACGGTTTCCTACACCATTTATTTTCAGCCTGTATAAGGGGAAATCTCTGACTAAAACAAACTGTGTTTGTAATGATTCCTTTTATTCATCAATAACGTTTTAATCATCTATTTTTTACAATGAAAATAGAAATAAGTGACTAACATTTATGCAAAATTTATACAATAAAATCAAAAACTTACACTATAATAATTTAAAAATGTTTTTATTCTATTATTTTTTCAGGTGGCGACCAAATGTGTAAGTAAACTTCATTTGACTAATTACTTTTTTATTTTTTCTATGTTCATTTTATTTGGGAATGTTAATGTTCGTAACGAGCGAGGTGCACACAAGTAGCCATTGACCGACACCATCAGAAAACCAAATAGAACGTAACATATTCGATCCAAAAGAGTTTTCTCAGGATCTACATGTGACACCACGATGCGTTCCAACACCAAAACATAGTTGATCCAGGAGAAAAGCCACAAATCACAAAATGTAAACTGGGCTACACTGGACCGACTGTGTCATTTTTGTTAATGTTCAAGATTTAATATAAAAATCATTTTTCGTTTCAGCGACACTAAAGCAATACATGAAAAATCCAAGTAAGTAATAATTTAGACAATTTCTTTCATAATTAATATGATGAATAGTATCTGATATAAAGCTGAATGTAGTTACCGAAAATATTCTTCAAGGAGGAATCACCTAGAGTCTGGACGATGTATATGAATAAAGTAGGGAATAGGAAGATGACTCCTAAAGTTTAAATGGCTACAACTCAAACGATGCATTAGAGATAGCAAACTGCAAATAGAAAATGCCTGAGTCCCAAAAAAATAAACCCTGGTGGTAATCCAAAGAAGAATTGGTAATTCAAAGAACCAATAATAAGTCAGCTGACAGAGCCTATATCGATTTTACGTATTAAATAGATAAAACTCTTCAGCTATATTTAATACGTACTTAAGTGGTTTTATTTTACGGTAATAATCTACCGAGCTACCAACCCCCTTGCGTCACGTAGACGCCGTCATAGTACCTACACACTATGTTAAGAACAAGGAAAAAAACTTATATTATATTATGGATTTGTAGTGATCTGCAATAACATTATGATTCTAAAATTCTAATATTTTATTAATTTATTTAAAAAATATTTTTCCAGGTGAAAACAAACAGAAAATTGCACAACTGCGTAAGTAATTTACGTTAACTCGCTATTCCACAATACTACATATACCTAACTACAAATTACATTTGAATAAATATATTATTGTACATATAATTTTCTTGGACCGTTCTGGAAACTACAAAACATATTATTTAACAATAAAAGTGATGTTAAAACATACAAACACACTTTCGGGCTTAAAATATAATAAAATAATAAATTAACTATCAGTTTTACCAAAGTTAGTCAATTGAATTTGTTTTTTTAATTATTGTTTGTTACTTACTATGCATTATTATTTTTTCAGTTAAACTTAACGCGAATATTTTGGGTAAGTGTATTTTTCATATTTTTTTAAATATTTTAAATTATTTTTTATATTAAATTATACACGAAAATCTATCAAATTATCTTATAATGACAAAAAAACGTGTGGCACTCGGGGACTAACGCGGTAAAGCTATTGCATAGCATTTTTTTATCAACTCATCTCATCAATTATAATTATTTTTTTATTTATGCATTACTTACCAGTACCATATAGTCCTTGGGGCGCGGGATGTTTATGTAATAAATTAACACTAAGAAAGTTACACCAGTAAAATTGTAGTACCGCAACCGTTGTCCTTTTAGTACCGCAAATCACTAATAGATGGCACTGTAAGTTTTTTAGAACTTGGCCGAGCGTGGGGTGTTAGGTTTATTTTCGTTACGGAATTTCTTGATTCGGTCGCCGTGCTCAAAGCCCGCGATAAAAGCTATGAAATAGCTTAAAAAAAACAAAAGCTCATTGTAGTACACGATGCAAGATCTTCAACCGAGACTAGGAGTTAACCTGTATTCGTGGCAGAGACTTGGCGTGGATCTTCACCGAGTACTTACTCGATATGACTAATATACAGACGATAATCAGAGGACGTTTTGTCGTAATCTGTTTTCCAAAGAAGAGCATAGCTCGTGTATTAAGGAAACAGATTTAGATGGAACAATAAACGGGACATAAAACTTAATCTAAACTTAGTGACTAAAACAAACTTAAACTAGTGGCTCAGGCTCTGACACCAAAATCCATTAAGCCGTTTAGGCTTCAGACCGTGTCTAAGATATAAATAATCTCTTTTTGGGCTAGACGGGTAAAATGTATTCTATGTCACTCAAGGTATCAAGACAAATCTAACGACACCAAAATCCATCAAGCCGTTTAGGCTTCAGAGCGTGTCAAAGAAACATACACTCACTCGAGAAACATTAAACTCTTTCTAGCACAGTTGGGTAATTAGTCTTTATTTAATATTTGTACATAAAATATTTTTAAATTCAGATCTCTTCACCAAATTAATACACTTGTACTGATGTAAAAATTATCATTTTTTAGGTGGCAGTGGCGGCAGTAACTACAAGAGTAACGGAGGTGGAGCCGGTAAGTAATTTTATACACAATCCCATACGTAGATACAAATTGAATTGCCTCTGTGGTGTAGTCCATTAGCTTCACATCTGGAGGTCGCGGGTTCGATTCTCGGCGGAGTCTAACCTTTGTAAGACTTGATTTGGTTGGTGGAACTGGCTTTTCTAAGCCCACCTGGAAAGATACATAGAGACATCCTCATTAAATATTTCATGTCACCAAATGCCTAAAGAGGTACAAATTTCTCTAATATTACTTAAGACCGAACAGTAGGAGTGTTTATTCTCCAAAATATCTGGTAAACGGCTTCTCTTGAGACCTAAAAACAAATTAACTAAATATGTAAGAATTAAAAAATAAAAATTCGAGCGAGACCTACAGTACTCGCATATGATGTGTAACATGTGACAAAATACTTTATAAAAGGACGGCAAAGATACGGCAGACTAGGCTGTATGGTCATATATACCTTTGCCTTTTCCGCGCTTTTAAAGCCTGAAAAAAGGACGGCAAAGATACGGCAGACTAGGCTGTATGGTCATAGATACCTTTGCCTTTTCCGCGCTTTTAAAGCCTGAAAAAACGCGACTCCCTGGGACACATTTCCGTCCCATGGGACACTTTTCCGTCCCATTTCACGAAATCACTCCCACAAATTGCAGGAAAGCGAGAGCAAAGATGTTACACATCAATAAATATTCTAGTTAATTTTAGACAGTGCCATCCAACCCAAATCAAGCAAAGCTTGTACTTTAGACAGTTACTAATGAAAGAATGAATGTTTCTAGGGTTCAGTTTATCAAAAGGAAAAAAAAACGGAACCCTTATAGGATTACTTTGTTGTCCGTCTATCTGTCTGTCGAGACCCTTTTTCTTAGGAACGCGTGGAGGTATTAAACGGAAATTCATACCAATTACTCAAGTCTATAAAACCTTTAAGCTGTAACAAAATTAAACTTTTATGTCAACGCAATCAAAAGAAACAACAATTTAAGTCGCATTTTTTTAAAGTTGCAAGTACTCACAAGGAATTCAAAACCTAAAGGATAATTCTAGTACATAGGCCACACCGAAATGATTGAGAATCAGATACTTTTTGCAGATAATTGATGAAACCTCTTTTTTAACATGAATATGCAACCTCTTTAGTTATATATTTCGTTTAAATAATAAAAAAATAATGCGAGGGAAAAATGTTATGTCATTATTAAGTTTTTTAAAAAATCATAAAAATGAAACTCAGTAAGGAACATTTTCGTGCGATAATTTTTCATAACTTTCGTCGCGGTTTATTGCAAGAAGAATGCTTCAATGAACTTTTTGGTTTATATGGCACGGACGCACCATCAAAGGCGACTGTATATCGTTGGTATGCTGAATTCAAACGAGGTCGTGATTCCATCAGCACCCTTCCATCTTCAGGTCGACCAAAAACAGCCGTTACGCCGGAGAACGTCGCTGCCATCAGAGAATTACTACATGAAGATAGACATGTCACATATGAGCAGATCCGGGCTGAACTTGGGATTGGAATGACAGCAATAAAAACAATACTACATACAGAACTTGGTGTAAGAAAGTTAGTTTCCCGCTGGATACCACATAATTTAACAGAAGAGCACAAAGTCGCCCGTGTTGATTGGTGTCGAAAAAATCTGAAACGATTTGACGGAGGACAATCAAATGCTGTTTATAGCATAATATCAGGTGATGAGTCTTGTATCTACTCTTACGAACCGGAAAGAAAGCATCAATCGGCTGTATGGGTCTTCGAAGGCGAGACAAAACCTACCAAAGTAGTTCGTTCCCGCAGCGTGTCTAAAAAAATGATCGCTTCGTTCGTCGCTAAAACAGGACATATAATGACAGTTCCTCTTCAGAATCAAAGAACAGTTACCGCCGATTGGTATACTACCGTTTGTTTGACCCGTGTCATCGCTGAACTTCGTAAATCCAATCCAAACCGTCGCATCATCCTTCATCACGACAACGCTAGCTCCCACACCGCCCGGAAAACTATTGAATATTTAAATACCGGAAACATTGAGTTGATGGACCATCCTCCGTACAGCCCCGATTTAAGCTCCAACGACTTTTTTACATTCCCAAAAACCAAAGCTTTGTTGCGAGGAAAACGATTTGAGGACCCCGATTGTGCAGTCGAAGCTTACAATTCCGCCATTTTAAATAGGCCAACTTCAGACTGGCATAGCTGTTTCAATGATTGGTTTAATCGTATGCAAAAATGCATCAATTGTAAAGGTGAATACTTCGAAAAACAATAATTAAAAAATAATAACATAAAATGTGTAGTTTTTTTTATTCTCAATCATTTCGGTGTGGCCCTCGTATACCAATCATCGACAACAGCTAAACGTGCCTTGTTAAGGTGGTTCATTTTGAATAAGGCGCGAATTCTATAAATTTTTCAAGGTATTTTGTGAAATAAGACAATAATATAAGACTGACTATAATATAAAACTAAAAAAAATAAAATTAAAGGGACATAAAATTGAACAAGAACCGTAGTATTTTTAACCGTAAAGTAACAAGCGACATCTAGTTAGATCTAGACAGTACATTTTATTTTTACCAATTTCAAAACAAAATACAAAAAAAATAATCATCTAGCACCATTAAACCTATATAGGTACCTCTTCTATATAGGTAATTGATTTATGAAGATATTTCAGTCAACCTAGAATCTTGAAATTTGGCATGAAGCAACGTTTTATAGCACATAATATAAAGGAAAAATTTCGAAAACCTTAAGTTTCTAGTTACATCACATTTTATTTTATGACATCAATTTATTTTTTTTCATAATTATTAACTTATTACCCTTTTCCTCGTGAACGCGTAGAGTTGTTTCTGTTAAATTTATGCTCCTCCAGCTTTCCACATTGTAATGTTATGGAATTCGTTTAGCAATAAAAATACCATAACTTTTGCTTATATACCTACTGGTTTATACGGAACCCTCGATGCGTGAGTCCGACTCGCACTTGGCCGGTTTTTTTTTATAAAGACACTAGCTTTTTCCCGCGGCTCCGCCCTCGTGGACATCGTTTTTATGACTGTCTTTAAGGGTGATTAGTAAATTATGTCGTTTCCCACCTACTCAACCATCTCTGTGCAAAAAATCACAACAATCGAGTATTTTTCTAGTTCCCTCAGGAACTACATCAGATTATGCTATTTTCCCGGGATAAAAAGTAGCCTATGTCCTTCCCCGTGACACAGGCTACCTGCATGCCAAATTTCATAAAGATTGGTTAAGGCGTTAAAGCGTGAAAAGGTAACAAACACATTTTCACATTTATAATATTAAGTAAGGATACGTTATCAGTGCTGCCTGTAAGGAGGCTTAGTAATAGGGTCCCGTTGGTCACCCGTTGGTTGAGTGCAGGGAAACCTAAAAAAAGCGATTCAATTTGTTGTGGAGAAACCAAAAACAAAATTTTATAACCACTTTACTTCTTAATATAATTTTATAATGTTTTTTTTGTTTTAGTGAACGTTTTCGCAAATGTACTCCGTAAGTATTTAGAAAATATATTTCATCATCATTAATAATAGAATCGCGTAATAGGTCGCGTCGGTGGCGCAATGGCAAGGGCCGCCACCTCCGGTCTAGGTGGTCGTGGTTCGAACCTGCCACGTACCAATGTGTTTTCGAATTTCGATTTTATATACGTACGTTTATCCGACGCTCTTACGGTGATGGAAAACATCGTGAGGAAACTTGCACACACCTGCGAAGAAACTCGAAGTTTGTGTGTGAAGTGGAACAACACTAAGGCCCGATCGCCCTAATTCAGGATAGGCTCGAGCCCCTCGGTGGGAACGTGTGCTGATATGATGATTAATAGAATGTACTGAATTGCAAATCGATCAACCAATACTTAAATCTGAAGTATTTTCAAATTTGAATACTTATTTTCATTTCCCTCACTTCAGAACCCTGATATTTTTGGGTTTTATATCCATGATCTGGACTAGATCAACTCTCACAAATTGAAAGCGGGATTTGACGTGATTTTATAAAATATATGAGCAGGTATTAATGTTTTTATTGAAGCATAGCCGAAACGTTGAGGTAAAAACAACATCAATACCTGCTCATATATTATATAAAATCTCGTCAAGTCCCGCTTTCAATTTGTCAATAATATGAATAATCGTGAAAGTTTAAAGTGTTTTTAACCGACTTCAAAAAAAGGAGGAGGTTTCTCAATTCGACCGTATATATTATGTTTGATCGCGGATGACTTCGTCGTTTATGAACCGATATTGATGATTCTTTTTTTGTGTTGGAAAGGAGATATCCCAAGGATGGTACCATGATAAGGATACCAGGATCTGATGATGGTATCCCAGAGAAATCGAGGGGAACCTTCCAAAATCGTAGTGGCGACTAGTGCGCTTGAAGTGTTTTTTTTTTGTTTAAACTTGTAAAGATCAACTTTGATTTTTGTGTAGATTATGTATTATAGGACATCCTTTATTTAACTGACTCACTGGTCCAGTGAGACCAGTGGTTAGTGCTCTTGCATGCTAGGCTGAAGAGACGTGGGTTCGATTCCAACTCAGGGACAACAGATCTGTGGCGAACAGGTTTGATTGCTCTAGGTCCGGTATTTAAAAGATGTATTTAAACTTGTACGAGTTTACTTAATATAAGTCGTGTGGTCTGTCCTAAATATTATTTATTATATTAGCTCATTTACGTCCCCACCAAGGGGCTCGAGCCTTAGTCGACCACGCGGGCCCAGTGCGGGTTGGTCGACTTCACACACAACCTTCGAGTTTCTTCTCAGGTGTGCGCAGGTTTCCTCACGATGTTTTCCTTCACCGTTAAAGCAATCGGTGAGTATATGTACGTAAGTTTCTGAAAACCCATTGGTGCATTGGCCGTCCGGATTTGAACCCGGCACCTGTGGTTAGGAGGACCGAGACGTTACCGGCTGAGCCACCGACGCTTTTTATAAAATTTATATAATAATATTATTTATTAAGTACGAATTACTAATAAAGTTAAACCGTTTTTCAGACATTCTTAAACTCCATCTTGGTTTATTATGGTAAGTTGAATCTAAAACTTTAATCCAAAAAGTTAATTATACTGACTAATAGCTGACTAATAGCTACCGGGAGTTGGATAATTCCTTTCCCTCTATGTGGATAAGGGGAGCGATGGCTGACTCTCACGCTACACTCGTGACCGGGTGCTGTCCGTGTGAACTGGCCTACTCTTGTCAAAGGCATTAATGACATTCAATGATTTTAATGTATAACTTCTCGTGTCATATTGTTTTAATGTTCTTATGACATAATATTTTTTTATATATATATCAATGATTGCATTTTGACGTTATCAACTAATGATTGTTTATTTTTTATTTTTCACAAATGACATTAATTATATGGAATCACTGTTTTATAATTTGCACCTATTTTGAATAAACATTTCAAATCTTGAAACCTTTATGGCATACTTATTAAATAAGTGAAATTAAAAACCCCCGAAAGAAGTTCAGCTATATTGAAGCAACTTAATTTTCATCCGCCATTTTGTTTTCCGAATTTTTTTTAACTTAAATTTTGCCCAAGGTGTTTACTATTTTAGTAAAACCAACCCCCTTCTATCTCTTACCATTTTGGCGCGCAATTGATCATCTCTATGAAGGCTGAACAGATTTCTATCAAACATGGCTAATAACCATCTCGGTAATCTAATTTAAAAAAAACATTGAAATCGGTCGGATCTAAGATGACATGTACAGACTCACACACAGAGACAGACAAACAGATTGCCGATAGGGTAGTTAAGTTCCCATGTGACGACCGCACCCCGGAAGGTGTAGCGTTGGTAGGACACCCACTCAGTAAACCGATGACCTTTTAACCGCCTCCGTGGCGTAATGGATAGTCCATTCGCTTCACACCAGGAGGTCGCGGGTTTGATTCCCGGTGGGTTCAACTTGTAATTCCACAACGGGTTGGTGGCAGGGCATTTTCTAAGCCTGCCTGACTAGCTACCACCATCTTATCTAAGTCTTAAATACTGATATTTGGCGGTTGTTAACGCTGGTTAACAACATTAATGTGTTCCGGCTTAAAGATAAGATAGCCAGTTCTTCATTGCGTTGGGGAATCTTGGTAAGCCCGCTTCCATCTTCGGCATCATCGTCACTTACCATCAGGCGAGAAGATGCCAAGGGCTTACCAATTGTAAATAAAAATACCTAGACGCGGGAAGCCGCTGACGCTGGCAACGCAAGACCGGTCGTCGTGGAAATCCTTAAGGGAGGCCTTGGTTCAGCAGTGTACGTCCTTCGGGTGATATGATCATGATGACGACGACGGTGGTGATGATTATGATGGTGAATAATCCAACCCTAAATGTACAGTATACTCACTATCTCTTTTTTTTTTCAGAAGAGCTGCAAGGACCACATAGCTACATGAAAATGGGAGCTTGAACATAATTTCGCCTCCGCAGTAGCTATTATTAACCGTTATTTACCGTTTGATTCAATTTATAAACATTTGAAAGTAAATAAATTCATTGCATAATATACATGTTTTTTTATTTCTTTTTTTATATTAGTTCTATAATATCAGCCACTGTAATGCAACTAGAAGACTATTATAGCGGAATATTTTAAGAGCCTCCGTGACGTAGTGGTTAGTCTGTTCGCTTCACACCCGGAGGTCGCGGGTTCGATTCCCGGCGGGGTCAACTTTGTAAGACTCGGTTTGGTTGGTGATAGGGCATTTTCATAGCCCGCCTGGCTAGCTACCACCATCTTAGCTAAGTAATGCTGCCATAAATCAGCATTGATGTATTCCGGTTTGAAGATAAGCCAGATACCCATTGCGTTGGGGAATCTTGGTAAGCCCGCTTCCATCTTCAGCATCATCGTCACGAACCATCATGTGCGATGACACCAAGGCCTTACCAATTGTGAATGAAAAAAACCTTTTTAGAACAATCGGGTAAAAGCGATATCCACGCAGACGAAGCTATTCTTAAAGGACGTGCATTTTAGCGTACCCTCTCTTTTACCCACACATACCTATTGTAGGGGATGCTCCCTACATTAAGATGATGATATGATATTGAGGGGTACGGTGACTCCGGAGAGTGAGAAATAAAAATACCGACCCAGTTGAATGCTAAAATTAGACTATTTAATTAATTTATTTCTCAACCTAAACTGTACAAAGTGGTAGTGGTTCTCTTCCACGAGGCACTCGCCTTGCAGAGTACCGGGACAAGCGTCTTGGCGGCAAAACCTACCGTAGCTGGTTCTTGTCTTCACCTTATGGTGTTGGCAGGAATAGCGGCCCCCACTGTTATGCCCTAGGGTAGGTAAGTGGAGACGCTATATCATAAACCTGGTAGTCTAGCGTATCTGGTAGATCGCGACCTACTAAAAATAGCGCCTTATTGGCATGTCTATTTCTTAAATAAGAAATTATAATAAAAATGTACGTTAGCTCATACACCTATATTATGGCCTCGACTGTTCGAATTTAGGTTTCATAAGTATATATATCCGACGCTCTTGCGGAGAAGGAAAACATCGTGAGGAAACCTGTACACGCCTGCGAAGAAGCTCGAAGGTTGTGTGTGAAGTCGACCAACCCGCTCTGGCCCCGCTTGGTTGACTAAGGGATCGCCCTAATTCAGGGTTCGAGCTGCTTTGTGAGCTGATATTATGATATGATGAAATGACGGCATTTATGGGCCAACGGTCTACTTCATGATGCCCAGGCACAGTTTAAAGAGCCTATACATACAGTCGTCCAATGGAGACGTCTAGAGAGGGTAGTCGTGCGGGGGTCCTATAAAATAAAATGCCCTAACACCAAAACAACCAAGTCTTTCAAAGTTAGATTCCACCGGGAACCGAACGCACGACCTCCCGATGTGAAGCTAATAGACTTTAATGTTACGCCACGATTGGCGTGAGGAGGCGCAGAATAGGGACGAGTGGCGAATTTTGGTGTCATACGATAAGATCCTCTTTGGGTCGCTGAGCCAGTGAAGTATTTAGTATTGCGCCACGAAGGTGGTTATAATCTTTACTTCTTATGTTGATCGGACATCATCTCCATAACCTTGTATTTTGTTATTTTGTCTTTCCAAGAACTTTTTACTGTACGCCTGTATAGACCATTTGGAACGCGGTCAATTTATTCACTGTTGATTTATTCAAAGTCCATGCCTCCACCACACCCTGGACACTTCATGCAACGGGCCAGACATGACATTAAAAAAAATCAATCTGAATCTATCTGGGAGACGAGGGGGCGAGGTCGGAATCTAGAGAACGGCAGGGAGTGTCCATACTATACTCGTATGTTAGTACTAATACATAAACACACATCAAAAAAGTCTAAGCAACATGCATAATTACAAAAATTTTCAAATTATTTAATCAATTTTTAAGTCCTTACTCACTCAAGGTGCGTAGGTATGTAACCTTTTTTGTTTTTGATGACATACTGGCTGGTTGTAAAAAAAAACTTTTCGATTATGTTTTTTTTTTCATAAAATTGAAACGAATACGAATTTGTTTGAATTTAAGTGCGTTTTTATTGCAACGTTTAGTCTAGATTTTATAATTTTACCAACAATTTGAATAAAGTTAGCGACAAAATTGGATTGTGAGACATTATTTACGTCATGGAGCGACGTCATTTGACGGCAGATCAAATACAAAGAGCTGTAGGGATTGGCATTTTGGTATTCATAAAAGCGTTATTTGTCATCTTTGGTAGCGCTACAATAATACAGGAGACTCCGCTGAACAGTATCCAGGCCGTGGAAGGAGTACAACCACTCGGCAAGACCGGTACATACAACTGACTGCAAGACGCCAGCCGATGTTAAGCGCTCGAGAGATAAGTTTGGGGCTACACAATTCAAGTGGTGTTGTTGTAAGTCCTCAAACTGTGTGAAATCGACAAAATGAGTACGGCCTACGAGCTCGATGCCCAATCAGGTACCCGCCGATGATACGTCACGGGAATCGCGCTCGTCGAAATGAATGGTGTAGAGAACGCGTACATGGACCCAGGGGCAATGGAAAAAACGCGATTCGGGTTTAGTTCTGATACAAGAAGGGTGAGAGTGTACCGTCGGCCCGGAAATACTGAAAGGCTCAGGTGCGTTCAGGAAGTTCATCCATACAGCGGCTCAACAGTTATGGTATGGGCGGGCATTATGAAGAACAGGCGAACTGAGCTCGTTTTTGTTAATGGAAACATGAACGCTGAAAATTACGTTGAGGATATTCTGAGACCTTATGTCCATCCATTTGCACAAACCTTTGGCTCCGATTTTACGTTAATGCCATGACACTGCGCGTTCGCATGCAGCTCGGCGAACCAGGGAATACTTGGCAACGGAGAACATCCGGGTATTGCCCTGGCCTGCACAATCGCCAGACCTCAACCCCATCAAGCACGCATGGGACATGCTCCAGAGACGTGTTTTGAAGGACTTGGGCGGAGTGACAATAACCCAACAGCTGAAGGATTTGCTACAATTCCATTGGGAGCGATTGCTGCAAGATGACATAAACAGTTTCATTAATTCTATGATTAATTGTTGCCGACAAGTTTTGAATAGCAGAGGACGCCATACCTTGTATTAAATTATCCAATTCTTTCACAATAAATTAAATTTCTTTAGAAATTTCATTTTGATACAAAATGTTTAGTTTCTTATGTACTTTAGTTTGTATAGTACATTATAATGTTAATATGTATACCTGGGACAAACAATCCAGCTAGGTAGGTCCAACTTCAAGAAAGAGATCAAATGACGCATCTAACTCGGCTGGGCAGCGTTCGGGAATATCTTCACGTCCTAAATACCGCAGTGTCTCAAGACTGAGATCTTTGACCAGTGTGTGTTGTCAGGGATGGCTTACGGAACTGAGACATGGTCGCTTACTATGGGTATATAATTGTTAATTTATGTCATTAAAAGAACTATTGAATACAACAGCTGTTATTTTTACATCATTATGACCCTAAAAAATTATTTGAATAATAAAATACAATAGTGAAGAACCATCCTAAAATTTAAATTAGTACATGTTGCTTGTACTTTTTTGATGTGTGTACTTTGCCTCCACGATATACATAAGTAGAGAGGAACATGACACTTGACTATCTTGAGCGTATAAAGAGCTCATTTTCATGAAGACACGCACTATCTCAGTTCGGGTACGAGTTTCCATTCCTGGATTCCAAAGGTTTATCTGTACAGATTACAGAGTCTCCATGCAAACCAAAGGAACCTTTAAAGAAGTGAGTATGAAACAGAAAATAAGCAACTTTCCCCAAGAAACCGCCTCCGTGGCGTAATGGTTATTCCATTCGCTTCACACCAGGAGGTCGTGGGTTCGATTCCCGGTGGGGTCAACTCGTAATACTCGGTTTGGTTGGCGGTAGGGCATTTTCTAAGCCCGCCTGGCTAGCTACCACCATCTTATCTAAGTCTTGCCGATAGACATCAGTATTAACAACATTGATGTACTCCGGCTTGAAGATAAGATGGCCAGTTCTCCATTGCACGGAGGAATCTTGGTAAGCCCACTTCCATCTTCGGCATCATCGTCACTTACTATCAGGTGAGATGATGCCAAGGACTTACCAATAAATAAATAAAAAGGAACCCATGGTCAGTTCTCAAAAAATTATAATCTGATAGATTTGTATGGGAACTCCATTTTTTTTTTAGAATTGACCATAGTGTCTTTGGGGAAAGTGTTTCAGTTAAGGTTTCCTATTCACCTCCTTTAAGGTTTCTTGGGTTTGCATTGTAAGCGCCTGTAGATCTTCGTATACAATCTTCAAAGAAAATATTGGAATAAAACTTTTACATAAAATCTACATTATTTATATTATACAGCGTAGCCAGTGCGCGGGACGCGGTGACAAGGTCACTGCGTCCGTTTCTCCGTGTGCTGCAGTCTTATTTGTTCTTCTTTCTAAGTATTCATATAAATCAATAGATCTTAAACGAAAACATACAAAAAGGTGACTTTATTAACTGTTTACACAGATGTCATGGTTTTGTATTTCTGCAATTAATTTATGCAGTATAAATTAATTGCGTTTGAATACATATTTAAAGTTTTAGAGTGTAGAAAATATGATCATTGTTACAAGTTGTCTCCAGTACTAATTTTAGTTAGCGACCTTGTAGCGAAAATAAATGATAATGGGCTAAAATACCATCATAGAATTCGCCACATGATACGTAGAATTTGGAAGGCCTGCCTGATAGAGGAAATTAGCAAAGAAAAATATTTTGGGGTAAATCGGAATACTTTTAATTTTTAAATATTTTAAAGAAAAAAAGGGGTAAACATACTAAAAAAGAAGACAGAAGGATACAAAGATTAAAAATAACATAAAACTTTGCAAATCATAGGAAAAAAAATTATTTACATAAAATAACACCAAATTTCAATTAGAAAACCGGTTAGTGAGGTGGTTTTTTGATATTCAAAGAAAAATGCCATTTTTTAATATAAATGATCGGATGTTAATTTCATTCTAAAGAAGATATGCCGTTAATAGTGGAAAATAAGATCAGGCAAATGACCACCACGACCACGCTTACAGGACCATATCCTTTTCATGAAATTTTCCATAACCAAATCGCAAAGTGGCTGCCCTATGTCCTCGATAGCCTCACGAATTCCATCTTTGAGGTCTTGAATCGACGCTGAGCTGTAGGCGTAGACCTTCTCTTTCACGTTTCGGGGAAATCTTTCCTTTGGGGCCAAAGGAAGAAGTCGAAAGGTGTTAAATCACTAGATCTCGGTGGCCAATTATGATCACCTCTTCGAGAGATAACACGGTCCGGAAACTTTTCCCGCAAAAGATCAATGGTTTCGTTGCTTTTGTGGCACGTCGCGCCGTATTGTTGAAAGTAAACGTTGTCCAGATCAATACCATCCAACTCCGGCCATAAAAAATCATTAATCATCTCTCGATAGCGCAATCCATTCACCGTAACCGTTGCTCCAGCCTCATTTTCGAAAAAGTAAGATCCAATTACTCCGCCGGATCATAAACCGCACCAAACAGTCACACGTTGAGGATAGAGAGGCTTTTCAACAATAACTCTTGGGGTTTCCGAGCCCCAGATGCAACAATTTTGCTTGTTGACGAAGCCACCGAGGTGGAAATGGGCTTCATCACTCAAGACGATTTTTCGATGGAATTCCGGATCATTTTCATGCATTTCAACGACCCAATCAGCAAAGACACGACGTTGTTGATGATCGGCCGGCTTGAGTTAAGATAAGATAAGATAACATTTATTCGACAAAAATACACACAGACAAAATAAAAATTACAAAAAGGTACAAATAACACTAAAAAAAAAAGTAGACAAATATGAGTACGCTACAGTTCTTGTGTTAACTGAACTTTATAAGCCTTAAGACCCAAATATGTTTGCAAAATACGGTGTAATGACGTTTGTGGAATGCCTAATTGCAAAGAACGACAAGAAATGGACAAACCTGGGTTTTCTTCAACACTTTCGGCTACAGCAGCAATATTCTCGGCTGTTCTTGAGCGACGTGCACGGGTTTTATTCTTCACATCACTAACTTGTTTCAAACAGCTCGAATTTTTCCACAAATTTCTGTATTGCGGTCCGACAAGGTGCTGCGCGACGACCCAAAAATGTTCGAGTTTTACGAACCGTCTCTGGCAAATTTTCACCATTTTTATTGTTAATTTTAATAATTTCAATGCGTTGTTGAAGCGTGTATCGTTCTTACCTCGTTACCCTCTGATAACTATTGAGGGCCTCAAAATAACACACAACAATTAAAATTTTTACAACACAAAATATAACATCCACATCACACCGTCATCTACTTGTTCTCGCTCTTGTCAAACGGTCTCAGTTATTTCAAAATCAATACTACAACAAAGAGCGGAATCCAAAAAGAATTTAATATGAAACGGAAAACAAGAAGAATGACATTGAAGCGTTATTTGCGCTCCAACCTATTCTAAAAAAATTCTAGAAAAAAAAACAAAGTTCTTTTTAAGGTTCCGCGTAGTCAACAAGGAAGCATAATAGCTTCGCCATGTCTGTCTATCTGTCTGTCTGTCCGCGGCTTAGCTCATAGACCTTAGTCCTAATGTACCAGAAAGCTGTAATTCACATATTTGAATCAGGCCAACAGAGTGATACACAAAAATCTTGAAAAACATTATTTTTATTTCGTAACCGTTCCCCTGTCGGGTGGGGTATCTTTGAATAGATCTTTAAAAACTACTGATGATTTACTAATTTTTGATAGAGTCAAGTGTCGTCATCCTCTCGCCCCCCCCCCCCCCCACCAGCTAAACCGCTTTTCCAGGACATCTGAGAAAAATTGTAAATAGTAGGACATATAATCAATTTAAAAAGAAAGACATCACGGGTAAGTAGGCTTCCTAGATTAGATAGTAGATTTTCCATACAAAATGTTTTATTACCAACTGCAAATATACTTTTGTTTTTTTTAGAATGTACGTTTATATTTTGAAAAGGCTACGGAACCCTACTTTGCCTTAGTCCGACTCGCACTTGGCAGGTTTTTTGAAAAATAATGTCCCAAAGTTTTGGTGATTCTATGTTTTCTTAGTTATCATAAAACACGCTTTTCAAACATGGTATTAGAAAAAAAATATTCTTATGAGGTGATGAGGTAATGAGCGAAAATAAATATTGAGTTTTTTTTTATTATTATTCACAATTGGTAAACCCTTGACAACATCTCACCTGTTTTAAAGAACCCCCGACACCCATTTTTACTTTCGAGCGATTGAGGAGCGAGCGTCAGCGAGCTACCAAGGAGTAAAGAATGTATTGTGATGGCAAAAAAACGAAGTTGAGATTTAGATGGGGATTGATTGTCTTACACTAATAGTCTAAAAAACTAAAAATAAAAAATGTGTGTGTGTGTTTGTCCGTCCGATGCTCCAGTTCCTAAACAGCTGAACGGATATGGGTGAAATTTAGGTTAAGGCAACATTATTTTTATATCTCTAGCTATTTTTTAAACTTCTCGTATCTTGATTTTTTAAATAAAACCTACTATTTTTTAATCAAAAATGGCTCTAACGATTTTTATGAAACTCGGTACGTCATCTTAACTTTACATGGCCTACAGCAGCAGTAGTTTGTTATTTCTAGAAAAATCGAAATAAGGTACCTCCCAAACGAATTCCGGGGTTTGTAATTTTTTCTCAAAAATGGCTTTAAAGATTTTAATGAAACTTTGTGAGTATCTTAATCTTACGATAGTTTCTTGCCCTCTCAGTACTTGTAGTTCGTGGTTCATTCGGATTCGATATATTATGTTATCCGTCTCTCTCACGGGTCCAAAGATCTTTCTCAGTACTTTTCGCTCAAAAATGGCAAGCCTTACTTGGTCTTTGTTGTGTTGCAACAGGTCTTTGGTACGGTAGATGGTTAACTTCGACGCTATGATTAAGAATTTCTACGTGCGTACCTATTGCCCGCTGTAACTTTAGCTTTTACTTCTTCCTCAACCGTTTTCTACCTGGCTAATTCTGATTTAGAATGTAATTTTTTTATAGGCTTGAAAATAAACTCTATTCTTGTAAACGCACCGAATGTTGTTCTTGTTAAATTAGTAGGTCAACTCATCCCTTGTAAACGCCACAGATGAAGTTCTTGTTAGACTGGTGAGATCAACTCATGCCCTGTAAACGCAACACATGAAGTTCTTGTTAGACTGGTCAGGTCAACTCACTTGTAACATTTTAATATTTTAAGTCAAAAATAAACTGATTTTATTTAATTTCGTCGTTATAATTTTTTTTGTTTAATTATATGTACTCAGCGAGCAATTATTTTTAAACTAATGGCGACGCTAGAGTTAGGTAGAGGAATTCCTTTTACCATTTAATCACAGCTTCAGTCATTTTTAGGGTTAAATACCAAAGGGTGCAAACGGAACACTTTTACTGATCCTACGCCGCGCTGTCTGTATGTCCTACCTTCTAAGGTCACAAAATACGGCTGGTACGAGAAACTTTCTTAAAAAATGTTATAAAAAGAGTAAAATTTTAAGAGGGATTCCCAAAAATAAACGTTTTTTTTTCAAGGTATTTTGTTTTTGCTCTATCGTAAAAACGGTAACGCACACAAGCGTTAAACAGTATCTCATCTGTGGTAAAACTTGGTGTGATTATAGTCTCTAAAGAAACTCTAAAAAAAACAACAAATGATAAAAATAGCTAAAAAATGATATGTTTTACGTTTTAGAAGAAAAATAAAACAAAAATCCCTACTTATAAGTATCGAACCTGCACACAAAAAATGCGACTTGAAGAGGAGAACAACCGGACATCAGCCGGAAATTACGAAAGAGTTTTTGCACAAGCTGAAATGGGGATGCTTCGCTTGCGCCTCGCGCTCGCTCGGTCAAAAAATCAGCCAAGCGTGAGTGGGGACTCGTGCTTACAATCTTGAACCAAATGATTTTTTTTTGCTGGCGTGTAGATAAATTTTATACCTATTATTATCGGTGCACGAATGCGACTTTATTTACTGTACATTTGAGTGCAATAGAAAATAAACACCCCGTATAATATAAGTGCAGTGAGAAAAACACGTAGGTACTATATCTAATATTTAATATGTCTGGTCTTAATCAAACATTACTTTATTTCTCCTTCTCCACGTTTAGTATAAAAGAAAGGACAAAGTCGTATTTTATTTACTCACTGTGCATCAGCGTAGCAAAAACCAGAAATTTACAAAATGAAATCCTTCATCATCCTTCTTCTGCTGGTAAGTGCTTTATTTTCATTTTTAAATTGTTTTTTTTTATGCTTTAAAGGAATAGTTTCTCTATGTCTGTTTGTCCGTCGGCAGGTATGTCGTAAACATGTAAAGTGATGTATAAATTCTGTAAAAAAAAACGGGGATGAAACCTCCCATACAAGGTGACCAGGCCAGACACGTCCAAATTTTTTTTTTGGACGCCTCATATCTAAGGGTATTAGAACCACCTGAATTTTTGGACGTGTCTTGCCTGGCCAACCTGTAGGTGAAGTGGGAGTGATTTAAATTTTCTTTTTGTCTCGTGGAGTGTGGGATAGGTCAGGTACCTACACCAATATAATGCCTGTAAAGTGATGTATAAAAAATGCAAAATATTCAAAAAATCCTTCCCTTTATGTAATCTGGGAGTAACTTTAACAGGTTTTTCTGTGTGTCTGCCTGTCGGGTCGCTACAAATTTTCATCTTTCCGATTAACTAGATAACTTTAAACTTAGCTCAGAACTGGATGACAATGCAATATTATTAAGTCGTTTTATTGTCTATCTGTTTGTCTGTTCAGTAAAAAGTCTAGTAAAGTTTAATTAAATAAAAGTTCTCTAAAGGGTTTTAAAAAGGGAGATAGTTGCACGTTTTGTATCACATTAGAGCTTCTTGTGTAGAATCTATTCAGGAATTGAGATTAAAGGCACAGGATTTTTAAAACAGAAGTTTAATTAGTTTTTAATATAAATCATTGCAATGGTTGAATATATGATAGAAAACAAAAATTAGTATCAGAAAGACATTCATGCCTTAGAGACCCAGTGCCCATACACATTAAATAATTTAAGTGCCAACGTAAGATATTTTAAGTGTCAAATTTGTACGTGCAAGCCAAAAAAAAGTTTGAAAAAGTTATTCACATGATAGTTTCTGTACACGACTGGGCTCAAAAATTATAAAAAGCTCTTATGACATTGAAGTTAAAAAAACCTAACGGTCCGACTTCAAAAAGAAATTCACTTAAAAGTATCTAACATTTTTTTTATACACGAAATTAACCAACCTCCATATAAAAATCTAATATTTTAGTGGGAAAAATTTGAGCAACTTTACCCCCATATAAATGTAATATTTTAGTGGGAAAAATGTGAACAAGTCAACCCCCGTATAAATCTAATATTTCATTGGGAAAAACGTGTCAAATGTGAACCCCCATATAAATCTGATATTTTATTGAGAAAAATGTGCACAAGTCAACCCCCATATAAATCCAATATTGTAGTGAAAAAAAAAGGAGAACAAGTAACCCTAATAATAAATCTAATATTTTAGTGGGAAAAATGAGAACAAGTAATAAAATATCAGATTTATATGGGGTTTCCCATATATATCTGATATTTTTTTGGGAAAAATGTGAAGATGTTAACCCCTCATATATATTAATATTAATATTGTAGTGAAAAAAAGTTGAACAAGTTAACCCTCATATAAATCTAATATTTTAGTGAGAAAAATGTGAACAAGTCAACCCCCATATGAATCGAATATTTTAGTGAAGCTACCATGTCGACGAGCAGTTGACCGTCTCCATGAATAGCTGAGTTGATTTCTATCAAACATGACTGAGCACTACTTCGGTTAGTTCAGCTATCAAATAAAACACCGCATTAAATTCGGTCTACCCGTTTACTAAGATGTTATAAACAGACACACAGACTGACGTAGACTTCAAACTTATAAAACCCCTCTTTTTGCGAAAGCGCTTTAAAACCGGCTAAATATGAGTCGTACGCGCTTAAAATCCCATTCTTATAAAAAAAATATATTTTTACTGTTGGTCGCGTTAATCCGAAATGTCTTTGATTATGCTGTTTTTAGGGTATCGTGCCCAAAGTTGTGTTAGTACGGAACCGTCGGTGATTGAGTTTTTTTTTTCCTGGACATATGTATCACTAAGGCTAATTTTTAACCGACTTCAAAAAAGGAGGAGGTTCTATGTTCCATTGTATGTATTTTTATGTATTTCACCGATTTCTCTGTCGATTGTGGACTGATTTTCAAAAGTATCTTTTTATTCTAAAGAGTATGCTCCTGAGGTAAATTGTTGGTAAATTTCGTGAATAGAATATAATATTCTTTTATAACTTTGAGTGAATTTATTTTTTAAGCCGGTATTAAGTTTTTTTAACTTTTATATTATTTTAATATGTAATTATTTTTTTTTAGGTGGGTACCGCCTTGTGCTACCCAGGCAAGAGCGATGGATGTGACGATTGTAAGTAAAACATATATATTTTTAGGTAAAACATATAATATATTATATTAATAAACATATTTAGGGTTTCGTAATCACAACGAGGAACCCTGAAAAGATCGTTATGTGAATCCATCCGTCTGTCCGTCACAGACACTCACAACGTAAATACATATATTACTACATTTTTTACCAAATTGAATGAAATCGGACACAAATAAATCAACAAAAACAAAAAATAGAGTTTAAAAAACTAAAAAACACTCTTTAAGAGTACATCAAACTAAAAATTATAAAATAGTTCTTAATATAAGTTGAAAATAATAATTAACAAAATACTAGTATTATTGTGAAAAAGCGTGGGGCGCTTTGTGCCATATTTTTCATCTATCGAGCAACCCACACTTTTTCACATTAAAACTATAAAAGCGTACTTTAAAAGCGTGTTTTTTTGTATTTTTAAACTCTATTTATTTTTTATTTTTTAGTTCAAACTTATTAAATTATTATATTGTCGCTGATTCTTGATAAGTCTACAAAGTTTGAATTAAATCTGTCCGTTTAAATTGGGTCAAAATCGAGTCCAAAGGAGTCGGTTACATACAAACATACAGGTGAAGCTAATAGAAGCGTGATAAAAAAACGGCCAAGTGCGAGTCGAACTCGCGCAAAGTAGGGTTCCATAATATTTTTAAAAATAAATGTATATTTTAAAAACAAAATGTATATTTGCAGTTGTTAATAGAACATTTTGTATGAAAAATCGATGAAATTTTACAAATCCAACTGCACGTCTAAGTTGGTCGATTATTACTCCTAATCTAAGAAAGTCTACTTAGCCGTGATAGTCTTCCTTTTATACTGATTATTTATCCTACTATTAAAATTTTTATTTAGATGTCCTCAAATAGCGATTTAGATGGTACGGGGCACAAAAATAAGCATTTTAAAGCTTAATATTTAGTAAACAGATACCTAAATCGAAAAATTATTTTAGCAAACACTCAGTAATTAAATACCTATTCAACGATATCCTATACGCTATCGTCAAAGAAAAAACATTAACGTAGGGGAGGACCCTACATTTTTTTTTCAAGACTTTATCTTATAAATTTTTCTGCTCGATTATCATGTATACCCATGCTAAATTACAGCGATCTAGTACTAATAGTCTGAGCTAAGCCGCGGGCAGACAGACAGACAGATATGGCGAGACTATAAGGGTTCCTTGTTGACTACGGAACCCTAAAACGTACAATATGTTATAGATTTTTTTTTTTTTTGACAACATGTTCTGTTGCACGTTAATGTACTTAAAATATAATTGAAGTACAAAGTAATTGGTAGTAATAATAATATTATTCTATTATTATTGTATTAATTCTAGTACAAATACTAGACACAGGTATGTAGGCACGTACCTAAGTACATATTGTACTAATAACATGTGATACAAGTACGCCTACAACTCGTGCGCATTCAATAAACGATGGCGTTGCTGGCATCAAACTCAAACAAACGTAGCCCACTTATTCATCAAGCGACTTCCAAAAAGGAGGAGGTTCCCAATTCGTCTTTATTTTGTTTTTTTATGTTTGTTATAACCGATCTTTATCACTCTTTTTTTATTTGAAAGCTAGTGCTTTCCGTGTGGACCCATATAAATTTTATCGACATCGTTAAAGTACTTTGTAAGAAAATAACAAAAACCAAAAATAATAATGCAAAAATGTACTACGTTGTTGCGATGGCAGTCAGTTTTTTTACGTGTTTAGAGTTTTCAATTATTTCGTACCTAGTTTTGATTAAGTTCATGTAAAAATATTATTTCATAAGTTTGAGTTAAATGATGCCAAGGGCTTACCAATAATGAATAAAAATAAAAATTTGCAGTCGACTTTTTTATTTCTTTTTTTAAATGTTTAAGTAGTTAAAAAAATGTTATGATTTTTTTTATTTATTTTTTTTTATTTTTCCTTTACTTATGCTACAAGACCCTGCTTCTTGCAAAATTTGATGATTTTAAGTTCAAAAGATAGTAGGTATCCTTTAGGTTTTAACATATTCGCGAGTATTAAAATGTGTGATATAATTGACCGTAAAATTATCATTTCCTTTTAATGCTTTGACTTAGAAGCTTGAGAATTTGATATCAATTTCAACTTGAGACTGCTACGCGTTCTTGAGAAAAAGAATCTTGACAGACAGACGAACAATGAAGGAACTCTTATAAAATTATGAGGGATCTATATAATGTAAAGAACCTTAAAAATAAGTTTTTTTTCTTCCAAAAAAACATTTTTTGTCTTGTCTTTCTCCGCTTCAACCCGCAACAGAGTATCCTGCAACATCAATATCACCGTGACAGAGTAAACTGTTACGTCATCAAAGTATACATACATATATACTACTCAAAACATAATTTTCGAAAAACTTAAAAACTTTTTAGTACAAGCTTTTAATATTGCATTGTCACGCGATATACATATTTTGCATGCAAAATTTCAGCCCAATCGGAAACCGGGAAGTGGGTCAAAGTTAGCTTGCAAGATTACACCCGAACAAACATAGTACATAGATACATTGCAAAGTTAAATAAAAGCTTGTTTAAACAAGAGCCACCTAAGTTTTCTCAGTACATTTTCATACAGAGAGGTACTCCCAAACAGCCATTATTATTGTTATTTTTAATCAAGAAAAGTAGGGAAACTACGAAGTGCAGTGCAGTGCAGTTTAGGTTAGATCCCTGGCTACAAATGTGTCGAAGACCACAACATCCTGCTGATCCTCGGGAACTGGGTAGACTGCACGAAACAAGCGACATGATTTTTTGTATGGAAATACTGCTCATTTACCGTGTGCCCTCATCTGAGCAGTCCACGGAGCTCCCAGGTACGAGCAGAATGTTATGATCTTCGATACATTTTTCACAACACAAGTTTCTCTGCGTGATCGAATCAGAAATGAAGAGATCCGCAGGAGAACCAAAGTAACCGACATAGCTAACAGAATGGCTTAACTGAATTGGGATTGGGTAAGGCACATAATTCGTAGAACAGATGGCCGTTGGGGCAGTAAAATTCTCGATTGGCGTGCAGGCCTCCCACGCAATGTACCAACTACCTGGTGAAGATCCCGGGAAGCCGCTGGATGCGGGCAGCGCAAGACCGGTCGTCGTGAAAATCCTTTGGGGAGGCCTTTATCCAGCAGTGGACGTTTTTCGGCTGATATGATGATGATGAACGCATTTACAAAGATTTTATTGCAATTTTTACTTGTCTTTGACAGCGCCCGCTTTAATGCATGCGCGGTGATGTTATGGGTTTTGGCATACGTTTTGTTGTACTGAATTTCGTGTTTTTCTTATATTTTAACTTAGACCTATTATTTCATAGGTTCAATCCCAATGTTTGAGACTAGATAAAGTAGTGTTTTGGGCCGAAGGTCGTGTGTTCGATCCCCACTCATGACAAACATTCGCTTGACAAACGGGTTCGTTTGGTTTGTTTCTGGGTGTTCAATACCAATGTATTTGAATGTATGTAAGTATGTACATCAGTCTCTGGTTCGCATGGTACAATGAATCCTAGTTTGGGGCCAGGTGACTGTGTGTGACCGTTAATACTAATATACTACTCAAAACAAAATGGGCCACCTAAGTTTTAACAGTAAATTTTCATACAGAGAAGTGGTTCAAACAGACACAAAATTATTTTAAAATACAGAAATGTTAGGAAACTGCGAAGTGCAGTCATTAGTTTAGATCATCATCATCATCATCATGATCATATCGGCCAAAAAACGTCCACTGCTGGACAAAGGCCATTCCACGACGACCGGTCCTGCGCTGCCCGCATCCATCGGCTTCCTGCGATTTTCACCAGGCCGTCAGTCCACCACATGCGAGGCCTTCCTACGCTACGTTTTCCAATGCGCAGTCGCCACTTAAGAACTGTACTGCCCCAACGGCTATCTGTTCTACGAGTTATGTGCCCTGCCCACTGCCACTTCAGTTTAGCGATTCTGTGAGCTATGTCGGTTACTTTGGTTCTCCTGCGGATCTCCTTGATTCTGATTCGATCACGCAGAGAAACTCCGAGCATAGCTCGCTCCATTGCGCTTTGGGTGACCTTTATTTTAGATCCCTGGCTACAAATGTGTCGAAGATCACAACATTCTGCTGATCCTCGGGAACTCGGTAGACTGCACAAAACAAGCAGCGTGATTTTTTGTATGGAAATACTGCTCATTTACCATGTGCCCTCTACTGAGCAGTCTACGGAGCTCCCAGGGAAGAGCAGAATAAAATCCTCCAACTCCTAACCGTTAAGGAGTTGTACCTTCCTTCATCAGCTCATCTGCTGATGATGGTGAGATGATGACTACCAGACGATAAAACTTGAATAGTTTTAGGACATACATGAAACACATAATATGTGCCTATAAAATTTGAGAGTTGCCCTCGATTTCCCTGGGATCCCATCATCAAATCCTGATTTGGTGACAATTGGACCCCCTCGGGAGTATACTCAATTGACGGAGAAATCGGTGAATATACTTAAAAAAGAATATACAGTCGAACATAGAACCTTCTCCTTTTTTGAAGTCGGTTAATAAAAAAAAACTCTAAACCGACTTCAAAATTAAATCCACTCAAAAGTATGAAATAAAATTAATATACTTAGAACTTAGATACACGACATTGACCAACTATAACGAAATCAAAGGTGGGTACGAATTAAATTGAATTAATTATTTTTTGAGGCCGGTGTCCAGCAATGCCATCGAATCTTAAACATTTGTTACGTAAGTAGCTGTGTGCTGGTACCGACCTCAAAAATAAATTTAAGCCCCTAATTTAATTCGTACCCACCTTTGATTTCGTTATTGTTGGTCAATGTCGTGTATCTAAGTATATTGATATTATTTCATTCTTTTGAGTGAATTTCACTTTGAAGTCGGTTTTTAGTTTTGTAAACTTTTATTTTTGTCAGAGAAGAAGTGTTATATTATTGCTGCGGCAACTCAGTAACCCGCTACTTAACCTTAACACAAGCGAAGAGCGAACATAAGAAATACTACATCTAGGACGCGCTATTAGAATTTCAGCGCTGAGTGTATACTCAGTATTCGTTTTTTTTGTATAAAAAAAAACTTTTTATAGTATCTTTTGTAGATTATATTTTTTACTAGTAGATGCCGGCAGCTTCAGTTTTCATGACATTGTTTTTATTCATTTATAATCCAACTATGAATACTCTAAATATATAATTCATTAATTAACCGCCTCCGTAGCTCAGAGGCAAAGTTCACTGGTTTTACAACGGAGGTCGCGGGTTCGATTCCCGGCGGGGTCAATTGTAAGACTCGGTTTGGTTGGTGGTAGGACATTTTCTAAGCCCGCCTGGCTAGCTACCACCATCTTATCAATGTTGATATCATTGGTGTGTTCCGGCATGAAGATAAGATAGCCAGTTCCCCATTGCGTTGGGGAATCTTGGTAGGCCCGCTTCCATCTTCGGCAACATCGTCACTTACCACCAGGTGAGATGTTGTCAAGGGTTTATCAATTGTGCATAACAAAAAACATGTTTCATTAGTAACTCGTAAAATCGTTGTTTTTACGGTTCGCTCGGTGTGGAGCGAACTACCTAAAACTATTTGGACATCTGAGTCCCTGTTCATTTTTATCACGCATTTATTAGCTTCACCTGTGTGTATGTATGTATGTAACCGACTCCTTTGCACTCGATTTTGACCCACTTTAAACGGACAGATTTAATTCAAACTTTGTACATTTATCAAGAATCGGTGACAATACAATAATTAAACTTTGTACATTTATCAAGAATCGGTGACAATACAATAATTTCATAAGTTTATCTTATTAAGTATCCTGATCAGGGTCGCGAGGACTAAATGCACATCAAACCAAAAATTGAAATATGAGTATAGTCTAAAAAACTTAACAACACGCTTTTAAAGTACATAACGTGAAAAATAATTCTGAATTGAAGCTGAAAAAAAAAATAGGTACTCGTATTATTGTGAAAAAAGCGTTGGGGGCGCTTTGTGCCATATTTTTCGTACATCAAGCAACCCACGCTTTTTTCACAATAATACTAGTATTTTTCGTTCATTTTTGTTTTCAGCGTAAATTAAGAATTATTTTTCACTTTTTAGTTTGATGTGCTTCGAAAGTGTGTTTTTTTAGTTTTTTCAAACTATATTTTTAAGAAAAGACTTAGGGATCACTACTTCAAACTGTGTAATTATTGTTTTTTTTTCTGTATGACTTTATTATTTATTGTTTATGTATCTATGTAGGTGTTATGTATATAATGTAGCATATACATAATAGACGACGACCTGGTGAAGATCGCGGGAAGCCGCTAGATGCGGGCAGCGCAGGACCGATCGTCGTTGAAATCCTTCGGGAAGGCATTTGTCCAGCAGTGGATGTTTTTATTAATAATTAATAATTATTTATAATTACTATTTTTATTTACCATTATTTGTAAAATATTTATTTTATTTATGTTACAATAAATAATCATAAAATATTAAATAATTACCTACTTTAAAACAATATTGCAACAATCTTGTTTATTTTTTATCTGCAGTCAAGCCTTTTTGCCAACCAATTACTATCGGTTATATGAAGGTTGCCTGAAAAAATCGCTAGAAGCGATAAGGCCGCCTTTGCACTGTACATATTTTAAATTAAGTTTTTGTAATTTTTATGGTGTGCAATAAAGGATATTTACTTACTTACTTGTAAGGCCATACGATGCCAAGTCCGGACTGGTGGGGAATGCAGGGCCGTGGCGAATTCAATTATTAATGTTGCCGATATCGACACTTTATAAAAAAATACTGTCAAGTGCTAGTCAGACTCGCGCACTTAGTGTTAACAAGCACTTAGTTGTAAAAAAAAAAATTTACACTTTTTACAGACTCAGGCGGTGGCGACAACAACGACAGTGGTGACAATGAAAGCGGCGGCGACGACAACGGGTCAGGAAGTGAGTAAACACATATTTACAACTCGTGAATACATTTATAGAAATATTACAACTTCTGATGTAAAAAAATATCATAAAGACCCTGTTTTTGGCATTAATTGTAAAATGTCTCGAAAAAAACTGTTAATCTTTATTAATATTATAAACAAGCTTTTGCCAGCAGCTTCGCTGGCGTGAACATATTTTCTGTGACTGTCTCGCGAGCGTGGAAAAATTGGCCCATATGTTAATCCACGTCCTAATCAGTCTACCTACCAAATTTCATCCAGATACGTTGAGTAGTTTTAGCGTGAAAGAGTAACAAACATCCATACATAAAAATTATTGCCTGTTCGACACTCAGCGGTAGCTAGGCGCAGTTAATAAAACAATAAAAGTTCAGTATATCGCACACAGAATTTTATAAATATATATTTCACAACACAAAAGGGTTCAAGGCTTAGCACGGTATAGATACGTTAGTACTAATATATATACTGTGGTATAGAGAAGACAGACTAGTGTTGCCAGAATTCATTACAATTTCATATGTCTCTGACATTGCCTTTATAATATAAGTAAGGAAGTAAGGATTTGAAAATGTATTTGTTTGTTTTTTACCTCTTTACACTCCACCAATATTGACGAAATTTTGCATGCAGGTAGTCTTTGTTATGGGGAAGTATATAGGCATATTAATGTTTCTGTAATCGACACTTTATAATAAAAAAGTGCTAGTCAGACTCGCACACTTAGTGTTGATAAGCACTTAGTGGTAAAAAAATATTTTTACACTTTTTACAGACTCAGGCGGTGGCACCGACGACGATTGTGGTGACACTACGAGCGGCGGCAACTACAACGGGGCAGGAAGTGAGTAAACACATTTACAACGCGTGAATACATTTATAGAAATATTACAACTTCTGATGTAAAAAAAATAATCATAAAGACCCTGTTTTTGACATTCATTGTATAACGTCTCGGAAAAAAAACTGTTAATCCTCATTAATATTACAAAATAGCTTTTTCCAGCGGCTTCACTCGTGTGAACATATTTTCTATGGCTGTCCCTGAGGGTGCGCAGTGCGCAGTTAATCCACGTCTTAATCAGTCTACCTATCAAATTTCATCCAGACACGTGTAATACGTTAACACGTCCATGTCGCACCTACTCCTCTGAAGGTTGGAGGCTGTACACTCGAAGTTGTTGCCGAATATGTATACCTGGGACAAACAGTCCAGCTAGGTAGGTCCAACTTCGAGAAAGAGATCAATCGTGAAATCCAACTCGGCTGGGCAGCGTTCGGGAAGTTTCGCAATATCTTCACGTCCCAAATACCGCAGTGTCTTAAGACCAAGGTCTTCAACCAGTGTGTGTTGCCAATGAGGACATACGGAACTGATACATGGTCGCTTACTGTGGGCCTCATAAGAAGGCTCAAGGTCACCCAAAGGGCAATGGAGCGTACTATGCTCGGAGTTTCTCTGCGTGATCGAATCAGGTTTAAAATAAAAAATGGACAATTAAGTCAATATGTCAGAAAGAAATATTTAAGACTACCCTCCCCTGTATGTAAGAGGCGGATTAATGTTTTTTTGTATAGTATATAATTATAGTCTGGTATTGTCGATCAGATCTTATTAAAATTAATTAAAGGTTTCGAAGATTTTTTATAAATTCAAGTAGTATTTACAAAATATTGAGTTCAAAAGTGATAACTTTCTGTGAGACTTAAGTTTAAAATTTATGTTTTAAGTGAGATTTAAATCATCTCAACAAACAAATGTTATTAAAGAATAAAATACCTCAAAACCCCCGACTTAACCCAATTATTATGTAACTAATATTATAATAGACGTAAAAGTTCTTTCTAAAAAAAGAGTTGTTATCTCGAGAAATCGGTAATAGATATACTTAAGTACCTAAACAATGAATATCGATATTTAGAGTTTTTTCCTAACGTGTCTGTTTCTCGAAGATATACTTAGATGTAGCGATAATAATTTTACCATATTACATAACCGAGGAATATCCGTCGGGGGCTGCCATTAAACCAGCTAAAGTTTTTCTAGTGACGTGAATACAATTATTGAAGAATTGTAGATGTTTAACGACGATATAAAATACACTTATGAGTATGATTAATTTTTTGTTGAAATTTCATATAGGAAATGCAGCCCCCGACGGATATTCCTCGGTTATGTATTATGGTAAAATTATTATCGCTACATCTAAGTATATCTTCGAGAAACAGACACGTTAGGAAAAAACTGTAAACATAGATATTCATTGTTTAGGTACTTAAGTATATCTATTACCGATTTCTCGAGATATCAACTCTTTTTTAGAAAGTATTTTTACGTATATTATAATATTTCGTTACATAATAATTGGGTTAAGTCGGGGGTTTTGAGGTATTTTATTCTTTTTCGATGAGATTTTTACCGTCGTGGTTTTTTTTCAAAATTTTTAATTTTGCTTAATTTTATTTCAGACTTTTTAGACAGCATATACGAATTTGCCCTCTAGTTTTTATTATTTGGGAACATGCATTAAGCTACCACGTACACATTGCTGAAAACAGAATTGTAATCGGACATTTCGTTTTAATTATATTGCAACATTGTTTTGCACTAATATTGTGGCGCCCCCTAGTAAGTTACAGCCATGACACCTGTCTAAGAACATGAGCTCATCAAACACAAACCCGTTATTGAAAACCGCATCAAAATCGGATCATTAGTTTAGAAGATAGGTGGGAACATTACTTTGCACAAACGCACACACAAACAAACATCTCTCACCCTAAACGCATATACCTGCTCCGTTCCGTCGTGGGTAAAAATATTAATATTCCATTATCTTTTTTCAGGTTTGGGTGAGCATTTCATTATGACTATGTACTAGTATCTAGTTAGAAAATCTTATCTTTAACGCTTGCAGCAGCTGAAATATCTGAAAGAATTATAATATGTAGAATAAACTTTAATTGAGCCGATCCCCGATTCTGTATCAGATCATAAATTCTAAGATAACTTTAACATTGTTTGAATACTATTTGAATATTTCTTAATAGGTATTTTTTTTTAAAAAAAAAGGTAAATTTAATAATGCACACTGTCGCATGTCTCCATGGAACGTATTGAATAGAAGATTATCTGAAGACTGGATGGAGCAATATAGGAACTTATTATCGACATTAATACAATATAGTCCATCATGATTTGGTCTCATTAGTTCTCTGGTAACAGAGTCATGTCTTATAATTTGCATTGCTCGTTAATGTCTTTGAAGAAAAAAAATTTAATCTTCATTCATTCATCGAAATTGGAGTACACTAAATCTGGTTAGTCAGTCACACATAAGAGAGCGGAGAGTGATTGTTCGTTGATATCTTTTCTGTGAAGTGATGTATCAACTTGCAGCAGGTAGGTACTTGTTGATGTCTCTTAAAAGAAATTATCGAGTTATGCCCAATGTCAGAAGAGGAAATCAAGTCGCTTAAGAAATATGACATGAATCCTTATATATAGCATATCTCTGACATGAATCAACGATTTAATAAAAGCAATCTGTCAATCATATACCCAAATATTTTTTTTAATTCTGGTTATTAAAATTTTTCCCCTTTAAACTTTGGAGATAATGAATTATTTTTTTTCAAATATTTTTTCAGCATTTAATTATTCATTTCTATTAATAAATTAAGTAACATAATTATTATTACTAAGTAGCTAAAAAGGGCAATGGATGCTCGGAGTTTCTCTGCGTGATCGAATCAGAAACGAGGAGATCCGTAGGAGAACCAAAGTAACCGACATAGCTCTCAGAATTGCTTAATTTAAGTGGCAGTTGGGGCAGTAAAGTTTTCGAGTAGTGACTGCGCACCAGAAAACGTAGCGTAGGCAGGCCTCCCACTCGGTGGACCGATGACCTGGTGGTCGTGAAAAGCAGCTGGATGCGGGCAGCGCAGAACTGGTCGTCGTGGAAATCCTTGGGGAGGCCTGTGCCCAGCCAGTGGACGTTCTCTGGCTGATATGATGAAGTAGTTACAGAAGCTTGGTCACATCTGTGGTATAAAATCTGTAAGATAAACATTTTGATATTGGTTTCTCTTTTTTGAATTTAAAATTATATTGTAATCTGAACTAAAGTAGTTCAAATTCTAACAAAATCAAAAAAATCGGCCAAGTGCGGATCAGAACCGCATACAAAGGTTCCGTACCATCATAATAGATGGCGCTAGTACTAAGGTTCCGTACCATCATAATAGATGGCGCTAGTACAAAGGTTCCGTACCATCTGTTCGGTACGGTTCGGTACCGTAAACTGGTTGAGAATATATCTGCGCGTAAACCACACATTCATATTAATGGCGTTCCCATTGAGTTAGTACAGGAGTCACGCAATTTAGGCGTTATCATGGACAACTATCTTAAATTTGAAAACCATGTCTCTACGGTAGTCCGTAGTTGCTTTTATAGATTGAAAACGATTTATTCCATACGTAATTTTCTTAGCACAGACCTACGAATTAGATTATGTGAGACGCTTATTCTTTCGAAACTGAACTATTGTTTGACCTCATATGGGTTTTGTGTCTATTCTAAAACAATGAAACTCCTTCAGCGAGTTCAAAATGCCTGTGCTAGGTACTGCTTCAACATTCCCCCTCGCTCCCATGTTACTCCTTTCCTGAATGATTTTAACATTTTGAAGATCCATGCCCGCCAAGAACTTCTATTTGCTGGTCTACTATTTGATGTAATTAAAACTAAACAACCTGACTACTTGTTTGAAAAACTAAAATGGTCTAGTGATGCCAATCCTCATTATAAAATGAGGACATCCAGGTCTGTTGTTCTTGTAACCCCGCACCACAGAACTGCCGCATTTCGCGGAAGTTTTAGATATCTGGCTTCAAAGTGTTGGAATAATATTCCTCCCCCCATCCGTGATTTGCAAACCAAATATAGGTTCAAAGCAGAATATAGATCGAATCTTCTAAATTTACAAAAGACAATGTCAGGATTTTAAATCACAGATCTTTGCTCTGCTTTCTATGTTTTTTTTTTTTTTTTTTTTTTTCTACCTGTATACTATGTCTTTGCCGGATTTCGAAGCCAGATGTTTAGATATTTTAGATGTTTAAATACTTTGATGTTTAGTTGCTAATTTTAATTAAAATTTCAATTGTTTACGTTGCATGTCCGTTTTTTGGGTCACCGACTTACATAATGTGTACCAAATTTCAACTCAATCGGTCCAGTAGTTTTGGAGCGGATTGGCTGTAATAGACGTCCGTCAGACAGACACTCTCTATTCTTTATTTGCTAAGTACCTACGATTTTTATTATTATTTATTTATGTCATATTTTTTTTTTTTTTTGTTATTAGTTCTACATATTAATCAGTTTTTGGTCACCTACTTTAGCAATTTGTCATTCTAATTTATTTGCCAACTGCTGGTTCTTATTTGTTTTCTGGTTGCTCTTTTAAACATCTAAGCTTGTACATCATAATTTGTTTTCTGTATAAAAAAAAACGTTTATACCTATCCATTTTGTTTGTTACCTATAATTAAACGTGGTTACTTTGTTCGCCTCACGGAGAAATCCGTCGGACCGGTTTCCGTCTCGGCACCGGCAGAATATCAGCGCTGTAGGTACATAATTACCTGCAGCATATGCTGAGTCGGAGCCATTTCGAAGTTACGACGCAATTTTATATATCTACCCTCTTTATACATTTAAGCTTAGATATAAGAAGTTTTTTTTTTTAAAATATTTTATTTTTGTGTATAAATTGTAATTCATGTAGCTTTGAATAAATGTTTTATCTATCTATCTATCTATCTATCTATCATAATAGATGGCGCTAGTATAAAGGTTTCTGTACCATCATACTAGATGACGCTAGTTTCTTTAAGTTTAAAAAAAACACGTTTTGGTAAGGAGACTTTCACTTTTTCTAATTTTTTGTATTTATTGTTATAGCGGCAACAGAAATACATCATCTGTAAAAATTTCAACTGTCCAGCTATCACGGTTCATGAAATACAGCCTCCTGACAGACGTACTGTAACACCCCACCCTCCTATTTAAAATATATAAATATAAATATATAAATATAACTAACTAAACCTACCTATAATACGCATACGTGCATACAACATACAACCTACCGCTATCTACCTATAAGAAGTATGTAAACTATACTTGATTTTTATTGCATTTTAAAATACGATTAAACGTTTGGCCAGATCGTCTAGAGAACCCTAAATTGTGATCGCAGTAACTCAGAGTCTTTTTGAAGGCGAATGACAAGTTATTTTTAAGAGATTAATCTATCACGTTGTGTTTGGACGAACGATGTAGTCTAACCTATAATTTTGAAGTATTTCGCGCAGAACCCTAATTTCCCTACTGTGATTGGTCCCTATTTTGGGCCCCCCCAAATTGGGAAGGGTAGCTAGCCCCCAGTGCTCGGAATAACGTAATACTTGACTGACGTCAGTACTGCATTATTTTGGTGATTAAAACAATGTACATCTAACTCAAAGTAATTGAACGAGCGATTTTAGCTCTACACAGATAATTATAACTACGTGAGCCCCGCTAGCTACTGTCTCTGGCAGGCCACTAAGGTACATGATCAGAGTCCACCCTCTTCAAGTGTATTTTAATTAAGCTACACGACAATGTAAAGTGTGCTATGCCGTGTTCCACCCGAATCCCAAAGCTAGTGTATATAAAACGCTTGTGAGGCGCCTTATTATACGTGTATAGTGTGAACTATAGCTGAGTCTTTACAGCCATAGCTTGTCCATCCCTACTCGTCAGGTAGGATTAATACCTTCGAGCAGCGATTGATCGCGAATACATATTAGCACTAGGTACTAAAATAAAGTAGATATTCCGACTTGAATGTCGCTCATCCTGTGAGAAGAGCACTACGGAATGTGAAATAAGTAGTTGATCTACTAATATGGTTCTTAGACCTGGAACTGTGCCATACAGTTATATATAATGATATAAAGACCTGCGGTCTATATAACTAAAGCGAAATGGACACGATATCCATCGTGCCGCCGGCTCCAAAATAATACATAGTGTTAAAGCTCTGTCTTTAGACGTAGCAAACCCTTGATAAAGGGCGAAAGTAATGTCAGTTTAATAGTTTGGCTGAACGTGAAGAACAACGAACCAACACAGTCGCAACCCACTGTGAGACCCACGCGAATCATAGTCGCGGCATCACAATTAGGTCAAAGCGAGAAGGCGTGTAAGCCAAGTGTTTGGTCGAGGCGCTAGTTCAGGACGCAATAGGAGCCGACAGGACCCGGACACCGTGAACACTGCCCATAATATCCGAAAACCGTAGAATAGATTTAGTTTCTAAATCTAGCGCATATCAACTGACCCTAGCTACGGTTACCATCAGGATGGGTCGGCTACCTTCATCATAATCGGTCTTACTATAATCACTATTAGTAAGGCGCGAACGCCTAACCTATTCGTATGTTTGCTCAATACCTTCCTGGACGCTTGGTCCGATTCAGGTGAAATTCTGCCAAGGCATGCTTGTGATAAGCTACAGATAGGACCTACCTATCTAAAATTACTTTAGTATCAGAATAGGCGAAGCTCGAACTCCTATAGTTTGTTTGTTAGTCCATTACATTTATCCCATAAAAGTGTGGACAGATTTAGCTAAAATTTGGTAAAATTAGGAGTTGTTCATATCTATGAACCACTGAACTACATATCTAGCCCATATTGCATGGAGCTTGGTAAACAGCCATCTCAAGTATGACATAGGCCTTCCCGCGACAGCATAGCGCCGTACTATCTCGAATGAGATTAGTGAACTGAGTGGACCACGTGTTCACGGAACCCTAAAACTTATAATGCCGCGTGGCACTTGCAGTGAAGGCAGTTCGTAAATAAATAAAACGTTGGCATAGCTTAGACCTACCTACTACTTATTCAATAATATGACTCGCATTTCTTCTTAATAACGTTATTCTAAAACCTAATTCGCTATTCCCTAGTAATAGATTTATTTACTAGAATTCCTACAGCACTGTACCAACCCGAATGAAATTAATGAACTGAGTGGACCACGTGCTCGCGGAACCCTAAAGCTTGTGATACCACGTGTCACCTGCAGTGACGGCAGTTCGATAAAGTAAAACGTGGCATCGCTTAGACCTACCTACTACTTATTCTCTAATATGACTTGTTTCTTCCTAATAGCGATATTCCAAAACCTAATTCGCTATTCCCTAGTAATAGATTATTAACTAGATTTCCTACATATCGCAATCCCCCTAACTCAGCCCTAGTTTTTCCCTATCCTAGCGAGATAGCTAAGTTTTACGAGAACTAAATTTTATTTTGATGTCCATGTTTCAACAAACAGTTACAACTCGTGGCGGCTTTATTCGTCTTTCCCCCGGGGTACTAAACCAACCGTGCCTTCGAGATGAACCAATTAGGTGTAGTGTGTCATGGTGAAGTGAGTACCTAAAGCTAACTTGTGTCCTAGTTCCCTACGGCTAAAGTGTACCTGCCCTGAATAAGAAATGCCGCTGCCACGACAGACCAGGTCTGCCGCTTCGCTGCACCTCCTAAACAGTGTGTTTGGATGGGATTTGGATAGGTAAGGCCTGTCCCAAATACGGTGGCTCCGTACATGAGTGCGCTAACGCATGTCCAACCTGTGGTCCTCATGTCGGTAGGTCGTAAGATGGTACAGTCAGGATGTTCCGGCCATAACCAAACTTGGGTCGCTAGCCAGGCAAGCCCTCCTGTCAGCTTGCTTTCGGCACTTGCATTGATAAACCCACGCTTCGTTGTCACGGTTGCGTATCCACGTGAATTAAATCAACTAGCCTTCCTGAAAACATGAACTACCAACCTGGTCACTTGACGATACCTTCAGCTAGCAACCGACCTGGCATCTTGTTTCAATTCCTAGATCCCAGCTCGATTGCCCACTGTACCTCACTTCCTAACTGCACTAAACTATGGCTTGATCCCAGGTAGGAGCCTGAACTTTCGAAGGCAAATAACTAGGATTTCGGCCACACTAAATTCTATTCTAAACTCACAATATAAAGTGAGATTCCTAAGTTAATTCGCGACTAATAAGTACTTGGCGTGACACTTGCCCGGGGCGCGCGGCAGCTGTTCTTCGGATACGTCCTCCTCCTCTGGTGGTCTGTTCGACTGAATCCCGCTACGTCCGCGTGTCCGTGGTTTTAAAAGCTTTCACACAGACGCAGCCTCGGCAGCGCGCGGGCCGCCGCACACATACAACCGACCTCGTGGTCGAACTGCGCGAGCGCCGGCCGCTGTCCGGACGCAGACAGGGCGGCGCCTCTATCCCTTTAGCCTCGGTTTTCGCGCCATTTATTACCTAAGGCAATCTGTTATAACGTGCGCACCGCGTGGTTCGAATGACGACCGACAGGCGGCAGTCTGGCTTCTCGGAAATAATCCCTGAGCTAATTTGTTTCAATAACTGTCTATTCACTCGACTCGAGGTTAATCCTCACCCGACCGAACAAAACTAGTTATGTTTTTCCCAATAGACAGATTCCTTTTAGTCTATCAAGACTTACTGTATTACCTATAGATATTTATTTATACATATGGATCCGTTACAATCCAACCCCCTGAAAATTTTTAAAAATAGAATTCAGAGAATTGTCTTTTTGAAATTTTCAAAATAGCTAATAACTATTAAAATTTCCTGTTGGCACATTCTCCCCTAAGTGTGGTGTGTATTTAAACCAGGCATGTCATTTATTGTCCCTTGATTGATACACTCAACCATAAACAAAACCAGATTAGCACAGGACCAGCTCCTGCCATCACAGAGGAGTTCGAACGGGCATTTCGGGTGTGAGTCGAAGCCACTGCTACGTTCGCGCATAGGCGTATACATTGAGTGGACCACTAGCTTCCAATTCCCCACGCACCAGGAAACTCTACTGGCATACGCGCATTAGTAAATTGTCAATCTAGTTTACCTCTCCAAACTGTCTGTGATATAACTGAAGCGGTTCCCGCGACAATCAGTCAAGTTCTCCGAATAGAGCTTCCCCCAAGTGACAATAGAATCTTACCTTGGAGTATGTATAGTGTATAAGTCCAGTTCTTAGGTTCTGGTAGAGTAATTAGCCCAAACCAACGTAACGTAAGACTCAAAAGAACAAATTGTTGGTTCAAACTATTTTTGTATACATGAAGAAGGACAGCGTGTGCCAACAGCTGACTCAGATATCCAGTATTTGTTGACTCTCCTTCAAGATCACGCTCCCCTTAATTTTATTCCCAAAATATCAAAGCAACTCACACAAAACCCCTCTTTTCACATCACTCTCAAATTTCCTTTTGTAACATTCCAATCCTGGAAAGGTCAACAAATCCTTATCTTCAGCCAGGATATTTATTGTAGTCAACACAAGAGAATATGTAGACCTATTTTCAAGTATTTAAACACAATTCTCCAATAAACCCCAAACATGGACACATCTATGACTGTGACATTTTCATATCGCAGCTAAGTCACGTTCCGAAACTATCTTTCATTACTAAACGCCAGTATGTATTATAACAACAAGGCTGCCCTAAGTAAATTATTTGAACAAGAATATCACGCATTTCCCTTTTTCAATCAGAGTTAACTACGACTCTGTGCTGTGTATTACTGACCTCCACCTTCCCCTCAGTCAGTCCGCAATCCAACCAATAGAAATGCATGATCTTCCTTACAAATAGACTGAAACTATAACCTTTCGTTTTACAAGTTTAATATACCTCCTGTACCTGAAAAACATTTACCCTTTTACCTTTTACCTAGCAAGAATATAATAGAACTCTACCACTATATTCAAGCTGTACCTTCTGTAGTAAACCCAATTTTATTACCGTAATTTACCGTTACCTAGCAAGAATATAATAGAACTCTACCACTATATTCAAGCTGTACCTTCTGTAGTAAACCCAATTTTATTACCGTAATTTACCGTTACCTAGCAAGAATATAATAGAACTCTACCACTATATTCAAGCTGTACCTTCTGTAGTAAACCCAATTTTATTACCGTAATTTACCGTTACCTAGCAAGAATATAATAGAACTCTACCACTATATTCAAGCTGTACCTTCTGTAGTAAACCCAATTTTATTACCGTAATTTACCGTATAGCGGGGAAAATAAAATATCATTCCTTATACACATTTATTCTAACAATACTCCTCTTTTGCTAGTCAATTCCTATCCTAGGATTTATTTTACCTTTACCCCAGGCGAACTTGATTACTCTAACACCAGCCAAAGTTCGAAACTCATATTATGTACACACCCACACACATACACATACCCATATGTAAAGGCAATGCTAGAACTCTACATATAATATTTATTATTCTTAATTAACACATACTATGAAACCTTAACTTACTACACTATTTCCTAGTTCTATTACATCCTTATCTAATTACTTATCCTACTTGCCCACTATTTAGGTAATGAAATAATTAACAAATCTTAAATCAACTTAATGCTTGTAACGCGTTTTAATTACTCGAATTTCGGAATCAACCTCTCAAACTAGTTTCTGTCCCATCCCCGGTCCTATTTACTTGTAGTACCGTGATAGATTAACGGCATTGAAGTTTCCCCTAATTTCACCCGTATTAGGGTGCATCAAAGTGTACACATTTTGGAACGGTATTGAAGCTACCCTAAACGGACCCTCATAAAGTAATTCAAATTTCTTTGTCAATTTCTTTTGAGCATCCGATTTATTCAATTTCTTTAATTTAACCCAATCCCCTATTTGAAATTGTATAGTCTTATTCCTCTTATTAAATGCCCGCTGTCGAATTGAGCTAGCCTTCTCTAGGTTTTTCCTTACCTGGCCTCGTATCTCCTCAACATTACCCAACCTCTGATACCCTAATATTGAATCATAACTCATTCGCGTGGGACTTCCGTAAAGAATCTCGCTTGGTGTGAATCCCGTGCTTTCATGATAAGTATTGTTATATAATTGTTCCAATTTTGGTAACATAGTTGCCCAACCCCTGTGGTTAGTATGGCAAAAGGTACGAAATAACCTACCCAATTCCCTATTTACCCTTTCTGTGATATTTGGTCTAGGATTCCTCACTGTAGTATAAATTGCCTTGATTCCCAGTTGCCTCATACCATTTTTCCATACATCACTACTAAATTGAGTCCCATTGTCCGTCATTATTGATTGTGGCCATATGATTTGTGCAAACTGCCTTATTTTTCCCACGACAGCCTTAGAAGTTGCCTTCTTTAAATCATAGAACTTCACAAATTTACTAAACGAATCCTGTACAACCAGAATATATGCAGATCCGAATTTCCCCTTAGGCAGCGGGCCGTACAAGTCAGCCATCACTAACTCCCCTATTGCCTGAGTTACCACACTTTGGCATGGTCCTACTTGCTTAGCATTGTTACTCTTTGACATCTGACAAATGTGACATAGCCTTAACCACGACTTTACATCTCTGGACATGCCGATCCAATAGAACCGTTCTCTTAGGTACCTCACTATCTTATAAGCCCCCTGGTGCCCCATCTCTACATGAGTTTGTATAACTACTTCATCCCTCAAGCTCTTAGGTAAATAAGGGACCTTACTAAGATCGTTTCTTCTGACATAAACTATGCCATTTTCTTCAACGCAAATTGACGCTACTCTACCTATCCTACTCGACTCAAATAGCTGTGCCTTGATTTGCATATCAATTGTTCTAACTTCCTCGTCTTGGCATTGAAGCTCGGCCAACCTTGACAACTTTTGTTCTAACTCCTTATTTTTCCCCGTTTCGGTATATAATATTTCCGGTTGTATGATCTTTTCTTCCTGAACCCTTTCCCCTGTAGGTAAATATCTCGACAGAGTGTCAGCTACCACATTCTCCTTGCCTTTTATATGCTCTACCCTGTACGTAAACTGTTCTAAATACAAGATCCACCGAGTTATTCGTCCATTATACAATTTCCACTTTTTTACGAATTGCAAAGCTTTATGGTCCGTTTGTATGATAATTTCGGCACCCCTAAGATAAGTCTCGAACTTCTTAATACAGCTTATTACAGCGTAAAACTCCTTTTCCGTAACTGTCCAATTTAACTCTGACCCTCTCAATGACCTACTGTAGAAACTTATTATACGCTGTTCAAAAGCGTCATTTAATTGGAACAGCACCCCAGCAAGTCCTATCCCCGAACTATCAGTTTGTAAATAGAATGGTCTCAAGAAATCCGGAAAATGCAACCTAATCGTGTCTATAAAGGCGCTCTTAATTAATTCAAAAGCCTCCTGTTCCACTTGACCCCACGTCCACGGCACGCCTTTCTTTAATAATTTACATAATGGTACGATATAATTATTATAGTTTGGTATGAACCGCCTGTAAAAATTACACAATCCCAAAAAGGCCCTTAACTGTTTGATCTTCCCCGGACGCGGGAACTCTTGTATAGACCTAACCTTTTCTGGATCAGTCATAACCCCTTCAGTTGAAATTATGAACCCCAACATCCTTACTTCCTTACACAAGAACTCACACTTTTCTAAATTACATGTCATACCCGCAATTTCTAACCTTTCCAACACCTTGTCTATATGTTCCAAGTGTAAACTTAAATCCCCACAGGTAATTATAGCCAAATCGTCCAAGTAGTTCACGCAGAACTCGCGTACCTCTGTACCTAGTATTATATCCATTGCTCTACTAAAACTACCTACTGACGTTTTTAACCCTTGAGGTAGGACATTATAAACGTAACTCTTACCGTTCACTGTGAACCCTGTATACTTTTTACTAGCTTCCGTAAGTGAAATCTGAAAATACGCGTTATTAAGATCAATTATAGTCATATACTTAGCTCCATGGAAGGCATTTATGATATCTACTTGCATTGGAGGCTTTTCCGAATCGGATACCATGTACTTATTTATCTCCCTTGCATCTAACAAAACGCGTATTGAACCGTCCTTTTTTAGCGTGAACGTCAATGGGCTGCTATACGGAGTAGCTGACCTACTTATGATCCCTAACCCTTCCATTTCGCTTAGCTTCTCATCTAATTTGGCCCTGTACGCATACGGAACCGGATATGATCGCTTCATGATAATAGGATGTTTTCCCATCTTAATCTCATGCTCATAACAGTTGGCCCTTCCTAATTTCACCGTGAAAAGCTTCGAGTGTCTGTTGAATATGGATTCCAATTTTATCAGGGCCTCATGGTCCCTAATATCCCCTATTTTCACGTTAAAACTCCTATTTCCATTTCTCATTTCATTTGAATTATTCTTCTTTTGTTCCGACCTGCTGATGGAAAATTCCAAAACCAATTTTTCTTGCCCATTTTTAATAAGTACACCCCTTGTTTCACTACTCAAGTCTAATATCACTTCATGTTTCGTCATCCAATCAAATCCTATTATCAGTGGTCGCGACAGGCCTGGTATAACCAAAAAGCTTGTGTCAAACACTCTATCTCCTAGTTTCATTGGCAAAAGGACCATACTTTGTATTTTCGCGCTTTTCTGCCCTACTGCCCCTTTTATATGAAAAGGTTTGACAGGTAGTATAGGTATTTTATCGACTTTATTCCTAATTTCATTCCAAAACTCTTCAGATATACACGTAACATCACTACCTGTATCCAACAACCCTAGCAACTCATACTGATAAATCTGCACCTCGATCTCCGACCTAAAATTATCATCCTCATCCTGCGGTTCGACGGTTTCGTCGAACACTGCATTCGATATTGGTCTTGCGAAGCTTCTTTCACTAAACAGCTCTGACCTCAATTTTATCCTATCTACAAGACACCTTGCTATGGAATCCCCCTCCTCGGCTTCCTTCTCCCACAACGAGCCTGTAAACCCCAATCCAGATCTATCAGTTTGACCTACTCCTTTCAAGGGTATCCTCAACCCCCTTCCATTTATTCCCAAAAGGTCACCTGGTCTCCAGCCCATTTTTAACATTAAATTTAACGGAACATCCCCTTTTTCTGAAGTTAACCCGGGGACGGGACAGTCAACTTCATTTAATTTAAATCACCCTGATTATCATTAGTACAATCAATAACAGCAGTAACCTTGCTAACATTATTATTGGGTCCCTTCCTAAAATTACTGTTTCCGGATTGTTCGGGTTTCCTCCAGCTTTGATAATTGCGTTGTATATCACGCTTACGCTTATCTATTGTACTCTGTTGCCCTGGTACCTGACTAACATTGCTATTCTGCTTAATTTCCTGTTTACTAATATCATCCAAACCCCTCAAGAACTCTGCCGTCTCAATTATTGTAGTTATTTTGGACAAAGACCATAAACTCTGTACATTCCTAGGGTAATGCCTAATTACGTCCGTCACTAATTGAGTTTCGGGTATCTGAAACGTGAGCATTTGAGCTTGTCCTGTCAACTGCAAGAAGTGCCCTAACATCGTTGGATGTTTCTGCTTATCCCATATGCTATGAACGATATTACGCCGAAGGATACTTTGTTCTGTCTCTCCCCAATAGATTTTTAGAAAATCTTCCCTGAAATCCTCAAATGTAGCCCAACGACTCTTGTAAATCCTAGCCCAATCCCTAACTTCTCCGATCAAACACTCGACTATTAAATCGATTTCTTTACCTTCCCTAGGTAACCTCTTGAGATAACTCTTTAAATCCTCAATGAAAGTTACAGGATGGATATTGCCCTTATTAGAGAACTTGGGCTTCTCCATATTTTGTACGTTACACATAGTGATAGCTGGTCTCAATACATTTCCTTCACTCAACTGTGGGGCTGACTCCATCGTGGCAGTCCCCGGCGCCTCTAACCCCTGATTATCTTCCCCGCCAACAATTTCCGAAGAGGGCAAGATTTGAGGAATCCCTAGCTCCGATTCGTCGTTTTGCCCCATCGTAGTGTCCTGGCTTACATTAATAGGTACCTGAGCTAATTTTCCCTGTTCATTTAACCTATCTTCTATACTATTTATCTTAGTTGAAAGCACTCCAAAAGTACGCCGCATGGAACGGTAAAGAAATCCAGTAGCGTCCATACGCCTCCTTTGTACTATAGGTGATACTGGTAACGATGTGGAATGGGCCATATCCACGAATCCTGTTCCAGTCCTGCCATTTTCCCCTATTACATTCCCCTGCTGTTCTGTCCCCCCTCCAGAATTTACTGTCATTGCCTCCGGTTCTGCCTCCAATTGTGCTAAATTTGGAGCACTTGTCTGAACCCCTCCCTGAACTGGTGTAGGGTCTGATTTCTTTCCCTTAGCCTTCCTAGTGGACCGCCTCATCTTCTCCTGAACCAAAGAGTGAACCTCCAAAGCGTTCAATACTCCGCAAATATGTACTATGAGAACCTAAAACATAATATTTAACTTAATTCGATTGCCCATGCAAAATGGATTTAGCATCGCCTAAAGTTTACGTGATGTAAATTTCCAATCAACAATCAATAACCAGTGATAGGAGATTCCCTCCTACCTATTAACATTTTCGAATGCTACACTTATACCAACACTAGTGCAAAGAGACCATCCTTTATTCTGTCAGATTGAGTGATTACTTTGGAATTTAGCCATTTTTTTTTTTTCTTAACCACAACAGGAACCGAACCTGCGACCCTAGTATGCGAAGCTACTAGCTACTCCTATAACGTAAATAAATTAAAACTTAAAAAAAAAATATTTTTTTCAACCGCAACAGGAACCGAGCCTGCGACCCTAGTATGCGAAGCTACTAGCTACTCCTATAACGTAAATAAATTAAAACTTAAAAAAAAATATTTTTTTCAACCGCAACAGGAACCGAGCCTGCGACCCTAGTATGCGAAGCTACTAGGTACTCCTATAACGTAAATAAATTAAAACCTAAAAAAAAAATATTTTTTTCAACCGCAACAGGAACCGAGCCTGCGACCCTAGTATGCGAAGCTACTAGGTACTCCTATAACGTAAATAAATTAAAACCTAAAAAAAAATATTTTTTTTCAACCGCAACAGGAACCGAGCCTGCGACCCTAGTATGCGAAGCTACTAGGTACTCCTATAACGTAAATAAATTAAAACCTAAAAAAAAAAATATTTTTTTCAACCGCAACAGGAACCGAGCCTGCGACCCTAGTATGCGAAGCTACTAGGTACTCCTATAACGTAAATAAATTAAAACCTAAAAAAAAAAAATATTTTTTTCCAACCGCAACAGGAACCGAGCCTGCGACCCTAGTATGCGAAGCTACTAGGTACTCCTATAACGTAAATAAATTAAAACCTAAAAAAAAAATATTTTTTTCAACCGCAACAGGAACCGAGCCTGCGACCCCAGTATGCGAAGCTACTAGGTACTCCTATAACGTAAATAAATTAAAACCTAAAAAAAAAATATTTTTTTTCAACCGCAACAGGAACCGAGCCTGCGACCCCAGTATGCGAAGCTACTAGGTACTCCTAATTTACAACCTAGATATATTAAGAACTAAAATAATATATTTTTTTTTTCTAAATTTGCCTCCCTCGGGACTCGAACTGGCGACACCAAGTTACGAGGCTAATTACAGACTCCTAATATACAATCTAACAAAAATAAAATTAAAATTTATCTTTAAAACAAATTACCTCTAACAGGATCGAACTTGCGACTGTGAATTGCAAGGCTACGGATATATTATTGTGCCATAGCGCACTAGCTTGAAGTTCCTACGACAATATCAAGAGCAAATCGCATGTCCTTCACAGACCTTTTGCGATTCCAACAACAGTAGGCATTCAATGTAACAACTGCTTCTTTTACGAAATGTAAATAACTTAAATATCACTATATTTCGATACAAAATAGTATATAACCTACCTAAAATTTACTTAGATTACCTAACCTATTAAATAAGTGCAACTTCACAGCCCCGTCTGCCTACATAAGTACACGCTATTCGTAACGCTCAACTACCTTATTTATCAATTATTATGAGAGACCTTTTTCTCTGAACTAAGTCGTTAACTACCCATCTTATACACCAACTAGAAAATGTACCTACCAAATATTTCTTTCGAACAAATACTTATTTAATTATTTACATCCGGAATTTTACTAACGGAGTATTGAGAAGAAACTATATTATCAATGCCTACTTCAAATACGCTGCCATATAAAAGAATTCAACGGGAGCGCTCACTCACTCGTCGACCCCTATATTAGTTCTAAGTACAAAATACGAGCTTCAACCCCCCGGATATAAGACAATAGCTGGGGTTTAAATTAACCTATAAACTATAAAACTACATAGGATAAAATAACAATTTTCTCTTTGTTTGATAGATTAATCATTCAGTTATAATTGTCATTCGCACCTCATTCCATTTCACGAACATCAAATTGTGGCATAAACCGAAGCCAACTAAAGTTATTTATCTATGTTTATCACAAATAACTGAACACAAAGTTTTATTATACAAAACGACTACCTACAAGATTCAGTATACGAACGCGAAAATCAGATGTCAGACATCCAAGTTCTTTGGTAGCACTGTAACCGTCCGTTTCCGCCCACGAACCCTGATTTTGACTATCCAAATGTAATATTTTGAACCCTCTTCTTATCCTGGTCACGGCTTATCAAATTGTAACACCCCACCCTCCTATTTAAAATATATAAATATAAATATATAAATATAACTAACTAAACCTACCTATAATACGCATACGTGCATACAACATACAACCTACCGCTATCTACCTATAAGAAGTATGTAAACTATACTTGATTTTTATTGCATTTTAAAATACGATTAAACGTTTGGCCAGATCGTCTAGAGAACCCTAAATTGTGATCGCAGTAACTCAGAGTCTTTTTGAAGGCGAATGACAAGTTATTTTTAAGAGATTAATCTATCACGTTGTGTTTGGACGAACGATGTAGTCTAACCTATAATTTTGAAGTATTTCGCGCAGAACCCTAATTTCCCTACTGTGATTGGTCCCTATTTTGGGCCCCCCCAAATTGGGAAGGGTAGCTAGCCCCCAGTGCTCGGAATAACGTAATACTTGACTGACGTCAGTACTGCATTATTTTGGTGATTAAAACAATGTACATCTAACTCAAAGTAATTGAACGAGCGATTTTAGCTCTACACAGATAATTATAACTACGTGAGCCCCGCTAGCTACTGTCTCTGGCAGGCCACTAAGGTACATGATCAGAGTCCACCCTCTTCAAGTGTATTTTAATTAAGCTACACGACAATGTAAAGTGTGCTATGCCGTGTTCCACCCGAATCCCAAAGCTAGTGTATATAAAACGCTTGTGAGGCGCCTTATTATACGTGTATAGTGTGAACTATAGCTGAGTCTTTACAGCCATAGCTTGTCCATCCCTACTCGTCAGGTAGGATTAATACCTTCGAGCAGCGATTGATCGCGAATACATATTAGCACTAGGTACTAAAATAAAGTAGATATTCCGACTTGAATGTCGCTCATCCTGTGAGAAGAGCACTACGGAATGTGAAATAAGTAGTTGATCTACTAATATGGTTCTTAGACCTGGAACTGTGCCATACAGTTATATATAATGATATAAAGACCTGCGGTCTATATAACTAAAGCGAAATGGACACGATATCCATCGTGCCGCCGGCTCCAAAATAATACATAGTGTTAAAGCTCTGTCTTTAGACGTAGCAAACCCTTGATAAAGGGCGAAAGTAATGTCAGTTTAATAGTTTGGCTGAACGTGAAGAACAACGAACCAACACAGTCGCAACCCACTGTGAGACCCACGCGAATCATAGTCGCGGCATCACAATTAGGTCAAAGCGAGAAGGCGTGTAAGCCAAGTGTTTGGTCGAGGCGCTAGTTCAGGACGCAATAGGAGCCGACAGGACCCGGACACCGTGAACACTGCCCATAATATCCGAAAACCGTAGAATAGATTTAGTTTCTAAATCTAGCGCATATCAACTGACCCTAGCTACGGTTACCATCAGGATGGGTCGGCTACCTTCATCATAATCGGTCTTACTATAATCACTATTAGTAAGGCGCGAACGCCTAACCTATTCGTATGTTTGCTCAATACCTTCCTGGACGCTTGGTCCGATTCAGGTGAAATTCTGCCAAGGCATGCTTGTGATAAGCTACAGATAGGACCTACCTATCTAAAATTACTTTAGTATCAGAATAGGCGAAGCTCGAACTCCTATAGTTTGTTTGTTAGTCCATTACATTTATCCCATAAAAGTGTGGACAGATTTAGCTAAAATTTGGTAAAATTAGGAGTTGTTCATATCTATGAACCACTGAACTACATATCTAGCCCATATTGCATGGAGCTTGGTAAACAGCCATCTCAAGTATGACATAGGCCTTCCCGCGACAGCATAGCGCCGTACTATCTCGAATGAGATTAGTGAACTGAGTGGACCACGTGTTCACGGAACCCTAAAACTTATAATGCCGCGTGGCACTTGCAGTGAAGGCAGTTCGTAAATAAATAAAACGTTGGCATAGCTTAGACCTACCTACTACTTATTCAATAATATGACTCGCATTTCTTCTTAATAACGTTATTCTAAAACCTAATTCGCTATTCCCTAGTAATAGATTTATTTACTAGAATTCCTACAGCACTGTACCAACCCGAATGAAATTAATGAACTGAGTGGACCACGTGCTCGCGGAACCCTAAAGCTTGTGATACCACGTGTCACCTGCAGTGACGGCAGTTCGATAAAGTAAAACGTGGCATCGCTTAGACCTACCTACTACTTATTCTCTAATATGACTTGTTTCTTCCTAATAGCGATATTCCAAAACCTAATTCGCTATTCCCTAGTAATAGATTATTAACTAGATTTCCTACATATCGCAATCCCCCTAACTCAGCCCTAGTTTTTCCCTATCCTAGCGAGATAGCTAAGTTTTACGAGAACTAAATTTTATTTTGATGTCCATGTTTCAACAAACAGTTACAACTCGTGGCGGCTTTATTCGTCTTTCCCCCGGGGTACTAAACCAACCGTGCCTTCGAGATGAACCAATTAGGTGTAGTGTGTCATGGTGAAGTGAGTACCTAAAGCTAACTTGTGTCCTAGTTCCCTACGGCTAAAGTGTACCTGCCCTGAATAAGAAATGCCGCTGCCACGACAGACCAGGTCTGCCGCTTCGCTGCACCTCCTAAACAGTGTGTTTGGATGGGATTTGGATAGGTAAGGCCTGTCCCAAATACGGTGGCTCCGTACATGAGTGCGCTAACGCATGTCCAACCTGTGGTCCTCATGTCGGTAGGTCGTAAGATGGTACAGTCAGGATGTTCCGGCCATAACCAAACTTGGGTCGCTAGCCAGGCAAGCCCTCCTGTCAGCTTGCTTTCGGCACTTGCATTGATAAACCCACGCTTCGTTGTCACGGTTGCGTATCCACGTGAATTAAATCAACTAGCCTTCCTGAAAACATGAACTACCAACCTGGTCACTTGACGATACCTTCAGCTAGCAACCGACCTGGCATCTTGTTTCAATTCCTAGATCCCAGCTCGATTGCCCACTGTACCTCACTTCCTAACTGCACTAAACTATGGCTTGATCCCAGGTAGGAGCCTGAACTTTCGAAGGCAAATAACTAGGATTTCGGCCACACTAAATTCTATTCTAAACTCACAATATAAAGTGAGATTCCTAAGTTAATTCGCGACTAATAAGTACTTGGCGTGACACTTGCCCGGGGCGCGCGGCAGCTGTTCTTCGGATACGTCCTCCTCCTCTGGTGGTCTGTTCGACTGAATCCCGCTACGTCCGCGTGTCCGTGGTTTTAAAAGCTTTCACACAGACGCAGCCTCGGCAGCGCGCGGGCCGCCGCACACATACAACCGACCTCGTGGTCGAACTGCGCGAGCGCCGGCCGCTGTCCGGACGCAGACAGGGCGGCGCCTCTATCCCTTTAGCCTCGGTTTTCGCGCCATTTATTACCTAAGGCAATCTGTTATAACGTGCGCACCGCGTGGTTCGAATGACGACCGACAGGCGGCAGTCTGGCTTCTCGGAAATAATCCCTGAGCTAATTTGTTTCAATAACTGTCTATTCACTCGACTCGAGGTTAATCCTCACCCGACCGAACAAAACTAGTTATGTTTTTCCCAATAGACAGATTCCTTTTAGTCTATCAAGACTTACTGTATTACCTATAGATATTTATTTATACATATGGATCCGTTACAGTACAGACAGACAGACGGACGGACAACGGAATCTTATAATAAGGTCCCGTTTTTACTTTTTGGGTACGGAACCCTAAAAAGAAAAAAAATATATCTATATGTTATCCCACATATTTTATACCACAGATGTCACCAAGCTTTTTACATTCTACAGGCATTTCGTAAAGCTAATAAATAGAGATATTATAATATAGTGTACAGTAGGCGGTCTTATTGCTAAAAGCAATCTCTTCCAGACAACCTTTAGTTAAAGGAAAGCACGAAATACTTAATTTTACAAAAAAGGCAGAGAAATAAAACTTACTTAATGAACTGACTAAATAATAATAATACATGCTAATGATAATTATTCTATACATATATAGTAACTATTATATAAATTATAATATACATCCAAATAAATATATACTTATACATATTTAAATTTCATGAGTAAATTACGAAATAAAATAATAAATAAATAAAATAAAATAAAAAAATAAAAAAGCCTTTATTTCCCAGCACACCGAAATATATACCTACATACTATATTATTGTAACCTAAATTAATAATTAACCTTTATATATTATATAATTTTTCTGTGTTATGGGTTTTGGGCCCCTCCACGGGTGAAGGCCTCCTCCAGTTTCTTCCATTTTTCCCTGTCTCTTGCAATTTTTATCCAATCCTTGCCTACCGTATCTATTAGATAATACGTAAAAAATAATACGAACTCGTACAATTACAAAATGGCGAAACGACAAAAAGAACAGAAAAGGATGGAACAGAATTACAGAAATAGAAAATAAAGTTTTACTTGAGTTTTAAAGATAGGAAGTGACGGAGAGCGCTGTATAGTCTCTGGAAGGGAATGTGTGCAATAGTGGATCGGACTGCACCAAAAATAAAATCTGAAATATGATTTCCTTTTGTTTTTATATCACGTCTTCAATTTTTAATTGATCAAATTCACAAAATAAGTTCGTCAATGACGCTAAAAATTTATGACGTCACTTGTGGGTATTTCAAACATTTTTAGAACAAAATTTCGTTTCTGACAGATCATAAAAAGTAACTCAAATGACAAGCAGTCCGATCCCCTATTTTAGTGCTGAATGGTTTAGTTAGATTAGACGACTTAACTAGTTTTAGCACTGCAACGGATTTTACATATACTCACACGCTCCGCATTTTGTTACGTCATGTCGGTCACGTGACGACTCCTACTGATCCCAGCTACCCGCAAGACATCTATGGACTTTTGTTCCAAAATAATACTTGTTTCATCGGAATAATATATTTTTTTCAATGACCTGTCTGGATCAAGCCCCACGTTCCATGTCCGCATTATGCAACCAGTGTGTTCAATAATTTATATGTTTGTTTATTTTTAGAATTACAATGCAAAAAATACACATATAATTTACACTTCTGTCCCTGTCACATACACACGGAACACGATAACAGTCGTCCATTACGAATTTTTTACTCGCTTTGCTTTAGCTGTTGCCGCACCAGACATTCTTAAGGATTTACTATTAAATTAAGTTAATTCTTATTTACTTTTGGTTTTTTTTTTATTGTTTTTCACTTTACTTTTTTTTCTAGTTAACGTAGGCCTTGGTGTTCTTAACGGTAAGTGTCCATTACATTTTATAATAAAATTTATTTTAGTTTATCAAACGAAGGGGACGCTTATCGTCCAGGTGCAACGTTGCTGGAGGCAGATGTAGCCACAGGTCGGTGCAGGTAGCGCCTTGTGGGGTTTCAATGTTCCGTAGCAGGCACTGGGACCCTAATACTAAGCCAACGATGTAGGTCGGTCCGTTCTTCTGTCTATCCGTCTTTTAAAGGACTGAATCTTCTGAACCGTGATAGGTATCTGGCTAAAATTTCACAGAATGTGTGTTATTATTGAGATTCCAAATAATCAATCATATTATATACTTTGTTGTATAATAAACAATAAAAACAATAGCACAGATAATAGGACGTTAGCAATTGTACAATTAAGGTGGTCTTATTGCTTAAAGCAAACTCTTCCAGGCAGAATTTACTAATCAGGTTTTACTAACAAGTTTAGTAATAAAAAAATAAAACAGTAAAAAAATTAAGGTGGATCTCCATTCAAGAAGTGCGTTTATAGAGGGTTTTTTGCTCTATCTTAAAAACAGTAAAACGTTTGCTTAAAACTTGATGTTATCTAGCCAGGTCACAGAATCAGAGATGATGTCAAGGGTTTACCAACGGTGGATTAAAAATTATGAAGCTAACTGTACTATTTTTGTGACTTAAATCATTAAAATTGTATATTAATTTAATTAAGACGAATAGGGGGGAACAAATACTTACATGTAATAAAATAACAAAATTCTATCTGTGTGTTCTTTTCATAATACTGAATAACTTCCCTTACGACAAATAACAAGGATGTTTAATCAGCTAAAATTATAATATTTTTGTGAACGCATATGAACCTATCTAGGGAAAAAATAATCAGTATCCTAGAAAATAAAGTTAGGTTATAGAATATAAACTATAAATAATACAAATAATAATATTAATTTAGCTAGGTCACTAACTGATACAGATAATAATGTATCTGCTTAATGTTACCACGTAGCATTTGGGTCGTCGTTAACAACCCACAAACGTCCCCACAGCTGGGGCACGGATCTCTCCAAACAAGGGAAAGATGACCGTGACATGTGGACTGAGACACAGACAGATGGACAGACGAATGTTTTTTGCCTTTTTGGCTGCGGAAACCCTAAAAAGAAACTTAACAGAACTACTAGTAGTCCTACAACTCTGGAATCATTTATCTAAGGTCCTAAGTTAACATAGCTATCTAGCTCCGTGTACAGGTTAAAAACAGATGGAAATATTTTAAATTTCTCTAGAAAAAAGGTTTTTCTGGGTGAACACAACGACAACAGAGGTACAACAAAGTGATTAGCGTTTTATAAATTTAATAACACCATTTTAAATACAGTAATAATGTATTTGACCGAGTAATGGTTAGTGCATTCGCTTCAAACAAGGAGGTCGCGGGTTCTATTACCGGCAGGGTCAAAGTTTGTTAGACTCAGCCGAAAAGAAAAAAGTACGTAGAAAAAGTTACCACCTAATAAGTCATGCTACCACACGTCAATGTTAACAGCATTGATTTGTGACGGCTTGAAGATAATATATACAGTTTCCAATTACGTTGGGGAATCTTGGTAAGCCCGCTTCCATCTTCGGCGTCTATGATGCCAAGGGCGTATCAATAGTAGATAAAAAAAATTTGGTCCGTCGACATTAATACAGATATGATGTTGATGGTGACATAAGTTGGTACTTGGTGTCCATTACTGTCTGCTGTTGCGTGGAAAAGTCAATAACTCTGAGGTGTTGAATAATATGAGTCTCTTTGTGCCACAAAAATACGTGCGCACGGGTCGGCGGCGGCACCAGCTGTTTGCGACTGCAGCGCCGCGCACGCAGCGAGCATTACATTTACATTTCATACACATTTGCTCAATGGATTCGTTGCCGAGATCCAACATATTGAAATTTTTGTGGATAGCATGCCTATAATAATTAAAAATGTGTACATCTTCTTAAGCAACAATAATTTTTAATTGTAAATAATTGTAATTTGTAATAGGGGATCGGACTGCTAGTCATTTGAGTTACTTTTTATGATCTGTCAAAAACGACAATTTTGTTTCCAAAAATATTTGTAATACCCACAAGTGACGTCATGGATTTTTAGCGTCATTGACAAACTTATTTTGTTAATTTGATCAATTAAAAATTAAAGACGTAATGAAAAAACAAAACTAGTGAAGTTTTTGAAACTTCAAGAGCATAGCAATTTAGGAAATCATATTTCTGAATTTATTTTTGATGCAGTCCGATCCCCTATTGTAATTGTAAATATTAACAATAGAGCGTCTTGGAAACTGTAAGCTCTTATTGTAAATTGACCAATAAAGAAATAAAAACAGCAGGTTTTTTTATCATCAATTTCTATAAACATCGTATTTTTCTAGGTGGTAAGAATGGCAACAAAGGCAGCAATGGAAAAGGATTACGTAAGTTATTAGCGTTAACTTATAAACACTTACCATTTTACATAATAATAATAATAAATACATTTATTTCACAAAAAGTTTACAAGTTAGAAGAACAAGGTCTTAATTCTAGTTGCACATCTTAGATCTACTTAATAGAACTCTGGCTACTAAACTAGGCTAGAGAAAGCCTGTACCTTAGCAGTCAGCGAGCAGAGATAGGAACAAAATATGCGATGTCAACCGACAACTTTAAGTGAGAATTAAACAAAATAAAGGAAAGTACAAAATGCAAGTGCACTGTGTGTGTATGTGTGTGTGTGTATGTGTGTGTGTGTGTGTGAGTGTGTGCGTGGGAATGTGTGTATGTGTGTAAAAAAAGAATGTCGCAATTAAGTAACAGGTAGAAGTAACTGTTCAGTTTCTAGATAGTTAAGGTTTTGGATCCAAAATGATCTTTCTTTTAACATAGACTGGCATAGTTACCGGAAAATCTAGAGAAAACTCATTTTCACGATCTTTTTGTTTGATTACTATATCCAGAAGTTAGGCCGCTGAATGCGGGCAGCGCAGGACCGGTAGTTGTAGAAATCCTTGGAGGAGGCACTTTATCCAGCAGTGGATATCTTTCGGCTGATATAACTCTTTCTATAGTAACCTTTTGATGTACTAAAAAAAATAAGGAAGGAGGGATGGGGTTCAATTCATAAAACTGAACAACTTTTCCCTCGGACCCTGTACCCAATTTGCAAAATACTTTTTCATATTGTCATACTAAAAAGATCAGCTGATAGTGAATTTTGTATGGTTGGTTCATTTTTTTTCTGCTAATTGTGTATAAGTTCTTTGGAAAAAAATTGTTTAGTTTCATTAGATGAACTCACTTTAAATAATTTTCAGGTCAGATTTCAGGTATTATAAAATAACCGTTTAGATTTACGCTGAACACTAACTCACTGATTGACTTACTGTAACGCTGTTAAAGGGACGCTGTAATTTATTTTTCACCGGTCGCCTTAGGCGCCTTATAAGTACTTACTAGGTATTTATTAATTATTTTTTATTTTTTTTATTAACAATTGGTAAACCCTAGACATCATCTCACCTGGTGGTAAGTGACGTGTTGCCGAAGATGGAAGCGGGCTTACCAAGATTCCCCAACGCAATGGGGAACTGGCTATCTTATCTTCATGCCGGAACACACCAATGATATCTACATTGATATTTGGCGGCAAGACTTAGATAAGATGGTGGTAGCTAGCCAGGCGGGCTTAGAAAATGCCCTACCACCAACCAAACCGAGTCTTACGATTGACCCCGCCGGGAATCGAACCCGCGACCTCCTGTGTAAAGCCAGTGAACTTTGCCTCTGAGCTACGGAGGTGGTTATTGATTATTAAGACAAACAATACAATATAATAATCTTTATTGCATCACAACATGAAAGATAATAAAAGCACATAATATAAGAAAGCTTATTCATTAAATAGGCGGCCTTGTTTGTATAAATATCTTTATTTATTTTCGAATCGCAATGCAAAATATGCACTTAAATAATTTAACGAGGAGATCCGTAAGAGAACCAAAGTAACCGACATAGCTCTCAGAATTGCTAAACTTAAGTGGCAGTGGGCGGGGCACATTACTCGTAGAACAGATGGCCGTTGGGACAGTAAAGTTCTCGAGTGGCGACCACGCACCGGAAAGCGTAGTGTAGGCAGGCCTCCCACTCGGTGGACCGATGACCTGGTGAAGGTCGCGGGAAGCCGCTGGATGCGGGCAGCGCAGAACCGGTCGTCGTGGAGATCCTTGGGGGAGGCCTATGTCCAGCAGTGGACTTCCTTCGGCTGATATGATGATGATGAAATAATTTATATTTCTTTCCCTATGATTTTTAGGATCAAAAAGTTAATTAATCATATTATTCCCCGCGGATATTAAACACGAAACACAGAAACAGGAGTCCAGTATGAGTGATTTCCTCCCTGTACTTTAGCTCTTGCCGCAGCGAAATCTGTTTAGCATTAAAAGATCAACAAACACCCAGATACACTTATGGATTTATTATTAAGTTAAGTTAGTTCTTATTGATATCTTGTTTTTTTTTAAATTGTTTTTCATTTAACTTTTTTTTTAGTTGGGCTGAACGCTGAATTACTTAGTAAGTGTCCATTTCATTTCAACACACTTATTTTTTATTTTAGTTTATCCAAAGAAGAGGACGATTCTCCTCTAGATGGCAACGTTGCTGGAGACAGATGTAGCCACAGGTCGGTGCAGGTAGCGCCCAGAGGGATTTTAAGGTTCTATACCAGGTACCGGGACCGTATTACCACACCCTGGACACTTCATACAACGGGCCAGAAATGACATTTCAAAAAGAAATGACGGAACAAACCAAATTACGGCAAAATCCTATACGTTCGACAACCAAACTGTAACCAATCTGGGTAACGAGGGGGTGAGGTCGCAATCTAGAGAGCGGCAGGGAGTGTCCATACTGTATGTTAGTACTAATATATATCGTCGGCTTACTGCAAGACATCATTAGCTGCAAAAAAGTGATTTCGAGATAATCGCAGTTTTATATTTTTCATTATCTTTGCAATAACTTCAAAAGTTGAGGACATAGAAAAAAAAATTAAACACCACCTTAAAGGTGAGCATCTTCTTTATACGATTTCAATATGGAATACATCCCTAATGCTGCACTTTTTTTTAAAAAGCCGGAAAAAAAAGATAAGGACTTCTTGCGTTTGAGCAATACAAGCAAAACGTGAAAATAATGATTTCTGTATGAAAATCGTTCAAAAAAAATCAATTATTACCATAAAAACAATGAAAATAGTGTTCTTTTTTTATTATTATAAAATTAGAAGCTTTTACAATATTATTTTTGATATTTTCGGGTGACCTAAATCTAATTTAACAACTTAAATGAAAGTCGCTTAAATTTTTGGCAAAAAAAACAAGTGATAATAAAGGTATAAGATCTACTTATTGTAGACAGTAAAAACATATCATCTAATCAGCCGAAAGAAGTCCACTGCTGGACAAAGGCCTTTCACAAGGAATTCCACAACGACCGGTCTTGCGCTACCCGCATCCAGCGGCTTCCCGCGATCTACACCAGGTCGTCGGTTCAACGCGTGGGAGACCTTCCTACGATACGTTTTCCGGTGCGCGGTCGCCAGTCAAGAACTTTACTACCCCAAAAGCCATCTGTTCTACGAGCTATGTGCCCTGCCCACTGCCACTTCAGTTTAGCCATTCTGTGAGCTATGTCGGTTAATTTGGTTCTTCTGCGGATCACCTTATTTCTGATTCGATCGCGTAGGGAAATTCCAAGCATAGCTCGCTCCATTACCTTTTGGGTGACCTTGACCCTTCTTATGAGGCCCATTGTAGGCGACCATGTCTCAGTTCTGTATGTCATCCATCACTGTAAACACACACTGGTCAAAGACCTAAGTCTTGAGACACTCCGGTATTTGGGATGTGAAGATATTGCGATGCTTCCCGAACGCTGCTCAGCCGAGTTGTATTCGTCGATTGTTCTCTTTCTTGAAGTTGGACCTACCTAGCTGGACTCTTTGTCCATGGTTTACATATTCATCAATAACTTCCAGTGTAGAGTCTCCAACCTTTAGAGGGGTGGGTGCAACACGAACATATTTTCGTCTTGTCCATGTTCATTTTAAGACCCACTTGTTGAGAGACTTTACTGAGGCTATCGAGCATTACACTTAGGTCTTCCATAGTCTCAGCCATGACCACGATATCGTCAGCAAATCGATGGTGGGTTATGTACTCGCCGTTGATACTGATGCCGAGTCCCCCCCAGTCTAGAAGTTTGAAAACATGTTCCAGGGCGGCGGTGAACAGTTTCGGAGATATAATCTCTCTGTCTCACCCCTCGCTGCAATTGGGAGGTTTCGAGTTCTGGTGTGGAGGTGAACTAAAGTAGTGGCGTTTTCATACAGATACTTCAACACCGTAATGTATCGATAGTCAATTTAGCACCGCTGGAGAGCCTGTAGCACAGCCCAGTTTTCGACTGAATCAAAGGTTTTCTCATAGTCCAGAAACGCCAAGCATAGTGGCTGATTGTACTCTTCAGTCTTCTGTATAATCTGCCGCAGCATATGTATGTGGTCTATGGTACCAAAGCCTTTTCGGAAACCGACTTGTTCGGGAGGCTGGAAGTCGTCAAACCTTCGTGCGAGACGATTCGTAATGAATCTCGAAAACAGTTTATAGACATAGCTCAGAAGTGAGATGGGTCTGTACTTCTTTAGCAAGGTGTTGTCACCCTTTTTGAAGAAAAGCAGGATCGACCAAACTTCTGTGCCATTCGTTAGGCATTTGTCCCTCGAGTATAATGGAATTCAATAACTTCTGAAGAGCTTTGAGTACCGGTGATTCACCTGCTTTCAGAAGTACAGCCGTAATTCCATCGTCACTCGGTGCCTTGTTGTTCTTAAGCTGTTTGAAAGCCATTCCAGTCTCGTACAGGCTGACTTTCGGGATATTTTTTATTTATTTATTAACTTGTCGCCAATTTTATAGACCATTACACACATGAGTTTTACAATTATTGGTTTTACATTTTAAAAAGCAAATTATGAAATTCGACTAATTGAAATTTAAAAAAAGACAAAGTAGGATTAAACGTAAATTATGTAATAGAAAATAATATTTATAAAGTAAAAATATATAAAACAAACAAAAAAAGTACAATTAAAGAAATAAGAACAAGAAGTTTGAAATGGGCAGCGCAAAGTGTTATACGTTATATATGTAGTGTGTTTGTGGCATGTGTAAATGTTGTGTGTGTATTGTGAGTGTTTGTATGAAGTCGTATAAAAATTAATTTCATGAATTGGTTACGTCGGAGGAAGAATATGTCGAATATCTATATAGCTTCGGTAAAGTGTCGGGTTAGTCTGGCTCTTGAGTCTTTAGCCAGATCGCTGACAGGCAGACGTGTGGTCTTGTACAATTGTCCGTAGAACTTTTTAACTTCTTCCAGCAACTCAATCTTAGAATTCTCAGACTATATGATCATGCCACCTCAGTTTTCGGCTTGGTCAGTTAGCTTTGTCCTCTCGTTGGTTTGATGTCTCGCGAACACTTTTGAGCCTTTGTTGTGCTCAATCGCTTCTTTAATACAATTTGTATTATACTCGCGCTAATCGCGAGCCAGGGACTTAAGAGATCTGCCTGTTTAGTTGTCGATATTAAGTAGCATCTTCAGAGGACTGCAAAACCAATCTGCGTCTTTCTTCCATGAGGTTGCTGGTGAAGTCTGAATTTTTTTTTGTTCTGTTTGAACGGCGAGTTTTAAGAATCTCAGACCCGACCTTTTGGACCATTTCCACTAATTTTTCATTATAATCGTCCATATTCTCGCAGTATCCTAGGCATTCGAAGCGATTTTGCAAATCGAGCTGAATGCTCTCGGGGTTTTAGAGCTGTATGGGTGCAGGTCGGAACGTAGACTTCATCAGTCGGCATCTTTCTAGCTTAATCTTTAGATTCAGTGTGCCTCTTACCATTCGGTGATCGCTTCCTGTTTTTACTAAATTGATCACAAAGACATCATTGAATATTTGTCTTCTCGTCGATAAGATGAAATCAATCTCGTTCTTCGCTATGCCATTGGGATGCAACTATGTCCACTTCCGCTGTTGTGACTCTTTGAAGAAGAAGTTCATTATAAAGAGGCTCTCTTTTTTCATAAAGTCGGCCAGCATCTGACCACGTGCATTTATTACTCCATATCCAAATTGCCCTACTCTCAGCTCACCATCGCCTCGTTTGCCCAGTTGCACGTTGAAGTCCTCCATAACAATGGTATAATGGGTCTTGGTTCTACGTTTGGTTGTAGAGATTTCCTCATACATTATCTCTACCTCATTGTCGGAGTGTTGCGTGGTCGGCGCGTATACCCGTATGACTTATCGAATACCGTTTTGTGATTCCGAGTATAAAGTATGCTACCCTTGTCGAAAAGATCATGATCTGGACCACTTTGTTAATGAGGGACTTGTGGACGAGAAACCCGACACCACCCTGGGACAGTTGGTCATCCTCCCGGAATGAGAGCAGGTTTCCGGATTAAAGGATCATGGTGTCCTCTCCCTTTATTTGGACTTCACATAAACGTACGATATCCCACCGTAACCTGCTCAATCCTTCTTCGAGTTCTGTAAGCTTCTCGTCAGTCCGCAGTGTACGCGTGTTGTAAATTGCCAGGGCCAAAGGTCGTTGGGTTTGGTAGCCTGGCATCTCCTGGAGATTCTTTGCACCTCCCACCCCATCGTTACCAGGTCTGTTACCGGAGCCAGGAATAGCAGTGTCGCCGGGGACAAGGGGCCGTTTCCTGGGTGTGTAAGCAAGAAGTAGTAAATTCTTATTTTTAATTCGTGGCTCTAGTTAGCAGATTATAAATTAATATGATGGTTTATAGTAGCTTGTAGCTCTAAGGGTTAATATTTATTGTAAATAAAATAATAGATTATAAATTAATGAAGCAGAAACATACCGGGAGATTTAGATCAACTTCGAGACAAAAGTTGTATTCTGGTCTTAATGTAGAAAGCAAACTGCGGCATCGGTTCCGCTCGCGGCTCGCTTCACCTCTCCCCCTCGCTCGCCCACCGCCTTACAGCCAGCCTTCGCGCATCATAGTGACAAATAAATCGAGTTTCTATTATCCTAATTACTGTTCCCTATATTTTAATCTACAAATATCTACTCTATGAACTTCCGTTTAGTGTCATAAGGTAAATTATCCGATAAAAAGAATGGAATTTGTTTGTCAGGACCAACAAAATTCATATTACTTTTGTATCCAGTTTAAGCAAAAAACTAATTAATATGATTATAAAACCTTTTTATATTGTGCAGAACTAACTAAGTACTTTTAGACCTTACATTTTTTGGTGTGTAGATTTGACAGAAATCATTATTGTGTAATTATTAGATTGAATCCATATAGTTCTGCTACTCATGCTCCCAGAATTCATTAAAATTATATAATTTTATACAACAAAAACACTTATTATCGTCTAAAAAAATAAATCACAAAACTTTGTTTTTGTCAGATCTCATTAAGTATTAATTCAAGTGACCATTTTCTATTAAAAGTCATTTAAGTTTTATAATTAGTTTAATAGACAAGTATAATGTGACTAAAAGACAATTAAAGGCATGTAATTATTTTTAACAAAATCATAACTTATATGCATTTCTGTCGTTCGTCGTTGCTCAGACGTCATTGAAATAATATAATGACTTTTAGCAAAACGTTATATGACAATTTAAGTACTCTAGGTGTCACTTATGAACTTTATCAACTTAATACAAAATGTAAAGATGTAGTAAGCGATATATTCGTGAAACCTCCTTAAGTAACAAAAATAATTTAATTATTTATAACGAAAATTGTAAGTAGTGAATCATACATTTTCAAATTTCAGATGAAGACACTAAGTATCATTAGTGTGTAGTTGTAACGAAAAAAATCTTAATACTCAATATAAGGTACTGTAATGATTGTGAAAACTGAAAATTGCAATCACTATCTTTTTGCCTTAGACACAATGTTCAATTTCTTTAAAAGTATAACACATAGAGAAATAATGATTTCTGATTATTGTAGAGCGTAGTGCGGCCTATACACTGGTATCACAAATGCAGTTAATGACTTTTGGTGAATAATGACTTCTTGCAGTAAGCCGACGATATATACTTTGCTATTACTGAGCCAACGACGTGCGTCGGTCCCTTCTTTTGTCTATTCGTCTTTTAAGGATACTATCTTTTGGTAGGTAGATGCCATAATAGGTATCTGGCTGGAATTATACAGAATGCGTATTATTGGAGATTTCAAATAATCAATAAAATATAACAAAGCATATTTTTTTGACGATCGGTCCTGCACCGCCCGCATCCATCGGCTATCGGTCCAGGACCAGGACCAGGACCATTTCGGCGCAGGACCGGTCGTCGTGGAAATCCTTGGGGGAGGCCTTTGTTCAGCAGTGGATGTTTTTCGGCTGATATGACGATGATGATGATGATTATATTTTTTGGATTGTTTGAAATCTCCAATATAAGCACGCATTTTGTGAAATTTTTAAAAGCCACCTATTATGGTACCAAAAATAAAAACAATTACAGATAAAAGGACGTTAGCATTGTACAACTAAGGCGGCTTTATATCGCAGAGCAATCTCTTCCAGGCAGGGTTTACTTACAAGTTATAAAAAATTAGAAAAGTAAAAAAAATAAGGTGGGTCCTTTCAAAGTTTTTTTTGCTCTATCTTAAAAACATTAGTACATACAAGCTCAGCATGCAAGCATGAAACTTGGTGTTATCTAGCTAGATCACAGAACCAGAGATTTAAATTAATTTTTAATAAAAAAAAAATCAAGGGTTTACCAATTATGGCGCAGACTGTACTATTTTTGTGACTTAAATCATTAAAATTGAACATGTAATGTAAAACAAAGCTAATAAGGTTTTTGGAATTTCAGTAAGAGGGAAAATATGGAAAATTTTGTTCATAAAATAAAATAAATAAATAAATATTCTGGGACAAATCACACATGGTCATCTGGCCCCAAAGTAGGATTCCCTGTGTTATGGCAACCAGAGACTGATATACTTACTTATATACGTTTAAATATATACATATATAGATATATTTAACACCCAGACACAGAGCAAACAAATCTGCTCATCACACAAATGCTTGCCCTGGGTGGGGATCGAACCCACAACCCTCGGATCAGTAGTCAAGGGCACTAACCACTGAGCCACCGAGTCAGTCATAATTTATGTTTGATGCGATTTTTATAAGCAACTACCTTGATTCCTATACAATACAGTACTTGGACGATAGATAAAGCATTGCACCAAGCGCCTCAAAACAACCCGTCAATGCGCCCCCCAATTTTTTTTTATTATTATTTCAGCTCATATACGTCCCCACCGAGGGGCTTGAACCTACCCTGAATCAGGGCGATTAGGCCTCAGTCGACCACGCGGGCCCAGTGCGGGTTGGTCGACTTCACACACAACCTTCGAGTTTCTTCGCAGGCGTGTGCAGGTTTCCTCACGATGTTTTCCTTCACCGTTAAAGCAATCGGTAAGTATATGTATGTACGTAAGTTTTTTGAAAAACTCATTGGTACATTGGCCGTCCAGATTTGAACCCGGTACCTCTGGTTAGATGGACCGAGTCGTTACCGGTTGAGCCACCGACGCTTTTTAAAATTAAGCGCCCCCCAATTTAAAAAATATGTATTCCCGAATCTACGGAAACTACAGACCTGCTATTTAAATTATTTTCAACTAGCTTTTTCCCGCGGTTCCGCCCGCGTGGACATTGTTTTTATGACTGTCTTTAAGGGTGATTAGTAAATTATGTCGTTTCCAACCATCTCTGTGCAAAAAATCACAACAATCGAGTATTTTTTTAGTTCCCTCAGGAACTGCATCAGATTATGCTATTTTCCCGGGATAAAAAGTAGCTTATGTCCTTCCACACAGGCTACCTGCATGCCAAATTTCATAAAGATTGGCAAAGGCGTTGAAGCGTGAAAAGGTAACAAACAAACAAACAGATTTTCACATATATAATACTAGCTGTTTCCCGCGGCTTCACCCGCGTGGACCACGTTTCTATGACTTTTCGAGGGTGCGCAGTGCGCGAGCCGCAAGCGGCTCGCGAGCGTGGTAAAAAGTAGCCTATGTCTTAATTCAGGTCCTAATATGTGTACCTACCAAATTTCAGCCAAATCCGTTCAGTAGTTTTTGCGGGAAAGCGTAACAGACAGACAGAGTTACTTTCGCATTTATAATATTAGTAGGGATTAATAAGTAAGGATACTTAATAGCTCCATATAAATAGAGAACAGCAAAGTTTTTTGAAAACATTAAATCATCTTAACGAGTTATGGAAGTAATGAAAAATATTAATCTTCTACTATCTTTTTTTTTCAGAAAAAAGTAAGCATTTCATAAAGACCATCTACTAGTATTAACATAAACGCTTGCGGCAGCTGATAATGAATGGCTTGTGTTTAAATGCCTACCAAAAATGCATATATATTACTTGCAATAAATTCGAAATAAAGTGTAAACTCTGTAAAACATCACTCGATATAACGATTCACTCTTTAAAACGTCAAAATTGTCTGGCTCCAGTTGGTTTACTTTGACGCTAATTTCTCTGTGTATAATGAAAACTCTCAATAACGTCACAAATTGCCTGGCCCCTTGAGTGTCGCTATATAGAGTTTACACTGCACCTGCATAAAAGGATAAATGCTCACCAAATTGTGTTTCATGATGTATTGAAGAAATGGAGGTAATTCCCCTTTTATTGCATACCACAGAAATATGTAAACGCCGTTAAGATTAATTTCAGACCAAATATTTTATATTATCGCCAATCGCTAAATTGACGATACCAGTTTCTTTAATACCAAAAATAACATTTCTTTATTCTTCTGCGAAGCATTCTGCTACCCAGGGCTCGCTTCGCGAGGTTCTTTGTCTGAATAATCAATCAATCCTGACCGAAACTAACATCGCTAGCTTCGCTCGGTATTTTCAGCTAAACAATATTTGTTGAGCATTTATCTATTTTGGCAAGCAAAAAGAATATATTATATACAAAAGGTTTTTTTTATTTATTTGGTACTTAGTCTTAGAGTATAAAATATATTTTGGTGAGTACTTAAATTGTTCGCATAACGTCTTAACGATTAAGAAATTAAGGATAAAGTGGTTGCTGGCTTTTCGGAGAGTGCTTGTTCATTGATATATTTTGAAGTGCAGTTAGATTTGTAAAAAGTTTACAGATTTCCCATACAAAATGTTCCATTACCAACTGCAAATATAGTTTTATTTTTCAAAATAAACATTCATTTTTTTTAAACACTGCGAAACCCTACTTTGCGCGAGTGTGACTCTCACTTGGCCGGGTTTTTTTGGAAATATTGTTTGTAACTTACTTTGCATATTTTTTTCCAGTCAAACTTCAACTTGGTTTACTGAGTAAGTTCTTATTTAATTAGATATTATAATATAATTTACAATTTAATATAATTTGCTTGAAATCGCTGCATCTATATTCCACATGGACTAGTGTAAGGGGAACCGTTCATGGATATCGTTTGTATGACTGTGACTGAGGGAGCATTATTCCAATCAAGAGTTCATATAAAAATCCCACACAAAAAAGCACTCAGTTTTTTCGAGAATTTTCCAACTTCTTCAAATGCTCTTTCTTTTAGAGCTCTATTTGACTTTTACGAGCATTTAAAAAAAATGCCTAATCGTTCCAAACAATCTCAAGTGATTCGCTTACTATTAACCAGAATTTAATTATCATTTTTAACCTGTCAAATACCTAGCTTGACAAAAAATATGGAAACCTGGTACGTTAACGTGCCAAAAATCCTCTAAATCAATGATAGGATGTTTTATTTTATCTGTTTTATCAAAGCAAAATCGCACTTTTCGTATTATATTGGCGAATAATAAATAATAATAATAATAATAAATATTCTGGACAAATCACACATGGTCATCTGGTCCCAAAGTAGGATTCCCTGTGTTATGGGAACCATAGACTGATATACATACTTATATACGTTTAAATACATACATATATAGATATATTTAACACCCAGACACAGAGCAAACAAATCTGCTCATCACACAAATGCTTGTCCTGGGTGGGAATCGAACCCGAACCCACCTCGCTTTGGAATGGGCGAACCGATTACCTAGTCAACGACACATTTTGCTATAAGAATCCATTGACTGAAGTTTTGATACTATTTGTATAATGATTCCTTGCAATTAATTAGTTAATTAGGTATCTCCTTTTACAATGATACTGTAACTATGTGTCAGAAATTAATACAAAATTGATAAATTAGAACAAAAAAATTACATTTCATTTAATAAAATAAAAATTAATCCATATTTTTTTCAGGCCACGAACAACTTTGTGAGTAAACTTCAATTCACTATACTTTTTTATTTACATAATATAATTTGGTAACTTTAATTATCTTATCGAGAGGGGTGCACATACGTGGTCACTGACCAAGAAAATTCTAAAACCAGATAGAACGTGAAATGAACCATCCAAACGAATTATAAGGATCCGCATCATACTAAGTATGACACCACAATGCGGTCCAGGAGCAAAATAGTTGATCTAGGAGAAAAGCCACATAGCACAAATGTAAACTGGGCTACACTGGACAAACTATGTCTGCCAAATGCATCCGAATAGATGGGGAAAGATAGCCACGGGTTGGATGTCAGGCGATCATTAAAGCCAAGGATATGGTAGGAGAAATGATATTGTGTCCATCTCAGGTGGAAGGGATTGGTTGAGGGACAGAGATCAGTGTCGACGTGATGGATTTTTCAGGAAAGGCTTGTGTTCGGGGATGGCTATTACATTTTTATTAGCCTTAGAAACCGCTCTTGTGTTTAACAGCCCAAAAACGGTTTTTGTGTTTAGCAGCCTTAAAAATGTATAAAAATTCACGAGTGTCAGGTAAAGTATTGAAGTAATTATTCAAAGAAAACAGAACAACAAGGTTGTTCACAAGAAGCCACTAATAAAATAAAACAACAAGGTTGTTCATTACAAGCCGCTAATAAAATAAAACCACAAGGTTGTTCATTAGAATCCGTTCATAAAATAAACAACAAGATTGTTCATAAGAAGCCAGTCATAAAATAAAACAACAAGGTTGTTCATTAGAAGCCGCTAATAAAATAAAACCACAAGGTTGTTCATTAGAATCCGCTCATAAAATAAAACAACAAGGTTGTACATTAGAAGCCGGTCATAAAATAAAACAACAGGGTTGTTCATTAGAAGGCGCTAATAAAATAAAACAACAAGGTTGTTCATTAGAATCCGCTCATAAAATAAAACCACAAGCTTGTTCATTACAAGCCGCTAATAAAATTGTAGAGCCAATCTTTGTTGATGTAAATTTGTTTTTAAAATTAAAATCCTACTAATTATTTTTTGTTCCAGTGAGTCTCAAGGTTCTCCTGAGAAACTTTAGTAAGTGTAATTTAAACAATTTGTTTTATAATTTATAGTATTTGATTTAAAGCTGAATGTAGCTACCAATAATTTTCTTCTAGAGGAAACCATCCGGAGTCTGGGTGATGGACAGAAATAAAGTATACCCCGATGGGAGGATGACTTTCGATAATTCTTTATTAAAGATATCTGCCATTAATCATATTAAATGGCTACAACTCGAGTTACACTACACCAGATGGGTTTACTGCTTGATTTTGAATGCCATGCGCCTGATGGATTATTCCCCGAAGTCTAGCTTGAGCGTCCGTGACACCTTTGACCACAATTTACCAAAAAAATTGTCATGCTATGTGTGTCAAAGTATATAATGCGCTTCCAAGTGAAATAAAAGTCTTACCACAACCACGCTTTCGTAAAAACCTCAAAATATGGCTTATGGAAAAAATATTCTATTCAATCAAAGAATTACTTGAACCAAACACTTGATTATTCTGTTGATGTCAAATCATGATAAGAAAACGATTTTCATCTTCATTTTGTTTTTTTACATGAATGCCATAATTTATATTTACTTTTTTTTTAAATTTTTGTATGTCGTACTAATGACTAAATGTGCTGAACCTCACTATGTTTGTAAGATCTATTGTATTTACCACATTTACTGCAGTAAAATATCTTTATCTTTATCCGAATTGCCGATATTCCATAGTATTGATGTACCACAATTTCGACTAGCCATCCATTAGTTTGAGCGTCCATTTTGCCGAATCAACGAGGAAATGTACTACATAAAAGGTGGTGTGTGGTTTAAAAAAAATCGATAAAAAAACGGCTGCATCCCAAAATGGCAGAAAAACAAATAAAGTTTGTCGGGAGCCGTCAAAGATGAGGTTAAATGAGTGAACGAGAGAATGTGACATTGATAATGTATTAAAACAGTTTTAATCAGAAAATGGCATAAGCAGTTGTACGAAATCAACTTTTTATGTGTTCCGGACTGTTGTGAGCCGCATACAAATACACAGTTTGTAGTACCGTCGCATTTAACTTTAGGTTAAGTAATGTGGGTATTTACCAAAAACGAATTACAACATAGCATTTGGTTTTTATTAATTGTAATTGTTATAATTGTATAAAAAAACAAGGCAGAGCTATGAGTTAGTAATAAAACTCTCGAATCTAATATCTAAAGTCTTTGGTTCTTGATCTATCTATAGATTCGTCTAGTAACTAGTAAACAGTTAGTAGCACAATATTATATAAGGTGTAACAAAATTAGCTGAAACTATTTTAACTGGTGCTTCTACCCATGAAACTGAACAACTTTCCCCATGGAATCCATAGTCAAATCTCAAAAAAAAAATTGGCTCTCCCATACTAACTCCATCAGCTGATCAGCCAACTTAGTATGAGAAGTAAAATTTTTTTTTTGAGATTTGACTACGGGTTCAATGGGGAAAGTTGTTCAGTTTCATGGGTAGAAGCACCAGTTAAAATAGTTTCAGCTAATTTTGTTAGACCTTATTTAAGTCACTGGTTAATAGGTATTTTTGACGTGTAATGTCTTTAAAATCACATACGGGGACCAGGTCTGGAATCCGAAATGAAACGGATATAACGAAAGAGACCAGGATACCTTAATACTGTCTTCGGACAAGGAAAATGGAGAATAATATTATGTACTTATATCTAGTAATCTAGTTCTGAATATCTAAAATTCTATATATTATTAATTTTACGTTATATTTTTTTAGGTAAAAATCAAGGAAAAATTTGTTCCCAGCGTAAGTAATTACCGCTAACGCAATAAGCACTATCCTACATCATCATCATCATATCAGCTCATATACGTCCCCACCGAGGGGCTCGAGCCTACCCTGAATAAGGGCGATCGGGCCTTAGTTGTCCACGCTGGCCCTGTGCGGGTTGGTCGACTTCGCACACAACCTACGAGTTTCTCCGCAGGCGTGTGCAGGTTTCCTCGCGATGTTTTCCTTCACAGTAGGAGCGTCGGTTAAACGTACATATGAAATCGAAATCACATTGGTACGTGGCAGGATTCGAACGACGACCTCCCGGACAGGAGGCGGCGGCCCTAGCCGCTACCCCACCGACGACCTACATCATACACATACAAATTATATTTAAATACTTAAGTATTTTCTAAGTTTCGTTTTTTTCTATGTTTATAACTAATTTATTTAAGCTCCAAATTAATAATGCTCTCCTATTATTTTTAATACACAGTTACTTACCAATTACTTTAGTAGTTATTGTGTACGCATGCGTAAAAGAAGAAATAGATGGAATTAAAAAAGGTCAAATGAAAAAAGAACGAATACACGCGTACCGCGTTACAATTGGGTTCATTTTGCTGTAACGAGTAGGTAATTTAGTCTCTTAATGTTTCAAGATTAAAAATAATATAGATATTTAGTTCCATACAACAATCTTAACAAGAAGTGGGATAACGTATGTTCTATTTTTTTTTAATTAAAATTAATTTATTTGGAACGTTTTTTTTTTATTATAAATTAAGTAGAGGTGTGAACTTAAGTAGTGAGGTGAATTTTAATAATGTTTCGACACGCTATAGGTCCTATCCTTCACTGTAATTGATACAGGTGCATTTGAAACATGTCACAGAATGTTACGGCATGTTGACGGTAAGTCTTCCAACGCGTGACTGTAAGCTGAACTCTGCTCCGTCGTGATTGGAGCAGAGTTTGTATGCCCCGTCAAAACGTCAAAGCGCTTACACTAAATCTACTTTTCCAGCCTCTCGTTAAGTTTACAACTAGAGGAGGTTCTCAATTCGTTGAAATCTTTTATTTTTACAGTAGTACTAAGTGGTATGGGTTTGCGGCAATAATGAAAACTGCTAAAATTTACTGTAGTGATACCGCCTTCCTTTTTGCATTTTCTTTTTCGATAAATAACAATAAAACTAATAAGCGCACCACTGTACAAGGCCTATCCCTTAAAATTAACAAACATACAAACACACTTTCGGATCTAAAATAATAAGTAAAAAAACAGTCAGTGGCTCAACCGGTAACGACTCGGACCGTCTAACCAGAGGTCCCGGGTTCAAATCCAGACGGCCAATGTAACATTGAGTTTGTTTGAAACTTACGTACCTACATTTACTTACCGATTGCTTTAACGGTGAAGGAAAACATCGTAAGGAAACCTACACATCTGATTCCAGATGTGTATGAAGGTCGCGTTGCACACGTATATAGGTGTAAATCTAAATGCCTTACACGTGGCCGCGGGTGATGGTAAGTGCAACACCAGGCAACCGCCGTCTATCCCTTGGATGGCACAGTTAATTGTGCCACACGATAAGAGAGAGAGAGAGAGAAAGACTAAGTTATAAACTAGTTTTACCAAAAAGTTTATTTCTATTACTTACTTATTATTATTATTTTTCAGTTCATCTTACAGAGAGTTCACTGCGTAAGTGTCTATTTCATAAGTATATTATTATATTGTAAGAAAAATTTGAACCCGCAAACGTAGAACATCACTTTATCACCGGAGCTCCTTATAAAGTACCGTTTTCCAAAATATTTCACTTGTGTAGCATATATATGGGCTTGATATTATGTGTTCTTTTGTAGCATATATACGGGTTGATATTATGTGTTCTTTTGTAGCATATATACGGGTTGATATTATGTGTTCTTTTGTAGCATATATACGGGTTGATATTATGTGTTCTTTTGTAGCATATATACGGGTTGATATTATGTGTTCTTTTGTAGCATATATACGGGTTGATATTATGTGTTCTTTTGTAGCATATATACGGGTTGATATTATGTGTTCTTTTGTAGCATATATACGGGTTGATATGTGTTCTTTTGTAGCATATATACGGGTTGATATTATGTGTTCTTTTGTAGCATATATACGGGTTGATATTATGTGTTCTTTTGTAGCATATATACGGGTTGATATTATGTGTTATTGTGTAGCATATATACGGGTTGATATTATGTGTTCTTTTGTAGCATATATACGGGTTGATATTATGTGTTCTTTTGTAGCATATATACGGGTTGATATTATGTGTTCTTTTGTAGCATATATACGGGTTGATATTATGTGTTATTGTGTAGCATATATACGGGTTGATATTATGTGTTCTTTTGTAGCATATATACGGGTTGATATTATGTGTTCTTTTGTAGCATATAGACGGGTTGATATTATGCGTTATTGTGTAGCATATATACGGGTTGATATTATGTGTTCTTTTGTAGCATATATACGGGTTGATATTATGTGTTCTTTTGTAGCATATATACGGGTTGATATTATGTGTTATTGTGTAGCATATATACGGGTTGATATTATGTGTTCTTTTGAAGCATATATACGGGTTGATATTATGTGTTCTTTTGTAGCATATATACGGGTTGATATTATGTGTTATTGTGTAGCATATATACGGGTTGATATTATGTGTTCTTTTGTAGCATATAGACGGGTTGATATTATGTGTTCTTTTGTAGCATATATACGGGTTGATATTATGTGTTATTGTGTAGCATATATACGGGTTGATATTATGTGTTCTTTTGTAGCATATATACGGGTTGATATTATGTGTTCTTTTGTAGCATATATACGGGTTGATATTATGTGTTATTGTGTAGCATATATACGGGTTGATATGTGTTCTTTTGTAGCATATAGACGGGTTGATATTATGTGTTCTTTTGTAGCATATATACGGGTTGATATTATGTGTTCTTTTGTAGCATATATACGGGTTGATATTATGTGTTCTTTTGTAGCATATAGACGGGTTGATATTATGTGTTCTTTTGTAGCATATATACGGGTTGATATTATGTGTTCTTTTGTAGCATATATACGGGTTGATATTATGTGTTATTGTGTAGCATATATACGGGTTGATATTATGCGTTCTTTTGTAGCATATATACGGGTTGATATTATGTGTTCTTTTGTAGCATATATACGGGTTGATATGTGTTCTTTTGTAGCATATATACGGGTTGATATTATGTGTTCTTTTGTAGCATATATACGGGTTGATATTATGTGTTCTTTTGTAGCATATATACGGGTTGATATTATGTGTTATTGTGTAGCATATATACGGGTTGATATGCGTTCTTTTGTAGCATATATACGGGTTGATATTATGTGTTATTGTGTAGCATATATACGGGTTGATATTATGTGTTCTTTTGTAGCATATATACGGGTTGATATTATGTGTTCTTTTGTAGCATATATACGGGTTGATATTATGTGTTCTTTTGTAGCATATATACGGGTTGATATTATGTGTTCTTTTGTAGCATATAGACGGGTTGATATTATGTGTTCTTTTGTAGCATATATACGGGTTGATATTATGTGTTCTTTTGTAGCATATATACGGGTTGATATGTGTTCTTTTGTAGCATATATACGGGTTGGTATTATGTGTTCTTTTGTAGCATATATACGGGTTGATATTATGTGTTCTTTTGTAGCATATATACGGGTTGATATGTGTTCTTTTGTAGCATATATACGGGTTGATATTATGTGTTCTTTTGTAGCATATATACGGGTTGATATTATGTGTTCTTTTGTAGCATATATACGGGTTGATATGTGTTCTTTTGTAGCATATAGACGGGTTGATATTATGTGTTCTTTTGTAGCATATATACGGGTTGATATTATGTGTTCTTTTGTAGCATATATACGGGTTGATATTATGTGTTCTTTTGTAGCATATATACGGGTTGATATGTGTTCTTTTGTAGCATATATACGGGTTGATATTATGTGTTCTTTTGTAGCATATATACGGGTTGATATTATGTGTTATTGTGTAGCATATATACGGGTTGATATTATGTGTTCTTTTGTAGCATATATAAGGGTTGATATTATGTGTTCTTTTGTAGCATATATACGGGTTGATATTATGTGTTATTGTGTAGCATATATACGGGTTGATATTATGCGTTCTTTTGTAGCATATAGACGGGTTGATATTATGTGTTATTGTGTAGCATATATACGGGTTGATATTATGCGTTCTTTTGTAGCATATATACGGGTTGATATTATGCGTTCCTTTGTAGCATATAGACGGGTTTATATTATGTGTTATTGTGTAGCATATATACGGGTTGATATTATGCGTTCTTTTGTAGCATTTATACGGGTTGATATTATGCGTTCTTTTGTAGCATATAGACGGGTTGATATTATGCGTTCCTTTGTAGCATATAGACGGGTTGATATTATGTGTTATTGTGTAGCATATATACGGGTTGATATTATGCGTTCTTTTGTAGCATATAGACGGGTTGATATTATGCGTTCTTTTGTAGCATATAGACGGGTTGATATTATGTGTTATTGTGTAGCATATATACGGGTTGATATTATGTGTTATTGTGTAGCATATATACGGGTTGATATTATGTGTTCTTTTGTAGCATATATACGGGTTGATATTAACCGTTCTTTTGTAGCATATAGACGGGTTGATATTATGTGTTATTGTGTAGCATATATACGGGTTGATATTATGCGTTCTTTTGTAGCATATAGACGGGTTGATATTATGTGTTATTGTGTAGCATATATACGGGTTGATATTATGCGTTCTTTTGTAGCATATATACGGGTTGATATTATGCGTTCTTTTGTAGCATATAGACGGGTTGATATTATGCGTTCTTTTGTAGCATATATACGGGTTGATATTATGTGTTATTGTGTAGCATATATACGGGTTGATATTATGCGTTCTTTTGTAGCATTTATACGGGTTGATATTATGCGTTCTTTTGTAGCATATAGACGGGTTGATATTATGTGTTCTTTTGTAGCATATATACGGGTTGATATTATGTGTTCTTTTGTAGCATATAGACGGGTTGATATTATGTGTTCTTTTGTAGCATATATACGGGTTGATATTATGTGTTCTTTTGTAGCATATATACGGGTTGATATTATGTGTTCTTTTGTAGCATATAGACGGGTTGATATTATGTGTTCTTTTGTAGCATATATACGGGTTGATATTATGTGTTATTGTGTAGCATATATACGGGTTGATATTATGTGTTCTTTTGTAGCATATATACGGGTTGATATTATGCGTTCTTTTGTAGCATATAGACGGGTTGATATTATGTGTTCTTTTGTAGCATATATACGGGTTGATATTATGTGTTATTGTGTAGCATATATACGGGTTGATATTATGTGTTCTTTTGTAGCATATATACGGGTTGATATTATGTGTTCTTTTGTAGCATATATACGGGTTGATATTATGTGTTCTTTTGTAGCATATATACGGGTTGATATTATGTGTTATTGTGTAGCATATAGACGGGTTGATATGTGTTCTTTTGTAGCATATATACGGGTTGATATTATGTGTTCTTTTGTAGCATATATACGGGTTGATATTATGTGTTCTTTTGTAGCATATATACGGGTTGATATTATGTGTTCTTTTGTAGCATATAGACGGGTTGATATTATGTGTTATTTTGTAGCATATATACGGGTTGATATTATGTGTTATTGTGTAGCATATATACGGGTTGATATTATGTGTTCTTTTGTAGCATATATACGGGTTGATATTATGTGTTCTTTTGTAGCATATATACGGGTTGATATTATGTGTTCTTTTGTAGCATATATACGGGTTGATATTATGTGTTATTGTGTAGCATATAGACGGGTTGATATGTGTTCTTTTGTAGCATATATACGGGTTGATATTATGTGTTCTTTTTTAGCATATATACGGGTTGATATGTGTTCTTTTGTAGCATATATACGGGTTGATATTATGTGTTCTTTTGTAGCATATAGACGGGTTGATATTATGCGTTCTTTTGTAGCATATATACGGGTTGATATTATGTGTTCTTTTGTAGCATATATACGGGTTGATATTATGTGTTCTTTTGTAGCATATAGACGGGTTGATATTATGCGTTCTTTTGTAGCATATATACGGGTTGATATTATGTGTTATTGTGTAGCATATATACGGGTTGATATTATGTGTTCTTTTGTAGCATATATACGGGTTGATATTATGTGTTATTGTGTAGCATATATACGGGTTGATATTATGCGTTCTTTTGTAGCATATAGACGGGTTGATATTATGTGTTATTGTGTAGCATATATACGGGTTGATATTATGTGTTACTTTGTAGCATATATACGGGTTGATATTATGCGTTCTTTTGTAGCATATAGACGGGTTGATATTATGCGTTCTTTTGTAGCATATATACGGGTTGATATTATGTGTTATTGTGTAGCATATATACGGGTTGATATTATGTGTTCTTTTGTAGCATATATACGGGTTGATATTATGTGTTCTTTTGTAGCATATATACGGGTTGATATTATGTGTTCTTTTGTAGCATATATACGGGTTGATATTATGTGTTCTTTTGTAGCATATATACGGGTTGATATTATGTGTTCTTTTGTAGCATATATACGGGTTGATATTATGTGTTATTGTGTAGCATATATACGGGTTGATATTATGTGTTCTTTTGTAGCATATAGACGGGTTGATATTATGCGTTCTTTTGTAGCATATAGACGGGTTGATATTAAGCGTTCTTGTGTAGCATATATACGGGTTGATATTATGTATCCTTGATGGTTAAAATTTGATCGACATCCTATGTGTCACTTTGGAGATAAACATATTTTAAATATGTTTTTGTATGACTGGCACCTTTTTTATAAGTGTTAAATTTGACAAAAAACCGGCCAAGTACGAGTCGGACTCGATCACCGAGGGTTCCGTACCACCAAATGTCTGGTTATGGAACCTTAAAAATAATAATCGAAAACTATACATCATAAAAACAATTAAAAATTTGTTTTAGCTTATGCAAATGAGCCCTTTCATACGACATGACATGGTTAACGCAATTCAAAATTTGGACCGCCGTTCCTTGCTTAATTGATAACGTACTTTAAATAAAGACAATTATTTTATGATGTATTTATAGTTTTCAAATGTATAGTTTTCAGATTTTTCTCTATACTTGTAGTATAAGACAGTAATACTTGCCAAACTTCATAGTTCTAGGTCAACGGAAAAACTTTATAAATTTTGATTCCCTTGAGAGTGTCGAAATGTTCGTTTATTGCGGCTTAAACAGCTGTATCTTTTTTATCTGTAAGTTTTATTTTTTTTAAACTTCAAGGGAGTGTAGAGCGAAGTATATGGTTTTAATTTCAACCTCCAGGCGTTCTCGAGATAAAGTGTCTTGACAGACAGACGCACGGACAGACAGACAACAAAGTGATCCTGTAAGGTTTCCGTTTTTTTTTTGAGGTACGGAACCCTAAAACTGGGACCATTTTAGGTACTTTTAAAATTTTTAAAATAAAAATATGAAAAACTTCAACATCAAAAACATCTATGTTCACAATTTCATCAAAATCAGTCCAAATGTGGACACACATACACACAATTTTTTCTCGACCACTTTTTTGTGTCTCTATATGATTGATATCCTTACTAAAATCCCTACTATCCCTATCCCTACTAATATTATAAATGTGAAAGTAACTCTGTCTGTCTGTTACGCTTTCCCGCAAAAACTACTGAACGGATTTGGCTGAAATTTGGTAGGTAGACAGATTAGTACCTGGATTCAGACATAGGCTACTTTTTACCACGCTCGCGAGCCGCTTGCGGCTCGCGCACTGCGCACCCTCGAAAAGTCATAGAAACGTTGTCCACGCGGGTGAAACCGCGGGAAACAGCTAGTAATATTATAAATGTGAAAATGTGTTTGTTTGTTTGTTACCTTTTCACGCTTCAACGCCTTGACCAATCTTTATGAAATTTGGCATGCAGGTAGCCTGTGTTACGGGGAAGGACATAGGCTACTTTTTATCCCGGGAAAATAGCAAAATCTGTTGCAGTTCCTGAGGGAACTAAAAAAATACTCGATTGTTGTAATTTTTTGCACAGAGATGGTTGAGTAGGTGGGAAACGACATAATTTACTAATCACCCTTAAAGACAGTAATTAAAACGATGTCCACTAATAAATAGACTATTTTTAGGTTAATTTCTTTAAAATCGCAACGGAACAATGGATTGTGTGATTATTAGCACCAGAGATGGTTGAGGGGGTGGGATGTGACATGATTTACTATTAAGCATATCCTGACATAGTTCCCGAGGGATCTGGAGAAAATGTATGTCCACGCTCGCGAGCCGCTTGCGGCTCGCGCACCGCGCTCCCTCTAAGACAGTCATAAAAACGATGTCCTCGCGGGCGAAGCCGCGGGCAAAAGCTAGTAGAATATAACTTCATCAGAATCTCGAAGTCTTACTCCTTCTAAATTATGAAACTTAGCGTAAGACAAGCCCTTGCTGGAGCAACTTTCTTCCAAAGATCGGAATCGGAACCGGGCCAGTAGCAAAGAGTACCTACTGAATATTACTAGGTCTAAAACTAATGAAATGAAATGAACCTAAAACAGTTGACCAAATTTAAAAAAATAAAGTATCTACTTATCTACATCCTCCCAACGGTCGGAATCGTGAACAGGCCAGTAGTTAACGAGATTACGGGCATATCCGTACAGGATGAAACTAAAATAGTTGGTCAAATTTAAAAAAAATTAAGCGTCTTCTAACAGTAGGGATGTTGAAGTTAGGGGCGGGCTGATTTCCGCAACCAGGCGACCTCTGCGCCCATTTTGCGTGACACAATATGAATGAGGAGGCACAGGCACTAGTCATAGAACACTGTTTGTAGCCGGCTACAATGATATCAAAATTCGAAATACCGTGTACATACTGTACTTGCTTCGAATTTTTTATTTTTTTATCCTAGTGTAGTGCGGAACAATCAGTACCTAAGTTCAAGTGATTTTATTTAATAAATATGTTTGAACCTACTGGCATACTATACCTAATGTAACTCTTGACCAACTAAGTTTTAGAACATGGGGTTTTGTGAATTTTGTGTGAGTGGCGAGTGTTGTGGAATGAATTTGATAACTGATTGTAGGTACGTGTCTGTGCTACTCCTGACTCTTTTGCCGAGTGGTTCACGCTCCGGACCGGAATAGGAAGCCAGGGTTACGAAGTAACAAATATCTCATGTGTGGCCAGGGGTCGTGGTTATCAAACGCAGGCGGGTCTCTCTTTTGTGGGAAAACCCCGAAATCATACTGAATAGATTTTGATTATTCTTTTACCATTTATTAGCTATTCGAGCTTTTTCCCGCGGCTCCGCCCGCGTGGACATCGTTTTTATGACCGTGTTTAAGGGTAATTCGTAAATTATATCGTCTTCCACCTACTCAACCATCTCTGTGCAAAAAATCACAACAATCGAGTATTTTTTTTAGTTCCCTCAGGAACTGCATCAGATTAAGCTATTTTCCCGGGATAAAAAGTAGCCTTTGTCCTTCCCCGTGACACAGGCTACCTGCATGCCAAATTTCATAAAGATTGATCTAGGCGTTGAAGCGTTAAAAGGTAACAAACAAACACATTTTCAGATTTATAATATTAGTAAGGATTATTCATAATTAACATAGGCTGTATTAATTTACATCGATAGTATATTTTTAGGTGCCTATAATTAACCGACTTAAAAAAAAAGGAGTTTCTCAATTCGTCGGAATCTTTTTTTTTAGTATGTTCCTCGATTAGGTACTCGAAGACGCCTGGACTTACTACAAAGGTTTTACTACAAAGGTTTTACTACAAAGGTGCTCCCATTGTCACCAAGTCAGGTACTGATGATGGGATCCCAGGGAAATCGAGGGCAACCCTTAAATTTCATAAGCACGTATTACGTGTTTCATATATTTTCTAAAGTTTGTCAAGTACTTACGTCTGATAGTCATCAGCTCGTGTTGTTGAGCTTGTGACGGAAGCTACAACTCCTTAACGGTTAGGAGTTGGAGGATAATTATTTAAATATTATAGGTACGTACGTTACTCGTGATTACCAACAATTTTCCCCAAGAAACTATATAATAAATAATAAATAAATAAATATTCTGGACAAATCACACATGGTCATCTGGCCCCAAAGTAGGATTCCCTGTGTTATGGGAACCAGAGACTGATATACATACTTATATACGTTTAAATACATACATAGATATTTAACACTCAGACACAAAGCAAACAAATCTACATACCTATCACACAAATGATTGCCCTGGGTGGGGATCGAACCCACAACTCTTGGATCAGTAGTCAAGAGCACTAACCAGTCAAACTATATGTTAAAATGAAAAAAAAAATTTTGTCCTTTATACTTTTTTGCCGATTTCATAACTTATTATGTATCGAGGACCAAAAACTTTTTTCTGGTTTGACATATTATAGTATCTTTGGGAAAGTTGTTTGTAATCACTAATCACGAGTACAGGTATCTTTCGTAATCAAGAACTAATTTAAAGTCACCCTGTATAGGTAAATACAATACAATACCTATATACTAAGACCTCTTGCAAACATTTAAATCTCTTAGATCTATTTTACAATGAAAGTGAAAATGGTGGCCATTAATCCCTACTAATATTATAAATGTGAAAGTAACTCTGTCTGTCTGTTACGCTTTCCCGCAAAAACTACTGAACGGATTTGGCTGAAATTTGGTAGGTAGACAGATTAGGACCTGGGTTAAGACATAGGCTACTTTTTACCACGCTCGCGAGCCGCTTGCGGCTCGCGCACTGCGCACCCTCGAAAAGTCATAGAAATGTGGTCCACGCGGGTGAAGCCGCGGGAATCAGCTAGTACAAAATAAGTACATTGGAATAAAAAAACTTAAAAAACACTATAATACAATGAAATAATGTTTTTATTCTTCTACTCTTTCAGATGGAATAAATTTAGGTAAGTAAACTTCAATTGACTACATTTTAGTTTTTTTAAATAAAAACTTTTATTTAACTTGCAATGTTTGTATGTATCATATCATTCTCCCAGTTCCATTCCACCTTCAGTCAACGAGACGCAGGGAGCGCTTCCACCCCTATTTTCTTGATATTCAGCCTAAACGCACGAAGCGTCACGCTTCCTCGTTTATTATGCGGACAGCGATGGCGTGGAACGCCTTGCCTGCGTCTGTGTTTCCCGACTCCTACAACTTGGGGATCTTCAAGGCGAGAGTGAACAGGCATTATTTGAGTTTGCGTGTACCATCCTCGACTACAATGTCACTTACCATCGGATGAGATGTAGTCAAACGCACTCAAATTTTTTATAATAAATAATAATAAAATGTATGTTTGTTAAGTTCGAATCTTGCGATCGATTTTAGAGCGACTTCCAGGGGTCCGATTGAGCTGAAATTTGTAATGAAGCCGTATTCCCGGAGACAATAGACCTTTTTGGTATTTAGACGTTTATCTGATGATGAATTTTTGAGGTGGAGTCGAGTCCCCAGAATTGTCTTTTATTTTGAAATAGATTCGTAGAAAATAATTACTGTGTTCACCTTTTTGGCTGTCCATTAAATTGAGGCGTTTCTATTAACGGGGCAGTGCAGACTAACAAAAACTAGTTCGTACTATATTTTAGCAGCCTCAAGAAGCAAACGTTTGACTCTTTAAGGTGAAGCATGTTATAATTCTTTTTAAGAAAATAAATGAAAAACGATTCTTTTCGTTGTGCAAAAACCGCAAATCAAATTTTGAGTGCCATTTATTTCATAGTATAATTTTTTCGTTTCTCTTTTCTTTGTTTTAGCTAAGCTCCAGATAAAATTACTTGGTAAGTATTTAGAATTATATATTTCATCATCATAATAAACAGGACGTATTAAAGGGCAAATCGATCAGCTTATATTTAACGGAAGTATTTACAAATTTGAATACTTCTTTTTATTTCCCTGGTTAGATGTACTGATTCAGGGTAGGCTCGAGCCCCTCGGTGGGGACGTATATGAGTTGTAATGATGATTTCCCTCACTTCAGAACCTTGATATGTTTGTGTTCTATATCCATGATCTGGACTAGATCAATTTTGATTTTTGTGGAGTTTATGTATTGGTATTTAACTGACTCGCTGGTCCAGTGACTAGTGGTCAGCGCTCTTGCCTGCTAGGCTAAGAGACGTGGGTTCGATTCCTACTCAGGGACAACACATCCGTGACGACAGGTTTGTTTACTGTGGGTCTGGTATTTAATAGACGTATTTAAACTTGTAAAAGTATGCATAATATCAGTCGTGTGATGTGCCCTAAATATTATTTAATAAGAACGAATCACTAATATAGTTAAATCTTTTTTCAGAACTTCTTAAACTCAAGCTTGGTTTGTTGTGGTAAGTTGAATCTAAAACTTAAGTCCAAAAAGGTAATAATACCGACCAGCTACCGGGAGCTAGGTCATTCCTTTCCCTCTATATGGTTGAGGGGAGCGATGGCTGACTCTCACGTTACACTCGTGACCGGGTGCTGTCCATGTGAACTGGCCTACTCTTGTCAAAGGCATTAATGATATGCAATGATTTTAATGTATAACTTCTCGTGTCATATTCATCAGTTTTCATATTTTTTTTTATATCAATGATTGTATTTTGACGTTATCAACTAATGATTGTTAATTTTAATTATTCACAAATGACATTAATTATATGGAATTACTGTTTTACAATTTGCACTTATTTTGAATAAACATTTCGAATCTTGAAACCTTGATGGCATACTTAGTATATAAGTGAAATTAAAAACCCCCGAAAGAACTTCAGCTATGTTGAAGCAACTTAATTTTCATCCGCCATTTTGTTTTCCGATTTTTTTTACTTGAAATTTGCCCAAGGTATTTACTATTTTAGTTACACCAACCCCCTTTTATCTCTTACCATTTTGGCGCGCAGGTAATCATCTCTATGAAGGCTGAACAGATTTCTATCAAACATGGCTAATAACCATCTCGGTTATCTAGTTTAAAAAAAAAACATTTGAAATCGGTCGGATCTACGATGACATGTACAGACTCACACACAGATAGGGTAGTTAAGTTCCCATGTGACGACCGCACCCCGAAAGGTGTAGCGTTTATAGGACATCCACTCAGTGAACCGATGACCTTTTAACCGCCTCCGTGGCGTAATGGATAGTCCATTCGCTTCACACCAGGAGGTTGCGGGTTTGATTCCCGGTGGGTTCAACTTGTAATGCCACAACGGGTTGGTGGCAGGGCATTTTCTAAGCCTGCCTGACTAGCTACCACCATCTTGTCTAAGTCTTGCCGCCTAAAATACTAATATTTGGCGATTGTTAACACTGGCTTGAAGATAAGATAGCTATCAAGTCACTTATGATCAAGTGAGATGATGCCAAGGGCTTACCAATTGTAAATAAAAAAACTTAGACGCGGGAAGCCGCTGTCGCTGGCAACGCAAGACCGGTCGTCGTGGAAATCCTTAAGGGAGGCCTTGGTTCAGCAGTGTACGTCCTTCGGGTGATATGATCATGATGACGACGACGATGGTGATGATTATGATGATGAATAATCCAACCCTAAATGTACAGTATACTTACTATCTCTTCTTTTTTTTTCAGAAGAGCTGCGAAGACCACATAGCTACATGACAATGGGAGCTTGAACATAATTTCGCCTCCGCAGTAGCTATTATTAACCGTTATTTACCGTTTGATTCAATTTATAAACATTTGAAAGTAAATAAATTCATTGCATAATGTACATGTTTTTTTATTTCTTTTTTTTATATTAGTTCTATAATATCAGCCACTGTAATGCAACTAGAAGACTATTATAGCGGAACATTCTAACAGCCTCCGTGGCGTAGTGGTTAGTCCATTCGCTTCACACCAGGGGGTCGCGGGTTCGATTCCCGGCGGGGTCAACTTTGTAAGACTCGGTTTGGTTGGTGGTAGGACATTTTCATAGCCCGCCTGGCTAGCTACTACCATTTTGTCTTAATCTTGCCGCCAAACATCAGTGTTAACAGCATTGATGTGTTCCGGCTTGAAGATTAGATAGCCAGATCCCCCTTTCGTTTGGGAATCTTGGTAAGCCCGCTTCCGTCTTCGGCATCATCGTCATTTATCACTAGGTGAGATGATGCCAGGGCTTACCAATTGTGAATAAAAAATCTGTATTAGCTAGATCGCTATCGACGACCAGTCTTGCGCTGCCCGCATCCAGCGTCTTCCCGCTACCTTCACCAGGTCATTGGTCCACACGGAGGCCAGCCAATACTCAACATCTTCGGTGCACGGTTTCCACTCGAGAACTTTACTACCCTAACGGTTATCTGTTCTACGAGCTATGTGCCCCGCCAATGCCACTTAAGTTTAGCAATTCTGAGAGCTATGTCGGTTACTTTGGTTCTCCTACGGATCTCCTCGCTTCTGATTCGATCACGTAGTGAAACTCCGAGCAACCCACAATCTATTGCCTTTTGGGTGACCTTGAGCCTTCTTATGAGGCCCATAGTAAACGACCATGTCTCAGTTGCGTATGTCGTCACTGGCAACACACAGTTCGAAGACCTTGGTCTTAAGACACTGCGGTATTTAGAACGTGAAGATATTGCGAAGCTTCTCGAACGCTGCCCAGCCGAGTTGGATTAGACGATTGATCTCTTTCTTGAAGTTGGACCTACCTACCTACCTATCTACCTGGTGGGGTAAATTTTATAAGACTAGGTTTGGTTGGTGGTAGGGCATTTTCTAAGCCCGCCTGGCTAGCTACCACCATCTTATCTAAGTCTTGCCGCCAAAAATGAGTGTTAACAGCATTGGTGTGTTCCTGTTTGTAGCTAAATAGCCAGATCCCTATTGCGTTGGGGAATCTTGGTAAGCCCGCTTCCATTTTCAGCATCATTGTCACTAACCATCAGGTGCGATGATGCCAAGGGCATTGTGAATAAAAAAACCTTTTAAAACAATCGGGTAAAAACGATATCCCCGCAGGCGAAGCTTTTCATATAAGACACCACATAGATAACGACCGGGAACCGTCGCTTTGAGGGAGATACCTCGTTACCAGAAAAGCACTGAGCTGCTGATCAGGAAACTCCCTTTTCAGCGCCTGATAAGGGATATAGCGCAAGATTTTAAGACGGAACTTCGGTTCCAGAGCTCAGCTGTCATGGCGCTACAAGAAGCACGCCTCGCTTGCTTCTTGTATCTAGTTAGATTATTTGAAGATACGAATCTTTGCGCAATTCATGCAAAGAGAGTCACGATTATGCCCAAAGATGTACAGTTAGCTATAAGACTCAGGGGAGAGAGAGCGTAATTTTGGCGGTGGGTGAAATTGGCATCCAGATATTTTAATAAAGAAAGAAGAATACGGTTTATGGTACAATAATTTATTACCTCTAAGACGTGCATTTTAGCGTACCCTCTCTTTTACCCGCACATGCCTATATTATGGCATTAACTGTTCGAATTTCGGTTTCATATGTACGTTTATCCGACTTAGTTATAACCTTTACTGTTACTTGTTGTGTTGATCGGACATCATCTCCATCACCTTGTTATTTGTTATTTTGTCTTTCCAAGAACTTTTTACTGTACGCCTGTATAGACCAATTGGAACGCGTTCAATTTATTGACTGTTGATTAATTCAAAGTCCATCCTCCACCACACCCTGGACACTTCATACAACAGGCCAGAAATGACATTTCAAAAAACGAATGACAGAACGAACAAAATAGCGGCGAAATCCTATATGTTCGACAATCAAACTGAAACCAAAGTATATATATATTAGTAGTAACATACAGTATTGACAATCCCTGCCGCTCTCTAGATTGCGACCTCACCCCCTCGGCACCCAGATTGATACAGATTGCAAACTGAAACCAATCTGTATCAATCTGGGTGACGAGGGGGTGAGGTCGCAATCTAGAGAGCGGCAGGGAGTGTCCATACTGTATGTTAGGACTAATATGTATACTTTGCCTCCCGCTATACATAAGTCGAGAGAAATCTCTTGACTTATCTTGACACCATCTCCGTTTTCAATAGGGATGACGACAGCATTGATCACTAAATTGCCTTTCTACTTAAACTTCGAAAAACCTTACTCGTTTAGTTTTTCATCAAGTCTTCGATTTTTAACTCACCAAAAGTGGCTAAGTTCTGGGCCGGAATGATTTAATTTGTCATCGACACGCAAAGAAGAAGAAGAACTCACTAAAATCACAAAACGAGTACATAAATGACGCTGCTAAACTATGACGTCACGCCTATGTATTTCTAACATTTTTAGAACAAAATGTCGTTTTTGACACATGATAAAAAGTAACTCAGATGACTAGCATTCGTCATCCCTTACGAGTTTCCATTTCTGGATTCCAAAGGTTTATCTGTACAGAGTACAGAGTGTCCATGCAAATCAAAGGAACCTTCAAAGAGGTGAGTATGAAACAGAAAATAAGCAACTTTCCCCAAGAAACCGCCTCCGTGGCGTAAAGGTTAGTCCATTCGCTTCACACCAGGAGGTCGCGGGTTCGATTCCCGGTGGGTTCAACTTGTAATACTCGGTTTGGTTGGTGGTAGGGCATTTTCTAAGCCCGCCTGACTGCTACCACCATCATTACTAAGTCGTGCCGTCAAACATCACTGTTAAGAACATTGATGTGCTCCGGCTTGAAAATAAGATAGCCAGTTCTCCGTTGCGTTGGGGAATCTTGGTGAGCCCGCTTACATCTTCGGAAACATCGTCATTTACCAGCAGGTGAGATGACGCCAAGGGCTTAAAAATTATAAATTAAAAAAAGAAACTCATGGTAAGTTCTCAAAAAAATATCTGATAAATTTGTGTTGGAAGTCCATTTTTTTTTAAAATTAACCATAGTGTCTTTGGGGAAAGTGTTTCAGTTACGGTATAAGTGCCCTGTAGGTCTTTGTATAAAACCTTCATATAAAATCTTCTTAGAAAATATTCGAATAAAACTTTTACACAAAATCTACATTATTTCAATTATACAGCGTGGCCAGTGCGCGGGATGCGGTGGCAAGGTCACTGCGTCTCATTTCTCCGTGTGCTGCAGACTTATTTGTTCTGCTTTGTGAGTATTCATATAAATCAATAGATCTTAAACGAAAAGTAACAAAAAGGTGACCTTATTGTCTGTTAACACAGATGTCATGTTTTTGTATTTTTGCAATAAATTTATACGCTATAAATTAAATTTCTTTGAATACATAATTATTTAAAGTTTATAGAGTGTAGATAATATGATCATTGTTACAAGTTGTCTCCAGTAATAATTTTAGTTTAAATTTCTTGTCAATAGACCTATTCTAAAAAACTCAATAAACGAAATAGTAGAAAAAACAACGAAGTACTTTTTAGGGTTCCACGTAGTCAATAAGGAAGCCTTGTGGTTTCGTCATGTCTGTGCATCTGTCTATCTTTCTGTCTGTCCGCGGCTTAGTTCATAGACCTTAGTCCTAATGTACCTAATGTTTTTTTTTAATAAATGTCGCGTTGGGATAGTTAAATAGGTCTTAACTACTGATGGTTTACTAATTTTTGTTAGAGTCAAGTGTCCCCCCCCCCTCCCCCTACCAGCTAAACCGCTTTTTCGGGACATCTGAGAAAAAATTAAAATAGTAGGACATATAATCAATTTAAAAAAAAAAGCTATCACGGCTAAGTAGTCTTTCTTAGTTGAGGAGTAAGAGTCGACCAACTTAAGATGTGCAGTTGAATTTGTAAAAAGTTCATAGATTTTCCATACAAAATTTTCTACTACCAACTGCAAATAAAATTTTGTTTTTTTAGAATATACGTTTATATTTTGAAAAGGCTACGGAACCCTACTTTTCGCGAGTCCGACTCGCTCTTGGCAGGTTTTTGAAAAATAATGTCCAATATGTTGCTGATTCTATGTTTTTATGGTTATCATAAAACACGCTTTTCAAACATAGTATTTTAAAAAAAAAACATTCCTTATGAGATGATGAGGTGATGAGCGCTAATGAGAATATATTTTGAACTCCCGACACCCTTATTTATTTTCGAGCGATAGAGAAGCGAGCGTCAGCAAGCTACGAATAGGGAGTGCAATATCGGTATTCCGAGATTTTGAAATACCGAGATCTTGCACCAATTATGTAGGATTGATGTTGCATCCAAAATCTCGCAAGATTTGCAAGATTTCAAATTAGCAGTTGAAGTACTATGTCAAAGAGATTCAGATCTCATCACCGCTGAAACCACTTGGCGGTTCATTGTACGAAAGTTACCAACCTAACAACACGTACAGCACTGAAGCTGGCTGATGCTATCAAGACTCGAATACGTGAGCGTCGAACAATTATGACTGCAGCGTTGTTCTATTTGAGACATCATGCTCACTATGATGAAGATTTTGAATCGCTGGTTAATGATGACACCTTTAATTTGCCACCAAAAACTTTTATAAACTAGTATTCCCGGCGAACTTCGTACCACTTTACACTAAACTCACTACCCTACCCTACCCTATACTACCCTACACTACACTGCACTGCACTGCACTACACTATACTACACTACACTACACTACACTACACTACACTACACTACACTACACTACACTACCCTACCCTACCCTACCCTACATAAAAACCTTCTTTTGACAATAACGAACTCGACAAAAAAAAAGAATTAGCGAAATCGGTCCAGTCGTTCACGCGTGATACCGTGACCAAGGAAATAGGAATTAATTTTTACATATACAGATTAAACTTGGTGGTAACCCCATTTTTAGGGTTCCGTACAAACGTAAAAAGGTAAAAACGTAACCATTTTAGGATCACTCGTGTATCAGTCTGTCCGTCCGTCTGTCACAACCAATTTTCTCGAAAACTAAAGGATCGATTGAGTTGAAATTTAGTGAACATAATATGTAACTTGGTGACCCAAAAACGGAAGTAAGTATTTTAAGTAACTTAATTTCATAATTTTGAAATAATAAGTTTTGAAGTTATCTAAGAAAATTGGAGAAAATTTTCTCCCCTCCTGCCCTTTATCTCCGAACCTACTGGGTGTACAATCTTGAAAAAAATCATAGTACATGATAAAGCGTCGGTGGCTCAACCGGTAACGACTCGGTCCATCTAACCAGAGGTACCGGGTTCAAATCTGGACGGCCAATGTACCAATGAGTTTTTCAAAAACTTACGTACATATATACTTACCGATTGCTTTAACGGTGAAGGAAAACATCGTGAGGAAACCTGCACAGGCCTGCGAAGAAACTCGAAGGTTGTGTGTGAAGTCGACCAACCCGCACTGGGCCCGCGTGGTCGACTAAGGCCTAATCGCCCTGATTCCGGGTAGGCTCGAGCCCCTCGGTGGGGACGTATATGAGCTGATATAATAAAAACATGAGTTTAAAATACATAAATTGTTGAGAAATGAGATTAGTTGCAATCCAATCTACTAGCCAAGCAAATATGACAAAGCGATCAGATGGAGAACGAATGTTTTTGTTTGAGTTCTTACGCAGGTGCGTGTTGTTTGATTTTGACGTAATCGCAAAGAATCATCCAAACTAAAGGACGTGCAGGTACAGATAAAGGACGTGCAGGTCCAGATAAAGGACGTGCAGGTCCAGATAAAGGACGTGCAGGTCCAGATAAAAATGCAGTTGTCAAATTGTACCAATTTTTAGAATGGTGTAAAGATATCCCATCACATCAGCTCTTATATACGTCCCCACCAAGGGGCTCGAGCCTACCCTAAATTAGGGCGATCGGGCCTTAATCGACCACGCGGGCCCAGTTGGTCAAATTCACACACAACCTTCGAGTTTCTTCGAAGGCGTGTGCAGGTTTCCTCACGATGTTAAACGGATAAACGCTCTTATGAGATCGAAATTCGAAAAAACATTGTTAAGTGGGAGGACTCGAACCACGACTTCGCAGATAAGAGGTAGCGCCCCTTGCCGTTGCGCCACCAAAAGATATCTAGTTAAGACAAATAAAATGTGAAACCTTGTTTAATGAGTTTAAATACAAGTTGACAAGTCCAAAACCGTTCTGGGGGTCCAGAAAGGTCAACATAAATTACAGAAAAATCTATGAGTAAATCTCAAGTCCTTTCGTACCCACAGTAAAAATGAAATTTCTGAAATCCAGAATAAGAAGACCCCTATTTACCTTGAGCAAAATATGAAGTGAGACGTCTTATTTTGTTGGTAGTTAAAGTTTTGGTGCAGAACCCTGTTTGTGTGACCCCGTGTCGCAATATGCCGTTTTATACATAATTGGACCCAGCTCCAGTCCTCCGAGATTCTCTCTTACCACTCATGCTAGCCAGGACGCGAGTTGGAGGGCGCGTCGAGGCTGCAATATCTTACGCAAAAGATATTATTAGTTATAAGTTTTAGCTTGTTTTTTATTATTATTCACTATTGGTAAACCCTTGACAACATCTCACCTGATGGTAAGTGATGACGTTGCCGGAGATGGAAGCGGGCTCACCAAGATTCCTCAACGCAATGGCGAACTGGCTATCTTATCTTCATGCCGGAACACACCAATGATATCAACATTGATATTTGGCGGCAAGGCTTAGATAAGATGGTGGTAGCTAGCCAGGCGGGCTTAGAAAATGCCCTACCACCAACCAAACCGAGTCTTACAATTGACCCAACCTGCGACCTCCTGTGTAAAGCCAGTGAACTTTGCCTCTAGGCTACGGAGGCGGTTAAAACAAGTTGTTCCAACAAGGAAGACCATGATAAGTTATCCACGTGTCAAACGGGAAGTAGAACCTCGGCACCCAATCAACCATCAAGTCTCTTTGCCTCCAAGGCTTAAAAGTCAACGCAGTTTTATTAAAGAGGTGCTGCTTCTGGATGGTGACGTCTCCAAAATACGTCTAAGTCTCTTAAATTAAAGGGTCCCACATCAGCCACACGTATCCCCCTATGCAATCCCTCCCTGGTACAATCTTCCTTTGCTGACATTGAAGTCTTTAAACATACTCAGAACACAATTAAGGCGGAGCAAGAAAAACATGTGCAGGTTGGGGTCACAGCTAGGATAGTGCCTCTCTCCAGACCATGGCACACTTCTTGTTCTGCCTGGCGTGCCCTGGCACCACTACGCGCAGACAATGCCCTAGTAGAAGAGTAGGGCTTGGTCTGTAAAAAATATTTGAGCCAAAAAATCGACTCGCTAAAAAGAAGAATAAATATAATGTATTTTCTTTGTATTTCTTACTCGTAGAAGAGATGGCCGTCCAACAGTGGACGTCCTTCGGCTCATGTGATGATTAATTTATTATATTAATTTATTAATTATATTAAAAAAACATACATACACATGAAAATTATAACCCTCCTTTTCGGGCAGTCGAGTTAAAAGTGGTTGCCCTGACTTAAACAATCCAATAACTTGCTTTATAAAAATTTATCAATAATAACTGTAGTCTATTATAAGTTACTGAATTACAGTTTTGGGAACGTCGCGTTTGGTGAAACACGTATGATTTTTTTTTCACCTGATGATAAATGATGATGATGCCGAAGATGGAAGCGGGCTTAACAAGATTCCCCAGCGCAATGGAGAACTGGCTATCTTATCTATGATGCGTCTTGAAAGAGCACAAATATCTGTGCTTTAACCCTGCGGCACTCGCTACTGGGTACAAAATACCAAGGTGTACCTAAATGTGATTATTATTATTTTTCTAAACCTGGCAACTCAGGATTCTAGGTACCTTCTAAAAGATAGTTATTTATTACACACGCACACCGCGGGGCACGGGGGCAGTCAGTTCGCATGCGACGCTTGACGATAACGGACGAATAAAGCGAATTTTGACGTTTATTTACTATGCCTTCAACTAACGGATGGTACAAAAGGCTTTTTACCTCAATTGATCCTTTGTTAGGACAAGCTCTCATTTGGAATAAATGAACATAACAACTTGAATTTTCCGTTTTATTTATGGACAGTAATGTCAATAATACAAATGGATTGTCAAACTTTGAAACACGAAGTTATTTTGTTAAATAATGGTAATCAAACTTTGTAGTATTTATCACTTGGTAGTGATTAATCGTGTTTGTAACAAGTAAGGACCGAAACACATAAACGCGTTGCGTTGGTGTGGGGTAACTTATAAAAACAAATTTATAAAACAAGAGGCGTGGAAAAGTGTTTGTGAAATAATATATGATAATCACAGCAAAAAAGCACTAGTGAAAAATCAAAACTGGATAAGTAGTACATGTATTTTAAGGAACCGAGATGTACCCGGTTTCTAATTAAAGCGTTGATTTGTAATACCACTTTAATGAAGAATTACTCATAGGTGCACAAGTTGAATATATAATATTGAATCACAATTAATCACATATTGAATGATATTGAGGCATGGTCGGTAATTCAGTTGTCAAGTGAGCGTCTTCAAAACGCCCAGAGTATGACGGCTGAAAAAGAGTACGCATCACGAAACAGTGTTTGCATTAATTATTCGATATTAATTATGACTTATTATATGTATTCAAAAGTTCACAAGAAAATGGTAACTCCACAGTACAGCAGTAGAACGCTTAATTCGCGACGCCGCCACACAACACTCGGTGCCGCAACGCGGTTAACGTGGTTATGTGTTTCGGCCCTAACCGCGTTTAGGTTGTAGTATTTATACCTATCAAAATATTTAACTTTAATAATGTTATTAGCGTAGGTATAATATTCTAACTTTTTTAAATTTGCATTTCATCTTTATGACGGCTGATTACATTTACCATTTTAACTTTAAGATCTTCACAAGTATGTTTTCTGGTAAATAATAATAATATATACTTGACTCGATTACTTGACTCTTTCCTCCAATTGGTAAACTTTCCCATTTTTCGGAGGTCTCCTTCGACACAATCAATCCACCTTTTCCATGGCCTGCCCTTTAGTCTCATCTGTTGCGGCATCCTACTGATTATAACTTTTGCAGCCCGATTGTCCGGCATCTAAGACGCTGTGACTAACAGAATCTAACGAATCTAATCTTTCTTGCCCCCACAGTACTTGTAGTTCGTGATTACCTTTTCGGTTCGGATGCGATATATCTTTTCCGTCTCTCTCCCGGGTCCAAAGGTCTTTCTCAGTACTTTGCGATCAAAAATAGCAAGCAATACATTTGTTGTGTTACAATAGGTCTTTGGTATGTAGATGGTTAACTTCGACGCTATGCTTAATGATTTCGAGCTTAAGAGTTGTCTACGTGAGTAGAACTAAACACCTATTGCCCACTATAACTCCAGCTTTTACTTCTTTCTCAGCCCTTTTCTACCTGGTTAGTTCTGATCCAAGTTAATTAGAATGTATTTTTTTATAGACTGGTCAAAGAATCTCTATTCTTGTAAACGAAACAGTTGTAGTTCTTGTTAGACTTGTGAGGTCAACTCATCCCCTGTAAACGCAACAGATGTAGTTTTAGTTAGAATGGTGAGGTCAACTCATCCCCTGTAAACGCAACAGTTGTAGTTCTTGTTAAACTGGTGTGGTCAACTCATGCCCTGTAAACGCAACAGTTGTATTTCTTGTTAGACTGGTGAGGTCAACTCATCCCCTGTAAACGCAACAGTTGTAGTTCTAGTTAGACTGGTGAGGTCAACTCGTCCCCTGTAAACGAAACAGTTGTAGTTCTTGTTAGACTGGTGAGGTCAACTCCTCTCCTGTAAACGCAACAGTTGTAGTTCTAGTTAGAATGGTGAGGTCAACTCATCCCCTGTAAACGAAACAGTTTTAGTTCTTGTTAGACTTGTGAGGTCAACTCATCTCCTGTAAACGCAATAGATGTAGTTTTAGTTAGAATGGTGAGGTCAACTCATCCCCTGTAAAGGAAACAGTTGTAATTCTTGTTAGACTGGTGTGGTCAACTCATGCCCTGTAAACGCAACAGTTGTAGTTCTTGTTAGACTGGTGAGGTCAACTCATCCCCTGTAAACGCAACAGTTGTAGTTCTAGTTAGACTGGTGAGGTCAACTCATCCCCTGTAAACGCAACAGTTGTAGTTCTAGTTAGACTGGTGAGGTCAACTCGTCCCCTGTAAACGAAACAGTTGTAGTTCTTGTTAGACTGGTGAGGTCAACTCCTCTCCTGTAAACGCAACAGTTGTAGTTCTAGTTAGAATGGTGAGGTCAACTTATCCCCTGTAAACGAAACAGTTGTAGTTCTTGTTAGACTTGTGAGGTCAACTCATCTCCTGTAAACGCAATAGATGTAGTTTTAGTTAGAATGGTGAGGTCAACTCATCCCCTGTAAAGGAAACAGTTGTAATTCTTGTTAGACTGGTGTGGTCAACTCATGCCCTGTAAACGCAACAGTTGCAGTTCTTGTTAGACTGGTGAGGTCAACTCATCCCCTGTAAACGCAACAGTTGTAGTTCTAGTTAGACTGGTGAGGTCAACTCATCCCCTGTAAACGCAACAGTTGTAGTTCTAGTTAGACTGGTGAGGTCAACTCATCCCCTGTAAACGAAACAGTTGTAGTTCTTGTTAGACTGATGAGGTCAACTCCTCTCCTGTAAACGCAACAGTTGTAGTTCTAGTTAGAATGGTGAGGTCAACTCATCCCCTGTAAACGAAACAGTTGTAGTTCTTGTTAGACTGGTGAGGTCAACTCATCTCCTGTAAACGCAACAGATGTAGTTTCTGTTAGATTTGTCAGATTAATTACTCTCTTGCAAAGATAACAGATATAGGTATTGTTAGACTGTAAGCGTCGGTGGCTCAACCGGTAACGACTCGGCCCTCCTAACAAGAGGTGCCGGGTTCAAATCCGGACTGCCAATGCACCTTGCAGTTTTTCGAAACTTACTTACATATTTAACGGTGAAGGAAAAACATCGTGAGGAAACCTGCACACACCTGCGAAGAAACTTGAAGGTTGTGTGTGAAGTCGACCAACCGTGGTCGACTAAGGCCCGATCACCCTAATTCAAGGTAGTCTCGAGCCCCTCGGTGGGAACGTTTATGAGCTGATATGATGATGATGATGAGGCTGGTCAGGTCAACTGCTGTAGTATGACAGCAATTTATATTAGAGTACTATGGGCTATCCCCAGTTTACTAGATAAGATAAGATAAATACTCTTTATTGTAACTAAAAATTAAAAAATAAACACAATGTAAAACTTAGTAACTATTACTAGCATCGCCTTCAGAGATAATTTAACGAAAATTTACAACTATTAAAATGAAGAATGGGTTTCTGAGGGTTGAAACCCTAATAGTTTCGCCATGTCTGTTCGTCTATCCGCCTGTCCGCGGCTTAACTCAGAGACTATTAGTACTAGAAAGCTGTAATTTGACATGCGTATACATACATGATAATCAATCCGACAAAGTGCTAAAATAAAATCTTAAAAAATAAAGGGTTTTTTGGGGTACTTCCACTATATGTAAAAGATGGGTTAATTTTTTTTTGGTGACGTACCCAATAATTGTGTGGGGTATCGTTGAATAGGTCTTTCAAAAGCGTGAGTGGGACTCGTTCTTACAATCCTGAACTGAATGATTTTTTTTTTGCTGGCGTGTTGATATCTTTTGAACCTATTGTTATCGGTGCACGAATGGGAGTTTTTTAACTGTAAATTTGAGTGCAAATGAAAAACAAAATGTAATTACCAAATAAACATCCCGTATAATACATGTGCAGTGAGAAAAACACGTAGATATTAAATTTAATATTTAACATGTCTGGTCTTAAACAAACATTGCTTAATTTCTCTTTCTCCTCGTTTAGTATAAAAGAAAGAACAATTTCGCATTTAATATACTTGCTCTGCATCAGCGTAGCAGAAACCAGATATCTACAAAATGAAGTCCTTCATCATCCTTGTTCTGCTGGTAAGTCCTTTATTTTAATTTTTTAAATTGTTTTTTTTTAATGATTTAAAGGAATAGTTTCTCTATTTCTGTTTGTCCATTGGCAGGTACGTCGTAAACGTGTAAAGTGATGTATAAATTATTTTAAAAAAGGGGACGAATCCTCCCACTATACAAGGTGACCAGGCAAGACACGTCCAAAAATTTTTTTGGACGCCTCATATCTAAGGGTGTTGGAACCACCTGAATTTTTGGACGTGTCTTCCCTGGCCAACTTGAATGTGTAGTGAAAGTAATTTTAATTTTCTTTTTGTCTCGTGTTGTGTGGGATAAGTCAGGTACTTACACCAATATGTAATACCTGTAAAGTAATGTATAAAATATGCAAAAAAGTACATAAATCCTTCCTTTTATTTTATCCGGGAGAAACTTTAACAAGTTTGTCTGTGTGTCTGCCTGTCGGGTCGCTAGAAATTTTCTACTTTCCGATTAACTGGATAACTTTAAACTTAACTCATAAATGAATGACAATATAATATTATTAAGTCGTTTTATTGTCTATCTGTTTATCTGTTCAGTAAAAAGTCTAGAAAGTTTAATAAAATGAAAGTTCTCTAAAGGGTTTTAAAAAGGGAGATGGTTGCACGATTTGTATCACATTAGAGCTTCTGGTGTAAAATCTATTCAGGAATTGAGATTAAAGGCACAGGATTTTGAATAAAGAAGTTTAATTAATTTTAAATAAATATTAGAAAGACATTAATGCCTTAGAGACCCAGTGCCCATACACATAAAATTTTTTAAGTGCCAACGTAAGATATTTTAAGTGTCAAATTTGTACGTGCAAGCAAAAAAAAATTTTGAAAAAGTTATTCACGTGACAGTTTTTGTATACGACTGGCCTCGAAAATATTAAAAAGTTCTTACGACATTAAAGTTTAAAAAACCTAATGGTCCGACTTCAAAAAGAAATTCACTCAAAAGTATCGAATAATATTTTTATACACAAAATTAACCAACCTCCATATAAAAATCTAATATTTCAGTGGGAAAAATTTGAACAAGTCAACCCCCGTATAAATCTAATATTTTATTGGAAAAAATGTGAACAAGTCAACCCCAACATAAATATTATTATTTTAGTGAAAAAAGGGTGAAAAAGTCAACCCCTGTATAAATCTAATATTTTATTGGGAAAAATGTGAAAAAGTCAACCCCCACATAAATACTATACTATTTTAGTGAAAAAATTGTGAACAAGTCTAACCCTGTATAAATCTTATATTTTATTGGAAAAATGTCACCAAGTCAACCCGTGTATAAATCAAATATTTTACTGTGAAAAATTTGAACAAGTCAACCCCTGTATAAATCTGATATTTTAATGGGAAAAATATGAACAAGTCAACCCCCATATAAATCTGATATTTTATTGGGAAAAATGTGAACAAGTCAACCCCCATATAAATCTAATATTTTATTGGGAAAAATGTGAACAAGTCAATCCCCATATAAATCTAATATTTTATTGGGAAAAATATGAACAAGTCAACCCCCATATAAGTCTGATATTTTATTGGGAAAAATGTGAACAAGTCAACCCCCATATAAATCTAACGTTTTATTGGGAAAAATGTGAACAAGTCAATCCCCATCTAATATTTTAGTAAAGCATTTTAGTGTGCATTTTTTAACTTTTATTTTATGTAAAAAATTTTTTTTTTTTTCTAGGTGGGAACCGCCTTGTGCTACCCAGGCAACAGCGGGGAATGTTATGGCAGTAAGTAAAAAAATATTTCATTAGATACCCAAATCATACAAAATTTAATACAAAACATTTTTAGGGTTTTCTTATCCCTATGAGGAACCCTGAAAAGATTGTTCTGTGAATCCATCCGTCTGTCCGTCACGAACACTCACATCGTACATACAATATATTACATTTACTAGCTTTTGCCCGCGTCTTCGCCCGCGTGGACATTGTTTTCATGACTGTCTTTAAGGGTGAGTGGTGCGCGAGCCGCTTGCATGGACATGAGTTTATTCTAGATTCCTCGGAAACTGTGTCATGGTATGCTTATTAGTAAATTATGTCATTTCATACCCCCTCAATCATCTCTGTGCAAAAAATCATAACAATCCATTGTTCCGTTGTGATGTTAAAGAAGTTAGCCAAAAAAATATTATTTTTTCAGTTCCCCAGGAACTGCATCGGTCTATGCTATTTTCACTATATGAAAAGTAGCCTATGTCCTTCCCCGTGACACAGGCTACCTGCATGCCAAATTTCATCAGGATTTGTCAAGGTGTTGAAGCCTGAAAAGGTAACAAACAAATAAACAAACAAACACATTTTCACATTTAAATATTAGTAAGGATTACCAAATTGGATGAAATCGGACACAAAAATCGTAGTATTTTAGATCCCGATTTTAAATGATTAAAAAAAAGTTTTTATTTATGTTATGTATGTTGAGTATGTACCTTGAGTGTGCCAGATTTCCTCTCGATGTTCATTGTAACTTATCAAATATAATAACTTTAAATTAGTTAAAAAAAACTAAAAAACACGCTTTTAGCACGCACTAAAAATTACAAAATAGCGAAACCGCCATCTTGGATGTCCGCCACGTTGGATTTAAGTCAAGTGACTATTTTTTCGTATTCCTGACAGCAAACCCTTTCATTTGATACCCATATCATGGGGTGCATTTCAAATAGCCTGTCCGCCATCTTGGACGTCCGCCACGTTGGATATAAGTCACGTGACTATTTTTTTCGTATTCCTGACAGCAAACCCTTTCATTTGATACCCATATCATGGGGGTGGATTTCAAACAGCCAGTCCGCCATCTTGGGGAGGCCGCCATATTGGATTTGTAATGACGTTTCTTAGCTAGTCATGTATTGCCATCAGAACTCAGAGCGTGTGCAAAATTGCATCCCAATCGAAGACCGGCAAGTGGGTCAAATTAGGATTCCAAGATTTTCTTACATACGTAGTTAGTTACAAGTGAAGCTAATAAAAGCGTGTTAGAAAGAGAAAATCCGCAAGTCAACAAAAAAAAACGCCCAAGTTAAAAACAATTTAAAAAAAAAGTAGATGTCCTGAAATAGCGGTTTAGCTTAGCTCTAACAAAAATAAGCATTTTAAATCTTAATATTTAGTAAACAGATCCCAAAATCGAAAAATTATTTCAGCAAACACTCAATAATTAATATACCTATTTAACGATATCCCACACGATAGGGTACGTCATCGAAAAAAAAAATCTCGTAGGGGAGGTTACCCTAAAAGTTTTTTTTTTTAAGAGATTATTGTACAAATTTGTCGGCTTGATTAATACCCATGCCAAATTACAGCTTTTAATATTGCATTGTCACGCGATACACACATGCATGCCAAATTTCAGCTCAATCGCAAACCGGGAAGTGGGTCAAATTTAACTTGCAATATTCCACCCGAACAAACATAGTACATACATAGTTACCTACTTTGCAAGTTTAATAAAAGCTTCTAAAAATAAGGGCTACCTAAGTTTTCTCAGTACATTTTCATACAGAGAGGTTTACAATAACACTAGTATTTTTTCGTTCATTATTGTTTTCGGCATACATTTTAGAATTGTTTTTCACTTTTTAGTTTGATGTGCTTCGAAAGCATGTTTTTTTAATTTTTTCAACTATATTTTTAAGAAAAGACTAAGGGATCACTACTTTAAACTGTGTAATTATTGTTTTTTTTTCCTGTTTGACTTTATTTTGTACTAGCTTTTGCCCGCGGCTTCGCCCACGTGGACATAGCTTTTATGACTCTTTATGAAGAGTGAGTGGTGCGCGAGCCGCAATCAGCTCGCAAGCGTGGACATGAGTTTTCTCCAGGTACCTCAGGAACTGTATCGGGCTATTCGGATTAGCAGTCTTTGTCACTTCCCCCCCCCCACCCCCTTAACAAATTCTATACAAAAAATCACTTTAATCCATTGCTCCGTTGCGACGCCACCGACGTGCGCGAGCGTAGAAAACAGTTGTCCCCAGATCCCTCGGGAACTATGTCAGGATATACTTATTAGTAAATTATATTTTCCACCTCATTTCTGTGCTACAAATCACACCAATCCATTTTTTCGTTACAATTTTAAATAGATTTGCGAACAAAGAGTATTGTTTTAGTTTCCCCAGGAACTGCATCGGGCTATGATAATATCCACAGATGAAAGGTTGACTATTTCATTCCCAGTGATACAGACTACCTGCATGCCAAATTTCATCAAGATTGGTAGAGGTGTTGAAGTGTGAATAGGTAACAAACAAACAAACACATTTTCACATTTATAATACTAAGTAAGGATTTCTAAATCTTAAATAAAATATAGAGCGTCGGTGGCAAAACGGTTAGGGCCACTACCTCCTGTCCGGAAGGCCGTGGTTCGAATCTGCCACTTACCAATATCTATACGAATATCGATTTCATACAGGTATGTACGTTTATCCGACGCTCTTACGGTGAGAAAAACATCGTGAGGAAACCTGCACACGTCTGCGAAGAAATTCGAAGCTTATGTGTGAAGTCAATCAACCCGCAATGGGCCCACGTGATCGTCTAAGGCCAGATCGCCCTAACTCAGGGCAGGTCGAGCCCCTTCGTGGAGACCTATATAAACTGATATGATGAAATAACACATCTTTTTTTTAATATATATAAATCTCGTGTCACAATGTTTGTCCCCAATGGACTCCTAAACCACTTAACCGATTATAATAAAATTCGCACACCATGTGCAGTTCGATCCAACTTGAGAGATAGGATAGTTTAAATCTCAAATTATAGTCGCAATTTTAATTAAGAATCCAGAAATTCCGTAACGAAGAAAAAAACTTCACGCTCGGTTGCCATGGCAACAATATCGGTTGTCAAAACAAACATATAAGAAGATTTGATCATTTTCGGAGAATAATAAAACTCTTTTCATAAACTGTATATACCTCCATATGACAAAAAAGATTTGATTATTTTTTATTTATAAAATGCAAAAACATTTTTATTTAAGACACAGCTGTTTGTATTTATAGAGATAGGTACAAAAAGATTTTATTCCATATAAATCTTCTGTCCGTGTGTTAGTCATTGAACTCCTCCTAAACGGCTGGACCGATTTCGCTAATTCTTTTTTTGTCGAGTTCGTTATTGTCAGGAGAAGGTTCTTATGTAGGGTAGGGTAGGGTAGGGTAGGGTAGGGTAGGGTAGTGTAGTGTAGTGTAGGGTAGGGTAGGGTAGTGTAGGGTAGGGTAGGGTAGTGTAGGGTAGGGTAGGGTAGTGTAGGGTAGGGTAGTGTAGTGTAGGGTAGTGTAGGGTAGTGTAGGGTAGTGTAGTGTAGGGTAGGGTAGTGTAGGGTAGGGTAGGGTAGTGTAGTGTAGGGTAGTGTAGTGTAGTGTATGTAGTAGGGTAGGGTAGTGTAGTGTAGGGTAGGGCAGTGTAATGTAATGTTAGGCGGTACGAAGTTCGCCGGGACAGCTAGTTACCTATATGATCAAAAAACTAATTCAAATCATTATAGGTATCAATCTAGTAATAAAATTTCCTAACAATATTAATATGGGTCAAATCCTCGAGTCGTATCAGCTCCAAAGGAGCCCAAGACGCACTTCTCGTTGCCGCGCTGGATGGCAATAGACAACCTTAGCAGCAGGTAGGACCTCACGTCACATCTCCTCTCTCGAAGGCGAAGGCCAATCTCCTTTGTGAAGGCAAAGGCCTCTGAGGGTTCAGCAGCCGGTTGTCTCACAGACCAGCGGCACAAAGCAGTAATTTGCCTCCAAGACCGAGTACTTATTATGCTTCTTTCTCGCCGCAAATTGAGCAGCAGTACCGTACGGGTGAGGAGTGAGACAGAAAAAGTGGCTTCCCAAAGCAGACACGTTCCTCTCTGCCATAGCACCTGTTTAAAACCTCCGGCCTTTTGCCATCAGATCGACTAAAGCCCGGCCGGCGGCTGCATCAAAGATGGAATATTCCATCTGGCCGAGACCAGTGCCCTCCGAGTGAGGTCATTAAGGAATTGGTGACGTGGGAATCTTCACAAACACGACTGCAACTCAGTGAGTGATGGACAATTGCCTCCACCGTGGACCCGCAAATACATTGATGAGGTTCACAGATATTGATATTGCAGGCGGAGAGCAACTGCCACACGCAAATAGTCGCCGTCAGAAGAGTTCCCATATCTGTGCCTCCTGTTAAAAGATGCTAAACTCGATTTATGTGTTTTTATTTTTTTACACGATTGGAATCTGTAAAAAAATACCTCTCTGTTTGTCTATGAAACACATCGCTACGTACCATAGTTCCAGAGTTTAAAGTAGCGTATGCTGAAAAATACATCTCAAAAGTATGAAACAATATTTTAATGTTTTAATACAACTTAAGCGCGTTTTATTATCCCTACAGCGCCATCTATTGACATTCTGCTACTATGATTATAATGTTTGGTATGTGTAGCTAATAAATAGAAAAAAGTACTCTATTGCTATTGTTGTAAGTATCGATAGATAATTTCCCACGGGACCTCTTTAGTTTTCCGGGATAAAGAATACCCGACTATACAATGATGGTCAAAACACCCCATCCCAATGTAAAGGTTTCATATTGTTACGTTGAGCCAATCTAAAGATACAATTTTTTGCATTCCTGTAGGAAACCTAATTTTTTTGGGATTCACAATGTCCCAGTTTTAGTTCGCGATAAGGGTATCAACGTGTAAAATTTGATTGTAATAGGTTAAGCCACATTTGCGTGGTGAGCCATTCTATAAATGAATACTTTTGATTTTCCCACGGGAACTCTTGAATTTTCTGGGATAAAAAGTATCCTATATGTTAACCCGGGCTATAAGGAACCACCATACAAAATTTCATCAAAATCGGCCCGGTAGTTTTTGCGTGATGCGCGAACATACAGACAGACAGACAGACAGACAGACAGACAGACAAAAATTCCAAAAGTTATTGTTTTGGCCTCTGTATCGTTAGTAATGTCTACCACAGTTATTATTTTCCAAAAATATTCCATGTACAGACACGGCCCCGTTACAGTTTTATTATATTATAGATCATTGTAGGTATTATGTATATTGTATGCTTGCTATAGTAGGTTCTTGGTGGAACACTGAACTGAACATATTTAGGTTTTCCTTGCACTATTCCACAATTAATATAAATAAAACACAAATATGTATAAACTGCAACAGGTTTCGTGATCATCTTCAGGCAGTAGACTACTTAATTTCATAAGTGAGGGTAGTGTGATACTTATGTGTATAATGTAGCATGTATTATAGATAATTGACGACGACCTGGTGAAGATCGCGGGAAGCCGCTGGATGCGGGCAGCGCAGGACCGGTCGTCGTTGAAATCCTTGGGGAAGACATTTGTCCAGCAATGGATGTTTTTATTCAATGTTGCAACAATCTTGTTTATTTTTTATTTGCAGTCAAGCCTTTTTGCCTACCAAATACTATCGGTTACTTAAAAGTTGCCTGAAAGAAATAGCCAGAATAGAAATAAGGCCACCTTTGCACTGTATACATATTTTAAATTAAGTTTTTGTAATTTATGCGGTGTGCAATAAAGCATATTTACTTACTTACTTGTAAGGCCATACGATGCCAAGTCCGGACTGGTGGGGAATGCAGAGCCGTGGTGAACTCCACGGTCAGAAATTCTCAAGCCGTCTTTAAGACCTCTGATTGAGGAATAGCAACCGACACCAACTGCCACTAAAAGTAAAGCACAACTGTTGAGAAGCCTCGTTATTTCATATCTAGTACAGAAAGAAGTATGTCCCTACTTTAAATTGTCGGAAAACTACTATCGACAATAGTAGTTGTTGAGCGCTGGAAGTGAAAGTGAGTAAAATGTTTCCACGCACACATAAAAACACACGCAACACACATACATACGTACAAGCCTTTCCCATATATGTACACACATACACACACACGTATCCACCCTTATAATGAAGTATTTATTCGAAACGGTCGACAATTTGAAATTCTTATCATAAAAACGCCATTTATTTCTATGAAATATGTAATAACTTCAAAATGTCAGAATGCCTCTGCATAAAAGGGTTCATTATTTTATTAATGTTGCCGTTATCGACACTTTATAAAAAAAACTGTCAAAGTGCCAGTCAGACTCGCACACTTAGTGTTGAAAAGTATTTAGTTGTAAAAAAATATTTTTACACTTTTTACAGACTCGGGCAGTGGAAGCGGCGAAGGTAGTGACGGGCCTGGAAGTGAGTAAACACATTTACAACGAGTGAATACATTTATATAAATACACAACTTCTAATGTAAAAAAATATCTCAAAGACCCTGCTTTTGGCATTAATTGTAAAATTTCTCGAAAAAAACTGTTAATCCTTATTAATATTATAAACTAGCTATTGCCAGCAGCTTCGATCGCGTGAACATATTTTCTGTGACTGTCACCGAGGGTGCGCAGTGCGCGAGCCTCAAGCGGCTCGCGAACGTGGAAAGAATAGCCTATATTTTATTCCACATCCTAATCAGTCTACCTACCAAATTTCATCCTGATACGTTTAGTAGTTTTTGTGTGAAGGAGTAACAAACATCCATACATACAAATTATTGCCTTTATAATATAAATAAGGAAGTAAGGATGTGAAAATATATATGTTTGTCTTTTTTACCTTATTACGCTTGGCCAATCTTGACGTGAGGAAATATATAGGCTTATTATTATTGCTGCAATCGACACTTTATATAAAAAAAAAACTGTCAATTGCTAGTCAGACTCGCACACTTAGCGTTGACAAGCACTTAGTGGTACATAGAAATATTGAAACTTCTGATGAAAAAACAAATTCTTAATAATCCTTATTCTTAATCTTTGTTATGTGGAAGTAAAGAGGCTTATTAATGTTTCTGTAATCCACACTTTAAATAAAAAAAACTGTCAAGTGCTAGTTAGACTCGCACACTTAGTGTAAAAAAAATATTTTTACATTTTTTTACACACTCAGGCGGCGGCAGCGAAGGCAGCGGCCCCACCGACGGCAACAGCGGCGTCGGCACTAACGGCGGCAACAGCGGCGACGGCACTACCGGCGGCCCCACCTACGTCAACGGCGGCGGCAGCACTAACGGCGGCGGCCACCGTGAGTTAACACATTTACCACGCGTGAATACATTTATAGAAATACTATCTGTCCCGGCGAACTACGTACCGCCTTACATTACAATACACTGCCCTACCCTACCCTACCCTACACTACACTACACTACCCTACCCTACCCTACACTACACTACACTACACTACCCTACACTACCCTACACTACCCTACACTACCCTACCCTACACTACTCTACCCTACACTACACTACCCTACCCTACACTACTCTACCCTACACTACCCTACCCTACCCTACATACACTACACTACACTACACTACCCTACACTACACTACACTACCCTACACTACACTACACTACCCCTACACTACACTATCCTACCCTACCCTACCCTACACTACCCTACACTACCCTATCCTACCCTACCCTACCCTACATAAGAACCTTCTCCTGACAATAACGAACTCGACAAAAAAAGAATTAACGAAATCGGTCCAGCCGTTCTCGAGTTATGCGCTTATCAACACATTTTGCGATTCATTTTTTTATAATATTAGAGTAGCTGTCCCGGCGAACTACGTACCGCCTTACATTACACTACCCTACCCTACCCTACCCTACCCTACACTACACTACACTACCCTACCCTACCCTACACTACACTACACTACACTACCCTACACTACACTACACTACACTACCCCTACACTACACTATCCTACCCTACCCTACCCTACACTACCCTACCCTACCCTACACTACCCTATCCTACCCTACCCTACCCTACATAAGAACCTTCTCCTGACAATAACGAACTCGACAAAAAAAGAATTAGCGAAATCGGTCCAGCCGTTCTCGAGTTATGCGCTTACCAACACATTTTGCGATTCATTTTTTATAATATTAGAGTAGCTGTCCCGGCGAACTACGTACCGCCTTACATTACATTACACTGCCCTACCCTACCCTATCCTACACTACCCTACCCTACCCTACACTACCCTACCCTACACTACCCTACCCTACCCTACATACACTACACTACACTACCCTACCCTACACTACCCTAACTACACTTCACTACTCTACACTACCCTACACTACACTACCCTACCCTACACTACCCTACCCTACATACACTACACTACACTACCCTACACTACACTACACTACACTACCCTACTCTACACTACCCTACCCTACACTACCCTACCCTACACTACCCTACCCTACACTACACTACACTACCCTACCCTACCCTACCCTACACTACCCTACATAAGAACCTTCTCCTAACAATAACGAACTCGACAAAAAAAGAATTAGCCAAATCGTTCCAGCCGTTCTCGAGTTATGCGCTTACCAACACATTTTGCGATTCATTTTTATATATTAGATTACAACTTCTTCTAGCTTTTAGCAAGCGGCTTCGCTCGCGTGAACATATTTTCTATGACTGTGTCCAAGGGTGCGCAATGCGCGAGCCGCAAGCGGCTCGCGAGCGTGTACATTTTAGCCTACATGTTAATCCACGTCCTAATTAGTCTACCTACCAAATTTCATCCAGACACGTTTAATACGTTCAAACGTCCATGTCGCAACTACTCCTCTGAAGGTTGGAGGCTCTACACTCGAAGTTGTTGCCGAATATGGGTACCTGGGACAAACACTTCAGTTAGGTAGGTTCAACTTCAAGAAAGAGATCAATCGACAAATCCAACTCGGCTGGGCAGCGCTCGAGAAGCTTCGCAATACCTTCACGTCCCAAATACCGCAATGTCTCAAGTCCTGGTCGAAGAGTGTTGTGTGTGATGACATACGGAACTGAGACATGGTCGCTTACTGTGGGAAACCGGCAAAGTATATATATTAGTACTAACATACAGTACGGACACACCCTGCCGCTCTCTAGATTGCAACCTCACCCCCTCGTCACCCAGATTGATACACATTGGTTACAGTTTGCTTGTCAAACGTATAGGATTTAGCCGCCATTTTGTTTGTTTCGTCATTCCTTTTTTGAAATGTCAATTCTGGCCCGTTGTATCTCATAAGTAGTCTTAAAGTCACCCGAAGGGCAATGGAGCGTACTATGCTCGGAGTTTCTCTGCGTGATCGAATCAGGTTTAAAATAAAAAATGGACAATTAAGTCAATATGTAAGAAAGAAATAATTAAGACTACCCTCCCCTGTATGTAAGAGGCAGATGAATGTTTTTTTTTGTGTATAGTATATACTCGTATAGTCTGGTATTGTCGACCAGATCTTATTAAAATTAATTAATGGTTTCTTAGATTAATTATAAATTCAAGTAGTAATTACAAAATATTGAGTTCACAAGTGATAACTTTCTGTGAGACTCAAAGTTCAGAATGTTTTAAGTGAGGTTTAAATCATCTCAACAAATAAATGTAATTAAAAATATTAATCTTCCATTATCTTTTTTCAGATTTGGGTAAGCATTTCATTATGACTATCTACTAGTATCTAATTAGAAAATTTTATCTTTAACGCTTGCGGCAGCTGATAATAAAATAACTGAACGAATTATAATATTATGTAGAGTTATTATCATCACATCAGCTGAAAATCGTCCACTGCTGGACAAAGGCCTCCCCCAAGGATTTCCACGACGACTGGTCCTGCGGTGCCCGCATCCATCGGCTTCCAGCGATCTTCACCAGGTCGTCGGTCCAACGCGTGGGAGGCCTACCTACGCCACGTTTTCCGGTGTGCGGTCAACACTCGAGAACTTTACTGCCTTCTGTTCAACGAGCTATGTGCCCTATATGTAAGAGCCGATCCCCGATTCTGTATCAGATCATAAATTCTACGATAACTTTAACAATTTTTGAATATTATTTTAATATTTCTTAATATTTTTTTAAAAAAAGGGAAATTCAATAATTCACACTGTCGCATGTTTCCATGGAACGTATTGAATAGAAGATTATCTGAAGACTGGATGGAGCAATACAGGAATTTATAATCGACATTAATACAATATAGTCCATCATGATTTGGTCTCTATTAGTTCTCTAGTACCAGAGTAATGTCTTATAATTTGCATTGCTCGTTGATGTCTTTGAAGAATAAAAATTAAATCTTCATTCATTCATCGACATCTGGTTAGTCAGTCACAATAAGAGAGGGGAGAATGATTGTTCGTTGATATCTTTTCTGTGAATTGATGTATCAACTTGCAGCAGGTAGGTACTTGATGATGATATCAGCTCATATACGTCCCCATCGAGGGGCTCGAGCCTACCCTGAATTAGGGCGATCGGGCCTTAATCGACCACGTGGGCCCAGTGCGGGTTGTTCGACTTCACACACAACCTGCGTTTCTCCGCAGGCGTGTGCAGGTTTCCTCACGATGTTTCCCTTCACTGTAAGTGCGTCGGATAAACGTACATATTATGAAATCGAAATTCTAAACTACATTGGTACATGGCAGGATTCGAACCACGACCTCCCGGGCAGGAGGCGGCGGCCCTAGCCGTTGCGCCACCGACGCTTCGAGGTGTTTGGGTATTTAGGGTCAAAATGTTAATTAATTATATTAAATTCCGCGGATAATACACACGGAACATGGAAACAGGAGTATAGTACGAATATTCTCCTCCCTTCACTTTAGATCTTGCCGCAGCGAAATCTGTTCAGCAATTTTACGGGCAACAAACACCCAGACACACTTAATAATTTATTTTTAAGTTAAGTTAGTTCCTATTTAAATTTGTTTATTTAGGAATTGTTTTTCACTTTGACTTTTTTTTTTTAGTTGATATCAAGGCTGATGTAGACGGTAAGTGTTCGTTTCATTTCATAATAAATTTTATTATAGTTTATCAAACGAACAAGACGCTTTTCGTCTAGGACCTAGACTCTAGGTGGCAACGTTGCTGGAGACAGATTCAGCCAAAGGTCGGTGCAGGTAGCGCCTTGTGGGATTTAAGGGTTCCGTAGCAGGTACTGGGACAATATTACTAAGCCTACGATCTCTATTCGTATTTTAAAAGACTGTATCTTTTGAACCGTGATTGGTATCTGGCTGAAATTTTCAGAACGCGAGCTATTATTGTAGATTTCAAATAATCATACAAAACATACTTTGTTGTATCATCATTACAGCTCATATACGTCCCCACCGAGGGGCTCGAGCCTACCCTGAATCAGGGCGATTAGGCCTTAGTCGACCACGCGGGCCCGGTGCGGGTTGTTCGACTTCACACACATTAACCTTCGAGTTTCTTCGCAGGCGTGTGCAGGTTTCCTCACGATGTTTTCCTTCACCGTTAAAGCAATCGGTAAGTATATGTACGTAAGTTTTTGAAAAACTCATTGGTACATTGGCCGTCCAGATTTGAACCCGGTACCTCTGGTTAGATGGACCGAGTCGTTACCGGTTGAGCCACCGACGCTTTTATATATTGTTTAACCATATTGTTGTATAATAACCAATAAAAGCATTGTTCAGATAATAAGACGTTAGCAAATGTACAATTAAGGTGGCCTTATTGCTCTAAGCAACCTCTTCAAGGCACTGTTTATTAAGCAAATTTTACTTACAAGTAATAAAAATGAAAGCAGTAAAAAAATAAAGTGGACCCCCTTAAAAAGTGTGTTTTTAAAGGGTTGTTGCTCTATCTTAAAAACAGTAATACACACAAGCGTAAGACTTGGTGATATTACAGAATCAGAGATGTGAAACAAGGGTTTACCAATTGTGGATAAAAAAATATGGCGCTGACTGTACTATTTTTGTGACTTTAATCATTTAAATTAAATATTTTATGGAAATTAATCGATTTGTTTGAAGAGTAAAATTTTTTTTTTACTTTTTCAGCAAAGTCGTAGAACAAAAGTTGTTCAGTATGATGAGTAGAAGCCCCAGTTAACGGGGCCTACACCAATTTTGTTATAATAATTCTTATAACAAAATTGTTAAGTTAAAAGTTAAATAATTCTTTGGTTCTCATAGTACAAGAATCCTTGTTTAGGGCCAAGGTAACATATTGTGTGATTTTTCACTGAATATTATTTACCGAGTAATAATTACTGATACAGTTGTACCTTCTTTCAGGAGTTGTTGGACTTACAGCAGGTGTTCTGTAAATGGTAAGTTCAATGACAGGTCAATACATGACAAGTATAGTTTACCAACTAAACGTTATAGTTATCATCATATCAGCTAATAATATACGTCCCTACCAAGAAGCTTAAGCCGATCCTGAATAGGGCAATCGGGCCTTAGTCGATTACGCGGGCGACTTTACCACAACCATGAAATTTCATCGCAGGCGTGTGCAGGTTTCCTCACGATGTTTTCCTTCCCCGTAACAGCGTGGCATAAACATACACAATATGAAGTTGAAATTCGAAAACACATTGGTAGGTGGCAGGACTCGAACCACGACCTTCCGGACAGGTATAGAATTATTAGTGAAATTATAAAAAAACCTCCAACCGATTCAGTCATAACGGAGCTACTTTAATTTCGGCGGCTATTTTGTTTTTTAGCTATTTTTTCTGTTTAAAATTTGCTCAGGGTGTATATTATGTTAGTTCAAGCATCCGCTCCTCTATCTCTTAGAGTTTCGGCGGGCAGTTGACCATCTCCAAGAACGGCTGAATGGATTTCTATCAAACTCGGCTAATAAACAACCATATTGTATAATATAGTTTCAAATAATAAGAATTTTCTAAAAATAACTTTTAGGTACAAGCTTTTATTTAAAAAAAAATAATTGTTTCGTATTCTTCTCAGAAAACCCTTTTATTTGATACCCATATTGTAGGAGTGCATTAAAAATAACTAGTCCGCCATCTTGGGTGTGCCGCCATGTTGGATTTAGAATAACATTATATAGTTAACCATGCATTGTCATCCAAACTGAACGTGTATACTAAATTTTAGCTCAATCGGTTGAAGATATCTGCTTCAAAATTGAGTTGCAAGATTCCACCCGAACAAACATACATACATTGCAAGTTAAATAAAAGCTTATTAAAAGCATTGAAATGGTTAGAAACTACAATGACAAGGTACAGACACACATAGAGACATACGAACAGATGGCCGATGGGGTAGTAAAGTTCTCGAGTGGCCATCGCACCCTGGAAGTCACCCACGCGGTGGACCGATGACCTAGTGAAGGTTACGGGAAGCCGCTGGATGCGGGCAGTGCAAGACCAGTCGTCGTGGGAATCCTTAGAGGAGGCCTTTGTTTAGCATGGACGTCTTTTTGCTAATATGATAATAATAAATAATCCAACAATAAGTATAACAGTATACTTACAATGTCTTTTTTTTTCAGAAGAGCTGCAAGGACCACATAGCTACATAACCATGGGAACTTGAACGTCTTTACACGTCATCTGTAGCTATTAATGTTTACCCTTTGATTTGAATACTTAATTTACATTTGAACGTAAATAAATTGATTGCATTGAAATAAATTTCATTTATTTATTCTCTATAAGTTCTATAATATCAGCCACTGAACCACCAGTCTATTAGCGGACAACATTAACAGTAACATCAGACTATTGGCGGTCTAGATTTACTGTAACAACAGATTATTACTGGATTACATTCACTGTAACAACAGACTATTAGCGGACAACATTAACAGTAACATCAGACTATTGGCGGTCTAGATTTACTGTAACAACAGATTATTACTGGATTACATTCACTGTAACAACAGACTATTAGCGGACAACATTAACAGTAACATCAGACTATTGGCGGTCTAGATTTACTGTAACAACAGATTATTACTGGATTACATTCACTGTAACAACAGACTATTAGCGGACAACATTAACAGTAACATCAGACTATTGGCGGTCTAGATTTACTGTAACAACAGATTATTACTGGATTACATTCACTGTAACAACAGACTATTAGCGGACAACATTAACAGTAACATCAGACTATTGGCGGTCTAGATTTACTGTAACAACAGATTATTACTGGATTACATTCACTGTAACAACAGATTATTACTGGATTACATTCACTGTAATAACAGACTATTAGCGGACAACATTAACAGTAACATCAGACTATTGGCGGTCTAGATTTACTGTAACAACAGATTATTACTGGATTACATTCACTGTAACAACAGACTATTAGCGGACAACATTAACAGTAACATCAGACTATTGGCGGTCTAGATTTACTGTAACAACAGATTATTACTGGATTACATTCACTGTAACAACAGACTATTAGCGGACAACATTAACAGTAACATCAGACTATTGGCGGTCTAGATTTACTGTAATAACAGATTATTACTGGATTACATTCACTGTAACAACAGACTATTAGCGGACAACATTAACAGTAACATCAGACTATTGGCGGTCTAGATTTACTGTAACAACAGATTATTACTGGATTACATTCACTGTAACAACAGACTATTAGCGGACAACATTAACAGTAACATCAGACTATTGGCGGTCTAGATTTACTGTAACAACAGATTATTACTGGATTACATTCACTGTAACAACAGACTATTAGCGGACAACATTAACAGTAACATCAGACTATTGGCGGTCTAGATTTACTGTAACAACAGATTATTACTGGATTACATTCACTGTAACAACAGATTATTACTGGATTACATTCACTGTAACATCAGACTATTAGCGGACAACATTAACAGTAACATCAGACTATTGGCGGTCTAGATTTACTGTAACAACAGATTATTACTGGATTACATTCACTGTAACAACAGACTATTAGCGGACAACATTAACAGTAACATCAGACTATTGGCGGTCTAGATTTACTGTAACAACAGATTATTACTGGATTACATTCACTGTAACAACAGACTATTAGCGGACAACATTAACAGTAACATCAGACTATTGGCGGTCTAGATTTACTGTAACATCAGACTATTACTGGATTACATTCACTGTAACAACAGACTATTAGCGGACAACATTAACAGTAACATCAGACTATTGGCGGTCTAGATTTACTGTAACAACAGATTATTACTGGATTACATTCACTGTAACAACAGACTATTAGCGGACAACATTAACAGTAACATCAGACTATTGGCGGTCTAGATTTACTGTAACAACAGATTATTACTGGATTACATTCACTGTAACAACAGACTATTAGCGGACAACATTAACAGTAACATCAGACTATTGGCGGTCTAGATTTACTGTAACAACAGATTATTACTGGATTACATTCACTGTAACAACAGACTATTAGCGGACAACATTAACAGTAACATCAGACTATTGGCGGTCTAGATTTACTGTAACAACAGATTATTACTGGATTACATTCACTGTAACAACAGACCATTAGCGGACAACATTAACAGTAACATCAGACTATTGGCGGTCTAGATTTACTGTAACAACAGATTATTACTGGATTACATTCACTGTAACAACAGACTATTAGCGGACAACATTAACAGTAACATCAGACTATTGGCGGTCTAGATTTACTGTAACAACAGATTATTACTGGATTACATTCACTGTAACAACAGACTATTAGCGGACAACATTAACAGTAACATCAGACTATTGGCGGTCTAGATTTACTGTAACAACAGATTATTACTGGATTACATTCACTGTAACAACAGATTATTACTGGATTACATTCACTGTAACAACAGATTATTACTGGATTACATTCACTGTAATATCAGACTATTACTGGATTACATTCACTGTAACAACAGATTATTACTGGATTACATTCACTGTAACAACAGATTATTACTGGATTACATTCACTGTAACAACAGATTATTACTGGATTACATTCACTGTAATATCAGACTATTACTGGATTACATTCACTGTAACAACAGATTATTACTGGATTACATTCACTGTAACAACAGATTATTACTGGATTACATTCACTGTAACAACAGATTATTACTGGATTACATTCTCTGTAACAACAGATTATTACTGGATTACATTCACTGTAACAACAGATTATTACTGGATTACATTCACTGTAACAACAGATTATTACTGGATTACATTCACTGTAACAACAGATTATTACTGGATTACATTCTCTGTAACAACAGATTATTACTGGATTACATTCACTGTAACATCAGACTATTAGCGGACTACATTCACTGTAACAACAGATTATTAGCGGACTACATTCTCTAGATAAACATTCAGGGACTAATCACACACGGACTTCTTGACCCAAACTAAGTTTTACTGTAAAACTATAGGAACCAGAGACTGATCCACTTATATACCTAAAAAACATACATAATAAATACGAGCAAACAAACCTGATCGCCACACGAATGTTTGCCCTGGGCGGGATTTAAACCCACGACACTCGGCCTAGCAGTCAGGAGTGCTGAGCAATACGCCACATGGTCAGTCATTCTTACTAATAATTGTGTATTCGAAAGTTTATTTAACTGTCTATTTATTACTCTTCTATTGTAAAACTACTGAACTAGTTTTGATAAAATTTGGCACAGCTATAAAGTAAGGGGCGAAAAACAACATAGAATATTTTTCCCTGGAAAAATGCGTAGTTCCTGAGGCAGCTGAGAAAATCTGAATTGTGTGAGATTCCTCATTTACTTTATAGCCCTGTTAAAACAGAGCCGCTAGCTGTTCGCTCACCGGACACCCTTAAATGCAGTCATAAAAACGTTATCCACGCAGGCACAGCCGCGTACAAGGGCTAGTTATCCATGAAAGATTTGCATTTTAGCCTACATGTTGCCTTTTAACCCCCGATGTAAAAATAGGGGTGTTGTAAGTTTAACGTATGTGTCTGTTATATGTGTGTCTGTCTGTCGGTTCGTAGTTCCTAAACGAATGGGTCGATTTTGATGAGATTTTTGTGTTTGAAAGCTGTCGTGATCGAGGTGGTTCTGAGATATTATTAATGAAGATCGTTTCAGCCGTTTGAACATCGTCAGCTCTTATCTGAGTGATGGAGGTATGGGGGTAACTTCCACTGGTTTGATCGATTCAAAATGTGGTGACCTGTTACTTTAATGATATTTCAAGAACATAATGACCTTGACCTGATGCTGCAGCATCTCGTGGAATCTGCAGGATACCCTACCCCATACGAACTTACAGCAGAGATATCGTGTTTGGGCTTAATGAAATACTCATAATAACTAGATATTAGAATTAATATGGTAACATCGACCTAATGCTGCAGCATCTCCTGGTATCTGCAGGATATCCAACTCCTCACCAATTTACAGCAGAAGTATCGTGTTTGAGCTTATTTAAATAGTCTAAATGGATAGGTTTTAAATTGAACATGGTAACCTTAACCTGATGCTGCAGCATCTCTAGTAATCTGCGGGATACCCAACTCCTCACTAACTTCCAGCAGAGGTATCGTGTATGGGTTCATTGGAATAGTTTTAATGAATAGGTATTAGATAGAACATGGTCACCTTGATCTGATGCTGCAAAATCTCCTGGTATCACTGAATTCCAGCAGAGGGTTCGGGACAGTTCAGTAGAAGTGCCAGCTCAGCGATACGTGTAGTGTCAGAGATGACCAGTGACTAGTGCTGTCGGCTTTGTCGCCAACATCAAATGCGTTAGTCCACTGTACGGACTACGGATCCTCAGACTGTGCCCACGGCGTCTGCGACACCAGAAGAGCTATCAATTCTCAGTAGGTCTTTTAGAGCTAAGGCCTGATGCCTCATATGCCGGTAATCGCGTTAGCTATCTCTCCCCTCCCACTAGACAAAGCACACTGCTTCACAACTCGTGCAAATCAATCGATGGTATCCATATAAAATATATGCAGCTGGAGCGTGCAGAAAGGAAAGACGCACAACTCAAGTCTCTGTGTAAAAGTTATTTTTCTGGTACCATAATATACTAACGGATGTCAGCATTCAACTCGCGGAACTCCTGTTTTTCCTTAGCAATCCTGCAGAGTTTGGCTGTAATTGGCTACCTCTGGAACTACCGACCGAGTACCATTGTTTGGTTTTGGTTCCATAATAGGCGCTTTGCACACGACGGGGCGGGGCGGGCCGGTCAATTTCGCCGCCAACGATAGCACATAGGGAATCCTATACTTCCAACGCACATGGAGGCGGCGCGGTCTTTTTGTCCTCCGTTTGCGTTGGTAGTATGGAATTCCCTTTGTGCTATCGTTGGTGGCGAAATTGACCGGTCCGCCCCGCCCCGTCGTTTGCAAAGCGCCTTATTGTTCTAAAAAGTGTGTTTAAAGAGACTGAAACTTCTTGAAAGCCGCTAAAATCTGCTATACAGTGTGCAAAGAACTAGATAAGATATAAATTTATTCAATTTACAAGCATATAATCATATTTTAATAAAATTTTCGAACGACCAGACATCCAAGCGTAACTTAAGGGTCCCCAGGAGGCTCGAGTTTTCATAGAAACGTAGTTACGCTTTAATACAAAAACTACATGCTGGATTGAATTCAAACTTTGTAAATATATTTAATAGACATATATTGATGTTTGCATCGTTCTTCTTTAGGAATAGCTAGTTTTATTTTGTTTGGAACAATAGTTTTAAAAAGTCTTATCTGTAACTGGTATACTGATCTAAGAGAGTTTGGAAAGTCCTGCCATAACTGCTTGTTCCATAATTATGGAGTCAGCCATCATCATATCAGCCGAAGGACGCCCACTGCTGGACATAGGCCTCCCCCAAGGAATATCACGACGATCGGTTCTGCGCTGCCCGCATTCAGCGGCTTCCGCGACCTTTACCAGGTCATCGCTACGCTACGTATTGCGTTGCGCGGTCACCGCTCGAGAACTTTACTGCCCCATCGGCCATCTGTTCTATGAGCTATGTGAGTCACTCATAGTCAAATATAAACATACAATCGTAGTTCCGCTTTAATACAAAACTACATGCCGGATTGAATCCAAACTTTGCGAATATATTTAATAGACACAATTAGTTTTATATGTACTAATATAAAACGGAAAAGAATAATAGAAGTTTCATAACTTTCAGTACAAAATTAATTTAAGCCTTCGTTTAGTTATGTTTCAATTTACTACGATGAAAACTAATTACAAACGTCGATATGTGTCTACTCAATATATTCACAAAGTTTGAATTAAATGTAGTGTAGTTTTTAAATTAATAAATTAAAAAATTAGTTCTATAATAATGAAGATAGCCATAGCCAAATATAACATTCTTAAGTTTTGATACTTTAACTGCTTGTTCCATAATAATGATGATAGCTATAGCCAAATATAACATTCTTAAGTTTTGATACTTTAACTGCTTGTTCCATAATAATGAAGATAGCTATAGCCAAATATAATAAATCAATAAAGTCCCTATCTCAACTTGCTCTTCCTTCTTGTCCTGTCTTAACTTTATCTCCTGTATCAGATGATGACGTCAAGAGGCACATCCTTTCGATCTCTTCTAATTCTGTGGGAAACGATAATGTATCCTCCCGCATGATCAATTTAGTCCTTCCTGAAGTGTTGCCTATTCTTACGCACATTTTCAACTACTCCCTCTTCTCTCAATCCTTTCCCTCGTCCTGGAAAATGGCGCATGTCATACCTTTGCCTAAAACTTCGAATCCTACTCTACCCTCTCAATTTCGTCCGATTTCCATTTTACCTTTTCTTTCCAAAGTCCTGGAGCAAATCGTCCACAAGCAAATATCCAATCATCTATCCCAGAACTCTCTTCTCTCATCTTTTCAATCGGGATTTAGACCTGGACACAGTACTACTACGGCATTACTGAAAGTCACTGATGATATTCGCCTCAGCATGGAAAATAAAATGCTTACTATTCTTGTCCTTCTTGACTTCAGTAATGCTTTCAATTCTGTCGACTTCGATGTGCTTCTTGCTGTTCTTCGTACATTTAATATTTTCTCTTCAACTATCTCCTGGTTTAATTCTTACCTGCGGGGGCGCTCTCAGTGTATTCGGACTGAGGAGTCTTCTTCAGACTGGTGCACATTGTCTACGGGTGTCCCTCAAGGTGGAGTGCTCTCACCTCTCCTATTTTCTATGTTTATTAACACCATAACTCAGGTTATCTCATCGAACTACCATCTCTACGCCGACGACTTGCAAATTTACAAACACTTCCCGGCGTCCGATCTCTTAGGTGCTGTTCAGGATATTAACAGAGACATGCAGGAGATATCGTCTTGGGCAAAGGCTTTTGGACTGTTGGTAAATCCTAAAAAGTCACAGGCTCTAGTTATTGGGAGTAGGTACATGCTGAACCAAATTAACTTCTCGCCAGCAACATCCGTAATATACGATGATGTAGTTATTCCCTATGCCAGTACAGCTAAAAACCTTGGCATTATTTTTGACTCAAGTTGTCTTGGGTTGCTCAACTCAACGAAGTCAGCCGTAAGATGCACTTCTCCTTTCATGCTCTGAAACGTCTTCAATATTTCCTTCCACTAAAAACCAAAATTTCCTTGTCTCAGACTCTTCTTCTTTCTATTCTGGATTACGCTGACACTTGCTACTTAGATGTAATAGAAGAACAGCTCAACAAACTAGAGCGTCTCCAGAATCTCTGTCTTCGATTTATTTTTGGCCTGCGTAAATTTGACCATGTCTCCCAATACCGTCAGCAACTCAAGTGGCTTCCGATTCGTCTTCGCAGGAACACTCATATCCTTAGTCTCCTTTTCAAAATACTTCACAATCCTTCTTCTCCATCCTACCTACGGGAACGCTTTAACTTGCAGCGTCCTCCCGACCAGCAATCCCGTGCTCATCTCAAATCCCTCCTTTCTTTTCCCACCCATTCTACCGACTTCTATTCTTATTCCTTCTCCGTGCATGCGGTTAGGTTGTGGAACTCACTTCCGCACGAGATTCGCGATAGTCAGAGTCTGTATTCTTTTAAATCTAAATTAAAAGAACACTTCTTGTCTTTTCCTTTTTAAAGTTAGCCATAGTATTTATTTTATAGTTTATTTATTATATTATATGCATTTTATTATATTTATGTAATTAAATTTATTTATATTATTATATAATTACATTATGTATTATATTATGTATTATTTTGTAGGTACGTGGTATTTATTTAGGAATATGTTGTCTTTGTTAATGTACACGTCTTCTGCCATTCTTTTGTAATTTCTCTTTCCTAGGTCTGCTGGAAGAAATTTCAAATAGAAATAAGCTGTACCTTTTGTATGTTCTTATCTAGTTTAATGTTTGTTTGTCCCTATTTCTGTGTGCAATAAATTGTGAAATAAATAAATAAATAATAATACTATTTAGTTCTGATACTTTGAGTTGGTCGTTTTGGACAGTTCTCATTCAGCCCTGGTAGGTGGTAGTAAAAAATATAGAGAAATAAAAAAAATGTATCAATGCAATGTATTAATTTATTTACGTTCAAATAAAAGTTAATTTCAACTTTAGTTTCATTCATTCAAATAAATTTGAAGCATGACAATACAAACTAAAGCGCTGTTAATTTAACGGTAAATAATAAGTATTTAATCAAATCATTAGGTAAATATTAAAGAGCTACTGATGAGGCGAAGATGTGTTCAAGTCATGTTCCCGTTGTTCTGTAGCTCCGTGCTCCTTGCAGGCAGCTCTTCTGAAAAAAATGATTAATTAAGTACTAGAAAAAAAATCTTAACCACTCAGGGAGTGCTGACAGAAGCGAAAACTTTTTACAGTTTCATAAGTTTTGACCCTGCAAATGTGCCTGGTAAGGTGTCAGTAACTGTAACAATGTGGCGAGTTCAATGGTATTTTTTCCATCTCAAAAAATGCCCAACGCACCTAAAGAAGTTTTCACTTCGAAAATAATTAAAGCGTCGGTGGCGTAACGGCTAGGCCGCTACCTCCTGCCCGTGAGGTCGTGGTTCACATCCCGCCACGTGTTAATGTGTTTTCGATTTCATTTGTACGTTTATCTGACGCTCGAAAGGTGAAGGAAAACATCGACGTCGACTAAGGCCCGAGGGCTCGAGCCCCTCGGTAGGGACATAATGAGCTGATATAATGAAATTAAGTACTTTTAACTAATAATAATCACCCAATATAACCCATTGGTACATTTGATTTTCAATTTTATAAATGTAATAATGTATTTGTTCGTTTGTTACATATTCACGCTTCAATGCCTGAACAAATCTTGACAAAATTTGGTATGCACGTAGTCTTTAATGGAGTAGTTCCAGTAGGATGTTGTATGTCAACTCTCTCTTTTTTACAAGCTTTACATTAACTTTGTAACGCGACAACGCGTTGCTGTGTTATTCGTTATTCTTTCATTCGATCTATTTTATCTATTTCGCATGCGCCGGCGCAAAGCAATCCATGTGTCACATTTTGGAAAAGAAAGTGTTACACATGAATCTCAAAAATTAAAATATTTTCATCACATAATATTAATATTAATAAACAATTTATATCTAAAATAAAAACCGCCGTCTGTCCCTTGGAAAGCACGGGTAATTGTGCCACAAGACGAGAAGAAGATTAAGTTTGGTACAAATGTTTAAAGCTAAATTAGAACCACTTCTTGGTTTTCGATTAAACTGAAACTTTTCATACACGTTAAGTTTGAAGAACAAAGTATGGTTAAGTAAATGACGTCGTTGTAAATCCATTACGGAGGACTCCCAAAGATGGCGGACCTCCAAGATATGTGTATCAAATGAAATGGTTTTTTTTATTATTATTCACTATTGGTAAGCCCTTGGCATCATTTCACCTGATGCTAAGTGACGATGATGCGTCACTTAGCATCGGGTGAAATGATGCTAAGTGACGATTTGGTTTTTAGACCAGCTGCTTTTTAGACCAGCTGCTTTTTAGACCAGCTGCTTTTTAGACCAGCTGCTTTTTAGACGAAACGATAACCCGATTTTGCCAGCGGCTTCGCTCGCGTGGTCATCATCTTTGTTATGAGTGTCTTTGACAGCGAGTGGTGCGCGAGCCGCAAGAGACTTTCTACCGGTGAAATAATTTTCAAAATCGGTTTAGTAGTTCCAAAGATTACTTCCTACAAACAAACTCACAAACTTTACCTTTTATAATATGATATTAGTGTAGATAGGTGTCTACACAGGGAAAGTGGTTCTAATTTAGCTTTCAAGATTTGTCTTAAACCAACCAAGCAAGTTAATATAAAGCTTGTAAAAACTAACTCAGCTCTCTTGTTTAAAAACTAACTGCTCTCTTGTTTAATAACTAATTCTGCTCTCTTGTTTAAAAACTAACTCTGCTCTCTTGTTTAAAAACTAACTTTGATCTCTTGTTTAAAAATAACTCTGATCTCTTGTTCCAAAACTAACTCTGCTCTCTTGTTTAAAAACTAAATCTGCACTCTTGTTCAAAAACTAACTCTGCTCTCTTGTTTAAAAACTAACTCTGATCTCTTGTTTAAAACTAACTCTGATCTCTTGTTCAAAAACTAACACTGCTATCTTGTTTAAAAACTAACTCTTCTCTCTTGTTTAAAAACTAGCTCTGCTCTCTTGTTTAAAAACTAACTCAGCTCTGCTGTTTAAAAACTAACTCAGTTCTCTTGTTTAAGAAGTAACTCTGCTCTCCTGTTTAAAAACTAACTCTGATCTCTTGTTTAACAACTAACTTATTCTACGGTATGATTGAAAAAAAATAGACGACAAATCATAATGGGAACTTGATTCCACCTCCAAAGTTCATCATCAGATCAACTTTAAAATACCAAAACGATCTATTGTCACCGGGAATTCGGCTTCATACCAAATTTCAGCTCGATTGGACCTCTAGAAGTCGCTCTAAAATCGATTGCAGAACGGGGACATCCAACCTGCACTAGTCCGGTTGACTAGAACAACGACACTACAAGATTGTAATTAAACTTTAATGAAACTTACCACTAGACTTTAAGAACAAGGTTGAGGATTTTTCCCAAATCTGAAAAAAATGCTTACGTTAAAGAAAATCGCTTTTTCTCAAAAATGAGTGGAAATGTAACATTTGTTGTAGAGATCATCATTAAAACATACACACACACACACACACATACACACCAGCAGCAGTAGAGATTCATATGCAATAGATTTTCATACAACATTGTTGGAGTAGTTTTGCTATGTACGTGTATTCAAGACAAAATGAGACACTTATTTGCTTATTTCGTGCGCCTGAGTTGAATAATTGACCAACTTTGAATCGCAACAACCAAGTACTCGTGTTTTGGTTATTGTTAATTTTCTAAATAAATACTTACTTACATACTTACTTATTTTTAAATTAAAGTTTTTAAGTTTTACATGGTGTTTATTTTTTAATGTTTGGATTCAATAAAGAGTATTTATCTTATCTTAGCCGATTTTGATGAAATTTATATGGGACCACCCTGAAGGTATTAGGTCCTATCAATTAGAAAAATAATCATCAAAATCAGTTTACAATCGATGAAAAAATCGCGTAACATACACATACATACATACAAAAAAAACAAACAGACGAAATGAGAACTTCCTTTTTACCTGACTGCACCAGAAGGGTTATGTTTTCCGAGTGTATGTATGTACATACATAGAACCCTCTCAATAGGAGAGTTTGGCAGCAGAACGGTCAGAAGGCGCAGGACTGTGAATAGGCAAGTGCGCGAGTTCGAGGATCAGCGTAAAGCTGACCTTGATACCAAACGCGACCAGTTAAAGGCCCGACCACCTGCGACCATTTCATACAATTACGAGGGTGGCATACTTAAATGCCCTCAGTGCACGAGGAGTTTCGCTGCGAAGATTGGCTACGTAAACCATCTTCGAGCGCACGCGCGCGTAAACCGACTAGGAGTCGAAGTGATCGCCATGACCGAAATCGGTCGGATAGATCATCATCATCATCATCATGTATGTATGTTTACTTATTTCTTCCTTTGGCACGCTCTGTAGCCTAAAGGGCTTGATGGGTTTTGTAGTGCAAGGTTTCGTTAGATTCGTCTTGATCCCGAGAGTGACATAGGATACATGTTTACCCGTCTGGCCAAAAAAAGGCAAGTTAGGATTTTATGCAGTCGGGTTTTTAATTTTTGATAAATTCGTGTAGTTATTTTTGAAGTCAATCGTTAGTATCGATAGATTAATTAACTATAATTGTAATAAGTACCTACCTCATTAATACGTCAACAACCCATTAAGTTTTCAAAGCTGGGGCACGGATCTCTTCCCACACCAGGGAAGGTTAGGCCGTACTCCGGGCTGGTGAAGGTTGTAGGACTAGTGGAGGACTCTACTGCCATAAGCTTACCAAGACGCCTATAAGGCATCTGAACAGGCTTAATAACTCCATCTTATGAGAGCAACCGACAACAACGGCTTAACTTAATTATGCAATATATTGTCCAAATTGATACTTACGAATACTGAGTGTAGCTATAACAAAAAATAATAAGTAGTTATATATGCTTAACAAATTCTAAAATGCACACTAGGCCAACGTTCTGAAGCTTGTATTTTTTTTATTCACTATTGGTAAGCCCTTGGTATCATCTCATCATATCAGCCGAAGGAAGTCCACTGCTGGACATAGGCCTCCCCCAAGGATCTCCACGACGACCGGTTCTGCGCTGTCCGCATCCGGCGGCTTCCCGCGACCTTCACCAGGTCATCGGTCCACCGAGTGGGAGGCCTGCCTACACTACGCTTTCCGGTGCGTAGTCGCCACTCGAGAACTTTACTGCCCCAACGGCCATCTGTTCTACGAGCAATGTGCCCCGCCCACTGCCACTTAAGTTTAGCAATTCTGAGAGCTATGTCGGTTACTTTGGTTCTCTTACGGATCTCCTCACCTGATGGTAAGTGACGATGATGCCGAAGATGGAAGCGGGCTTACCAAGATTCCCCAACGCAATGAAGAACTGACTATCTTATCTTCATGCCGGAACACATCAATGTTTTTAACACTGATGTTTGGCGGCAAGGCTTAGATAAGATGGTGGTAGCTAGCCAGGCGGGCTTAGAAAATGCCCTACCACCAACCAAACCGAGTCTTATAAGTTGACCCCACAGGGAATCGAACCCACGACTGAAGCGAATGTGAAGCGAATGGACTAACCATTACGCCACGGAGGCGGTTAAAAGCGGTATAGCTGAGGCTGGTGAATAAACGGCAGACATGGTCCAAATTTTTTTCATCACTTACCATCAGGTGAGTTGCAGTCAAACGCACTCAAATTTTTTATAAAAAAAAGAAAAAAAGATTTAGACTTTGTGGCTTTTTTGGGTTTCGTCTGTCCGTCTGTCTGTCTAAAGTTCAACGTTAAAGGGCTGTGTCTATTGAACCGAAAAGCTGAAGATTATATTGTGTTACTGTTGAGCACCTAGACAAACCATTTTAATGGTGTTAGATGATTAATTGTTTTGTATTTTGTTTTGAAATTCGTAAAAAAAAAATATTACAGGATTTTTACAAAAAAAAACACAATAAGGGGAACATACAATAATCTTGTTTCCTCTAAGGTCTCTTTGTTTTTTCTCTGCCTTAAAAACGGTTGTACTAACAAAAAGCGTGAAACTTGGTGAGTTTATAGTACTAACCCTTAAGGAGGCTCGAGTTTCCATACAAACATAGTTCCGCATTAATACAAAAACTACATGCAGGAATGAATCCAAACTTTGCGGATATATTGAGTAAACATACATTAATGTTTGTAATTAGTTTACATAGTAGTAAATTGAAAAATAACTAAACGAAGGCTTAAATTAGTTTTGTACTAAAAGTTTGAAACTTCTCTTATTTGTTCCGTTACATATTAGTACATCGAAAACTTATTATAAACATCGAGTGTCTACTCTATATATCTATTTACAAAGTTTGGATTCAATCCGGCATGTAGCTTTTGAGTTAAAGCGGAACTACGTTTGTATGGAAACTGAAGCCTTAAAACAGATACGCCTACCAGCTGTTATAACACCGGATTTTTTTTAAGCTAGTAGAACAATTACAAATCACATGCAATTATATAAAAAAAGTAATTTCCGTAGCAAGTGTGTTAAATAAAACAACAAAAAATCAGCACCAGCCAAGTGTGAGCCGTACTGACGCTAAGGAGTACGAACTATTAAAAAAAATATTCTGCTGTCGCTTTCATTCATCTCTTTTGTTTGAAATGAACAGGTATTTGTTGTGCTTGTGTACAAAAGTGAGGTTGTACGGAAACCTTAGTGCGTAAGTCCGACTCGCACTTGGCTGTTTTTTGGCACGGTCTACATCATGCTCCGGATTGTTTCAACCATTTTTGTATCAAATAAATTGGCAACATCTCACTTGATGTTAAGCGAGGATGACGCCGAAGATGGAAGCAGGCTAATCACACAATGGGGAACTGGCTATGTTATCTTCAAGCCGGAACACACCAATGTTGTTAGCGTTGATGTTTGGCGGCAAGGCTTAGAAAATGCCCTTCCATTAACCAAACCAAGCCTTACTAAGGATGACTCCTCCGCCAGGAAGCAAACCAGCGACCTCCCGATGTGAAGCTAATGGACTTGACCATTACGCCACGGAGGTAGTCAAAAAACAAAATATTTAAATAAAATAACATGTAGTCCAAATTTGCTTACCTAAATATTTATCACCTGAAAAAAGAAATATAATAAAAGATAAAGTTTTTTGTTTTCAATGTTTTTTAATTATTTTTTTTTCTGGAGAAGAGTTGTTCAGTTTCCAGTTAAATAAAACTCCTTGCTGGCAAGTGATCTCGCTAACACATCTAGCCTGACTATGATCCTGATCTTAAGCCGCATCTAGCTCCGGCATCGTGTTGCAAGTAAATCATCGCTCCACATAGCCCGGAGCTAAGTTTTATACTGGGTGTAACAAAATAGATGAAGGAGAAGTTAACTGGGGCTTTTACTCATCATACTTAATAACCTTCCCCAAGAAACTCTTCAGTTCATCATCATCATATCAGCCGAAAATCGTCCACTGATGGACAAAGGCCTCCCCCCAAGGATTTCCACGACGACCGGTCCTGCGCTGCCCGCATCCATCGGCTTCCCGCGATCTTCACCAGGTCGTCGGTCCACCGCGTTTGAGGCCTGTCTACGCTACGTTTTCCGGTGCGCGGTCGCCACTCGAGAACTTTACTTCCCCATCGGCCATCTGTTCTACGAGCTATGTGCCCTGCCCACTGCCACTTCAGTTTAGCGATTCTGTGAGCTATGTCGATTACTTTGGTTCTCTATAATCACACTCTTCAGTTAACCCTCAATAAAAGCTTTCGTCACTCCATACAAAAATGCACATTTTTTTTCTACAAAAAGCTGATCGATTTGTATGAGTATTTTTTTTGCGAATTTACTATGGGTTTCTTAAAAAAAAAACTTGTTCAGTATGATGAGTAGAAGTCCCAGCTAACGGATCTTACACCAATTTTGTTACAGCCTGTTAATCTTTCTAATATTATGAATGTGAAAGTTTGTATGTATGGATGTATGTACGTATGGATGTTTGTTACTCTTTCACGCAAAAACTACTGAACTTATCTGTCTGAAATTTGGTAGGTAGACAGTTTAGGACCTGGTTTATATAGGCTACTCTTTCCCCACTTGCACTGCATACCCTCGAAGGCAGTCATAGAAACTACGTGGCAAAATCTAGTGATTTACATATTTTTTTTAAATAATAAAATAAACACTTACCGCATGACTCAACTTTGCGGCCGCCTAAAAAAGAAAAAAAAATTAATGCACAGAACAAAAAAATACTTTTAAAAAACTTCAATTATTTTAATAAAACTAATCATAAACTTATAAATCCGAAAGCAAGTCAGTTTAAGCGAAAACGTATTTTCTTAGAGATGACACTTATCTAGATAGACTTACCGAAAACATACTCTTTTACTTTCACTTAAAGTATAGGATATGTGTGTTAATTAAGTAAACGCTATTCACTTACATAACTCAGCCACGCATTTTTTGTCCTTTCCTAAAAAAATATTGTTACCACAGAATTAATAAAAGCCTACTGTTTAAATATTATTAACTTATAATTAACAAAAACCTACTGTTTTGAATATCATTACCACAGAATTAATAAAAAACCTACTGTTTCAAATATTATCAACATAGAATTAATAAAAACATACTATTTTAAATATTATCAAAAAAGAATTTATAAAAACCTACTGTTTAAAGTATTATCAACATATAATTTATAAAAACCTACTGTTTTAAATATTATCAACACAGAATCAATTAAATCCTACTGTTTTAAATATTATCAACACAGAATTAATCAAACCTTAGTGTTTTAAATATTATCAATACAGAATTAATTAAAGCCTACTGTTTTGAAAATTATCAACAAAGAATTTATAAAAACCTACTATGTTAAATATTATCAACATGGAATTATTAAAAACCTACTGTTTCAAACTACAAATGGAGCTGGATCAACATTTTTTTTTATTTTTATGGCAGCCATCTTGAATACCAGATTAAAGCAACGATGATGCCGAAGATGGAAGCGGACATATCAAGATTCCCCAACGCAATGGTGAGCTGGCTATCTTATCTTCAAGTCGGAACACAACAATGTCGTGAGCATTGATGCTTGGCGGCAAGACTTGTATAAGATGATGGTAGCTAGCCAGACAGGCCGCTCCACCAACCAAACCAAGTCTTATAAATCTGGACAAACGCCTCCCCCAAGGATTTCCACGACGACCGGTCCTGCGCTGCCCGCATCCAGTGGTTTCCCGCGATCTTCACCAGGTCGTCGGTCCACCGCGTGGGAGGCCTGCCTACGCTACGTTTCCACTACTACGTTTTCACTACGCCACTCGAGAACTTTACTGTCCTAACTGCAATCTGTTTTACGAGCTTTGTGCCCTACCCACTGCCACTTCAGTTTAGCGATTCTGTGAGTTATGTCGGTTACTAAAATTTCCCCAAAGCTGCCCAGCCGAGTTGGACTCGTCAACTAATCTCTTTCTTGAAGTTGGACCTACCTGGCTGGACTGTTTGTCCCAGGTATACATCATCGTCCACAACTTCCAGTGTAGAGTCTTCAACCTTTAGAGGGGTGGGTGTGACACGGACATTTAACATTATTTTCGTCATGTCCATGTTCATTGTAAGACCCTCTTGTTGAGAGACTTTACTGAGGCCATCGAGCATTGTGCCCAGGTCTTCCATAGTCTCAGCCATGTTCACGATATCGGCAGCGAATCGGAGGTGGGTTATGTACTCGCTGTTGATACTTATGCCAAGTCTAACCCAGTCCAGAAGCTTGAACTTTTAATTTAACTTCATCATCATCACATCAGCCGAAGGACGTCCACTGCTGGACATAGGCCTCCCCCGAAGATCTCCACGACGAACGGTTCTGCGCTGCCTGCATCCAGCGGCTTTCCACGACCTTCACCAGGTTATCGGTCCACCGAGTGGGAGATCTGCCTATACTACGCTTTCCGGTGCGTGGTCGCCAGTCGAGAACTTTACTACCCCAACGGTGATCTGTTCTACGCAATGTGCCGCGCCCACTGATACTTAAGTTTAGCAATTCTAAGAGCTATGTCGATTACTTTGGTTCTCCTACGGATCTCCTGAATTAACTATTTATTATTAAAAAAAATGATACTTACTCTGCACACATTTTTGGAGTTTTACTGAAAGAAAAAATAATGATAAGTAGGTAGGTAGGTAGGTAGCTATGTATTTTTAAGAGTATTTTTCAAATTACAGAAATGCTCCTTATTGAAGGACCCTAAAAGCAGATATTAATAAAAAAACACTAGGGCTTTAAGTTAGTAAAATTTTACCATGCAGGAAAGTTTTTTGTAATTATGTACTTTAACGTAAAAACCGTAATACACATATACGGCATGAAACATGGAGTGATTATAGTACGCTAACTTTAAAGTAAAACCGTAATACATACGGCATGAAACATGGAGTGATTATAGTACGCTAACTTTAAAGTAAAACCGTAATACATACGGCATGAAACATGGAGTGATTATAGTACGCTAACTTTAAAGTAAAACCGTAATACATACGGCATGAAACATGGAGTGATTATAGTACGCTAACTTTAAAGTAAAACCGTAATACATACGGCATGAAACATGGAGTGATTATAGTACGCTAACTTTAAAGTAAAACCGTAATACATACGGCATGAAACATGGAGTGATTATAGTGTGCTAACTTTAAATTAAAACAAATAATTTTCGATAAACCTAAAAGCTTTTTCATACAAGCTTTTATTTGAAAAGAATTTTTATGTTAAAAAGCCAAATGCTCTAATGAATAAAGGAAATTCACGGTTACAAGTTAAAAAAAGACAATTCTATTGAAAATAAAAGACGATTCTGGGATCTTGATACCACCTCCAAAGTTCATCATCAGATCAACTTCAAAATACCAAAAGGATTTATCGTCACCGGTAATACAGTTTCATTGCAAATTTCAGCTCAATCGAACGTCTGAAATAACGTTGTGTTTACTACATACCCACCATGGTGTAACTTGATAAGTTTACAAAAACGAATTTTACAATATTCTATATCGGCGTACATTTTAAAAAGTAAGCTTTGCTTGCTTAAGCTATTTCAACTTGCTTAGTAATTATTTTATACTTCACCTTACACTTGTCAATTTGATATATTTTGAAGCTGCTCAATCATCATACAAAACAGTTTTTTTGTTAACCTGCACTATTCTATTGCTGGCCACAGGCCTCCACCTTATTTATGAGTTATCAATGATTCCGACACTTATCTCTGTGAGACGTGATCACGTTATATTCTCCAATCCCTTCTTCGTGAGACGTGTCCACGTTTTATTCCCCAATCCCCGATACGTAAGACTTGTCCACGTTATATTCCCCAATCCCTTCTACGTGATACGTGTCCACATTATATTCCCCAATCCCTTTTATGTGAGAAATGTCCACGTTATAATCCCCAATCCCTACTACGTGATACGTATCCACGTTATATTTCCCAATCCCTACCACTTGAGACGTGTCCACATCATATTCCCCAATCCCCGCTACGTGAGACGTGTCCACTTTAAATCGCCTTTCCCAATCTCTGTTACGTGAGAAATGTCCACGTTATAATTCCCAATCCCCGCTACGTGAGACGTGTCCACGTTATATTTCCCAATCCTTGCCACTTGAGACGTGTCCACGTTATATTCCTCCTGCCATCGGTGATGACCGTCTGACATCTAACCCTGTGTTCACTTAACAGACTTGGTCCAATAATCCATATTAGTACTTTTGGCTTTTTCTCATACATCATTAGAGCTAATTATCTAAAGGAACGCAGCGTGGTTTCACAGTATGTTCTAGATATTTTTAATATAAGTGACGTCATATTTGGTTCAAGGATTTTTTCTATCAGGGACCAAGTTAGTGCACCTAGCTTGTTAGGACAACTGACGCTCCAAATAAAATAATATAAAATTTATTATTTAAGTTTACTTACAACACTTGTCGTGTGCTGAAAAAACAAAAAGTGTTAGTTTTCTTGTTTTCAATGTGTTATAATAGTGATACCTATAACATCTATTTTTATCACTTCAAATTTTATAAAGAAGGATTCCTTAATTTTTTTTTAAAGGAATCAATGTAAGCTTTAAATACAGTATTGTAAGTTGAAGGATTGGATAAAATCTTAACGCTATATTGTAATACTGTGGAAATACGTGGTTGAATGGTCAGTGGTGATGGACAGTAGGGGGGCAGGGGGGGATAAATGGCCAATTTCGACTAAAACAATATATGTAATTATGTGAAGTGCGATCCCCATTTAACGCAACGCACGCAACTAGCCATTGTAACACTCGTGATGTCTATCTTCGCTTCGCTTCGTGGCACAAACTAGCACTTATGTTACAGTGGCTCTCATTACTTGACAGTGGCATACAATACTTTTTCTACGACCATGAAATAAATAATAACACATTGAAATTTTGTTATAATCATTTTTTGAATTTTTTAAAGCCAAAGCCGTAAAAAATATTTAAAAAGTTTCATGGTAGTGTACAGTTGTCTCGTTTTGAAATGATCATTATAAAGCGACTTGTAGAAATGAATAATTAATTTTTGAAGCGAAAACCATAAAAAATTTAAAAAATTTCATTGTAGTACAGTGTAGTTTCGTTTTGAAATGATCATTGTAAAACGACTTGTTGGGATGAATACTTTTGTATTATGATATTTGAGGTTATGTATAAAGCAAATTACCAAATGGGAGTAGAAGAACAATGATGTCACACGGACAACTAGGAAGAAAAGTAGCAATATCTTTCATTTTTATCTTTTCGTGTGACACATTTTTTTCCATATTTTGAAAAACATTTTTTTTATTGGGGTTGAGTTGAGACATTTGGTGTAGTTCATCATCAGCCCGTATTGGTACACAAAGGCGTCCCACAAAGCACAACCTTACTGATCCTTGTCTACATCTGGAACTTAATTGGAGAACCTTTCTCTCATCATATCAGCGGAAAATCGTCCACTCCTGGACAAAGGCCTCCCCCAAGGATGATCGTTCCTGCGCTGCCCGCATCCATCGGCCTCCCTCGATCTTCACCAGGTCGTCGGTCCACCGCGTGGGAGGCCTGCTACGTTTTCCGGTGCTCGGTCGCCACTCGAGAACTTTACTGGCCCATCGGCCATCCGTTCTACGAGCTATGTGCCCTGCCCACTGTCACTTCAGTTTAGCGAAGTCAGTCTTTCAGAGCCTTTCTTCAATTATAGAAAAATGTGGCAGAAGGCTGACAGCCCACCGGAGGGAAAATAGCTGCCTCCACCTGTAAACGACTGTGCCAGAGACGGAAGACGGATTTCTGTGTCGCGTCAATAGCTAGCTAATCAGCTTGCTATGGCATGTGATGACGATGATCACGTCAGTCAAAACACGTTCACTGCTGGACATTGACTTCCCACCAAGTTAGGGATTTTGCCGTAATCGCCACGCTTGGCAGGTGAGTTGGCGATCGCAATGTGCAGTGTGGTGGAACCTTGCTGCCAATCCTCCGGTTTTTGATCCTCTATTCACCTCTTACGACACCCTCAGGGAGAAACGGGATGGTGCCATTCTAGGGCCACACACACCACAGCTCCAGCAATGTTCAGCGAACAATACGCTCCCCACGTTTACTTCGATAAATAAATGTGAATTGTTGTTAAATGTGAATTTTTGATAAATGTGAATTGTTGATAAATGTGAATGGTTGATAAATGTGAATTGTTGTTAAATGTGATTTGATGTTAAATGTGAATTGTTGTTAAATGTGAATTGCTGTTAAATGTGAATTGTTATTAAATGTGATTTGATGTTAAATGTGAATTGTTGTTAAATGTGATTTGATGTTAAATGTGAGTCGTTGTTAAATAGAATAGACACTTACGCATTTTTTTAATCATATTTTTCACTGAAACAAAAAAAAAATATAAGTTACGAACACGAAGTACATAAAGAAACTAAAACTTAACTTTTAACAAAAAATAATTATAATTCTAACCAAAACATTTTAAATCCGAAAGTGTGTAATGCGATGTTTGTTACACTTTTTAGCGCATGAGAAATAGAAAAACGCTAAACACGTTAAAAAGCCGACTCCAATCGCAACAACTTCGAACAATTTTGCATTATCATTTTTGGTTTTCATTTTTGGTTAATTTTCTATTAAATTACTACACCAATTTTAATAAAATTTATATTGGACCACACGGGAAGCACTAGCTTTCAAATAAAAAAAGAATCATCACAAACGGTTCACCCAGTCAAAAGTTCTGAAGTAACACACATAAAAAAAATATAAAAAAAACATATAGTCGAATTGAGAACCTCCTCCTTTTTGGAAGTCGCTTAATAAAATAGATCGCAAGAAAAAAAGTTAAACAAACGCGTTACAGTACAAGGGGAGGGGGGTTGAAAAAAAGCCTTTTTACGTTACATATAGATTCCTTGGAGAATGCTTTTTATGTTGCTAGGGGTTAAAAAAAAAGCCTTTACACGTTACATAAAGATTCATTGGAGAATGTTTTTTATGTTGCTTTATAAGAATCAAATAATCGCCGCTTTTTATCGAATGACCTGGGTTTTTAGCGGTCGTGTCTCAGTGCTACTTGCGTTGTCGCGTCGATCATGCAGGTGAATTGACCATAAAGCACGATCATTACCTGGATGGGTTTGACTGTTAGTGACATTTATCTTGGCAGTTTCCGTGCTTCGCAAAGCATGTTAAACCGTAGGTGCCGATTCATCATCATTACGAGTATATCATCCGAATTTTGATGATCTGTCAGTCAGTGAGTGACAAATTAGAAAACTTTGACTAGTTATAATTCTTAAAGTACTGGTTCAAATTGAATGAAATTTGGAATATACCGTGCTTATATGATGCCTGCTTGGGTACAGAAAATTCAGGCTTCTAGGTTTATCTACAACGAAGTTGTGTGGGGGTCGAAAATGGCCTGAACTGCTTCGAGAAAAGGATGGTACGGCAGTGCCGCTTTTTTTCTCGACTTGGCGGGGGCACTGCCGTGCCCCCAGAAATAGTGCTAATAAGGTAACGCTGATCACTTACCTTCAGAAGTTGCATCTTCAGAACCTTGGTTTTCGGAGTTACCACCTTTGGAAGTTCCCTCTCCTCCAGAGATCCCGTCATTTCCGTAATTCCTTTCATTGTTGTCGGTCCCTTCATTTAGAAAACAGAATTATTGTCAATGTTAGATTTTTTGACCTCCTGTTATATGACCAAAGTTAAATAGATCTAAAGCGTACAAAATGACTTATTTGAATTCGACAACTTCATATCACTATAGTACAGTGTTCTATAAGTAAGAGAGAGAAGGAGAAAGAGAGAGAGAGATGGAGTGCCTTTTGACACCGCTTCCAGTTTAACCTTTTAGCAGTAAGATACAGCTACATACAAAGTTTAAATAAATAATCTGAGACATATGAAAACGGTCGTTGGTCATCTGGCCCCGAACTAGGATTCCTTGTACATAAGGGAAGGCGAGGTAAGGTAAACCACTGGGGCAAGTTGGCCACCGGTTCATAGCGCTCGAAAGAAGCAACGCCACCTAGTCATTGTATCGTGAAAAATATGAAAATACTGGTCCACCAATCGGGATCAAGTTGTGACGAGCCTCTGCGATTTAATTCCTAAATAAAAATGTGTTTAGGGCCTGTAACTGCTTGGCTAGGAACGGTTTGTGAGCTAGGCTCTGTAATCACTCGGCTAGAAACGATATGTGAGCTGGGCTCTGTAACTGCTCGGCTAGAAACGATTTGTGAGCTGGGCTCTGTAACCGCTCGGCTAGAAACGGTTTGTGAGCTAGGGTCTGTAACCGCTTGGCTCGAAATGGTTTGTGAGCTAGGCTCTGTAATCGCTCGGCTAGAAACGGTTTGTGAGCTAGGGCCTGTAACCGCTTGGCTCGAAATGGTTAGTGAGCTAGGGCCTGTAACCGCTTGACTAGGAACGGTTTGTGTAGGCTCTGTAATCACTCGGCTAGAAACGATTTGTGAGCTGGGCTCTGTAACTGCTCGGCTAGAAACGATTTGTGAGCTGGGCTCTGTAACCGCTCGGCTAGAAACGGTTTGTGAGCTAGGGTCTGTAACCGCTTGGCTCGAAATGGTTTGTGAGCTAGGCTCTGTAATCGCTCGGCAAGAAACGGTTTGTGAGCTAGGGCCTGTAACCGCTTGGCTCGAAATGGTTTGTGAGCTAGGGCCTATAACCGCTTGGCTAGGAACGGTTTGTGAGCTACGCTCTGTAACTGCTCGGCTAGAAACGGTTTTTGAGCTAGGCTCTGTAACTGCTCGGCTAGCAACGATTTGTGAGCTGGGCTCTGTAACCGCTCGGCTAGAAACGGTTTGTGAGCTAGGCTCTGTAACTGCTCGGCTAGAAACGATTTGTGAGCTGGGCTCTGTAACCGCTCGGCTAGAAACGGTTTGTGAGCTAGGCTCTGTAATCGCTCGGCTAGAAACGGTTTGTGAGCTAGGGTCTGTAACCATTTGGCTCGAAATGGTTTGTGAGCTAGGGCCTGTAACCGCTTGGCTAGGAACGGTTTGTGAGCTAGGCTCTGTAACCACTCGGCTAGAAACGGTTTGTGAGCTAGGGTCTGTAACCGCTTGGCTCGAAATGGTTTGTGAGCTAGGGCCTGTAACCACTCGGCTAGAAACGGTTTGTGAGCTAGGGTCTGTAACCGCTTGGCTAGGAACGGTTTGTGAGCTAGGCTCTGTAACCACTTGGCTCGAAATGGTTTGTGAGCTAGGGCCTGTAACCACTTGGCTAGGAACGGTTTGTGAGCTAGGCTCTGTAATCACTCGGCTAGAAACGGTTTGTGAGCTAGGGTCTGTAACCGCTTGGCTAGAAACGGTTTGTGAGCCAGGGTCTGTAACCGCTTGGCTAGGAACGGTTTGTGAGCTAGGCTCTGTAACCACTCGGCTAGAAACGGTTTGTGAGCTAGGGTCTGTAACCACTTGGCTCGAAATGGTTTGTGAGCTAGGGCCTGTAACCGCTTGGCTAGGAACGGTTTGTGAGCTAGGCTCTGTAACTGCTCGGCTAGAAACGGTTTTTGAGCTAGGCTCTGTAACTGCTCGACTAGAAACGGTTTGTGAGCCAGGGTCTGTAACCGCTTGGTTAGGAACGGTTTGTGAGCTAGGCTCTGTAACCACTCGGCTGGAAACGGTTTGTGAGCTGGGCTCTGTAATCACTCGGCTAGAAACCCTTATCGCCGTTTCGCCATGTGCTTCTATCTGTCTGTTCGTATTATTATTTTTTCACTCAAATTTGGCTAAAACGATTTTGATGAAACTCGACACGTTACTAGAACTCTACATCACTTATCATCACGTGAGATGATACCAAAGGCTTATATTAATTGTAGATAAATAAAACGGCCAAGGTGGACTCGCGCGGTTCCGTACCATTATCTATAAAAATCACGTTTGTTGTATGGAAGCCCACCTTAAATATTAATTTCATTTTAACTTAATTGTTTAGTTTAGAAGTGAATAATGCAACTCAATATTCTGTGAATGTTTCAAGCGTCTACCTGTTGCCGTTATCAATATCGAGCAAAAACGAGCAAAAAAATTACGTTTATTGTATGAGCGTCCCCATAATTATTTTTTTTTTTAGTACGTGTTTTTATAGCAGCAACAAAAATACATCACCTGTGAAAATTTCAACTGTCTAGGTATCACGGTTCATGAAATATAGCCTGGTGAAAGACGGACAGACAGACAAGCAGACGGACAGCGAAGTTTTTTTTTTATTAAAAATTTGAGTGCGTTTGGCTGCACCTCACCTGATGGTAAGTGCCGATGCAGCCGAGGATGTGTCACGCAAACTCAAAAAGTGCCTATTTACTCTCGTCTTGAAGATTCCTAAATTATACGAATCGGGGAATTCCACTCCTTGGCCGTTCGCATGATGAACGAAGACGCAAAACGCTTCGTGCGTAAAGGTGGAACATTGACGACAAAGGGGTGGAACCGCCCTCCACGCCTGGTGATCCGATGATGTAATGGAGAAGGGGGAATGAGGTTTTGAAGCTCCAGGGCACACTCTCCGAAATGAATCCTGTAGAACACCGATAGACAGGCGACTTTGCGGCGATGTTCGAGGCTTTGGAGCCTGTTTGATACAAGTTCCTCGTCGCCGACGAGTCTCCTAGCGCATCGGTCGATAGAATCCAAGGCATCTAGCTGGTAACGAGCCGATCCGTCCCATAAGTGAGAGCAGTACTCCATACATGACCGAACATGAACTTGGTATAATATTAGAAGCTACTCTGGTGTGAAGTAAAGTCTCACCTTCGAGAGGATACCAAGCTTTTTGGCAGCGGTTTTTGCCATGGATTCAATGTATCTCCCGAAATTCAGATCGGATGTTAAATTTACGCCAAGGAGCTCAAGATGGTCGGAGATCTGGATAGATTCATCTAAAAAAATAGGAGTTAGGGTAAAAGGACTCCTTTTTGCAGTAAATAGACACGCCTGCGTTTTAGAGGTATTAAACCTAACAAGATTGGCATCGCCCCAGTCAGAGACTGCCTTGAGTGTTAGGTTCACGCGCTCAATCATGGCCTCTCTCTGAGATAGTATATCCGGACCCCTAGCTCAAGCACTAGACAGGTATCTCTCCGCAACCGTGCTGTCGTCTGCATACCCAAATATACCGGGTTTCAGCAGATCGTTTATGTGCAGCAAAAACAAAGTTGCGGAGAGAACTAAGCCCTGAGGTACCCCGGCGTCAATAGCCAATAGGTCAGACGAGCAGCCATCAACGAATACTCGAATGAACCGTTCCTTGAGGAAGTCAGATATCCAGTTGCACAAACCAGTAGGTATTCCGTAGGAAGGAAGCTTACCAATAAGGCTAGCATGCCAGACCCTATCAAATACCTATGAGACATCAAGAGATACGGCAAGAGCTTCACCGTACTTCTATATGGCTTCACCTCATACATGCGTAGCATACACTAGAAGATCTCCCGTTGACCGAGCCCAGCGAAAGCCATACTGACGGTCACTCAGGTGGTCATTGTCTTCTAGTTATGCTAAGAGGCGGGTGTTCAATACACGCTCCATAATCTTACAGAGTATGGAGGTGATTGCAATAGGTCGATAGTTGGTTGGGTCAGCACGAGTACCTTTTTTAGGCACGGGCTGCACGGTGGTGTATTATTTGCAGTATCCAGAAGCGAATTTTCAGCAAACATACGGGCAAATAAATTTGCCTTCTCTGCAGCGGAGTGTGCCAGTGATCCGTCAGGTTTTACCAGTGGAGGCAAAGACTAGCGGCAGAAATTTGACTCGACCGACTTAGCCAAGGACCTAAATGCCCTACTCTACTTAGAAGGATAGGAGGCAAGTTTTGATCCAATATGGCTTATGTGGTCAAAGTGTGCCCTGCGCACTGTCTTTTTGTAGGACTTGGCAGCTTTATTAAAGGCTTTCTTCCGGGAACGCGTTTCCGGAGCTTTGCGAGCTCAAGCGTCAGCCCAGGCTTGATAAGCGGAATGCTTTAGGGCCTCAGGTCTGGTACACTCAGCACCAAACCATGGGCGCGCTTTGTATTCCAGAGGAATATCGGAAAATGGAATGTAGTATTCCATTGCACGACATATAACCTTTGAGACTGCTGTCGCGCAACTTGACGTGTCGCTGGAAGAAAAATACGTTTGCCGCCAAGGATACGATGCTAAAAAGTGGTGCATCTCATCCCAGTCTGCTGACTTGTACCCCTATACCCGTCAAGTACCCTTAGGACTATGATCAGGAGGTGAACATGACAGCACAGATTTCACCAGACAGTGGTCAGAGGTACCCAAAGGAGAGGATATTGACACCCTATATCGGTCTGGTTCCGTTGTCAGCCGAAGGTCTAAATAGTTTGACGTTTGGTCGTCAACGTTAGGTACACGCGTTGTCTGGTCGAGCAGCTGGGAGAGATTTAGCGTTAGGGCAAGCTTGAACGCCTCTCTTCCAGCGTGATCAGTCTTCTATATGGATAGAGCCACTGTTGATGGTGGGCATTCAAGTCCACGAGAAGAACAAGCTGCGCGGTTGGGTACCTGAGTTGAGCCTCATTGGCAGCCTCACATAGATGTTCAGTTAGCCTGGTTGTCTCCTGGTCACCACTGTGCGAACGGTAAACACTACCGTAGATTATTTTATCTACGCCGGTATCAACCATTACCCACAAAGTGGAAAAACAGGAATCCTCAAGGTTCCGGAGACGCTTGTAGCAGATGTTTTCGCTAACATAAAGACAGAGACCGGCGTGCGCTTTAAAATTGTGCTCCAGAGAATAACCCGGGTACTGCAGGTAAGCTACGTCTGCCGGTTGTCTGATTTGCGTCTCCGTGAGAAAGAACAGCTACGGTTTCTCGGTCTCGAGGTGGTGATGGACCGCAACGAGATTGGAGTGCAAACGTCTGATATTGGCGAGGTGCACTTTAAGTGGGAGGAAGTGCAGCCGCTGTGGAACCTTCTTTCTTTTTTGTGTTTCATAGTTTATTTGGGTGGGGAGTGAACAGTCAAGCAAAGAGGCAGTTGTACGAAGCGCTGAGAAGAATCCAGTAGCGAACACAGGGTCACTGCTCTGAAGGAGACCGCGGGGACGCCCGAACCCCACCGGAGATGGCCATCGGGTCCTCCCATCCAATCGCCAATTGGCACGATGGAGCATTCCGGGATTTTTCGTGAGGTTGTGGGGCAGCCTTTCATAGATGGCTAGCGTACTAATTGGGCCCCCTACTTTCTACGGTCGGCCAGCGGTGCACCGTGCTTCGGATCCCGCTGCCCTTCAAGACTAGCCGCCAAGTGCAGCGACACTCTGACACTGAAACGGCATACTAACTCAACGCTACTGTACAGAACCGCCAATGGATTCTCAAGGCACCATGCCGGAACACGTCAGGGGACGCTTGGCGGCAAGACTTTGCCTTGAGGGTGGTAACTAGCCACGGTCGAAGCCTACCACCAGTAAAAAACGCCAGAGCCTCGTTCGTTATACAGCAGGGTATACCGTGGGCAGGTGAGGTTGGCTTGGGTCTTGTAAGGTGAAGTTTAAGACCCCTTGAACCCTAAAAAAGTCTCAGTAATAGGGTCCCGTTTATACCGTTTGATTCCGGAACCCTAAAAACAGTGCGAAATCCGTCGTATCGTAATGTTTTGTTTTTATAATCGGTGTAGTTTTTTTCCACAGGTATGACATGTCCTTATACTAGGGCGCTACATAAGTTTTGTCGTACTTTGTGGAATATTTTTTTTTTCGAAGTAGTCACCACCGGCAGTTATACAGGTCTTCATACGTGTAAACCAGGTGCTGAACACATTGCTCCAGTATCCTTCTGGAACACAGCCGCATATCTCCTCAAAACCTCCTATAAGCTGGTCATCGCTCGAAAACTTGCGTCCCTTCAGTTGTTTTTTTACATAAGGGAATAGTGCAAAGTCGCATGGCGCTAGATCCGGACTATAAGGAGGGTGTCCCAACAATTTGATTCCAGCTTGGTGCAAATAGTTCGTAGTTTTGCCGGCTCGATGTGCAGGGGCGTTATCTTGATGCAAGAGCCAAGTATCGAGTCTTGAGTTTGGTCGTTCATTTTTTAAGGCTTCTAAAACACTAGGTAAACATTCTTCTGTGTACCATGCAGCAGTAACAGTCTTCCTTTTATCAAGCACAACCGTAGCCAATATTCCTCTCTTAGTAAAAAATACAGCAACCATTCTTTATTTTACGGATCGGGACATTTTCACAGACGTCGGCTCGGTGGTTCATCTTCAAACACCCACACTTTACTCTGGGATTTAGTAGGTACATCGAAATAATACAGCCACGTGTCATCACATGTAACAATCGAGTTCACGTAGTTAGATCGGCTGTCTTCAATTTTTTTTAACATATCACCTGATCAAGTCACGCGTTGCTCCCTTAGCACGTAAATCACTAAGTTTGGTACCCAGAGAGAACAAAGTTTCCGTACTTTCAAATGGTCGTGAAGAATCCGATGAACAGTTGGTGCGCTTAACATGAGGGTTTCGTCGATCTGTTGATATGTCACATGTCGGTCTTCATCCAATAGTTTTCGTACAGCCTCAATGTTATTATCGGTAGTCACTTCTATCGGCCTATCAGACCTTGCTTCAACCTCCAAGTTAAAATTTCCGCGATTGAATTGAATATACCATCGTTCTATGGTCCTCATAGATGGACAAGTTTCCCTGAGTGCACTATTCATTTCCTCGAAACATTTTTGTTTTGTCAATCCACGCTTAAAGTTATACGAAATAATTACACGAATATCATAACGAGAAAAGGCAGCCATTTTCATTTTGAAAATTAATTTAAAAATCGAACAAACGATTCCTTGCAACTAAATTTGTTTTTTGTGTTTTCAAATAACTTAGATTTTATTGCTGTGGCCTCAAATCACAATATTATGATATGTAGTTTGCATGCGACAAAACTTATGTAGCGCCCTACGTAAATATCTAACATATTCATCAAAATATATTTTTATTTATTGGCACGCCTTTTGTCATCCGGAATCGCGCTCACCCAATCTCGCTATCGGAACCTACCGCATCGAGTGCTGCGCGGCGACTGAGCACCCTAACTAGAAACTCCGAATACACTACACAAGTTAGTGCACTAAATTAGGAGTTAGTGTAGTCGCGCTCACCCAATCTCCCTAAATTAGCACACTACCTGCCTAACTGCAATTACACAACATTTTTTTAAGGCCCTAACAGAGTGGCACAATAAATTGTATAGTCTAATCGCTGCTTTACACCATGTAGTAGCACAGAACGTAACAATTTTTAAGCAACTGAAAACCCTTGTATATTCTCTATTATTTGGAGAAGTCTAAAATTAATATTTCTATTCGAAGTTCTGAAGCTAGGATTTAGGAACCACTATAGAACTTGTTACCTATGTGGCGACATCTGCAGTACCCGCCACTAACAACTACGTTGCCACAGCTCAAGACTGAACCATCGATCAAACTATATGGACAGTTGCATCTTCACCTCGATAGAAGGCACCATCATCGCAAGAAGGCAAATAACAAAGCATCTACAACGCACTATCAACATTTCCTTGCTCATAAGCATTAAGCATATATACAAGCACGAACCATACACGGTTGGTCCACGGCCGGATCCCAGGCACAACACCTCGCCTGGCGGAGATATCTTCCTTTGTGCTCGTCATATAGGAACACATTCGTTCCTACACCTACCTATTTAGATCGCTGTAATTTTTTTATATCGAACTTTTCATTTCACATTTTGTTTTGTTGGAATATTAATCACGCCGAAAGTAGTAAAATAAAATCTTGAAAAAAAAAATTCTGGTACCTCCCCTACATGTAAAGAGCGGGTGAGATTTTTTTGCTAACGTGTGGGGTATCGTTGAACTAATCTTTCAACAACAACTAACATCTGAGGATTTGCTAAAACGATTTTTTGAATTATGGATCGGTTTGCGAAATATTAAAGTGCAAATTTTTGTTCGAGTCAATTGTGTCTCCCCCAAGCTAAACCGGTATTTCAGAACATATAAAAAAAATGAAAAAAAAATAGGATATTATTCAATTTAAAAGGAAAACTATCACGGCTAGTAGGCTTTCTTAGTTTAGGAGTAATAGTCGACCAACTTAAGATGTACAGTTGGATTTGTAAAGTTCATAGATTTTCAATAGAAAAATACTATCTATCATATAAAATCTATTACCAACTGTAAATATAATTTTGTTTTTAAAATTAACATTTATTTTTTGAAAAGACTTTTTTATATTTTTATAGGCGTACTACTCATTTGCTCCGTTTGTACAACTTCTTCTAAAAACAGGTTTGAAACCTTAAATAGCACATGCATAATATCTACAAAACTCCCTGATTTTAAGTATAACAGCGGCCGAGTAAATTAGCAACCCTAGCAATTTCGTTGGTCGTAGTAAGTTTTGTACGTGATGTATTCTGCCGTTCGTGCAATATATTAGAACGGAATACAATATGGGATGGAGGTTTACAATATCGCAATTCACTTACCTCCACAAGTGCTACCTGCTCCAGACGCTCCTTCATTTTTTCCGCTTTGGCCTTTAGAGCCTTCATGGTCTCCATTTCCTTTAGTATTTCTGGCTTTTCCTTCAGAGCAGTCCTCTTCCCCTTTTTTGTTATTTTTTCCGTCTCCGCCTTTAGAGTCTTCATGTCCTGCATTTTTGTTTTTTTTTTCGCTTTCGCCTTTAGAGCCTTCATGGTCTCCATTTCCTTTAGTATTTCTGGCTTTTCCTTCAGAGCAGTCCTCTTCCATTTTTTTGTTATTTTTTTCGCCTCCGCCTTTAGAGTTGTCATGTCCTGCATTTCCTTTATGTCCTCCTTCTCCGTTAGTTATTCCGCCTTCACTTTTAGAGTCTTTATGTCCTCCATTTTCGTTTTTTTTTCCGCCTTTAGAGATTTTATGTCCTACTTCTCCGTTAGTTACTCCGCCTCCACTTTTAGAGTCTTTATGTCCTCCATCTTCGTTTTTTTTTTCGCTTTCGCCTTTAGAGCCTTCATGGTCTCCATTTCCTTTAGTATTTCTGGCTTTTCCTTCAGAGCAGTCCTCTTCCCCTTTTTTGTTATTTTTTCCGTCTCCGCCTTTAGAGTCTTCATGTCCTGCATTTTTGTTTTTTTTTTCGCTTTTGCCTTTAGAGCCTTCATGGTCTCCATTTCCTTTAGTATTTCTGGCTTTTCCTTCAGAGCAGTCCTCTTCCACTTTTTTGTTATTTTTTTCGCCTCCGCCTTTAGAGTTGTCATGTCCTGCATTTCCTTTATGTCCTCCTTCTCCGTTAGTTATTCCGCCTTCACTTTTAGAGTCTTTATGTCCTCCATTTTCGTTTTTTTTTCCGCCTTTAGAGATTTTATGTCCTACTTCTCCGTTAGTTACTCCGCCTCCACTTTTAGAGTCTTTATGTCCTCCATCTTCGTTTTTTTTTTCGCTTTCGCCTTTAGAGCCTTCATGGTCTCCATTTCCTTTAGTATTTCTGGCTTTTCCTTCAGAGCAGTCCTCTTCCCCTTTTTTGTTATTTTTTCCGTCTCCGCCTTTAGAGTCTTCATGTCCTGCATTTTTGTTTTTTTTTTCGCTTTCGCCTTTAGAGCCTTCATGGTCTCCATTTCCTTTAGTATTTCTGGCTTTTTCTTCAGAGCAGTCCTCTTCCACTTTTTTGTTATTTTTTTCGCCTCCGCCTTTAGAGTTGTCATGTCCTGCATTTCCTTTATGTCCTCCTTCTCCGTTAGTTATTCCGCCTTCACTTTTAGAGTCTTTATGTCCTCCATTTTCGTTTTTTTTTCCGCCTTTAGAGATTTTATGTCCTACTTCTCCGTTAGTTACTCCGCCTCCACTTTTAGAGTCTTTATGTCCTCCATCTTCGTTTTTTTTTTCGCTTTTGCCTTTAGAGCCTTCATGGTCTCCATTTCCTTTAGTATTTCCGGCTTTTCCTTCAGAGCAGTCCTCTTCCCCTTTTTTGTTATTTTTTCCGCCTCCTCCTTTAGAGTTTTCATGTCCTGCATTTTTGTTTTTTTTTCCGCTTTCGCCTTTAGAGCCTTTATGGTCTCCATTTCCTTTAGTATTTCTGGCTTTTCCTTTAGAGCAGTCCTCTTCCACTTTTTTGTTATTTTTTCCGCCTCCGCCTTTAGAGTTGTCATGTCCTGCATTTCCTTTATGTCCTCCTTCTCCGTTAGTTATTCCGCCTCCTCCTTTAGAGCCTTGATTTTTTCCGCCTCGGCCTTTGGAGTCTTCATGTCTTCTACCAGTGCTTTCGTCTCCTTCTTTACAGTTTGCGTTTTTGCTCCCTTAATAGAAAAATAAAATTATTATCAACGTGAGCTTTTTTCATTATCTTCTTAAACTTTAGACATAGATAAATCTAAATAGTACAAATAGACTTATTCGACCATTACTTGGAAATATTCCGACGGGCCACACAGCAGAATGGATGCAGTCACTTTGAATTATTATTTTAAGAAGTGTTTCGAATAAAACATTTCAAAACGTTAAATAGTTGTGAAATTACAAATAAAGGGTCTCATAACCATCAATTAGCTTAATTGTGGAAGTAACTTATGATAAATAATTTAGTGTCTTTTTATAACTTAACTCAAAATCAATCGATTAAAAAGAAAAAAATCAAGATTTCAAAGACCTTTTTGCAGTAGGTTAAAAAAAAAGAGAAATAAAAGAAAGTATTTTTGCAAAAAAAAAAATCTCTAACATTTTTCTGTTTTTTTTCTAAAATGTTTTGGTTTATTTTTTGTGTGGATTACCAGAGAAATTAAATACCTTTTCAAATGAGACTTCTATGAAATCTGTCTGACTTCTGCTAATTCAAGAGAAAACATATTTTTCATGAACAGATAGTAAAAAAATTAAAAAAAAATGCCTGCCATTTAGAGAGGAGAAGGATGCGAACTTCTAACGGAGGGTTTTACGTCGATGAAATGTGGTGTACATGCTCATAAAATATCAGTAACCTTATCCGATACACACTGTTTATATATACATTGCACATGAATGATACACCATACCTACTGATTCCAAAAGAAATGTCTGTTCCCAATTTAATATTTATTTATTTACATTATATGTGAATGGCCGAATGCCCAACTTGTAAATTAAGCGCTCAACACTTACCTCCGTCATTACTTGTTCCGTAGCTTTCTTCTCCAGGATTTTGAGAGCCTTCGCAGTGATCGTCGCTTCCACCTAGATAAATGTTATTTTCACTTAGAAATATAAAAGATATATATCAACGAGTTAATAACATTGACCTTTTTATTATTTACTCATGAAATACAGTGTAAACTCTTTACAGCGACTCTCGACTCTCGTCATTTTGTGACGTTATTGAGAGTTTTCGTTATACAGAGAGAAATTAGCGTCAAAGTAAACCAACTGGAGCCAGAAAATTTTGACGTTTCAAAGAGTGGATCGTTATATCGAGTGACGATTTACAGAGTTTACACTGTATATTAAAGCATTATAGTGCAAATCGTCGTGGAAATCCTTGGGTGAGGCAATTGTCCAGCAGTGGCGGATATGATGATGATAATGGTGATGATTACAGTGCAAACCAAGTAATTCATTTGTGGTTGGTATCTACGTTATTTTCGGCACCACATAACACCCTACAGCACGAAAAGTGAAACACGCTTGCTCAGCTATCTGCCTAACATTAGCACACGTTTGTGTTTGGGCTCTTTCGTCCCTAAAATTACCAACTCGATCCACGATGTTTCAAAGATCGAACAAAATAGCTTGGAAATAAAGTTTTTCCCAGCTCGTACTGCAACGTGGCTGTTACGTCAATCGCTGCGGACGAATGGTGCGAAAATTGTGGTTAAATAAAATAAGAAGAATTTCTAAAAACTAAGAAAACAAAATCATTTTATATTGTTTTGTTATGATAAATTTTATAAATTAAACAATGTTTTAATTAATTTTGCAACAGTTCTATGGTTATAACTAGAAAAACAAGGGTGAATTAGGTTTTCTTTTTCTTTAGTTTTGTGTATTAAAATAGCATCGAGGAAATTAAAATCACTCCTCATATTCTGTAAATTACAAAACTTTTTTTTTCGATTAAAAAATCCTTAATTGAAGTAAAAAGTGGTTACAAAGTTGGTCGCTGGTGGCGGTATAAGCCTTAATATACGTCGCAACTACTAACTATTCGTGACCACGTCCTTGACCTAATATACGTCGCAACTACTAACTATTCGTGACCACGTCATTGACCTAATATACGTCGCAACTACTAACTATTCGTGACCACGTCATTGACCTAATATACGTCGCAACTACTAACTATTCGTGACCACGTTATTGACCTAATATACGTCGCAACTACTAACTATTCGTGATCACGTCATTGACCTAATGTGTACCTGGGACTAACACTCCAGTTAGGTAGGTTCGTGAAATCCAACTCAACCATGTTAACTCCGATAGCTTTTGGGTGCAATGGATATGCAATTAAATAATGTTGAGTTAAAGAATGTTTAAATTTGAAATAAGAATATATTGAAATAAAAGGAATGTTGCCTATTGGCTCCGATATGTATCGAGGTATTATCGATGTGTAGATTTAGTGATTCGGGCGCGGTCCGCGCCGGCCAGCGCTCCCCGCCAGGTCGCCGCTGTTAGGTGGTGGGGCAGCAACGGTGCTAGTCGCAACATACTCCCGGGGGTTGAAGGCTGCAGGTCTTCAACAGTATACAGGAAGAGGGCAGATGTTGTTGTAGGCCCTCTGAATGACTCCTTTTCTTGTTTTGATATCAGCAAAGCGGCTGATCTTGTCTGGTCCTGTGTAGAGTCGCACCACTCTGCCTAAGAGCCACAGAAGCGGTGGTTGGTTCTTGTCTCTGACTAGGACAAGAGCTCCTAGTTTCAGGTCATCATCCGATGAGCTCCACTTCGTTTTCTGCTGAAGCAAAGAGACGTATTCTTGTGAGAATCTTTGCCAAAAATGCTGCTTTAGTTTCTCAATCCTCTTGAATCGTTGAAGGCAGTTGATGTTCTCGTCGTAGAGAGGAGGATGAGGAACTGACAAGAGTGAGCGTCCGATCAGAAAATGAGAGGGGGTGAGACACGTCAGATCTGATGGATCTGATGATAAACTGGTCATCGGTCTCGAGTTTAAAACTGATTCAATTCCAAGCAAGCAAGATGAAGTCTCTTCATATGTTAGATGAGAAAGTGACAGTATGCGCCTAAGATGATGCTTGACTGATTTAACAGCTGATTCCCAAAGTCCTCCGAAATGAGGAGTGTAGGGGGGAATAAATTTACATTCTATGCCCTGGTTGGAAATTTCTGTCTGTATGTCGTCTGAATAATCTCTGAAAAACTTGGTTATTTCATTATAAGCTCCGTGAAATGTCGTTGAGTTGTCGGCGTATATGGTTTGAGGTTTACCGCGGCGCGCGATAAACCGATAGAAGGCGGCTAGGAAAGCCTCCTTGGTCAGGTCCGTGACGAGCTCGAGGTGCAGGGCCTTCACTGCGAAACACACAAAAATGCAGATATAAGATTTCGTGAGCTTGCCTCCTCTAAAAAAGGGAACTCTAGGTGAGTCCTATCATCAGGGAGGTTGCCCATTACAGGCTGAACAGGTTTAGATTTAAACCTTACACAACGCACACCTTCACGTCCCAAATACCGCAATGTCTTAAGTCCAAGGTCTTCGACCAGTGTGTGTTGTGTGTGATGACATACGGTACTGAGACATGGTCGCTTACTGTGGGCAACCGGCAAAGTATATATATTAGTACTAACATACAGTACGGACACACCCCGCCGCTCTCTAGATTGCGACCTCACCCCCTCGTCACCCAGATTGATACACATTGGTTACAGTTTGCTTGTCAAACGTATAGGATTTAGCCGCCATTTTGTTTGTTTCGTCATTCCTTTTTTGAAATGTCAATTCTGGGCCGTTGTATGAAGTGTCCATGGTGTGCTGTGGCCTCATAAGTAGTCTTAAGGTCACCCAAAGGGCTATGGAGCGTACTATGCTCGGAGTTTCTCTGCGTGATCGAATCAGGTTTAAAATAAATAATGGACAATTAAGTCAATACGTAAGAAAGAAATATTTAGGAGTATGTAAGAGGCGAATGAATGTTTTTTGTGTATATTATATACTCGTATAGTCTGGTATTGTCGACCAGAACTTATTAAAATTAATTAAAGGTTTCTTAGATTTATTATAAATTCAAGTAGTATTTACAAAATATTGAGTTCAAAAGTGATAACTTTCTGTGAGACTTAAAGTTTAGAATGTTTTAAGTGAGATTTAAATCATCTCAACAAACAAATGTAATTGTAAATACTAATCTTCCATTATCTTTTTTCAGATTTGGGTAAGCATTTCATTATGACTATCTACTAGTATCTAGTTAGAATATTTTATCTTTAACGCGTGCGGCATCTGATAATGAAATAACTAAATGAATTACAATATATAGAGCTACCATCATCACATCAGCTGAAAATCGTCCACTGCTGGACAAAGGCCTCCCCCAAGGATTTCCACGACGACCGGTCCTGCGGTGCCCGCATCCATCGGCTTCCAGCGATCTTCACCAGGTCGTCGGTCCACCGCGTGGGAGGCCTACCTACGCCACGTTTTCCGGTGTGCGGTCGCCACTCGAGAACTTTACTGCCTTCTGTTCTACGAGCTATGTGCCCTATATGTAAGACACTTTAATTGAGCCGATCCCCGATTCTGTAATCATAAATTCTAAGATAACTTTAACATTATTTGAATATTATTTTAATATTTCTTAATATTTTTTTTAAAAAAGGTAAATTCAATAATGCACAATGTCGCATTTATCCATGGAACGTATTGAATAGAAGATTATCTGAAGACTGGATGGAGCAATACAGGAATTTATTATCGACATTAATACAATATAGTCCATCATGATTTGGTCTCTATTAGTTCTCTGATAACAGAGTAATGTCTTATAATTTGCATTGCTCGTTGATGTCTTTGAAGAATAAAAATTAAATCTTCATTCATTCATCGACATCTGGTTAGTCAGTCACACATAAGAGAGCGGAGAGTGATTGTTCGTTGATATATTTTCTGTGAATTGATGTATCAACTTGCAGCAGGTAGGTACGTGTTGATGATATCAGCTCATATACGTCTCCATCGAGGGGCTCGAGCCTACCCTGAATTAGGGCGATCGGGTCTTAGTAGACCACGCGGACCCAGTGCGGGTTGTTCGACTTCTCACACAACCTGAGTTTCTCCGCAGGCGTGTGCAGGTTGCTTCACGATGTTTTCCTTCACCGTAAGAGCGTCGGATAAACGTACATATGAAATCAGAATTCGAAATCACATTGGTACGTGGCAGGATTCGAACCGCGACCTCCCGGACAGGAAGCGGCAGCCCAGCCGTTACGCCACCGACGCTCCGAGGTACTTGTTGATGTCTCTTAAGAGAAATTATAGAAATTATATGCCCAATGTCAGAAGTAGGTTTCAAGTCGCCTGTGGAATATGATATGAATTAACGTATTAATAATAGCAAGCTACCAAATATATACCCAAAATACATATTTTTTTTAATTCTGATTATTAAAATTTTTCCCCTTTAAACTTTGGAGATGATGAATTTTTTTTTAATATTTTGTCAGCATTTCATTATTCATTTGTATTATTAAATTTAGTAGTATAATTATTATTACTTAGTTGCTGAAAAAGGGCAATGGAGCGTGTTACGCTCTCTGCGTGATCGAATCAGAAAAGAGCAGATCCGTACATAACTCTCAGAAGTGCTTAACTTAAGACATAGCTCTCAGAAGTGCTTAACTTAAGTGGCAGTTGGGCAGGGCACATAGCTCGTAGAACAGATGGCCTTTAGGGTAGTAAAGTCCTCGAGTAGTGACTGCGCACCGGAAAACGTAGCGTAGACAGGTCTCCCGCTTGGTGGACCGATGGCCTGGTGAACCTCGCGGAAAGCAGTTGGATGCCGGCAGCGCAGAAACGGTCGTCGTGGAAATCCTTGGGGAGGCCTATGCCCAGCCAGTTGAAGCCCTCTGGCTGATATGATGAACTAGTTACAGAAGCTTGGTCATATCTGTGGTATAAAATCTGTAGGATAACGTTTTGATATTTGTTTCTCTTTTTTGAATTTAAAATTATATTGTAATGTGATAATTCAAAATTTCTATACGCGGATATTACACAAGGAACACGATAACAGTCGTCCAGTACGAATGGTTTACACGCTTTATTTAAGCTGTTGTCGCACAGACACTCTTATGGATTTATTATTAAGTTAGTTCTTATTGAAATTCTGTTTTTTTTTTGGGATTAATTTTCATTATGCTTTTTTTTCTAGTTCATTTAGGCGTTAGTGCTCTTGACGGTAAGTGTCCATTACATTTTATAATAAATTTATTCTAGTTTATGAAACGAAGGGGACGCTTTTCGTCCAGGTGGCGACGTTTCTGGAGAGAGATGTAGCCACAGGTCGATGCAGGTAGCGCCTAGTGGGATTTTAGGGTTCCGGAGCAGGTACTGGGACCCTATTACTAAGCCAACGATGTCCGTCGGTCCCTTCTTCTGTCTACCCGTATTTTATAAGACTGTATCTTTTGAACCGTAATAGTTAGCTGGCTGAAATTTTACGGACCGCGTAAAAAAATTTACACGTTTGCTTAAAACTTGGTGTCATCTAGCCAGATCATAGAATCAGAGATGATGTCAAGGTTTTACCAACGTTGGATTAAAAAATATGGCGCTGACTGTAAATCCTTAAAACTGAATAATAATTTAATTTAGACGAATAGGGAACATATACTTATAGGTAATAAAATAACAAATTTCTGTCTATGTGTTCTTTTCATTAAACTGAACAACTTTCCTTACGACAAATAACAAAGATGTTTAATCAGCTGATCAATTTAAATTATATTATTTTTGAGAACGTATATGGAGTATCTAGGGAAAAAATAATCAGTATACTAGAAATTAAAGTTAGATTATAGAAAAGAAATTAAAAATAATACAAATAATAACAATATTAATTTAGTTACGTAACTGATATAGAAAACAATGTACCTAGCTAATGTTACCACGTAGCATTTGGGTCGTCGTTAACAACCCACCAACGTCCCCACTGCTGGGGCACGGGTCTCCCCAAACATGGGAAAGATCACCGTGACAGAGAAAATTGACGGTGACATGCGGACTGAGAGACATACAAAGGACAAATTTAAAGGGATTCCGTCTTTGCCATTTTGGCAGCGGAACCCTAAAAAGAAAATTAACAGAACTACTAGTAGTCCTACAACTCTAGATTCATATAACTTAGTTCCTAAGTTAAGTTAACATAGCTATCTAGCTAGCTCCATCTTCAGTTCTTAAGTTAACATAGCTATAAAGCTAGCTCCATCTTCAGTTCCTAAGTTAACATAGCTATCTAGCTAGCTCCATCTTGAGTTCCTAAGTTAACATAGCTATCTAGCTAGCTCCATCTTCAGTTCCTAAGTTAACACAGCTATCTAGCTAGCTCCATCTTCAGTTCCTAAGTTCACGTAGCTATCTAGCTAGCTCCATCTTCAGTTCCGAAGTTAACATAGCTATCTAGCTAGCTCCATCTTCAGTTTCTAAGTTAACATAGCTGTCTAGCTAGCTCCATCTTCCGTTTTAAAACAGCGGGAGACATTTTTTATTTCTTTTTTAAAAATTTAATGGATAAACACAATGACCACAGAGGAACAAGAAAGGTGGGGCTTTTTCTACGTCAAAAGTCTACCTGCCGTATACGTAGAAAAATTCAGCACCTTATCTAAGTCATGCGGCCACACGTCAATATTAACAGCATTGATTTGTTACGGCTTGAAGATAAGATAGACAGTTTCCGATGGCGTTGTTGAATCTTGGTACCAAAAAAACAAAAAAAAAACAAAAAAATATAAACCCGCTTCCATCTGAAGATCTCCGTCACTTTTTAGGTCAGATGATGCCAAGGGCATACCAATGGTGGATAAAAAAATTGGTCCGTCTACCTAAAAACAGGAGGTTTTTTTATTATTAATTCCTATAAAACTATAATATTTTTCTAGGTGGCGCGAACCATCCAGCAAGTGAGTGATAAGCGTTAACTTATAAACACCTACCATTATAGCCTATATATACATTTTAGCCTACATGTTAATCCACGTCCTAATTAGTCTACCTACCAAATTTCATCCAGACACGTGTAATGCGTTCAAACGTCCATGTCGCACCTACTCCTCTGAAGGTTGGAGGCTCTACACTCGAAGTTGTTGCCGAATATGTGTACTTGGGACAAACAGGTAGGTTCAACTTCAAGAAAGATATCAATCGACAAATCCAACTCGGCTGGGCAGCGTTCGAGAAGCTTCGCAATATCTTCACGTCCCAAATACCGCAATGTCTTAAGACCAAGGTCTTCGACCAGTGTGTGTTGTGTGTGATGACATACGGAACTGAGACATGGTCGCTTACTGTGGGCAACCGGCAAAGTATATATACACATTGGTTACAGTTTGCTTGTCAAACGTATAGGATTTAGCCGCCATTTTGTTTGTTTCGTCATGCCTTTTTTGAAATGTCAATTCTGGCCCGTTGTATGAAGTGTCCAGGGTGTGCGGTGGCCTCATAAGTAGTCTTAAGGTCACCCAAAGGGCAATGGAGCGTACTATGCTCGGAGTTTCTCTGAGTGATCGAATCAGGTTTAAAATAAAAAATGGACAATTAAGTCAATATGTAACAAAGAAATATTTAAGAGTACCCTCCCCTGTATGTAAGAGGCGGATGAATGTTTTTTGTGTATAGTATATTATAATCGTATAGTCTGGTATTGTCGACCAGATCTTATTAAAATTAATTAAAGGTTTCGTAGATTTATTAAAAATTCAAGTAGTATTTACAAAATATTGAGTACAAAAGTGATAACTTTCTGTGAGACTTAAAGTTTAAAATGTTTTAAGTAAGATTTAAATCATCTCAACAAACAAATGTTATTAAAAATATTAATTTTCCATTATCTTTTTTCAGATTTGGGTAAGCATTTCATTATGACTATCTACTAGTATCTAATTAGAAAATTTTATCTTTAACGCGTACGGCAGCTGATGATGAAATAACTGAACGAATTATAATATGTAGCTATGTGCCCTATATGTAGAGTAAGACACTTTAATTGAGCCGATCCCCGATTCTGTATCATATCATAAATTCTAAGATAACTTTAACATTGTTTGAATATTATTTAAATATTTCTTAATTATTATTTTTTTAAAAGGGAAATATAATAATGCACTATGTCGCATGTTTTCATGGAAAGTATTGAATAGAAGATTATCTAAAGACTGTATAGAACAATACAGGAACTTATTATCGACATTAATACAATATAGTCCATCATGGATTTGGCCTCTATTAGTTCTCTGGTAACAGAGTAATGTCTTATAATTTGCATTGCTCGTTGATGTCTTCATTCATTCATCGAAATCTTGTTTGTCAGTCACACATAAGAAAGCGGAGAGAGATTGTTCGTTGATATCTTTTCTGTCAATAGATGTATCAACTTGCAGCAGGTAGGTACTTGTTGATGATACTCGTATCAGCTCATATACGTCCCCATCGAGGGGCTCGAGCCTACCCTGAATTAGGGCGATCGGGCCTTAGTCGACCAGTGCGGGTTGTCGACTTCTCACACAACCTGAGTTTCCCCGCGGGCGTGTGCAGGTTTCCCCAAGATGTTTTCCTTCACCGTAAGTGCGTCGGATAACCGTACATATGAAATCGAAATTCTAAACTACATTGGTACATGGCAGGATTCGAACCACGACCTCCCGGACAGGAGGCGGCGGGTTTAGCCGTTACGCCACCGACGCTCCGAGGTACTCGTTGATGTCTCTTAAAAGAAATTATCGAGATATGCCCAATGCCAGAAGTAGGTTTCAAGTCGCTTCATGATGAATGATGATGATGATGAATTAACGATTTAATGATAGCAACCTACTGTGACAAAAATAAAATAAATTAGGGTTAAAAACCCTTATGGAGTTTGCCACATATGATACGTGGAATTTGAATCATGGCCTAGACGGATTTTTAAAGGAAAATAATTTTAGAGTAAATCAGAAAACCTTTAATATAGTAAACAATTTGTAGTAAAAAAAGGGTAAAATATACTAAAAGGATAACGGGATGACGATGTAGGAATGTTTTATACAAATTAGCTCAAAGCATCGGTATACAAAATTTACAAAATTTAATTTTAATTGTAGGAAGGTTAGGCAACGATCGTCCCCTTCCCTGGGTATTAAAACGATAAAATCTAATAATAAGATATTTAAAAAAAATATTCGAGCGAGACCTACAGTACTCGCATATGATGTGTAACGTGTGACAAAATACTTTATAAAAGGACGGCAAAGATACGGCAGACTAGGCTGTATGGTCAAAGAGACCTTTGCCTTTTCCCCGCTTTTGAAGCCTGAAAAAAGGACGGCAAAGATACGGCAGACTAGGCTGTATGGTCATAGATACCTTTGCCTTTTCCGCGCTTTTAAAGCCTGAAAAAAGGACGGCAAAGATACGGCAGACTAGGCTGTATGGTCATAGATACCTTTGCCTTTTCCGCGCTTTTAAAGCCTGAAAAAACGCGACTCCCTGTTACACATTTCCGTCCCATGGGACACATTTCCGTCCCATTTCACGAAATCACTCCCACAAATTGCAGGAAAGCGAGAGCAAAGATGTTACACATCAAAAACTACTTGGGGTGAAAATTACCCCAAGTAGTTTTTGATGTGTAACATCTTCCGAAGCGGAATATCTTCGGGATTCCAAAAATGCGGCCGGAATGTAAAGGCCCTCAGAAAAACTCAAAATAACTATAAATAATAATATATCCGATAACTAAAAAATTTTAATATTCACAACCCAAAATTCCACCGTCATACCTTTTTTCTCCAACTTGTCAGTCCTTCCTCGTTCATCAAAAAAATCAATACCTCGACCAACAGCGGAAACCAAAAAGAATTTAATACGAAACAGCAAGAAAGAAGATCGGCTTTGAAGCGATACTTTGCGCTTCACTACCCAACATATACCCAAAATATATACATTTTTTTAGAATTCTGGTTATTAAAATTTTTCCCCTTTAAACTTTGGAGATCATGAATTTCTTTTTTAATATTTTGTCAGCATTTAATTATTCATTTGTCTCAAGACTAAGGTCTTTGACCAGTGTGTGTTGCCAGTGATGACTTACGGAACTGAGACGTGGTCGCTTACTATGGGCCTCATAAGAAGGCTCAAGGTCACCCAAAGGGCAATGGAGCGTGCTACGCTCGGAGTTTCTCTACGTGATCGAATCAGAAACGAGTAGATCCGAAGTAGAACTAAAGTAACCGACATAGCTCACAGAATCGCTAAACTGAAGTGGCAGTGGACAGTGCACATAGCTCGTAGAACAGATGGCCGATGGGGCAGTAAAGTTCTCGAGTAGCGACCGCTCACCGGAAAACGTAGCGTATGCAAGCCTCCCACGCAGTGGACCGATGACCTGGTGAAGATCGCGGGAAGCCGATGGATGCGGGCAGCGCAGGACCGGTCGTCGTGGAAATCCTTGGGGGAGGCCTTTGTTCAGCAGTGGACGATTTGTGGCTGATATGATGATGATGATGATGATTAATAAATTTAGTAGTATAATTATTATTACTAAGTAGCTAAAAAGGGCAATGGAGCGTGCTATGCTCGGAGTTTCTGTGCGTGATCGAATCAGAAACGAGGAGATCCGTAGGAGAACCAAAGTAATCGACATAGCTCTCAGAATTGCTTAACTTAAGTGGCAGTTGGGCGGGGCACATAGCTCGAAGAACAGATGGCCGTTGGGGTAGTAAAGTTCTCGAGTAGTGACTGCGCACCGGAAAACGTAGCGTAGGAAGGCCTCCCACTCAGTGGACCGATGACCTTGTGAACTTCATGGATGCAGCTGGATGCGGGCAGCGCAGAGTCAGTCGTCGAGGAAATCCTTGGGGAGACCCATGCCCAGCCAGTGGACGTCCTCTGGCTGATATGATGAAGTAGTTACAGAAGCTTGGTCACATCTGTGGTATAATATCTGTAGGATATAATTTTTACATTTGTTTCTCTTTTTTGAATTTAAAATTATATTGTAATGTGAACTATCCTGATCCACTCTACCCGCAAGCCGCGCTATGGATTTTTGTTCCAAAATTGTACTTGTTTGATCGGTATAATATACAACCCGGTCACATTATCTATGGACCTGGCGTCGATGACGTCACTTCGGCTAACAAGTGCACAAGTGCTAACCGTACTGACGCGACGGGGCGAGCGCAGGGAGGTGAAAGGGGAACGGGGAGGGGCTTCACATTCCAGCGAGGTCCAGAGATAATGTGACCGAGTTGTATATATATTTTAAATGACCTGTCTGCATCGAGCCCCATGTTTCCATGTCCTCGTTGAACCAGTGTTCAATAATTTAAACATTTGTTTATTTTTAGAATTGCAATGCAAAAAATACACATATAATTTACAATTGTATCCCTGTCCCTACCCCTCGATTTTCTCGGATCGAAATAATAATTAAATAATATTTTTCGACGCGGATATCACACACGGAACACGATAACAGTCGTCCATTACGAATTGTTTACTCGCTTTAGTTTATCTGTTGCCGCACCAGACACTCTTAAGGATTTACTATTAAGTTAAGTTAAATCTTATTTACCTTTGTTTTTTTTGGAAATTGTTTTTCACTTTGCTTTTTTTTCTAGTTGACGAACACCTTAATCTTCTTCACGGTAAGTGTCCATTACATTTTATAATAACTTTTATTTTAGTTAAAAAAGCGTCGGTGGCTCAACCGGTAACCACTCGGTCCATCTAACCAGAGGTACCAGGTTCAAATCTGGACGGCCAATGTACCAATGAGTTTTTCAAAAATTTATGTACATATACTTACCGATTGCTTTAACGGTGAAGGAAAACATCGTGAGGAAACCTGCACACGCCTGCGAAGAAACTCGAAGGTTGTGTGAAGTCGACCAACCCGCACTGGGCCCGCGTGGTCGACTAAGGCCTAATCGCCCTGATTCAGGGTAGGCTCGAGCCCCTCGGTGGGGACGTATATGAGCTGATATATAATAATAGTAATCAAACGAAGGGGACGCTTTTCGTCTAGGTAGTAACATTGCTGGAGACAGATGTAGCCACAGGTCGGTGCAGGTAGCGCCTTGTGGTGTTTTACTGTTCTGTAGCAGGCACTGGGACCCTAATACTAATACTAAGCCAACGATATAAGTCGGTCCGTTCTTTTGTCTACCCGTATTTTAAAAGACTGTATCTTTTGAACCGTAATAGTCAGCTGGATGAAATTTCACGGACCGCCTGCTATTATTAAAAATAATTTCCAATAATTCAATCAAATATACTTTGTTGTATAATAAACAATAAAATCATTGTTCACATAATAAGACGTTAGCAATTGTACAATTAAGGTGGCCCTATTGCTCAAAGCAATCTCTTCAAGGCACGCTTTATTAAGCAGGTTCTACTTACAAGTAATAAAAATGAAAACAGTAAAAAAAAGGGGTGGAACCCCTTTAAAAAGTGTGTTTTTAAAGGGTTTTTTGCTCTATCTTAAAAACAGTAATACATACAAGTGTAAGACTAGGTGATATAACAGAATCAGAGATGAAATCAAGGGTTTACCAATTGTGTATAAAAAAATAAGGCGCTGACCGACTACTATTTTTGTGACTTTAATCATTAAAATTGAATATTTTATGGAAATTAAGGCGGTTATAACCGATAACGTTTTCGAAATTTCAGTAAGAGGGTAATTTATAAAAATGTTGTTCATAATTTACGTTGGATGCGCTATTCGCAACTACCAACTATTATACAATACTTGGCTGATAGATAAAGCGCTACACCAAGCGCTTCAAAAATCAACCCATCAATGCTTCCCCCCCCCCACCAATTTGAAAAAGATGTGTTCCCAAATCTGCGGAAGCTACAGACCTGTTATTTAAATTCTATATTCTTACTAAAATTATAAATGTGAAAATGTGTTTGTTTGTTTGTTACCTTTTCACGCTTAAAACAAATTTTGATGAAATTTGGCATGCAAGTAGCCTGTGTCTTACTAAGTTTGTTTGCTATGGGTCTTGTCACAGAGCACAGAATCACATCGCTCGCGCCCCCTCGAGCGAGCGTATTCTGTGCTCTGTGGGTCTTGTACATATTTATTTAATATTTGTACAGGGTGTAACTACATTGGTGTAGGTCCCGTTAACTGGGGGTTCTACTCGTCAAACTGATCAACTTTCTCCAAAGAACCCATAGTCAATTCTCAAAAAAAAAATTCTACCCTCCATACCACAAAATCGGTCGATCAGCTGATCGATTTGTTTGAAGAGTAAAATTGTTTTTACTTTTTCATCAAAGTCGTGGAAACAAAAGTGCCTTAGTACAAGAATCCTAGTGTAGGTCCAAAGTAACATATTGTGTGATTTTTCACTGAATATTATTTACCGGCACATTGAATCTAAAGACCAAGCTAGAAAGATGTAGACTGATGAAGTCCACACTCCGACCAGCGCCCATCCAGCTTCAAAACCCCGAAAACTTTCAGCTAGAGCTGCACAATCGCTTCGAATGCCTAGGAGACTGCGAGAATGTGGACGAATATAACGACAGGTTCGTGGAAATTGTCCAAACGGTCGGGTCTAAGATTTTCAAAACTCGCCGTTCAAACAGAACCAAAAAAATCTCTGACTTCATCAGCAACCTCATGGAAGAAAGACGCAGATTGGTTTTGCAGTCCTCTGAAGACGCTACTCAGTATCGGCAACTAAACAGGCAGATCTCTAAGTCTATAACTCGCGATTTGCGCCACTATAATACAAATTGTATTAAAGAGGCGATTGAGAACAACAAAAGCTCAAAAGTGTTCGCGAGAGATCTGTCTGTTGGTCAAAGCCAACTGACCAAGCTGAAGACTGAGGACGGCAGGATCATATCGTCTAAGACTGAGTTGATGGAAGAAGTTGAGAAGTTCTACGGACAATTGTACACGACCACACGTCTGCCTGTCAGCGATCTGGCTAAAGACCCAAGAGCTAGACTTACCCGACACTATACCGAAGATATCCCGGACGTCAGCCTGTACGAGATTAGAATGGCTCTTAAACAGCTTAAAAACAATAAGGCACCGGGTGATGATGGAATTACGGCTGAACTTCTGAAAGCAGGTGGAACACCGGTACTTAAAGCTCTTCAGAAATTATTTAATTCCGTTATACTTGAGGGACAAACGCCTAAGGCATGGCACAGAAGTGTGGTCGTGCTTTTCTTCAAAAAGGGCGACAATACCCTGCTGAAGAACTACAGACCCATCTCACTTCTGAGCCATGTCTACAAACTGTTTTCGAGGGTCATTACGAATCGTCTCGCACGCAGGTTTGACGACTTCCAGCCTCCCGAACAAGCCGGTTTCCGAAAAGGATTTAGTACCATAGACCACATACATACGTTGCGGCAGATTAAACAGAAGACCGAAGAGTACAATCAGCCACTATGCTTGGCGTTCGTGGAGTATGAGAAAGCCTTCAATTCGGTCGAAACTTGAGCTGTGTTACAGTCTCTCCAGAGGTGCCAAATTGACTATCGATATATCGAAGTGCTGAAGTGTTTGTATGAAAACGCCACCATGTCGGTTCGCCTCCAGGAACAAAACTCGAAACCTATCCAGCTGCAGCGAGGGGTGAGACAGGGAGACGTTATATCTCCGAAACTGTTTACCGCCGCCCTGGAAGATGTTTTTAAGCTTTTGGACTGGGGTGGACTCGGCATCAATATCAACGGCAAGTACATCACCCACCTTCGATTCGCTGACGATATCGTGGTCATGGCTGAGACTATGGACGACTTAGGCACAATGCTCGATGGCCTCAGTAGAGCCTCTCAACAAGTGAGTCTTAGAATGAACTTGGACAAGACGAAAATTATGTCAAACGTCCGTGTCATACCTACTCCTCTGAAGGTCGGAGGCTCTACACTCGAAGTTGTTACCGAATATGTATACCTGGGACAAACAGTCCAGTTAGGTAGGTCCAACTTCGAGAAAGAGATCAATCGTCGAATCCAACTCGGCTGGGCAGCGTCGGGAAGCTTCGCAATATCTTTACGTCCCAGATACCGCAGTGTCTTAAGACCAAGGTCTTCGACCAATGTGTGTTGCCAGTGATGACGTACGGAACTGAGACATGGTCGCTTACTATGGGCCTCATAAGAAGGCTCAAGGTCACCCAAAGGGCAATGGAGCGTGCTATGCTCGGAGTTTCTCTGCGTGATCGAATCAGAAACGAGGAGATCCGTAAGAGAACCAAAGTAACCGACATAGCTCTCAGAATTGCTAAACTTAAGTGGCAGTGGGCGGGGCACATCGCTCGTAGAACAGATGGCCGTTGGGGCAGTAAAGTTCTCGAGTGGCGACCACGCACCGGAAAGCGTAGTGTAGGCAGGCCTCCCACTCGGTGGACCGATGACCTGGTGAAGATCGCGGGAAGCCGATGGATGCGGGCAGCGCAGAACCGGTCGTCGTGGAGATCCTTGGGGGAGGCCTATGTCCAGCAGTGGACTTCCTTCGGTTGATATGATGATGATGATTATTTACCGAGTAATAATTACTAAAACAGTTGTACCTTCTTTCAGGAGTTGTTGGAGAACATGCACGTGTTCTGTAAATGGTAAGTTCAATGACAGATCAATACGGGACAAGTTTATTATACCAACTAAACGTTATAGTTATCATCATATCAGCTAATAATATACGTCCCTACCAAGGGGCTCAAGCCGATCCTGAATAGGGCAATCGGGCCTTAGTCGATTACGCGGGCGACTTTACCACAACCATGAAATTTCATCGCAGGCGTGTGCAGGTTTCCTCACGATGTTTTCCTTCACCGTAAGAGCGTCGCATAACCGTACACAATATGAAGTTAAAATTTGAAAACACATCGGTAGGTGGCAGGACAGGAACCACGACCTCCCGGACAGGTATAGCATAATTTGTGACATTATAAAAAACCGCCAACCGATTCAGTCATAACGGAGCTACTTTAATTTCGGCGGCTATTTTGTTTTCTTGCTATTTATTCTGTTTAAAATTTGCTCAGGGTGTATATTATTTTAGTTCAAGCATCCACTCCTCTATCTCTTAGAGTTCCGGCGAGCAGTTGACCATCTCCAAGAACGGCTGAATGGATTTCTATCACACTTGGCTAATAAATAACCATATTGTTTAATCTAGTTTCAAATAATAAGAATTTTCTAAAAACCTAAAACTTTTAGGTACAAAATTTTAATTGTTTCGTATTCTTCTCAGAAAACCCTTTTATTTGATACACATATTGTAGGAGTGCATTAAAAATAACTAGTCCGCCATCTTGGGTGTGCCGCCATCTTGGGTGTGCCGCCATCTTGGGTGTGCCGCCATGTTGGATTTAGAATGACGTTACATAGTTAACCATGCATTGTCATCCAAACTGAACGTGTATACTAAATTTCAGCTCAATCGGTTGAAGATATATGCTTCAAAATTGAGTTGAAACATACGTACTTTGCAAGTTAAATAAAAGCTTATTAAAAGCATTGAAATGGTTAGAAACTACAATGACAAGTACAGAAACACATAGAGACATACGAACAGATGGCCGATGGGGTAGTAAAGTTCTCGAGTGGCCATCGCATCCTGGAAGTCACCCACGCGGTGGACCGATGACCTAGTGAAGGTTACGGGAAGCCGCTGGATGCGGGCAGTGCAAGTACCAGTCGTCGTGGGAATCCTTAGAGGAGGCCTTTGTTTAGCATGGACGTCTTTTTGTTATTATGATAATAAATAATCCAACCATAAGTGTTACAGTATACAATGTCTTTTTTTTTTCAGAAGAGCTGCAAGGACCACATAGCTACATAACCATGGGAACTTGAACGTCTTTACGCGTCATCAGTAGCTATTAATGTTTACCCTTTGATTTGAATACTTAATTTACATTTGAACGTAAATAAATTGATTGCATTGAAATAAGATTCATTTATTTATTCTCTATAAGTTCTATAATATCAGCCACTGTACCAGCAGACTATTAGCGGACTACATTTACTATAACATCAGACTATTAGGAAACTATATTCACTGTAACACCAGACTATAAGCGGACAACATTTTTTTTATTTTTTTTTATTCACAATTGGTAAACCCTTGACAACATCTCACATGGTGGTAAGTAACGATGTTGCCGAAGATAAAGGCGTGCTTACCAAGATTCCCCAACGCAATGGGGAACTGGCTATCTTATCTTCATGCCGGAACACACCAATGATATTAACATTGATATTTGGTGGCAAGACTTAGCCAGGCGGGCTTAGAAAATGCCCTACCACCAACCAAACTGAGTCTTACAATTGACCCCGCCATGGATCGAACCCGCGACCTCCTGTGTAAAGTCAGTGAACTTTGCCTCTGAGCTACGGAGGCGGTTAAAACAGTACAGTAACATCAGACTATTAGCGGTCTAGATTTACTGTAACATCAGATTACTACTGGATTACAGTCACTGTAACAACAGATTATTAGCGGACTACATTCACTGTAACACCAGACTATAAGCGGACAACATTAACAGTAACATCAGACTATTAGCGGTCTAGATTTACTGTAACATCAGATTACTACTGGATTACAGTCACTGTAACATCAGATTATTAGCGGACTACATTCACTGTAACACCAGACTATAACCGAACAACATTAACAGTAACATCAGACTATTAGCGGTCTAGATTTACTGTAACATCAGATTACTACTGGATTACAGTCACTGTAACATCAGATTATTAGCGGACTACATTCACTGTAACACCAGACTATAACCGAACAACATTAACAGTAACATCAGACTATTAGCGGTCTAGATTTACTGTAACATCAGATTACTACTGGATTACAGTCACTGTAACATCAGATTATTAGCGGACTACATTCACTGTAACACCAGACTATAACCGAACAACATTAACAGTAACATCAGACTATTAGCGGTCTAGATTTACTGTAACATCAGATTACTACTGGATTACAGTCACTGTAACATCAGATTATTAGCGGACTACATTCACTGTAACACCAGACTATAACCGAACAACATTAACAGTAACATCAGACTATTAGCGGTCTAGATTTACTGTAAAATCAGATTATTACTGGATTACAGTCACTGCAGGCTATTAGCGGTCTACAATTACTATAACATCAGACTAAAAGCAAACTATATTCAATGTAACATAAGACATTAGCAGACTCCATTCACTGTAACAGTAGGCTATTAGTGGACTACATTCTCTAGATAAACATTCAGGGACTAATCACACACGGACTTCTTGACCCAAACTAAGTTTTACTGTAAAACTATAGGAACCAGAGACTGATCCACTTATATACCTAAATAAAACCGGCCAAGTGCGAGTTGCACTCGCGTGGAGAGGGTTCCGTACAATGCCAAAGTCAAATACAAAATATCACATTTGAAATCCTCAGAATAAGATGCAAGTTATTTTTTTTATTATTAAAAATTTGAGTGTGTTTGGCTGCACCTCACCTGCTGGTAAGAGCCGATGCAGCCGAGGATGTTACACGCAAGCTCAAAAAGTGCCTATTCACTCTCGTCTTGAAGATTCATAAATTTTACGAATCGGGGAATACAGACGCCGGAAGAGAATTTCACCCCTTGGCCGTTCGCATGATGAACGAAAAAGCAAAACGCTTCGTGTGTTAAGGTGGAACATTGACGATAAAGGGGTAGAATCGCCCTTCGCACCTGGTCGTTCAATGGTGAATGAGGTCGTGAAGCTAGAGGACACACTTTCCGAAATTAATCCTGTAGAACAAAGATAGACTATTTTCTATTATGATTAGAACTATTTTCCGTAGGTGAACGTAATATATTGAGTTTCTCTCTTTTTTTATTGATAGAATTCTTATAGGTTTTCCTGTAATCTACAAGCAATGAACTATATTTTGTATTTTTTTCAAAGTTTTAGGCTCAGTAGTTTCGGAGAACAGGGAGGTAATGGTCAATTTTCGTCTTCTTTCATGAATAAAATCAAAACTCTTTATTATACAATATAAATAAAAATATATTTAACATTCTGATAACGAGCCCTTTCATTTGATACATAACACAATGAGGTTTCCAAAACTTTTTTAATTTTCTAATTTGTCCCCCGAAAGTAACCCTATTTAAAAAATATTTATTTTATTTGCATATCTGTGTTTGGGTCATAGGATTACACCATCTTACTAAATTTCACCTGATTTGGTCCAGTAGATTCAGAGTAAATTTGCTTGGACAGATGGACGGACGGACAGACACACGAGTGATCCTATATGGTTCCGTTTTGGTTTTCTTTGTACGGAACCTAAAAAAATTCTTACTAATATTGTAAATGTGAAAATGTGTTTGTTTGTTTGTTACCTTTTCACGCTTCAATGCCTTGACCAATCTATCCCAGCAAAATAGCATAATCTGATGCAGTTCCTGAGGGAACTAAAAAAATACTCGAATGTTGTGACTTTTAGCACAGAGATGGTCGAGTAAGTGGGAAACGACATAATTTACTAATCACCCTTAAAGACAGACATAAAAACGATGTACACGCGGTCCGAGCCGCGGGAAAAAGCTAGTACATAATAAATACGAGCAAACAAAACTGATCGCCACACGAATGTTTGCCCTGGGCGGGATTTAAACCCACGACACTCGGCCTAGCAGTCAGGAGTGCTGACCAATACACCACTTGGTCAGTCATCCTTACTAATAATTGTGAATTCGAAAGTTTGTTTAACTGTCCATTTTTTAATCTTCTATTGCAGAACTTCTGAACTAAATTTGCTAAAAAAAAATAAAGTACAGGATGAAAAACAACATAGCATATTTTTTCCTGAAAAAATGCGTATTACTGAGGCAGCTGAGAAAATCTGAATTGTGCGGCATTCCCCCCTTTTACGAGTACTTTATAACCCTGCCAAAACAGAGCCGCCAGCTGTTCGCTCATCGTACACCCATAAATACTGTCATAAAAACTATAAGGGCATTGGACTTTCCGAAAAGACAATCGTAGGCTATGCTCAATTCACAACTCATTCTTGCTTCAACTTTCGATGCAAGTATTCGCTAAACGCACGTGTCATAGTCACAATTTCAGATAAAACTCCAAATACTTACATAAACACGCAGGACTTAGGTCATTTAATGGGCTTACCACTAGCAGATGAGGATTTTTATAAGCCCGCTGATATCGACTGTTTGATAAGCAGTGAGTTGTTCCCGTTCTTGCGAGGAAATAATAGAGTTATCTCCTCTACGTCCGCAGCAGTTGGTGTATTAACCTCGCTGGGCTACGTCATCATGAAACAAGCGAAGTGCGGTGCTCCACTGCAGGTCGAAGACACCAATAGCAGTTTCCACGCGAGTGTTGAGCCCACTCTTGATAAATTACTGCAGAAGTTTTGGGAACTCGAAAGCGTAACCACAAAGGAATTTTTAAGCATCCATAATACCGCTTGCGAAGACATTTTTGAAAACACGCACACACGCGATGAAACCGGACGGTACATCGTGACGCTGCCCTATAAAGATGATCCTAACAAACTATGAAGATCTGACGTAAAAGCTATGTTGCAATTATTTCAATTGGAAAAAAAAACTAGACGCGATCCCAGAGCTCCGTAAGGACTACAATGATACTCTAAAGGTTGGTATGCCCTTGGTATCATCTCTGATTCTGTGATCTAGCTAGATATCACCAAGTTTTAAGCAATCGTATTACTGTTTTTAAAATAAAGCAAAAAACTCTTTAAAAACATGCTTCTTGAATGGAGATCCATCTTATTTTTTTACTGTTTTCATTTTTTATTACTTGTAATTAAAACTTAGTTAGTAAACTCTGCCTGGAAGAGATTGTTTTAAGCAATAAGGCCACCTTAATTGTACAATTGCTAACGTCCTATTATCTGTACTATTATTTTTATTATAATACGAAGTATATTTGATTGATTATTTGAAATCTTCAATAATAGCAAGTGGTCCGTGAAAGTTCAGCCAGATACCTAATACGGTTCAAAAGATACAGTCCTTTAAAATACGGGTAGATAGAAGAACGGACGGACGGACATCGTTGGCTTAGTAACAGGGTCCCATTACCTGCTCCAGAACCCTATAATCCCACTAGGCGCTACATGCACCGACCTGTGGCTACATCTCTCTCCAGCAACGTTGCCACCTAGACGAAAAGCGTCCCCTTCGTTTGATAAACTAAAATAAATGTTATTATGAAATGTAATGGACACTTACCATTAAGTAAATCAGCCTTTACATTAACTAGAAAATAAAGCAAAGTGAAAAATAATTATCAAATAAAAAATTCAATAAGAACTAACTTAATAATAAATCCATAAGAGAGTCTGATGCGGCAAGAGCTAAAGTAAAGCGAGTCAAAAATTCGTACTGGACGACTGTTATCGTGTTACGTGTTTTATATCCGCGTACAAAAACATTATTTAATTATCATTTAGATCCAAGAAAATCGAAGGGTTGTGAGAGGTATAGAACTGTAAATTAAATGTGTATTTTTTGCATTGCAATTCGTAAAATAAACAAACATATATAAATTTTTGAACACTGGTTCCATGGGGACATGGAACGTGGGGCTTGATCCAGACAGGTCATTAAAAAAATATTTCGACGAAACATGTATTATTTTAGAACAAAAATCCATAGGGCGTCTTGCGGGTAGAGTGTATCAGTAGAAGTCGTCACGTGACCGACATGACGTAACAAAATGCGGAGCGTGTGAGTATAATATGTAAAATCCGTTGCAGTGCTAAAACTAGTTAAGTCGTCTAATCTAACTAAAACATGCACTAAAATGCCTGTAGAATGTAAAAAGCTTTGCGACATCTGTAGTATAAAATCTGGGGGATAACATTTAGATATTTTCTTTTCTTTTTAGGGTTCCGTAACCAAAAATTAAAAATGGGACCTTATACTAAGATTTCGCTGTCCGTCCGTCCGTCCGTCTGTAACCAGGCTGTATATCATGAACCGTGATAGCTGGACAGTTGAAATTTTCAGATATGATGTATTTCTGTTGCCGCTTTAACAATAACTACAAAAATACCAAACAAAAAACCTGGTTTTTTTAAAATGAAGAAACTAGCGCCATCTAATATGATGATAAAAAAACCTTTGTACTAGCGCCATCTATTATGATGGTACGGAAACTTTGTACGCGGGTCTGACTCGCACTTTGCGGTTTTCTTTGAATTTGAACTAAAATTCAAACTATAGTTCACATTACAATATAATTTTAAATTCAAAAAAGGGAAAAAAATATCAAAATGTTATCCTACAGATTTAATACCATAGATATGACCAAGCTTCTGTAACTACTTCATCATATCAGCCAGAGGACGTCAACTGGCTGGGCATAGGCCTCCCCAAGGATTTCCTCGACGACCAGTTCTGCGCTGCCCGCATCCAGCTGCTTTCCGCGAGGTTCACCAGGTCATCGGTCCACCGAGTGGGAGACCTGTCTACTCTACATTTTCCGGTGCGCGCAGTCACTACTCGAGAACTTTACTACCCTAACGGCCATCTGTTCTACGAGCTATGTGCCCCGCCCAACTGCCACTTATGTTTTTTTTTCATTAAAAATTTGAGTGCGTTTGACTGCATCTCACCTGATAGTAAGTGATGATGCAGTCGAGAATGGTACACGCAGACTCAAATAATGCTTATTCACTCTTGCCTTGAAGATCCCCAAGTTATAGGAATCGGGAAACACTGACGCAGGCAAGGAGTTCCACTCCTGCGCTGTACGCATAATAAAAGAAGAAGTGTAACGATTCGTGCGAAAAGGTGGAACATTAACAAAAAAGGGGTGCAACCCCTTCCTGCGTCTCGTTGACCGACGGTGGAATGGAGCAGGGGGAATGAGGTCGTGAAGTTCTTGCGCGCACTCTCCGAAATGAATTCGATAGAATACCGACAGACAGGCGACTTTGCGGCGATGCTCAAGGCTTTGGAGCCTGTCATTGTCTAGCTCATCGTCACCAATGAGTCTCCGTGCGCGTTGGTCAATGGCGTCCAAGGTATCTAGCTGATAGCGGGCTGATCCATCCCATAAGTGTGAACAGTACTCCATACATGAGCGGACCTGTGCATGATATAAGGTAAGCAGCTGTCCAGCTGTGAAGTACCGTCTCACCTTAGAGAGAATGCCCAGCTTCATTGCAGCAACTTTTGCCTTGGACTCAATTTAACGACCGAAGTTAAGATTGGGTGTTTAATCCACGCCGAGGAGTTCCAGGTGGTGAGATATCTGAATCGGTTCATTCCGGAGAGTTGGAGTTAAGGTGAATGGACTCCTTTTGGCGGAAAAAAGACACGCCTGTGTTTTAGAGGTATTAAACCCTATGAGGTTGGAATAACCCCATTCAGACACTGCCTGAAGTGATAGGTTTATGCGCTCTATCGTGGCCTCTCTCAGAAACAGTGTATAAGCACTGTTAGCTCGTGCACTGGACAGGTATCTTTCTACAACCGTGCTATCGTCCGCATAACCAATTATACCTGGTTTCAGCAGATCGTTTATGTGAAGCAGAAATAGTGTTGCAGAAAGAACAGATCCCTGAGGTACCCAGGCATCAACGACCACTCGAATAGACCGTTCCCTCAGGAAATCAGCTACCCAGTTACACAATCTCACAGGAAGACCATAAGAAGGAAGCTTGCCACTAAGCCTAGCGTGCCAAACCCTATCAAAAGCCAAGCAAAAAGTTAAGCAATTCTGAGAGCTATGTCGGTTACTTTGGTTTTCCTACGGATCTCCTCGTTTCTGATTCGATCACAAAGAGAAACTCCGAGCTTAGCACGCTCCGTTGCCCTTTTTTAGCAACTTAGTAATTATAATTATACTACTAAATTTATTAATACAAATGAATAATTAAATGCTGACAAAATATTTGAAAAAAAAATCATCATCTCCAAAGTCTAAAGGGGAAAAAATCAGAATTCTAGAAAAATATATATAATTCATATCATATTCCATAGGCGACTTGAAACCTACTTCTGACAGTGGGCATAACTCGATAATTTCTTTTAAGAGACATCAACAAGTACCTCGGAGCGTCGGTGGCGTAACGGCTAGGGCCGCCGCCTCCTGTCCGGGAGGTCGCGGTTCTAATCCTGCCACGTACCAATGTGATTTCGAATTAAGATTTCTTAAGTTTATCCGACTCACTTACGGTGAAGGAAAACATCGGGAGGAAACCTGCACATGCCTGCGGAGAAACGCAGGTTGTGTGAGAAGTCGAACAACCCGCACTGGGCCCGCGTGGCCGACTAAGGTCCGATCACCCTAATTCAGGGTAGGCTCGAGCCCCTCAATGGGGACGTATACAAGCTGATATCATCAACAAGTACCTACCTGCTGCAAGTTGATACATCTATTCACAGAAAAGATATCAACGAACAATCACTCTCCGCTCTCTTATGTTTGACTGACAAACCAGATTTCGATGAATAAATGAAGATTTAAATTTTATTCTTCAAAGACATCAACGAGCAATGCAAATTATAATATAGATAGATAGATAAGCATTTATTCAGAGCCCACACAAGCAAAAAAAAACAGGTAATACAATGCAAGAAAAATTATGATAATTAAAACTACTTATTAATAAGACATTACTCTGTTACCAGAGAACTAATAGAGACCAAATCATGATGGACTATATATTGTATTAATGTCGATAATAAGTTCCTGTATTGCTCCATCCAGTCTTCAGTAAAACTTCTAATCAATATGTTCCATGAAAACATGCGACATTGTTTATTATTATGTTTCCCTTTTTTTAAAAAAAATTCAAGAAATATTAAAATAATATCCAAACAATCTTAAAGTTATCTTAGAATTTATGATCTGATACAGAATCAGCGATCGGCTCAGTTAAAGTGTCTTACTCTACATATAGGGCACATAGCTCGTAGAACAGATGGCCAATGGGGCAATAAAGTTCTCGAGTGGCGACCGCGCACCGGAAAACGTAGCGTAGGTAGGCCTCCCACGCGGTGGATCAACGATCTGGTAAAGGTCGCGGGAAGCCGATGGATGCGGGCAGTGCAGGACCGGTCGTCGTGGAAATCCTTGGGGGAGGCCTTTGTCCAGCAGTGGACGATTTTCAGCTGATATGATGATGATGACTCTACATATTATAATTCATTTAGTTATTTCATTATCAGCTGCTGCAAGCGTTAAAGATATTTTTTTTAACTAGACACTAGTAGATAGTTATAATGAAAGGCTTACCCGCATCTGAAAAAAGATAATGGAAGATTAATATTTATAATTACATTTGTTTGTTTAGATGATTTAAATCTCACTCAAAACATTCTAAACTTTAAGTCTCACAGAAAGTTATCACTTTTGAACTCAATATTTTGTAAATACAACTTGAATTTATAATAAATCTAAGAAACCTTTAATTAATTTTAATAAGATATGGTCGACAATACCAGATGTTTCGTGAACATAATGGGGTCTTTAAACTAAGTATATAAAGGCCCAAAGTTAGTTTTGAATAGATTTAATTTTATATTAAAGTTGTACATAAAGGTGTTAATTATATGACGGTGAATTAGCTAATGAGTTAGTTATAAAATTGTGTATTGCATAGGCAAAGCGCCTGACAAAACATAAGGAGCAAATACTAAACGTGTTGATAATAATTAATATTAGCTGTAGGCGTTGGCCGCAACATATTCCCCCCTCGCTGAAAGGTCCACCTTTCAGGACTCAGATGAAATTGGATGCAGAGGACACAAACGCACCAGCGGACGGCGAACACAACCTCTCATAGTCTTGACATCCGCTACTCTTGTGATGCCGTCAGGGCCCGGGAACAAACGATGAACTCGACCAAGACGCCAGCTGAGTGGTGGGACGTTGTCTTCTTGTAGAAGTACCAAGTCACCAATCTCCAGTTTTCTAGCATTATTGTCTTTCCATTTCTTTCTTTGTTGTAATTCAGCTATGTACTCTTTTTGCCATCGGCTCCAAAAGTTCTGATTGATTTTTTGAAGGCGAGCATAGCGCGTGAGGGATGACTCAGCACGGGTTTCCAATGAAGGCGTAGGCAGCGCAGTTAACGGCCGACCCACGAGAAAGTGCCCTGGAGATAGGACAAAGGAAGTCGTCAGGGGAATTGGATAGGGGACAAATTGGGTGACTGTTTAAAACCGCTTCCACATGGGCAAACAATGTCATAAGCTTTTGAAAGATCGCAGAAGATTACTGCGATCTCTTGCTTTCGATCTCGAGCTTCGAGAATAAGTCGCAGAACCTCACGTGCAAGAAGGGTGGTGGAGCGTCCAGCGCGATACGCGTACTGGCGATCTGATAAGGCTCCGATTTCAGTAAGGTAGCTTGTAAGCCGCGTGCTCAGTCCATTTTCTAAAATTTTTGCCATAGCAGGTATAATGGATATCGGTCTATAGCTCCCTGGATCTTCTTGATTGCCTTTACCTTTGTACAGTGGACATACTTTTACCTGTTTAAGGATTTTGGGATAAGCTCCATCCTTGAAACAGACATTATAAAGCTTTGTTAGTGGACCCACTAGATTGTGTACTATTTCAATTAGAAGCTCTATCGAGATACCATAGATATCCTTAGTAGGTTTTTTGGTTAAGCGTTTTGTTGCAATCTGAACAATTTCGTATTCACTGAATTGACAGAGGCGCAGCGAGCGGTCGGCGCGCGGCAGTGCGGCTACGAGCGCGGCCAGGGCGCGCGGTAGGTCGGTGCGCGGCGCACCGCACGCAGCCGCAGCTGTTACGAATCTGTGATTTAGATCATTCAGTAAATCAAGTCCATTTGCATAGTTTTGCCCATCGGGCTGCTTTATTACATCTGTAAATTGTATAGATTTTTTGCTTTTTCCTATTTCAGTATTGACGACGTTCCACATAGTTTTGGTAACATTGGAGCTTTCATTAATCACTGTTACATAATAATTTGTGCGTTCACGCCGAAGAAGATCATTATATAAAATCTGAAATTCGTCATATTTATTCGAGATTTCTTCGTTGTCAGGAAATTTATTTTTTAAATCACACAAATCGAACAACAATGCTTTTAAGTGTCCTACTTCAGAAGTTACCCATGATTTGTTCGATGGTCGATTTGGTTTCCTTTTTAGTGGGAAACAGATCTCCATTTTATTAGTAATAATATTTACAATGGCTAGAGCGAGCTCATCGGCTGTGGCGTTCCGAGCACATATTTCGCTCCAATCAATGCTGTCGATTGCGGTGGCGAAGGAGGCGTGCGAGGCACGCGTGTGATCTCGCACGAGACGCGTTCGCGGCAGCGGCTCACACGGGGCGCGCCGCAGCTCGCCGCAGACAGCATAGTGGTCGCTGATGTTTGTGGTGATCGCACTTACTAGCCTAAAGCTACCTGCAACATTAGTATAAAGATGGTCTGGGGCTGTCGATGTCGTAGCCATCTCCCTAGTTGGAAAGTCGACTTGACATTGAAAGTTATGCATGCCAAGCATGTCGGACAGACTTTTACGCCCCAAGCTAGAAACCAAGAGATTAATGTTCATGTCACCCACAATTACACAATCACGACCTAGTGTATTGATCTCGTCGAGCAGTCGATCTAACGCTTCTATAAAATGAGCATCCTTAATCGTATGATGATTAGATCTGTATATACAAACGATTAATAATTTATAGTCGTTTAATTCTACTGCTGAAACTTCGAAACATTTTTCTAAAGATAATTCACATAATTTAACGATTTCTACCGCATTTATACCAGACTTTACGTAAATACAACTTCCCCCGTGTTGTAAACTGATTCGGCAATAGCTGGACATTAAAATAAAATTTTCTATATTAATACATTTTAGTTCACTATTCTTTAACCAATGTTCGGTTAAGGCTAGTACGTCACAATTTAAATCATTTTTTAGTAAAACTTCCAATCGTCTGGTTTTATTATTCAAAGATTGTATATTCTGTAGGCATATAACTATATCACGTTGTTTACATTTATCGGACCGGTTCGTGATTTTAGTTTGTGATAAGGTGGGTACCGCCGGCACATGGTGGCAGGGCCGGGGGGCGGGGTTCGGCACTGGACGCGGCTGCATGGCTGCAGCGGGGGACAACAGATACGTCCGCGGCGCGGGGGAATCCTTGAGGCGAGCGCTGCGCTCGCCCCGCGCTGACTCGAAACCACTCGCAGATCTCAGTTTGCGGCGGCCAGTTGCCGGCATTCATAAAAAAATCAAATTTGCTGCTAGGTACAGTAATCGCGAATGACGCATAGTGGTCGTGCTTAAGTTTCAGTTTTACTACGTGGTACATATCAGAAGCGTTCTTCTTTTTCATATATGCACATTTCATTAGTTAAGTAGTTGTACAATAAAAGAGTAATAAATAGACAGCTAAACAAAATTTTGAATTCACAACTATTAGTAAGGATGACCGACCAAATGGCGTATTGCTCAGCACTCCTGACTGCTAGGCCGAGTGTCGTGGGTTTAAATCCCGCCCAGGGCAAACATTCGTGTGGCGATCAGGTTTGTTTGCTCGTATTTATTATGTATGTTTTTTAGGTATACAAGTGGATCAGTCTCTGGTTCCTATAGTTTTACAGTAAAACTTAGTTTGGGTCAAGAAGTCCGTGTGTGATTAGTCCCTGAATGTTTATCTAGAGAATGTAGTCCACTAATAGCCTACTGTTACAGTGAATGGAGTCTGCTAATGTCTTATGTTACATTGAATATAGTTTGCTTTTAGTCTGATGTTATAGTAATTGTAGACCGCTAATAGCCTGCAGTGACTGTAATCCAGTAATAATCTGATTTTACAGTAAATCTAGACCGCTAATAGTCTGATGTTACTGTTAATGTTGTTCGGTTATAGTCTGGTGTTACAGTGAATGTAGTCCGCTAATAATCTGATGTTACAGTGACTGTAATCCAGTAGTAATCTGATGTTACAGTAAATCTAGACCGCTAATAGTCTGATGTTACTGTACTGTTTTAACCGCCTCCGTAGCTCAGAGGCAAAGTTCACTGACTTTACACAGGAGGTCGCGGGTTCGATCCATGGCGGGGTCAATTGTAAGACTCAGTTTGGTTGGTGGTAGGGCATTTTCTAAGCCCGCCTGGCTAAGTCTTGCCACCAAATATCAATGTTAATATCATTGGTGTGTTCCGGCATGAAGATAAGATAGCCAGTTCCCCATTGCGTTGGGGAATCTTGGTAAGCACGCCTTTATCTTCGGCAACATCGTTACTTACCACCATGTGAGATGTTGTCAAGGGTTTACCAATTGTGAGTAAAAAAAAATAAAAAAAATGTTGTCCGCTTATAGTCTGGTGTTACAGTGAATATAGTTTCCTAATAGTCTGATGTTATAGTAAATGTAGTCCGCTAATAGTCTGCTGGTACAGTGGCTGATATTATAGAACTTATAGAGAATAAATAAATGAATCTTATTTCAATGCAATCAATTTATTTACGTTCAAATGTAAATTAAGTATTCAAATCAAAGGGTAAACATTAATAGCTACTGATGACGTGTAAAGACGTTCAAGTTCCCATGGTTATGTAGCTATGTGGTCCTTGCAGCTCTTCTGAAAAAAAAAAACATGTTATAAGTATACTGTAACACATGGTTAGATTATTTATTATCATACTAGCTGTTTCCCGCGGCTTTACCCGCGTGGACCACGTTTCTATGACTTTTCGGGGGTGCGCAGTGCGCGAGCCGCAAGCAGCTCGCGAGCGTGGTAAAAAGTAGCCTATGTCTTAATCCAGGTTCTAATCTGTCGACCTACCAAATTTCAGCCAAATCCGTTCAGTAGTTTTTGCGTGAAAGCGTAACAAACATCCACGCTTTCACATTTATAATATTACTAGCTGTTTCCCGCGGCTTCACCGGCGTGGACCACGTTTCTATGACTTTTCGAGGGTGCGCAGTGCGCGAGCCGCAAGCGGCTCGCGAGCGTGGTAAAAAGTAGCCTATTTCATTTCATTTCATTTATTCATAAATGCTAGCTTACAGATTTCAGATCCAAGTCACTAACATTTTATAATCTAATACAATTCATAATTCCAATTTTATTAATAAAACATAGAAATATAAATATAAATTTGAATCAACCTAACTAATATTTACAACTTATATAATAGTAAATGTCAATTAATATTTTAGGCATTTTGTCGCAAAGTACGTCAGCATGCCCAAGCCGCGAGTGCATGTCGTTGATCATCTGAATGGCCCTAGCAGTTGGAGCATTACGTCCGCTCTGTGTGCCCATGCCTGGCCCCGGCAGGGAAGTGAACAGAGGTGGACGCAGACGTGCGCATCGATGGTGTGGAACTCTAGCAGTGGTACGGAGCTGAAACTTCTCAAGAGTCGCGGGATTTTGGATTTTTCCGCGCAAAAGCAGACAGTAATGGACTAAGAGCTGCATTTTACGTCTGAACTCTAGAGTGTTCAACCCCACCATACCTGACACGAATAACGACGGATACAGGAATGGGTAATACCCGTATGTCTTTTTGTAAAGGTACCGTGCAAACTTGCGTTGTATTTTCTCCAACATAAACGTATATTTCTGCTCCCACGGGTCCCATACGATGCCAGCATATTCCATTTTGCTACGGACAAATGCAGTATAGAGTCGAAGCGCTACACTAGGATCCCTAAACTGAGAACTAGATCTCATAACAAAACCTAGCATTCTAGTAGCGGCTTTTGTTACCTTTACTACGTGGCTACGAAAGTCCAACCTAGCATTCATGGCCACACCCAAGTCACTAATCTCATCAACGCACTCTATTGCGACACCTTGTAGTGTATAAGTCGCAGGAATTGATGTGTTCAACCGTGAGAAAACAATTGTCTTGCATTTCGACGTATTCAAAGCTAGGCGATTACTGTCAGCCCATAAAGCGACAGCATTTATGTCACATTGCAGGGACTGTACATCATCAGCATTTCTTATACCCAGGTACAACTTTAGGTCGTCCGCAAATATATTACACTTGGCAGTTCTCACAGTATCAGGCAGGTCATTAATCATGAGCAGAAATAAAGTTGGACCTAGATTACTACCCTGGCTCACGCCTGATCTTGTGTAGTATTCAGATGACTCAAATCCGTTTACCTTTACGTATTGCACATGGTCTTTAAGGTAACAAGCTAATAGTTTCAATAACTTTAGTGTGAATCCAGCTGATGTCAGTTTCTCCAGTAGCACATCATTATCAACTAGGTCAAAAGCCTTTTTAAAATCAAAGTAAGTTGCATGAACTTGACGTCCTAGATCCATTTGAGCCTTGGTATAATCAACAAAATTGACGAGACTAGTGACAGTCGAGCGTGCAGGACGAAAGCCGTGTTGTGAATCGTTCATTCCTGTATCAACCTGTTCACTAATGCGGCGAGCGAGTATCGACTCAAACAGCTTGCCAAATACTGACATGACCGCTATAGGCCTGTGATTCTCAACATCCGAACTTTGTCTCGCTTTTGGGACCGGGGTGACTCGGGATGTTTTCCAACATAGGGGGTATGATGAGGCGCTGAGAGCTAAGTTAAAAATGTGCAACAATGGCTCTGACAACGTGGTTAGACAATCCTTCACCAAAAACGGTGGCACAGCATCAGGACCTGAGGAAGATCGCGGTCTAAGCAGTTTGGCTGCGCACTGAAGGTCAGATTCATTGATGCTGTCTACGCTAACTCTATCCTATGTCTTAATCCAGGTCCTAATCTGTCTACCTACCAAATTTCAGCCAAATCCGTTCAGTAGTTTTTGCGGGAAAGCGTAACAGACAGACAGAGTTACTTTCACATTTATAATATTAGTAGGGATATAATATTAATATAATATTATTATTAAGTATTATTATTTATTATTATTATTATTATTTCGATATATAAAATTTTAGGTACTCTGCTAACTTCGCACGAGGCGAAGTGGCAGGAGCACCTCCAGCGGAAGCACAGTCGGCTGGAGTTCAGTGCGACGGGGAGAGAAAGCGTCGAACTATCCGGGCATTGTCGAGGTGGACTGCTTTCTGCATTGCTGCAATTATTGCCTTGCCTCGGAGATCCAGCCGCCTTAGGTGATGTTCAAGGTCGGCTGGAATTAACCCGTTCACGGATAGGACTACCGGGATGATTTCGGTGGATTCCACTCGCCACATATCAGTAACCTCGTGCACCAGGTCCAGGTACTTGGTCCTTTTTTCGGCATTAGCCTGCACGAGATTTTCATCGTATGGGATAGTGATATCCACCAAAAACACCCTTGACTGTGCCCGATCCATCAGCACGATATCAGGTTTATTCGAAGGAATAGTCCTGTCCGTGATGATGGGTCGGTCCCAGTAGAGCTTGGCGCGATCGTTTTCGAGAACCGGCTCCGGCGTATACTTGTAATACAGCAACCGCCGAGATATGAGGCCATGCTTAAGAGCGATCTCTTGGTGTAGGATCCTGGCTGCTTGGTTGTGCCTGTGCAAATACTCAGTGTTGGCAAGCATGGAACAACCGGAGGTTATATGACGCAGGGTCTCCCCTGGTTGACGGCACAACCGACAAACGTCCAAGGTGCTGTCTTTTATTATGAACCTCCTATAGTTGTTCGTCTTGACAACCTGATCCTGTATTGCACAGACAAAACCCTCGGTCTCCGCAAAAAGGTCACCGAAGCGCAGCCAGTGCACGGAGGCCTTCTGGTCTACGAAAGATCCACAAAGGGCCTTGAAGAACCTACCGTGCAGCTCTTTGTCTTTCCAGATGGCCTCTCGCTCGGTAGTGCTAAGTACAGCCGGCGCCTGTTAGTTCTCTTGGGCCATGGATAGAGGGGTTAGTCCTTTATCACAGGCTATGACAACTCTATGCAAGTCACTATCGACTTTCGTCAGGAAATAACTTCGTAGTCTGCATATCTCGCGGTTGTGCATTTGTTTGGCACTTAAAAGGCCACGACCGCCACTCTTCCGCGGGATATACAGCCTCATTACTGACGACCTCGGGTGATGCATCCTATGGAGTGTCTAGTAGTGCGGACTTTTCGATCCAGGGCGTCTAGTTCGGTCTGTGACCATCTGAGTATGCCGAAGGTGTACAAAAGAACAGGCATGACCCAGGCGTTGAACGCTCGTATCTTGTTAACGCCTGACAAATAGCTCTCAAGAACTTTTGTCAGGCGCTCCCAAAACACGTCATAAACCGCCTGTTTCACCCCTGCCTCGTGAACACCAATACTCTGCGACATACCCAGATACCGGTATGTATCAGTTTCAGAGAGGGTGCGGATGTTCATAGAGTCGATATCGATTCCGTCTGAATGTACGACCCTACCCCTGTCCACATGAAGGATCGCGCACTTATCCACTCCTAGCTCCATGTTGATGGAACTGCTAAAATCACAAGTGATTTTCAACAGCTCCTCCAACCGTGTTGCATTTGGAGCGAAAAGTTTGAGATCGTCCATGTAGAAAAGGTGGGTCATGCGTGAATCACCTCTCCGAAACTGAAATCCCGTCCCTGATTTCTCGAGCAGAAATCTGAGAGGATTCAGGGACAGGCAAAACCAAAGTGGACTCAGACAGTCGCCCTGGAATATTCCCCTCTTAATCCAAATCCGGTCCTCCGCATTTGACAACCGCTGACCATGGAGACTAAGGAACGTACTCCATTGCCCCATACACGATTCAAGGAAGTCTCGAACTGTTTCATCTATCTTGTACAGTTCGAGGACCCTCTTCAACCATGAATGGGGGACCGAGTCGAAAGCCTTCTTATAATCAATCCAGGCAGCGGAGAAATTGCGTCGATTGCGGTTCACCAATTTACCCACGACCGCATCAATCAGAAGTAGTTCCTTCGCACCGCGACTACCGCCCCGACAGCCATTCTGAGTTACCGCCATGATATCATTCGCCTCAAAAAAGGCGTCAATTTTGGCCTTCAATATGGATGTCAGAGTCTTGTAGGTGGTGGACTAGGGTCAGCGGTGTTATTCGACTTAGGAGCTAAATAAGTGATCCCAGTTGTCAAGAAGTTCGGGACCTGACGCTGCTCGAGTGCTTGCTGGAACTGGCTAGCCAAGGTCTCGTGACTCGCATAGAACCCCTTGAGCCAATAGTGTTGCAGTCCATCGCTCCCTGGAGTTTTCCAGTTCGGAGCCTTACGGACCGCTTGTAACACATCATCGGCGCTTATGGCCACTGGGTTCATAGGTTCGATGCGAGCACACGCCTCCTCCAGCTCAGCCGTCCATTGCCCCTCGTTGTGTTGCACAGGCCGGGACCACAGGTTGCGCCAAAAGGCTACAATACCTGTATGATCAGGTCTCTCGCCTGTGTTCAACACAGCAGGTCGAAAAGGATTTGCAAAAAGACGTCCATGCTAAACAAAGGCCTCCTCTAAGGATTCCCACGACGACTGGTCTTGCGCTGGCCGCATCCAGTGGCTTCCCGTAACCTTTAGTAGGTCATCGGTCCACCGCGTGGGTGACTTCCAGGGTGCGATGGCCACTCGAGAACTTTACTACCCCATCGGCCATCTGTTTGTCTGTCTCTATGTGTGTCTGTAATTGTCATTGTAGTTTATAACGATTTTAATGCTTTTTATAAGCTTTAAAAATAATTGAAAAATACGAAATAATTGAAAAGTTTCAAATACAAGCTTGTACCTAAATGATTTTAGGTCTTGATTAAATGACATGGTTATTTATTAGCCAAGTTTGATATAAATCCATTCAGCCGTTCTTGGAGATGGTCAACTGCGCGCCGAAACTCTAAGAGATAGAGGAGTGGATGCTTGAACTAAAATAATATATACACCCTGAGCAAATTTTAAACAGAAATATAGCTGAAAATAAAATGGCCGCCAAAAATAAAGTAGCTCCGTTATGACTGATTCGGTTGGCGGCTTTTTTATAATTTCACTAATAATTATGCTATACCTGTCCAGGAGGTCGTGGTTCGAGTCCTGCCACGTACCGATGTGTTTTCGAATTTCAACTTCATATTGTGTACGTTTATGCCACGCTCTTACGGTGAAGGAAAACATTGTGAGAAAACATTTCAAGGTTGTGTAAAGTCGACCACTACCAGTCGACTAAGGCCCAATTGCCCTCATTCAGGGTATATTATGTCTCCGTAGGGACGTATATTATGTCTCCGTAGGGACGAATATTATTTCTCCGTAGGGACGTATATTATGTCTCCGTAGGGACGTATATTATGTCTTCTTAGGGACGTATATTATGTCTCCGTAGGGACGTATATTATGTCTCCGTAGGGACGTATATTATGTCTCAGTAGGGACGAATATAATGTCTCCGTAGGGACGTATATTATGTCTCCGTAGGGACGTATATTATGTCTTCTTAGGGAGTATATTATGTCTCCGTAGGGACGTATATTATGAGCTGATATGATGATAACTATAATAGTTAGTTGTTATTATAAACTTGTCCTGTTTCGGTCTGTCATTGAACTTACCAGTAAACCATAACACCAGCGGATGCAAGAAAGCCTGAAAGAAGGTTTAACTGTATAAGTTATTTATTTAGTAAATAATATTTAGTGAAAAATAACACGTTTCTCTGGCCCTAAACTAGGATTACCGTACTATGGGAAACAAATACTGTTTTTATAAATACTTTCCAAGTTAATTTTTTTTAAGTTGTTTATCTAGATATTAAAAAAAGCGTCGGTGGCTCAACCGGTAACGACTCGGTCCATCTAACCAGAGGTACCGGGTTCAAATCTGGACGGCCAATGTACCAATGAGTTTTTCAAAAACTTACGTACATACTTACCGATTGCTTTAACGGTGAAGGAAAAACATCGTGAGGAAACCTGCACACGCCTGCGAAGAAACTCGAAGGTTGTGTGTGAAGTCGACCAACCCGCACTGGGCCCGCTTGGTCGACTAAGGCCTAATCGCCCTGATTCAGGGTAGGCTCGAGCCCCTCGGTGGGGACGTATATGAGCTGTAATGATGATCTAGATATTAAATATTTACAAGACCCAGAGCAAACAAACCTGTTTACATACAGGCTACCTGCATGCCAAATTTTATCAAAATTTGTCAAGGTGTTGAAGCGTGAAAAGGTAACAAACATTTCACATTTATAATATTGATAAGAATATAGAGCTATTAAAAGTATCAAAAATAATTTAAAAAACAGGTTTGTAGCTTCCGTAGATTTGAGATCACATCTTTTTCAAATTGGGGGGCGCATTGACGGGTTGAGTTTTGTGGCGCTTTGTGTAATGCTTTATCTATCATCTAAGTACTGTATTGTAAAGGAATAAAGGTAGTTGCATGAAAATAGCGCTTCAAGCATAATTTATAAACTAAATTGACCTAAATTGCCCTCTTACTGAAATTCCAAAGCTTTGTTTTGCATAAAATCTTCAATTTTATTCATTTAAATCACAAAAATAGTACAGTCAGCGCCACATTTTTTATTCACAATTGGTAAACCATCACTCATTTCATCTCTGATTCTGTGATCTGGCTAGATAACAACAAATTTTACGCTAGTATCTACGTATTACTGTTTTCAAGATAGTGCAAAAAAAACCCCTTTAAAAACACACTTTTTGAATGGACCTTATTTTTTACTGTTTTAATTTTTGTTACTTGTAAGTGAAACCTGATTAGCAAACCTTGCCTGAAAGAGATTGCTTTAAGCAATAAGGGGCGCTTTCATTGTAAAATTGCTAACGTCCTATTGTTTTTATTGTTCATTTATTAATAAAGTGTATGTGATTGATTATTTATTTGAAATCTGCAATAATAGCACGCATTCTGTGAAATTTCAGACAGATACATATTACGGTTCAAAAGTCCTTTAAAAGACGGATAGACAAAAGAAGGGACCAACGGATATCGTAGGCTTAGTAATATCTGCTACCACAGATAAGAAAAAAAAATTGTCGCTCGGTGCTGGTATGTACTTCGAGACCATCTTCAGCGTTCTATAGAATTCTTCAATTCTGTGACTGTTAAAGAACTGTTGTTCTTAAAATCCCACAAGGCACTACCTGCGCCGATCTTTGGTTGCTTACAGCTCAACCAACGTTGCCACCTAGACGAAAAGTATCCTCTGCATTTGATAAATAAATAAAAAATAAAAAAAAATAAAATGAAATGTAATGGACACTTACATGCAATTAAAGCTAGGAATACTTCATCTAAAAAAAAAAAGGAAAATGAAAAACAATTCCTTAAAAAGGCAAAATTTAAGTAAGAACTAACTTAACTAAATAATAAATCCATAAGTGTGTCTGGGTGTTTGTTGATCTTAAAATTGCTGAACAGATTTCGCTGCGGCAAGAACTATTATAAAGGGAGGAAAACATTCGTACTGGACTCCTGTTCCGGTGTACCGAGTTAACTAGACCCGGAAAATAATATGATCAATTATCTTTTTAATCCTCAAAAATCAGGGATAAAACCTTAAATTATTTAAGTGCACATTTTGCATTGCGATTCAAAAAATAAATAAATATTTAAATCAATAGGGCCGCCTCTTGTATTGGCTCTCTTATATGTTGTTTTATTCTCTTTTATGTTGTAATCTTATAAAGAATAATGTATTGTATACATTAATAATTCATCATATCAGCCGAAGGACGTCCACTGCTGGACATACGCCTCCTCCAAGGATTTACACGACGACCGGTTCTGCGCTACCCGCATCCAGCGGATTCCCGCGACCTTCACCAGGTCATCGGTTTACCGAGTGGGAGGCCTGCCTACGCTAAGTTTTCCGGTGCGCGGTCGCCACTCGAGAAGTTTACTGCTCCAACGGCCATCTGTTCTACGAGCTATGTGTCCCGCCCATTGCCACTTAAGTTTAGTAGTTCTGAAAGCTATGTCGGTTTCATTGGTTCTCCTACGAATATCCTCGTTTCTGATTCGATCACGCAGAGAAACTCCGAGCATAGCGCGCTCCATTGATGATAATAATTAAACACTAATAACTAGTACATATAATTTATATTGTTATGTAATAGGTAGAGAAAATTGTATTGTATATAACATTAATGAATAACAAATAACTAGTACTTAAAATGCGCCTTAGGCACCTGGGGAAAAATAAATGTCAGCGTCCCTTTAACAGCGTTACCTACAGTAAGTCAGTCAGTCAGTAAGGGTTCAGCGTAAATCTAAACGGCTATTTTAAAATACATGAAAATAATTAAAGGAAAGTTCAGCTAATGAAACTGATCAAACTAATACTCCATTCGCAGAAAAAAAAGGCACCAACCAAACAAAGTTCACTATCACCTGATCGTTTAAGTATAACAAGCCGATTTTTTTGTAGGGGAAAGTTGTTCAGATTCATAAGTTGGACCCCCTCCTCCCTTTTTGTATTTTAAAATGTTCCTGTAGGTAGAGTTATATAAGCAGAAGGATATCCGCTACCGGATAAAGCGCCTCCTCCAAGGATTTCCACAACTACCGGTCCTGAGCTGGCCGTATCCATCGGCTTTCCGCGATCTTCACTAGGTCATAGGTCCACCGCGTGGGAGGCCTGCCTACGCTATGTTTTCCGGTGTGCGGTTGCCATTCGAGAACTTTACTGCCCCAACGGCCATCTATTCTACGAGCTTTGTGCCCTGCCAACTGCCTTTTGATTGTAGCGATTCTGTGAGCTATGTCAGTTTATTTGGTCGGTTGGTTTGGATCTCCTCGTTTCTGATTCGATCACGCAGAGAAACTCCGAGCATAGCACGCTCCATTGCTCTTTGGCGACCATGTCTCAGTTCCGTGAGTCATTACTGGCAACACACACTGGTAAAATACCTTAGTTATTTATTCACAATTGGTAAGCCCTTGGCATCATCTCACCTGATGGTAAGTGACGATGATGCCGAAGAAGATGGAAGCGGGCTTACCAAGATTCCCAAACGCAATGGAGAACTAGCTATCTTATCTTCAAGCCGGAACACATTAATATTGTTAACCAGTGTTAAGTATGTTTGCGGCAAGACTTAGATAAGATGGTGATAGGCGATCTTAAAAAATGCTCTACCACCAACCAAACCGAGTCTTACAAGTTGACCCCACCGGGAATTGAACCCACGACCTCCTGGTGTGAAGCAAATGGGCTAACCATAACCGTCTTGAGACACTGCGGTATTTGAGACCTGAAAATATTGTGAAGCTTCCCGAACGCTGGCCAGCCGAGTTGGATTCGTCGATTGATCTCTTTCTTGAAGTTGGACCTACCTAGATATTCCAGAAGAAGTTGAGAAGTTCTATGGACAATTGTACAAGACCACACGTTTGCCTGTCAGCAATCTGGCTGAAGACCCAAGAGCCAGACTAACCCGACACTATACCGAAGATATCCCGGACGTCAGCCTGTACGAGATTAAAATGGCTCTCAAACAGCTCAAGAACAACAAGGCACTGGGTGATGATGGAATTACGGCTTAACTTCTGAAAGCAGGTGGATCACCGGTACTAAAAGCTCTTCAGAAGTTATTTAATTCCGTTATACTCGAGGGACAAACGCGTGAGGCATGGCTCAGAAGTGTAGTAGTGCTTTTCTTCAAAAAGGGTGACAACACCCTGCTGAAGACTACAGACCCATCTCACTTCTGAGCCATGTCTACAAGCTGTTTTCGAGAGTCATTACGAATCGTCTCGCACGCAGGTTTGACGACTTCCAGCCTCCCGAACAAGCCGGTTTCCGAAAAGGCTTTAATACCATAGACCACATACATACGCTGCGGCAGATTATACAGAAGACCGAAGAGTACAATCAGCCACTATGCTTGGCGTTTGTGGACTATGAGAAGGACTTTGATTCAGTCGAAACCTGGGCTGTGCTACAGTCTCTCCAGCGGTGCCAAATTGACCATCGATACATCGAGGTGTTGAAGTGTTTTTATGAAAACACCACCATGTCGGTTCGCGTCCAGAACCAGAACTCGAAACCTATCCAGTTGCTGCGAGGGGTGAGACAGGGAAACGTTATACCTCCGAAACTGTTCACCGCCGCCCTGGAAGATGTTTTTAAGCTTCTGGACTGGGGTGGAATCGGCATCAATATCAACGGTGAGTACATATCCCACCTCCGATTCGCTGACGATATCGTGGTCATGGCTGAGACTATGAAAGACCTAAGCACAATTCTAGATGGCCTCAGTAAAGTCTCTCAACAAGTGGGTCTTAAAATGAACATGGACAAGACGAAAATAATGTTAAATGTCCATGTCGCACCCACCCCTCTAAAGGTTGGAGACTCTACACTGGAAGTTGTTGACGAATATGTATACCTGGGACAAACAGTCCAGCTAGGCAGGTCCAACTTTAAGAAAGAGATCAATTGACGAATCCAACTCAGCTGGGCAGCGTTCGGGAAGCTTCGCAACATCTTCACGTCCCAAATACCGTAGGGTCTCAAGACTAAGGTCTTTGACCAGTGTGTGTTGCCAGTGATGACTTACGGTACTGAGACTTGGTCACTTACTATGGGCCTCATAAGAAGGCTCAAGGTCACCCAAAGGGTAATGGAGCGTGCTATGCTCGGAGTTTCTCTGCGTGATCGAATCAGAAACGAGGAGATCCGCAGGAGAACTAAAGTAACCGACATAGCTCACAAAGTCGCGCTAAACTGAAGTGGCAGTGGGCAGGGCACATAGCTCGTAGAACAGATGGCCGGTGGGGCAGTAAAGTTCTCGAGTGGCGACCGTGAACCGATAAACGTAGCGTAGGCAGGCCTCCCACGCGGTGGACCGACGACCTGGTGAAGATCGCGGGAAGCCGATGGATGCGAGCAGCGCAGGACCGGTCGTCGTGGAAATCCTTGGGGGAGGCCTTTGTCCAGCAGTGGACGATTTCCGGCTGATATGATGATGATGACTGAGTAGCGTCCTCAAAGGGTTGTAAAACCAATCTGCGTCTTTCTTCCATGAGGTTGCTGGTGAAGTCAGAGATGTTTTGGTTCTGTTTAAACGGCGAGTTTTAAAAATCTTAGACCCTACCGTTAGGGCAATATCCACCAATCTGTCATTGTAATCGTCCACATTCTCGCAGTCTCCTAGGCATTCGAAGCGGTTGTGTAGCTCGAGCTGAAAGCTCTCGGGGTTTTTAGCTAGATAGGCGCTGGTCGGAGCGTAGACTTCATCAGTCGACATCTTTCTAGCTTGGCCTTTAGATTCAATGTGCCTCTTACCGTCCGGTGATCGCTTCTTGTTTTGACTGAATTGATCACAGAGAAATCATTGAATATTTGCCTCCTTGTCGGCAAGATGTCGACAATCTCGTTTTTTGTTACGCCATTGGGATGGAACCAAGTCCACTTCCGCTGTTTTGATTTTTTAAAGAAGGAGTTCATCATTAAGAGGCTCTTCTTCTCCATAAAGTCAACCAGCATCTGATCACGTGCATGTTTTACCCCGTATCAAAATTTCCCTACACTCAGCTCGCCAAGTTTCGCGTTGAAGTCCCCCATTGCGAAAGTATAATGTGTCCTGGTGTAATGTAAAGCTGTAGAGATGTCCTCATACATAGTATCTGCCTCGTTGTCGGCATGTTCCGTAGTCGGCGCGTATACCTGTATGACCTTCATCGAAATCCGTTTGGTGATTCTGAGTATCAGGTATGCTACCCTTGTCGAAACTCTCATGATCTGGACCACATTGTTAATGAGGGACTTGTGGACGAGAAACCCAACCTTCCTGGAACAGTTGGTCGCCCTCTCGGAAATATAGCAGGTTTCCGGATTTTGGAATCACGGTGTCCTCTCCCTCTATTCGGATTTCACATAAACCCACAATCTCCCACCGTAAGCTGCTCAATACTTCTTCGAGTTCTGTAAGTTTTTCATTAGTCCGCTGTGTACGCGTATTTTAAGTTACCAGGGCCAAATGTCGTTGGGTTTGGTAGCCTGGCATCTGCCTGGGAGCCAGGAATAGCAGGGCCGCCGGGGACTAGGGGCCGTTTTCTAGGTGTGGTATTCATAGGGGGGTTTTGCCGTAATCGCCACGCTTGGCAGGCGGGTTGGCGATCGCAGTGTGGTTGCAGGTGTGTTGTAATGCACGGAAAGGACGCTGCTGCACATCCTCGTGTATTGACGACCTAGTCACACCCTGGACACTTCATACAAAGGGCCAGAAATAACATTTCAAAAAATTGAATGACGGAACAAACAAAATGTCGGCGAAATCCTATGCGTTCGACAACCAAACTGTAACCAATCTGTATCAATCTGGGTGACGAGGGGGTGAGGTCGCAATCTAGAGAGCGGCAGGGAGTATCCATACTGTATGTTAGTACTAATATATATACTTTGATCTAGTAAAGGTTGCGGGAAGTTTTGGAAGCGGGCAGAACAGGTCCGGTCGTTGTGAACATGCCTGAGGGGAGGCCTTTGTCCAGCAGTGGATGTCTTTCGGTTAATATGATGATGAGTCATAGCAGTCACTCAAGAATATTCCTTTCCATCGGTTCTGTGAGCTATGTGGCCTTCCCATTTCCACTTCAAATTGCTTATTCCAAGAGTTATTTCGGTGACTATATTCTACGTATCTGTTCGTATTAGATTCGATCGCATAAAGAATCATTAAGCATAGCTCTTTCCATAGCCCACTAGAGCGACTAGTTGTGAGGTCATGACATGCAAGACTGGCAACACAAGGGTGGTTAAAAAAGATAAATAACAAACGAGCGACATTGTAAGCGAGGGTTTACCATCGTCACGAGTTTGTCATTTCCTTTTACACCAATGTATCATACGACATTTTTCAATACAGTTGAGAGAAAACAGGTAAAATAAAAATACGTCAGTTACAGAAAAACAAAATACACTGGAACATACCCATCAATGTTTTGGCAACCCGAGTTCATTTGACGTGACTTGTGGCTCATTTTAAATGTCCGGGGAGTAATCTCACTTTTCTTTTCTAAATTCTCTAATACATACATTTACTTATATTTTTTATTACACATATATTAACTATTCATAATTTTCTTCGTATTTACAATTAAAAAAACTCATTTCGGTTTTACGAAAATTGCGCCATATTCTGTCTAGGCACGTACGCATGCAAAAGGTTTTTTTTTAATATTACCATATATAGATTACAATAAGGCTTGGGATAATATTTTTTTAAGCATCAAAATCTCATTGAAAAAAAAATTCTTATTCCATGGTGTAATATAATAATTGCGCTTTATTCATAATTAATCTCCTTTCTTCACAAAGATATAACCCAATGAGAATTGAATCAGCTAGCGTTATGTACTAACCTCTCGAAGGAACAACCTATCTTTTAAAATTCTCCTTTCAAAAGTCTTTCAGTATCTTTGGTTATTAAATTTTATAACCAAACGAGGCAGATACTATGTATGACGACATCTCTACAGCTTTACATTACACCAGGACACATTATACTTTCGCTATGGGGGACTTCAACGCGAAACTTGGCGAGCTGAGTGTGGGGAAATTTTGATACGGGGTAAGAAATGCACGTGATCAGATGCTGGTCGACTTTATGGAGAAGAAGAGCCTCTTAATGATGAACTCCTTCTTTAAAAAATCAAAACAGCGGAAGTGGACTTGGTTCCATCCCAATGGCGTAACAAAAAACGAGATTGTCGACATCTTGCCGACAAGGAGGCAAATATTCAATGATTTCTCTGTGATCAATTCAGTCAAAACAGGAAGCGATCACCGGACGGTAAGAGGCACATTGAATCTAAAGACCAAGCTAGAAAGATGTCGACTGATGAAGTCCACGCTCCGACCAGCGCCCATCTAGCTCAAAAACCCCGAGAGCTTTCAGCTCGAGCTACACAACCGCTTCGAATGCCTAGGAGACTGCGAGAATGTGGACGATTACAATGACAGATTGGTGGATATTGCCCTAACGGTAGGGTCTAAGATTTTTAAAACTCGCCGTTAAAACAGAACCAAAACATCTCTGACTTCACCAGCAACCTCATGGAAGAAAGACGCAGATTGGTTTTACAACCCTTTGAGGACGCAGTAAAATCAAATATATATATATATATGAAAATGCTGAATCACGCAGGTCCTAGTGCGTATGTATAATAGTAGGTGTTTATAAGTTAACGCTTATTACTTACATGTTGCTATAATAATATCATCACCTGAAAAATATTAAAATTTTATAGAAATTGATAGTAAAAAATCGGTCAAGTGCGAGTCGGACTCGCGCTCAGAGGGTTCCGTACTACTACACTTCTCCACACAACTGTGACAATGATACCTATTCACATTTTAAACAAAATATATCAACGCAAGCGACAATAGTATACATTTATTGTCACTCAGTTCGGACTCCTTAGCACGAGTACAACTCACACTTGGCCAATTTTTGTTATTTGTTGTTTTACTTTAGCGTTGTTACTTAGACAATGGTCAAAAATGTATAATATACACTGATCACTCTTCGTTACAATGGTTCTTACGTAACAATAACCCCATAGTTAGACTAGCACGATGGTGCATCAGACTCTATATGTTTAATTTCGAAATAAAACATAAAAGTGGCTCTGAACATGTGGTACCCGATCAGTTATCTCGTATCACTCATCTTGATGCAACAAGATACAACATTTGAATAGTCTAAAGACACTTGGTACAACACTACGAGTATATTTGAATAGTCTAAAGACACTTGGTACAACACTACGAGTATATTTGACTAGTGCAAAAATTAGCTAATGAAACCAGATTACATTATTAAAAACAATAAATTATTTAAATATTGTCTCCCTGTTTCTGACTTTCATTCTGAATACAACTGAAAAGTTGTAATTCCTTCGGAGATCAGAGAGTCTATTCACGCTTACATACCTAAATTTAATAAAATACGGGTTCATTATGTTGAAAATGTATACAGAGGGAGTAATGGGCACTCTGATGTGAGGGAGGTATGGGCATGCCCAACGGTCCCTCCTATGTGTTGTGTATAGGAGGATTTTTAAAAATTCTAATTACCTGTTTTAACTTTTCTTTTTTTTTATATTTATTTACCAATTTTAAAACAAAATACAAAAATTTTTATCATCTAGCACCATTAAACCTGAATGGTTTGTCTAGGTGCTCAACAGTCGTATACGAACTATATATACTTACTTATAAAAACAAAAGAAAAAATATACATATATATAAAAATAATAAGTTAAGTAATGCATACCTACATAATATATACTTAACCATACTGCAATGCATATACAGGCTCAGTGATATACTAGTTACTTCGTAAACACAGGTCACCGGCGTAACAAACGACACACTTCTATTATTGTAGTAGTGTGAGTGCGAACTCCGCAGTCACATATACAGGCTGATTCAACAAATCTAAATCTATCTAGTGTAATTCCTGAAAGTTTATTATTAATTGACATATTTAAAAAAAGATAAATGTTTTGCCATTTTTATGTTTCGACATATACAGTAAGTAGGTACCTATGTATTTTGCATTACTTTATTATAAAGATGTTTTGTTTGTGTAAATTTACTAGTTGTTTTGAGTTAGATATGTATTATTAATTTAAATGTATCATGTTATTTCACGATGAGGTCGAATTATCGTTTAGGGCTGAAAAGATTTAAATTAAATTGTTTATGATGTATCTTTTATATCTATGCTTCAAATTTTCTTTCGTCATTTCAGTTTTAAATAAATCAGGGAGGTTATTTTATATCGATGCCATTATATTTACCGTTAGCCTGTCGCCATAAAATTTATTGGATTTGATTTTTGCCACAGTTTGTTTGTTAGCCTGTCGTGTTTTTTTACTGTATTTTACAGTTTGCAATGTAGGAATTTTTTTAAATTGCTCTATCATGGTGTGATAATCAAGTTTTTTGATTAAGGGATTAACTAAACTATTTGAATTATTTTAAATTACAGAAAGATGCCGTTCAAATTAAAAAAAAAAGGTTTGCGACGGGAGACTCCTAAAGATTTGATATAAGAGCCATAGAAGAGCTATCAAATGATCAAAATTAAAAACAACAGCTATTTGATATTTATAAGCTGTTGTTTTAATTTTTGATCCCTAGATCAAGTTTGCAACGGTACCTTAAACAAGATTCTGTAAAGGATTTTTCGCACAGATTTATAATTATTGACAGAAATTTTCAAATTAATGATTTTGAGCTCGTTAAATATAATAAAAAAAAGGCTGTGCTGCACTATGTCGGTTGAATATCGAAAACATTTGTCATACCATGGCTATAATAAAATTTATGAGGTTGAGTAAGATAAGAATCCCCTTTTTCCTAAAGTAGATGACATAGCTAGTGTCCTACTAGACGACATCAAAACTAAATTGCCAGGTCCAAAGACATGCAATAAAACCAAACGTGGTAGCTCTAAGTACACATTTGATAAACCTTTATGGGTAATACCTAATCTTAGATAAGTAAGATACTATTTAAGATGTACCTAAATATGTTTCCTTAATACACGAGCTATGCTCTACTTAGGGAAACAGATACGACAAAACATTCCCTGATTATCTTCTGTATATTAGTCGTATCGAGTAGGTACTCGGTGAAGATCCACGCCAACTCTCTGCCACGAATACAGGTTAACTCCTAGTCTTGGTTGAAGATCCTATATCGAGTTACTACAATGAGTTTTTGTTTTTTTTGTCGTTATTATGTAATTTGATTGATTTTTGTGTATAATTATGAAAAAGACACTTACCACTGGGTGTATTCAAAATAATGTACGCTGAAAAAATATTAATACATAGTAAGTAACTGACAATACTTAAAAAATCAAACTCAACTTTGGTAAAACTAATTCTTTAAAACCGATTCCAATACCTCTCATCCTCGTCGACCTCTACGATCTGAAAATTCACTTCACCTTTTTGTGCCTACTCATTCTAATAATTTCTAATCTGATTCCTTCACTCTTCATTCCATAAGCCTTTGAAACTCTGTCCCTGATTCAATTCATCATTTCTCCTTCACTAAATATTTTTAAATCTACAGTTAAAGAGCACTTTCTAGCGCTTTAAATTTCATAAATCTGTATAAACTGTAACATATTGTGTCTCGTTGTTTTCATCATCATTATTAATCTGGTTATGTATGTACTTACTATACTAAATATGTTATGTATATATTATGTATATGTATTTTAGTTTATATCATTTATATTTACGTATATATTTACGTGTAGTACGTAGTTTAAGAATGCATATTTATTATATTTTATTTTTTCTCTATGAATTTGTTTATTGCCCGCTGCTACCCCACAATAATGAATTTTCATGGTTCCTTCACCTAAAGGTTGTCTGGAAGAGATACCTTGTTAGCGATAGGACCGCCTATATTTACAACATTTTAATCATTGTATCTTTTTTTCCACTTATGGTGTGCAATAAAGTGTTTTCATTCAATCAATCTTAACTTATTATTTTATTATTATTTTAAACTCTTCAGTGTGTCTGTATGTTCATTACTTTTAAAGGGTAGTCTTTGTACTATAGCGCAGTTATATTAGTATCTCTTTCTACTTTTTTTTGAGACAAAAAATAAGGAAAAAATATTTCATTTTATTTAATTTTTAATCATCATCATCATCATATCAGCCGAAGGAAGTCCACTGCCTGACAAAGGCCTCCCCCAAGGATTTCCACGACGATCAGTTCTGCGCTACCCGCATCCAGCGGCTTCTCGCGACCTTCACCAGGTCATCGGTTTAACGAGTAGGAGGCCTTCCTACGCTACGTTTACCGGTGCGCGGTCCCCACTCAAAAACTTTACTGACACAACGGCAATCTGTTCTACGAGCTATGTGCCACGCCTACTGCCACTTAAGTTTAGCAATTCTGAGAGCTATGTCGGTTACTTTGGTTCTCCTGCGGATCTCCTCGTTTCTGATTTGATCACACAGAGAAACTCCGAGCACGGCACACTCCATTGCCCTTTGGCTTACCTTGAGCCTTCTTATGAGGCCCATTGTAAGCGACCATGCCTCAGTTCCGTATGTCATCACTGGCAACACGCACTGGTCGAAGACCTTGGTCTTAAGAAACTACGGTATTTGGGACGTGAAGATGTTTTGCGTAGCTTCCCGAACGCTGCCCAGCCGAGTTGGATTCGACGATTGATCTCTTTCTTGAAGTTCGACCTATCTAACTGGACTGTTTGTCCCAGGTACACATATTTGGCAACAAGTTTGAGTATAGAGCGTCCAACCTTCAGAGGAGTAGGTGCGATACAAACGTTTGACATAATTTTCGTCTTGTCCATGTTCATTCTAAGACCATCTTGTTGAGAGGCTCTACTGAGATCATCGAGCGTTGTGCCTAGGTCGTCTATAGTCTCAGCCATGATCACGATATTGTCAGTGAATCGAAGGTGGGTGATGTACCCGCCGATGATATTGATGCCGAGTTCACCCCAGTCCAAAAGCTTAAAAAACTTCCAGGGCGGCGGTGAACAGTTTCGGAGATGTAACGTCTCCCTGTCTCACCCATCACTGCAGCCGGATAGGTTCCGAGTTTTGATCCTGGAGGCTAACCAACATGGTGGCGTTTTCATACAAACACTTCAGTACCTCGATATATCGATAGTCAATTTGGCATCACTGGAGAGACTGCAACACACCCAAAGTTTCTTCCTAATCAAAGGCTTTCTCATAGCCCACGATCGCCACGAATAGTAGCTGATTGTAGTCTTTGGTCTACTGTATAGTCTGCCGCAGCGTATGTGTGTGGTCTATGGTACTAAAGCCTTTTCGGAAACCGCCTTGTTCGGGAGGCTGAAAATGACTGTCAAAAAAAGCTTGCAGACATAGCTCAGAAGTGAGATAGTTCTGAATTTTTTCAGCACGGTATTGTCACACATTTTGAAGAAAAGCAAGACCACACTTCTGTGCCATGCCTTAGGCGTTTATACTTCGAGTATTACGGAATAAAATAAATTCTGAAGAGATTTAAGTACAGGTGTTCTATCTGCTTGCAGTAGTTGAGCCATTATTCCATCATCACCCGGTGCCTTATTGTTCTTGAGCTATTTGAGAGCCATTCTAATCTCGTACAGGCTGACATCCGGGATATCTTTGGTATAGTGTCGGGTTTTTCGAGCTCTTGGGTCTTTTGCCAGATCGCTGACAGGCAGACGTGTCGTCGTGTACAATGGTCCGTAGAACTTCTCAACTTCTTCCAGCAACTTAGCTTAAGACGATATGATCCTGCCAATATCAGTTGCCTTTGTCCAACAGACTGATCTCTCGCGAACACTTTTGGGCCTTTGTTGTTAACAATCGCCTCTTTACTACAATTCGTTCAAAACAGGAAGTGATCACGGGATAGTAAGACACACATTGAATCTTAAGACCAAGCTTGACAGACGTCGACTGATGAAATCTACGCTACGACCAGCGCCCATCCAGCTCCAAAACTCCGAGAGCTTTCAGTTCGAGTTGTACAATCGATTCGAATGCCTAAAAGATTGCGAGAATATAGACGATTATAATGACAGATTTGTGGAAATTTTCCAAACGGTCGGATCTAAGACTTTTAAATCTCATCGTTCAAACAGAACCAAAAAAAAATCTCTGACTTCACCAGCAACCTCATGGAAGAAAGACGCAGATTGGTTTCGCAGTCCTCTGAAGACGCTTCTCAGTATCGGCAAAGTACGAGTATATATATAAGTACTAACATACAGTACGGACACTCCCTGTCGCTCTCTACATTGCGACCTCACCCTCTCGTCATCTAGATTGATACACGCCGCCATTTTGTTTGTTCAGTCATTCCTTTTTTGAAATGTCATTTTTGGCCTGTTGTATGAAGTGTCCAGGGTGTGGTATCGGCAACTAAACAGGCAGATCTCTAAGTTCCTGACTCGCGATTTGCGCCAATATAATAATACTATTTTTTAATATAAAAATAAAATTCAAAAGTAAGATGGTGTCACTGCAGCACATTAGAAAACACGTTTTAAAATACATTTAATAATGGTAGAATGCTGTGCGTGGCTGTACATTGTCGTTATAAGAGTGAAATCAGATAAATAAAGACGTTTTTGTACTACTGTAAATAATTTAAAAATGTTTTTTCATATGAACTGCCTTTACACCGCCGTACTTTTTTTAAATTTTCTTTTAAAATAATTGTTACAAGCACTCGATTGAATTCTAATTTAGTAAAAAAATATTATGGTAATAATAAAGATTTTTCATTTCCTATTCAAAAACCTCGCTATACTATTATTCCAGTAATAATAAAAATGATAAGGGCACCATTGCTTAGACCACCCCCTTTAGGGGCTATACCAAAACTAGTTTTTAACACAAATAAAGGTAGGAACATATCAATTTATTAAAAATGGATGAGCCGATTCTAATGAAACTTCATTTGACCATAAGCAAGACAGGAAATAGTTCGAACTGTAGTAACCAGGTGCTTTTTCAAAAAAGAGTGTTTGTTGTAAATATAGTTTGTGAATAGTCATTTTGAACCTTAAAATTTGCTCAACTTTTAAAAACAAAGAATGTTGGAAAAAATTGAAATCACTGAACAATTTCAAGATATTGTAATCTTTACTTTTTTATTTTAATGTTACCACTGAGTGCCTAAATTTAAAAGTCTAATGCACTTACCATCAGGTGAGGTGCGGCCAAACGCACTCAAATAAAATAAAATAAATGTCTTATGTCTACCAATGTGTATTGTCAGTACTGAGATGTGGTCGTTGACTAATAGCCTCATCGGCAAGCTCAAAGTCTCTCAAGGGGCTATCGAGAGAGCTTCATTTGGGCAAAGCTGGGGTTTCTTTACGCGATTGAATCCGTAACAAGGAGATGCGTAGACGGCTGACTAGGGTCACTGACATAAGCTGAAATTAAGCATGTTGAAGTGACAGTAGTCAGTCCATATAGCTGGCCAAATCAAAAACCGATAAGGAAGTAATGTCATCTAGTGGAAACCGAGGGTCGGACGACGTAGCATTCGACACTCCCTCCGTCAGTTGGACTAATGATATACCTTGTTGTGGACTGTGGTACAGTATCGTCGTCCAGCTGAGATGTTGATAATGATCGATTATCATTCTGGTATTTATAGTGCTTCTAAATTAGAACAGTTAGAAGCTCTGTTTAAAATATTGAGTGCTAAATAGCACCCTACATACCAGGTTCATAAAACTAATCGGTCACCAACAACATATAATCATCACGAGTTTAACATACAGATAAGATATTTGTTTGGATGTAAACAGAAATAATGTAAAAAACAAACTACAAACTTTTTTTACACAATGAAAAAAACTATGCTCATCAGAAAATTTGCAAGGAATCTTTGTAAATAACACACAAACACACGCACGCACTCACATGCCCACATAGGCACGCAAGCGCACGCACACGCACGCACGCACACACATGCACACGATAGGGAGATAGGTACAGACTCTGCCTTGAGTGAGGACCATCATCAATCTGTTAATGGATAAATTTATAATTATAAAATTGTTATAAATTATTATTCGTATCACCACTTTAGGTAAAGCTCTGTTTCATCTTGCATCCCGCTGTTGGCACTCAAAAACCTCTCTTTACCATCGGTTATGGGTACTGCGAGCTATGTGCCTGCACATTGCCACCTAAACTTATTTTATAAGCTTTGCCGGTGACCTCAGGTATTGTACTGATCTTCTCGTTTCGGATTCGATGACCCAAAGAAACACAAATACTACATAGCCCACTTAGTTACATTCAGCTTGTGGACGAAGCCAATATAGAGGGATTTTCGTACAGTAGATTAAAAAAAACGTAGTTCTATGTAGCTCGTTATATGGAGTTGACATATCATGGTTCTCAATGTAAAAAAGCAAAACCATTAAAGTGATATATCTAGCTTACGTCACTAAGCTATAATTATTAATTCAAGTAATTTATATGATGTAAAGGACGTATATAATGCTATGATATAAAACAATCGTTATTTATGCAACTATTGAGAGCCATTGTAACATGAATGCTAGTTTGGCACAATAGACAGCACGAGTGTTACAATGGCTAATACCATAAAATAAATATAATACATTGAAATTTACAATGGCTTATGCCATGAAATAATTTAAATACATTTTAATTTTGTCAAAAACGTATATTGAATTTTTTGAAGCCATAGTCATAAACATATTTTAAAAGTTTCATTGTAGTACAGGTGTCTCGTTTTGAAATGATCATTGTAAAAGTAGTTTTAGGAATGATTAATTTTGTGATTTGATTTGAGGTAATGTATCAAGCATTTTTTTTAACAACTAAGATAATAACCTAATGGGAGTAGAAAAAAACAAGTAGACAGTAGAGCATCGAAATTCTGGCAAAAGATGGTCAGCTCCATTTATTTATACAGGTTTAAACCATTTTTAATGCAGCTAAAGAATAAGGACCACGTCTCAGAACTAAAGGTCATCACTGGCGACACCATATTGGTAAGAAAAACTATGTCTTGAATAAGGACTAAAGGCCATCACTGGCGACACGTATTGGTAAGAAGAACTATGTCTTGAATAAGGACCACGTCTCAGTACTAAAGATCATCACTGACGACACATATTGGTAAGAAGAACTATGTCTTGAATAAGGACTAAAGGCCATCACTGGCGACACGTATTGGTAAGAAGAACTATGTCTTGAATAAGGACCACGTCTCAGTACTAAAGATCATCACTGACGACACATATTGGTAAGAAGAACTATGTCTTGAATAAGGACCACGTCTCAGTACTAAAGGCCATCACTGGCGACACCATATTGGTAACAAGAACTATGTCTTGAATAAGGACCAGGTATCAGTTCTAAAAGTCATCACTAGCGACACATATTGGTAAGAAGAAGTATGTCTTGAATAAGGACCAGGCCTCAATACTAAAGTTCATCACTGGCGACACATATTGGTAAGAAGAACTATGTCTTGAATAAGGACCAGGTATCAGTACTAAAGTTCATCACTGGCGACACATATTGGTAAGAAGATCTTTGTCTTGAATAAGGACCAGGTCTCAATACTAAAGTTCATACTGGCGACACATATTAGTAATAAGAACAATGTCTTGAATAAGGATCAGGTCTCAGTACTAAAGTTCATCACTGGCGACACATATTGGTAAGAAGATCTATGTCTTGAATGCGGACCACGTCTCAGTACTAAAGGTTATCACTGGCGACACATGTTGGTAAGAAGAACTATGTGTTGAGTAAGGACCAGGTCTCAGTACTAAAGTTCATCATTGGCGACACATATTGGTAAGAAGAACTATGTCTTGAATAAGGACCACGTCGCAGTACTAAAGGTCATCACTGGCGACATATATTGGTAAGAAGAACTATATCTTGAATAAGGATCATGTGTCAGTACTAAAGGTCATCACTAGCGACACATATTGGTAAGAAGAACTATATCTTGCAGCAGTAAAGTAATTTCGGAAAAGAAGATGTTTGGTAGTTACCAGATCGGTCCAAGAAAAAGATATTATGTACAATAAAGCTGCGTCTTAGAATATATTTATTCAAATTTAATTTTATGGAACAGTGAGTTAACGTTAATTACTTACTTCTTGTTAAAATGTTTTCAAATTGACCTGGAAAAATATATTGTTTTTATAAATTAATAAAATCTAGAATATTAGAATTTCAAAACCATACTGTTATTGCAGATCACTACAAATCCATAATAATAAAAGTATTTTTCCTTGTTCTTAACATAGTATGTAGGTACCGAGAAATGAAAGCATTATTATTTATTTCGGGGCAAGACGTGCAGCCACCCTAAGCTTAAATATGGCCAGAAAACTGTAAGCGCTGCCGTGAATGCGACACATCATAGACTCAAAAACAATTACTGTTTTCAAACTATTGACGCATCCAAAGATAGATAGAAATTTCGTTATATTAGTTACATGAAAGATGTTTATTAAAGGATGGATTAAGTACCATAGACCTTAGCTATTCGATTTGACAGTTTTAGAAGTAAGTCATAGCTCTACCTATTTTTTATAACTATATAAGTATAGCTATAGGTACAAGTATTTTTAATAACTATACAAGTTGCACATATTAAAAACAAACGCTAAGTTATAATTATTTTTGGTAGGAACCTAAGTATATTACTTTTCGTGAAGCTAAATGCGACAATACAACAAACTATGTATTTGTGTGCGGCTCACTATGTGACGGAACCCACTTGAAAATGATTTAGCCTCACTTTTTATGCCATTTTCAAACAAAAACTATTTTTAATAAATTTTAAATGTTTGGTTTCAACCGATGGAAATGTATATAAAATGTTTCATTTGATGCGCTCGACCAAGTAACAGAAGGCCTCATTCTCGAGCGTAAACAACTACGTGTTGAGCGGGGGAATCCCCGAGAGGGCTGGTACCGACTTAATTGATCCAAAGAGTAAAAAATAGTACTTTAAATTGAGCTCAGCCCGGAGCAAGCCCTTTGAACCTTCGGGGTTCATTTTTCACAAAGTACTCACACGGTTGTTCAGTGTAACGGACTGACAGATATTTTATCGAACGAAGTGAGCCACACATTACAGATTTAGGTCGAGAGCGGAGACCGCTGACACTCCCTCGAAGCGACCGTGATACATGTAATGTTGTAATACAAGTAAATGGTGTGATCCAGTCGAGTTCTCGGAAGGCCAGAACCAATACGGAAGACCCCAACAAGGACATAGGGTGGTCCTACAACGGAGTTGAGGTATCTCATACAATACACGGTACACATACATGTCACATATTATACTACACATTTGGCTAGGTTACCGAGGGGCCATTAGGTTCCGTTATGGCCTGACAGGTAATATATTGTATTTTGATTAGTAGTGTAACCTTGTTTGGAGTTAAATCTATCGACTGCTTGTGAGCATTTTCGACTCAGAGGATCTGGTACTCGGACATTTGGGTATTTGACCTAATAATTACGGCATCGGGTCCGTGCTTGAACATTCATTTGCCCTTGTGGTAACCTTTGTATATTGCCCTATTTCTCTTATTTTGACCAGGTATAAGATTGTCCGTTCAGCCGAGCATTAGGCATTTTAAGATTGACTTATAGGGCGATCGGAGCGGTATTTCATTGTGAGTGTCCCCCCTTCCATCGCCACCTTGGTCTAATTAATAGCAGAGACTGTAAGGGACCATTTAAGATTTAAGTTACGTGGTGAATCACCAACGCTCGCGTGTCCTTCCTTAACGTCCCAGGCACGGTACACGACCGTAACTATCACATTCCTCCGCTTTCTATTTCTTGTAGTGCCATTTATAAAAAATGGCAGCAGTTGTTTACCGACATTAAAAAAAATACCACATCACTGTGCACTCGTAATCAGGGTCCTTAAAAGAGGTTTTTCTTGAAAACCATCCAACAGCCCTTTCCACTCTATAAGAACTTGCTTCAAACACATCCTGATCATTGCGCCAGTTAGTCTATTCACATCACTCCAGGAGGTTGCGGGTTTCTTTTACCACTTTGTGGGACACGGTTTGGTTTTTAGAAGGGCATTTTATATTTTCTATTTGCTATATCTTATGCATTGTTTGAGTTGTAGCCATTTAAACATTAATTATTATTAATAATAATGAATTTCCCTGGGGTCATCCTACTTCATTCCTATACATCGCCCAGACTCTAGATGATTTCTTCTGGGAGAATATTATCACTAACTACATTCAGCTTTAAATCAAATACTAATAATCATTCAAATCATAAAACAGATTGTCTAAAATATTACTTACTTTGATTTTTAAAAAAATTCTTTAGCTGGTTCTTGAATAACGCTGAAACAATAAATGATGATTAAGTTCTTTATAATAAAGCATATTCTTATTAACCAAGATTGGCTCCACAATTTCATAAGCAACTTCTTTTGAACAACCTTGTCATTTTATTTTCTTTGAGCATTAATTTAAAATTTTACCTACCACTCGTATTAAAAAAATTATTAAATGCTAAACGCAATACCGGTTTTGAAGGCCGATGAGATGATGGCAATCATTTATACAATTGTGAATTATAAAGGCTACTAAACATAAAACGGACTTGTAAGGTTGTTAAACACAATCAGTTTTTTAACCGCCTCCGTAGCTCAGAGGCAAAGTTCACTGGCTTTACACAGGAGGTCGCGGGTTCGATTCCCGGCGGGGTCAATTGTAAGACTCGGTTTGGTTGGTGGTAGGGCATTTTCTAAGCCCGCCTGGCTAGCTACCACCATCTTATCTAAGTCTTGCTGCCAAATATCAATGTTGATATCATTGGTGTGTTCCGGCATGAAGATAAGATAGCCAGTTTCCCCATTGCGTTGGGGAATCTTGGTAAGCCCGCTTCCATCTTCGGCAACATCGTCACTTACCACCAGGTGAGATGTTGTCAAGGGTTTACCAATTGTGAATAAAAAAAAAGTTTTTGTTAGTCATTTCCGGACACAGGCCTTTCCTGATTCATTAATCAAGTTGAAACTGAACACCTGAGATGGACACGGTATTCCTTCTCCTGCCATCTCCTTGGCTTTGACGATCATCTGATATCCAATCCGTGGCAAACTTTTCCCACCTATTGAGATGAGAGGCCGCTTGCATCTATATAGGTGGAAAAGGACACAGTCGGTCCAGTGTAGCCCAGTTTACATTTTGTGCGTTGTGGCTTTTCTCCTGGATCAGCTATGTTTTGGTGTTGGAACGAATCGTGGTGTCATTATATGCAGATCCTGACAGTTCTTTTGGATCGAATATGTTACGTTCTATTTGGTTGCAGATGTTCTCGGTCAATGACTATTTGTGTACAAGTTACAAACATTAGCGTTCCCAAATAAAATAAACATAGAAAAAAATACAGTCAAATGAAGTTCACTTACAACGTAGGTCGTCATCTGAAACAATAATAGAATAAAAACATTTTTTAATTGTTAAACCAGTTAGTCTATTCACATCACTCCAGGAGGTTGCGGGTTTCTTTTACCACTTTGTGGGACACGGTTTGGTTTGTAGAAGGGCATTTTATATTTTCTAATTGCTATATCTTATGCATTGTTTGAGTTGTAGCCATTTAAACATTAATTATTATTAATAATAATGAATTTCCCTGGGGTCATCCTACTTCATTCCTATACATCGCCCAGACTCTAGATGATTTCTTCTGGGAGAATATTATCACTAACTACATTCAGCTTTAAATCAAATACTAATAATCATTTGAATCATAAAACAGATTGTCTAAAATATTACTTACTTGGATTTTTTAAAAAATTCTTTAGCTGGTTCTTTAGTAACGCTGAAACAATAAATGATCATTAAGGTCTTTATGATAAAGCATATTCTTATTAACCAAGATTGGCTCCACAATTTCATAAGCAACACTTCTTTTGAACAACCTTGTTATTTTATTTTCTTTGAGCATTAATTTAAAATTTTACCTACCACTCGTATTAAAAAAATAATTAAATGCTAAACGCAATACCGGTTTTGAAGGCCGATGAGATGATGCCAATCATTTATACAATTGTGGATTATAAAGGCTACTAAACATAAAACGGACTTGTAAGGTTGCTAAACACAATCAGTTTTTGTTAGTCATTTCCGGACACAGGCCTTTCCTGATTCATTAATCAAGTTGAAACTGAACACCTGAGATGGACACGATATTCCTTCTCCTGCCATCTCCTTGGTTTTGACGACCATCTGACATCCAATCCGTGGCAAACTTTTCCCACCTATTGAGATGAGAGGCCGCTTGCATCTATATAGGTGGAAAAGGACACAGTCGGTCCAGTGTAGCCCAGTTTACATTATGTGCGTTGTGGCTTTTCTCCTGGATCAGCTATGTTTTGGTGTTGGAACGAATCGTGGTGTCATTATATGCAGATCCTGACAGTTCTTTTGGATCGAATATGTTACGTTCTATTTGGTTGCAGATGTTCTCGGTCAATGACTATTTGTGTACAAGTTACAAACATTAACGTTCCCAAATAAAATAAACATAGAAAAAAATACAGTCAAATGAAGTTCACTTACAACGTAGGTCGTCATCTGAAACAATAATAGAATAAAAACATTTTTTAATTGTTAAAGTGTAAGTTTTTGATTCCAATGTATTAATTTTGCATTAATATTGTAAGCAATTGTTAGTCATTTTTGAGAAAAAGCAACAAACAATCTGGAGGTACCTTACTAAGATTTTTTTGGAATAATGTACTACCGCGTTCAGTAGGCTACCGCGTACAGTATACAGGTGTAGAAACATGCAGAGTTTTATTAAAATTTTTAGAGCCATTTTTGAGTACAAAATAGTGTTTTTTTTACTATAGTGGCAACTATAAGAAAAAAACTTCGAAAAAAAAAACGCCTGGAAATATAACTATAATTTTGTCAAGTGCAACTAGGGGTCTCACACACACAGGGTTCCCCACCAAAACTTTGATTACCAACAGAATGAGACCTCTTAGTTCTTACATTGCTCTAGGTAAATAGGGGTCTACTTATTCTGAACTTTAGAAATTCACGGAAGGACTTTAGATTTTCTCATAGATTTTCCTGTATTATATGCATTAGATCTTATACGAGTATACTTTGATGTTACCATGATTTTAGGCCCAGTAGTTTCGGATATAAGGGAAGGGAAGGGGGGAATGATAAATTTTTGCCTATTTACGCTTGTGGTACCAATCCTAAAAAATAAGACAGGTAACATCTCGAGCATGGCCAATTACAGACCCATTTCACTTGCTACGACTGTGGCAAAGGTATTTGAACGTATAATTCAAAGTGGAATACTCCCTCACTTAAAAATTTATGACGGTCAGTTCGGGTTTTACCCAAAAGTGTCGACAGATATGGCTATCTTCTCTCTAAAGCAAGTTGTACATTATTATGTTGATAATGATACTACTATGTATGCATGTTTCTTAGACCTTAGCCGCGCTTTTGACACCCTTAATCATGATCTGTTGTGGAAAAAACTTCTCCTAAGTGGCGCGCCAAGTGAGTTGGTTAATCTGCTCGCCTTCTGGTATCGAAACCAAGTCAACAATATAAGATGGGGAAATGCAGTTTCAGACAGTTATAGTTTGCCTTGTGGCGTGAGGCAGGGCGGCTTGACCTCTCCCGACCTGTTTAAGTTAATGATCTGATCGAGGAACTGAGCAGCACTCCTGTGGGGCTCAAGTTAGGTGACAGATATGTCAACAACCTGAGCTACGCAGACGATATGGTGCTGCTCAGTCCCTCAATCAAGGGATTGAGGAAATAATTTACATCTGTGAAGAGTATGCCAGTAGACATGACGTTATATATAACGTAAAGAAGACAGAAATGATGGTTTTCAGGTCGGGTAGGGGACCGGAGCGCGTGCCTGACGTTTGTCTGAAGTGGCAACCTATAAAAATTGTACAAACCTTCAAATACATAGGCCACATTCTTTCAGCTGACATGAAAGATGATGCTGATTTAGAGAGACAAAGAAGATCTCTCTCCGTAATGGGTAACATGACAGCTAGAAAATTTTATAAGTCTATTGAGGACGTTAAGACGACGCTATTCAAATGTTATTGCCAGACACAGATGATCACCAAATTTATACCGCCGCACACTTTGCAAATTTTGATCGGGCAATAGAAGTTGCTAATGCTGACCTCTTTGCAATTGCTGAGTTGCCAAGCCTTCACGAACTTCTAGTCAATGCTTCAAAGTCCCAGGCAATTGTAATTGGCAGCCCTCACTTCATTTCCAAGTTACAGTAGTTAGACGTGCCTAACTTAGTATTTAAAAACACAGTTATACCTTTCTCCTTTACTGTAAAAATTTAGGTATCACCTTGGACCAAAAACCTGATCCCCACAAATTAATTAAGTGAGTCGCAAAGCTGCACTCATTAAAAAGGCTTCAATTTTTTTTTCCTCTCCACACAAAACTTCTCTTGGTCCGTTCTCTTCTTCTTCCTCTGCTGGACTACGGTTGTCTACCTCGACCCCTCTTCTGAACTGCCAAATAAATTAGAGTGACTTCAGAACCAGTGCATTCGTTATGTATTTGGCCTTCGGAAGTACGACCATATATTGGAAAGTCGGAGTAAGCTGGGTTGGCCACTCATCTGCCAGCGAAGAAATCAACATATCCTGTTCTTCCTGTACAACGTACTATTCAACTCAGCTGCTCCGCAATACCTCCGTGAAAGGGTTCACTTCTGTACGGCTATGGAGAACCATTTGCGCTCTAGCAAGAACCTCACTCTCGAGATTCCCACCTACAGTTATATACTAAATCGTTCACGGTGCACGCAGCCCGCCTCTGGAACAGTCTGCTAGCTGATATTAGGATGTCTCCTACCCTCACCGCCTTCAAGGCCAGTCCAAAGTACAATGTATGAGATCTTCCCATCTGTCTTGAGCTTATATACATTTATTTTATATTATGTATATATTATGTAGGGTTGTTATATTGTATTATATTTTGTTGAGTTTGTATTTATTAAAATTAGACTATGTAGGTTTAAATGTAATATTAGTTGTATTCATGTTCTGTAACAAGCTTTTACGTAATTACGTATTTCTTTGTCCTAATTAAGTCCTCTGTTTATTCTTGCAAAAGTTGACTGAAAAAGATCCCTCTAAGGGATAAGTCCGCCTTTATACTTAAGTTTTTTTCAACATTATTTTAAGTGTATATTTTGTACCATTAAGAGTTTACAAACAAACAAACAAACACTATGTCAGGCTTATTCGAAGGAATAGTCCTGTCCGTGGTAGTAGTCCTGGCGTGGCGGCCACCTCTCGTGGTGCCCCCTGGAAATGCGCTCTAAGGAGCACGGCCAACGGCCGTCTTCTTCAGCCGTGCATCGTAGGCGCGGCCGGCAGAGTATATGCCCCCACCTGCGCTAGCCCTGCGCAGTTGATCACCGTACGCGGGGAGAACGGGATCCTGGTCTGTTGAGCTGAAGGCGGTTCGGAGCGAGTTACCCGCGGTCAGCAACACGCCTTCTTTGGCCCGGGATTCTCTCTAAACGGCACCCATGTGAATAGCCAGCACGTGGGAACGGGCATGTTTCCCCCTTCAGAGGTCACCGGCGAGATGTGGGGAGGTTTGACTCGGTCATGCTGACGGGGCAAGGCTGTGCGGGAACACCCGGGAGGACTTGGATCTTTCCTACCCGGCCCTACAGTTCAAGTCGTCGATATCGCGCAGTGAGTTCGACCCCCTTCGCATCTATATTCTCCTGCTAGCCCTGGTGATATTAGTTCTGTACGCTAGTACTCCCCCAAATGTGCGGGCTCCATGGAGAGTCAGGAGGATGAATCACTAAAACAAGCTACTACGGACAACTTAGATTCCATTTGCTCGCACGCGCCTGACGGAGCACCCCGCGTCCCTCTGGGATAACCCGTGGATGCCCCAAACTCTCAACCGTCCTCCACAAGGAAGGCTCAGGAAGAATCACGGGCCCCCTAGGGTGAAGAGTCGGGGAGGACTGAGAACCCACAACTGGCCACTGGTCAAAAGTCCAAGCGCCAGGCAAAGCGCAGTGCGAGGAGAGCCCGAAAGTAACTTTAGCCGCGCGTCCCGAGGCAGCCGCGGCCTCCTCGGGTGTTCAAAGCGTAGTTGCAGAGAAATCTGCACCACTTTCGAGCACCCCTATGGAGATAGCCACTGCCGCTAATAGCGAGAACGCGATATTAAGCCAAATTAACGCTGGCTGGACACTCGTGGACCGCAAGGGCAAAAGCCAGAAGAGGCCTCACCAGCCGCCGTTACAAAATGATGGTGCTGCTTCCTCCCGGCCCAAGCCCCGACCGAACGGCAGGAAGAGGGCAGCTCGTAGAGGTAAGTCTACGGAATCGGCCTAGCATGCTGTTGTTAGCAAGATCAAAGCAGCAATACAGAACAAGTATATATGCCTAGGCACCTTCATAGATATCGAGGGCGCATTACTATCATATACATATTTATTGGTAATGGCAAGTTACAGGTCAAAAGATTATATTAATAATTATCATAAAAAATAAAACTTACGTCATTGAGATTAAAAAATAAAAAATAATTACAATGTAAAACAAAATTATTAAAAATAATGTAAATGTTAAACAACATTCAATTTTAAAAATTCATCAAAAGAATAATATACCTTCTCGATAAGCCATTTTTTCAGATTGTTTTTGAACGATGGTAAACTGGGGGCGCCAGTGACATCAGTCGGGAGCCTGTTATATACAGAGGGACCCATTACATAGATTATTTTACTATTCTTAGCCAATTCATGAGAAATATGAACAATCCTGCTATGGTGTCGCGTTCTAAACATATGAGAGTCACCCACCTAAGGATAACTATTAATATTATCCCTTACATAAACTGCTACCTGGAAAACCAGGATACATGGCAGAGTCAAAATCTTTAGGGATATAAAAAGGTCCTTAGCTGGTTCGTCGCGTGGGACACGTGCAATCGCTCGCACAGCACGTTTCTGCATGCGGAAGACCCGCTCCCAGTCGGCAGCGCAACCCCACAGCTCAACACCGTACTGCAGGAGTGACTGCACGGTAGAAAAATAACACGAGCGCACAGTATCCTTGGGCAGCGTCGAATCTAGTCTACCCAATGCGAAGCACGCACCTCCGAGCCTTCCGCAAAGCTTTTCTACGTGAAGCTCCCACGTTAGACTCTGATCCTCTTGAAAGCCAAGGAACGACAGCGCCGGAACCTGCCCAATTGCCACTCCTTCAATATCGATAGTTAATGGATGATGGTCACGGCCCGATAAGTTAAAATGTATAAGTTGGGTTTTGGTGACATTGAGCATCAGTCCGTTATACTGAAACCAGGTAAGAAGCTGGCGGGCAGCTGCATTCAGTTTCACTTCCAGATCAGCAAGAGTTGGGGCTAACACGATTGCAGCAACATCATCCGCATACATGTAAATATCCACAATGGGAACAGAAGCTGGTAAGTCGTTAAGTAATATAGAAAAAGCTAAATTAGATAAGGAGGAACTTTCCGGGACTCCTCTATCAGTCAATTATGCATCTGATTTTAAAGTGCCACCTCGGGCGACCACGTACTGACGCCTTGCGCTTATGAAATCTATCAGCATGGCGAGGGCTGGACCATCCACTCCAAAGTGTTTGAGTTTCGCGGCCAGTGCGCCGTGGTCCGCGACGTCAAAGGCCTTGGAGAGGTCGTAGCATAGTAGGGCCACTTGCTGTTTGCTCTCTCCCTTGCCTCTAGAACATAGCGCACTACCCGCCGCGTAAGCATGGTAGTCGAGTGTCCGGCGCGATAAGCATACTGTCGATCAGATATTGCATTATTCTCTTCGAAAAAGCGGGTCAGTCGCGAGGTAAGCCCGTTTTCAAATATTTTTGCGACAACCGGTATGATTGATATGGGCCTAAAACAGTCGGGATCCTTGGTCTTAACCTTACCTTTAAATAACGGACAGACCTTGACTTCTTTGAAAGGCTGAGGATACACACCATCTTTTAGACAAAGATTAAAGAGCACTGATAGCTAAGCCCGTTTTCAAATATTTTTGCGACAGCCGGTATGATTGATATGGGCCTATGTCAGTCGGGATCCTTGGTCTTACCCTTACCTTTAAATAACGGACAGACCTTGACTTCTTTGAAAGGCTGAGGATACACACCATCTTTTAGACAAAGATTAAAGAGCACTGATAGGGGCGTAGCAATGGACTCTGCCACTAAAAATAATAAATCAACTGAAATTCCATACAGGTCCTATGTTGGTTTGTTAGCTACTTTTTTAGTAATAATGGTGTTTACCTCACGAGCCTTGAATAGCCTCAACCAGAGCGAGCGGTCAGATATGGCACGCACGACCGACAGCGCTGCGGTGGCCCGCGAGACGTCGGCGAGGGGCGCACCGCTGAGCAGCGCAGCGGTGGTAAATTGATAATTTAAAAAGTTATTTAACTCCAGATCAGAAGAAAAGACTTCCGTCGGGGTGCTCAATTATATCTGTGTAATCTATATTGTAAAAATCTATGTGTAAAAAAAGCGTCGGTGGCTCAACCGGTAACGACTCGGTCCATCTAACCAGAGGTACCGGGTTCAAATCTGGACGGCCAATGTACCAATGAGTTTTTCAAAAACTTAAGTACATACTTACCGATTGCTTTAACGGTGAAGGAAAACATCGTGAGGAAACCTGCACACGCCTGCGAAGAAACTCGAAGGTTGTGTGTGAAGTCGACCAACCCGCACTGGGCCCGCGTGGTCGACTAAGGCCTAATCGCCCTGATTCAGGGTAGGCTCGAGCCCCTCGGTGGGGACGTATATGAGCTGTAATGATGAAATCTATATTGGCCTTGCTTCGGCCAGACTCCGTGTTAACCACCCGCCACATAGATTTGACAACGTTACTACTTTCTCTGATAGACCTAACCAAGAAATTAGTCCTCTCACTTCGCAGAGGCCCCTCATATCGAGCTGTGACTTCGCCGTGTATATTTTTAATACATTCTTGATCCGGAAATTTATTCAGTACATCTGTAATGTCAAAAAAATGATTTCATAGCTATTATTTGCTCAGTCACCCAAGCTTTGTGCTCGCGAGCATTAGGTATTTTTTTATATGGGAAACATATTTCCATTTTCGCAATCAGTATATTAATTATTGATTTGGAAAGATTATTAGGAGTATTATGGCGAGAATAAATGAGGTCCCAATCTACGCTGAGTACGGCGTCATGTAAGGCAGCGCGCGCGGCGAGGGAATAGTCACGCACGATGCGTGTCAGCGGCGGCGCGGTGACCGGCGCGCGCCTCAGCACGTCGCGCACACCGTGATGATCTCCGATACAGGACACTATGGCAAATACATCGATACATCTTGTGTCAATATTCGTATATAAATGATCGAGAGATGTCACAGATGTACCTATCTCACGAGTAGCAAAGTTCACCTCATTAAGAAAGTCATGACTTCTCAAGAGATCCCTTAAAGCTTTCCGCTCCGAACTCTTAACCAGCCAATTAATATTACAGTCACCTACAATAATGCAATCGAGACCAATATTGTCGATCTTATCGAGCAGGCATTCAAAAGTACACATAAACTCATAATTATTTGTCATATTTGTATAAAAACAAACTACTAGTAGTTGAAAGTCAGTTAGTAATATAGCCGATATTTCACAATGCAATGGAAGCAGCAAGTGCTGCAGCCCGTCTAAAACTAGAGCACAAACAGGATCCCGCACACTGAGCTCCTGGACGATATCATCGCAGAGAAGCTTTTGTTCGCAGCGAATAATGATAGAATCCCCAAATGGTGTTTTTGAAAAAAAAATATATGGTGCAACTGTATGAAGAGCCCTGGGAGGGTAAGAACCTGAAAAAGCTTCGAGTATTTACCGATAGCTCCAAAACAGGCTCTGGCACTGGGCATGGGGTCTTCTCCGAGGATCTGAACATCAGGATAGCCAACCCCCTTGGTGCGCATAACACGGTCTTGCAGGTTGAGTGCATGGGCATCATCAAGGCAGCTAAAGCGATTGTTGCAAGGGAGGTGCGTGATTACCCCATACATATCCTGTCTGACAGCAAAGCTGTTCTACAGGCCCTGCAGAGCAGTACGTTCATATCGGGGCTTATACTGGAGTGCCAACAAAAATTTATAGCTATATGTAACCACGGTGGCGTAAATCTGCAATGGATTTAAGGGGACAGCAACTGGCGCGGCAACAATGTGGCGGACGAGCTTGTCACGAGATGGTCAGAACATATGGCTGTGGGATGGAACCTATAATACCCCTTTCATCTGGCTGGCTGCGGTCCACCCTGAGGCGACGCACAAGAAACGAACACAATTTGTACTGGTCTGGATTGGAAACCTGCAGGCAAGTGAGGTTGGCCCTGCCGACAACTAACCCTAGCCTATCTAGGAAGCTCCTGACACCTGGGAGACCTCAGTTCCGCAAGGTAAAAACCGCTATTACTGGATATCTCCATTTCAATAAACACTTATTCGCTCTAGGTATCACCGACAGCCCACTAAGCAGAGCGTGCATGGAGGCTGAGGAGACTGCTGCCCACATCCTACTGGATTGCAAAGAGCTAGCACAGTACAGGATCGTTCGCTTCAGGAAGTCGTCAGTAGACTACGGGGGCTACTGGGCTTCTTGGAGGAGCTGGGCTGGCAGTGATGCCGGCCAAAAACGCAAAATGGGCGCAGTGGTCGCCTGGTTGCGGAAATCAGCCCGCCCCTAACAACAACAACAACAACCTGTCGGTCTCAGTAGAGCTTGGCGCGGTCGTTTTCGAGAACCGTCTCCAACATGTACTTGTAATACGACAACCGCCGAATAAGAGGCCATACTTTAGAGCGATCTCTTGGTGTAGGATCCTGGCTGCTTAGGTGTGCCTGTGCAAATACTCAGTGTTGGCAAGCATGGAACAACCAGAGGTTATATGATGCAGTGTCACCCCTGGTTGACGGCACAACCGACAAACGTCCAAGGTGCCGTCTTTTATTATTAACCTCCTATGGTTGTTCGTCTTGACCACCTGATTTTGAATTGCACAGACAAAACCCTAGGTCTCCGCAAAAAGATCTCCGAAGCGCAGCTAATGCCGGCGCCAGCCAGTTCTCTTGGGCCATGGATAGAGGGGTTAGCCCTGTATCACAGGGTATGACAACTCTATTTATTTTTTTAATTATCATTTGATTTTAAGGCTTCATAGACCCATAATTGTGTTAAAATACAAAATAAAAAACAAAATAAAATAAAATATTGTTAGTAGGGTACAACTAAAATAAAGAATAATAATTAAAAAATGTAATTAAATTAAGTGTCAATCTTACGATGAGAAGCGGTAGATACTACCTTGCTGTGTGAAAGTGCATTCACCGCTCCAGCATCGGACTGTCCCACCTGTCAGCGGCTAAGCCCAGGATACTGTTGGTACTGGCACGCACACGCCACAGCATAGAGGCACAGCGTTTCCTTATGATTGCGTAAAAATCATCTATTTGTACCGCCACAATTATGCCAGAGGCGCTGCAAAAGCGCGGCAGACCCAACAGCACCCTGAATGCATTGTTATACTGGATACGCAGAGCCTCGTATGCACTCTGCGTATACTTGACCCATAGGCTGCACATGTAGAAAGACTAGCATTATGCTCGAAAGAATAAAGAGCGTCTTTTTAACCTGATTAGTACAGCGTGCAAACCTACGGGCCAGCATGTTGCATCGGACAGACAAAGCTCTACGCTCCCGTTCCAAATCCAAGTTATCACTTAGGTTAGCATCGACCCAGTGACCCAGATACTTAAAATGCTCTACTCTTTTAAGAGGAACACCCGAAAGTGTTACTTGAGGCACAATAGAGTAGCATTTGGTGCCTGCTTTGAATACAAGTAATTCACTTTTTTTGGAATTGTATCTGTGCCCATGGGCCTCAGCATATGTTTCACATATATGAAGCAGCCTCCTCATGGCACTGATTGTCGGGCTCAGCAAGACCATGTCGTCTGCGTAACTAAGATTATTAACACAAGTACCGTCAATATGACATCCGACATTAGTCTTACTGAGCTCATCAATCAGTCCGTTTATATACAAGCTGAAGAGTCTGGGGGAACTCAGGCCACCTTGCCTCACCCCACACTCTACCCTGCACTCAACTGAGAGAGAGCCCGCCCAACGCACATAGTTGGTCTGGTTGTTATACCAATACTTAAGTACTGATATAACTTCCTCATGTACACTTGTTTCAGTTTTTAGCTTTTGCCACAACACATCATAAAACCAATGCAAAACTAAGAAATTAGTATGCCAAAATATGTCGTCAAAAACAAATATTTTAAAACACTACTTTTATTTTTGTTGCAATAGCTGTCAACTGAGGCTATTATGCGACGATCAAGTTACAGCCCGCCAGCTTGCGCGCGTTGGTATAATAAGTATAGATAACGGCAGTATTATCAAGGTATTCAAGGTATTTATTCAAAATAGGTGCAAATTATACTCTTTCCGATAGTCATAAATATTCTATACTAATATTATAAAGAGGAATCCTTACTAAAACTCAAATAATGTAACCCAAGGTGTAAAAAATGACCTAAAATTCCTGCAATATCTACAAAAAGTAGTGTAGTGTAGTGATAATGTAGTGGTAGTAGTAGTGGTAGTGTGAGTGGCAGTGGTAGTGTAGTGGTAGTGCAGTTTAGTGTAATGTAGTGGTAGTGTAATGGTATTGTTGTTGTTGTGGTAGTGGTATTGTAGTGTAGTGGTATTGTAGTGTAGTGGTAGTGGCAGTGGTAGTGGTAGTGGTAGTGTTAGTAGTAGTCGTAGTGTAGTGGTAGTGTAGCGGTAGCGGTAGTACAGTTTAGTAAATGTTTTTCCTAAATGTAGTGTGAGTCGGTACGAAGTTCGCCGGGACAGCTAGTAATAATTTAATTTGTGAAAAATAAAGAAAAAAAAAATTAATTAATAATGTCAAAATGCAATTCTTTAAATTTATGTCATTAGAACATGAAAACAATATGACACGAAAAGTTATACATAAAAATCATTGAATGACATTGATACCTTTGACAAGAGTAGGCCAGTTCACACGGACAGCACACGGTCACAAGTATAACGCGAGAGTCAGTCATCGCTCCCAACAACCATATTAGAGGGAAAGGAACTACCCGGCTCCCGAGTCGCCACCATCCGCACAGACATTTAAGCGAGCATGCAACACTCATGTCAACGCTAAGATAAAATATTGATTAAAAGAAGTACTACACTTGTCATGTCTCATCGCTTCCACATCAATTCTTAGGTTGGTCATCATTTTATTACTATTAGACATGATTAGTAGTGTTGATAGAAGAAACACCGTCTACCCATACATTTTTGTCATTTAAATATTCGGATGTCTTATAATAACCTTTCCTACAAAGAGTTCTTTTGACACAATTTTTAAACGGTTTTTCTGGAAAATTTAAGACATCATCAGGTAATTTATTATACATGAGTGTGCATTGTCCCACAAATGACTAATTGATTTTGATAAGTCTGGTATAAAGTTTCGTGAAGTTTTATCCTACTTATTCTTATTCCAAAGATTACTACTGTGCCTGTCAATATTCAGTGAAAAGAGATGCAGATTTTTACGTACATATATTATATTTTCATTAATGAACTGACAGGGAAAAGTCATTATATTTATATCTTTGAACTTATCTCGGAGCGACTCACGAGAACGCATTCCATAAATCGCGCGAACCGCTCTTTGCAGAACAAATATTTATATCAGCTGCATTTCCCCACAAAAGTATCCCATAAGGCATAATACTATGGATGTAGCTGAAATATACCAGTCTTGCGGTGTCTATATCTGTAAGGAACTTGATTTTTTTGACTGTGTATGCCAGCTAGCGTTTCTATATGTGGGCCCCATTGCAGCTTTGAATCTACAGTTAATCCTAGAAACAGGCTTTGATTTACAAATTTTAATACATTACCAGCTAAGGATACGTTGTTGTTTACTTCAATAACATTAGGAAATGTGAATTTAATACATTTGGTCTTTTTTGCGTTTAAGACTAAGTTACTTATAGTAAACCAATTGTATACTTTTGAAAGAGTGTCGTTTACTTCGCCAGACATATCAGTTATTCTGTTAACCTTAAAAACTAGTGATTAATCATCCGCAAACAACACAATTTTCGACAGTCATTTAACCCTGAATAGATAATTAATTAGATTAAGGTAGATCATTAATATAAACTAAAAAATGAAAAGTTCCTAAAATATTCATCAGTCCTCACTGTACCACCGCGGCGAACGAACGCACCTACTTGACCGTTATCGTTTTTTATCTCAAGTCAGTGGTTATCAACTTTCTGTGTACCCAATCGCGTAACCCTTACCATGGAATCGAAAAAGTGCCCGCATTGTCAAGAACCAGTAACTGACGGCGTCCATTGCTACGCCTGTAACTGTGATGTGCACTTCGAGTGTTCATCAACTACAGAGCAAAACTACCGTAAGCTTGGTGAGCGGAGGTTAACTTGGCGCTGCAGCAAATGCAAACAGTCTGGGCAACCACTCCTGCCAACTAATGCCGCGCCTGCCGCGGCTGCAACTACCAGCTCCGACTGCAGCGCAGAGCCCCCGACTTCTGTCCTCTTGGCTGAAATCAGGTCTCTAGCAGCCAAACTAGCGCCGCTGGATTCATTGACCAAGGAAGTCAAAGCACTTCGTCAAGAATTCGCCGGTCTTCAGGCGACAGTCAAGATGGCCAACGATTCCATCAATGAATTCGCTCAAAGGGTGAATAAAGTTGAGGACAGACTTTCTCAACTAGAAAACGCAAAGAAGGATCAGGTGAACTATATTCAGAGTCGTCTGGACAGGATAGAGGAGGAAATTTGCGATAAGGAGCAGTGGTCTCGCATGAACAATGTCGAGATCAAAGGTGTACAGCAGATAAAAAATGAAAACTTATTTAACATTATCACTACCATTGGATCCAAGGTGAATTACCCGATACAAAAAGCCCTTATCAACTTCGTCACCAGAGTGCCAACACGCGATCCAAAGCATACAAAGCCTATTATCGTATGTTTCAACAATCGTTACGCTAAAGATGAATTTGTCGCCTCTGCAAGGGTAGCTATAAAAGAATCGCCTCTCACAACCTCCTCCTTAGGCTTTGGAGGCAACTCCAGTGTTTATATAAATGATCACCTTACAACACACAACAAAGCGCTCCTTGCCAAGAAGATAAAGAACGAGAGGGGTTTTCAGTACCTATGGGTAAGGCACTGCAAAATTTTCACGAGGAAAGACGACCATTCACCTGTCATTCGAATCAAGACCGAAAAGGACCTGAGCAAGTTGGGGAAGTTTACCGGCTGAGGTGGCCTTTTAAAATATCTAGTGTATTATCTGTTCTTACCGAAAATCTGCTAAAAATGCTACTTTTGCTTTGTAGCATAAAAAATACTTTTATGTTTATAAGTACTAACAGTTTGAGAAGCTTATGCGTTCGACTGGCTTCCTATTGTGCGGTGTGTTGCTGGGCAGAAAGTCGTATAAAACTTGTTTACGATCTCATTACTGCGAAGATAGTGATCTCTATTTAGGTGTTCGAGCCTTCAGGCTTGACCCATTGAGATAACCCTCTTGAACATCAGCGCCATCTAGTAGTTTCTTAATGAAGGAGGCGTGGAATCCGCCATATTGTTTATCGACTCTGGAGTCAGCGCGGCCTCAGGCGGCGATCGCCTGTCATGTTCAGTACGCTTTTGAATCTCGGCGTCGTCAGTAGTGCATCTCTCTTGGTAACGAGATAACAAAATCAAGGTAAGTTTTTATACTTACCCACTTAATTTTTTATATTTTACATTATCTTATAGGTATTTCCTCAGTTTGATGGGGAAAAATACCTGTAAGTATGGTGCAGGCGTGGCGTCCTTGACCCACGCATATGGCATTCACTCTTCGTAAATGCGTTGGTCATCTCGCAACGAACGACAATTATGCACATGGTAATTTATCATTTCATTCGATAAATTACTAAATATCATGCACACAGGATTAGAACTTAAGAACTATCCTGTTTTTGATATTGTACGAAGAGGAATGACATAGTTACCGCACCAAAATTCGCTAACAGTGCGAAGAGTCGTATCAAATGAAGCGACGCGACGTATCAATCCATGCGTATGGACGTATCAAGCGATGCGACCAGACGTATCAAGCGATGCGACCGGACGCATCAAACGATGCGACCGGACGTATCAAATGGTGCAACGTGACGTATCAATCGATACGACCAGACGCATAACGATGCGACCAAACGTATCAAGCGACGTCTTAATTCGAAACGACTTGCAGAATCGAATTACAAAACGTGACGTATCACCTAATACGTCTGTCTTTTGCAGATAATGACGTCAACATCGATGGGCGAACTCTGCGGGAAATCAATCCCAGAAGACGAAAAAGAATTCCATGAACGAGTCATCGGAATTGTCGATGACAATTATCCCGAAAACTGGAGGACATGGGAAGTCCAGGACATACCATACGCTGACCTTTTTGGTAAAACCATTTCTCCCAAAACCGAAGCTAAGTTACGCTTCGCCATCCCAACAGCTGAACTGGCTAGAGCATACTCTCCAGAAGACAGTTCATTGTCTGAGAAAAAGTACAGACAAATAAAAAGGAAATTGTTGGAATGGCCACTAGGTCGAGCCTTATTGTACTCGCCGCACAGCACAGTGGAGAAGATTCACACAAAATCATACGAGCCATTCATATGCACAGTGAAATTTCTGAAACCGAAACTTACGGCAAGGAATCTTGTTAGTAGCAGCCCTAGGAAGCGAAACTCGACAACCCCGGCAAGTTCTTCCGCCGCTAAGTCATCGCGCCGCGAATCACCTTCTAATGGACAGGCTGCGATGCGACTTTTCGCCCACAACAAATGAAGCAGAACTAGCAAAGGCGGATCCGCAACTGGCGGAGCAAGGATGAAAATGTCAGCGACTAGGAGAAGACACTTGGAAAAACATCCGTTATGCCGACGTCCAAAAAATGTTCCATGCTACACCAGTCTTTGATGCGCTTAAAGTGAACGGCATTCTCGCCACATCCACACCATCCTGGAACTCGCTATCGCAGCTGGAGAAAACGGATATGACTCTTGGTGGCATATCACATGGACTGCTTCTACAGCGGAAAGCCTTTCAAGAAACCTGCAAGAAACTAGACCCTAGCCTGCAACAGGAAATCCAAAAACAATTCCTTAGCCCTGATTGCGCTTTTAGAAAAGTCTCTGACAGCCTTCTTCAATACACATGTGGCAGAAGAGCTGAGATAATACAGTCTCGAAGAGAAACTTACAAATCGAATAATCGACATCTTACATGAAATACCCCCTTCAGGAACGCATCTGTTCTGCGAAGAGAAACTATCAGATGTGATAAAAGATCAGGGGGGGCGCACAAGTTCTTCCCAAACAAAAGCATCCCTACCTTCAAGACTGGAAGAAAAAATTCTCATCTCTCTAAAGGGACGGCAAACACAAAACCGATAAAGGAATCGCAAAGCAAATTTCAAAACAAAAAACAGTCCTTTCGAAATTTTCGCACAGGAAAGAAAAATCTAGCAACAGCAAAGCCAGATCTTCCCAGACTAATTCTGGAAAGAAAGCATGAGGTATTTAAAGCCGGACAACTTAATGGAAAAATTAGCCTGTGAGAAACGTTGGGTACACCGCAAACCATTTTAAATATTCTAAAAGGTTATAGAATACCTTTCATTCGAAAACCACCACTAGCCTCATTATCATACAAACAGGGAAAAAGTTTCGAAACCAAATCATCCCCAGCTATGTCTCAACAAATATCGCAGCTTTAAGATATATCAGCTATTTCCCCGAATGAATTTGAAAATGGCTTCATCTCTCCGATTTTCTTAAGGCAAAAGCCCAACGGCTCACACAGATTAATTTTCAATTTAAAACTCCTTAACTTATATGTCTATTCACCCAAGTTCCGACTAATAAGCTTAAAGAAGGTTTCACAAGTAATACAAGAAAATGACTGCATGGTGAAAATTGACATTTCTAACGCATACTATCACATTCCTATATGTTATTCACACAGAAGATTTTGGTCCTTAGTCCACAACGATCAGATTTATAATATGAATTGCTTACCTTTTGGGTTGTCGAGCGCTCCATCAGCCTTCAGCAAAATTTCTAACTGGGTAGCATCACTACTCCGCGAAAGGGGTATTAGAGTTATCGTTTATCTGGATGACTTTTTATTAATGAATCAAAATTCCTTCATTCTGACACAACAGGCTCAGTGGACTGTAGACTTTTTAAAAGAATTGGGATGGAACATAAACGTATCGAAATCTGAACTAATTCCCAAAAAACAGATAGAGTATTTAGGCCTTACCTGGGATTCTGAGAAAAACATTGAACTTCTGCCAGAAGCTAAAATAGCTAGCATTACAGACACTTTAAATCAATTTTTGATTAAAAACAGTTGGAGCTGGATGGACGCTAAACATTTACTGGGTAAATTAAATTTTGCGGCTATCGTGATTCCATTAGGTTTTCTTCGTTGCAGACCCATCCAAATAGCAGCAAAATCACTCCCGGATATGGAAAGATACAAGGCCTTTCAAATTCCACAAAAAGTAAAAGAAGAAATTCGTTGGTGGCTTCAAAACTTAAGACAAACGTCAGTCCTTCAAATACCTCCCCCAACATCCTTCATAACAACCGATGCTTCAGACATCAGTTGGGGTGCGATAGTAAACAGCAAAAAGCTCTCAGGGCGCTGGAAAAACTGTCAAAATCACTGGCACTGAAATCAAAAGGAATTGTGGACCTTATACGAGGTTTTACAAAAAGAATGTCTGCATCTTCGGGGACAAACAGTAATCTTCCAAACCGACAACCGGACAGCAGCCTCACATATAAGGAAACAAGGAGGTACGAAATATCTCAAGCTTCTCAGCATTGCAAAGAACATCTTATGCCTTGCAAACTCCCACAACATCACCATAATTCCGAAATATCTTCCGGGCCGATGCAACGGTCTAACCGACAGCCTGTCACGGAGGAAGAAGTTCCAAGAATGGCACCTAGACGTGCACACTCAGTCAGTCATATTTCAAATGATGGGCGTCCCAGAAATAGACCTTTTTGCGACGAAAGCATCGGCAGTGGTCACCAGATATGTCAGCGAAGACCACAGGGACAACACGAGCGAATACACGGACGCCTTCAGTCGACCATGGAATCATCAGCTAGGCTGGATTTTCCCCCCTCCAGCCCTCATTCCATGAGTTCTTCAACATCTAGCCATCTCCAGCAGATACTATTTATTAATAGTACCGAAATGGGAGAAGACTTTCTGGAGACCAGAGGTGAAGAAACGGGCAACGAGGCCCCCTTTTCGAGTGAAAAACCTCAAAGCCCATCTCCTGGACCTTCAAACCAACCGACCACCACGAGACATTCATAACTTGTCTTTGGAAGTCTGGAAAATACGGGCTGGTCCTGTGAAGTAAGTGATTGGAACGAAGAAGAACAAAGATTTTTGCAATCCGCATGGAGAAAGTCAATTTTAAAGACATATAAACCGGCCTGGGACTGTTGGTTAAAATGGTGTAAAGACAACAAAATTTGCCCTTCAAAACCTAAACCAGCTGACTTAGCCAAATATCTTATTTACCTCCATAGCGTGAGAAAATTGGCTCCACGAACCATCCTTGTCCATAAATCAACAATTGATACTTTTACAAAACCGTCACTCAGCGAGTCCCTTAGTAAACATCCCATAGTTAAGAAAACTATAAAAGTAATCATGTTAGAAAATCCTCCGTCACATAATCTGATAACCTGGGATGTTGTAGATCTCATTTCTTGGATGTCTAGTAGAAATGTTGACGAATCAAACCCTTTTCAAGTCTCTCAACATGTAGCAACTTTATTACTCCTGGCAACAGGCCGTCGCGTTCATGAACTGACGTTACTCCATATAAGCCAAAATTTGTGCCACATTATTAACGAGAAGATTGTTTTTCTGCCGTCCTTTGGATCTAAAACGGATAGTATTCATTACCGTCAATCTGGCTGGTGTTTTTCAAAGAATGAAAACACTAAACTCGATGTGTGTCATTGGATTCCAGTGCTCATAAATGCATCCCAAAAACGACGACACGCTGATCCAAACTTGACAAATTTGTTTATCACAACAAGAAACAGAGTTAAACCCGCGTCAAAATCGATTATAGCTGGATGGTTAAGACTTTTGCTGAAAGATGCTAATATACAGGGTACATCAGGTAGCTTTAGATCGGCGGTTGCCACCAATAATTGGGCAAAAAATAATATTGATTTAGACGAAGTATTACGTAAAGGCAATTGGCGTAGTGCTGCAATCTTTCTGAAACATTATTTTAAGGAAGTAAAATCGGTTGGTAATAATAATACAACCGTATCTGCATCTGATTATTTTTCCACTGTTTAATTGAGCTTGAGAAAATATAGCTTACTGTTGATTACAACAACTTACTGTCTTATTAATATTCCACCATACCTATGGAATAGTACCTTACCTATAAATATCGTGTCACAGTACGCGGAGTCAGCGCCGGCAGATAGTAAACACGTCTCAATGGGTCAAGCCTGAAGGCTCGAACACCTAAATAGAACCGTTTTTCCCCCGAAGGGTAAAAAACGGATATTTAGGTTTCAGCCGCAAGACTTGACCCACAAATATGATCCCTTGCCGGCTTACGCCTCGCCTCGATTACAAAAAACTTACTGAACATGACAGGCGATCGCCGCCTGAGGCCGCGCTGACTCCAGAGTCGATAAACAAGATGGCGGATTCCACGCCTCCTTCATTAAGAAACTACTAGATGGCGCTGATGTTCAAGAGGGTTATCTCAATGGGTCAAGCCTTGCGGCTGAAACCTAAATATCCGTTTTTTACCCTTCGGGGGAAAAACGGTTCTATTATTGATAGCTTTGAATTGCATTTTCTATGTCAACGGATCTCGTTGGCGTTACCGCTCATTCGACGGAGCATTCTTTTGTCAGGAGACTTAAGAGTACCCTCCGGCCGTCGTCACCGACCGGGTGTAGTAGGCATTGAATTATTGATGTGTAACATCTTTGCTCTCGCTTTCCTGCAATTTGTGGGACTGATTTCGTGAAATGGGACGGAAATGTGTAACAGGAAATGCGAACGTTTTTTAATTCTCGAAAACTAAGGTTGTCATAGCCATGCCGCCTAGTGTGATGGCAAAGGCAAAGATGACATACTACTATTCGAAGGGTCGGCCCGTGAATGTACGACCCGATAATTAATTAATTTCATAAGTATTTTGTCACATGTTACACATCATATGCGAGTACTGTAGGTCTCGTTTTTTTTTTATTACTAGGTGTGGTTACTCGTGATAAATGTTACTTCATATTTTTATTAATTTATTATACATACTGGCTCCGATTTTACTTTCTATTTCTATTCAAATTATTGATGTGTAACATCTTTGCTCTCGCTTTGCTGCAATTTGTGGGAGTGATTTCGTGAAATGGGACGGAAATGTGTAACAGGAAGTCGCGAAAGCGTGGAATTCTACTTTACGAGAGTCCGACTCGCACTTGGTCGGTTTTTTTCGTTACTGTCAGATCCGCCACCCAGGTACAATATGGTCATCAAATCTAACTAACCTAAAGTATTTTGTCACATGTTACACATCATATGCGAGTACTGTAGGTCTCGCTCGAACTTTTTTATTGTATTATATTATCATTGTGTAGTTAATGTCAAAAGTTGCGCCTGTTAACATTTATTACCAGAATGCCCGTGGCTTGCGCACGAAAACGAACAATTTTTTTAGAAACGTTATTTCTATAACAGAAACGTGGTTAGTAGATGGTATATGTGATGCTGAGTTGGTAGATAACCGCTACCTGGTGTGGCGACGCGATCGGAACTATTCTCGTACGCGCCAGTCCAGGGGTGGAGGAGTTCTGGTCGCAGTGCGCCGCGACTTAGCTGTTACTGAGAGGACTGAGTGGCGTAGCTCAGCGGGGGATCTCTGGATAACCATCTCATTGTTTTGTAAACAACCTGACGTTTCCTATAATATCCATATCTGCACATTATATCTAGTCGAAGAAAATAATGGTAACTCATATAAAACACAGCTAAATAATTTCCAAAACAAATTAGTTGAGATAGTTATTACTCATCCTCAAGATAAATTTATTATAGTAGGGGATTTTAATTTTGGTGGAAAAATTAATGGGAGTTCGACTACTGGAGACCTAGATCTTACCCCGACCGATATCACCGGTGACCATTTTGTAGATTTCATAGACGTCCTTAACTCCTGCTGTCTTAGCCAATTCAATTCTGTGCATAACCATATGGTAAGAATACTTGATTTAATTTTGGCAAACTCGCCAGTTAGGGTGAGTGCTTGTGAGCGGCCTTTACTCCAGAAGACTCCTATCATAAAGCGCTCGGTTTTTTTTTATCGGATTTCTTCCAATTACATAATCTCGAATATAAGCCTAAACTTAAGTACTTATTTGACAAAGGCGACTATGATGCCATACATTCCCTACTCGATAATACCGACTGCTGAGTGTAGGTGATGTCGACAGCGCTGTGTCCCAATTTTATAGGATCCTCTACGAGTGCAGAGATAGGTATATACCTACCAAATCGATAAGACCAAATTCTTATCCTCCCTGGTACAGCGCTTCATTAATAAAGACACTCAGAGAAAAATACACTTACCATAGGAAATACATGGTCTACCGAAACATATCGGACTATCATTTCTTCTCATTTTTGCGTAGTCGAGCTAAAGCCTCGGAAAAGAAGTGTTTTTTTCCTACATGGAACGCATCGAAACCTCAATTGCTAATAACCCTAAAGCTTTTTGGTCATATGTTAAAAGTAAAAGCAAATCTAGTAGCTACCCCAGTGTCATGAGGTACCAGGATGCCACTGCACACTCGGGAGAGGCCATAAGCCAATTATTCTCACATTATTTCCAATGTACTTTCCTCTCACCGGAAAATAATGTTGATATACACCCACTACCTGCCACTTCCGATCGTGCCTCGGCGAGTACCTGTAATATTGGGACAATAGAAATCACCTCGTCGGAAGTCCTCAGGCTATTAAGAGGGTTGGATCTTTCCAAGTCTGCTGGCTCTGATAATATACTCGCTTCATTTATTGTTAAATGCGCTGATAGTCTTGTTACCCCGCTATCCATTTTGTTTAAACGCTCCATCTCGGAAGTAGTTGTACCATCTACTTGGAAGTCAGCGTTTGTTACACCTATCCACAACAAATGCGATAAGTCAGATGTACAAAATTATAGACCTATCTCTAAGTTATGCCTCTTCTCGAAAGTCTTTTAAAAGGGTAGTATATAATCAATTGTACTCTGCGCTTAAATGTTTGTTTAGGGATGAGCAGCATGGCTTTCTCAAAAAGCGTTCAACAGTATCCAACTTAATTTTGGCTAACGACTTTATCACTAAGGGTATGGACGATGTGGGTCAAGTGGATGTCGTCTACACTGACTACAGTAAATGTTTCGACCGGATAGACCATCGTATACTGTTGGATAAATTGGCTGTGGCTGGCATCCACGGCGACCTCTACAGATGGTTTTGTTCGTATGTTGACAATCGTACTCAGTCTGTTGTGTTGAATGGTGAAGTACCCCAGGGCTCGTTATTGGGGCCTCTTCTTTTTACTATATTTATCAACGGTGTCCATGAATGTTTTCATAACTCGAAGATACTTATGTTCGCGGATGATATGAAAATTTTAAAAGTTATTCGAGGCATCTTTGATATCGACGACCTGCAAGCTGACCTATCTAGGTTTGAAACGTTCTGTTCAGCCAACAAACTAGATCTTAACGTTACCAAATGTTATTACGTGTCGTATACGAGAAAGCTTACTGTCCTTAACAAAGGTTATACTTTGAAAAATGTTAGCATCTCAAAACTATCGGTGATTAAAGTCCTTGCAGTGATTCACGACAGTAAACTCCTATTTGACAAACATGTGAACCATATTGTCAAAAATCATCTAAGGCCCTAGGATTTATTATGAGAACGTCAGCCTGTATTTCGTAATTTAAAATCAGTCAAAATTCTCTACTGCTCGTTCGTTCGAAGTCATCTCGAATATGCCTCACAAGTTTGGAACCCCCAATACGAGACTTATAAGTCTCGTATTGAGTGTATTCAAAAAAGATTCCTACGTTATCTTGACTACAAACCTCACCAAAGATCTGCTGATTACGAGCACCGATGCAAACCGTATCACTTCCTACCACTCTCACTGCGCCGTCAAGCTAGTAATATTTGTTATTTAATGAACATAGCCAATGGTTCCGTAGACAGCCCTGACCTACTCTCAAATATTGGAATGCGATTTAATGTGCCGCGCTTGAGACAGCGAATAAGAATATGCTAACTCTAACTATAGACGTAACTCATTTTTCCCACGAGTTACCACTGAGGTCAATAAAGCTAATTATAATCTCGATCTTTTCTGCTCCAGCACCGCATCCGTTAGGAAAAGCATTGCGAACAGCTTCTTTTCTAACTAGTTTATTTTGAGCTCCAAATTGTTTTTTTTTTTTAAGACATAAAAATTTTATTTACGAAGTTAAGACATAAAAATTTTATTTACGAAGTTATCTTATCTAATAAGTACAAGTTAACTGTGACCCCACACTAGGCTAGGCCTGTCTCGTGGCGGTCAAAAGAACATTAACATAAAAAAAAATTAACAGGTGGCGGCCAAGCAACTTAACAGAAACTAAGTGATTAAGCTCCAAATTTTTATTAATTGTTATTAATTGTTATTAATAATGTTGTTGCTATACATAGTTACATACTAAATACCTTAGTAATTTGGAACTTTGTAAATATTAAGTCGTTTTCTATTTTTGTTGCATATAGGTGGAGACTTGTTATTAGCATCGCCATGTATATTTAGTTACTAATTATAAAATTTTGCTGCAAGACTCCCAAATAAAAAATAATAATAATAAAATAAAATAGAACCTTGAGGCACACCCATCTTAAACTGAGAACCCATTGATTTCGTATTTTTTTTTGTAAATAATCCAGCCATTTTAAAAAATCTTTGGTTGCATTCGATTGCCTTATTTTTTTAGTAGTATTGAGAAAAAAACAAAATTACGTTATACCTAAATTTGTAGGTGGCTTTCATAATATTGAGATGTTCAAGAACTTTATGTATCAATATCTCGAAAACTATGACACTTTCACAAATGTGAAATTAACAATTTTGACCATTCATGACCTAGCCCATCAGCACTCGCCGGGTTGACGTTTATTTATGGGACATCCTGTGTATATACATATGTAGTGTATTTTTTTACTCATTGTTTCATAGATAGAAATATAGATATAAGGGGTTATTTGAAAATCATCTTTAGGTTTCTCTCATCATTTATGATTTCGAATTGAATAAAGTAAACTAAAGCGTTTCAAAATACAGTGGTAGCTTGGACCACCACAAGCTTAATAAACCCCACGATATTAACTCCTTCATTCAAGTTTACCGTATTGTAATTCTCACTAAAAAGTGTAAAATAAAAAAATTAAAAACCCGAGTGCGTTAAAAGTTAACTTTTTAAAGAGTTGGAATCAGGGTGACGTATTATCTGTCAATTTTCTAATTCCTCCAACTGCATGAGATTGTTGTGAGATTGTGCAGCAGATGGTCTTGACTGCTACATTGGGCGAGGGGGCCTACGAATGGTACTCTTTGTAGAATAGCAAATGGGCAAGGATTTCGGCTTAGTGTGTACTTACGGGGTGTGGGATTGGGGATCTTATTTCCATCTTTATAAAAAGTTTACTTTTAATGCAGTTGGGTTTGTTGATTTTTGAAATTGATTAAAAAATATGTTAATCACTAACAATAACACATATGATTATTTCAGCCAGCTACCTATCCAAGTTCAAAAGACTGCCTTTTAAAAGTCAGACTGACAGACGGATAGAGTAGGCTGTCTAATAGGGACCCTACTTCGATTTCTAAAGTAACAGCACTAATTACTTTCCAGAGCCTAATATTTCACACACACAATACACATCCTCTCTTTGACCTAGCAAGTGCGAAGATGAAAAAGAAGAACGATGAAGAGCGTGAACATTTTTGAGCAGATTCGATAATTACAGGGTAAACTCTGTAAAACGTCACTCGATATAACGATTCGCTCTTTGAAACGTCAAAATTTTCTGGCTCCAGTTGGTTCACTTTGACGCTAATTTCTCTCTGTATAACGAAAACTCTCAATAACGTCACAACATGCCCGGTCCCTTGAGTGTCACTATATAGATTTTACACTGTATATGGATTTATTTAGTTGATTCAGTTTTTAAAAAATCGTTAAAACGGCGGAGCCATGCGGGTTAATAACTTAAAAATATCTTATTTCAACCATTTAAAAAAATGTGCTACGCAAAGTCAGACTTGCGAGGTCTACAGCCCACAGAGCCACTATTTTAAGGTTGTATTAGTCACTAAGTTTATATTAAGTTCTTTGTTCCGTTTATTTTTCCACCTAAATATATTTCCATAATACAAGATCTATGCTCTTCTTTGGAAAACAGATACGACAAAACGTTCTCTGATTATCTTCTGTATATTAGTCGTATGGAGTAGGTAATAGGTGAAAATCCACGCCAACTCTTTGCCACGAATACAGGTTAACTCTTAGTCTTGGTTGAAGATCTTGCACCGTGTACTACAATGAGTTTTTTTTTTGTCATTAATATGTATCTTGATTGATTTTTTTGGTTAATATAATTACGAAAAAGACACTTACCCGATAAAATATTTCTCAATTTCATTACAACTGAAAAAAATATTAATGAATAGCAAGTAACAAACAATACTTAAAAATAATATTGCTAAGTAACAAACAATACTTAAAAATAATATTGCTGTAACAAACAATACTTAAAAAATCAAACTCAACTGACTAACATTAGTAAAACTAATAGATAACATATTATTTTAAACCTGAAAGTGTGTCTGTGTATTTGTTACTTTTAAAGGGTAGTCCTTGAACAATCAGTTTTATTGTTGTTTCTTTTGAATATAAAAAAAAGAGTTACGTGGTGTCACTACAGCACATTAGAAAACACGTTGTATAATATATTTTGCAATGGTACAATGGTACAAACAGATACATTTAGACGTTTTAGTACTACTGTAAAAAAAAAAGATATTTCATAGGAACTACCGTGACAATGCCGCACTTTTTTTTCTTTAATACAACCGTTTGATTTAATTTTAATTCAGCTCAAAAATATTATGACAATTAAAAATTGAGACTTTTCATTTCTCATTCAAAAAATACGCGCTACCCTTATTCAAGTAAAAATAAAAAACTCCATTACTTTTAAATTAAAAGATATAACAGTAAAACTGATGAGGGCGCCATTGTGTTCGACCACCCCTTTATTGAAAATGGATGAGCCGATTCTAATGAAACTTTATATGACCATAAAACAAGAAATACACGAAAATGGAATAAATTCTGGAGTCTAAAAGAAATTTTCAAAAGTAACATGCCAATAAAACTGAAAACTAGGACAATGAACTCTAGTCTCTTACCATGCTTGACATATGGGTGTCAAACTTGGAAATTCACGGCAAAAGTTAAGCACAAAATAACGTCCTGCCAGCGCGGAATGGAGAGAAGCATGCTTAAAATAAAAAAACTAGATAAGATTAGACAAATAAAGATAAGAGAAAAAACAAAAGCCACTAATGCCTTGAACTACGCACAAAAGTAAAAGTGGAAATGGGCCGGCCACATAGCGCGGCTTAGAGACAAAAGATGGACCTACAATACTACCGTATGGAAAGGACCTCAAGGAAAAAGAAAAAGAGGAAGACCATCTACCCGATGGGAGGATGAAATAAAAAAAGTCGCTGGCCCAAAGTGGTGGGAAATAGCACAGGATAGGGAGAAGTGGGCATCATTTGAGGAGGCCTTTACCCAATCTGGGGACCCTACTTAACCTAATTTAGTAATAGTAAAGTAAAATAGTACATATAGCAACTAATAAGCCTTATAATAATATTAATAATAGTAGATAAGATGAAATGAAGTATGGTCAAATAAAGGCTTTTTTATTTTTATTTATTTTTATTAAAACAAGAAATAGTTTCAACTGTACTGACCAGGTGATTTTTCAAAAAAGAGTGTTGTAAAAATAGTTTATGGTCATATTAAAGTTTACATAGAAACCTTAAAATTTGCTCAACTTTTAAAAATAAAGAATATTGGATTAAAATAAAATCTCTTTGAATAAATTCTCTGCCTTGCTTTAGAATCGGCCCATCCATTTTGAAGACACTTTAATTTTTAATTTGTATGGATAAAAAGGTTTAAGATGTCTTAAAATCTTCTAATTAGATACTACTCAATGCCTACGTCTTATGTCTACCAATGTGTATTGCCAGTACTGAGACGTGGTCGCTATTAGTAGCGGCAAGTTCAAAGTGTCTCAATGGGCTATTGAGAGAGTTACGCTTATGGTTTCTTGTGTGTGTGTATGTGTGTGTCTGTGTCATCATATCAGCTCATATACGTCCCCACCGAGGGGCTCGAGCCTAACCTGAATTAGGGCGATTGGGCCTTAGTCGACCACTCTGGCCCAATGCGGGTTGGTCGATTTCAGACACAACCTTCGAGTTTATTCGCAGGCGTGTGCAGGTTTCCTCACGATGTTTTCCTTCACCGTAAGAGGGTCGAATACACGTACATATGAAATCGAAATTTTAAAACACATTGATACGTGGCAGGATTTGAACCACAACCTCCCAGAAAGGAGGTAGCGGCCCTAGCCATTGCGCCACCGAAGCTCTTGTGTGTGTATGTGTGTTTTTTACAGCTTGATAATGGAGTTGACATGACATGGTTGTCAATGTAAAAAAAAGCAAAGCGAAACCAAAAAAGTGATATATCTAACTTATGTCACAAAGCTATAATAATCAATTCAAGTCATTTAAATGATAATTTGTAGGACATATATGATGATTAAAACGAAGCAAAATAAGTCATACAGTCAAGTCGACAGAGCATAAAAATTCATCTTTGGCCAGCTCCATCTATCGACACAAGTTGAAACCATTTTTTTATTGCAGCCAAAGATTAAAGACCGCGTCTTAGTACTAAAGAACACCACTGGCGACACATATTGTACTAAAGAACACCACTGGCGACACATATTGTACTAAAGAACACCACTGGCGACACATATTGTACTAAAGAACACCACTGGCGACACATATTGTACTAAAGAACACCACTGGCGACACATATTGTACTAAAGAACACCACTGGCGACACATATTGTACTAAAGAACACCACTGGCGACACATATTGTACTAAAGAACACCACTGGCGACACATATTGTACTAAAGAACACCACTGGCGACACATATTGTACTAAAGAACACCACTGGCGACACATATTGTACTAAAGAACACCACTGGCGACACATATTGTACTAAAGAACACCACTGGCGACACATATTGTACTAAAGAACACCACTGGCGACACATATTGTACTAAAGAACACCACTGGCGACACATATTGTACTAAAGAACACCACTGGCGACACATATTGGTAAGAAGCAGTAAAGTAATTTCGGAAGAAAATAATTATGTTTTGTAGTTTCTAGATCGGTCCAAGAAAACGATATTATGTACAATAATGCTGCGTCTTAGAATATTTTTATTCAAATGTAATTAAAATAATTTGTTTGTGCAGTTTTATGGAATAGTGATTTTACGCTAATTACTTACGCAGGTTTAAAATGTTGATTATATTGCCACCTGGAAAAATATATTTTTATAAATTATAGGAAAATCTAGAATATTCGAATTTTAGAATTATAACTTTATTGTAGATCACTACAAATCCATAATAATATTAGCTATTTTCCTTGTTCTAACATAGTGTGTAGGTACCTAGAAACGAAAGCATTTATATTATATTGACTGACTCGGTGGCTCAGTGACTGACTCGGTGGCTCAGTGGTTAGTGCTCTTGACTACTAATCCGAGAGTTGTGGGTTCTATCCCCACCCAGGGCAAACATTTGTGTGATGAGCAGATTTGTTTGCTCTGTGTCTGGGTGTTAAATATCTATATATGTATGTATTTAAACGTATATAAGTATGTATATCAGTCTCTGGTTCCCATAACACAGGGAATCCTACTTTGGGGCCAGATGACCATGTGTGATTTGTCCCAGACTATTTATTTATATATATATATATATATATATATCTCTCTGGGCAAGACGTGCAGCCACCCAAAGTCTTAGTATGGCCAGAAAACTGTAAGCGCTTCCGTGAATGCCACACATCATAGAGTCAAAATAATGACTATTTTTAAATTATAGACGGATCTAAAGATAGCAAGGAATTTCTACATATGTATATCTAGTTATATTAGATAACTAGTATATCTAGTTATATTACATATATAGAAAATCCTTGAAAGTTCGATCAAGTTTTCGACAGTTTTAGAAGTAACTCATAGCTCTGCCCAGTTTCATTTTACAATTAAATACGAGCTGCACATATTAAAAAAACAAACGCTAAGAAATAATTATTTTTGGTAGGTACCTACATTACTTTTCGTGAAGTTAAATGCGATAATACAATAAACTATGTACCTTTATGCGGCTCACGATGTTTCGGAACATAAAAAAATGATTTAGTCCCACTATTTTATGCCATTTTCGGACAAAACTGTTTTTAATAAATTGTCAATATCACATTCCTACGCTTTACATTTGTTTTTTTTTGCCATTTGAGCGGCAGCAGTTTTTTACCGAAATTAAAAAAAAACACATTACTGTGTATTTTGGGCCCTCACAAGAGGTATTTCCTAAAAACCATCCAACAGCCCTTCGATAAGAAATTTGTTTAAACACATCCCGCGCATTGCGCATTGTGCCATTTCGTCCAATCGCATCACTTCAGGAGGTCGCGGGTTCGATTACCACCAGGGTCTATCTTTGTGGGACTATACTTGGTCAGTAGTAGGGCATTTTCTATTTTCTGTTTGCTGCATTGTTTGAGTTGTAGCCATTTAAACAATAATTATTAATAATAATGAGTTTTCCTGGTTTTCCCATTTCCTACTTTATTCCAATACATCGCCCAGACTCTAGATGATTCATTCTGGAAAAATATTTATGGTAACTACGAGTACCTACATACAGCTTTAAATTTCATTATTCATGGAACAGATTGTCTAAATTATTACTTACTTGGATTTTTCAAATATTCCTTTAGTGTTGCTGAAACAAAAAAATCGAATTAATTTCTTTATATTGAACCTTAAACAATTACCAAATTTCATTCATTAGCGGCTTCTAATGAACAACCTTGTTGTTTTATAAGCGGCTTCTAATGAACAACCTCATTGTTTTATTAGCGGCTTCTAATGAACAACCTTGTTGTTTTATAAGCGGCTTCTAATGAACAACCTCGTTGTTTTATTAGCGGCTTCTAATGAACAACCTCGTTGTTTTATTAGCGGCTTCTAATGAACAACCTTGTTGTTTTATAAGCGGCTTCTAATGAACAACCTCGTTGTTTTATTAGCGGCTTCTAATGAACAACCTTGTTGTTTTATAAGCGGCTTCTAATGGACAACCTCGTTGTTTTATTAGCGCCTTCTAATGAACAACCTTGTTGTTTTAAAAGCGGCCTCTAATGAACTAACTTGTTTTTTTTATTAGCGGCTTCTAATGAACAACCTCGTTGTTTTAAAAGCGTCTTCTAATGAACTAACTTGTTTTTTTTATAAGCGGCTAAATAACCAATAACAATAACAATAACCTCGTTGTTTTATTAGCGGCTTCTAATGAACAACCTTGTTGTTTCAAAATCGGCTTCTAATGAACTAACTTGTTTTTTATTAGTGGATTCTAATGAACAACCTCGTTGTTTTATTAGCGGCTTCTAATGAACAACCTTGTTTTTTTATAAGCGGCTTCTAATGAACAACCTTGTTGTTTTTTAAGCGGCTTCTAATGAACAATCTTGTTGTTTTATTAGCGGCTTCTAATGAACAACCTTGTTGTTTTTTTAGCGGCTTTTCATCTACCACTAAAACTTTGACTCAGGATATAAAATAACTGTTTAATTGAAAACTTCTGCTTTCTTTTAAGACCCATCTTGGGCAAGTTGTAATTATGTGTTTGTGGTGCATTGTAATATTAATTTAACGTGTAAAATCCTCTTGTAATTTTTATGTATTTCTTTCTAGGTCTTATATTTCTACGTTCACAATCATATTCCTTAGGAGCGTCGGTGGCGTAATAGCAAGTGCCGCTACCTCCTGTCCGGGAGGTCTTGGTTCGAATCCTGCCACGTACCAATGTGTTTTCGAATTTCGATTTCATATGGACGCTTATCCGACGCTCCTACGGCGAAGGAAAACATCGTGAGGAAACCTGCACACGCCTGCGAAGAAACTCGAAGGTTGTGTGTGAAGTAGGCCCAATAGCCCTAATTCAGGGTAGGCTCGAGCCCCTCGGTGGGGAAGTATATGAGCTGATATGAAATCATATTCTTCATTAAACTAAATTGTGCGCACGAACGCATTTTAACCCACGCCCTACCTACCTACCGTCTACCTACCTACGTCGTGCTACAAAGTATATCAATTATAGATCAACGAGGCTACTAAATATATAATTAAAAACGCTAAACAAGTTAAAAAACCGACTTCAATCGCAACAACTTAGTACATTTTTGCATTATTATTTTTGTTTTTTGTTAATATTCTTATTAAGTACTACACCGACTTAGATAAAATTTATGTGGGACCACACGGAAAGCACTAGCTTTCAAATAAATAAAAAAATCATCAAAATCGGTTAACCCAGTCAAAAGTTCTGAGGTAACACACCAAAATAAAAACATACAGTCGAATTGAGAACCTCCTCCTCTTTTTTGAAAACGGACTTGTAAGTGTGGGTGAACACTCAATCGGTTTTTTATTTGTCATTCTGAAAACAGGCCTATCCTGATTCATCAATCAAGTCGAAAATTATCTCTGTCCCTCAACTAGTCCCTGCCACCTGAGATGGAGACGATATTATTTCTCCTGCCATCTCCTTGGCTTTTACGACCATCAGACATCCAATCCGTGGTAACCTTTTCCGGTAAGATATATAAGCGGCAGACGTAGTCGGTCCAGTGGTAGCCCAGTTAATATTTTGTGTTTTCTAGTTTTTCTCCAAGATCAGCTATGTTGTCGTGGAACGCATCGTGACAGTTATTTTGGATCGATTATGTTACGCTCTATGCACCTCGCTCGTTACGAACATTAATGTTCCCAAATAAATAAAACATTGAAAAAATAAAAAAAGTAGTCAGTGGAAGCAGTTGAAGTGTACTTACCACGTTCTTTGTCATCTGAAATAATAATAGAATATATAAATTATTTAATTATTAAAGTGTAAGTTTGTGATTTCAATATTTAAATTTTGCATTAATGTTAGTCACTTATTTCTATTTTCATTGTCAAAAGAGATGATTAATAAATTATTTGCAAGGAATCATTACAAACACAGTATTAAAACTTCATTTAATGGATTATTATAGCAACATGTGCCGTCGACTAGAAAATTGATTCGCCCGTTCCAAAGCGGGGTGGCGTGAGTGACGGACATGAGGGGAGGGGGGAAAAAATGACCATTTGGGGTTAATATATTACAGAGTGTGACAAAATTGGTATAGGACCCGTTAACAGGGCCTTCTACTCATCATACTGATCAGCTTTCAGTTTCTTTCAGTTTTCAGCAAACTTGTAGAAAAAAGTTCTCCAGTATAATGAAATGCAATGAAATTCATTTCAGTATAATGAGTAGATAGAATCTCCAGTTAACGGGACCTACATCCATTTTGACACACCCTGTATAATATGTATGTACGTTACAACCTGTATTTAGATGAAATTGAATTGATTGGAATAAATAATAATCTTCCTATTTGTGAAATTGAACAACTTTCGCTATGGTACGTAAAAAAGTAAAAATAAGTCTAAACTAAAATTAGCTAGTTTGCCAAAGTTATATGTTTTTTTTCTTTGATTGTACAGATAAAATAAAACTTTCGCAAAATAAAAAAATAATATGAGTTTTCTAGTAAGCGCATTACTTGAGAACGTTTCGACCGGTTAGGCTATTGTTTTCAAATGTTCGTAAAAATCAAAATACGTTTTAAGGTAATAAAAATTGTAAAACTTGACCAAAATTTGGGAAATTCTCGAAAAACTGGGAGTGCTTTATTCTGTGGGATTTTTTTATGAACTCACGATAGGAACGATGGACCCCGATTACAGTTATAATAAATTGTACAGTCACGCTGTGCATACTTTAGCGCGAAGCCTTCACCGTCTGTCGTAGTCGGGCATACACACATCAACAACAAACATTACACTTACTTAGTAGCAAAGAGGTTTAACGGACTTAATGAAAAATTTACAAATAATTTGCGTTTGTATGGGAGGTGCCTTACTACGATTTTTTTGGAACTACGGACTACCGCGTACTGTAGGCCGTATCATCATATCAGGACGTCCACTGCTGGACATAGCCCTCCCCCAAGGATCTCCACGACGACCGGTTCTGCGCTGCCCGTATCCAGCGGCTTCCCGCGACCTTCACCAGGTCATCGGTACACCGAGTGGGATGCCTGCCTAACTACGCTTTCCGGTGCGTGGTCGCCACTCGATAACTTGACTGCCCCAACGGCCATCTGTTCTACGAGCAATGTGCCCCGCCCACTGCCACTTAACATATACAGTAAATATACCGTACACAGGTATAAAAAAATGCCGAGTTTCATTAAAATCGTTAAAGCCATTTTTGAGTAAAAAAAATAATAAGTGATTTTTTTACTAAGCTGGCAACCCTAAGAAACCAAGATAGAGGAACTTTGAAAAAAAAAACGCCTGGAAATATAACAATAATATTGTCAAGTGCGACTATGGGTCACACACACAGGGTTCCGCATCAAAAATTTAACTACCAACAGAACAAGACGGTACATACTTTGCTCTAGGTAAATATGAGTATACATATTCTGAACTTTAGAAATTCATTTTTCCTGAAGGAACGGAAGGAAGTAACCGCCTCCGTGGCGTAATGGTTAGTCCATTCGCTTCACACCAGGAGGTCGCGGGTTTGATTCCCGGTGCAACTTGTAAGACTCGGTTTGTTTGTTTTAAGAGCATTTTCTAAGCCCGCCTGGCTAGCTACCACCATATTATCTAAGTCTTGCCGCCAAACATCTGTTTTAACCAGATTGATGTTCCAGCTTGAAGATAAGATAGCCAGTTCTCCATTGCGTTTGGGAATGTTGGAAAGCCTGCTTCCATCTTCGGCATCATCGTCACTTACCATCAGGTGAGATGATGCCAAGGGCTTACCAATTGAGAATAAAAAAAAAACTAGTAATCGTCATTGAAACAATGGTATAAGATTGCAATGTACAGTTTTTAGGGGAAAGTAATTGTTCAATTAAATGAGTAGACAGATAGTATAGAATTTGACCCATCAGTTCAATTTCAACGTGAAGAATTTGTCAAAACATTTTGTAGTCTGTTTACAAAAACAAGCGGGTAGTTTCGCAAATCGTCTAGCCTGGCGACGATCTCGCTCTTGGGCGGAATGTAGCCCCAGCAACGTTGCGGAATGTAGCCCCGGCAACATTGCGGAATGTAGCCCCGGCAACATTGCGGAATGTAGCCCCGGCAACATTGCGGAATGTAGCCCGGAAACATTACGGAATGTAGCCTCAGCAACATTGCGGAATGTAGCCCCGGCAACATTGTGGAATGTAGCCCCAGCAACATTGCGGAATGTACCCATAGCAACATTCCGGACATCATATTAAATTTTTAATCATTTACTTACTCAGTTGGTTAAGTATCCTTTCGACTGAAAACAAAAATACATAGTAAGTAACACACAAAACTTAAAAATAATTTTTGAAAAACCCTAATGCTCTTAGCATTAGGGTTTTTCAAAAATAATTTTTAAGTATTGTAATAGCTTTTATTTGAAAAAAGTTTTTATGCTCAAAAGTCTTTGAAGGTGAGTAGTGCGCGAACCGCAAGCAGCCAAGACCTATCTATTATAGATAAAATTATCATCATCATTATATCAGCCGAAGGGTGTCCACTGCTGGACAAAGGCCTCCGCCAAGGATTTCCACGGCGACCGGTTCTGCACTACCCGCATCCAGCGGCTTTCCGCGACCTTTACCAGGTCATCGATCCACCGAGTGGAATGCCCGCCTATGCTACATTTTTCGGTGCGCGGTGCACCACTCAAGAACCCTACTACCCCAAAGGCCATAATATATTCTACAAGCTATATGCAATTGTCACTTAAATTTAGCAATTCTGAGAGCTATGTTGGTTACTTTGGTTCTCCTACGGATCTCCTCGGTTCTGATTCGATCACGCAGAGAAACTAAGAGAATAACACGCTCCATTGCCCTTCAGGTGACCTTGAGCCTTTTTATGAAGATAAACTTATCAAGTAAATCATTTCCTCAATACAAAATTTCATGTAAGTCGTTAGTCTGGTTTTCGAGAAACCTATTTTATATATGCTACAAGAAATGTTAACTTAAATTGTACAGTAGTTCATTACCGTAATCACAAATTGACTAGATTTTGCCTTTTCAATTTCAATAGACGAGATTTCTTGTAGTATTCCGGTCGGTCGAAGTCAAAGATAAGTAGATACAAGCATTTTTAATCTTAGAAAAGAGTACATTATCACATTAGGTCAAGGACATCTACTGCTGGACAAAAGCCTAAGAAAAAGAGAAAAGAAAAAAGTAAAGAAAAGTGAATAATGTACATATTACTAAAAACTCATATGTATTTTAATTTTATTTGTGATCCTAAAGTTAACGCTTATCACTTACTCAACGTGTGGACATCTACACCTGAAAAAGTATTATTTTTTTAGAAAAATAAAAAAATTATTGTACAGCATTGTACACACGGCGCCACGTCAAGCTATACAAAACCAGTATAAGCTGGCTGCGTGAGTCGCGCTACGCCTTTGCGTTTCAACATGCGCGAGGCCCGTGTATACTGGTTTTGTATAGCTTGATGTGGCGCCGTGTGTACATACTGAAACGCAAAGTATCGATTCAAGCCGATCTTCTTTCTTGCGTTTCATAATTAAATTCTCTTTTGATCTTGTTCGTCTATGAAAATAGAATTTGAAAAATGATTGCGAGCTTTTAACAAGAGTGAAACAATTGTTGACTGATGACCGTCGAAATAGGTGTTTCGATGAAAATATTTTAAACTTCTGTGATTTTTCTTGTTGTTTTCAAGACCTCCTATATTTAACAGGGGTAAGTGATTTATGCTTAGAGACTGCTATCCATTTTTATTTGTTGCCGTTGCGAACTAAATTTGTATTTATGTTCGTAGGGTCTTCCACCCGGCCCGAACAAATCAGTATTACCCTGGATTACTGCTAGTCTACCACCGGCGTTTGTTCCGCCGCTCGGCAACTGCCTGCCGCTTACCCAAAGGGAAGTGAAACCTTTGTTCCTATCTAATTTTAAGGCCCATTGAAGTTGGTTGTCACTGGTGACCAAACACTACTACTGGTGATCAAGCATTACGACCTGCCGCGCCATTTTGTTATCACTGGTGACCAAGCACTGCTACTGCCCGGCAAGGTTCTGCTGTCTTCCTCCAAGCGCAGCTGCTGGCCTGCGTGGTCTCCTGTTTTCCGTTTACTATGACAATTTTGCGTTTAGTTTAAAATTATTAAGAGTATTGTACACCCAAAGTTTTCCTACCACTTTGGGGGTAATTTCGACACCTAATAAATTAACTCCATTTGTGTTTTTAGGAATATATTTGATAATTTTTTACACCTGGGGGGACGATCGATCGTTACCTAACCTTTTTTTTTGTATTTTAAATTTATGTAATGTGTTGTTTTTATATTGAGTCTATTTCCACGGTCATCCATTTGTTTACGTTTTTAACTATTTTTTCTAATCTTATAAAATAAAAGTATTCCATATAACCCCAAAATTTATTTTCTTTCCGAAATTCATATTTAGGCTGCGAGTAAAAATTCTACGTATAATGTAGCGAAAGCAATACTGCATTGTAATAATTAACCCGTTTTAATTTAATTATGCTGCAATACTTTTTCGCAACAACGTACAGTCGACAACACGTTAAGACGGCTGAAACTGGCAGCACATTACTATTATTGTAACGCAGTTCCTAAAATAATGGACGTTTTGGAATTGTAATATTTCGGTCGGTCGAAGTCAATGTTAAGCTCACAAGCATATTGAATCTTAGAAAAAAGTACATTATCACTAGCTGAAAGACGTCTAATGCTGGACAAAGGCCTAAGAAAGGAAAGAAAAACGAAGAATGTACATATTACTAAAATCTAATTTGTATTTGAATATGGGAAAGTGATTCTGAAGTTAACCCTTATCACTTACTCAACAATTCTAAGTCTTCGAAGCGAGCTCCATCTCGACCTGAAAAAGAATTATTTTTGTAGAAAAGTTAAAATATATTGTACAGCACATACTTTTTAGCAAAAACGTAAAGACGACTGAAACTGGCAGTATATAACTATTATTGCAACGTAGTTCCTAAAAGAATGGACCAATTGGAATAGTCTCAATAAATATGTTTAAATAGAATGTTGTTGTTGTTGTCTGGCCGTATGGCTCCCGGCTAAGGATAAGAACATCCCATCTCTTACAATGGGGGTCGTAAGAGTCGACTAAGGGACTTAAAACAAGAGGATAGGCAGCAGCGTCTTTTCCGTGCATTGCAACACACCTGCAACCACACTGCGATCGCCAACCCGTCTGCCAAACGTGGCGATTACGACGGAACCCCCCTATGAATACGACAACCAGAAAATGGCCCCTAGTCCCTGGCGGCCCTGCTATTCCTGGCTCCGGTAGCAGTCATAGTAACGGCGGGGCGGGGGGTGCGAAGAATCCCCGGCAGATGCCAGGCTACCAAACCCAACGACCTTTGGCCCTGGCAACTTACAACACGCGTACACTGCGGACCGACGAGAAGCTTACAGAACTCGAAGAAGTATTGAGCAGGTTACGGTGGGATATCGTAGGTTTATGTGAAGTCCGAAGAGAGGGAGAGGACAAAATGATCCTTAAATCCGGAAACCTGCTCTATTTCCGGTAGGGCGACCAACAGTCCCAGGGTGGTGTCGGGTTTCTCGTCCACAAGTACCTGATTAACAATGTGGTCCAGATCGTGACCCTTTCGACAATGATCAAGACTCAGAATCATCAAACGGTATTCGATGACGGTCATACAGGTATACGCGCCGACTACAGAACTCTCCGAAGATGAGGTAAAGACTATGCATGAGGACATATCTATAGCCTTACATAGCAGCAGGACCCATTATACCGTTGTTATGGGGGACTTTAACGTGAAACTGAACAAACGAAGCGATGGTGAGCTGAGAGTGGGGAAATTTGGATACGGAGTAAGAAATGCACGTAGCCAGATGCTGGCCCGCTTTATGGAGAAGAAGAGCCTCTTTATAATGAACTCCTTCTTGAAAAAGTCAAAACAGCGGAAGTGGACATGGTTGCATCCCAATGGCGTAACAAAGAACGAGATAGACTTTATCTTCGCAACAAGAAGGCAAATATTCAATGATGTCTTCAAGATTAATTCAGTCAAATCAGGAAGCGATCACCGGATGGTAAGAGGCTCATTGAATCTAAAGACCAAGCTAGAAAGATGTCTACTGATGAAGTCAACGCTCCGACCAGCGCCCATCCAGCTCCAAAACCCCGAGAGCTTTCAGCTCGAGTTGCACAATACTGTGCACTAGGAGACTGTGAGAATGTGGATGATTATAATGACAGGTTTGTGGAAATTGTCCAAACGGTCGGGTCTAAGATTTTTAAAACTCGCCGTCCAAACAGAACCAATAAATACTCTGACTTCACCAGCAACCTCATGGAAGAAAGACGCAGATTGGTTTTGCAGTCCTCTGAAGACGCTACTCAGTATCGGCAACTAAACAGGCGGATCTCTAAGTCCCTGACACGCGGTTTACGCCAATATAATACAAACTGTATTAAAGAGGCGATTGAGCACAACAAAGGCTAAAAAGTGTTTGCGAGAGATCTGTCTGTTGGAAAAAGTCATCTGACCAAGCTGAAAACTGAGGATGGCAGGATCATATCGTCTAAGACTGAGTTGCTGGAAGAATTTGAGAAGTTATACGGACAATTTTAAAAGACCACACGTTTGCCTGTAAGCGATCTGGCTGAAGACCCAAGAGCCAGACTAACCCGACACTATACCGAAGATATCCCGGCCGTCGGCCTGTACGAGATTAGAATAGCTCTCAAACAGCTCAAGAACAACAAGCCATTTGGTGATGATGGAATTACGGCTGAACTTCTGAAATCAGGTGGATCACAGGTACTAAAAGCGCTTCAGAAATTATTTAATTCCGATAAACTCGAGGGACAAACGCCTAAGGCATGGCACAGAAGTGTGGTCGTGCTTTTCTTCAAAAAGGGCGATGAAACCCTGCTGAAGAAATACAGATCCATCTCACTTCTGAGCCATGTCTACTAGCTGTTTTCGAGAGTCATTACGAAGCATCTCACACGCAGGTTTGACGACTTCCAGCCTCCCGAACAAGCCGGTTTCCGAAAAAGCTTTAGTACCATAGACCACATACATACGCTGCGGCAAATTATGCAGAAGACCGAAGAGTACAATCAACCACTTTGCTTGGCGTTTGTGGACTATGACAAAGCCCGATTCAGTCGAAACCTGGGCTGTGCTACAGTCTCTCCAGCGGTGCCAAATTGACCATTGATACATCGAGATGTTGAAGTGTCTGTATCAAAACGCCACCATGTCGGTTCGCCTCCAGGACCAGAACTCGAAACCTATCCAGTTGCAGCGAGGGGTGAGACAGGGAGACGTTATATCTCCGAAACTGTTCACCGCCGCCCTGGAAGATGTTTTTAAGCTTCTGGACTGGGGTGCACTGGGGTGGACTCGGCATCAATATCAACGGCGAGTACATAACCCACCTCCGATTCGCTGACGATATCGTGGTCATGGCTGAGACTAAGGAAGACCTAAGCACAATGTTCGATGACCTCAGTAAAGTCTCTCAACAAGTGTGTCTTAAAATTAACATGAACAAGACGAAAATAATGGTAAATGTCCGTGTCGCACCCACCCCTTTAAAGGTTGGAGACTCTACACTGGAAGTTCTTGGCGAATATGTATACCTGGGACAAACAGTCCAGCTAGGTAGGTCGAACTTCAAGAAAGAGATTAATCGACGAATCTAACTCGGCTGGGCAGCGTTCGGGAACCTTCGTAATATCTTCACGTCCCAGATACCACAGTGTCTCAAGACTAAGGTATTTGACCAGTGTGTGTTGCCAGTGATGACTTACAGAACTGAGACATGGTCGCTTACTATGGGCCTCATAAGAAAGCTTAAGGTCACCCAAAGGGCAATGGAGCGTGCTTTGCTCGGAAATTCTCTGCGTCATCGAATCAGAAACGAGGAGATCCGCAGGAGAACCAAAGTAACCGACATATCTCACAGAATTGCTAAATTGAAGTGGTAGTGGGCAGAGCACATAGCTCGTAGAACAGATGGCCGATGGGGCAGTAAAGTTCTCGAGTGGCGACCACGCACCGGAAAGCGCAGTTAGGCAGGCCTACTCAGTGGACCGATGACCTGGTGAAGGTCGCGTGAAGCCGCTGGATGCGGGCAACGCAGGGCCGGTCGTCGTGGAAATCCTTGGGGGAGGCCTTTGTCCAGCAGTGGACGATTTTTGGCTTATATGATGATGATGATGAAATATAATTTTGTCACATTGAACTGATGTTGCAGCATTACCTGTAATCTGCAGGATATCCATCTCTTTACCAATTTACAGTAGAGGTATCGTATTTTAGCTCAATGGAATAGTCTCAATGAACAATAGAACATGGTAACTTTTTGACCTGCTGCAGCATCTCCTGGAATCTGCAGGATACCCATATCGTCAGGTCTTTTTCTAGCCCATTAAGGAGTCTCAATTACTTCCAGAGGTCCAATTGATTTTAAGTTTACAGTTATAACATATATTTTTTTGCAGATTCAAACAAGGGAGTGAAGCAATTTCCACAGGTTTGATCGATTCTAAATAGGCTAGATCCCGGAAATTTATGTGCGAATTTGGAGATAAATTCGATTGCAGTGTTTTTACTAGTAATTGATATAATTCAAAAAGCACGAAATATAACTTAAATTAAAAATGAAAAGACTCAATGAACAATAACTTCTAAAAATTAAAAAATCATTATACTTTGGCCCTCTAAGTTGAATATAAGTAGTAATATTTTAATCCAATAGTCGTCGCGTGGGGGGACGGCTAAGTAAATAAAATAATAAAAATAAAAGTTTAAAAAACTAAAAATCTACTTCTAAATGAAACTCACTCAAAAGTATGAAATAATATTATTACACTTGATACACGACATTAACCAACAGTAAAGAAATCAAAGATGGGTACGAATTAAATAAGGGGCCTAAATTTATTTTTGAGGTCGGTACCAGCACACAGCTACTCACATTTTACTATGCCTTATGTAAAATATGAGTAGCTGTGTGCTGACACCGACCTCAAAAAAAAATGGTTGTCTGTAAAGTCGGTTTACGGACGATAGTTTAACGTGACAACGTCATAACGTAACGGGACAATGAGCGTAACAGGACAATGAGTCATCCTTTTTCGTGCGTGCAGCCGGCGTCCATCGATTTATTAGATGTTGTCACGTCAAAATTTTAGGCCCCTAATTTAAATCGTACCCATCTTTGATTTCGTTACTGTTGGTTAATGTCGTGTATCAAGTGTTATAATATTATTTCATACTTTTGAGTGAATTTCATTTTGAAGTCGGTTATTGTTTTTTAAACTTTTATTTTTATTTTCTTTATTTTTAGTGATATTGCTCTCCAACTAACAACGTTAAACCCAATTAGCAACAGGAACCATCAAATTATTATGCATGTGTTTCATTAACAGATACATATTCCTGTGGCTTCCATCATCATCTCAATAGCATGAAAGTTAGGAAGTTAAATCTTCCATCAACAGCTCATCTGAATAACCTGAAAGAATACAACTATTGGTCTATACGTACCTTCGTATCTACTTAAAATATTTGAAGAATTATCCTCCAACTCCTAACCGTTAAGGAGCTGTAGCTTCCTTCATCAGCTCATCAACATGAGATGATGACTACCAGACGCAAATACTTTAGTAATTTAAGAAAATACATGAAACACGTAAAACGTTCCTATAAAATTTGAAGGTTGCCCTCGATTTTCCTAGGATCCCATCATCATATCATGACTTCGTGACAATGGGAGTATAATCTTTCGAATAAAAAAAGAATTTTGAAAATCGGTTCACAATCGGCGGAGATATAGCGTAACAAACATACAAAAAAAAACATACAGTCGAATTGAGAACCTCCTCTTTTTTGAAGTCGGTTGAAAACAAAATACAACTCATTTACTTTACAACAACTAATTACTACAAAGTTCACAACTTACCGGTCCCCCGACGCGACGACTCTTGGATCAAAATATTACTACTTATATTCAACTTAAAGGGCCAATAGGTCGAATATAAGTCAAAATTAATAATAAAATAAAAGTTTTAAAAACTAAAACCCGACTACGAAAAAGAATGCAAACAAGAATTTGCCGCCTGAAATCATAGCTTTTATTATTCCCTTCATCTGGGGTAATAGCGTGGTCGCAAGCCATAATTTTTGATTACGATAGGGCTTGCGACTACGGCTATTAGCCCAGATGAAGGGAAAAAATAAAGGCTATGACTTCAAGTGGAAACTCTTGTTTTCATTCTTTTCCGTAGTCGGGTTTTAGTTTTTTTAATATTTTTTTTCATATTTTTTGTGCTCAGAGTAAACGCCACTTTGCTACCCGTGGCCGCATGTCGTGTCACTTGATTTGATAGTAGCGCGCGTACATTGAGTCGTCTTACGATATCGCTTGTGCTACAATTTGTTCAGAAACTAAAAAAAATTGCATATGTAATATGTATATATTTGGAATGTGCTTATCAAGACCTTTCTTTTGATACCAAACACGATATGAATATCTAAAAAAATTTTTTTTGTATTTTGTAATATACCCATAAAATCCGCCATGTTGATTTTTTTAAACGCTATATATCCTACGACACGCGGAGTGATGGCACGAATCTAACGACACCTCATTTCTCAAGATCGGTTAAGTAGTTTAAGAAATACGAGGGAACAGATGAACATCCATACATACATACATAAATAGACTATTAAAAACATAACCCTCCTTTTTTCGTAGTCGGGTAAAAAGAAAAAGTATGGAAAATATAAAATTTTTCGACTTAGACCTCACCCTAGCGGGTTTGCCAAAGACTTCTCCCATATAAGTGGGATGGCGGCTGCGGGTAAGCAGAACAAAGTACGTACTAATGCATAGGAATACTCCGGGGTAGCGATATGATATAACTATATGTAATCTTTTGTGGTGTTATAGAGCTTTGCATTTAGTCTACGATGGTTTACTGTATCGTATGCCGCAGTCAAGACAACCAAAGCAACTCCAGTTACTAACCCCATTTGATATCCATCCTCTATGAACTGTGTGAGATTGAGCACTTGGCTGGTACATGATTTGCCTGGTCGAAATCCAGCTTGTTCATCAATAAGCTTACTTTCCAGGGTTTTTGTGATCCTGTTTAAAATTAGTCTCTCGTAGACTTTATAATGTGGCACAATAGTGAGATTGGCCTATAGCTTTTTGGGTCTTGCGCTGGCTTACCGGGTTTCAGAAGTGCAATGACATGCGTTTTTTTACATGTTTTGGGAATGGAAATTTTTTGTGTGCAAATATTGAACAGGTTGAGTAACCATCTTCTCGCATTAGGTCCAAATCTTTTAATTTGTTCAGTGCATATATCATCAACTCCGGCAGCTTTCCCATCCTTCAGACATTTGAAAGCCTGGTCAAGTGTAGTGATGGTGTAGTGGTAGTGTAGTGTAGTATGAGGTGGTACAAAGTTCGCCGGGACAGCTAGTATTTCTAAAAATGTATTCACGCGTGATAAATTTGTTTACTCACTTCCAGAGCCGTCATTATTTTCGTTCGTAGTTTCACCATTATCGCCGTAGTCGGCTAAGTCTAACATTCTAAGTACTGCATCTAGCAAAGCAAAAAAGATGTGATGAGTCATTAATTAAACATTCATTATATATTTAGAGTATTCAGAGTTGGATTGAAAATAAACAAAAACAATTTCATGAAAACTGATTATAACTTTAAACAAAAAAACTTAAAAGAAAAATAATATAACCCTCATCATTACGACCGTACCTTTTACTAGCTAAGACTTTTATTTCCATTCCAAATCGTGACATGTTTATTTCAAATTGTAAAAAATTCAAAAATTGACAATGAATTTATTTCATAATAGTATTATAACAAACGAATGACATTGTAAGCCCGAGCCTGTGGGTTTACCATCGTCACGAGTTTGTCTTTTCCTTTTACACCCATGTATTATACGTTTTTCAATACAGTTGAAAGAATACGGGTAAAATAAAAAAGTCCGTTACAGAAAAACAAAATAAATAGGTACATCTATCAAGGTTTCAGCAACCCAAGTTTATGTTACGTGACTTGTGGCTCATTTAAATATCTCATTCTACTTTCTAAATTCTCCAATACATACATATAAGTACAATCGAGAGCGATGAATCCGGGTCACTTAAAGAATCCTAAAAATCTCGGAAACTAAGAAGGCTAGTTCATGAAATAAATTGTGTTTAATAGACACCTTAATACCCCTTAAATTAAAGTAATAAAATTTACGAGTCACTACATTTTATTTACAAAAAATTACATAAATAAAAAAAACTGCTGATCTCGCCTTAAAACAAAAATAGGAAACATGACATTTTTGAACAACATTACGATTTACTTGAATTTTAATACTTCGTATTGCCTCCTCGTGCTTCCATCACTGTGTATACGCGGTTTGGCATGCTGTACACCAAGTTCCTTATACGATTTTGGGGAATATTCTCCCATTCCTCTGTGAGAGCAATTATGAGCTCACGAAGCGTGATTGGGGGAGGGCTTCTTTGTTTTACGCATCTCCCTAGCTCGTCCCAAGCATGCTCGATCCGGGCTGCGTGCTGGCCACTCCATACGAGTAATGTTTATTTTATTTTATTTTATTTTTATTAGGAGAACACAAACGGTAATGTACATTGATATTTAAGGGATGAAATATAAATCGAAATGTAAGTCTACACATTCCAACAACGAGTTCCACAATTATTTAAAAATATAAGCCTACTTATCAATCTACCGCTATAAACTGTCAAAAAGCTGTCATGTTTGTTTTTTAAAAAACTAAAAAATAAATTTAGAATACAACAAAATAGTAGTAAAAAGAATGGATAATTATTAGATAAAAAAAATTAGTAAAACTAAGAATCAAAAAGTGTGTTAAAAGACAATAAAAGACGATAAAAGTGCTATTCTATGCGCTGTTAATTAAAGAGATAATATATGTTCTATATCTTGTCAAGGGTGTGCTGAATATATCGAGATCAGAAAACTGTTCGTTATATCTGTTAAGCATTCTATAAATTGGCGATCGCTTTCCTGCATTGGTACGACAAAAGTTCATCTCTTGAAGGTAGTCATTCACAATCCAACCCGTATGAGGCCGGGCATTGTCATGCATAAAAATAGCATCCTCACCCAAATTGACCATAAATGGACCAACGTGTTCATTGAGGATTTCTTCCACATATCTTTCGCTAGTTAAAGAGCCGTTTTCTATGAACACCAGTTCTGTGCGACTCTCAGAAGAAATTCCGGCCCACACATGTACAGACCCACCACCGTAGGCTACTTTTTCTTTGATGCATGCTTGCTTGAATGTTTCCCCTTGTCTTCTATACACTCTTTTCTTCCATCGTGCTTGTAGAGCATAAATTTTGATTCGTCGGAGAACATAACTTTTGACCAATCTCCAATACTCCAATTTAAGTGGTTCTGGGAATATCTTAGTCTTGAAATACGATGCCCACGCTCCAGTTTAGGGCCGTTTGCAGGTCTAAGTGGTTTCAAGTTAGCTTCAGCAAGTCGTTGCCTTACTGTCCATGCGCTTGGGTTACTTCCTCCGAGGCGTCGAAACTGATTTGTTAGTTCAGTTCCTGTGAGAAAGCGATTACGAAGCATTGTGTTCACCAAGTATCGATCTTCTCGTGCTGTGGTACACCTGGTTCTGCCTGTTCCTGGTCGTTAGAGCCAGTTGCCTCGTAACGTAGGAGAACTCTTTGTACTGTTGAGAGCGACACACCGACAGTCGTGGCTGTATCGCGCTGACCCCGGCCATTTTCCAGCAGTGTGAGTATTCTGGTGCATTCTTCAGGTGTAAGCGACATGATTACTGCTTGAATAATAAATATTGAACACTATCAACATGGTTTATGTACCCACTTAAATGACAGATTAGAAACAAAAGCAAAAACAAATGTAGTAATTTCGTAGTTCCATCTTTGAAAGTCTCCCTTTTTCAAATTTGATTTTTTTATGTCATAACTTTACAATAACTAAGAAGTTTTAATGACTTCATTTAAGGAATATTAAATTGTCCATTAAACACAATTTATTTCATTAAGCTAGCCTTCTTAGTTTCCGAGATTTTTAGGATTCTTTAAGTGACCCGGATTCATCGCTCTCGAGTGTATATTTTTTATTACACATATATTAACTAATTATAACTTTATTCGTAATTACAACTAAAAAACTCAATTTAGTTTTACGAAAATTGCGCCTTATTTTGTCAAGGCACTTATGCATGCAAACGGTTTTTTTTTAAATATTACCACAAATAGATTACAAAAGGCTTGGGATAATATGAATAATAGCTATTTTATAATAATTAGATTCTTTCGAGAAATTTTATTTTTTTAACATCAGAAGTTGTAATATTTCTATAAATATATTCACACGTGATAAATAATGTTTACTCACTTCCAGCGCTGCCATTATTTTCGTTTGTAGTTTCACCATTGTTGCCGTCATCGTCCGAGTTTAAAATTTCAAGTCCTGGATCTAGCAAAGCAAAAAAGACGTGATGAGTCATTAATGAAACATTCATTATGTGTTTAGAGTATTCATAGTTGGATTAAAAATAAACAAAAATAAATTTCATGAAAACTGATTTATAACTTGCCACTAGATCAGTCTATGATGCGTTAGTTAGGAGTGTGCTAGAGAATAACGCAGTGGTCTAGAGCCCGCATGAGGATAAATATGTCCTCTTGTTGGAGCAGATCCAAAAGAGGTTTTTACGATCTCTATATAAGAAAAAGTATGGATATTATCCATATATTTATCCAACGCTGTTTATCCAGGGGCAACTCGGTTACCAGTCGCTGGAAATCAGGCGATACCTTGCCCTAGCCAAGTTCGTGATATACATAATAAGAAATAAAATCGACTGCGTCTCACTAGTAGAGCAACTGACGAGACTTGTCTGTACCCAATGTAGCGCGGATGCTGTACCTGCGGCCCCGCGACCGGCCCCTGCTGGCCGAGGCCCCCGCCCGCACCGTGGCCCGGTCACAAGCCCCCGCCGCTCGTGCTAGAACCCTCCTCAACTCCGTGCTCCTCGCAGCGCCACAGTGTGATCTGTTTGCGTCTGGGATGGCATGTTTGATGACAGAGTGCAAGAGAATGCTAGAGATGAATGCCAGAGAAAGCACTATTCCTAGTTAACTAATTTAATTTATTAATAATTATAGTATGTTCTCTTTTTGACAATTTTACATTGATAATTACATTTTTATATAAATAACTACTTATTTTTTGACATTATTGACTATCTGTAATTAATTTATGGACATAAATTTATTTTATACAAATTTTACAATTTATTTTTAATGTAAATTATTATTTAGGTATAATATTGTTCTGTATTTGAAAAATTTACAACGCCTTGGTTTTGTGAAAAAAAAACTGTAATGTTGTAAAACTGAAACTGAAATAAATAAATAAATAAACTTTAAAACAAAAAAAACTTAAGAGAAAAATAATATCACCTTCACCATTACGACCGTATATCCCTTTACTTGCTAAGACTTTTATTTCCATTTCAAATAGTGACATGCCTATTTCAAAATATGATATAAAAAAATCAAACAAAAATAAATATGTCAAAAATTGACAATGATTTTTTTTCTTAATAGTATTACAACAAACGAGTGATTGTATTTTCCTTTTACACCCATGTATCATACGACGTTTTTCAATACAGTTGAAAAAAAACGGGTAAAATAAAAACGTCCGTGACAGAAAAAGAAAATAAATGGGTACATATCTTTCAAGGTTTCAGTAACCCAAGTTTATTTTACGTGACGTGTGGCTCATTTTAAATATCTCATTCTATTTTCTCACTTCTCCAATACATACATATAAGCGTATTTTTTATTACACATATATTAACTATTCAAAACTTTATTCGTATTTACAACTAAAAAACTCGAGTTAGTTTTACGAAAATTGCGCCTTATTTTGTCTAGGCACTTATGCATGCAAACGGTTTTTTTTAATAATACCACGAATAGATTACAATAAGGCTTGGGATAATATTATTGTAAGCATTAAAACCTCATTGGAAAAATTTACGCGCAGTAAAGCGGCATATAATATACCACTTATCGACCAACTGTATCGGAAAATAATTGATGTCGTCATAGTCAAAGTGATGCATGAAAATGCTGAATCTAAGAGAAATGCAGGTCCTATTAAAATGTTATTTGTATGTATATGTATAATGGTAGGTGTTTATAAATTAACGCTTATTACTTACTTATTCCTGGATTTCCTGAAAAATATAATAGTTGGTATGAACCAAGGGAGTTGAGAGTTACATGTCATGATAAAGTTTGGCTGCATGGTGGAAACTGTTCATTAGACTATGCTTAAGTTGTATTGAGGGGAAGGGCAAACTTTCCTTGCCAAAAAATCAAAATGGCGGCCATTTTAAACTTTTTTTTACTAACAAAATATTATTTTTATCATAACTCAGAAATACTAAGGTCTACTCAAAAAATTCTTTGGAAAATATGTGCAATATTAATTTATCTATAACTTTGTTTATTACAACTTTTTTGATTGCTGGCATCAAATTTAAAAAATGCAGGCCTCCTAATGTAATTCGTACCTAGTTTTGATTTAGTTTATCATGTAAAAAATATTATTTCGTAAGATTGAAATAATTTATTTTTGTAGTCAATTTTTATTTCTTGTTTTTAAGTATTTAACTAATTTTTTTTATAATTTTATGATTTTTTCATAACCTTTGTTGTAATACCCTGCTTCTTGCAACATTTAATAGAAGTAGGTATCCTATAGGTTTTGATTTACTCGAGAATATTAAAATATGTGATATAATTGTCGTTTCCTTTCATTGCTTTGACTTAGAAGCTTGAGAATTTTATATCAATTTCTGTGGTGACGGAATGGATTAGACTGTTTATTAAAATATACTACTTATTATTATACCTTTGCATCACCACATAATTACATACCTACTTACACATATGCAATTCAGTTATAGATAAAAGGTTTGAAGGGTAGTTGGTTATTAATATGATTTGAGGCTAAGTATGTCGAACCTAACCAGGTTATGGATGGCCTTATAGTTCACGAAATAGCAGTTTAAATAGAAAGAGTGGGGCCTCCTGACACAGGCATTTTTAGCTTAAAAGGAGGCTCCATCGACAGACATGTTAACTTTATTTATTTATTTATTTATTATTTTTATTTATTTATTTACAAAGTATATTGCAAGCCCTTACAGCTAAATTAGCCAATACAGCAAGCAAGTAAAAACACAATTAAATTTACGCTCAACAAGTTAAAAGCTATTCTTGTGAATTCTGCCAAAGTACAGTCATAAACAGGGTGAAATTTTTTAACGCCACCTGGAAGGAAAGCACTCTACATACTGGAGATAGACAATTTTACTTATTTTTTAAAAAAAGCAGAACTGCATTAACAGATTTTCGAAAATTCGCTTGCCACACCCGGGAATCGAACCGGGTAAAATCCGAAAAAATAACATCCTGTACTTTTACGGCATCGATCGATAGGGTCAATCATAAGGATCAAATCTCTCTAACAAACGTGGTAAATTAAATGAAAGGAAAACCATGAAATCTGAACTTTTTTAATTGAACGAAAACAAAAAGGTAAATTAACTAGTAAGTTGCTCGAAATGAGCTCCATTTTGTTGGATACAGAAATTTATTTTTTTAAGTAAATCATTTCCAGTATCTTTTAATATCGAGTTGTGATGAATATTCATAATCGTATTGTAAACCTCAGCTCTTAACTCGTTTACAGTTGCATAGGAATTTTGGTAAATTAGATTTTTTACATATCCCCATTAAAAAAAATCTAAATCTTGTGATCTCGCAGGTCATCTGATTGTGCCGTTTGTACCGATCCAGGTATTGAAATGGTTATTAACATAGGCAGTGGTGATTCTGCTGTTATGGGCCGGAGCACCATCTTGCTGTAGAATTACTTGGTTTCGCTCTTCCTCAGGTAAAACATTTAACTCATTTTTTAGGTGTATTTGAAGATACTTGACAGTGTTTAGATGACCTGCGTACACGTGGACTAACACAACTGTATTTCCCATAATTTCGCACCAGACATTGAAAGAGAATCTTACTTGACTGTTAGTTTCATGAACACGAACAGGATTCACTCGAGACCAATAATGGTTATTGCGGCGGTTGTACATGCCGTTATTACTAAAGTTGGTTTCGTTACTCCATACAATGTTACTCAAAAAAGTGGGGTTACGGGCAACTTCTGGCAGAATGTTTTGACAGAATTGTAGTCGTCTCTCACGATCCCAGGATGCAATTTTTGAACCTACCGACCTTCACGATAACATTTATACTTATACTTTTTCAGCACTTTAAATACGCCAGTTTGGGTAGTTCCAATTTCTCCGGCAGCTTCTCTGCTTGAAGCCTTTGGATATGCTTCGAAGTATGTTAAAACACTTATATCAAAATCGGAATAATCCTGCTGAGGACGTTGCTGTTGCTTTTTGTAACTACCAGTATTTTTTTAATTTATCAACCATTCTCTTCAAAACAAATCGAGTTGCTACTTGTCGGTCCCGATATCTCTCTCCATACCACCGCAGAGCTAAATTCACATCTTTGTGATTTAAAAAATAAGCTTCCATTAAATCAAATTGTTCTTGATAAGCCATTATTACGGTGAGCTGACAAATATGAAATGACTTCTATAAACAATAAAATGTGAATAACAAAAGACTATTGCAGGGCGTTCTATTTCACTATTCTATTTTTAAATAATCCATTTTTAAATGTTGTGTCTAGCCAGCATTACAAACCCGTCATTTTAATAAATAAATAACGTCAACGATAATTAATAATAACTAACAAAATTAATCTAATGGACAATTGAGTAAAAGTGCTTTATGTTATCCCATTGAATTTACAAGTTTAGATTTCATGGTTTTCCTTTCATTTAATTTACCACGTTTGTTAGAGAGATTTGATCTTTATGATTGACCCTATCGATCGATGCTGTAAAAGTACAGGGTGTTATTTTGTCGGATTTTACCCGGTTCGATTCCCGGGTGTGGCAAGCGAATTTTCGAAAATCTGTTAATGTTTTTTTTCAAAAATAAAGGAATGTTTCCTTTGAGTAAAATTGTCTATCTCAAGTATGTAGAGTACTTTCGCTCCAGGTGGCGTTCAAAAATTTCACCCTGTATATTCGTGTAAATAACGGTAAAACCTATATGGAGAAAATAATTTTTTTTTGATTTATTATTTATCTATACATTATTTAGCGATACTTGTCACTTAATGTAGGTACGCGGATGACATAAAAAATTATAAAGCAGTTTCAACTAGTGACGATTGTTCAAAACTTCAAAACAACTTTATTAGTTTTCTTAGTTACTGTTGAAATAATAACTTAATTTTAAATATTGACAAGTGACAATTACTTTCACACGCTAATATCATCCTATAGTTACTAAATATTATTTTGAGACAAGTTAATCAAAAGGTTTGACCATATTCTGGATTTAGGAGTGATCCTTGACTCCAAATTACATTATAACAAACACATAGATCAAAGTAGTCAAATCTTTTAAGAACTTTGGTTTTACTTTAAGGGTTTCTCAACCATTTTACAATGCTAGAGTACTACCACTTTTATAAGTTACACCGATGTAGCTGCGCAGAAATCTAATTTTTGCATGGCGCGAAAACATCTCACATTCACAGTCACACTCTTCAAGTACGTTTAATCTAATTTCTTATTAGGTATGTCGAAGGGGGTGGTTAGGTTATGGATGGCCTTTTGATTCACGTCCTTAACTATTTCGGTTGCGGGTGTCGAAATAACAATGCAGCTATATCACAGGGGTCCTTCTTTAATAGTCTTGATCATTCGGCAATAGAAATTGTACAAGATGCCTTGGATTACAATGGATGCAAACTCGGTGATCCCAGCGATAGCGTGACACGTCCACTTTGCTCACAGATCACCACTACTTGTGTTCTGCTCGACGCTCCGTCTAGAAGTGTCTGCCTCGAGACTGACGTACAGCTAATATGGCTTCTCCACAGATCTAATAAATTTTCAACTCAGTGCTGCTACCTTCATCACAAACAGCCTTCCGTTAATACGTCATCTTTGCTACCACAAACGATCGTCTCACGAGTACAAGCGATCGTCACGCCACCACCGGTTTCACCCAGGTAACAATACCTGACGTTTGATCCAAACAAAGTGTAACTATGTAAACGTATCTCGAGCTGGTATTGGTCCCGTTTTCAATGACCCTCCGACAGGTATATAAACCTTAGTTTTTACTGTGTTAATATAACATTTCGTGAATATTTATTAAAAGTCGGAACTTAAATATTTAGTAAAAACATATTTTGCAAATACACAAATATAAATTTTTCATACTAGCTAATCTCGGAACAGTCTTCTCCGATTATTTTTATTTTTCTTACAAAATAATTTAGTTTAACTTTATATATTTTTAGACCTTGTTATTTTGAACAGTCACAAGTGAATTGAAATATTTACAGGAGAAAATAAAGCCCATATCTTTTGAACCACTGAACTGATTTAATTTAATAGTAAATATCACTTAATTGCTTTGCATTAACAATATCAAAATAATAATAGCGCCGTTTGCGCCCCTTTAACTAAATTAATATAACACCCCTACAATTAAAATTTATATTTGAGTCCGTCATGACTCAGAATATTCCGATCACTGAATTTATGAGAGATAGCACGAGTTTAGTTGTTTTTGGATTTTAAATCTTATGTACTAGCAAAAAGTTCATTATTTCCCTGATGTTTTCATTCGGTTGGAGTCGGCGGTGGGTTGCGCTATTCTGCGACTTATAAACGTGGTACACCCACAGATAAGAAACATTTTTTGCCGCTCCGATAGATTGCTGAAGGAGGCGTGGCAGCGAGTTAGCTTCATGCACAACGAGATATGTTTCTGTCATTCGTAAATGATCGTACTGCGCAGAAATTGCACAATTTCATGGCAGGCAGAGCTCCGTGTGTTTTGGTGTCAAAATTGCCGAAATGGCCAATAATAAGGTGCAAAAATGCAACTGGCAAAGTAAATTTAATAAATAGAGGAGTTTCTTACCACGTGTTAGTGAAAAACCTAAATGAAAATCAATAATTACATAAAAATATGAATTTTTATTGCGAGGATGTTGTCGATATTTTTCAACGATATTTTTTTTATTTTCCCTAATTGAAGGAAAAGCAGATCAGAACTACAGAATGTAAAAATTTGTTTCCTACAAAATCAAGCACTGTTTACTCAAAGCATTTCAGCGATGATGACTTTGTGATTATACCACACAAGAAATGCATAAAGTGTTCCGCACTGCCTCATGTAGACGTTTGCATACTGTTTTCAGTACGTATCGGTCGTTTAAATATTTTCTTAACTTTTTACCTATCGTGACAAAAATAAAATAAATTGGGGTTAAAAACCCTTATGGAGTTTGCCACATATGATACGTGGAATTTGAATCAAGGCCTAAACGATTTTTAAAAGAAAATAATTTTAGAGTGAATCAGAATACCTTTAATATAATAAACAATTTGAAGTAAAAAAAGGGTAAAATATACTAAAAGGATTATGAGATGACGATGTAGGTATGTTTTATACAAATTAGCTCAAAGCTAATAAAACGTGGTTATCGGTGCAAACAGACTGACTTTTTATTAGTTCACACAGAGGGCGCTTTACATATTATCTGTCAATATGAATTTGATTTTGGTACAGATTATTAACATCTCCCCTTAACAAAATCAAAAAATAAGACATGAATGATGACATTACTTAAATAAAACTAAATAGGCTAAATACCTAGCTTTTTCATAAATTAGTAATGTTTTACACATCCTAAACTTTTAGTGAAAATATCGGCTGGCATTTCAACTGTTTCTAAATAAGCTATTCTTATAAAATTATTGGCTACAGCTTCTCTGACAAAATGATATCTTATATCTATGTGTTTTGATCTGCGATGGAAAATTGGATTTGATACTAATTTTTGAGCGCTTTGGCTGTCATTGTACATTACAATAGCATCACATTTTCCACGGATCTCGGACACTAAATTCTTTAAGTAAATAGCCTCTTTACTTGCTTCTGACATAGAAATGTATTCTGCTTCTGTGCTAGATAGAGCAACATTTCTTTGTTTACGGCATTCAAATGAAATTACAGTGTTTGACAATTTAAAACAGAATTCTGAATAGGATTAACATCCGAACCCCAATCTGCATCTACAAAACCTTCAAGAAAACAAATTATCTTTTGAATAACAAGACCATATTTTTTGTCTTTTTTAAATACTTCAGCACCCTTTTGGCATGTTTCCAATGAGTTTCACTATAGTTATTATTAAATTGACTAAGAAAACTGACACTATAAGATATATCAGGTCTGGTCAAGACTGCTAGACACATCAAACTGCCCAAAAGTTGCTGATATGGATACTTATGACATACATTTTCGGCTTTCTCTAACTTCAGGTTCATTTCCATAGGAGTTTCTGCAGTTTTAAAATATGACATGTTGAATCTTTTTAACAAACTATCAACATATTTTTCTTGATCAACCGTAATTACATTTTTATTAATTTTTACTCTCATGCCTAAGCACTGTTTTAATTGACCTAAGTTTTTTTTTTTTTAAACTTAACTCACTAACTAATGAATCTGTAGCATTTTGACTGTTTGAGAAAATAAAAAAATCATCAACAAACAATGCTATGATAATTTTAACATTACCATTAAACTTGGTAAATAAACATGGTTCAAATTTGGAATTTTTGTATACTAAACTTTGCAAATATTCATCAACTCTTTGATACCAGGCTCTAAAAGACTGCTTCAAGCCATAAATCGCACGTTTTAACTTCAAAACTTTGCTATCATTACTTTTATTATCAAAGGTTACAGGTTTTTTCATATAAACAGTTTCATCCAAAAAGCCATTTAAAAAGGCAGTGTTCACATCAAGATTTCTAATTCTAATAGTACCGCTAAAGCAAACAATAATCTTAATGTAGAATATCTAAGCACGGGAGAAAAAGTTTCATTAAAGTCTATACCAGCTTTTTGGGTGAAGCCCTTTGCCACTAATCGCGCACAGTATCTCACATTGTTAGCACTATCAAATTTTTTTTTTGAACACCCACTTGCACTGAACCACTGTACTGTCCTGAGGAAGATCCACTAACTCCCATGCATCGTTTTCATCAAAGGCATCCAACTCCTCTCTCATGGCCGCACGCCAGCATTCACTTTCAGGTCCATTCAAAGCTTCTTCGAGTGTGACTCCTTCATTGTTTCTGTCTTCATACCCTGCAAGACACAAGTTGTTATAGCCGAATCTCTCTGGTTTCTTTCTTATTCTCTTCGATGGAGTTTCTTGATTTATTTTGTTCGCATTTATGAGAGTGAGATCCGTATCTGTACTATCGAAGAAACTATCATCTGAGGTACTTACCGAAGAAGTTTCTGCGTTAGGAATGAATGTGCTGTCTCTATCTTTCTCTTCTTGAGAATCTGTTTCCTTTCCTTCCTCTTGATTGATCATATCACTTTCTTTATCTTCTTCGAGAATTGATATGTTAATTTCTTGTTTTAACTCTGACACTTCTGGCCTATTTTTCTCCCCCAAAGACTCTGAAGACTTGCTTTCTATAACTATGTCCACCAAATCATCTGCAGTTTCTTCCATGATCACTATGTCTCTACTCGTAGTAACTGAGTTAGTGTCAGGATCATAAACCCGATATCCCTTGATGTTTTCTGCATAGCCAATAAGAATAAGTTTCCTTGCTTTCCTGTCCCATTTTAGGCGTTTCTCTTTTGGAATGTGAGTCATCACTTTACTCCTAAATACTCGCAAATGGCTCAGGTTAGGTTTCTGACCTGTCCATAGTTCATACGGAGTTCTATCATTCAGTCCAGCAACAACAGATCTATTACGAAGATAAACTAAGGTTTTTACCGCTTCTGCCCAGAATTTCTTTCCTAAGCCGGCATCAAAGATCAAACATCTGGCCTTTTCAACAACTGACCTGTTCATCCTCTCGCTCAAACCATTTTGTTGTGGTCTATAAGCATTAGTTTTCTGATGGATTATGCCATGCTGTTTCAAATAGTTCTCAAATTCTCGGCAACAGAATTCTCCTCCATTATCTGTTCTGAGAATCTTGATCTTTCTATCTTTCTGATTCTCTGTCATAGACTGAAACTCCTTAAAACATGTGAAAACTTCACTCTTGGCTTTCATAAAATAAACAAATGCCATCTTGCTGTAGTCGTCCACAAACAAAACATAGTACTTTGACACATCTATAGATTGATGTTCCATCGGGCCGCACACATCTGCATGTATCAGCTCAAGTACATTTTCTACTTTTGTAGAACTATGCTCAAAAGGTAATCTAGCTTGTTTGCCTTCACAGCAGACTGTACATGTTGATTTGTCTATGTTTGCTGTCTCTAGGTAAGATATTCCTTCAACAGATCCATTATTCATTTTGTTCAAGACCACACTATTTATGTGTCCTAAGCGTCGATGCCAAGTTCCACTCGATACCATTGCATGTGCTGCAAGCACTTGTTCTGTTTTTAAAGTGTATAATCTGTACACACCATCGATGAGGTCTGCTTTCCCAACAAGTTCATTCTGTTGATTATAAATAAAACAGACATTGTCTTTGAAAACCACTCTGTTTCCGTTCTCAATCAACTGACTAACAGATAGCAAGTTCGCTGTTAGGTTAGGTATGCACAATACATTTTTAACTGTGATATCATATTCCTGATCATTTAAAATTGTCACGATCACCAGAACACAGCACCGGTATACTAGTCTGATTTGCAATAATGACCTCTTTCGTATCAAGTTGATGCAATGACGGGTTGACTATGAACTCCTGTCTAGCCGTCATATGTCTGCTGGCCCCACTGTCTATATACCAGTCGTTTTGGTTAAATTTAGCAGTCATGAATATAGCACTAAACGCATTTGATCGTTTCCTTTTTTCGGAATTGGGACACTGGTTTTTGTAATGCCCTATTTGTTTACATTTGTAGCACTTTATTTTTTTGACAGTTTTTCGAATCAGACGTTTCTCTAATATGGCCGACTTTGGGGTAGCTGTTTTTCAAACGTTGCGGTCCTTTCGCAACAAATGCATGTTCTGAACTCACAGTAGTGCCAACATCAGAACACATGTCCATCAACTTGGTTTTTATTTTGTCAGCACTTATCTCAATTCCTGAGTGTTCGATGGCCATTAACATAGGTGCATACCTTTCTGGTAATCCTGCTAACATTAATGCTCCAATCCACTTGCTGTGACCTTAAATCCTGTTCCTTGAAGTCGTTGAGCTATCTCCACGATTTGAGTTAAATACTGCGTCATAGACTCGCAATTATCAAGGCGAATGTTGATTAAACTACGAAGCAAACTGATTTTCCTTGTATAGCCAGAATCGTCAAACATATTTTTCAACGTAGACCATAAATCCTAGGTTGTTGTTGCTTGCTTAATATGAACATAAAGCGATGGATCTATCGTCAACAAGTTTCGATTTAGCCTTGGAGTCTTCTGCTGTCTGAGTCGCGGTGGCACTTGGCGATTACTGGCTTTCAATGGCGGACGCCATGCCTTCCAACACCAATACATTTTGAGCCGCAAAACACCAATCGTCATAATTTTCACGACCTTTTAACTTCGGAACGTTCGAAATGTAGTTAGAAGTCATTTTATTCACAAATCTGCACGATAACACTACTTTATATAATTATTTTACGCGTAAAACTGGGCTGATCCCATAACCTAATAAAACGTGGTTATCGGTGCAAACAGACTGACTTTTTATTAGTTCACACAGAGGGCGCTTTACATATTATCTGTCAATATAAATTTGATTTTGGTAAAGATTATTAACAAAAGCATCGGTATACCAAATTTACAAAATTTAATTTTAATTGTAGGCCGGTTAGGCAACGATCGTCCCCTTCTCTGGGTGTTAAAACGACAAAATGTAATAATAAGATATAAAAAATTATAATTTTTACTTGGGGTGAAAATTACCCCAAAGTTGTAAGTATCACCAAAAGGAACACAATACTCTTAAGTAACTTAAAATTTATAGTCCGTTAAAATAGAAAGAGGTGAAGGAATTTGAAGCTTGAAAGTAACACTCGATGTAGAACAACAGAATCCCGCAGGGCAGCCACAATACTTTACATCGCACGGCCTCGAAGGTAACGTATGGTTAAGATAATGGAAAAGAAAACACTTCCCTTGGAGCTAGAAGTCGGACGTGCCGCACAGCAAATAAAGATGGCCGGCAGAACGCACAGCTCCTTCCCGGGATCCAACAACTCTTCAAGCGAGTACTGCTCCATGCGGCGCAGCAAAAAAGGAGAGTATACTGTATCTTGCGCTGGTATTGTATTACGTCTCAGGTTCTTCCGAAGCGGAATATCTTCGGGATTCCAAAAATGCGGCCGGAGTGTAAAGGCCCTCAGAAAAATTCAAAATAACTATAAATAATAATATATCCGATAACTCTAAATTTTAATATTCACAACCCAAAATTCCAACAAAAATTCGACCGTCATCCTTTTTTTCTCCCACTTGTCAAAACATTCCACGTTTATCAAAAAAAATCAATACCTCGACCAACAGCGGAAACCAAAAAGAATTTAATACGAAACAGCAAGAAAGAAGATCGGCTTTGAAGCGATACTTTGCGCTTCACTATTTACAACCCATAGTACTGGAACACATAGTTTGGGGCTATATGGCCGTGTTTGATTTGTCCATGAATATTTTTTTCAATAAGTAGGTTTCTTGTAGTAAAATATATAGTTTTATTAGAGTTTTAGTTTAGTTTTCTTAGAATGAAATAAATCATTAGTACAGGTAAGCATTCAAGTATTCCCAGGCTTAAAAAAATATACAGGTATGTGGCGCAAAAAAAGTAATAATTTGTTTCCCATTCGTAAAAACAGAAAATTCGAAATCAACAGAATAAGGTTGCTAAGCAACGCGTATATTAATATTTATAAACAGCAGACATTATTTACTCGTACATAGCGCAAGTAATAAGTCCGCGGACTACGGTAAATATAAAATATTAGGTAGCAAATTATCACTTTTTTTGTAAGTACAAAGGATTTATGTATAGTGTATAGTTACATTACATTGTATATAGTAACCAAGCCAACCAAGTAAATCGAGTAGTCTTGTTATGGAAAATAAAATATATGTTATAATAAAATGAAAGTTATGAGAATGAAATTTTAATAAACTCCTAATCGATATCTGAAGGTCCTGGAGGTCTCTGACTACGAATTTTCATAAATATATGTCGGAGCGCAAGGACGTGGCGCCATCTATGCATCCGTCGAAGTACCGTGTGTTTTATCTTGAAACGTCAAACGGTTAGCTTGGGTAGTAATAATAGTCATCTTTGGCCGAGGCGTGGTCTGTGCGAGACCGGAACCCGGAAGTTGGTAGTGTTGGTACTTGTTTGTTAGCCAATCAGAATCGTTGTGATTATCGAACCATTAAAGACAATGCAGCCTACCTACAGAGGCTACGACAGAGGCGCCAATTATTTTACGAGCACTTTTGATCGAGCAGCTGAACTGTCAACTTGGGAAGCCAGCCCCGTGCCGAACTCATCGCAGTCTATAAAATAATCGGTTTTCATCCGAATCATCGTGAAGCCTCGTGTTGCAAACGTGTGTGAATATTGATTGTACACTCCAAAACTTCTCGAAGACGAGTTTATTTTTTAGATACGGCCAAAACCCTTCTGATGATCCGAAATATATCTTTTACCATAATATGGTAATATTAGTATCTAAGATATTAACGTCCTAAAATCACTATTTTTACGACTCACTAACTCATCAAAATATATAGACCACTTCCAGGTGACTTAGACTTGAAATTTGGCACCGAGGTAGGTTATTGGACGTATACAAAGGAAAAATAAAAAAAATGGCCAAGTTTTAGTCGTACTTTAAAAATTTAGGTTCCGTACCACCACTCCTCATTGGAATAATTATATGGGCCACTTCCAGTTTTTTAAATTGAGATTTGGAATCGCAATGGGTTTATTGGACGTATTAAGAAAAAATTAAAAAAACTGGCTAAGTGTGACTCTGGCTTGTGCACCGAGGGTTCAGTAGCACCAAAAATATCTTATATGTACATCTATTAGTTGAATAAGGATAGAAAATTATTGTTTGTACTTTACATAGTTTAATGATATCACAACAAAACATAAATTAGAAATGGGGCCAAGTTCAATATAAAAAAATTACAGCGATCTAAATGGGTAGGTGCCCAGTTCTATAGTGGATTCTAAATCATAGCAACGAAACTTCAAATAGAAATATTTATTTTAGACTTCTCCAAATAATAGAAAAAATACAACAGTTTTCATTTTCTTTCAAAATATGTTCTGTTCTACTAAATGGTGAAACTTAACAAGTTTAAATGATCAAGGTGCCAAGCAAGCAAAGTTTACTTTTTAAAAGTAAATATTAATATAGAATAAAAGTGGATACTAAAAACATGCCAAGTTACACCATGCAGAAGCACAGAACATAACATTTTTTTAAGATACTGAAAACCGTTGTACTTTTGTTTCTGCACTATATCTATCACAAACACCTTGTGTATTTTTGAGTTAAGGAAAATATATAAGGCTAATAGTTTATAATTATAATGTTATAGTAGTTAAAATATATGTTATAATAAAATGAAGGTTATGAGAATGAAATTTTAATAAACACCTAATCGATATCTAAAGGTCCTTGAGGTCTCTGACCACGAATTCATGGTCATTTTCGAAGCAATCGGCGTAGTAATTGAAAAACCTATCAAACCCTGCATTCCTAATATAATCTATCGATATTAAAAAATGCCTAACTATAACCACAACACTATGAAAATGATACCATCTTTGGAAAAAATATTGCACGGAAAGTTTCAATTGAATAACTTTACTTTTACTTTTTGTGTGCTGTATGTGTAATGGCTCGCGGTGTTAATACTAAAAAATCAACATCAGCGTTCTATAGAGTTATTTTATTCTGTGGGTACACCTTTACCATTTCAAAAAAAAATCTAATTTTTTTGTAGCCTCCTTAAATTTGGATGTGTTATTTGGAATCCTTGTTATAATAGAATAGAAAAGGAACAAAATATGTTTTTTTTTAAATCTCTACTATCGTACTGGTGCATGGTTCTCCGACTGTAAAACAGCTGCTAAAAGATATAACATCGCCTTTCTAAAGTCTAATTGGGTTTATGTCGATCAAGTTTGCTTATTCTAAATAATAAATAACATTATTGACTCTACTTAAATATAAGCTGACAATAAACTTTAATTTCAGACAAAATTTTTAGACAAAAAGAGTTTCTTTTGACGATTGAAACGCAACTATAATAATGACTTTTCTGATGTAGACATTTTAAATACTACTTTGGGTGCCTTTAAAAGAGCAATTAGAAAAAAAACCGGCCAAGTGCGAGGCAAAACCGCACACAAAGGGTTCCGTACCATCATACTAGATGGCGCTAGTTGCTTCACGTTTAAATAATTGTTCAAGGTTTATGCATAAGGTTTATGTTTATGAAATTAAAGGGTTTTTTTTATATATTTGAGTTGATTGAATAAAAGGTAAATTGCGATTTACGATTTATGACGTATTAAAAAAAACTACTTACTAGATCTCATTAAAACCAATTTTCGGTGGAAGTTTTCATGGTAATTTACATCATATGTTTCTTTTAGTTTTATCATTCTATTGTTTTAGAAGTTACAGGGGGGTGTGGGGGACACACATTTTACCACTTTGGAAGTGTCTTTTGTGCAAACTATTCAGTTTAGAAAAAAATGATATTAAAAACCTCAATATCATTTTTGAAGACCTATCCATAGATACCCCACACGTATGGGTTTGATAAAAAAATGTTTTTGAGTTTCAGTTCTAAGTATGGGGAACCCCCAAAATTTATTATTTTTGTTCTATTGTTGTGTGAAAATCTTAATGCGGTTTACAGAATACATCTACTTACCAAGTTTCAACAGTATAGTTCTTATAGTTTCGGAAAAAAGTGGTTGTGACATACGGACGGACAGACAGATATGACGAATCCATAAGGGTTCCGTTTTTTGCCATTTAGCTACGGAACCCCAATAAATTGTTGAAAATGGTTTAAGTAAAAATATAAATGCCATTGATATTGTCTCAGAGCTCGTATATTTTGCGATTTATTGTTATAATGTGGAACTCCACGTCCTTTTTAATTTAAAATTTATATGTAATCCTATTTATATGAGTGCTTGTTTCCAAAAAAATAATAATAATAATAATAAAAAAGACCATCGCGAGGAAAACTGCACAAGCGAAGAAACATTACATAAATGAAAACAATTTTTATTCAATAATTTAAAATCGAGATCTAAAATACCTACTATAATTTTTGTTTCCGATTTCATTTAATTTGGTAAAAAAAAATGTATTATTATAACGTTGTGAGTGTCTGTGACGGAATGATGGATGGATTCACAGAGCAATCTTTTCAGGGTTCCTTTTAATTAATATGTTTATTAATAGAACATGTATGTTTCCCAAAAAAAAAAATACATACAATCATCACGTCCATCGCTCTTACCTGGGTAGCACAAGGCGGTTCCCACCTAAAAAAATAGTAATAAAATTAAATAAAAGTTGAAAAAATCAAATTCAATAAGAAACTCTTTTGAATAAAAAAAGAATTTTGAACGTGTCTTCCCTGGCCACCTGTATAGGGGAGGTTTCATGCTCAATTTTTTTTTCACAAATTTTATGCATCAATTTACATGTTTACGACATACAAAACATTAAAAACACAAATTTACAGCACTTACCAGCAGAGGAAGGATGATGAAGGACTTCATTTTGTAAGTTTCTGGTTTTTGCTAGACTCCGACGCTGTTGCACAGTGAGTGAATTAAATGCGACTTTGTTCTTGATTTTATACGAAACATGTAGAAAGAGAAATTCAGTAATGTTTGATTAGGAGCACACATGTTAAATATTAAATTTAAAACCTGCGTGTTTTTCTTAATGCACATATATTATACGGGGTGTTTATTTGGTTATTAATTTTTTTTCCCATTTGCACTCAATTTACAGTAAAAAAACTCGCATTCGTGCACCGACAATAATAGGTACCTATAAAAGATTTCAAAGCGCCAGCAAAAAATATTTCCATCAGTTCAGGATTGTAAGCACAAGTCCGACTCACGCTTGGCTGGTTTTTTGACTTAGCGAGCGTTGACATCTGTCTTATATTGCCACCTATCTAAGAATAACCTGCGTTGAGTTGGGGATTGCCTGATAGGTGAGTAGCTAGATGTAAATTGCTGTCATTGATTTAGTACCTACTTACATGTTTTATTTTTTGCCTGTTTGTAACTTATGTACTAGGAACACTTCACAGTAACTGCATTACATATAGACACTCTTTAGTGCTTAAGGCCGCGAGAAGCGTCGGTGGGTGGCGCCGTGTTCCCAGCGTTACGGATACTTGTATCCCCTGTGTTACCAAATCTAGTTTGTGTCTCTAGGCTTGAATTCGTATTCTCTTAGCGACTTTAAGCACTGAACTCTCTAGCGCGGCGTACCGTATCCGAGTTCAGTTCCCGCCTGTGGGGCTGAGACACGAAATGGGCCCAGCACGCGTCTTTTTTAAGGCCTGCAAGTGTCGAATGGCGTCTTGAACATACCGTATTCTATGCTACTAAATAAGAGTAATGTATTTAGTTGATTTGTGTATGCTCGACTACGACAGACGGTAAAGTTTTTCAAGAAAGTATTCACAGTAAGGCTGCACAATTGCTTTTTACTACTATTGACAATTTTTCTGATATGTCCTGGAATAGCGGTTTAGCTGGTAGGGGGAGGGGAACACGACGACACTTGACTCTCACATAGATTAACAAACCATCAATAGTTTTTAAAGACCTATACAACGATACCCCATACGACAGGGTACGATTATGAAAAATAAATCTCTTCAAGATTTTACTGTACCACTTTGATGCTTGATTAATATGTGAATTACAGCTTTCTGGTATATAAGTACTAATTTCTATGAGCTAAGCCGCGGAGAGACAGACAGATAGACAGATGAACAGACATGGCGAAACTAAAAGGGTTCCTTGTTGATTACGAAACCCATAAAGGAACTCTGTTAATTTTCTACAATTCCGTTTAAAGAGTGTTTTAGAATAGGTCTATTGACAAGTTTGAACTAAAGTTAGTAGTGGAGACAACTTGTAATAACAATGATCATATTTTCTACACTCTTAAACTTTATTCAAAGACAAACAATTTAAAGTGCATAAATTTATTGCAAATATACAAAAATATGACATCTGTGTAAACAGTCAATGAGGTCACATTTTTGTTTATTTTCATAAAAGCTCTCTCGATTGATATGAATACTTATTATGCAGAATAAATAAGACTGCAGCGTACGGAGAAACGAGACACAGTGACCTTGTCCCGGCATCGCGCGCATTGGCTACGCTGTATAATAATGTAGATTTTATATAAAGGTATTATACGAAGATTTTATCTCTTATTGTGTGGCACAACTAATCGTGCTATCCAAGGGATAGAAACCGGGCTGCCTGGTGTTGCACTTAGCATCACCCACGGTCACGTGTAGGGTATTTAGATTTGCACCTACGGACTTAAAGCTATTTCGCGAACCAAACCCTGAATCGAAAAATGGGTTTAACAAACCCGCAGTAGTTTTGAAAGACCTATTCAACGATACCTCATAAGAAATGGTACGTCTACGAAAAAAAATTCACCCCCTCTGTATATTTACGGGAGGTACCCTAAAAATATTTTTTCAAGATTTTATTGTGTCACTTTGTCGGCTGATGTGTATACCGGTGCCAAATTACATCTGTTTGGTACTAATAAACCCAGACTAAGCCGCGGACAGACAGACGGAAAGACATGGCGAAACTATAAGGGTTCCTTCTTGACTTCGGAACCCTAAAAAGCCTACTTAGCAGTGGTTATTTTCCTTGTGAATGCAGTAGGAGACCTACTATTCCCAATATTTTTAAGATTTGCTGCAATAGCGGTTTCGTAACTCTTAAAAAATAAGCACTTAAAACCTAGTATTTCGTAAACTACGAGTATAATAATTTTTCTGCTGACGTGGCAAAACAATAAGTTTGATTACAGCTAAGTACTCATACAAAGCATGGGGTCGTAATCAGAACGCGTGTGTCAAACCACCATCACATCATTGATGTATCGATGAAAACAGTTAAGAACTCAACATCACATCAATGTCGTACCAATGAAAACATCTAAGTACTCATACATAGCATGAGGTCATAATCAGAACGCGTGTGTCAAACCAACAACACATCATTGTCGTACCGATGAACAGCAAATTACTTCTTCATAGCATGGCGTCGTAATCAGAATGCGTGTGGTAAACCACCATCACATCATTGTAGTACCGATGAAAATAGCTCGTACATAGCATGGGGTCGTAACCAGAACGCGTGTGTAAAAGCACCATCACATGATTGTCGTACCGATGAACAGCAAAGTACTCATACATAGCATGGGGACGTAATCAGAACGCGTGTGGCAAACCACCACCATAGCATTGTCGTACCGATGACAATAGCTAAGTACTCATACATAGCATGAGGTCATAATCAGAACGCGTGTGTCAAACCAACAACACATCATTGTCGTACCGATGAACAGCAAAGTACTTTTTCATAGCATGGCGTCGTAATCAGAATGCGTGTGGTAAACCACCATCACATCATTGTAGTACCGATGAAAATAGCTCATACATAGCATGGGGTCGTAACCAGAACGCGTGTGTAAAAGCACCATCACATCATTGTCGTACCGATGAACAGCAAAGTACTCATACATAGCATGGGGACGTAATCAGAACGCGTGTGGCAAACCACCACCATAGCATTGTCGTACCGATGACAATAGCTAAGTACTCATACATAGCATAAGGTCGTAATCAGAACGCTTGTGGCAAACCACCATCACATATTTTCGTACCGATAATAGGACTACGACGCGAGGTCGTTCCCGCCTCATGATCCTCATTAAATGGCTCGCGCCGATTATCGGCACATGTACCGCAAGTGGCTGAGCCAATTTCAGCCCAACCGCCACCACCATCTCTTGGCGAGGATCGTGAGATGGAAACGGTTTCCCAGGAATTGGGACGAATCAGGAGTACACTAGAGGAGGCGATTCAGGAATTCCGTATTTTGCCTCCCGAGGAGAGGCCGCGGCTTCCACGGTTGCCCCTTAGCGTCCGAAATCGGGATGACATTGAGGCCATAAACCGCATGCTGCCAGAATATCTGGCAAACAGCAGCGACCTCAGTGATACGAACTCAATCCTCTTTAGCGCTGCAATGGCAGTCTGCCGTTTTATCGGTGCCAAATTGCCAGAACCGGCTCGCATATCCCATCCGCAGGAAAAGCCGGCATGGCAGAGAAGGATTTAGCGTCGTATTGCTGAGGCCAGAGTCCTCATTGGCAAAGTGATTGCTTTCAGGTCAGGTAGGCCCTGAGTGATGCGCTTTATCAGGCTCGCATTTGCGGGATCGGAATTTGATCCCGCAGGAGGTAACGCCATGCGGTTAGTGACAGAGCACATCGACGACCTGAAGCAACGGATTGCTGCGTGGGCAAAACGTATTAGCCGATACTTGGAGCGAGTAGACCAGTTTCGCCAAAATCGCTTCTTCATGAGTGATCAGAAAAAGTTCTAAGTTAAACACAGGCGAGAGACCGGATCATGCGGGTATTGTTGCCTTTTGACGTAACCTGTGGTCCCGGCCTGTGCAACACAAATAGGAGCAATGGATGGCTGAGCTGGAAGAGGCGTGTGCTCACATCGAATCCATGAACCCCGTGACCATTAGTGCCAATGATGTGTTGCAAGCGGTCCGTAAGGCTCTGAACTGGAAAACTCCAGGGAGCGATGGACTGAACCACTACTGGCTCAAGGGGTTTCATGCGAGTCACGAGACTTTGGCTAGCCAGTTCCAGCAAACACTCGAGCAGCGTCAGGTCCCGAATTTCTTGACTACTGGGATCACTCATTTAGCTCCTAAGTCGAGTAATACCGCCCTATCACTTGTCTTTCCACCACCTACAAGACACTGACATCCATTCTGAAGGCCAAAATTGACGCATTTATTGAGGCGAATGATATCATGGCGGTAACTCAGAATGGTTGTCGGGGCGGTAGTCGCAGTACGAAGGAGCTACTTCTGATTGATGCGGTCGTGGGTAAATTGGTGAACCGCAATCGACGCAATTTTTCCGCTGCCTGGATTGATTATAAGAAGGTTTTCTACTCGGTCCAGGGTCCTCGAACTGTACTAGATAGATGAAACAGTTCGAGACTTCCTCGGGTCGTGCATAGGGCAATGGAGTACGATCCTTAGTCTCCATGGTCAGCGGTTGTCGAATGCGGAGGACCGGATTTGGATTAAGAGGGGAATATTCCAGGGCGACTGTCTGAGTCCACTTTGGTTTTGCCTGTCCCTGAATCCGCTCAGCTTTCTGCTTGAGAAGTCAGGGACGGGATTTCAGTTTAGGAGAGGAGATTCACGCATAACCCACATTTTCTACATGGACGATCTCAAACTGTTCGCTCCAAATGCAACATGGTTGGAGGAACTGCTGAAAATCACATGTGATTTCAGCAGTTTCATCAACATGGAGCTAGGAGTGGATAAGTGCGCGATCCTTCATGTAGACAGGGGTAGGGTGGTACACTCAGATGGAGTCTAAATCGATTCCATGAACATCTGCACCCTCTCCGAAACTGATACATACCGGTATCTGGGTATGTCGCAGAGTATTGGTGTTCAGGAGGCGGGGGTGAAACAGGCGATTTATGACGTGTTTTGGGAGCGCCTGACGAAAGTTCTTGAGAGCTATTTGTCGGGCGTTAACAAGATGCGAGCATTCAACGCCTGGGTCATGCCTATTCTTTTGTACACCTTCGGCATACTCAGATGGTCACAGACCGAACTAGACGCCCTGGATCGAAAAGTCCGCACTACTATGACGCTCCATAGGATGCATCACCCGAGGTCGTCACTGATGAGGCTGTATATCCCACGGAAGAGTGGTGGTCGTGGCCTTTTAAGTGCCAAACAAATGCACAACGAGATATGCAGCTTGCGAAGTTACTTCCTGTCGATAGTGACTTGCATAGAGTTGTCATAGCGTGTGATAAAGGACTTACCCATCTATCCATGGCCCAAGAGAACTGGCAGGCGCCGGCCGTACTTAGCACTACTGAGCGAGAGGCCATATGGAAAGACAAAGAGCTGCACGGTAGGTTCTTCAAGCCCTTTGTGGATCCTTCGTAGATCAAAAGGCCTCCGTGCACTGGCTGCGCTACGGTGATCTTTTTGCGGAGTTTTTTGTCTGTGCAATACAGGATCAGGTGGTCAAGACGAACAACTACAGGAGGTTCATAATAAAAGATGGCACCTTGGACGTTTGTCGGTTGTGCCGTCAACAAGGGGAGACCCTGCGTCATATAACCTCCGGTTGTTCCATGCTTGCCAACACTGAGTATTTGCACAGGCACAACCAAGCAGCCAGGATCCTACACCAAGAGATCGCTCTTAAGTATGGCCTCATATCTCGACGGTTGCCATATTACAAGTACACGCCGGAGCCTGTTCTCGAAAACGACCGCGCCAAGCTCTACTGGGACCGACCCATCATCACGGATAGGACTATTCCTTCGAATAAGCCTGATATCGTGTTGATGGATCGGGCGCAGTCAAGGGTGTTTTTGGTTGATATCACTATCGCATATGACGAAAACCTCGGGCAGGCTGATGCCGACAAAAAGACCAAGTACCTGGACCTGGCACACGAGGTTACTGATATGTGGCTAGTGGAATCCACCGAAATCATCCCCGTAGTCCTATCCGTGAACGGGCTAATTTCAGCCGACCTTGAACGTCACCTAAGGCGGCTGGATCTCCGAGGCAGACCAATAATTGCAGCAATGCAGAAAGCAGTCCTCCTCGATAATGCCCGGATAGTTCGACGCTTTCTCTCCCCGTCGCACTGAACTCCAGCCGACTGTGCTTCCGCTGGAGGTGCTCCTGCCACTTTGCTTCGTGCCAAGTGAGCAGAGTAGCTTAAGTTTATATCTTGAAATAATAATAATAATAATTTCTTTATTCAATTTCTTTTTACAGAAAAGGACGAATGACAACATGTTAGCTTAAGTGTTAACTAAGTTTGGAATATTATATGTAGGTGCATTCACTAACAACTTATCGTTACCTATCACTTATTAATAATTTATGGCTGGGGCCCACGAGCCAACTCCCAAACTAGACGAAATCTGTGCTATGGCAAGTCGACCCGGAGGTCCCAACGAGAAAAACAGAACAAAATATAGTAGTATCATATAGTAGTACGTATAGTATCATGCACCAATGGACTTGTAAGCGAATGTTATCATTATGTTTTCTTATATGTAACTGTTTCCACCCGCAGACAATGGAATTATATGTTATGTGGAAACAGGATTTTGGATCAGGATAATAATTACAACATAAAGTAAACAAAGAACCCGCCACCGCCTAATATTCCAAGTATCTATTTTTAACAATACAAAACATTATCTTAGCCCAGCTGATGTCTGTTTTATTTATCAATCTTATAATTAAGTGTAGGTAGTAAGTGAGTTATGCAGGTATGTGAAGCACGGGAGTATTGTAGGCATGTCACTGTGTGCATTTGCGAGGGTAGTTTATATGTCCATGTACTTATTGTAAACAAAGAAATGTTTTGTATACAAAGACCTGTGTGTGTGTGTGTGTGTGAGGCAAAGCCAGCTGGTTAATAATATTATTAGTTTGGTTGAAACATTGTTAAGAGGGCACAGTACCAAATCGAGCAAAGCAAAACGGGATGGAAAAAAATGAAGTTTTGACGCTGTTATTTATTTATTAAATTAATTTTACTTATTAAGAGACCGATCATTTAGCATACTCAGAATTAAGGTGTATGTTTGGTACCCACGCACACAGCCGCTAAAAGCGATCATGTTTTTTTTCTTAGCAATTACAAAACATATGAAAGTGATATTTTGTTACCTGATTCTTAATTTCGATGACTTCATTTTGTCAGTTGCAAAGATAAGAATCGTTTTTCAAAGTTCAGTAAATTAGAGGATATAACAAGTATATTCTGAGGTTGCCAAAAATAATTACCTAATGAATTAGGTAGGTACCTACGATGATGAGGAAACTAAGTGATTGGTAAAAGTAATGTTTCGGTTTCAGAGTAGGTCATTTTAAGTAGCCAGTCAGTTAACCTATTTTTGCACTCGTACGAGTTTTTATAGTATATATCCAGGAACTTATTTACCCTGTTATAAAGTCTGGTGCTTAATACAAAATAATGTCGTGATTTATTGTTTAAGTTGAAAAATCAAATTTTATATTGGCAACACTGCTCACTATTGTCGGCCGTCACGCGCTGGTGATTAGCTCAGCTCTGGGTAGGAGTGGGATCTTCCGCACCCCTACCTCTCTCAAGGTTTGCTGCTCACGGACTGAGCGGTTGGTATTCAGTCTACGATGAGATCAGTCGACGGAAGTTTCAATATTTGTGCTTTGATATTGTGAATGAATACAGATTTATGCAAGTAAAAGTGTACTGAGTTTTTGTTTGTAAAAACTCAGAAGCGGGACACTATCCTCAGCCCATAAATGTACGTAACTTTTTAAACTGTACAAAAGATATGAGTGCACGTGCTTTGTTAAGTAGTTATTTTGTCATTCCTTCCACCCGTAATAAAAATCTTTAGTGTTACGTTTTTAATAACTACATATATCGTATTAGCGTTGGCCAAGGCTACTCTTTGGTAACGTTTTTCCGGTAATTTTTTGCAATTTTGATCGTAACGACCATTGTCTAGCGATGATATATTGTATTAATCGTATTTTAGTTATTCGAATCCAAACATAGAAACGTCTAATTATTCGTCATAATCGGATCAGCGTTGATCATGGCTACTCTATTGACTACGTTGCTATTTTAGGTTTGTGTAAATATCAGTGCAAGCACCATTGTTCTTCAATAATATCTTGCACAAACTTCGAATGGCGGCTAATAAAATAACACACTTATTTAAAATTGCTACTTGTCAGACTATCGTTGCGCAAGGCTACTCTTTGACAACTTTAGTCTGGAAAACGATGTAAATGTTATTGTAAGGGTCACTGTTCTTCAATAGCATCTTGCATTGCTGTTAATTTGAGAATAGCACATTGTTTGAAATTTGAAACTGAGGGTATGACAAATAATTAAGACATTGTGACATTAAAATGATGGTTATTTTCAAAGTTAGTTTATTTATAACTAGGCATGGCATAGACGAGTTCAATGACCAGGTATGTCATACATATTGGACCAAGTAAGTCCTCATATTGAACAGGTGTGTCGTCATATTGATTAAGTAACTAAGCAGCCCATAGATACAGTCTATTTGATGTCACAGTGACTAGGTATGTCACTGAGACGGGCCAAATGTGCTCATGTATAAGGTTATGTATACCAAACCCAGGACTTCGTCAAAGGTGGGCAGTTCCTATTTTATTTATAGCTGTGTAACCTTCAGGGATTTACTTCAATAAAAGTCGTGGAATCATCTTCACATTGTTTTATTCCATCGATCTTAAATATTATAATATCCACAGCGAAAGGCACACAGTGCCAAATCAAAAACTAAACTCAGACAAAGACTCAGACAGCGCTCCGGACTGGATGGACAGCGTAGTAGTTTTATATCCTCTTTGCAACTTAAAGCACTAGTGGCTAATATATATAACTGTTATGTAAAATACGATAACTAATATTTGTACCTGTTACAGTCGGCCATCCTTCCTAGAACGAGTCCTCTCGTTTCTTCTATTATTATGTATATTAAATAAAAAATATACTTATTTTAAACATACAGTGAATATTATCTACTCTTTTTAAAATATAATACAATGTTAAACATTTCATTATTTGAACTTAGACTTAATTATATTTGAATCATTGCTTTGCACTAATTAACTGTAACATTATATATTTAAACCATAATTGTGATTTTCATTTTTTTCATTTACTGTGTTGTTGTTGTATATCAAATATATTTTCTATTATTTGTTATTTTCTTGTTACTTAACATTGACAGATAATTAGTGCAGCAATTACATCTAACATCTTTCACCTTAAATCCTTTTTTTGACCAGTAATTCTAAACGCTTTAGTCTATCATCTCGTTGAAACTTTGTCATCTCTTTTTTTTATTATTCACAATTGGTAAACCCTTGAAAACATCTTATGATAAACATATCTGGATAATATCTAATTATGAACTTTGCCATCGAAAATGACACTATTTGAACCATGATTTCTTTATTCAATGCAAAACCTAAATCCACAAGTTATCTATCTCTAACGACACTTGGTACTTTAATTTTTAGCTCATCATTAGATTGTAATATTAGATACGTACAAATTTATGTAACACTATTCATTTACTTTAAATAAAAATCAAATAATCCATACGTAATATTTTGTCATCTCAAATGACTAAAACTTACTGTGTCATCTCGAATGACAAGTTTTACTTATAAAATTTTCACCTGTAATGTTGATTTTTCAAATTTTTAAATCTGTTCATCTCTAATTCAATTTAATCCAAACATTTTATTTCAGGAAATTAATTTTCATAGTAGTACAATATAAAATTCAATCATGTTTCAACCCGTCAAAAAAAATTAATTAGTTAAATGCCAACAGTATCATAATTTAAAAAAATCTTAAGCAAAATAAACGTCAAACTAAATAAAAAATTCACATAAGATAAAAATTTAAAGAAATAACCTACAAAGATTGCCCTCCAGTGACTGGCAATGAGACAATTGTGCTTACCGTTAATTACCTTTGGTTATGACACCGGTTCAAATTGATTACTGTAGGTTTCAACTCCATGTCATCTCAAATGACCATATTACTTTACTGTGTCATCTCAAATGACAACATTTCAAACCCACGTCATCTCAAATGACTATATTACTTTACTGTGCCATCTCAAATGACAAAATTCGAAATCCATGTCATCTCAAATGACCATATTACTTTACTGTGCCATCTCAAATGACAATATTTTAAATCCATGTCATCTCAAATGACCATAATAACTTACCTGTGCCATCTCAAATGACAACATTTCAAATCCATGTCATCTCATCATCATTGTTATTTAAGAGCCGTGCTCTTGTTGGTGTAGCTCTTTCCAGGTCTCTCTCTCCCACACAATCTCCTTCTTTTCACCTTAACTTTCTTCTTAACTTGGTCTATATAAGCAGTTCTAGGTCTTCCTCTTCCGGTCATCTCAAATGACCATATTACTTTACTGTGCCATCTCAAATGACAACATTTTAAATCCATGTCATCTCAAATGACCACATTATTTTACTGTGCCATCTCAAATGACAACATTTCAAATCCATGTCATCTCAAATGACCATATTACTTTACTGTGCCATCTCAAATGACAAAAAAAATGCACCTACTTTACAGTGTCATCTCTAATGACTGAAATGACTGAGTACCAGTAACAATCATCCATGCAAAGTATATTATAGCAAAAGAAGTAGCCAGTGAACGTGCAATCAACGAAAGTTAGGGCTATTGTCAGTTTAAGCATAAAACTATGCGTCATTCTGCTAAGATTTGCTGTGAACAACTTTACAAGGCTAATATAAATTCAATTCATCGCTCGTTCCTGTTTGTGCTATTTCCAGCATTTGCGGAATTTACGTAATTAAACTGTAAATACTGGGAAATATTTTCCCATGTGAAGCAAATTTTATATCTCAGTTTTATCTATATCTTGCAGTTTTGCTCTTATATATACACTGCAGTATATTTTTTTTTAACAAATTTATATTTAATTATTTTGGTGCCTGTCCACTCTAGTTATCATAATCATTGCCATCTAATTATCATCATCATCGTGGCAGGGAATGTGTTAATAGAAAATAAATTTTAATCATAATAGATCTAATGTGAAGAGAGTTACTTCTAGCAAGAAAGTAGGTTTAATTCCTAAGCCATGAACTATAGCAATATAGCAAATAACATTCTCCGAGTACTTAAATTTCTTTTATGTCAAATACAATGATTAACACATTAATCAGGTAGTAAATAATTCTCTCTACCAAATTCATCCCTCACTGGCCTAGCCACATAAATATTTCCATCATTGAAAGTGGCGGACTTTACACAAACGATTCACTGACATTGTAGTATTGCCCAGGGACACTTAATTAAGAGGTCTGTTGTAGTTTTAATAATTCGCAAATGGGGATATGCTCTATATATCTGACTAGATAATAAAATGATTTGAATTTGAATATCTACAACATAAACTTCTACTTCTTTTTCATGAGAACCATGTACCTACCTCTAAAACAAGTTTTGCGAGACCGACTGGCATGGTACCTACGTTACCTAATCATTGAAAGAATAGACCATCAACGCTCTTCCATTGCAGCTTTCTATTCTACTCTATTCTTTCACTTTCCAGCATCTCACGTATCAAAGCAGCTTTACTACCTAAACACAATTAGGATCATGTTATCAATAATTTACTAGTAACATTATATTATGTACATTGTTTGTATCAGAGTCGGACCTAAATCGTGTTTTTGGATCACTTCCTATTTGAACACATGTTGATAAACAAGGTTGGTGTATCTAAAAAATTACAATATACAGAGTGTCTCAGATTATTTTTAAATGGTTCACATAATAACCTAATATATAATAATAATTTTGTGTTTTTAAACAACAGGGCGTTTAGTTCATGTGTTCTACTATTTGTAAAATGTTTATTAGTTTTCTACGATACCGAAATTGATCATTTTCCTTGGAACAATGTTACAAAATACGAATCTACCCAACTGTTATTTCTATTGTTTCTCATACAGTGTGTTGCAGTAGTATTTATTTCAACTTACATATTTTCAACTCATAATACTGGTAGCAAAGATAATATTTATAACCCTATTTCACGAACATACTCTTCAATAACTTCACACAGCACATACATACCTATTATAATACATTGTGGTCAAAAGGTAGTAATTAATTGTCAATTTATGGTACGAGTACCTCTCTATTTCTATTTGAGAACTAATCATGACTCATTTTCCGTTTTGTTCTACATGCTTGCGTCATCTGATTGTGGGTCGCTTACTGTCTACAGGTTAATGCATTTATTTTTATTGCGTCACGGGTTCTCCTAAAACACGATTTATAAAGTTGGCGTTGTATAATGCGGGGTCACTGGGTACGGGTCACGATGACTTTATTATAGCGATGAATCGTTTCGAAGCCGATATCGTAGCAATAAACGAGACTTGGCTTCGCGAAGGCCAGGAGCACCGCGCGCCTGTCGTGCCCGGCTACCGGCTGCGTAATGCACCGCGGCCTAGATGCATGCGCGGAGGGCGCGGTGGAGGCGTTGCATTCTATATCAAGACCGGTGTACGCGCACGGCCCGCATCTCACCCCGCCGCGTCTATAGAACAATTATGGTTATGTATGACAGTTAACGGCAAAAGTTTTATAATAGGAACTGCATACCGTCCTAATTGGATAAACGTTGACAATTTCTTTGATGCGTTAACAAATTCTATTGTTAATTTTTCGAACTATGATAATATAATTTTGATGGGAGATTTTAACATTAATATGCTTGACAGTAATAACGAGAGAACTGTAAAATTTGTTAATTTCTTACAATGCATGAGTTTGGAACAGATCGTTACTGAACCTACTCACTTCTCGACTGACAACCAAACTTTGATTGATGTCGTGTGCACAAACGCCTCAGTTCGGAAAATATCGGTAACAAATATTACAGGCTCTCTTGGACATAGCATGATTAGTGTTGAACTTTGTGTAAGAAGAAATAAAATAGCTCCTAGAATGATTTCATATAGACCTATCAAGGACATAGTCATTGATAATTTCAATAGAGACCTTGAATCGCTTGATTGGGAGGCTGTGAATCGTCAGCGTTCAGTAGAGGGTATGGTTACCCTTTTTAATTGTTTAGTTACAGATCTTTTTGATAGGCATGCACCGTTAAAGACAGTAAAAATTAGACCTTTACACTCACTGCCATGGATCACTGACACCATCGAAGATATGATAGATATGAGAAATCAAGCACACGAAAAATATCGTAAATTAAAAACAGAGAGTAGCAGAAAATATTATATCGATTTCAAAAAACTAGTAACTAATAGTATTTACAACTAAAAACGTGCCTATTATAATCATCATATTAACAATAACCAACATGATTCCCAACTTCTATGGAAAAAATTGAAAAAATATATTTTAATTGATAATGACAAAAGTAGTTCTCTGCCTGATCATTTTAATGATGCTAATGTAATAAATAATCATTTTCTTGAAGTACCGGGTGAAGAAACAGTGCCTTTATCTGAACTAACCTTTTTTGAATTTCATCGTTTTGGGAAAAAAGTTTTTACCTTGAGAACTGTAGGAGAAAGCGATATTACAAAATTTATTTTGTCAATCTCCACCAATGCTATGGGTGTAGATGGTATCAGCAAGGATATAATTTTGTTAACACTTCCAAAAACTTTAAAGGTTATTACGAACATTGTAAATAAATCAATTTTGTCAGGGGAAGTACCTTCCGTTTGGAAAACAGCCATGGTTACTCCATTGCCTAAAGTTGATAATCCGGTAAATTTGAAAGATCTTAGGCCTATTAGTGTTTTGCCTTTTTTGTCAAAGCTTTTAGAAAAAGCAATTTATACCCAATTATCTGAATTTTTAGAAAACAACAACATCTTACCTCCACTACAGTCAGGTTTTCGTAAAGGCATGGGCACGGTCACTGCGTTGCTTGATGTTGTGGACAACATACTTGCTGAGCAGGATGCTGGAAAGGGCACAAGCCTTGTTCTGCTTGATTTTTCCCGTGCTTTTGAAAGTATTAATACATCTTTGCTACTTTCTAAATTGGCCTACTATGGGGTGGATTATAATTCTCTTGCGTGGTTTCATAGTTACATTACGAATCGTTCTCAAATAGTAAAATTAGTTAAAGAGGATGGCAGCTCAGCTCTATCACACCTAAAATCTGTAAATCGGGGAGTTCCACAAGGCTCTATACTTGGTCCTGTTCTCTATATAATTTACAGCGCCGACCTCACTACGGTTATTAAACATTGCAATTTTCATCTTTACGCAGACGATGTTCAAATGTACATATCGGCTCCTCCACTTGAATTTCATACAGTCTTACCGAAGCTTAATGAGGACCTTGATAACGTAGCACTGTGGGCATGTAGAAACGGCTTGATACTTAATTCGTCAAAAACAAAGCATATGATTCTTGGCTCAAAACACCAAATTTCAAAAATTCTTAGTACAAATCCAATGGTAAAAATTAAAAATAAGATAATAGAAAGAGTAGATGAGACTAGAAATTTAGGTATTATCTTGACAGCCAATTGCGCTTTGAGTCTCATATAGTTAACTTAGTTAAATCTTGCTTTTATCGTTTAAAAGTTCTTTATCGGATTCGCAATCTACTCTCCGAGAAAGTAAGGGTCACACTGTGCGAGGCTTTAATTCTCTCCAGATTAAACTATGGGGATCTTGTGTACGGGCCTCGCTTGCTTGCCAAAACTCGTCGGCTTGTTCAGCGCATCCAGAACGCTTGCTGTCGTTTTTGCTATTATGTTCCTCCCCGTACGCATATTACTCCATATCTCAACAAAGCATCATTGCTTAACATGTCTTCCAGAAGACACTTACATCTGGCTTCGCTTCTGTTTGACGTTATCAAACATAAACAACCTCAATATCTCTTCTCAAAGTTAAAATATAGGTCCAGAATTAGGTCCACTCGCTGGATTTTAGTAGGTCACCTACACAAAACTGTGGCATTCACCGGCAGTTTTCGCTACCTAGCTACTAAATGTTGGAATAATATACCACCACCTATACAACAAATGTCATCTAAGCATTCTTTTAAAAAAAAATTTAAAACTTTTCTTTTAGAAAAACAAAAATTAGGCATACCTAGTGGCTATTCGGTGGCGGATTTTGCTGTGTGATGTGGCTGTTGACTGACCGTTACCGGCGAATCAAGCGATTTTTAGTATCTATAGGTAGATATGAGTCTAACATCTAACCTTGTATGTGTTCTATGCTTTTTTTCCATCCTTTCATACACCCAACCACACACACACACACACACACACACACACCCACACGCGCACGCACAGAAATACACACTAAACATATTTGTATTTTCATTACGTTAGTTTTGGTTTTGTTTGCTCGTTTTTATTTTTATTTTTCTTGTAATCGACACAGTCCTCGGGCTGTGGCAGAATTACCAGTGTATTGCTCACAAGAGCAAATCAACACACTGAGTCACGGCCCTTTTGTACTACTGCAACACACATATGTTTTTGTATTATTATTATTTTTTGCTCTTTTTAATTTGTTATGTTTTGTTTTATATTATGTATGATTGTAATAATATGTGTGTGATTGCAGTGACAAATAAACGTGTTATCTATCTATCTATCTATCTATCTATCTGTTACGTTGGGTTGTGGGTACTGAGGTGCCTTGGCAAGAGAACCTTCTATTAATTATTTTTGTAATGACTCACACAAAAGTGTCTGCGAAATCGCTGTGCTTGTCGAGGCTAGGACGAAAAGAGAGAGAGAGCAATTTCCCACTGTTTCTTTCGTTTTACATCATTGGGAAACAAGTGTACTCCCTTGTTTTTACAATTTAAAGCACTGCATTAAGGCATTTTTGAAAACACAACAATTTTTCGCAAATAAACACAAAAAAATCCATGCGATTTGACAGTTATGTCAAATGAAGGTATAGTCGATCGTGCGCCACTTGGTGTGAGAAAAAGTCAGTTTGGCACGCAATTAGGTACCAACTCGGTACCAAGGTGTTATCAAAGATGACCTATTATTAATCAGTTGTCATAAACAAAGATGACCTACAATAGGTTACTAGACAATTTCCTCTTTTGGGAAAACAAAGTGTTTTTAAAATATTGACATTTAACTCTAGTACTCTTATTTCCTTCGCAAAACAATTTTACACAGCAACCTTGATTTTTGGCAAAGTAGGTATGCGTATAAAGGAACTCACTACGTATTAAAGAATTACTGTCATCTGATGCATACAAAGAGTACTCATTTTATCTCGTAGTACCTACGTATGTAAATTGTAAACAACTAGACCTTTTAAATGCAAACTAACTATATTAATTACAGTTTAAAAAAACAAAATTAATCACTAAAAACCATTGTAGCGTTTTGGCGAACGGACTTCTCGACCATATAATATAGTGATTGTCTGATGTTTTTGTTTACAGAGTTTGACATGAACTGCTGATGTGAATGTGAAACGCTTTCAGACATTGTTTTGGGAACATATTTAGTGTGTATGTCTGGTTTACGAACAATTAAGTGTTTAGGATTTCTGCGGTTTGATCCTTTGGATCCTTGAACTACATAACTACGTGGTTCTGGCTCTACTTTCGTTACGGCAACCGGAAACCAGTTACCTAAGGGAGATTTTTTTACAGTATCGTATCAGTAACGTGTAATGAAGTTTGTCCTATTTTTATCATAATAAATTTTAATTTTGTTATTCCTTATAATCTTGTATTTTATTTCCCAAATCCTTGTAATTTACTAGTTTTGGTTTCGGAACTGTCACAGAAATTCAAGTTGTCTAGAAAATTAAAGTAGTGCTGGGGACAAACGTATATTTTTGGGGTATTTCTTAACTGTTAAAGTTCTAGGTAAGGGTCTGAACCATCCTTGTGACATTTGTATAACATATTTTTAATTGTTTCAATTCATCTTTCTACCAATTCAATTCAATTCAATTTCAATCCATTAACAAAATACTTTGTGTAGGAAAACAATATTAAAAATTATCACACATAACGCAATATCACATTTCAATAAATCATAAAACAATCACAAAAGTATAAAATAACAATACAGTCACTTACTCTCACAAAACTCATCAATACTATAATAGCATTTTTCCAACAAAAAGCGCTTTAAAACTCTTTGGAATTGCATGTGCACATTACTAATCGCCTTCAAGTTCGATGGGAGACAATTGAATTCAATCCAGTGGACTGGCTATGATATGGGCTAGACATTATATGTTTTATATATAACAGCCTTTACAGAACTCTTTGAATTCTTGGTAATTAAATGGGGGATCATTTTCGGAAACTATTGTATAAGGAACGCCATGTCGGGCAAAGATGACTATGACTTTTTTCAATGTAAAGTTAATGTTACACAGTTACTCTTAACAACTTCTTTAAATTGTATTTTTTTTAGTCTCTTTAGTAGGTATGATAATTGTGTAGTTAACCGCATCAAAAATTAATTATAAACTTCTGTTTAGTTTAAAGAAAAACCGTCTATTTGATTTTATTTTATACAGTAGGTAAGCGCATCAATTCAATGATGACAAAAACTATCACATCGTGCCTCGTTATTAAAATATATTTATAGAACAAAATTCCTTTTTCTGACAGACGATAAAAAGCAACTCAAGTGATTAGCCAACTACCATAATTACACAGTTTTTTTTTTCGTCACTCAAAATCAGTAGATATGACCTAGAATTGATAGTTTTTACATTGAAGGCTTCCAGTTTCACTTTTTGTCAGTGTTTAGATAGGCTTTTTGCTCATTGGACATAAATTAAATGTGTAGTATCAAAGTCAAATAATAACAAATATCACCTTTGAATATGGAAGGAGCTTAGCACGACCAATTTACAGCATCTCAAATTAGTCAACTTCAATAATTAGTACATTTTTTTTAGCATACTTTGAGACGATTTAAATACCAACACAATTACAGAATTGTTTTGGTTGATTAAAAGGAATCTTTTATAAAAGCTGCTACCATTCCACTAATGTACGTTTATTTCTACGGCAAGTCCTGATACTGTATTTTATATTTTACCACTAGTCTGCGCAAAGCGCAGTGGGTAGCCTGCTTATCGTTTTAATATCTGTTTTGTCTTGTTAAACGTCAATTGTTTGTTCTTTTATCAGGGGACGGAATTCAGGATTGCACAGTAGCAGAAAGCTTTAGCGTTCACTGGGTCTACCTTTTTATACAATATATCAAATACTTGCTAAAAAAAGACTGATACTGAGTCATACCTGCTTTGCCTGGAGAAATGTCATGGCTTTGTTTACGGGTTTCCTCTTTAAGTTCACTGACTCGTTCTTTTGTAGTTAACTTACCTATCTATCTTGCTATCTTTTATAAAATAGAAGATAGCAAGCTTTGAAACAGACTTTAAGTGATTCGAGAATAAGCCGGCTACCATCTCAAATATGACGTCAATTTGGCTACGGCGTTGTGTGTTGTTATCTGGTTAAGTATCTTTCCCGACGAATCGTAGGAATTTGGTTTCTATTGCGGCTGCAACTGTGCCACTACGTCCATTTCATCACCGGAGCCCATTTAAACTCGAAACAAAAAAAACAATAATAAGTGTTAATAACATCGACCTATAAACGTTAGTAACTTAAATGTAATGAATAACACGATGTGACCGTTTCTCTATTTCTTTTCATTAAACGACAGTAAATATTTGCAGTAAAAATGTACCTTTTGTAAAGTATTACACTCAACAATAAAAATAAGTACCTACCTACTATCTAATGTAATATAATTATGGCCCCAAAAATAATAATTTGTGATCAAAAATAAGTCGAGGGTAGTTTATAACTATATTATGTAAGATATTTTATCAAAAAATAGGTAACCACACATTTTCTAATTCGGGCAGCAATTCATACTGTGGCCTAAAAATCCAATTGAGACAAAATATCTCCTAAGCCGAAGTAACTATTTAGTAATCTGTGCCTAAGCTAACATTTTAATCTTCAAACATAAACTCACACAAATATAAGGTAAAGGTACAGTTTGTCATAATCAGAATTTACCTACAATACTTATATTTTGTTATGGGCAAACTAAGAATGCAGAACAAACCGGGAAAAAAAAACTCGAGACAAAAAAAAGTCTTACGTGACGGCCAAGATAATGTGATTAACAAAATTCAGTGCCAATAATTTTATTCAATTCTTTTATATATTTTTTCAATATCATCTGTACGGACACCATTGCGTCGTACAACAAGAGGCTAATCTACTTTCTAAACTGTTTGTTTATACTAAAAGAAAAATGATTAGGAATAGAACTGCAGCAATACATATAAAATTGATAATTCGTACCTTTAAATTCCAGTGTGGGTGTGTTATCCCCGCTTCTGAAAGTTGTAACCTTCAGGGATTTACTCCAATAAAAGTCGTGGAATCATCTTCACATTGTTTTATTCCATCGATCTTAAATATTATAATATCCACAGCGAAAGGCACACAGTGCCAAATCAAAAACTAAACTCAGACAAAGACTCAGACAGCGCTCCGGACTGGATGGACAGCGTAGTAGTTTTATATCCTCTTTGCAACTTACAGCACTAGTGGCTAATATATATAACTGTTATGTAAAATACGATAACTAATATTTGTACCTGTTACAGCTGGAAGTCGGAACTAAGTAATGTGCAATAATCCTGTTATACAATTATCGCGTTTTAGTTTCATTTTTAATAAGTTTCATCTTGTGACAAGACCAGTCGAAAGATAGTAAAATGAAGTATAAAAAGTAACTATTTAGTAATCTTTGGTATAAATAAGAATAATAAGATACCTAATACAGGGTGTTTTTTTAATACCGAGCAAGCCTTAAGGGGGTGAATCCTGACATGATTCTAAACACATTTCACAAAAAAAAGTGTACCTTAACTTTTTATAAAAAAATCTTTCATTTCCAAAAATAATGCACGACTTGAAAAGTTGAATGCACCGTCTGTTCCACGTGACGCACGCGACGTTGCCATGCCGCCGCAAAGAAGGGAAATTCCCGCGCGGGCGCTCCCGCGGCCCGCCCGGTCGCCCGCTCGGCCCGGGCCCCACCGCCACCGACCGACAATCGACACCGACAGTAACGTCCTGCTCGCGCTTGGTGCAGGTTGTGTTTGTTCTTTCGTAATACGCCCGGCGCGCTACGCGAAAATGCCACGTCGCAGTTTATTTTCGAATGCGGATTTCTTGGACTTGGTTTGTTTGTACCACGAATGTAATGGTAACGTGCCAATGAATCGAAGAGAGTGGATGCGCCGATATCCAAACCGCCGTGTACCAACAAGAGCCAGAATCTCTCTCACTGTACAGAATCTACGAGATCACGGACAATTCGAGACACCTCGACATGCCAGAGGTCAAGGCCAGCCCGGAATTTCAGTACATCTCGAAGAAAGAATTCTTGAATACTTTCAAAACGAGCAAACACTTTGAACATTTAATGCGACTAACGTAAGTGAACATTTTTTTAAAAATCATTGTAAATCTTAAATTCGTTTAATCAATTGTAAATAAGTTGATTCAGTTTTTTTAAGTAAAACACCTAATTTATACGTAACAAAAAAATTACCTTCCTAATTTTTAGGGTTTCGTACTTTAAAAGAAAAAAAAAGGGTCCTTTTTAAATCACTTTGTTGTCCGTCTGTATGTCTGCCCTTTTTGTCAGGAACGCGTGGAGGTGTCAAGATGAAATGAATCAAATCTGTAATCCCTTGAAGCTGTGAAAAAATCAAACTTCTAAGTTAACGTTATTTAAAAATAGCCGTTTTGACGTTCACAAGGGAATAAATTTCCTGGTGACCTAGAATCATGAAATTTGGCAAGTACACGTGAAGACAAAAATAAAATAAAACGTAAATTTGAAGTTATTCACAAAAAAAATCTAAGTAGGAAGGTAAGGAACCCTTCATGTGAAACTCTGACTCGCGCTTCGTTTTTTTTATTTTGTTGTTGCCAGTCAGCTTAATTAGTTAAAAATTAATTTATTAAAAAACACTTATTTACTGAAATCCAAAGTTATTCACGATCGTGACGAGGTAAGTAGGTAGAAATCATGCGACGCGACGTTGCCGTCTTGTAGCAAGATCCGAACGTCACGCGCAAGTTTACTGACCCCAGCCAGCTGTACGACGGTAGCTTTGCGATGTGGACTTTTTTAGACAAACTTAACTAATGATTGTAGGAAAACTAGTAAAGATTTTTATTTGAAAAAAAATTCATATTTTTTTTCTCGTGTCTACATAACACCCCCTTAAGGCTTGCTCGGTATTAAAAAAACACCCTGTATAATTAATGGTCTCAAAATATACCTTAGAAGCGCAAAGTCAGTCTCTTAAAAGTCTTAAAACTATTGTAAATACCTGTATCGGAGAAAACAATGATTTGCCTCACGACAGATTGAAAGTGGGAAGTGAAGTGATACTGTCTAAAGATCCAATCATTTGCTCGTCAACGTGGACACCAAAAATAAATTAGATTTCTTTACAACTCGCTATTGTAAAAAACTGCTTTAACTAAAACTGTTTTGATGAAACGATGTCAAAAAAATAATTATCAAACATCACTGTTCTTCGAAATTATTTTGCATTGGTTAAAAAGGAAAGGTATAACCCGTTGGTTTAATAAACCATCATTTGTGGACTACGAGTATATCATTGAAGAAACTCTTTTAGAATGTTATTCTGGTCGGAAAGTTTATTTCCAATACCACACTGCAATATAAAAAAAGATAGTAAATAATCATTACTATTACTTTTTATTATTTTTTTAAATTATACTCGGAAGGTATGTCAGACTTGTTTGTTTGGTTGTAAACTCTTATTACAGTACATAAACAACAAAACATATTTTTTTACGAAAGCAGACTTATCCGAAAAGGGGATCTGTTCCAGCCAACATTGTGTTATTGAAAGACTTAATATTTTATGTACTATAATATACTTGCGATTTTATTATTTCTGTTATCGATTTATTTTGTTTATTTATTTATCGAAGCTAGGGTATTACTACCTAGTCGTGACGTACCTATGTCGTACATGGTGGGCCAAGTGCGCCTATATAAGATATGTAGGTATCTATCAAGTGGCTAGATGTGTCACTTTAGGCCAAGCGTACCTAAGTAGATATGTGGCTAAGTATGCCACCTTGGGCCAAGTGTGCCTATATAGCAACCAGTGGCTAGGTATGTCACTGTGGGCCAAGTGTGTCTATGAATTTCGGGCCAAGTGAGCCTCTGTAGGATATGCATCAACTGGCTAGATATGTCACTTCTAACTCGGTACGCCTATGGATTTGTATTTCAAAACTCAAGGCCAAGCGTGTCCAAAACGAACAGATTAACAATCATGATTCTAGTAACCCCTGGTTATAAATGATTATTTTAGAGCATACGTGAAAATACCGTCATTATTGAGAAAGATAAGAAAATACGCAAAGCGAGACCCATTATATCCTGGTTATTTGAATCGGAATCTGAATAATAAAATACTTACTATTTTGAAAATAGAACAAAACTTGACATTACGTTGTCAACCGTACTGTATTGCTGCTTAGTAGTTACAGGCAACGTCCAATATAGGCTGGTCTTTGTTTTCCTTAAAAATGCGGTCAGATTTCTGATATCTTTAACTATTTTCTGAGGTAATTGCGGTTTTTCAGTTTTTTATTATTATTCTAATTAATTTGTTTGTTTGTTTGAGAGAAGCACCATACCTATATTATGCCTCGGCAGAAATGGCAACATACCTGCAATTGCCACATTTCTTAGTTGTATAATAATATAACAAGCGTCTAATGTTTTTTTTTAATCTCTCCGAGGTAATGGAGGATCTTGATAAGCAAGGACGAGGGCGAACTCAACAGCGGAGGCGGCGGAGGCCTCCATCGCCGTCACCCACGTTACGACAAAATATCTAGATACCGTCAAAGCTCTCAAAGATTCTCCGATGACTTTTTGGATGGTTGAAGAGGCCGGTCATCAGCCACGTCAATACCTCATTGATTTTTGGACGTCAGTAAAGAAATTGGCAGTGGAGTTTCTGACTACGACGAAGTATTGTGAATTTTGTCCCCTTCTCCTTAAATGAAAAATTTGTTTCAAAGTATATTATGCTGGATAGGAGCCTTGATTGAACTGTTGCAAATGTTCGAAAGAAGTTTGCCAAATCAGCTCAGCGGTTTTCGGGTGATGCGTTTACCGAGGGACTTAATTTGTATTTAAATAAATATATAGATGTAAGAAGTCACTTTCACAGAACATAAATATTATTTATATTTAGAACGTAAATTCCTCATAATTTAGTTTGTTTTCCTAAAATATTAACTATTATTTCTTAAAAAAATTCAAATTTCTAGTATGTAAATACACTCCTACCTCTGTATAGTTTGTGACTTCAACAATAATAATTTTTATTCAGTAAGTAATGTAGTCCTCAGTGTTTCAGCTTAATTATTAACGTTAATTCGAAAACCTTGCTTTTGTAGCACTAATATAGATTGAATGTTTACAGAATTTTCCCAAAATATTATACTGTATGTTAGTCAACAGAGGGTAAACATAACAAAAAAATATTTAATTTACGCGAGGTCCACATAAGTCACAGTAATTTAGTAAAATTGATAACTTTTATTTTGTTAACTTTTAAACATCACATTCCACGTGTGCCTCTATAGTTATTAATTGATTGAACAATGATTTACATAATACACTCTCGAAAGCTTTGAACAAATCTAAGAAGAGTTAATTACATTATTTTTCTGTTTTCCATATCCATCCAGGTCTGTTCTATTTTATCGCTCTCTTTCTCATAACGTGTGGTACAATTGGCCGTGCTATTCAAGGGACAGACGCCGGTTGCCAGGTGTTGCACTTAAAATCACCCGCGGTCACTGTAAAAAAAAGATATAGCTGAAACTAAGCTTTTGTTTGTTTTTATGAAACCAAACTCATGATAATAAGACATTAGTTAAGGCCTTGACAATTTTGTAACTAGTTTAATTATTAGAATTTAATATGTTTTACAAGTTGAGAAATCACATTAGTTATATATGAGTTTCTCAAGTATTTTAGAGAAATTTGGCAACAACGCTATTGGCGTTAGTACTAATACTTTGCTATTGGTCTTTAGTTGTTTTGATCCTTTTTTATAAGTAGCAAAAAAAAACGTTTATTAAAAGCAGTAAGATCACACAAAATACAATTGGCATTGTTCCGTTTTTTATGAAGCGTGTAAATAAAATAAAAAACTCTTTGGTGACATGACGATTCTATACTGTGAAACAATTTAACAGAATTCATTCCATAATCGTCGTTAGTACTGTGACGGTTTGTCTCATAGTATTTAGGCCGGTGACGTCATCATTTTTATTCGAAAGATTATTTAAAAAATACCCAGTGATAAAAGAAATTGTTTATAGGTACACCCTGAGCAAATTTTAAACTGAAATATAGCAGAAAATAAAATGGCCGCCAAAAATAAAGTAGCTCCGTTATGACTGATTCGGTTGGCGGTTTTTTATAATTTCACTAATTCTACGAGTATACCTGTCCGGGAGGTCGTGGTTCGAGTCATGCCACGTACCGATGTGTTTTCGAATTTCAACTTCATATTGTGTATGTTTACGCCACGCTCTTACGGTGAAGAAAAACATCGTGAGGAAACCTGCACAGGCCTGCGAAGAAAATTTATGATTGTGTAAAGTCGGCCGCGTAATCGATTAAGGCCCGATTGCCCTATTCAGGATCGGCTTGAGCCCCTCGGTAGGGGCGTATATTATTAGCTGATATGATGATAACTATAACATTTATTTGGTATACTAAACTTGTCCCGTATTGATCTGTCATTGAACTTACCATTTACAAAACACCTATATGAACTTTAACAGCATCTGAAAGAAGGTTCAACTGTATTAGTAATTATTATTACTTTGGCCCTAAACTAGGATTCTTGTACTATGGGAACCAAAGACTGATATTACACATACTTTTATAAGTTTCTACATATACATAACATACAGGGTGTAACAATATTGTTGTAGGTCCCGTTAACTAGGGCTTCTACTCCTCTTAAAGAACAATTGTTGTTCTACGACTTTGCTGAAAACGTAAAAAAAAAAGTGTGTGTGTCAGCTCCGACGCACGACTGGAGTTTACTACTTAAGTGCAATTGTCTAAACAGGCACAAAACAGGGCTTGACTTTGGTTTTAAGTTTACTCTGCCAAGTTTTTATAACTGTTGATTCCAATTTCCGGCCTCTTTTCATAGCTGATGGGTCAGGTGTTTTAGCTCCCATGATCGCAGCTACTAATGTTCCATCTGGTGTTTGGCAGCGACTAACCTCGTATGCTTTGGATGCGGTTATACGAGCATATCTTAGGTCATACCATAAAAGGCTCTTACATTGTTTTCGAGTTGACTCTTCAATTAAATCATGAGCATTTTTGTTAAGATTCTCTTGTAATGTTTCTAGTAAAGTAAATGATGCAGTGAAAACTGTCGAACATCACTGTGTTTAAAGTTGTTCTGATACTTCAACAGTTCACAATTCATAATTTTCTTCCTTTTTGCTTCTTGAAGAAACTCGTGGAAAAGGTCTGTGCTGGTGTTATGATGTGGAGCTGTTTTTTTGCAAATTTGATCTACTGTGACGTATTTCATAGTAGTCTCTACTCTCGAGAGGATAGGTTTTTTCCAGTACTATTCAACCTCGGTGCAGGAAGGTTCTTCACTGCGACGATGGGTCCACATTAAAAATTCCACTGCATGCTTACAACCACCAGCTGAAGCTGCACAGTCCAAGCACTGGCATCTGACGATTTCACCTTTAGTCTAGTCTATCACCATAGTGACTTTATATGAACTAGCCCTCACTTTGTGCTCGGGGCAGATCTTGCAATTGAGTGTGCATATGTATCAGATTTTGGAAGCAATCGGTCCAGGAACTAAATAGTTCAAAATGGCGGCCACTTTTTACAATACTGACAACGGATTCGTGATAAGGGACCTCAGGGACCCCCAGATATCGATTTTGGAAGCAATCGGTCCAGTAACTAAAAAGTTCAAAATGGCGGCTATTTTTATCACTTCCGACAACGGATTAGTGATAAGGGACCTCAGAGACCCCCAGATATCGATTTTGGAAGCAATCGGTCCAGTAACTAAATAATCCAAAATGGCGGCAACTTTTTTCAATACTGACAACGGATTCGTGATAAGGGACCTCAGGGACCCCCAGATATCATTTTGGAAGCAATCGGTCCAGTAACTAAATAGTTCAAAATGGCGGCACCTTTTTCAACACTGACAACGGATTCGTGATAAGAGATCTCAGGGACCCTCAGATATCGCTTTTGGAAGCAATCAGTCTAGTAACTAAAAAGTTCAAAATGCCGGCTACTTTTTCACTTCCGACAACGGATTAGTGATAAGGGACCTCAGAGACCCCCAGATATCGATTTTGGAAGCAATCGGTCCAGTAACTAAATAGATCAAAATGGTGGCAACTTTTTTAAATACTGACAACGGATTCGTGATAAGGGACCTCAGGGACCCCCAGATATCGATTTTGGACGCAATCGGTCCAGTAACCAAAAAGTTCAAAATGGCGGCCACTTTTTTCACTTCCGACAACGGATTAGTGATAAGGGACCTCAGGGATCCCCAGATATCAATTTTGGAATCAATCGGTCCAGTAACTAAAAAGTTCAAAATGGCGGCCACTTTTTTCAATTTGGGCAACGGATTCGTGATAAGGGACCTCAGGGATCCCCAGATATCGATTTTAGAAGCAATCGGTCCAGTAACTTAAAAGTTCAAAATGGCGGCCACTTTTTTCACTTCCGACAAGGGATTAGTGATAAGGGACCTCAGGGACCCCCAGATATCGATTTTGGAAGTAATAGGTCCAGTAACTAAAAAGTTCAAAATAGCGGCCACTTTTTTCAATTCGGGCAACGGGTTCGTGATAAGGGAAAATTCAAAAATAATTTTCAGGTATTGAAACAATTTTGAATACAAAATAATTTATTTGGATTAGGATTAATAAGCCTCCTGAACAAGCCGTTCTCCGAAAAGGATTTAGTACCATAGACCACATACATACGCTGCGGCAGATTATACAGAAGACCAAAGAGTACAATCAGCCACTATGCTTGGCGTTCGTGGACTATGAGAAAGCCTTCGATTCGGTCGAAACTTGGGCTGTGTTACAGTCTCTCCAGAGGTGTCAAATTGACTATCGATATATCGAAGTGCTGAAGTTTTTGTATGAAAACGCCACCCGTGGGAATTCTTAGAGGAGGCCTTTGTTTAGCATGGACGTCTTTTTGCTAATATGATAATAAATAATCCAACCATAAGTGTTACAGTATACTTACAATGTCTTTTTTTTTTCAGAAGAGCTGCAAGGACCACATAGCTACACAACCATGGGAACTTGAACGTTTTTACACGTCATCGGTAGCTATTAATGTTTACCCTTTGATTTGAATACTTAATTTACATTTGAACGTAAATAAATTGATTGCATTCAAATAAGTTTCATTTATTTATTGTCTATAAGTTCTATAATATCAGCCACTATACCAGCAGACTATAAGCGGACTACATTTACTGTAACATCAGACTATTACCAAACTATATTCACTGTGACACCAGACTATAAGCGGACAAAATTAACAGTAACATCAGACTATTAGCGGTCTAGATTTACTGTAACATCAGACTATTACTGGATTAAATTAACTGTAACAACAGATTATTACTGGATTACATTCACTGTAACAACAGATTATTACTGGATTACATTCACTGTAACAACAGATTATTACTGGATTACATTCACTGTAACAACAGATTATTACTGGATTACATTCACTGTAACAACAGATTATTACTGGATTACATTCACTGTAACAACAGATTATTACTGGATTACATTCACTGTAACAACAGATTATTACTGGATTACA